>OV928055.1:2505833-5009166 GCA_931315375.2 Opisthograptis luteolata
CAGCCTCACTTGAGAGCTAGTTCGAATCCTGTCGGCCCCGCACCTATGACTCAATAAGTTATGTGCGGTTTTGCCATCGCTCAAAACGGTGAAGGAAAACATCGCGAGGCAACCGGCGACTCTGTCCATTTAATGTCGTATTATTAGACGACCTTCCCTACCCCAGAAATCAAATTCTAGCCGCTATGTATGACACAAGATATTTTTGGCAGACTTCAGGCCACATATTTGGCAAGCCATTTTTACTGTACTTTTATGGATATTTTATTCATCATTATCATTATCAGCCTTCCACGTTCCCACTGCTGGGACTCTGGCCTTCTCTCAGAGAGAGAGTATGGGCTATAATCTACCACGCTGGCCCAGTGCGGGTTGGTAGATGTCACATGCCCTTGAAAATGTTGCAATTCTTGGGCATGCCGGTTTCCTCACGATGTTTTCCTTCACCGTTTTGAGCGATAGCAAATCCGCACATAACTTATTAAGTCATAGGTACGAGGCCGAGAGGATTCGAACTCGGTGTCGGCGTCTTGTAAGTCGCACGCCAAACCGTTCGGCCACCATCGCTCGATATTTTATTAATTAATTAGAACTAGAATATTCATATTTATTTCTAAAATAAAATATGGAATGCGTATGAATGTAGGTGAAACTGCGGGTAACATAATTGTTAAAAATCATAATTGTTGTTTTGTTACTAATGTAAATTATAACTGTTTGATCTTCTTTTTCTTTGGTCCTCCTCTTTCCTTCCCTTATTACAACTATTTGATACAAGTAAAAATTTCAAGCAAATGGATTGTTAATAACTCACAGCAAGGAATGCCGAGCCAGCTCATGGGGCATCATCCTGGCGTAGTCGGTAAACGACACCAGGAACGGAGTGCGCACTCCATCAACCAGCACCACATTCTGCCCAGTCTTGTCCTTGAGGGTCTTCTTTTGGTGCAACGCTGCTCCGACGCTGAGGGCACGTCGAGCAGTGTCTAGATATGACGATATGTGTAAGATTTTTCTGGATGTAACCTTTTTTTTCAAAACACTTTTATTAGCTTGACTTGTAACTAACTAACTAATTTTACTACTTACAGGGTGTTTAGTGTTTGACCAAAAGTCACCTAATATGAAGTGACAATGTGGTCAAAGGTGGCCACACTACACCTGGACTGAGAACTGGCTCTCAAGTGAGACTGCCTGAACACACCGATAAGTGCTTGGCGACTGATTCTTAACATGAGAGTGGTAAACATGACCACAAGTCACCTAATATTAAGCAAAAATGTGGTCGAAGGTGGCGCCACGCTACACCTGGACTGAGAACTGGCTCTCAAGTGAGACTGCCAAAACGCAACGATAGGTGTTTGGCGACTGATTCTTATCATGAGGGATCATGAGGGTGGTAAACAGCCAGGCGAGTAGGTACTAGAAAATACCCTACCACCAAGCCATGATTTCATCACAATGTTTTCCTTAACTGAAAGCTTAAGCTAATTGTAGGAGTTGATTTCGAGCCCACATCTTACAGACCACAAGCTGAAATCACTACCACTGTTGGCGGCCAGCACCGCAATTCGTTTACAACCTTTTTATACTTTTATGTTTTGAATTTATATTTTGTTTTTCTACGTTCGAATTATTGTTTTGATACGTAGTCTAGAGTTGAAATAAACTTACTCAACAACCACTGAGCCACAATTGCTTAAAATTTGGCAATTGATTTGTTCATAACTGGAATAGGTGGTCTGAGGTCACTGTTGAACTGTTATAACTAACTTCCAAAAAAGGAGGAGATTCTCAATTTGGATGTTTGTATTTTTTTTTATGTATGTTTGGGCATAACTCTGTCAAATATACGGTTTTGCAAAATTATTTTTTTGTTGGAAAGAAGATATATTTCAAAGGTGGTCCCGTGATAAGGAAATCAGGGTTTGATGATGGCAGACCAGAGAAGCCGAAGGGAACCTGAAGTCGGTTTTTGTCTTGAAATTTTAACTTGTTAAAACATCAGTTTCTCATGCAAGCCATAATTATAATATTATAGTGAAATTTTGGCCATCGCTAAAAGTCAAAAGTCAAACTATATTATATTTATTTAGTGGGAAACAAAATGCATCACTTTAAAACGTGAACCTTACAACTAGCTACACCTGTTTCAATCTCTTTATGCCGGCATCAGCCTCAAGCTGCTTGACTTTTATTGTATAAATACTTTATTTACAGGTGCAATGGTGGCCGAACAGTTAGACGTGCAACTTACAAGACGCCGACACCGAGTTCGAATCCTCCCGGCCCCGCACCTATGACTTAATAAGTTATGTGCGGATTTGCCATCGCCATAAAACGGTGAAGGAAAACATCGTGAGGAAACCGGCATGTCCAAGAACTGCAACATTCAAGGGCATGCGACATCTACCAACCCGCACTGGTCCAGCGTGGTAGATTACAGCCCATACTCTCTGTGTGAGAGAAGACCAGAGTCCCAGCAGTGGGAACGTGAAAGGCTGATAATGATTACAGGTGCTTGGAAGAAAATAATGCTGTAGTAAGATCACAGATTGGGCTATTTAAGAGCATAGAAACAAGTAAAAATGAAACTTATGAGTAATCAATAAGTTATACTTTTGAAACAAAGTAACACTTATAGCTAAATATGGACTAGCATGGAATCTAACTGGCTACTTAAGTATATCTGATAGTATGTCTTGGCACAACAGTACGGAAAATTGCCTGTATCTATGCCAATTAACGAAAAGTCCAAAGTTTACTTTTCATAAACAAGTACTTTACAAAACTAAAATATGGAGAAATTACTGAGATAAATATGCAATAATTATCAAGATGAGCTGGTAAACCACTCAATTTTAGTTTTTTCTTGATAGTAATAGCTGTAGCAATCATGTAAAAACTTAAAATTCGGAGTTACATACCAAACTTTACAGTAGAGCCAACGTGTGTTGCTTTTATTAAAGATTTAGCAACGTGCGCTGCCATCGTTGCTTCAGTAAGTTATTTATCGGACACTAAACACGACGGGGACTCCTAAAACAATGATATTAACAAAATAAATCCAATTGGAACTAAATAAAACTTGAAATAAACTATGAGGAAAGTTGGACTCTGACCCAACTCTGACCTGTCAGCTTCTGTCAGTTTTGAATTTTTCATTTGCACAGACAGAGACAGCATATTAAAAAAATTAATTGCCAGTAAAGTCCCGTCGTTTTCCCCATTGATAATGTTTTAGCAGTTTTATATAGTTTGCCTTTGTCGAAGCCATGATTGATAAACAGTAGAACAATTGGTTATTTGCTATTAAGCACACACACTTCACATAAAATACGTATTTCTTAAAACTCTTGCTCTAAGGCACGCGATCTCACTAACTAATTGTTTCTATTACTTATTTTTACACACGCTATATACCTGCACCGTTTGTTGTTTTGACACTTTCAGTTTTTTCACTACCAAAGTACGAACATAAACATTTGCCTATGATGATTTCGCACACATTGCGGGCATTTGATCTTTTCTGGTAACACTGCAGTTATATGTCAAAGACGTAGATGGTATGCGTTTCGTTACATACTGCGGTTACATTTTTTTTTATTAGTTTGGAACACTGCTCAACGTCAGGTTGAATAAATCTAGTTTTAACATACAAACTAATAGAAAATCTAATTTAAGAATTAACAAATCTAGTTAAAAAAATTAACAGCCTTTTTATTTTGTCAAAAGATAATTTAAGTTTACGAACAAACAATACTGGCTGTTTAGGGATTATCAAAAGATAATAAAAAATGTGAGGGTAGAAAGAAATTCAAACGATTCAGTACAACCATTTCCGCTCATTGTCTTTTCTTTTTTCCGTTTCGCCGGACCACGTTGCACATGAGTGGTTGCAGTTTTTATTTTAAAGATTTTTATTAATTTTGTTATTGTAATGTTATTTTGTGGTAATTGAGGAAGTAAGGTGAGTTAATTAATTGTCTAATTACAGTTTACGTTAACTGTATGTTGATTCTTTGTGGCAGTTTGTCACTTTGTGCAATTTTAAACCTATGACGACCTTCGTAACCTCATATCGTGGTCGTGGGTAATTTACTTTTATTAATAATTTTTTAAATCGTAAATATTTTAAATTAGATTTAGGTGTAATATGTTGGGGTGTTATTCCATTCGTATTTTTAACCGACGGAAAAACAGGAGTTCTCTCGATTGGATCGTATTTAATATGTGTGTTTGCGGTTAACTTCTTCGTATAAGAACCGATTTACGATTTACGAGCAAACAATACAGGCTGGATATGGATATCACAACAGTGGTACCATGACAAGGAAACCAGGATCATGATTGTGGCATCCTAGCGAAATCGTGGGGAACCTGAAGTCGGTTTTTTTTGTTATTAGTACATTATGAAATAAGTGTGTTTAATTGTGCACACGCGTTTCATATGACGCGACATTTTTCAACACACTTGTGAGTAAAAATACACTTCAGTCACTTCTGTCACCTCATTCACCTATACAAATCAGTCACCTCAGTCACCTCGGTCAATTTACGAGGACGTGTGTTTGAAACTAATAAAAGTGTTTTATAAATGATTAAAACCAAGTATGATAAAACTTTTTTATTAGAAAAGAGGGTATTTCTGAATTTTTTTGAAAAGTAACGTTACTTCCACAGTATGTACGTCCACACTACAGTCCTGTACCTCTTCCTGGCGTCCTGCTCAGCGCAATTCGCGGATGAGTTCCAGAGTTTTGAACCAGAGGAATGCATAGGGGAAGACAAATTCCTTTGCCACAGTGGAAAGTGCGTCCTGCAATCGCAGTACTGCGACGGACGCGTAGACTGCGATGATGGTACCGATGAGAATTTCTGCTGTGAGTAGACTGTTCTCTCTTTATCTTCTTTTAGTTTTTCTTCTTTTAGGCATTAGACATCCAAGAATTTAGTGTAATAACTGCTTGCATCGCTCGACGAACCGTTAACCGATAGGGAAGAAAGGATATCGAGTGGCGACCACGAACCGGAAGACGCCCCACTAGGGGACCGACGACATTGTAAAAGCCTCAGGGACCCGATGGATGCAAATGGCTAACAGCCGTTCACAATGGCCTTCCAAGGGAGATGAAGTGGAATGATGCACATTGTGTCAATGAATAAAATTAAATAAAAGACCTATCGGTGTGTTCGAGCAGCCCCACTTGAGAGCCAGTTCCTAATCCAGGTGTAGCGCGGCACCATCTTCGACCACATCGTCACTTAACATGACGTGACTTGTGGTTAAACGCTAAAGAAGTAACAAAAAAGAGGTCTCATTTCAAAACTGTTATATTTCAGTGGACCACCTGCCCAATGGTAAGCTCTGCAACGAAACGCACCAGTTCCTGTGCCAGGATGGTGAGCGCTGCATCCCCTACCAGTGGATCTGCAACAATGAGAGCGATTGCAAGGACAACAGCGACGAAACTAACTGCTCCGGCTTCATCATTAATGATAATGTAAGCCTTCCCACCATCTGTATATTTTTACACTATCCACTATCCTACTTATCCTACTAATATTATAAATGTGAAAGTTTGTGAGAATGAGTTGATTTTTGTTACTCTATTCAAAAACTTACGTCGGATGAGAGACCTGGCCCGTGAGAAAATACCAGACGAAACTCTCCGAATTATGTGGGAGAGCCACCTGCTCTCCACAGTACGAGGTGTATTAGCCGTCAGTGAAGTTAAAGATTTGGAGCATCTGTCAGCTATTGCAGACAAAGTGATGGAGACGACGAGACCTCTGCAGTTGGCGGAAGTGCAAGCCACACCCAGTACCAGTACCAGCAGTGACAATGCCTTCTTCGCACAAACTACTGAACAGATTTTGATGTAATTTGGAATGGAGATAGCTTATACTTTGGTTTTTTTTTTTTTTTTTTTTTTTTTTTTTTATTTGATAAAGTTTTCCACTACAAGCTCGAGGCCCGTACTTTTGTCAACACATTTTCTTGTAATATAATTAAGTTATTCCGCGTTTAAATATAATTACATTATACTATAAGCTAATTTAAAACTAAGAGGTTGTGATACAATTAAAACATGCAGAAAAACATTTTAACAATTATTAGTTACGGGATAACAACTAAAGCAGACCAGACCCCACAAGCAGCACCCGTTCACGAGTTGACGCATGTGCCAGCCATCGCTCTCCTCGACCATATTAGAGGGAAGAGGGCGACCCGACACACGACGCCGCTGCAAGCAAAGTCACTTTCGTGAGCATGACTGCTTTAGTTGTTTACAGAAGATGGTTAGAATAGAGAAGGAAAGGGAGAGCTAAAATATACACTTATAACGACTTATATACATTTTACAATTATTCATTTTACAATTAAGACATGCAGAAGAGGGAAAGTCAAAGGAAGGTTTAAGGGGGACTGCCAGCCGTGGTTCTCGCGGTCTCCAATCTCGCGAGTGCCTGAACAACTTTTTCGTTTCGGTGTTTAATAGCATTCTCGAGGTTGTAGTCCACGATCCTTTGCGTTGTTGCTGCCGCTGCTCGCTTCACGAACCTGCCTATCGCGTCGTCACTGTCATCTGTATAGTAAATACAGCTGACAGTGTGTCGCGACACTGCTACTACCGCATGCGGTACGCTGTCGTGAAGCTCCAGCTTTTTCGCTCTGGTCTGGAGGATGATAACCGACTCGTACGTAAGTCCCTGAGCTTCATGAATGGTTAGGATGCGCGATCCTTCACCACTCCCGTATCCCTTGCTGGACAGGGATTCCTTTTCCTCTTGGGTGTTAACCAGGAATAAGGTGTTGGGGAGAGTGTTGGGTATTAGGGCATCCTTGTACCCTTTTAGCGTCAAGGAACGTACGCACGGTCTTGATGAGTATATACCGGAGTATATCTCACCGAGGGCGTATGCTACATCCATCGGGTTCCGGTGCGTGCATAACAACTCCTGGCTGATGGTTGCCACCAGGTTTGGGCGATTGTACCTTAGCTCGAACAGGTTTTCCCGGTCGATATAAGGTAGTTGGTTGAGATCTCCGACAAGGACAACTTCGTTAGCACCTGACAACCGAACCGCCATGACTATGGCCCCAAAGTGGTTCATGAGAGCCTCATCAACCATGAGACGGTTGCATTTGTCTGGCTCCCTGAAACCGTTGACCAAGATTGAGGCCATAGTGCGCACCTTGGTTTTGACCGCGTCTCCTATACGGTGCGCCAGCTTTTCCTTTAGGTCTTTGGCTGCCTCGGTTGTCGTGGTGACTATTACGTCATTGTCCGCATCGAAATTCCCAACAAGCCATGTTGTTTTGCCGCATCCGGGAACTCCGTTCACCCAGTTGATTTTTGGTACCACCCAGCTTTCCGATGCTGCTCCGGGACCAAGAGTCTCTGCGATGGTTTCCGCCATCTTCAAGATCTTGTCATCCAGCATTATCTTCGTGCACCGGGCGGTAACCACTATCGGGTCGTTTGGATGTGTGTCAAATCGTAGTTGGCCTGACCGCTTTGTCTCTTCCTCGTCCAGAACCACAAAGCCACTTGTTGCATTATATGCAGCCATATATTGTCCCGTCATCGTTCCCATTATGACCTGGGAAGTGTCGTTGTTGTATACGGCCGCCTCCGCCTCTTCGAGTCTGACTTTCAGCAGATTGTTATTCTGCTGGAAAGACCGCATGATGTTCTTGCATGTTATAAGGTTGACCTCCCTGGTCGCTCTTATAACTGCTTGAAACTCAAGGAAGGCGTTTATTGCGTGGTCTAAGGGTGTCGACGCTGGTCTGAGATTCGGTCGAATGACCTGCCCCTTATCGGCTCTCGTCCTCTTTTCCTGGGGCTGTTTTGGAGCTGGAGGAGGTTTCCTCAGGAACTTTCCAAGTGCGGCTGCCTGTCTTTCCGCTTCTTGGATCGCGCCCGATTTAATCCCCTGTGTTGCTGTCATAACAGTGTCCAAGAAGCGTCCCAGCCGCGTCGTTGACTCAGCCCTCGCTTCTGGATCACCTCTTTGCTCTTCTTGGGCTTTCTCGGCAGCTGTTTTCTGCTGTAAACGTTCTGAGCCACTTATGGTAGTTATGTCTGTCGGAGTTGCTGAATCGTGTTTCGGCGCTTTGAGGAAGCTCAGGTCTTCCCCTCTGTCCTCATACACTATTACCTCATGATATTCGGAGGCTTTGATGCAGCCGATGCGGTCGGAGACATTGCCTTTCTCGTACTCGACTACCATAGCGTCTACGCTTACTTTACAGGGCGTGTTGCGCACGCCTTGCTCAGCCTCTCCAAGCTTTGTGAGCACTGAACATGCCTGAGCGAAAGGAGTCTTCTCACTCCATTCGAATAGTGCGATCGTTTTGTTTCTTGATCGCACTATTCGACAAAAGTGGTTTGCTACTTCCGTCTCTGGTAACGCGTTGAATGTTTTGCGTTTCATGCTCTTTCTGGTGGTGCTCCCGTTTAGCAGAGCGGCTAAGCCTGGCGATATTGCAACATGTTTTCGGGTTCCCGCGATGCAGAAACTTATACCAAGTTTTTCGGTGTTGTTGTCCATGAAGAGGGCCACGCCTCGAAGTCGTATGCCTGGTTCACCCCTCTCTCCGCACGCCAAGAGTTGCTTTAAGGGCATGCTGCGAGGGATGAGTTTTTCGTTTTGGTGTGTGTCAATGTTGTATGGGGTTGAGGATGGTGGATTAATCTGGGGTGGGGGTAGGGGAGGGGGAGGGAGATTAGGTTCTGGGGGCTTAAGAGTACTGTTTCTCCTGGCTGCTATGCGAAAGATTTTTTCCACATAGCTCAGGAGAGACGATCTGGTTTTTGGATCAGAGAGTAGGTTGGGGAGTTCGTCAAGTAGGAGATTTTGGTTAATTTTTATTTCTAGGTCATGTCGAGCTGCTAGGAAGCGGGGACAGTCAAGGATAATGTGCCACACGGTTTCTCTGACCTCGGGATCGCACTCGCATCCGGGGCTGTCTTTGAGTTTGAACCTGTGCAGGTTACACTTTGGTTTAGAACACAGGCTACTTTTTATCCTGGAAAAAGGTTCTTTTTATCCCGAATAACGTCAACAACGGGAAGACGCGGGTGAAACCACGAGGCAAGTTAAGTAACTCTGTTACCTTTCCACGACTAAACCGCTAAAGTGATATTGATGAAATTAGGTGTGGAGGTAGCTTGAACTCTGAAGGCATACGATAATTTTTAGTGTCGAAAAAGTGTCGTCCACGTGGGTGAAACCGCGAGGCGCAGCTAGTGTTATCCTATACTAATATTATAAATGCGAAAGTTTATGTGTGTGTGAATGTTTGTTACCACGTATCACCGTAACTACTAAACCGATTTTGATGAAATTTGGAATGGAGATAGCATAAACCCTGGATTGACACATTGGTCGCTCTTAATCACGGAAAAAAGTTCCTGCGGGATAACAGGAACTAGTACTAAATAAAGGTTTTCTCTCGCAGGCCACATGCCGAGGCTTTCAATGCGGCGTCGGAAACACTTGCATTTCAAGACTGTGGGTCTGCGACGGTCGGTACGACTGCGAGGACAGAAGCGACGAGTATAATGAAGATATGTGCCGTAAGTACCTATCATATAATGGTGGAATATATGTAAATTTTTTAGTGCGCCCAGCGATTACAAAAACATGACATCCGTACATGGAAACACGACATCCGTACATAGAAAGACGACATCCATTATTTTTTTTACTACTTACTGGTTAGCGTTTGACCACAAGCTGATCTTAAGTGACGATGTGGTCTAAGGTGGCATCACGCACTACACCTGGATTGGGGACTGGCTCTCAAGTGAGACTGCCGGAACACACCGATAGGTGCTTGGCGACAGATTCTTAACATGAGGACGGTAGCTAGCCAGGCGAGTACTAGAAAATACCCTACCACTAAGCTAAGGTTTCATCACGATGTTTTCTTTCACCGAAAGTTCAAGCTCGTATCATTGTAGGATACGATATATCCGACATCATATGATATATGGATGTCGTGTGTCCATGTATGGATGTCGTGTTTTTGTAATCGCTGAGCGCATGCATCTATTTTACTACTGGTCCTTACTCCTTGTTGTAGGGCACTCCATCCTCGACCACACCATTATCGATGAGTCCTTCTGCCAAGAGCTGCCACCGCTGCTCGAGAGGAACTACAGGTGCCTGGACTCCTCGTACTGCCTGCCAGCCAGCATGATGTGCGACGGGATGAAGGACTGCAGGGACGGGAGCGACGAGGGGCTGTTCTGTCAAAACTGTGAGTTCTACAACACTACACTTAGGTACAGCTTCTTTTGACTTTTTCTTTCGTGTTAGCTGGTAGCGTGTGAGTAGGAGGAGTAGGAGTAGGTATTCTAGTGTTGAAGAAAGTCAAGCTTATTATAAAATATCGGACTATATAGGTGACGAAAAAGCTTGGGATTGTAGTGAACTTGCTCCAAAATGTGATCGCGTCTAAAAAGTTACCTTTCGGGCGTTTCTTTCCATTTTTCTATTTGTTTTATTAAAACTTAGGAACCTACAGGGAGCGTTTGAATACAAGTAACCTGATGTTAAGTGACGATGTGGTCGAAGATGACGCCACGCTACACCTGGATTGGGAACTGGTTCTCAAGTGGGGCTGCCGGAGCACACAGCTAGGTGTTTAGCGATAGATTCTTAACTTAACTGGTAGCTAGTCAGACGAGCACTTGCACGCCCTAATACCAAGCTATGGTTTCATCACGATGTTTTCCTTCACCGAAAGGTCAAGCGAGGAACCCACGACCTGCTGAGCCATCATCGCTTCAATAATCGCATTTGTATCCGAGCGGTATTTAAGTCGGGTCATGAGTAAACATGGAGTCGTGAGGAGCTGATGGTGGTGTTCAAAGGGGAGGTCTTCTTCCAGCTGATGATGATGATACTGTCTTCCAGGGCACACAATGTGTATAAACATCACATGCGGCGGAAACGATACACAGTGCTCTCCGGACCGCTCGGGCCCTTCTTGCATTTGCCAGCACTCCGCCAGTCTCCGCCAGTACAACTACCACACCCGCACCTGCGAGGACGTCAATGAGTGTGAGCTGGAGAGGCCCCAGTGCTCTCATCAGTGTATCAACGCGGATGGACATTTTGTGTGTGAATGCGATGATGGCTACACTAGAGACGAGTTTGGATACCTATGCTTTGCTAAAGGTAAGACTCGTTTGGACGAAGAAAAATATATACGATTAATTAATTTAAAAAAAAAAACGTAAAATATATGGTTGAAAAAAAGTTTTTTGACGTGACAACGTCTTATAATTCGATAGAGCCGGCTGCACGCACGAAAAAACATGACTCATGCGGCGTTACCTCGCTCTGCGGCGTTACGTCGCTCTGAGGCGTTCTATGTAAGGCTTGAAGTGCAAGCGAGAGCGCGGAACGAGCGACAAAGAAGCACAATCGACCAATCGACGTTGTCACGTTCAACTATCGTCAGTAAACCGACTTTACAGACAACCAATTTTTAGTCTTTTGTAATCATGCCTAATCTATTGGTCTTGTCAAAACGAATCATATGAGCCCGAGCTCGACGGGTTTCTTAATAGCCACTGAAGAGTTCCACTATCCACCTCCTGAATCCATCATCAGATCAGATCGATGTTACCAAATTAATGCATTTTGTCACCAGGATTACATATACTCGTACATATAAAGTTTCATTTCGATACGTCAATAAAAAGCAGGACTAAATTGACTTCTAGGTCTTCTCTTCTTCTAAATTGTAATTCCAATGCTGAACCTCACTTGAGAGCCAGTTCCCAGACCAGGTGCAGCGAGGTGACTACGATCACGTCGTCACTTAGAATCTGGTAACTTGTAGTCAAACGCTACCCTGTAAGATCCTGACAGCTGTAAAGAACTTTACCAACTCCCTTGTTTTCTTGTAGGACCTGAAGCCATGTTGTTCTTCAGTACCAGAAACGAAATCAAGTTCCTCAAGGTGAAATCTAAACAGGTGGTTACTGTGGCTACTGGAATTAAACAGGTACTTTGAATATGCTTTTTACTCTTTGAAGACTGGTTCTACTACTTAGAGAATCAAAGATGCATCATGTGAAAGTAAAAAAGTGGAGCGATAGTGGCAGAACGGTAACGCGTGCATCTTACAAGGTGCCGATACTGAGTTAGAAGTTCCTCCCAAAGTATGTATTTACCATCGTTCAAAACGGTGAGGAAAAAAGGAAAACACCGTGAGGAAACCAGCATGTCCAAAAACCACAACATTCAAAGGGCATGCGACATCTACCAACCCGCACTGGGTCAGCGAGGTAGATTACGGCCCATACTCTCTCTGAGAGAAGGCCAGAGTCCCAGCAGTGGGAACCTAATTGACTGATGATAATGTTTATACAAAAGTAACTCTCTCTGTCCCTTAGTTACCTTCTAACGGCTAAAACACTGTACAGTCTTTGATGAAATTTGGTATGACGATAGTTTGAACCCTGGCGAAGGACATATGATACCTTTTATCGCGATAAACTGTAGTGCACGTGGGCGAAACCAAGAGGCACAACTGGTTTATTATAAATTTCATCTTGAGTACGTACTCAGAAATAGATCAGTTTTTTTTACTATATGCTTATATAGTAAAAAAAACTGATCTATTTCTATTGCTTTTGACCACAAGTCACCTGATGTTGAGTGACGATTTGGTCGAAGATGGCGTTACGCTACACCTGGATTGGGAACTGGCTCTCAAGTGAGGCTGCCGGAACACACCGACAGGTGCTTGGCGACAGATTCTTTACTTGGGGGTGGTAGCTAGCCAGGCGAGCACTAGAAAATGCCCTACCACCAAGCTATGGTTACATCACGATGTTTTTTTTCACTGAAAGCTCCAGCTCATTGTAGGATTCGAACCCACGTCCTACAGATCGCAAGTCGTCGTCACTACCACTGAGCCATCATCGCTATAAAAAGTCAGATGGACAAAAGGATTGATTTTTGATTTTTTTCTCTCAGGCACATGGAGTTTCGTACGACGGTAAATATTTGTACTGGGTGGAAACAGCAAAGGGGCATCAGTCTATAGTTAAAGCTCATCTTGAAGATATCGAAGGAACCAAGGAGGTAAAGTTTGAGTTCCTTTATTTTTGACCTACTATTGGACTTAACTCTACACTTCTCTCAAAGTCAAAAATGGAGATGGGCTGGCCATGTTGGGAGATACGGGGACAATCGATGGACAATTAACACCACAAAATGGAAAGGACCGCATGGCCTGAGACGTAGAGGTCGCCCGGGCGCCCGGTGGCAGGACGAGATTATATCCAAAGCAGGAAGAGACTGGATGACCACTGCTAAAGATAGGGACAAATGGAATTCCTTGGAGGAGGCTTTTACCCTGAGGGGGTCCACGTTAGATAATTAAATACTGCATGATTTTTGTCAAACTTAAGAATATAATACAATTATTAGAATTATTTAAACTAATTTATGTCATCAATGTGGAATCAAATAAAGCTATATTATTATTATTATATTGGACTTAAAACTGTGACAAAAACCCGACAATCATAGCTAAGAACACTCCCGATCAAGTCACCTATCAAACAACGACACCAAAAGACAATATCCAAATCGGTTCATCCGTTTAATACATAGTAATGTGTTCTTGTAGATCGATTTGAGTTCTATACATATAAGTAGCAGTGAAATGAACGTAATAGGCTAGTGATGACGACGGTAATATATTTTATATGTTCTTCGTAAAAATTTACACACATTACAAAAAAGGACATATATATACTATTGTCCCTCCTCAGGTGCTGGTAGGCCTTGGCCTCGAGGACCCTGGCGACATATCAGTAGACTGGTTCGGCCACAACATATATTTCAGCGACGCCATCCGCGGGACCATATCAGCTTGTAGCTTGGACGCGGCGCATTGTACCACCATACACACGGACACTAAACATCCCAAGTTCGTCACTGTAGACCCGAGGAACGGGTAAGTGTTGATAAAATCAGCTGCAGAAAGGATTCGTTAGGTATCTTACCCTGGTCCCACTTTATTTGGGATCGGCGCTGTACATCATCATCATCAGCTGGAAGAAGTCCACTGCTGAACGTAGGCCTCTCCCTTTGAACACCACCATGAACGGCTGTTACCCATTTGCATCCATCAGCTCCTGCGACTTTTACAAAGTAGTCGGTCCTGTACAACGTGTTCCGGTTGGTGGTCGCTACTTGCAACCCTTCGTGGGAAGAAAACCAACAACTCCTTTCCCTTATAGGTTTTTCTTACATCTTACAGGGTAGCTAGCGTTTGACAGCAAATCACCTGATGTTAAGTGACGATGTGGTCGAAGATGGTGCCACTCTAAACCTGGATTGAGAACTGACTCTCAAGCAGGGCTGCCAGAACACACCGGTACGTGGTTGGCCATAGATTCTTAACTTCAAGCTGGTAGCTAGACAGGCGACCACTAGAAAATGGCCTACCATCGTTTCATCACGATCTTTTCCTTCACCGAAAGGTCAAGCTCATTGTAGGATTCGAACCCACGATAAGGCGTCAGCGCTTCAAAATCTCATTCCAGACGAATGCTCCACTTTTACGATCTTTTAGAACTCTTCAAGAATATGTTTTCTTTTTAGCAAAATGTACTGGGCGGACTTCCACGGTCGCTCTGTCATCATGTCAGCTAGAATGGACGGATCTGACCATGCTATATTAGTAGACCATATGGAGACCTTCGGCACAGGCTTAGCGTTAGACGTACCCAACGAACGACTTTACTTCGTGGACCGGACCGTCAAGGTGGTCATGGTGAATAATGGGAAGCATTATGTGAGTACCTAATGCTGATTGTTCAACCGTCAAGCACTAGTGTGCAATGATTTTTGTATGTCAGATTGGAAGAATTTTAGTGACATTACAAAGATTTCGCTTATAATATTTCAGAGTGATGAACCACAGTGTATTCTGTACAGTCGAAATTCAAAACTGGGTAACACTGAACTGTAATGGGCAATCTTGACGTTTACCATCAAGCGAACAACTTGCTAGTCTCGTCACCAGACATAATATCACAAGTTGGCATAATTTGATTTAAAGATATATACATATATCAGTACCAGTACCATCTATATATTGGGTACACCTACATGGAGTCATAGAACAAAACTCTTTAATCTTGCGACAGCTCATCGCCCTCTTAAAAAACCTTTCAATGTTACTGGAGAGCGTTTGACCACAAGTTACCTGATGTTATGCGACAATGTAGTCGAAGGTCGCGCCATGCTACGTCTGGATTGGGAACTGGTTCTCAAGTTAGGCTGCCAGAACGCACCGAAAGTGGTGCTTGGAGACAGATTCATAAGCAGCCAGGAGAGCACTTGCAAATGCTTCGCCACCAAGCAGTGGCTTATAGCTCAGGCTGTTATGACCACATTTACAATCCATACATCAAAGTTCCAGCATCAGTTTCCTCTCCCTCTTTCACAGTCCCTATTCGAGGAGCCGTTCCACCGTCCCTACTCCATAGCCGTGTTCGAGAACACGGTGTTCTGGAGCGATCTGACCTCGCAGACCATCCAGACAGCGGATAAACTGCACGGCAGTCAGCAGAAGAGGAACTTGCTGCTGTCTATGGATACTCCTGTATTTGGTGAGCTTTATATACTGCAGAACAGTGCAGGCACTCCTTAGTGTGACTATACGTCCCACTTGAGCAGGACTAAGGGACGGACAACGGGACTTTCCTTCGAAAACGTGTTTAGTTTAATGATCATAGTCACCCGTACGGTAGGCGTGCTGCGTACCTCTGTGTGAGTGATGTGATGTGTGTGTGTACAACCGGTAACAACGCTCTTAAAAGAAGGTCGTGTCATCACGTGCGCATTTTCTTTCATACTATTGATTTCTGCGACTGCTACTGAAATTTTGACCCAGACCCTATATGATGTCTCTCTTCTTCTCGGGCGAGAGTCATGTGGAGCCGATATCACATTCATCATCATCATCAGCGGAAAGCAGTCAGTCCACTGCTGAACAATCCCTTCTCCCTTTTAATTGCCCGCCACCATGAACAGATATGTCTTACATACTCTATGTATAGAACGTTAGGGTCCAGGTTCACTTGCTCCACGGCAATGTCTTTTTCGTCCAGGTATGCACATCTACCACCCTGCCCTGATGCCTGTCAGGAGCAACCCTTGCTCGCACCACAACTGCAGCCACCTGTGCTTCGTCACCTCCAACACCACGCGCGTCTGCGGCTGTCCCGACGGCATGGAGCTTATGGACAATAGCTGCCACAGTGAGTGTCTTCGGTTTTAAATTTTTTACCAGTGTTTTTTAGATATTAAAACAGATTATTGGATTAGGTACTAGCTATTCCCGCTGTGTCCCGTGTGGACTACAGTTTATCACGATAAAAAGTACCTATCCTATGTCCCTCCCCAGGGTTCAAACTACTTCCATACCAAATGTAACCAAGGAATCAGATCAAGAATTCAGAAGATTAGGCGTAAAAAAGTGATAGATAGACTGAGTTAATTTCACATGTATTTAACTTAGTATGGATTCGTAGCTATAATTTCTTATGATGAATATAGGTTAGTGTTTGAGTATAAGTCTCTGGTAAGTTACGATTTGGTCGAAGGTGCTACTTTGGGCTGATAACTGGCTCTCAAGACTTCTCTTAAAGAAGGGCCACAATCTAGCGCAGTATCAACTCAGTCTCGTGACTGCACAGAACGTGAAGCTCCGCTACGAGCGCTTCAAAATACAGACTTTGTAAAGTTAGGATAAATAAGTCGTATTTTGTTTCCAGACATGAAAGACTACCGTCCGCATTACCTAGTGGTGGCAGGTGGTGAACTCTTCACAAGGGTCGAGTATAACTTGCTGGGCAACCCTGAGAGTCACGCCACTCACTTCGACGTCGGACGAGTCCAAGCGATGGCGTACGATAGTGCTAGAGGTAGGTATCCTGTTAATCATAGCCTCAAATGTATTGATGCTGCCCTTAGGATTACTCCAGTGGTAGCGTTCTGGGCCCATAACCTATAAAATATAGCATCGAATATAATATTTATTCTGCGTATAGGATTACTGCAATGGTAGCGTAGGTACTGAGCCAATAACCTGTTAAACATAGCCTCAAATGTATTTATGCTGCCTTTAGAATTACTGCAGTGGTAGCGTGCTGGGCCCATAACCTGTGAAATATAGCCTCGAATGTATTTATGCGCGTGGTGGAGAAGGTTTGTGTCCCAGCTGTGGGATCGTAATAGGTTAACGCCCATCGCTAATGTCTAAGCATTCTCTTACAGATACATTGTTCCTGTACGACGGACAGCGGCGCTACTTATACTATATTAACATGAGTGACTTCACGCTTGGCTTCCCGCACGTGCTCATCTATCAGGGCTTGGATAACGTCCTCGATATGGATTATGGTAAACAAATTAATATACATAAATAGATTATAGAAAAATGCTAGCGCACTAGTACGTAATACCTACTACAGACACTAGATATACTAATAATATAAGCTATATGGTATCCTAAACTTTAAACAAAACGCCTCAACTCGAAAAAGTTAACCGTGGGGAGTACCCGTGAGTTTCCCACGGTTCAACTAACCTGCACTGTTTAACCGTGGGAAAGGCTCAACTTTGAAAACAGAAATAGAAAATTAACTATTCAGATAAAAAAATAGACAATAGATTACAAATTCTATGCAACAGTATTAAGTCCAGTTAGTTTCACCTGGAAAGATTCAGAGTTGCAAAAATTGGTGATACCATAGATTTTGACGTACTCTTGCCGAACCACCACTTTGCCACCTCGTATCCCTGCCGCTCCCTTGACAACATCTTACTGTGAATATGTAGTTGAACCGTGGTGGGGAGCAACCGCGAGTTCTCCACGGCTGAACTAAACATGCTCAAAAAGTTGAGCATGTTTAGTTTAACTTTTCAAAGGAAAAGTTATGGAGTTTGGAGTTCGGAGAAAGAAGGATGGCGATTCTAAAAAGGAAATCTCCTTTTGGCCCGGTAGATAGTCGTGTAAATACGCGGTGTGCTGTATTTCGGAAGACCATAGCGCTTGTTAGAAAGAACCAGCATCATGCCGAGTTGGTGCCGGTTTGTAGCAGAATAACCTGTGATTGTTTTAGTTTAATTAAGTTTTTATGTATATATTGATTTAATTTTATGAAGTGTATATGTATTGTACCTGTTGTTTTTTTGCCACAAATGTTTACATTGTCTACTATTTCAGACTACGCCTCTGATACCCTTTACATTTTGGACGCTGGCCGTCGACTGATAGAAGCGGTGTCACTGCGCACGCACCAGCGAGCTATCGTTTATAAATTCAAGGAGTTTGAGATACCGATTAGCTTCTGCGTGCTGCCGGATTATGGGTATGTTTTTGTTATTACATATAAAACTTTCGAACATATCGTCACTTATATCAGGTGACTTGTGGTCAAACGCTACCCTGTAATCTAAATATATATAACTCAAAGGTGACTGACTGAAATAGTGATCTATCATCGCACAGCCCAAACCACTGAACGGATCGGGCTGAAATTTGGCATGCAGGTAGACGTTATGACGTAGGCAACCGCTAAGAAAGGATTTTGATTAATTCTACTCCCGAGGGGATAAAATAGGGAATGAAAGTTTGTATGAAACTTTGTTAAATTCATTTTTTTGTTTTTTTTTTAGTTTCAGCATTGAAAACGTATTATACTAATTATGATGTATGTTGCTACAGGAAAATGCTAGTGGCCGTAGTTGAGAATGATGAACAAAACAACATTTGGATCGAGAGCATCGGCCTAGACGGCGCACAGCGATCTCAAATCATCACGAACAATTTCAAAGGTCAGAAAACTATATCTCTGTATATATATATACTTTTTAACCCCCCCTGAAACCAGTATAAAATTAACATAAATTAACGATTATAGCCCGGAAGGTCGCCCACACCACCTAGCGAAGTCTGACATCACCAAGGGCCCGTGCTCTTGGTATCCATGAGGATTTCAAACTGGCTCTCAAGTGAGACGTGCTTGGCGAGAGAACAAATTATTATTATTTTTTTTAACCTATACTGTCCCACTGCTGGGCAAAGGTCTCCCCCATTTCCTTCCAGATATCTCTATCCCCCGCAACCTCAGACCACCGCTCCTCAAATGAGTCAAGATCATCCACGCCATCTTTTTTGGGGCCTGCCTCGAAAAATAATATCTAATAATTAATAAAGCGGGACATGCTGAATTACCTTTATTGACCTATAATTAAAATAAGTATGTATTAAGACTCTTTGTTTATAGGCAGTAAATTGTTTTAAATTTAATTTTTATGCAGGTCCTCATGTCCGTCTGCGATACGCTCAATTCATGGACAATGTGTTTATTTCGGATGAAGGAAACGGTATCATCGATTTAATGCACCCAGAAGGTAATTTATATCACTCACATTCAATTTTCAGTTGCCACAAATCGGCACCTGCACAGCATAGTAAAGTAAAAAAAAATGATATGAATTATATTCATTTCTGACATACACAATATCGCACAACTAGAGAACAAGGGCAGTATGAACAAACACACCCAATAAACAATTTAGAACGACATTGCGCAACGTCAGATATACGTGTCCCGGCTCAGCATATAACTGAGGCAGCACAGTAGCCCAAATCAAATCGATTTTTTTTTGTCTTTCGTGTTGACGAGCCCAACGTGGTAGGTTGGTAGGTGAAATTGCAGGAAAAGACCGACCGCGTTGGCTTGGCCACGTAGTGCGCATGGAGGATCGGGCGTCAAAGCGTTCTTATCTGGGACGACCGAATGGCTGTAGACCGGTCGGACGCCCTAGATACCGCTGGATGGACGCGGTGGATGCGGACCTGCACGAATTCCACATTCTGAACTGGGCTGAAGGATAGAGAGGAGTGGCGCTCTCTCGTTTCAGAGGCCAAGACACACTTTGGGCAGAAGTTAGTTGGTCTTCTATGGGACTAAGAGAAGGGGACTACTGAACTCTTGTCTACTCTTCGTAGCCTTTCGCTTTAGCCTCAGAGTTTCCCCACAGGTGCCGGCAGAGAGAACTTCCGAGAGCTCTCGACCACAGTCACGAGCCTGGCCCTGACAGACTCGTACGTGTTCTGGACGGACAGACGGACGGCCAGGCTGTTCTGGTCGAGCATACACGAGGCTACGCATAGGATACGCAGGATTGATTTGTGTAAGCTAATAACTTATTAGAAACGCTTATTGTAAAATATCAGACTATCATAATTATATAGGTTCCTACTACCTAGTAGGTATACCTACCTTTTTATCAGACTCTTGAACTAGCTAAAGATGGTCTAAACATAGTTCCAACGATCTTTGATGTCCGGCAACGTGCTCAGATTGCATTTTGTAGCGAAGAGATGATGCGGTCGACGGTGTAGCACGTACCTATGCCTAGAATGTACATGTACCTTCTAGGCATACGTGCTACACCGGTCACAACAGGTCTGTTCACTCTTGCCTTGAAGATCCCCAAATTGTAGCAATCGGGAAACACACGACTCCGGCAAAGAGTTTCACTCCATACGCATGATGAATGTAGAAGCAAAACGCTTCGAGCGAATCGGTGGAATATTCATCAAATAAAAATTGCAGTGAACTCATTCCTATAAATCAGTTAAGAAAAGATAAGAAAAGACAAAATGCTGGTCTAATATAGTATACAGGAATCCTAGCTAGGGATCAGAGCTATGATATTGATGATTAGTTGTAGCTATTACCTTGTTCTTCTAAATTAGTTTTTAAATATTCTTCAATATTTTCCAGCAATGTTTCCCAACAACACCCAACTTCTGGTCCAAGCCACCACACCCCACCCGAGCCCTACCAACCCTCTACTAAACCATCCCTGCCTCATCTCCAATCCCTGCACAGATGTCTGTGTCCAGTCACCTTCAACAGTCCATGGTCGCATGTCCTACACCTGCCTATGTCCCACTGGGTACTTCATGGAAGACGGCAAATGTACAAAACTGGCTATTTGTAAAGATTATGAGTTCTACTGCCATAAGAGCAATGAATGTATAGACCAGTGGAAGGTTTGCGATGGGAAGGCGAACTGCAAGTTTTTGGAGGATGAAGCTGGATGTAAAGGTAAATATCCCAAGGTCCACTTGAGAGACAGTTCCCAGTCCAAGCTAACGTGGCGTCAGCTTCGACTACATTGTCAGTGAACATCAGGTGACTTTTGTTCAAACGCTACTATGTAAGAAGTAAAAACTAAATCTGGACTCTATATACTTAGTTTGCACACAAATTGACCTAGCCCCAAATTAAGCTCGAAACTTGTGTTATGGGTAGGTAGGTACTATAGACAACAATATAATAATATGTATGTACTTATATAGATAGAAACATCCAAGCTCAGTGGTAGTGACGTCGGCTTGCGATCCGTAGGACGTGGGTTCGAATCCTACAATGAGCTTGAGCTTTCGGTGAAGGAAAACATCGTGATGAAAGCATAGCTTGGTGGTAGGGTATTTTACTCGCCTGGCTAGCTACCACCCTCTTGTTAAGAATCTGTCGCCAAGCACCTATATAGTGTGTTCCGGCAGCCTCACTTGAGAGCCAGTTCCCAGTCCAGGTGTAGCGTGGTGCCATCTTCGACCACATCGTCACTTAACATCAGGTGACTTGTAGTCAAATGCTACCCTGTAAATAGTAAAAAAAAACACACATATATTTGCCCTTATCGGGATTCGAACCCGGGACCGCTAGCTTCGTAGGCAGGGTCACTACCAACTCTGCTACCGCGTCGTCAATAGTTAGTAGGTGGATAGTAAATGCTCTCCAATTTTCAGCTACGAAATCGCCAAATTCGGATGATTCGGTCGCGTGTGACTCCACTGAGTTTCGATGCAGAGACGGCCATCTTTGCATCCCACGGTCGCTGATGTGCGACACAAGACACGACTGTCCTGACGGTAGCGATGAGCATCATGCAGAGTGCGAGCTGACGAACTGCTTCGATACTGAGTTCCAGTAAGTAACATAAACTACACTGAGAAATAATTCCAGACTTTTCTTCAGAGTCTTACCTTCCAAGACAGATTGCTTACCCCTATTTTGAGTTATTGGAAGATGTGACGGTGCTAAGGTGTCGACACAAGTAGCGTAAGTAAGCAGGCAAAATATTCGTCTTGGGAATGATTTCTTCTTTTTTTTTGGAAACGTTCTTTGGGGATGACGAGACAACAGCGGGTATAATCACGGAGCTAGTTTATTCATAAATAACACTGTTTTAGATACGACAATTTCAAACACAATGCTAAAACAAACAATTTCAATTCATAATAATAGAAATAACTTTTCAGCCATCACTATCCGTTATCAGCCATCACTATTCATTATCAGCCATCACTATCCGTTATCAGCCATCACTATTCATTATCAGCCATCACTATCCGTTATCAGCCATCACTATTCATTATCAGCCATCACTATCCGTTATCAGCCATCACTATCTATTATCAGCCATAACCATCTCATTCCTATCACCACAGTTGCGCGGTAGGTGCATGCATACCCAAGACTTGGAGGTGCGACGGTGAGCAAGACTGCAGTGACGGCACCGACGAGGTCGATTGTGGTAATACTTAACTTACTGCACGCTAATTACCTATTTTAAAAGAGAAAGAGTGAGTGAGTGGGTGTATTTATAACTTCTTCACGCTGCGCTGTAACGACTCATCGGGTGTGAGTGAAATTTAGAATCCTTCATCATCATCATCAGCCTTTCACGTTCCCACTGCTACTAGCTGCGCCCTGCGTTATCCCGCAGGAACCTTTTTCTGGGATAAGTAGCGTGTGTTAATCCAGGGTGTAAACTATCTCCATTCCAAATTTAATCAAAATCGGTTGAGTAGTTACAGTGTTACGTGGTAAGAAACATTCACAACCTTTCGCATTTATAATATTAGTTGGAAAGGAATAGGAATAGTAGGAATTAGTAAGATACAGAGTTTAACGCCCAAAATTAATAATCGATCCTGATCCGTTATCCGCGGTTTTGGATCGATATGTCATGTCATAATATGTCATTTTAGTAGTAATATGTCAACCCCCTAGTACTTCGGGCGTTAATGCTGCTGGTTGTTCAATGTTATTGACAGAGAACACAGCTTGCAAGGCCGGGTACTACCAGTGCAGGAATCGAGATTGCATCGAGGTGAAGAGACGATGCGACAAGCAACAGGACTGCTTCGACTTCTCCGACGAGGAGGACTGCGACGAACAAGTCATTGTCGAGGTTGAGGTAATGTAGCAATAGAAGGAAACTCGATTTGTGCCCTCCTTTCTTCTTTCGTTAATATTCATGTTTCTGTATCCCAATGCGCACAACCAAACAAGAGAAATCTTAATAGTAAAGCTTATTATAAAATATTTGGACTATTTAGATGACAAAAAAAGCTTGGAATTTTAGAACTTACTCCAATTCAAGTCAATTTAACAAAGTTTATTGAGATAAAAGAAGTAGGATATAAATAACAAAATAAAAACACAACTAAACCTTAAAATATAGAATAAAACTACCTATCCAATTCAATCAATTAATCAATCAATTAGTAATAAGAATAAAATTGTCAATGTAATCGCGCCAAAAAAATTACCTGCCGGGCGTTTCTTGCCTATTCTTTTGCCGGCGTAAGGAGGTTGGGGTTGGGGCGATAAGCGCAGGGCCGAGAGGATTCGGACTCTGTATCAGCCGCGTGCAAGTTATGGTTTTGGCTACCATCGCTCCAGAAATTCCGTAACTGCTATTAATCAAAAGTGTGTGTGTATTCTCCCATCTATTCTCATTCTGCATCATGATTACAGGAAGCCGAGCTGCCCCACTGCGAAGACTACGAGTTCTCATGCGAGCTAGACAAGAGCATTTGCCTTCCTCTCACCGCTCAGTTAGTCTTTGTTACAGGGCTGATGGTCTTTGTTTGTGACGTCTTTTGTACTGTGGTGTTGGAGTAGAACCTGTTTTTAGGATTGGGGTTTTCTGACAGCTGACAAAACGTAGTTCCTAAACCATGGGGTAGATGGCGCTAGCTATACATAAATAATTTATTTTTGTCGCATTTCTTTAATATACAGTCAAATACAATTCAGCAGCAAAAGGCCAGAAAAAAATGAATTGTCTCGAAGCTATGGCCTTTACCACCAAGTCGCAGTCACGAAGGACTTGCGCTCACTCCATTTGGAGGACTGGCGGTAGGTGACGCTGGACAGAGCGAAGTGGCGTCTTTTGTTATCGGAGACCAAGACTCACTTTGGGTCGTTGCGCAATCTCAATTAGTTAGTTTGTGGTAAACCGTTAGTTTACTGAGTCAAAAACAAGCATAATATGAGAGATTGGAGAAATGATATAATAGCTTTTTAAAACACTTTTATTAGCTTGACTTGTAACTAACTAACTAACTAACTAACTAACTAACAATGTAATCAAACCTTAGAAGTCAATTTTCACCTACTTCTAATTGTCGTATCGACTTGAAACTTTGTATGTGTATGTAATCTCGGTGACAATGCAATAATTTGGTATCATCGACCTGATCTGATGATGCAGCTGGAAGGTGGGTAGGGCATCTCTGCAGTGGCTTCTAGTAAACCCCTCGTGTTTGGGCTCATATGATTTGTCTTGATGAGCTCAATAGATTGAACTTGGTGACGAGGGTCTGATGATGCAACCGGAAGGTGGGTAGAGCATCTCTGCAGTGGCTACTAGTAAACCCCTCGTGTTTGGGCTCATATGATTCGTCTTGACGAGCCCAATAGATTGAACTTGGTGACGAGGGTCTGATGATGCAACCGGAAGGTGGGTAGGGGATCTCTGCAGTGGCTACTAGTAAACCCCTCGTGTTTGGGCTCATATAATTCGTCTTGATGAGCCCAATAGATTGAACTTGGTGACGAGGGTCTGATGATACAACCGGAAGATGGGTAGGGGATCTCTGCAGTGGCTACTAGTAAACCCCTCGTGTTTGGGCTCATATGATTCATCTTGATAAATTCAATAGATTGAACTTGGTGACGAGGGTCTGATGATGCAACCGGAAGGTGGGTAGGGGATCTCTGCAGTGGCTACTAGTAAACCCCTCGTGTTTGGGCTCATATGATTCGTCTTGATGAGTCTAATAGATTGAACTTGGTAACAAAAGACTAAAAAGTGAAAAAATAAAAATATATAGTTTAAAAAACTAAAAAAAACACTTTAAAAACGCACTGAAAAATATAAAATAATAAAATTGACTTGTATTAGTTACGATATAATGGTTAATTCAAAAAGTGTGGAGCGCTTCTTTTACTGGGTAAATAAAAGTACACATAACCAAAAAGCGCTCCACACTTTTTGAATTAACCATTATATCGTAACTAATACAAGTCAATTTTATTATTTTATATTTTTCAGTGCGTTTTTAAAGTGTTTTTTTTAGTTTTTTAAACTATATATTTTTTTTCTTTTTAGAACTTGCTGGATCCATGTGTCGCTAATGCCATCTATCGGAGTTTTGATGAGCTATTACTTTTATTGATTACCTTTCAGAAAATACCCGGGGTTTTGTTTTGTCATTCAAATAATATTAGGTATTGATTATTCAGTACCTATGTACCGTTATACGTAATGCATGATCAACTTTTTTATTTTTATTTCAATTATAAGTAATTATGATAAAGAGGTCTGGTTGTTTGTTTGGATGTAGAGGGTAATCTCCTAAACTACAAAACCGTTTCCGGAAATTCTTTCACTTATGGAAAACTACATTATCCCTGCGTGGCTATGCTTTATTGTGATAAAGTAAAGTTTTAAGTAAGAAATCACGTAGTACCACTATTGCAGGCTTAAATTTAGTCTAACTTTCTAATTTGATCACGTTGTGAATACAAAACTTTCTACTATTTACCTACTTCAAGATATGTTCTGGGTAGCCTTTGACCACAAGACTCCTGAAGTGACGATGCGGTTAAATTCAGTGCCTCACTTAGATTGGAAACTGGCTCTCAAAGCTGCTGGAACAAAGACAGATGCTTAGAGACAGATTTTTGTGGTAGTAGCTAGCCAAACCAGCACTATAGTCAAAGGTCAGGTCTGGTCTGGTCTGTAGGGCTGTCTGGTAGAAATCGCTCTAAGCGATAAGACCGCCCATCGTAACACTAGCTCTAAGATCTTTCCTTTTATGTTGTTCTATTTTTCTGTTGTTGTGGCAAAACAATAAAGCGTTATCTATCAACTAGCTGTTCAGCTTTATGCATGCAAAGTCTAAGCCCGATCGGTTTAAAATTGACAAAGTTTCATACAAACTTTCATGCCCTATTTTATCCTTTTGGGGGTAGAATTAATCAAAATCTTTTCTTAGCGGATGCAAACGTCATAACATCTACCTGCATGCCAAATTTCAGCCCGATCCGTCCAGTGGTTTGGGCTGTGCGTTGATAGATCACTATGTCAGTCAGCAGTTACCTTTGAGTTATATATATATAAGATAGTAAATTTCTTCCAGATGCAACATGAACGTGGACTGTCCAGGCGGTACAGATGAGAACAACTGCGACTTCCAGTGCGCCCCCCACGACTTGTTCTCATGCAAGCAGCAGCTGCATTGCATTTCTAAGAAGAAGGTCTGCAACGGGAAGAAAGACTGCGTAGATGGATCCGACGAGACTCCCGACGCTTGCTTTATAGGTAGTGTGAGGTTTCATTTATTACAAAAACTAGATGTCGTCATCCGAACACTCGCTGTGTTCCACTAAATTGCACAGAAGTCAGTGAAACTTTTTTAGTGTAGCTTTGACATTTGCCAGGAGCAGTCGGCGCGGAGCGTCACCTAGCAACTTACACATTTATTATATGCGGAAAAAAACAATTAAAATAACTACCAGACATCATGGCATGACCATAGAAATTTCTCTTAACCATCAATAAATAGACTAATTAATATAATAACGCTTTATTTTTTCATCGCTCAGCATAAAATAGATAGATAACACTTTTTGTTTCACCACAAAACCAACAGAAATATAGAATATAGAAACAACATAAAGGGAGAGATAGTGTAGATCGAATTTTATAGCGATGATGGCTCAGTGGTAGTGACGTCGGCTTGCGATCCGTAGGACGTGGGTTCGAATCCTACAATGAGCTTGAACTTTCGGTGAAGGAAAACATCGTGATGAAACCATAGCTTGGTGGTAGGGTATTTTCTAGTACTCGCCTGGCTAGCTACCACCCTCTTGTTAAGAATCTGTCGCCAAGCAGCTATCGGTGTGTTCCGGCAGCCACACTTGAGAGCCAGTTCCCAGTCCAGGTGTAGCGTGGCGCCATCTTCGATCACATCGTCACTTAACATCAGGTGACTTGTGGTTAAACGCTACCCTGTAAAGAGTAAAAAAAAAAAGACCGCCCTTTGTGACACCTACAATTAAGTTTTATTGTTGTTCTTGTTTTAAAATTTCTCAGTTTCGTGGTGTACCGATAAAAAGTTAATCTATCTATCTATTTATCTGTTAACTCGCAGTGAACAAGACGTCCCACCTGTACCCGCCAGTTCTGTACCCCGCGAACGAATGCCACAACGGGTTCATGTGTCGCAATGGACAGTGCATCGAGCACCGAGAGGTGTGCGATCACACGGCACAGTGTATCGACGGCAGCGACGAGGGAGAGCAGTGCTGTGAGTTCTTGAAACCCCTATCACTGATACATAGTTACTAAGCATAGTTATCAATATATTATGTTCAAAACCCGTTATCGGTTTCTAAACCAATACATCGTTTCGGTATAAGGAACCCGCGTCGACAAGAGTATCCCCCATAGTTATTAAAATTAACACAATAATATACATAGTTTCAAAACCCGTTATCTGTATCCAAACCAATGCATATTATAGCTTCGGTATGACAAAACCGCGTCGACCAGTGTATCCTCTACGTCCATCTCCGCGGTTAGGACTATCTTCAAACCAAATTCCATCAAGATCGCTTCAGCGGATTAGTTGTGAAAAGGGTAACAAACAAAACCAACAAAGTTATAATTTTCGCATATTTTTTTTTAGTACATACAGTGTAGCGTTGCACCACAAGTCACCTGATGTTAAGTGACAATGTGGTCGAACATGGCACCACGCTACACCTGGATTGAGAACTAGCTCTCAAGTGGGGCTGCCGGAGCACACTGATAGGTGCTTGACGACAAAGGATGGTAGCTAACCAGGCGAGTATTAGAAAATACCCTACCACCAAGCTATGGTTTCATCACGATGTTTTCCTTCACCGGCAGCTCAAGCTCATTGTAGGATTCGACCCACGACCAACGGATCGCAAGCTGACGTCACTACCAGAGCCATGATCGCTTTATAATATTAGTATGGATTCGCCCACCGACGCACTTCTACCGTCCACAGTGACAGCTTGCGACAACAGCACTTGCGCATACGCATGTGTCGCGACCCCTCTCGGGGCGCGGTGCGTGTGCCCCGCGGGGTATCGCTTATTGGAGGACGGGCGCACATGCGTGGACGTCGACGAATGCGCACGCGAGGTGTGCTCGCAGACCTGCATCAACGTCCCCGGCTCCTTCCTCTGCACCTGTCATCATGGATATGCGCTCAGGTACGTAGCAGCATTGGGTTTTTAATCCTTAGGTAGGGCTGGGAAGTACGAGGAGTTTGTCGCAGGATGTTGGGTTGATGCAGTACCCAAGTTCACTTCGCCGTTGGACGTCGACGATTGCGCACGTGAGGTGTGCTCCTAAACCTGTATCAACATCCCTGGCTGCACCTGCCATCATGGATATGCGCTCAGGAGAGTGGAAGAAACAGATGTACTGCGGCCAGGGCATAGAACAAAACAAATATAATTTAGAAAAACGACTCTAGGTTTTTTGATTTTTCTAGAATGCCATCATCAGATCCTGGTTTCCATATCGTGGGATCACCCTTGGGATATCTCCTTTCCAACAAAAAAGAATCATCAGTTATCCGAGAACACGCATAATATAACGATAAAATTGAGAAACCTCCTCCTTTTTTTGAAGTCGGTTAAAGAAAAAAGGGTTAAAAGGTAAAAAATTTGTTAAGGAACTGTTAAATTGTATTTACAGAGCCGACCGTCGCTCGTGCAAGGCAACGCGCGGAAACATGTCCATCCTTTACGTGTCAGGTAACACGGTACGCTCAATATCAGCTGACGAGTACGGCGCGGTGGAGTTCAGTGACCCTAACATCGCCACTATCACTGACCTGGACTTCAATGTCAGGTGAGACTAAAAAAAACAGTTTTTTAACACTATTGGCTATTGCATACATAATTACACCTAAACCGAAAGGGCACCGGCCGGCGTCGGTAACTTTACCTAGAGTTAACGACAAAAGTATCTGAACTCACCCAAGTTTCCTAATGTATAGGTACAGTCAGCGACAAAAGTAGCTAAACAATGACGAATTTTCCGATTCCGTTTGTCATATTAAACCCCAACCTTTGTCCGCATCATCACTTAACATAAGGTGTGTTGTGTTGTGGTCCAACTCTACTTTGTAAGTTGTGAAAAAAAACAAACATTACAGCTCCAAAATACAATGGGAAAATTGAGTATGATCAGCTACTTTTGTCGCTGACCGTACCTGTAGTGCGATTCTAATTAACTCGGAAAGATTCCGTGTCGGATTCGACGTCACTTTCGCTTCACGGAAACGTTTTCCGAGAGCAAATAGATGCCGGAAACTTTTCCGTGATTGAGCAGCTGGTTTGTCAAATTAAATGTCAGTTTCCGAATTCAGATTAATGAATCACATCCAAAAAATTCTCGCAGAAACTTTTCCGAATCCGTGGTCGGAAACGTTTCCGTGTGAACAGAATCGCACTGCAGATCAGCCAAAACGTGTGTTGAAAATGCTTAGGAAAATTGGAAAAATGGGCATGTTCAGCAGCAAATTTTGTCGTTGACCGTACCAGCAAAACGCAGTTTTTATGAGAGGGACAAAGCTATACGTTGGTCTGGTATATAGACTGTGTCCCTAATCCAGGTGTAGCAGTATGCTAACTTCGACCACATCGTCACTTAACATCAGGACTGGTGGTCAAACCCTAAAGGGTGTTAACAAAAGAATTTAAAATTCAGCAACGCTGTGGTCAACTCATTGTCTAATAAGTGCCCATTCTTAATCAGAACCTTCTTTTACCAGAAAGAACAAACTGTACGTAAGTTCAGCGGATTCGGGACAGCTTATCGAGGTGAACAGCACTCACAATTCCATCGCAATCACTAACGTCGGACGACCTACCAGGGTAAGACCCATATTATGTTTGATGGTTCCGTACCTCAAAAAGAAAAACGGAACCCTCTGTCTGCCTGTTTGTCTGTCACTCTGTGACTCATGACCCTTTTTCACAAGAACGCGATAAGGTATTTATTTTTATTTTTTTATTAGCAAAAGCATTTGACCCCAGTCTCACCTGATGGTAACTGACGACGAGGTCGATGATGGAGCATGCTTACCTAAAAGATACCTATTCACTCTTGACTTGAGGTATCAAGTTGAAATTCCGTGAAAACTTATAGCCGTGTTTAAACTTTACCTCTCTTAGGTGGCAGTGGACTGGGTAACGGGGAACGTGTACTTCATCGACAGCACGGCCGGAGCCAGCTGCGTGCGCGTGTGCAACGTCACCAAGAAACGTTGTGCTGTTCTGCAGAAACTGCCTTCAGATGCTAAGGTATAAGTAATAGATAGATAATGAGCTAAGAACCGTACGAGATGGCTTAGCGGTGTGCGAGGCAAAAGTCCACCAATTAGCTACGAGAAGATCGAGGCGAGGAAAACGACGTAATCCTATTAATGGATTGCTTGGCGCACACTGCGCCGACACCGAGCTCTAATCCCTCAACCCCTCGGGACTTACCATCGCTCAAAAACGGTGAAAGAAAACATCGTGAGGTAACCGGCATGTCCAAGAACCACAGCATTAAAGGCCATGCGACATCTACCAACCTTAACTGGGCCAGCGTGGTAGATAACGGCCTATACTCTCTCTGAGAGAAGGCCAGAGTCCCAGCAGTGGGAACGTAAAATGCTGATGATGATGATGAATTGACAATGGTTATATTTTCATTGGACGGCGCGGCAACGACACGGCGATGATATATTTCCATAAGTATTGCCTCCAAGTCTGCCATCCCTCACCATCCAGTAAAAAAACGCCCTATCCAATATTTTCAATACAGCAACTTCGTCACTTGCAGGTTTCTTCCCTCATAGTAGACCCCCAATCTCGCCTGATGTTCTACTGCGTGACCAGCGGGCTAGAGTCCGTGGTGTGGGCGGCGAGTCTCTCAGGACTGAACGCTAGAGATCTAACCACCGTCCGGAACTGCACCGGCCTGGCGGTGGACTCCTTCTCAAGGCATCTGTACGTGGCGGAGACAGGTCCGCCGCATATCATCAGAATGGACTACACTGGCGATCAGCAGTAAGTTGAAGCGATGATAGCCAAAGAACGTAATTCTGAAGTCCCGAAGATACCACGTTTAAATCCTATCATAACATGAAGTAGTCTTGATCGGAGTAAAGTCAATGACACTTTGGTAGCAGTTCTTTCAGGATTTTAACCTTTTCGTTTCAGCCCAGTTTCGTAAATATATTTTCGTGGTGGGCCTACCAGATAGTATAAAATAGTAGGACCTAATATCCGTTTGTAATCCAGTTTACATCCTGCATTGAGCTTCAGCTTTCTGTAAAGTAATGATCCAAACTATGGTTTCAAGGCATTTTCAAGTGCCGCCCGGCTAGCGTCGTCACTAAACATCAGATGTGTTGTGGAAACGCTAACCTGTAAGAATAAAAAAAAAAACGTAATTCCAGTTCGAAATTTCGTGCGATTCATATCATGAAACACATCCGAAGCAGTCCGGTCCAGAAGATACCACTAGATGTTTCGCTCATTCTAAACCCTACCATGATGTGGTCTGAAAAAACAGAATAATGTCACTTTAGCAGCAGACCTTTTTAAATTATGATATGTATCTTTACAGCAAAAAGATCCTAGCGGACCATCCCCAGCTGCAAGCACCCCACGGCCTCGCAATTTTCGAAGACCACATCTACTACCTCGTCGCCAATTCCTTACGCCTCAGCCGCTGTCTCCTCTACGGCTCGAAGCACTGCGAGACCTTCATCTACCGTGTGTTCGACGCCAACACCTTCGTCATCCGCCACGAGAGTGTTCAAAGAGACGATATCAAGAACGACTGCGAAGATGTCGTCTGTGCCAATGTTTGTGTTCTGGGTGAGGATGGGCCGAAGTGCGTATGTGACGATGGCTCGTTCTCAAACGAGGATGTGTGCAAGTTGATGAAGAAGACTGAAGTAAGTATACCCCTAGGCTAGTTATTTGTGCAGCGGCTTCCACCCCTTACGCCTTCCCTTTCCCTACCACTGCCGCTGGGTCGCCATCTTCGATTCGCGACCTTCACTGACCACAGCCGTTGGGTTTGGACCTGCGGTACGAACCCTATTTCCTTCTTGAAAAATACCTTCCTCCCGGTAGCAGAGCTACATTTATTTCGTTTGTCTCCCACGCGCATATACTCTAGCTGGCCTCAACCAGGGTTGAAGTTGAAAGCAATAAGAGTCTACGCCCCAAGGGTGAAAGTGCTAAAGGCATAAAGTAGAGTTTAGTTAACCAGCAGAACACCTCTACATTCATTAGCCATCTACACTTACGTTACGAACCGGAAGACGCTCTGTAGGTAGGCCCCCCACTAGTTGGACCGATGACATTGTAAGAGTCGCAGGGAGCTGATGGATGCAAATGGCTAAAAGTTAATCATGGTTCAGCAGTGGACGTCTTCCGACTAATGAACTTTCAACTTACACTTCCTTTTCTATTTACCCTGCATCAGAGGTTTTGCTTCTCAATCTAAGCTTTTTCTCAAAGTCTGCCTCTTCATATGCCCCATCGTCCCCAGCTGCCACTGTTCAACGGCTGGTCGTACCAGGACTACGTGCGCGCTCACCAGGCTTCCTTCACCATCATTGCGGTAGTGCTGTTCCTCCTGGTGCTGTACCTCGGCCTCTTTGTCTACTACCATTTCATGTACAAGCCTCGCAGGGCCCGGGCTTCAGCTTACACCGAGTAAGTCAAATCTTTTTTAAAGAGATATCGGCTCACGGCCGTTCCCAATAACCGACCTATCCACGGTTTTCTTTGCTACAGTTAGTTTGACATTACTTCTATGGAGCTTATGTGAAATTTATATCTCTAGTAGGGCAAACCGTGGATAGATAGGTTATTGGGAACGGCCGTCAGTGGTAGTGACGTCGGCTTTCAATCCGTAGGACGTGGGTTAGAATTCTACAGTGAGCTTGAGCTTTCGGTGAAGGAAAACATCGTGATGAAACCATAGCTTGGTGGTAGGGTATTTTCAAGTGCTCGCCTGGCTAGCTACCAGCCCCAAGTTAAGAATCTATCACCAAACACCTATCGGTGTGTTCCGACAGCCCCACTTGAGAGCCAATTCCCAATTCAGGTGTAGCGTGGCGCCACCTTCGACCATATCATTACTTAACATCAGGTGACTTGTGGTCACACGCTACCCTAAAAGTAGAAAAATAATAATATTTGGTACAGTCAACGACAAAAGTCGCTTAACAATAACAAATTTTCCGATTACCTTCATCATCTCAAACCAACCGCCTCATCACTTCATCAAGTGTGTTTGTGTTGTGGTCAAACGCTAACAAGAAAAAAAAACCGAACATTATTGATTTAAAACACATTTGGAAAATCGAGTATTTATTTAGTACCTTCCACTTTTCTTTCAGAGTGAGATATCAAGCTAATACAGCTGGAACCGCTCAGCTGTCTTACGTGCCTCAAGCCGACATGGCTGCGGATGGGTAAGTACTGATAAATCTCAAGCGTTATAAAATGCCCCTCAAGTTAAGAATCTGTCGCCAAGCACCTATCGGTGTGTCCCGGCAGCCTCACCTGAGAACCCGTTCCCAATCCTAGTGTGGCTACTTCTAAACATTAAATTGTTTTTTGACGACCGATGTTGCGCAATAAGCGAATAGCCGACTGTGAAGTGTGAGTTCGGTACAGGATAAACATTTTTGCATTGAAAAAAACCGCAAGTATTTGTTCCGTGTCTGGGTGTTGTGGATCCCCGATCCGAGTAGTATCTGATACCCTAGAAACGGAATCCTAGTTAGGGGCCAGAACTATGTATGTGATTGTGTGGGCGTTATTTTTTGAAATACCTACCGGGTTGGATTACCTCATGTTAAGTGGTCGAAGATGGCGTCACGCTACACCAGAAACTGAAACTGTACTGAACGCTGTGTTGACTCCGCTTAAATTGTATGAAGTTGCAAACATAACATTCGTGTTTAGTATGACGTTGCTTTCAGGAGCATATCCCATGAGTTTGTGAACCCGCTGCAGTTCGTGCGCAATATGTGGCGGCACCCCTTGCGGAAGACACGCCGGCCGGCGGTAAGTAAAGGGATGTTAAGAGCATTCTTTCACATATTTGTTTTTTTAAAAATACATAGTTTAAAACAGGTATGTTCAAGATGAAATCGAAGAACTGGTGGCCGAACCGAATGTCATCGGCGAGATGAAACCGCACAAAGAATGGGAAAGGATCGTGCGGTCAAACAAGCATACAGTGGACAGCCGAGTGGCCGTCGCCCGGTCGGCCGTCCCAGATATCGCTGGAAAGACGAAGTAACGAAGGACTTGCACGAGCTCCAAGTGGAGGACTAGCAGGAGGTGGCGCAGGACAGACTGAAGTGGCGTCTTTTATTATCGGAGACCAAGACTCACTTTGGGTCGTTGCGCCATCTCAGTTAGTTATGTCCAAGATAATTGAACGTAGTTTATCGAAAATCGTGAAAATCCGGTAGCGCCTGTAAGAAAAAAGATGCGTATACCTTGGGAGAGGCAAATGTTAAACAGTGGACTGATACAGGCTGATGATGATGATTTAGGCCAGTATTTTAGAATCACGCTCAAGCAGTAATCTCTATTTAAGCACATTTATGAGACAGTCATTTCATACAATTAAATCACTCAATCGCTACTCAATACCAGTACCCCTAGTACAAGTTTTGAACACAATAAAAGTTTTCGTAAACGTCGACGTTTACCACCGCCGACTTGTCAAAGTGGCAACTCGATCAGCAAATTCAAAATGTAACTCAATAACATTGTTAGAATATGATTATAACGATTTTAAATAACCCGTATTAACGATTTCAGTTCCTGCAAGTCTCGGTATGATTCGCTGAAAAAAATATGTATGGAAACGAAAACTTTTATAGTTTTTGTAAACTATCAAAACCTGTACTAGGGGTACAGATCAATGCTTAAGTGAGATTAGCAGGTTGGTATTAACCAACCTTAGTCTTTTGGTTCAAAAGGCAATTTGATCTGAGTGTTCTTAGCTAGGATTGTCGGGGGTTTTTGTATCTAGGTACTTATGTCATTTTCTGTTTTCTTGTTTTAGAGTACTTCCGGCATGAACGTCGACTTATCTCAGTCACCACTACAGCAAGATCTCTCCGATACCGAATCAGATTTAGATGATAGAGAAAAGTTGATTAGTAGAAGGAAATAATCGATCGATTATTCTGTGAAAAATGTAATATCTCGCTAACCATCAGGCGAGCGACTTGCTCGTCTCGTCACTTAGTTGCATAAAAAATGTTAGAAATTGCGTGTTGTGCTTTGCATTTTTAACCCCCTGACGCAAACAGGGGGTGGTTAAGTTTAATATGTGTATTTGTCTGTTGTAGCATCGTAAAAAAATCATCGTTCGAACTTTTAGTGAAATTTAAATGTGCCTTAGGGCGGCACTTCACTTTGCTTTGCGTATTCGTGTATTATATACACTATATTCATCTAGTTAGTGTTTATTTTACATTTATAAGACACCTGAAGCTCATTGCAGGATTCGAACTCACGACCAGTAGGTCGCATGACGTCACAACCACTGAGCTATCGTCACTTCGCATCATGTTTTACGAAGCTCTGTGTCATCATCGCAGGGTTCGAAATGTTCGAATTCACAACCTACGGGTTGCAAGGCGATGCCACTACCACTGTGCTATTGGCACATCGCATTATATTTTGTGAACAAGCTCGTTCTAGGATTCGATCCCACGATCTACAAGGCGCAAACCGACGTCACCACCAATAGCTATACTGCTATAGTCTATTCGTGTTTTATTTGCCTTCATTTATTATGAAGGCAGCAATAACGCTAGACAAATACGCTATGCAAAGTCAAATGCCGACATTAGATTTAGATGTAGGTAGTCTGTAAGCCTAGGTATCAAAGAGTATATAGGGTTCTAGATAATGATTGGTAGTCGTGAATATGCTTGTATGAATTTTATATTGTTTTAAAAAAGAATATTTGTGTGTGAAATATTTCTTATTTGAACGCGTTTTAATGTAATATTAAATAATTAATAATTTGTGTGTTAATGTTTTACTAGTTTATCGGATTTAGTTATGACTGAGCATAACTGAGGTCTAAAAGAAAATAATTTTATTTGTTGAATTTCGATTTCGAAACATTACTTTTAATTTAACTAATATATTATGATTATGAAATTAACCTAAGTGTTTTTCTTTATCAATATCCTACTTTTTAAATCTCAAACAAATATTCTAGGTAAGTAAACCTTGCTTGGGTTAAATAAAACCACAATTTACATAAGAGAGAGATATTATTAAAAGCACAAAATTCACACATAATTCTACTTCCAGAGTTTCTTGATGGACATATTCTTCTCCGAGTCCTTCTGCATAACTTTGGCTACGGCCATCTCAAAGTCCTCTTGAGTGACGTGGACTCTACGCTCTCTTAGTGCGTACATACCGGCTTCAGTGCACACTCCCTTCACTTCAGCACCGGAAGCACCTGGCATGAGCTCGGCAATCTTACGCAAGTTGATGCCTCTAGTCAAATTCATCTTACGAGAGTGAATCTTCAAGATGTCCAGACGGGCCTCTTCGTTTGGTGGCGGGAATTCGATCTTCCTGTCAATACGGCCAGGCCTCAACAAGGCAGGGTCAAGGATATCAATCCTGTTGGTTGCCATGATGACTTTAATATTCTTAGTTGCCTCAAAACCGTCCAACTGATTCAGGAGCTCCAACATAGTTCTTTGTACTTCAGAATCTCCACCGCTTCCCGATTCAATACGAGACGAACCGATGGAGTCAATTTCGTCCATGAAGATTATAGATGGTGCGTGCTCTCTAGCCATAACGAAGAGTTCTCTCACCATTCTGCTGCCTTCTCCGATGAATTTTTGAACCAACTCGGAACCTGAGACTCGGATGAAGGTGCACTCAGTGTGGTGGGCTACAGCACGCGCCAGCAGCGTCTTCCCTGTACCCGGGGGGCCATACAACAGTACACCTTTAGGTTGGGCAATACCAAGCGCATCAAACAGCTCAGGATGTTTAACCGGCAGCTCAATTACCTCTTTAATCTCTTTAATCTGCTTATCCAAGCCTCCTACCATTTCGTAAGTGGAATCAGGAACTTTCTCGACCATCATCAGAGATACCAGTGGGTCGACTTTGTTTGGCAGGATCTTGTGCAGTGTGTAGCTCTCATTGCGGAGCGCAACGCGGCAGTTGGCGGTAACATCATTGATGTCTACGTTTTTGTCCAAATCAACTACGAATTTACCTTCAGGGTGCACTTTGACAAGGACCTTTTTCTTGTCCATTGGTTTCACGACTTCACCTACGTAGGACCCTTGCTCCTGTAAAAGCTGGAGCTCTTCGCGTAGCATACGTACTTTAGCGTTAAGCTCATTTCGCTGCGCTTGCAGACGACGAAGGTTTTGAGATTTCTCGGCAACAACGAGTTGAAGTTCCTCGATCTTCGTAATGTAATATGGCCGGAACCCCTCTCCCTTTGTCGAATCCACCTCCATTTTCGTAACAGTCATCTTGATGTCTGGTTCCCCTCGTCCTAACGATTGAATGCACTTGTGTTTTTATTGTGTTTTCTATTGAAATTTTGTTAAATCTGATCGTCAGTTCAATAATTTCCAAGTCACGATGACGTGAGAATTGACATATCAAATCCTTTAAAAAACTACTACTGTATTTACAGGCAACGGGAACATTTTTCTATAGTTTTCATCAAAATTTTAAGCATGTACTTCACTATAGTAGAATTTAATTTTAAAAAACATATTTAATGGACATTATACGAGTTACACTTATTTATACCAAGATTGTATTACAAAACCCAAGATATCAACTACGCATATAAAAAATTAATATTACCAATTCGGAATGTTTTATAAAGTGGCAACCTTTACTAGAGTAATGAATGCGTTCGGAAACATAGAAAAAGGTACGTTCTAAGTTTAATATTAATTGGATTTTAGTGAACTTTGGGATTTTAGTGAACTTGCTCCAATTCAATCAATTAGTAATAAGAATAAAATTGTCAATGTGATCGCGCCAAAAAAATTACCTGCCGGGCGTTTCTTGCCTGTTCGTTTGCCGGCGTAAGGAGGTTGGAACAGGCGTAGCTAGTTTTAAGTTGACGTTTTGAAGTGATAACAATGTATCCTATTAAATAAAAAAGTTTTGAATTTTGAATGTTATGTATGATTGCAAATTATTCTTCAGATTTAGATTTGTATTATTCTATGTATATAGAGGTGTAGAATTATAAATACATGGAATACACCAATAACCAACAAACTATTTCAATATGACATGAACTTGACGTAAAACGTAACATTGACAGTTGACAACCCAAAACTAAAATTGATGATCACTGCAGTCGCGGGCGGCTAAAACCGCGAATTTTTAAATTGTGCTGATGCACCATGCAACCCTTTGGTACAGCTTGTAGTGCTCAAAGCAATCAACATGTTTACATGTAACAGATAATGAAGTGAATTCCCAAAAAATATGAAAATTACAATTTGCATCGTGACCACAGTAGCATTACTGCTTTGTAGCACCATTCTGTTCAAACTGCTTTGGGTCCTCCGCATGGGAACGCTTGCACATTGGAGCTACGTCGTTGGATCTTCAATCTATCCCAAAGATCTTAATGGACGCTTGACGCTAAGTGCTGGCCTCTTTGGTTTCATCATTATCGGGTCACTGATACCAACGTTTCTCTGCCCTAGATTAAAGTTTGCTGCCACTGCTCTCAGTATACCACCACAAGCCCACATGCTGGTTTTGTTAAATAGAAGATTGGCTAACCGGATCAACAACGAAGCTGTAACCAAAACCATACGAGCTTATTCAGCAATAACTCTGATTTCTACTGTTTGGACTATTATATCTTGCATCAGAAATAATTAACTGCCCTTGCTATCAACTATAGATGTTTCAAATACTTACCTACATATTAAAATAATTTTGTTACTTCATATATTATTTTGTTAACATAATTTTTGTATGGGTAATTAAATTATGACCTAGGTGAATATAAAGTAAAGCCACCCAACTTGTTGGTTTTGTATTTATTTCTACGTTTCTTACAAATGAATGAATATGAATTATTAGCAGGTATTAGCAGGTGCATAACTATTATCTTAATATAAGTACTATTTAGACAAAGAATATGAATGCAGGCTTGAGTGAAATTCTAAAGTATCTACATAGCTCTAAAAGTATTGTGATAGAAATTGAATCCGCAGAGTTCATGGACCGATTTGATTTAATATCAAATGATCAACAATGCTGCTGCTAATCAATAAAGATTCACGTGAGATATTGTACAAATGTTTGCTTTCTATTTTGGTGTATTTCCAACCCAATACCGCTAAGATAAGGCAGTCGCAGTTACGCGAAGCACAAGGCAAGACGTGTGATTTATCTCTAACGTACGGATTTTCCATACGCGCTGCAAAAAGTTTTCTGTAAAGAAAAGTGTCAAGTTGTCATCACAAGTTTGACATTGACAGGTAAGAGGAACGATGTAACCTATTTTTGTGATGAATTCGAATCGTATTTTCGTAGAAAAATATTGATTTTATTTTATTTCTGCTTAATTTAACAATCGCGTTTGATGTTACACTGCTAATACTTGTATCGTATAACATAATAATGTAAAGGCACACGAGTTACGTGTAGTTTAACGTTTAGTTATTTTAGAAAACTAAGAAATCAGTGCGAAATTCTTCGTAACATTGTTTCGTCTTATTTTGGAAGAAAACGTAAGTATTGTTGCGTTTCATGTTTTAGTTCTCGTGACCATATGTTTATGAATCAGCATGTTCTTGTTTGTTTTGTCCTTCAGTGCTGGTAAATTGAGTCTCGTGACAAGAACAAATGTACTTCAAGACACGTACCTGCATAATAAAATATGTTTCTTACAGTAACTTCTGTATGTATGGTAGAGTCGAGGATACAGTGACATTGTCGGAGGCCGCAGGTCCTTATATGTTAACACGGAAGGCGTTTGTCCCATTCAGTCCTACTAATATTATAAATGCAAAAGTTTGTGTGTGTGAATGTTTGTTACCATGTATCACTGTAACTACTAAACCGATTTTGATTAAATTTGGAGATAGCTCATACTCTGCATTAACGCGGGGCGCAACGAGTTAGTCTATTAGTTATGGGTAACAAGATTGATATATTTCACACACAACGATAGGTAGTCAATTTATCTTGTGTGTATATAAGTTGAAAATACAGTGGCTCTCAAGTATAGTTCTGGCACATGTACAGTCAGCGATAAAAGTAGCTGATAATACTTGATTTTTCAACTGTGAATTAGATTAGTAATGTTTGTTTTTCCTTATAACATACATTGCGTTTGACCATAACACAACACACATGATGTTATGTGATGATTTTGTTGAACGTTGGTGTTTAAAATGTTAAAGGAAATTGGAAAATTTGTTTTTTTAGCAACTTTTGTCGTTGACTATAATTACTCTGAAATTTGCAGTAAAACAAGTTACTTACAGGTGAAGTGGGGATGCTATCTAAAAATTAGATTACTTCTCTTTTCACCTCTATCCTAGTGCTTTACAAACCTTATGACGAAAGCGTCAAGGTTTATTATTATATAATTCAATTTTTACAACGAGTTAATACTTCTGGTGCTTGCTCTCGAGGAGTTTCTTTAGTCTTCGAAGTCTATGAGTTTTAATAATAAATTCTTCACCAAATAAATGGGCGACTTGAGCTATTATAAAGAAAAGGAATAACGAGAATCAATGCTCAATTCATTATTATTTTTGAGGTACCATTTAAAGTTCAATCCTGAAGCCTGAAATTAATAATCAATCTTCATCCGTTATCCGCGGTTTTGGATCGTTATGTCATGTCATAATATGCCATTTCAGTACTAGGGCTTGACATATTACTACTAAAATGACATATTATGACATGCCATTTCGATCCGAAACCGCGGATAACGGATCAGGATAAATTATTAATTATGAGTATGAGACAATTTACAAAGTTGTTTAAAATAGGTTGGTTGCCTTAACGGCAAGACTTCTTTAATCTAAGAAGTAGGTGTTCATTAACAAATGATTTCGTGAACGTCTGAAATGTTTTAGAGATCTTTCTTTTCCTGTGTTTTATTACTATCTTATTTATCACTCGAAGGAAAAATAAATCTCTAAGGTGTCCAAATAGATTGGTTTTGGTATTTATGAGACCATTTTCAAACAGCTTGTCTAATTTACAGTTTGACTAACGTAAACATTATATATATATGTATATATATTGCTAGTTTCTTACAGACAGACAGATGTAGATAATCAATCTATGTTTTTTCTCATGAAGGTTGAGGAAACGCTATGGTTATTATCGTCTGAAATTAATAATCAATCCTGATCCATTATCCGCGATTTTGGATCGATATGTCATGTCATAATATGTCATTTTAGTAGTAAACGAACAGACAGAACGAGTTACTATCACATTTACTATATCTATATCTATAAAAGAAAGTCGTGTTAGTTACACTATTTATAACTCGAGAACGGCTGAACCGATTTGGCTGAAAATTGGTGGGGAGGTAGCTTAGAACCAGGAGACGGACATAGGATACTTTTTATCCCGGAAAAGGTTCCTACGGGATAACGAGGAGACGCGGGTGAAACCGCGGGGCGCTGCTAGTTAGTAATAAACTTAGTTTATTTTTTGTATACCACAGAATCTACACTATTGCTTGTTCAATTAAATCAGGGGTTCGCAAACTTTTTTTGTCTACTGGCCACTTTGAGAATAAATTATTTTTTAGCGCACCCATTAAGCGTGTAGCGAAAAGAACGAGTAGAAATTAAATCGTGTGAGAAAATTATCTATCGGTCGCAGTATCGTATGGAAAATAAAGCAAATGGGGGAAAAACACGAATGGGACTAAAAATATTGGGGAAAAATAATTTTGGGTATTTGACTTATACAGTCCACAACGCCTCCATTTTTTTCTGGGTCTCTTACCCTCCCTAGGCCTGCAGCGCTCACAAGGTGGCGTTATCGCCCACTTCGCGAAAGGCTGAATTAAAACATTACCATTCCCTTACAGAATGGGGAACACAAGCAAAAAGCTTGCGGCGAAATGCACACTCCTGACCAAAGACGAGCAGAAGTACGTAGCGGCAACGTTCAGGGCGGCCAGCAAGAACTCGGAGCGGATACGGGAGGACGATCTCATCGTGAGTGGAAAAGTAGACGCTGTGTCCTTAGAAGTGTGTTCATTTTGTTTTTTATTCATTATTTTTAGTTTAGTTGAGTCGGTGATGATATTATTTACACGAACTCTAGACTCTGAACTGGGCTGAAATCGCTCAGGATTATCCCAATGTGTACAACCAAACAAGAGAAATCTTATTAGTAAAGCTAATTAAAAAAATGTCGGACCATTAGACGACAAAAAAAAGCTTGGGATTTTAGTGAACTTGCTCCAATCCAATTAATTATTTATTTATTTATTTGGTAATAGGCGAGCAGCCCGCAGGCTGATGTGCCTATATCATGCTGTGTTGAATTATAGCAAATTAGTAATAAGAATAAAATTGTCAATGTTGTTTGACGACCGATGTGGCGCAATGGGCGGATAGCCGACTGTGAAGCGTGAGGTCGTGGGTTCGATTCCCGCTACAGGACAAATATTTATGCATTGAAAAAAAAAGCGCAAGTATTTGTTCTGTGTCTGGGTGTTGTGGATCCCCGATCCTCGTAGTTTCTGATACCCTAGATACAGGGAAACCTAGTTAGGGGTCAGAGCCTATGTATGTGATTGTGCGGGCATTATTATTATTATTTTATTATTAATGTGATCGCGCCAAAAAAATTACCTGCCGGGCGTTTCTTGCCTGTTCTTTTGCCGGCGCGGCGTAAGGAGGTTGGAACAGGCGTAGCTAGTTTTAAGTTTGACGTTTTAAAATGATCACAATGTATCCTATTGAATAAAGTACTATTGACTATTGATGGAGGGGAGTGGCGCTCTCTCGTTTCGGAGGTCAAGACACACTTTATGTCGCTGAGCCATCGGAGATAGTGATGATTATCGCATGAAAAGTAATATATTATATTAAATAAAATAAATAATAATAAAAAAAAATTGTAATATATTAATTAGTATTTATTAGTATTGCATATATTTATTTAGCGTTAAACTGAAAACGAGCTACGCCTGTTCCAACCTCCTTATTGCCGGCAAAAGAACAGGTAAATACCGCACGACCGCTTTGATTTTGCTCGCTCCTTCCACTTGGCTCCCATGTCTAAAATCCAATGGGATTACAGTATAATTTTATACTTGTCCTTTTACTAATTGATTGAACCGAAGCAAGTAAAAGTGTAAACATATTAAGTGAAAAAAAAAACAACTTATAATTTTTAAATGTTAGTTAAATCAAATTAAAAACACTTATCTAAACCTTAAAATGTAAAATAAAACTACCTATCAAACTAAACAAAGTACTTAATCTAATAAACCACTACCAGTTGGCAACGTTCCCAAAATGCTGGCCGCATTGCCGCGTTGAACGGCAATGCTTATTCGTTGCGCAAAATAACGACCAGCATTTTGGTCACGGGTAGCATCGACCAGTCGCTTATACACGATATATTTGTAACTAGCTGACCCGGCAAACGTTGTTTTGCTAATTAAATGAATAAAAAATAATGAAATGACGATTGATCAGTTTTCGACCGGAGAGGAAAAATGATTAAATTACTAAAATGGCTATCAAAAAATAAGGGTTGATCGTAGAAGGGTGAAAATTGAGGATTGTATGTATTTTTGTATGTTGTATCATAAAAAAATAGAAATTAAAAATTTTGTCTAAAAAATAAAAAATAAATTAGGGGTGGACTACCCCTAACATTTAGGGGGATGAAAAATAGATGTTGGCCGATTCTCATAGATACCGGATAAGCACAAATTTCATCAAAATCGGTCAAGCCGTTTCGGAGGAGTATGGCAACGAAAACTGTGACACGAGAATTTTATATATTAGATGTTATGTTATTTTGCAAAAGTTATCAATCGCGTCAAAATATTTCGTGCGTCAATATTTAATTATTTACAGTATAGATAGAGTACATCATTGACTCAACTAAATTCATACAAGTTTCTCATTTGCAAATTGAAATTTAAACTGCGTTTAAATAAATGAAAATGATATAACGAAGGTACATACCTATCGAAAATTAAACTTAATATAATACAATTCTATGCTTCATAGCACACGCCTCATGGCAATGCTGCCAGCATTTTGGGCACCTTACCGTCTTCTGGAGGCTTACCAAATTTTTAAGTGTATTTGATATTTTTAATTGTTTATCTTGTTAGTAAAGTATACTTTATTATACTCTATTAGAAACTTGTATGAACATAGTTTTATATTTAGTTCTATTATTTGTTTTTCTTGTGTTGTTTAATATTAAAACTAGTGCTAATTCTTTTTCTACTTCACTTGTACCCATTTGTAGCTATCAGTGTATGTAAAGTACCTCCTAATTTTGTCTATGGGTGGCGGTTTTTTTTTCAGGTTTTGTAGATTAAATTAGTTTTTGTTGGTTGTTTAGGTATTACTGCTGTTGTTGTGAAAAAGTGTAAAAAATCATTGAATTAGAATAACAATTGATTGCCACTATAGAGAGAGCGATGGTGGGCGACGGTAACGCGCGCCTTACAAGGCGCCGATACCGAGTTCGAATCCTCTCGGCCCCGCACCTATGACTTAAAAAGTTATGTGCGGATGTACCATCGCTCAAAACGGAGAAGAAAAACATTGTGAGGAAACCGGCATGTCAAAGACCCACAGCATTCAAAGGGCAGGGCGCTACACCTGGACTTGGAACTGGCTCTCAAGTGAGGCTGCCGGAACACACCGATAGGTGCTTGGCGGCAGATTCTTAGCAAGAGGGTGGTAGCTAGCCAGGCGAGTACTAAAAAATACCCTACCACCAAGCTATGTTTAAGTTTCATCACGATGTTTTCCTTCACCGAAAGCTCAGGCTCATTGTAGGATTCGAACCTACGTCCTACGGATCGCAAGCCGACGTCACTAGCACTGAGCCATCATCGCTATAAGACAAAAAATGGTATTCCGTGTTTTTATAAATACATACTACTCACACGTCGCTTGACATCAGGTGACTTGTTCTCAAACACAACCCCGTAAAATAGTAAAAAAAAAACTATTTTACCTACTTTTTGCTTTCACGTTTGTGTAAAACGACTTCTTGCTTTACAAATTGAAAACGTCACGGCTTCACTCCGCGTTGTGTTTGTGTGTAAACAAATAGAATTACAATGGAAACATCGCGTTAACGTCCCGTTTAGTACCTGTTTGTGGTCGTAACTAATCACAGATTTGACATTTGGCCAGAGCGCGCTCAGCGTGCACAATCGATTGAATTCTGAGAGCTAATTCTGTACCCCTAGTAGGTACAAGTTTTGGAAACTGTAAGTTTTCGTAAACGTCAAAGTTTATATACTACCACCAAAGTGTCAACATGTCTTTGTCTAGTCGTTCTGTAGGTAGGCCCCCCACTAGGTGGACCGACGACATTGTAAGAGTCGCAGGGAGCCGATGGATGCAAATGGCTAATAGCCGTTCATGGTGGCGTTCAAGGGGGGAGGCCTATGTTCAGCAGTGGACTTCTTCCGGCTGATGATGATGTTGAACTTGTCAAAGTGACACGTCTAAATTAAAAAAACTAACTTGAGAACTTTGTTGGTACGAATAAAACGATTTCAAATAACTTGTATGTACTGATTTTAGATCCTCCAAGTTTCGGTACCCTAAGGCGCGCTGAAAAAAAATGGTTGGAAAGGAAACGAAAACTTTTGTCACTGTTTTCTCGTATATTACACTGTTTCTTTTGGGGGGAAAAATACTAAATTTACTAATTGGATATTTCAATATTTGCGCAGACCCCCCCCCTCTACCACCCACACGTGACATTGGGTGAGAGTCGGCTCGACCCCTCCCTTCCCTCAACGCCTCCCTCTAGTTAGAAAACAATAGGGAACTTTCAAAGGCCTGCGTAGATCACAATTTCTGTCTGCCCTACCCAAGGTCGGATTATCCAATAGGCAGAGTAGGTAACTGCCTAGGGGCCCCGCAACGACTAGGGGGGCCCCGCATCTACTAGGGACACCCCGTGCATGCCTCAAGAAACAATAAAGTAACTTTTCATCGAATGATATTTTTATTTCACAATTTGTATCCTGCCAAAAATACTTCTTGCATTGTGATTGAAAAAATGTGTTTTAAAAAGTAGGTAATATAGGGGTAGAGGAAAGGGGCCCCGAGAATTGCATTGCCTAAGGGCCTTGACATTGTTAATCCGGCCCTGGCCCTACCACTAAGCCTATGGTTCCATCACGACGTTCTTCTTCACCGGAGCCTTTATCTAGCTCCCTGGCCGTAGAGCCGGCCACGATTCCATTAAACAAAGGTAAACTTGCAGCGACCGTATCTCACGTAGACGCGATGCGTCTATTTCTGAACCGTGTTTATTGCTGCCCACGTCTGTTTAACTGCCCATCATTGCAAGATGGCTTGTCCTATCAAAGGCGAAGGCGCCACAAGGCTTTTTAACTTCGCAGGTAAAACCGCAGGGTATAGCTAAAAAGAACCGGTCAAGTGAGAGTCGGACTCGCGCACGACGGGTTCCGTACCATTGTCTGTAAAAACGGCAAAAAAATCACGTTTGTTGTATGGGAGCCCCCTTAAATATTTATTTTATTCTGTTTTTTAGTATTTCTTGTTATAGCGGCAACAGAAATACATCATCTGTGAAAATGTTAACAGTCTAACTATCACGGTTCATGAGATACATCCTGGTGACAGACGGACGGACTGTATAGCTAGCTACCCAGGCGAGCACTAGAAAATGCCCTATGTCCTAGCAATAACCTTACCTTTACCCTTACCCATAATAAGTATTATAATTTTTAATTAAAAAAAAAACCGATTTCAAGTCCCCTCGATTTCTCTGGGTCCTGGTTTCCTTATCATGGTACCACCCTTGGGATATCTCCTTCCCAACAAAAAAGAATCATCAAAATCGGTTCATAAACGACGACGTTGTCCGCGAATACACATAAAAAAAATATACGGTCTAATAGAGAAACTTCCTTTTTTCTAAGTCGTCTAGTAAACCAATTTGAAGGTAAAGACTTTTAGTAGGTCGATCGCTTGTTGACTCAAGGAGGGGAAGTTCGGGCAACAGTTGGTAAACAACGGATTATTGATCATTTTGGTATATACCTAATAGGTACCTTTATAACAGGGGCGCCGATGACGTGGGTGTTCGGGGCTCCGGCACCCACGAAAGGTAAATAGTGGGCGTGGCGCACCCACGGCCGTAGTCATCCAAACATTATATTTACTGCTTACAAATCACCTGGTGTTGTGTGACGATGTGGTCGAAGATAGCGCCACGTACCTGTACTGAAAACGGGCTCCTAAGTGAGACTGCCGGAACACAGCGATAGGTGCTTGTCGATAGATTCTTAACTTGAGGGTGGTTAGGCTGTCAGACCACTTTTAGAAAATGCCCTAGGGCGTTTCTTGCCTGTTCTTTGGCCAGCGTATTACGCTGGATTTTCTTTTTTTAATCACAGTAGTTACGATTTAAGTATTCTATTGTTAAATTTTTATCACACTTATTAAACTTTCAGCAATATTGATTACTAGTCTAGGTGTAAATAAAAGCACGAAACATTTTTTTTTCTTTTTTTAATAACAATCCAACGCGTTTACGTAAGAAACCCACATTTTGAAAAATCTCACGTGAGATTGGGGGATGGGGGAGGGGGTTGAATAAAATCTCACGAAATCTCACCAGGGGGGGAGGGGGGGACAGAAAATTTATAAAACACCTCACGTAATTTATGGACGCGCCCTAAGGAGGTTCAAATAGACGTAGCTAGTTTTAAGTTTCACGTTTTGAGGTTATCACATGTTCATCATCATCATAATCAGCCCATTTCAGTCCACTGCTGGACATAGGCCTCTCCCAAATTACGCCACTGAGCCCAATCTTCGGCTCCTCTCATCCAACTGCTGCCAGCCATTTTGCGTACATCATCGCTCCACCTAGCCGGAGGGCGTCCTACACCACGTTTGCCGATACGCGGTCTCCACTCAAGAACACGTTTGCCCCGACGGTTATCGGTTCTTCGGCCAATATGTCCAGCCCATTGCCACTTCAGCTTGCTGATCCTATAGACTAGGGAATCAGATGATGTATCCTACTAAATAAATATAGTTTGATTATGATTCACTCTTTCTTAACGGCTAAATTGTTTTTTTTTCCGGTTCTTTCCACAAGTCGTAGGTGCCATATTTGAGTTTACCTCGAATAACGCCTATTACCGTATATTATAGTACCTAACTTCCCACACGGTAAACCTCGCCACGATCATAAGGGAAACCTATAAATCCACATTGGAATAAACGCGCTGCGCTATTTGCAGTCGTTAAAAGATCGAAACGTGTTTATTTTCGAAACCAACAATGTCGGATCCAATGCTTTGTTTAGGTGGAACGTGGAGGCGTAGTGTTAGCGTTAGGCGGGGAGAGCTCACCCGCTCTCGCTTATGTTATTGTTAGAAATCCGCCAGTAAATAATCGTATTGCTTGACGCTATTAACTAGTATTAATTGAATTACTCGAGTGAAAAATGACACCACGTGATTGGTTGGTTTTGGTTGGTTCTCAAATCCAAATAAAATCAAATCAGTCGGACTGTAATATTATAACAACTCAACAGATTTGAGTGAAATTTAGAAGCTGCATTAACAGCCACTTTTTATCTCGAGAAAAAGTATAAGTACATGAGATCTTAAATTTTTAATGGTATAAATTTAGCGAGGATAATGACTTAGGTAGGGTTTAGTAATGTAGGAGCGAAACGATATATTCTAGTCATTTTGTGAAGTTATCATTGAGAAAATAGGTTTTGCTGTAGTAGCATTTGTAAGTTAAAAATATTTCAAGCGGTTTAAAAATACATGATCTTTTTGTGTCCGCTCCATGTATGACCCCACCTTTTCAACAATGCCCTCTAATCTTTATCCGCGACTGAGGCAAACCATGCGCACACGCATACATTGTTTTCAGCCTTAAATATTGAGGAAAAATCAGTTTTCACACTTTTCAACCAGAATTGATTGTGTTTACGATGCGATCATCTGAGAATCCGGATCGAAAGGACGCATTGTGACGTCAGAAAGCTTTTTGCCAGCATCACAAGATTGAAAACATGAAAAGCTTTTTGGTGGGTTTTTAAACAGTTTTAGAGATAGCTAGATAGACTTGAAAGAGTATCTACCTACTCGTATGATAACATTTATAATTGCGATTGTGTTATAGTAGAAAATGTCAGTTAGAAACAGTTAAGAGCATTTTTTTTTTAGATCTTACGGTTTGACCACAAATCACATAATGAATGATAAATGAAGATAACGATATATTTTTCTATTACTATATAATTTACAATGTAGCATTTGACCACAAGCCATCTGATGTTAAGTGCTAATGTGGTCAAAGGTGGCGTCACGTCTCACCCGGATTGGGAACTGGCACTCAAGTTAGACTGCCGGAACACCGATATCTTCTTGGCGATGGTTTTTTTTTTGTTGTAGGCTACAACCCTCGACCTACAACTTGTAGCCAAGCGATCACTAGAAATTGCTCTACCACCAAGCTAAGGTTTCAATACGACGTTTTCCTTCAACGAAAGCTCAAGCTCATTATAGGATTTGACCCCACGATCTACGGTTCGACGTCAATACCACTGAGCGGTCACTGCTACAGATGAGATTAACATTTTGTTTTGTCTGCCTTTGCAGACACACACAGAATACATGCGTTTTTTTGTTGTTGATCATTTTAAATCATCTTAGAAATAGCTAGCTACGCCGGTTCCATCCTCCTTAAGTATTTCATTTTTATATCCTTGAATATAGAATGAAGCTTAATTTAGTAAATATATTCTTGTCGCTTATCTTGGTCTAGTTTGGAAATAAGCTCTTACACCGGCAAAAGAATAAGCAAAAAACGCCCGGCATGTCATTTCTTAGGCGCGATCACATTGACAACTGTTTTCTTATTACTGACTGAATTGGAGCAAGTTCACACAGTACTTTAAAGTCACAGAAGAAGCACAGTTTACAGAGTGCTATCGTTTTTAATGCGAATAGTAATTCGCTTTTGATGACGTAGGAACAGTACTGTTAGGGACCTAACTATTATAGGTCTTCAAATAAACAATAGTGGACTGTAAACTGGTGTATTATGAATATGCACGAAATAGATAGGTGTGACAAAAATCAGCGCGACTGGTGCCGTCGGTGGCGGTGCGATGAATGCGTAGACCTCCGCGCCGCGCATCAGGCCGATAGCGCTTTAGCGCTCGAACATCCTCCCCGGGTTGATATAATCAACAAGGAAGAGGGCAGATGTTGTTGAAGCCCCGTAGCATCGTCCCCTTCTTTGTCTTCAGCTCAGCCACCCTCGTGACACCATCAGCGCCAGGGAACACCTTGATGACGCGTCCCAAAGGCCATAGCAACGGCGGCTGCCCTTTCTCCTTGATAAGGACTAGCGTCCCCACTGATAGCTGCTCTGTAGAAGTCGTCCACTTGGTCTTGCTCTGGAGTAGAGAAATATATTCTATATGAAAACGATTCCAAAAATGTTGTTTTATGTGCTCCACTCTTTGGTAACGCTCCAGTCGGTTGATGTTAACGTCGACCACCTGCGGATGCGGAACAGACATTAGTGAGCGTCCAATCAGGAAATGTGAAGGAGTTAGGGCTGTCAAATCTAAAGGATCAGAGGAAATAGGGGTAAGGGGGCGTGAATTTAAAACTGCTTCTATTTGTGTCAAACAGGTGACCATCTCTTCATAAGTAAAATGCGTTAGTTGTAGCAACCTTTTTAGGTGATGTTTAGTGGAACGCACGGCTGCCTCAGCGATGCCGTTGAAATGGGGAGAGTAGGGCGGGGCAAAGCTAAACTCGATGCCTTGCTGAGCAACCTCATGAGCAATGTCAGAATCTTGTAGAAACCGCTGCAACTCGTTAAATGTTCCAATAAAAGTAGTAGCATTATCGGACAGAATGCTTTGTGGCTTGCCTCGACGAGCCACGAAACGATTTAAAGCAGCCATATACGCTTCCTTTGTCAGGTCTTTAACTAGCTCGAGATGTACGGCTTTAACTGCAAGGCAAACAAAAATACACAGGTAGGATTTTATAAGCTTACATCCTCTACCCTTTCGGTCAGCTATAAGTACTGGCCCAGCATAGTCGACACTACTGTTTAAGAAAGGAAACTCTAAGTTTGTCCTAGAAGTAGGCAGTTGTCCCATTATAGGCTGCATATTTTGACATTTATACCTAAAACATTTAACACACTGCTTCGCTACAGCTTTGGATAGATTTCTGCCTCCTAAAGGCCAATATGTTTGTCTTATATTTCCTAGAAGCAGCTGAGGTCCAGCGTGTAACAATTTTATGTGTTCTTTTTGAAACAAAGCTTTGGTAAAGTGGTGTTTACTGCAAAGTAAAATAGGATGTTTAGCATTGTATTCGTAGGGGGAATTGTCAAGCCTACCGCCTACACGAATGATACCATCAGTGTCTATGAAGGGACTCAATGAGGTGAGTCTATTTTTGCGTGGTAGTGCCTTCCCTGTATGAAGAATGGCATGTTCCTCTTTAAACATTTCTAACTGGGCATTATGAAGTATACAGTTCCATGAATTGGTTAGTTCGTCATTAGAAAGTGATCCTTGTTTTTTATTTAGCTTAGTTTTAGAATTGTAAATAAATCTCTGTATATATGCTACTACTCTTTGCAAACGATTGGTGTCTGAGTGTTTGTGAAGTAACGATGACATTAATGATTGGCTGTATGACTGTGACTGATGAAATGAATGCGCTTGGTTGAATGAATTTGTTTGATGGTTATGATCATTGGCAGTTTGAGGTGAAGTTACCTCTGGTAAGTCGTGTTTTACGCTATCATTAGGCATTTTTGGCCAGTCTTTTTCTTCTCTGGACAAAAACTCAGGTCCAGACCACCACAAAGAACAATCACCGATAAGGTCAGCCTTCAGCCCGCGAGTTACTAGGTCTGCTGGATTCGACTTAGATGGTACGTAGCTCCATGTGTGACCTGCGGTGGTCTCCTGTATTTCGCAGACGCGATTGCGTACAAATGGCTTTAATAGATTCGGTGTCATGCGTAACCAACACAAAACTATCGTTGAATCACTCCAAAATCGACATTTACTGATTGGCAAGGTAAGAGAACTCAGAACCTTAGTAACTCGCGGGCTGAAGGCCGGCTCGAAGGACCAATGTTAGGGACCTAACTATTATAGGTCTTCAAATAAACAATAGTGGACTGTAAACTGGTGTATTATGAATATGCACGAAATAGATAGGTGTGACAAAAATCAGCGCGACTGGTGCCGTCGGTGGCGGTGCGATGAATGCGTAGACCTCCGCGCCGCGCATCAGGCCGATAGCGCTTTAGCGCTCGAACAAGTACGCTTTCGACGCAATGACGCGATTCTGTTAGATGTTTTTTTTTGGCGTTGTTTAAGGAAAAGTGTGCATATTTAATGCTTCTCACGATTTGTTTGTTTGGTCGAAATGTACAAAAAACGCATTCCAAACGCCTTACACTCTTTTCTTTTGAAATGCCCTTCCTGTTCAAAACATTCCCGGTTAATAACAGCGAGTGTGAAGTTATTTTGAGCATTATTATACAAAAATGAAATTATTGTCGCTTTACAGCTTTGTTATTACGTTCGTCAAAAGACGCGTAAAACATGAAAGGATCCAGCCGTCTCGTAAAGTTTGGTCTCTATGCCTATCTAGAAGTAAACATCTCGAGACCAATTAAAACACATATAATATACAAAGTGTACAATACTACACAACATTTATTTTCTTATACTGTAAAGATAAAAAAATTCAGTAGCTTTGATATCTTCCACAGTGGTAAATCTGCTTTTAGGCGAGAGGTTCTCCAAGTCCTCAATGAATGCATTGAGGATAAGTTGGAGGGAAAGTCGGGATGAGACTATATTGAACTTTCACACGAACACGCTCACACAGATACACACGTACATTTATGCACACATACGCACACACACATAAACACACACACACACACAGACAGAGATACACACATACGTACATACGCACACACGCACATGCACATACACACACACGCACATGCACATACACACACACACACACACACGCACATACACACACACACAGACGCATGCATACACAGTCATGCCCATATTATTGTTATTTAATTTTTATTTTTATTTTTATGTACCTAGTATTCTATGTATTATATTTTTAGTGCAGTTGTAGTTTGTTTAGTGATTATCGTTGTTGTTTTTTAGTATAATAAGTATATTTATAAAATGTAAATCCGTTATTGGCTTTATGTATAGTTATAAGTTTTAAATGTTTTTAGTTTAAGAGCTGTGGATTTTATAATAAAATAAAATAAAATAAAGATGAACACAAAACACGAACTTCTAGACGGAATTCACGATTCTAGTACTTTCAGCGCGTAGTAACTTCTACCTAATCTGTGTGTATTGGAGGGCTCTGACGTCAGACGCCGAATTCTGGGGGTTTTAATTATTTGAGGGGCGCCTTTTAAGTTGAATAACTTTGTCATTTTTCTAGATATCCAAATAATTCTTTCACCATATTTTATCTAATTTTATGGTCTTTCGAAAAAATGCATTTTGTCGTTTAGGAAACTTCTCCATTGTACCAAATAATTGATACACATAATAATCCGTTAGCACCCTGCGTAAATAAGAGTCTACTTATTTAAAATACCTATCCAGTCCTTAATAAAATTATTTGCTTAGATAATCTTCGTTGAGTTATCGGTTCATTTTGGTTTATTACTTGCGTTGACGTTGAATATTTAATACTATATCAGTTATCATATTATCAGCTTATCAAATTGACAGGCTATAGAGTGGACTAGATACTTGGGCTTCGTTGATCGATGCGTTGAAACGTTTGATTTTTCTTTTATAGAACTCAAACATAATTAAAAACGATTAGTTATTATTGTTCAAATTGTGAATAACAAACAGTGTACGTTAGGCGATTTCAGCCTAACGTACATGTTTGTTATTCACAATAGAGAGGAGTGGCGCTCTCTCGCAAGGGTGGATCCAGGGGGGGGGTCACGGGGGTCATGACACCCCCCTGGGCTGAGACTAGGTTGACTAGCATTGCTGCCAAGTGCAAATCAGCGGGGAATTCCGCGCATAGCAGGTAATAGAAGCAGGTAAAAAAATGGATAAAAGCAGGTTAATTCCAGTAATGGGAAATTCAATAGATAAAAAATATCAGACAAAAGCCAGGTTTATATTTGAACGCATCCATTTGTATAGCAAAATGTTGTTATACAATTTGTATGTTTATTTGTCATGACCCCCAGGGGGGGGTCATGACCCCCGTGACCCCCGCCCCTGGATCCGCCCTTGTATATGACCCCCCCCCGTCTTGAAAGCTGGATCCGCCCTTGCTCTCTCGTTTCGGAGGCCAAGACACACTTAGGGTCGCTGAGCCATCGGAGATAGTTACGCTAGTGAGTGGTGCAAGACTAGTCGCGCTTGTCCGTACATTTGAATTTGAAACGATTTCGCAGACCACGAGAACGTATCGAGAATGTATTCTGTATCGAATGGCGTCATGAGTAAACACGCCCCTTGTTTAAACTGAAACCGTCCGTTAAATGCAAAACCGAAACAACTCCACGCTGTTTTTTAGAGTTCCGTATCTCAAAATGAAAAACGGTACCCTTATAGGATCACTTTGTTGTCCGTCGGTCTATCTGTCTGTCTGTCTGTCAAGACCATTGTTCTCAAGACAAGAACGCGTCTGCAATCATGAAATACTCAACACTGAAACTTCTTACATGTGTGAAAAAATAAATCTTGTAAGTCGCATGTTTTACGATTTCACAAGGGAATTAAAACCTATAGGGTACTTCCCGTTGACCTAGAGTCATGAAATTGGGCATGAAGCAAGGTCAGCACACGTAAAGGTAAACCATAATTATGTAGTCTACAGTTTATCGTGTTAAAAAGTATTTTATGTCCTTCCTCAGGGTTCAAACTATCTACGTACCAAATTCCATTTAAATCGGTTCAGTAGCTTAGGCCTGAAAGCGAGATAGACAGACAGACAAACAGAGTTACTTTCGCATTTATAATATTAGTAGGGAAGTAAAGATAATAACAAAAAAAAAAACAAGAGTGTACAGAACTCGTGGCGTGCGTGTCCAACTCGCACTTGGTCGGTTTTCATGAAATATCAGCACTTATTGCATCGCAATCCGCACCTAGAGTGCGATTCTATTTCACTCGGAGAGATTCCGTGTCGGATTCGACGTCACTTTCGCTTCACGGAAACGTTTTCCGAGAGCAAATTGATTGAGCAGCTGGTTTGTCAAATTGAATGTCAGTTTCCGAATTGAGATTAATGAATCGTGTCTAAAAAAATCTCAAGGAAACCTTTCCGAGTCCGTCGTCGGAATAGTTTCCAAATGAATTAGAATCGCGCTGCTGGAGGTTTACACGCGTCGCATTTCAATAGTGTTACACTCGTATTTAGGAAATCGTTTTGTTATTTTAGCGCTCTTGGCAATATATCGCTTTTGGCTAATTTTACGAGTCGTTGGTAAATATTGTAGCGGGCTTCAGGATCAGGACACGCGCGGTGTTGATGCAGAATATAGCATCGAAACATAAACAACTTGACCTACGCTGGGTGTAAAGCGATGAGTCCAGTGGTTTGGGCTGTGCGTTGATAGATCACTATGCCAGTCAGTCACCTTTGAGTTATATATGTTTAGACTAGCCGCGCCTCGCGGTTTCACTGTATCGCGATTAAAAAACAGGGATTTATCGTAGAGGGGTGAAAATTTGAAGATGTATGTATTCTTCAATGCTAAAACATAAAAAAAAAAATTAAAAAAAAAATGGAGGGGTAGTCACCCTTATTATTCAGGGGTATGAATTCTCAGACCTACCCGATATGCACACAAAATTTCATACATATCGGCCGAGCCGTTTCGGAGTAAATTGGTAACAAACACCGCGGCACGAGAATTATGTATATTAGACTAGGTGACCCGGCGAACTTCGTATCGCCAATAAAAGTCACCTTTTAAACCTTCCCTGAACTTCCACAAATATTTCAAGATCAAAATTATACAAATCGGTCCAGCCGTTCTAGAGTTTTAGCGAGACTAACGAACAGCAATTGATTTTTATATATAAGAAAGATTAACATTACTTTTTTATATTTCAGAAATTCTGGGGTCCCCAAATAGACCCCCGCCTAGCGCAGTACCTCACCAACTTCCTGTTCCGCTCGGGGAATGAAAAGCAGCAGGCGGTGGAGTTCAACAGATTCGCAGAACTGTACGTTTATAATGTAAGAGGTAAGATTTATATCGTTTGCTAGTTGTACCCCCTTGAAAGTAGTGTTGTCGAGCTATCTATAGTAAAACTATCGACTGGCCTATTGATAGTATCGATACTATCGATTACTATTTTTTTTTTTTTTTTTACTATTTACAGGGTAGCGTTTGACCACAAGTCACCTGATGTTAAGTGACGATGTGGTCGAAGATGGCGCCACGCTACACCTGGACTGGGAACTGGCTCTCAAGTGAGGCTGCCGGAACACACCGATAGGTGCTTGGCGACAGATTCTTAACAAGAGGGTGGTAGCTAGCCAGGCGAGTACTAGAAAATACCCTACCACCAAGCAAAAAGAGAGTACTTTAAGTAGATTACTAGTTGTACCCCCTTGATAATAGTGTTGCCGAACTATCGATAGTATCGATACTATAAAATAAATAAAAATAAAATATATTTATTTCAGGCATAAAAAACCCATATTACCAAAAAGAAAGAAATGTTAAAAATTGTACACAAAAAACTAAAGAGACAAAATACAATAAAATATTGAAATGATACATATGAATATTGTCATACTACCGATAGTATCGATAATATTGATAGTTTTATAGTTTTACCTATAGTTTTACTTATAGTTTTACGTATCGATAGTGTTGCGATTGGTTGGCTATCGATAGACTATCGATTAACTATCGAAGGACTATCGATTAACTATCGAAATACTATCGATTAACTAACGATAGTCGACTATTGATCAGCATCGCTACTGTTGAAAACAGGGACGCCGAGGACAAATGAAAACAGAAAAGTTTTGTCCACAAGTCACCTAGTAAAAGGTTTGAAAACTATAAAAGTTTGCGTAAACGTCAAAGTTTGATTGGATTGGATTGGATTTGTAACTGGCTCTCAAGAGGTGTAGCGTGTGGCCACCTTCGACCACATTGTCAATTAACATTAGGTGACTTGAGGTCAAACGCTACCCTGTAAGTAATAAAAAAGAAAAAAAAAACTGTGTGAGTTGTTTTTTTTTTTATTTTACTAAACATCTTCGCCATTGCAGGTACAGTGGATGACAGAATGGTCGTCACTTACAACAGTCTGGGCAAGGAATGTCACGAGGATGTCGAGCTGCCTTACCAGTTATTGAAGGAAGTTAGTATTTATGTTAGTTTCTTTGCGTGACAGAATCCGTAATGAGGAAATTCGCCGAAGAACCAAGGTCACCGACATAGCTCTCAGAATTTACAAGTTGAAGTGGCAATGGGCAGGCCACATCGCTCGACGAACCGATAACCGATGGGGAAGAAAGGTTCTGGAGTGGCGACCACGAACCGGAAGACGTTCTGTAGGTAGGCCCCCCACTAGGTGGACCGACGACATTGTAAGAGTCGCAAAGAGCCGATGGATGCAAATGGCTAATAGCCGTTCGTGGTGGCGTTCAAGGGGGGAGGCCTATGTTCAGCGGTGGACTTCTTCCGGCTGATGATGAGTATTTATGGAATAAGGATCGCAATCCAGCGTTAATTTTAAGTTCCCACTGCTGGGACTGTGGCCTTCATTCAGAGGGAGAGAGAGTGTGGGCCGTAATCTACTACGCTGGCCCAGTGCGGGTTGGTAGATGTCACATGCCCATGAATGTTTTTTTTGTGATTCTTTGACATGCCGGTTTCCTCGCGATGTTTTTCTTCGCCGTTTTTGAACGATGGCAAATCCACACATAACTAACTCAATAACGCCCGAAATTAATAATCATATGTCATGTCATAATCATGTTATTTTCATTTTAGTAGTAATACGTCAAGCCAAGCTATAAAGAAATAAATTTAAAAAAAAACTATTTTTTATTCATTTAATGACATATTATCACATGACACATATCGATCCAAAACCGCGGATAACGGATCAGGATCGATTATTAATTTCGAGCATAAGTCATAGGTGCGGGGCCGAGAGGATTCGAACTTGATACCGGCGCCATTTAAGGCATTACCTTTCGGCCACCGTCGCACAAATGTTATAGTACAATATTAAATAAAACCATGTCAAAATATACCCTTATATAAAGCTAAACAAAATTAAACAGACCTAAAACAACTCACCCATTGTCGTTATTTCTTCCCCAGTACTGCGAGAGTATAGCATCGACCTACATTAAGATTTTGAAAAGCACAACTTCTCGTCGGGCGCAACTCTGGATCAGTAAGGTACTAGTATAAGGAATATTGATTTTATTAAAACTCGTTGGTTGTTCGCAACAGACTACTTTATTCGAAAGAACGACGGTCATACATTCTTGGGTTAGTTACAAGTTTTCTCACTAGATGGCATTAGTAGTAACCAAAGTAGAAGTGTAAATCTATTTTGATATATATTACTATCACCCCCACTTATCAAAATAAGCCAAAAGATTATTCACTTACAATACCCAACATGTGCATGAACTTATAATGCTTTACATGACACAAACCTTTAGTCATAATGTCGGCAGGCATTTCTGCAGTAGGAACATATTTGATTTTAATTATGTTATCATTGATGACATTTCTAATATAATGATAACGCACATCTATGTGTTTCGACCTGTTATGACACTGTTGACTAGTGGCCAATTTCATGGCACTTTGATTATCACAATGTAAATCAATTACATATGAATTCCCAGTAATCTCATGAATTAAATTCCTTAGATAAACAGCTTCTCTGGAAGCTTCAGACATAGCTGCATACTCAGATTCAGTACTAGACAGACTAACTGATTTCTGTTTACGGCTTTGCCAGGAAACTGCTGACCCTGACATCATAAAACAGAATCCTGAATAGGATTTCCTATCTACGGCATCAGATGCCCAATCACTGTCTACAAAACCTTGCAAATCCATATCATTACTGGTATACTTTAAACAATAATTTTTGGTACATTGTAAGTATCTTAATACTCTTTTTGCATAATTATAACAACTTACGCTATAACAAGTGTTAAATTGGCTGAGATAGCTTACAGCATAGGCAATGTCTGGCCTAGTTAATACTGCCAAATACATTAAACTGCCAATGAGTTTTTGATACGGAACATTAGGTAAACATTCTGTTGATTTTTCTACATTCAATTTCGGCTCAATAGGAGTACTTTGTGGTTTACAATCAGACATCTGGAATCTTTCAACTAATTGTTCAATGTACTGAGTTTGATCAATAGTTATAACATTTTTATCTTTGTTTACATTTATTCTCATTCCTAGATACTGTCGCACATGACCCAAATCCTTTAACTTGAACTCTGAAGCTAATGATTTCTTTAATTTTTCAGTTTCTGTGTCATTGTTTGAAAATATCAAGAAATCATCGACATACAGCCCAATGATTATTTTTACATCACCCTTAGTTTTTGCAAACAAACACGGTTCATATTGACTGTTATTAAAACCTAATTTACAAAGACAATCTTTTACTTTCTCATACCATGCTAGAGATGACTGCTTTAAGCCGTAAATCGCTCGATTTAATCTTAACACATTTCCCCCACTTTTGTTTGCAAACCCATCAGGTATAGACATGTAAATGTTTTCTTTTAGAACACCATTTAGAAAAGCAGTGGTAACATCTAAATGTGTAATGCTCATTGCCATTTTTACACTAAGAGCAAACAATAGTCTAAGACTGGAATGACGAATTACAGGTGCAAAAGTTTGAGTATAATCTACACCTGGCTTCTGCGTAAAGCCTTTAGCTACAAGCCTAGCCCGGTATCGCACATTATTGTCCACATCAAACTTTTTTACTAACACCCATCGACACTTCACTATAGATACATCACCAGGGTTTTTGACGAGCTCCCATGCATCATTGTCCTCAAATGACTGCAACTCATCAGCCACGGCACGCCTCCACTGCTCCTTCTCAGGCCCTTCCAGAGCCTCTGAGATTGAGATCTCCTCCGATGCTGGAACAGTATTGGATACGCACATGTTGCTAAAGCCATACCGCTCTGGCTTTTTCCTTAGCCGCTTTGTATTCTCACAAGTCTCCGAATCTGGAACCAATGTTGTCTGGACCTCCTGCACTTCACTTGGTGGACATGCATAAAATGTTTCTTCACCATCAGTGTATACTGAAGAATCTGAAAAGCTGTTACTTTGATCCTGTGCTTCTGGAACATTTGATGCCCCCACTGAATCGCTGCTCTCCTTCTCCGCACTGATCTCTGGTGTTCCCACACTATGCTGTGCTGTCTCATCATCTGGTATCCATATAGCGCCTTCGCTGGTTGCTATATCACCCGACTCACCTTCTGATACAATGACATCCCTGCTGGTGATGATAGTGTTCTTGGTTGGATTGTACAACCTATATCCTTTTACATCCTCTCCATATCCGACTAGGATATGCTGTGTGGCTTTTTTATCCCATTTGAGTCGTTTCTCCTTTGGGACATGTACCATCACCTTACTTCCGAACAATCTGATGTGACTGAGGTTGGGTTTTGACCCATGCCACAGTTCATAAGGGGTCTTCGGTACTCCTGACACAATGGACCTGTTTTTAAGGTAAACAGCAGTACTGGCCGCTTCCGCCCAAAATCTCTTGTCCAACTTTGCATCATATAATAGACATTTGCCCTTTTCAACCACAGTGCGATTAGCTCTTTCGCAGACACCATTTTGTTCGGGTGTATAACTATTCGTTTTCTGGTGAATAATACCATATTGTTTCAAATAATTTTCGAATTCTTTATTGCAGTATTCAAGACCATTATCTGTGTGAAAAATCTTAATTTTCTCTCCTTGCTGGTTTTCTACCATTGATTTAAATTCTTTAAATCTAGATAAAGCTTCACTTTTCTGTTTGAGAAAATAGATGAAAGTCATTCTACTATAATCATCCACAAATAGCATGAAATATCTGCTCCCATTTAAAGAATTCACTTCCATTGGTCCACACAAATCACTGTGTATCCGATGACATGATTTCGTACTTCGTTCACCAACATGAGAGAATGGCAACCTCATTTGCTTTCCCTCACAACAAGTGGTACATTCTGCTTTTGTTATGTCAAACAAACCATCATAAGACAGGCCATCTACCATGCCATTTTTCATTTTGTTCATATCTTGACTGTTGATATGAGCCAGCCTCCTGTGCCATAATTTTCCGGTTACTGCAGGAGCTGCCAATACGTAACTTGGCGACTGCAACCTCAATTTATAAACACCATCAGTTAAATCAGCTATCGCAACTATAGCATCATTTCTGTCATAAATATAACAATGCTTTTCTTCAAATACGACTTGGTTGCCATTCCTGATAAGCTCGCTAACTGATAATAAATTTGTTGTCAAAGTAGGCACGCATAGCACATTTTTAACAGTTATGTGACATTCCAAATCCGAAACGATTTCCACATCTCCGGAACAATCAACTGACAGTTTTGATTCGTTAGCAACGATGATTTCTGGTAAACTCATCGATACGTTCATGTTTTTCAACCACTCTTTGTTTACGGTCATATGCGCACTCGCACCACTGTCGACGTACCATTCAGTCTTATTAAACTTTCCGTTTATAAAAACAACGTTGAAAACACATTTATTAGGGGTTTTCTTCAATAACGGGCACTGGTTTCGATAATGTCCACTGCTTTTACATTTGTAACAAACAATTTCTTTTGTCATTGTTTCTGTCTCTGTCTTCTTGTTTGACGCGTTTGACGTAGTTGTACCGCCATTTTTCTTGGGCTTAGTGTTGCCATTGCTAGAATAATATTTATTCTTCGCTACGAATGCAGCGCCACTAGCTCCACCGTTGATCACTTCCATGTCAAGCAATTTTGACTTAATGACGTCAGCAGTTATCGAAATACCCGAATGTTCTATGGCCATAATCATCGGAGAATAATGATCAGACAAACCTGCTAACAATAATGATCCCACCCACTCATCGGTTATTGTAAATCCTGTGCCATTTAACCTTTGAGCTGTTTCGACAATTTGTGTGATATAGGTAGCCATCGAGTCACAATTATCCAATCTTGTTGAAATCAAAAGTCGAAGCAAGGTTATCTTCCTCGAGAAACCGGAGTCGTCAAACATGGTCTTCAATTTAGTCCATAATGCCGCTGAACTTTCCGTATTTTTGATATGCACATACAAACTAGGATCAATTGTCAATATTAGCTTTGCCTTCGTTTTTGCATCTTCCACTGGCTTGACTTCGAAACCGGCTGGTGGTTTTACTTTGATGTAATTGTCCATGCCATCCAGGACCAGTAAGTTTTCAGCCGCAAAACACCACTCATCGTAATTCTCCCTGCCCTTTAACTTCGGCACACTAGCGATATAGTTCGAGTTCATGTTTCCGCGAATCAACAAGCACACTTTATCTATTTAACACGTAAAATAACTGATAAAATGCGAGAGTAGCCCATAACCTATTAAAACTCGTTGGTTGTTCGCAACAGACTACTTTATTCGAAAGAACGACGGTCATACATTCTTGGGTTAGTTACAAGTTTTCTCACTAGATGGCATTAGTAGTAACCAAAGTAGAAGTGTAAATCTATTTTGATATATATTACTATCAGATTTACTATCCGTACTCCGTTCTTTTTCGTCATATACTCGATCCTCAGATTTCCTCGAATGAATGGGATAGGATCGTGCGATGAAACGAGCATACATGGAATGGCCGAGTGGCCGTCGTCCGGTCGGACGTCCCAGTTATCGCTGGAGAGACGAAGTCACGAAGGACTTGCGCGAGCTCCAGGTGGAGGACTGGCAGGAGGTGGCGCAGGACAGAGCGAAGTGGCGTCTTTTGTTATCGGAGACCAAGACTTTTTGGGTCTTTGCGCCATCTCAGTTAAAGGTAACTTCCCATGGTGCGCGATATCGCGGACGGACGCGGACCAGCACGCATGACGCACCGTGGGAAGGGTCTCGTCCGTGGTAACACAGGCGGTGCGCCGGTATCCGTCGCGAAGCGGTAACTTCAAAGGTGCGGTGCGACGCGATCCGAGCGCGTACCGACGCGGTCCAAACGCGTCCGTGGTAGCACAGACAGGTCAGCCGCAGCTGCAGCGACGGTACATTCTCTGTCACTTTGCATTTTGAAATGAAGGTTCTGCGTGCGTTGCCGTCCGTGGTCGTCGGCTGTGCGTGATGATCCGTAGAATCGCGCACCGTGGGAAGCTACTATCAGATTTTGTATTGTGTATGTTTGTATAACATATTCACGCACACCCATTCAGGTTAGAATATACCCACCTACACGGAGAAAAAAGACCTTCCGAAATACCGTTTTCCTTCTGAGTCAAAAGGGAAGGAATTGTGATTCAGAAGCGATGGAGCAGAGCAGAGAGCGATGGCTGGCACATGCGTCAACTCGTGAACGGGTGCTGCTTGTGGGGTCTGGTCTGCTTTGGTTGTGATCCCGCAACTCGTTAATATTCATGTTCCCATATCCCAATGTGTACAACCAAACAAGAGAAATCTTCTTATTAGTAAAGCTAAATAAAAAATATCGGACTATTAGATGACAAAAAAAAGCTTGGGATTTTAGTGAACTTGCTCCAATTCAATCAATTAGTAATAAGAATAAAATTGTCAATGTGATCGCGCCAAAAAAATTACCTGCCGGGCGTTTCTTGCCTGTTCTTTTGCCGGCGTAAGGAGGTTGGAACAGGCGTAGCTAGTTTTAAGTTGACGTTATAAAGTGATCACAATGTATCCTATTAAATAAAAAAGTTTTGAGTTTTGAAGGAAAACTAATACAAAATAAGGAAGGAAACGGTCTTGGAAAGTAAAGACTCAGAAGGAAAGTCAGATTTTTTTTCTCAGTGTACTGCCTATTGCCTACTGTTAGTTAGTTAATATACTTTGTAGTCGTAGATAGTAAATAAGTAACTTTATTTGAAGGGGTTCCGCGGTCGCGCGGCGCATGTCCAAGCTTTGGGAGAGGCGCTAGCGGCCAGCGTTGGCGATATGGACACGCCTCAAAACATTTGCGTGTGGAACCAACTCTATAGATGGTGAGCATGTTTCATTCATAATTCATAATTCATTTATTCCAAGAATGTTGTACATATAATAATAATAAATAATAAATAAATAAATAAATATCGGGGACAATTGCACACAAATTGACCTAGCCCCAAATTAAGCTCGAAACTTGTGTTATGGGTACTAGACAACGATATACATACTTATATAGAGAAATAAATATAAATATGAGTTCTTAAAATAAAAATTTGCTCATACATTCTACCATAACAATGGTGTGGAATGTCAACTTAAGTTTACAATTTAAAATAATTAATAATAATATGAATTAGGTACATTGTCAGAATTAATACGAGTATGTCAGAACAGAACTAAAATTAAGGATTGGATTGAATTGGAGATGTCAAATTGAATTGTTTGTTTTAAATGTCATGTATTCATTGAGGGTCTCTGCACTTATAAACTTTGACCATATCTGCACTTATAAATTCTATACTAGCTGTTCCCCGCGGTTTCCTCCGCGTGGGCTACACTTTATCGCGATAAAAAGTATCCTATGTCCTTCCCCAGAGTAAACTATCTCGAAGAAGGTTAAAAAAACGAAGTTAGGTTAAAAAATAATCCTTTAACTTTTCCTTTTTCCTTTTTTTTTGTTTTTTCCTTTTTTTTGTTGGGCATTTCGGATCCAAACCGAAATACGGATTAAATTAATATAATACTGTTCCATTGTTTTGTTATATTGTGCCTGTTTTGTCTGAGAGTTAGAATTGGTAATTGATGTTTTTTTTATATTATTTGACCTGTATGGATTTTGACATAATCTGAAATAAATGAATCAAATTGAATTGAATTAACGTGCATTTTCATAATCCACCACGCTGGCCCAGTGCGGGTTGGTTGGTAGATGTAGCGTGCCCTTGAATGTTGTGGTTCTTGGGCATGCCGGTTTCCTCACGATGTTTTCCTTCACCGTATTGAGCGATGGTAAATCCGCACATAACTTATTAAGTCATAGGTCTAGACCAGTGTTTCCCAATTAGTGGTACGCGTACCCCCAGGGGTACGTGAAGTTGCATCAAGGGGTACGTGCGGCTATCAGTAAAAACAAGAACAATGTCCAAAATATTATTTTCTAGATGTGCCCCGCGGTTACCCGCGGTTTAAGTAGCCTATCTGTTAATCCAGGGTGTCAACTACGTGTATACCAAATTTCATCAAAATTGGTCCAGGCGTTTGAGCGTGAAGAAGTTACCAACACACACTCACAAACTTTCGCATTTATAATATTAGTGTGATTGCTACAATAAGGGCCTATTCAGTGCGACGCGGATGACCTACGCGGACGTCCGCGGCGGACGGTAAAATGTATGAAACCTTACAGCGCGTTCAGAGCGACGCGGAGCAGTCCGTGTCGTGGACAGCTATCCGCGCGCGGTCGGAATCGGTCCGCGCCGCTCCTCCGCGCCGCGGACGTCCGCGGGCGGACGGTGCTGGTTCTAATGTATTTGTTCAGTGCTCGGCGGACAGTCGCGCGGACGTAAAGTACTGTCGTTGTCATGGCGGCTGCGTCAAATGTGCAAACCGAGAGGGTACACTGTACCACTCTCGATCACGATCCGCATCGCACTGAACGACAAATTCATCCGCGACGGACGCAAAACCTAGTCCGCGTGCGGATGGTCCGCGTCGCACTGAATAGGGCCTAAGGGGTACGCAGGTATGAGGTTTTTTTTGAAATGGTACGCAGCAAAAACTTATTGGGAACCACTGGTCTAGAAGATTTGAAATCGGTGGTTGTAAGGCTCACGCGTTACCGTTCGGCCACCATCGCACCAACTTCATTATAAAAGGTGTTGCTTTTCCCTCCAGGCTCCAAAACAATATACTCCTGAAGCAGCTCGCTGAGTGCGTGTTCATGACACTATACGGCATCAACAAGCCAGACGACGAGAGTCCCGCGCCTATCACACTCTGCCCTTCATTACTGCCAGTACCTGAAGGTAACTTGTACATAATATTAATTTAAATCACATGTTATGCTTGGTGGTAGGGTATTTTCTAGTACTCGCCTGGCTAGCTACCACCCTCTTGTTAAGAATCTGTCGCCAAGCAATTATCGGTGTGTTCCGGCAGCCTCACTTGAGAGCCAGTTACCAATACAGGTGTAGCGTGGTGCCATCCACCACATCGTCATTTAACATCAGGTGATTTGTGGTCAAACACTATACTGTAAATTGTAAAAAAAAATAAAAAAATAATTATAAATCACACGTACACCGGAAACACCCGGATCGCTGGGCAAGGATCGTGACGCAGTGGCTACCTGGGGACGGGCGACGTCGCCGAGGCAGGCCCCGAAAAGATGGGGGAAGGGGAAGAAAGGTTCTCGAGTGGCGACCACGAACCAGAAGACGTTCTGTAGGTAGGCCTCCCCACTAGGTGGACCGATGACATTGTAAGAGTCGCAGGAAGCCGATGGATGCAAGAACCTCAGTTATGCGTTATTCCTGTACAAAGTTTGTGTCTGTTTCTAGCCCAATTTCAGAGAAAGAGCATTGTGTAGCTCATATTTTATTGTTTTCAGGTCTTGAAGCGATGCCCGACTATCCAGCCTTCATAGACATATCTCATATAGTGTGGCTCAACAGCCACATACCGCAGAAGCACCAGGGCAAGTGGCGCTTCTTGTTCTCGTCTCATATACACGGCGAGAGCTTCTCCACCATGGCGGGTGAGTTACTACGGGTACAGTCAGCGACAAAAGTAGCTGATCGTTCTCGATTTTCCAAATGTGTTTCAAATCAGTAATTATTATTGTGTTTTTTTTTTACGTTTACATCTCTCTCTGAGTCAAAAAGTCAATTTTCTATTGCTTCTAATTGTCGTATATTAGGTCGAATTCAAGACCAAGGCGCATCGATCCTAATAATAGAAGACAACAGCGGCTACATATTCGGTGGGTACGCGCCTGAGTCCTGGTCCTTCGGGCCAAACTTCATCGGTACCGAGGACTCGTTCCTGTTCACCGTGGCGCCGAAGATGAGGGTGTACCAGGCGACGATGTACAACAACCATTACCAGTACATGAACCATCATACGAAGACGCTGCCGAATGGACTGGTATGTTTACAGATCGAGGTCTTAGATTCCATATTGCTGCCTCACGCCCGACATTAATAATCGATCCTGATCCGTTATCCGCGGTTTTGGATCGATATGAAAGTCAAAAGTCAATTTTTCTTTATTCAATAGGATACATTGTGATCACTTTAAAACGTCAAACTTAAAACTAGCTACGCCTGTTCGAACCTCCTTACGCCGGCAAAAGAACAGACAAGAAACGCCCGGCAGGTAATTTTTTTGGCGCGATCATATTGACAATTTCATTCTTATTACTAATTGATTGAATTGGAGCAAGTTCACTAAAATCCCAAGCTTTTTTTTGTCATCTAATGGTCCGATATTTTTTAATTAGCTTTATTAATAAGATTTGTCTTGTTTGGTTGTACACATTGGGATATGGGAACATGAATATTAACGAGTTGCGGGATCACAACCAAAGCAGACCTGACCCCACAAGCAGCACCCGTTCACGAGTTGACGCATGTGCCAGCCATCGCTCTCCTCGACCATATGAGAGTCATGTCATAATATGTCATTTTAGTAGTAATATGTCAAGCCCTAGTATAGTGTTGTAGTGGCATGAAGATGATTTGCAGCAGTCAGAAAACCGTAATAGTTAAATAACAAAACACGAACGGAACCCTCGGTGTGCGAGTCTAATTCACCCTTGATCACCTCGCGATTTATGCGCTCCTTTCTCGCGCATACTTGCAAAATGTGGAACGAGCTCCCCCCGCAAGTCTTTCCGCTATGCTACAGATTGCAATCCTTCAAGATGGGTGTGAAAATAGTTCTTAAAGGTCGGCAACGCATCGGCAACTCCCCTGGTGTTGCAGATGTCCATAGGTGACGGTGACCGCTTTCCATCAGGCGGGCCGTCCGCTTGTTTGCTAATCTATTACATAAAAAAACACTTGATCGGTTTTTTTTACAGATAATGGGCGGTCAGTTCGATTTCGGCGGTATATGGGTGAACGCTGATCCCTTCGGCGAGGGATCGTCGGCGGAGTCTTGCAGCACCTATCGCGGGTACAAGCGGCTGAGCAAGGAGCCCACCTACCGCATCAGGAGCCTCGAGGTGTGGGGCGTGGGAGACAAGCCCGTCACGGTCAAAGAGTCTGTGAGTATACCATAATTTCTGTAGTAAAATGTGCTAATCACCATTTCTATCCTACATTATCACCTATATCGTTAAAAATCTTGCCTCCTAATCATGATTCCTAACTTAATCATATTTTCTAATCAAAGTCCTGTCCTAATCACATTTCCCACCCTAAAAATCTAGTCGGATCATATTTCCTATCTTAGGTTAGGTAAATAGGTATAAAATTTCCATCCCGATCATCTTTTCCCCCTTAATAACCATCTATTCATACTTCCGATTATAATCATATTTTCTAATCTAATCCTAATTCCCATTCTCATCAAATTTTCCATAACAATTCTTATCATATTTTCCATTTTAATCATCTTGTCCAATCTAGTCATAATTCTTATCCTAATCATATTTTCTACCCTTTACATGTTTTCCGTCCTAATCATTTTATCCATCCTAATCAACTTTTCCATCCTAACCAAATTTTCCATCCTAATCACCCTACCTATCCTAATTACCTCCTTTTTCCTCACCCCTCCCCAGTTCTCATCGTTATCGTCGACACACAGCAGCTGTCTCGACCACCGGAAGTCAGAGCGCAATTTCCTGCAGCTACTCGGTAAAGAGCCAATCAGTGAAGGTCTTAGGGAAGAGCCAAGCGACGATATGTTTTAGCTGCCTATACGATGTGAGATATTGGTAGTGTAGTTCTTGAATCTAGAGTAGATAGTATTTTAGTTCGTTTAGAAGGTATGGATTCTGCTGTGCATTCTCTAAAACTAAAATAAGTTTGTCAGGTATAAAAGTATTGCTGTCCTGTTCTGACCACGGAAGTTAACAAGATTATACATACATTACAAAAGGAACAAAAAATCCGACTGCGCCAAAATAAAGTACCCTATGTCACACCCACAATAAAGACGAATCTAATGACACCTCATATGTTAAAATCCGTCAAGCCATTTAGGCTACAGGCCGTGCCAAAGGAATATACATACATACACTCGAAAAACATAACCCTCCTGCTTTCGCAGTCGGATAAAAAAGACAGCATTACTTTTAGACCTGTCAAATTTAGTTTAGTTTTAGAAAAGCACATCAGAGGTGTGGAAAAATTTCACTCGAATCCGTTGAGGAGTTTCAGCTGAATGAAGTAATAAATAGACACACACTTTTGCATTTATATTGTTAGTGTGTCTACTGTCTATTTAGGAATCCCGGGATTCCGCGATTTTCGGGAACGTCTTATCCATACTAATGATAGCGTTTGAGATTGTTGACCCGTCCGTTCCGGTCATTGATCATACCCATACTCTCTGATAGAACACATGTGTCCTAAGAATGGGGACGTTATAGGCTAATGATGATGATGATGATGATGATGATGATGATGATGATGATGATGATGAACTCCACAGGACGAGCGCGACGTGAGTGTACTCGACGTGAACCCAGAGGCGAAGGCGATCCTCGACATGGCGGGCCGCACGCGGCACAGCGAGGGCATCCGGGAACCGCCGCCTTTATAATGGAATATGCGACAAACACGTGTAGCTAGCCCAACCGGCCAATGGTAGCTAGCCCCATCGGTCAGCTGTAGCTAGCCCAATCGGCCAATTGTACCTAGCATAATCAGCCAACTAGCTAGCATAATTGGCTGATTGTAGCTAGCCCAATCGGCCAACTGTAGCTAGCCTAATTGATCAACTGTAGCTTGCCCAATCGGCCGAAATGAGCTAGCCCTATTGGCTAACTGTAGCTAGCCCAATCGGCCACCTGTAGCTGGGCCAATTTACCAACTATAGCTAGCCCAATTGACCAACTGTAGCTAGCCCAATTGACCAACTATAGCTAGTCCAATCGGCCAACTGTAGCTAGCAGCCCAATCGGTCAACTGTAGTTAGCCCAATAAACCAATAGTGCACTTCGGTCTTTCGTCAGAGGGGCAATTGCACCCATTGCCCCTCCCTCTGTTAGCGCTTGCTTCCAAAGGAAAGTACTTATGAATGTCTTCTATAATTATGTATTATGTATTAAGTATTAGATAGATAGATAACTTTGAATTGTACACCAACAATAGAAATAAAACATTTTTGGACAATAGGCGGTCTTATATCTTAGTTTATGTACTGTGACGTATAATTATGTAATTGAAATAACAGTATGATTGGTAATTGGGAAAATTTTAATAACTTCCTATGGGCCACGTCTTTACATAATTATAACAAACAACTTTTTCACCTCACAAGCTCGGAAAGAGTCTGTTTGTCATTCAAAATCTGAGTGCAAAAGCGCATTTTGCGCGCTAACGTGGAAAGTATTTTTAAAATTCGAACCTTTCTATTCAATAATTTTCCATACCGCCAGTCCACTTAAATGCAACAATACTTATTTCATGTCAGTGTGCCAACCCCTTTTTGGAATAATCGCACTGGCCAGCATAACTATTGCATGAAAAAACAAACAAACCTATTTTATCTTTTTTTCTTGCATTTAGCATTTTCCTCGCTGTAGTGAGGTGAAAAGTTGCGTGTTTCGCTCGGCTGCAAAGTTATTCTGCGTCTCGTACCTTTGAAAGCCTGGCTACGCTTAGGATTCTATATTTGAACCATGAGCGAAGCGAGTGAGCAATCCTAGAATCCTTGGCTTGCTCAGGTTACAATACAAGTACTCGCGTCAAAATACAACTTTGCAGCCTTGCATAACAAATAACTACAGTTCTACGTCTTTTATTAATTCGTTATTATTATATTATTCTAAAGATTTTGAATAGATGACAGTACAGGTTTTGATAGTTTACAAAAACTATAAAAGTTTCGTTTCTTCCATACATTTCTTTTTTCAGCGCGCCTTACCGAAACTTAGAGCGTCTAAAATCGGTAAAACGGATCATTTTAAATAGTTATATATTCGTATTCCAACAATGTTTTCGAGTTACGTTTTGAATTTAGGCAGTACGAGTGGCCACTGATAAGTTGGCGGTAGTAAACTTCGACGTTTACGAAAACTTTTAGTTTTCAAAACTTGTACTAGGTGTACAGATTCTTAACTTGAGTGTGGTAGCTAGCCATGAGTGTGATAGACCGTAAGAACCACCTAGAACCGAGACTGCGTCCACTGAGTACAGTCAACGGGAAAAGTTAGTGATCTCGACCAGTACAAGTTTTCAAAACGATAAAAGTTTTCGTAAACGTCGACGTTTACCACCGCCGACTTGTCAAAGTGGCAACTCGATCTGCTTAAATTCAAAAAGTAACTCAATAACATTGTTGTAATATGATTATAACGATTTAAAATAACCCGTATTAACGATTTCAGTTCCTCCCAGTCTCGGTAAGATTCGCTGAAAAAAAAAATGTATGGATGGAAACGAAAACTTTTATAGTTTTTGTAAACTATCAAAACCTAACTAGGGGTACAGATGTCACAGCTAATCCGACATTGGTTTGGTGTCGATTCTGTTTTGCTTTCTCTAAAACTAAACAAACTTTGACAGGACTTTTATAGTTTTTGTAAACTATCAAAACCTGTACTTGGGGTACAGTTTTCTAATTGTGTACTACATTGGCCATTTTTGATCTTAGATATGATTAGGAAAACCCGAAAATTGAGTATGTTCAGCGGCGCTTTTTTACTCGACTGCGAAAGGAGGGTTGTGTTTTTCGAGTGTATGTATTTATTTTATTTTATTTATTTATTTAAGAAACTAACAGCTAGGTAACAAACATAAAAGTAGAATATATATAGAAGGCCAATTAGAAGTTTCTACTAATAGATGTATGTTTGTATATTTCTTTGGCACGGTCTGTAGCCTAAATGGCTTGACGGATTTTAACAATGACACCTCATGGGTGTCATTAGGTTCGTCTTTATACTTGCTTTGCGCCATATCAGTTAGTTAAATAATATTTTTTTCAAATTCTCGACTACAGTTGAAAACTTTGACGTTAGTACAGATATAACAGTGCCAATAGAATAGTTGCCATAACAAATTATATATAATTATACGCTTTACTCGTACATACAATACATCATATTGTATTTTTGATAACTTGACGTATTGTGCAGTACAAAACTGTGTACAAATTGTACATGGACTACATTCCTTGTTAGGAATTTGTATTTATTTGGAGATTGTCCTTTTTCTGGCGTCTCATGCTGGAAATTAATAATCTATCTATCCAAAGTTTGTCCTACTTGCGGACCGACCCTTGGAGACACACTGTTTTATTCTGGTACAGTCAATGACAAAAGTCGCTCAACAATAACACAATTTCCGATTACCGGCATCATCTTAAACACCAACCTTCGACCACATAATCACTTAAAATCAGGTGTGTTAAGTTGTTGTCAGAGCGCCGCCTTGTAAATTGTAAAGAAAACCACGCATTACTGATCTAAAACACATTTAGGAATTTTAGTATGATCAGCTACTTTTGTTGCTGACTGTACATAATAGCGGTTTTTTGCCGCAATAGAAATAATGGGATATAATTTGACCGCAATAGAAATAATGGGATATAATTTGACCTCAATAGAAATAATGGGATATAATTTGACCGCAATAGAAATAATGGGATATAATTTGACCGCAATAGAAATAATGGGATATAATTTGACCGCAATAGAAATAATGGGATATAATTTGACCGCAATAGAAATAAAGGAAATAGTGGGTCAGTTCACACGCGTGGGCTACAGTTTTCCATTTTTACCCCCTCAGGGGTTGAATTTCATTAAATCCTGTCTTAGTACACTCCTGTGCATCAAGACAAACACACTCTCCAAATTTCACGTTTCTACGACCAGCGGTTTAGGCTGCGCGTTGATATCAGTGAGTCAGGACTTTGATTATTATATATATAACTAGCGGCCCGCCCCGGCTTCGCACGGGTATTTAACAAAAAAATCATTAAAAATTATAATACACACATTATTGGAGTTTTAGTAAAGATCTCTACTCTTATTGAAATTAGACATCAATATTTATACGATACTAACGTCACTCAATTGTTTTGCCTTCCCGGAACCTCTCTAACTTTATGGTATGGTATTAAAGTTCAAATTGGCTCTACATTTTAGGAAGAAAACGTTTGTATGGGAAAAAGAAAAGGGCTGTTTTTAGGGGTTTTCCCGGCAATTATTCAGATTTTTCTCGCCGTAAAAACCATTCTTGGGCTTCAACGAACATTTTAAAAAAAGAATTGGCAAAATTGGTCGAGGCGTTGTTGAGTTATGCGCTTACCAACACATTTTGCGATTCATTTTTATATTATAGATTACAGTGGCGGATTTACACATTTGCCGCCAGTAGGCTAAGTATTCAAATTTTGCCGCCCCTACCAACCTCTATAACCTCCACGGCCTCTGCCTTTCCTTTTTAAATGTGTCATTTTTTTATGCATCAGACAAAAATTGAAGAAAATTCAAGTGGTGAACAATGTTTAATTGTTTGTGTGCACATAATGATATTTAAATACATATATACGACTCTTTTAATATCTTTAAAAACATTTTTTTAAATTGAAACTAAATTTGCCGCCCCTAAAATCTTCCGCCCTAGGCGCCTCCAGTCTACTCAGCCTGCTGCTAAATCCACCACTGTATAATTATATAGATATTATTGTAATAATTCGCCTTGACTTTTTTGGCGGCAATTGAGTTGTCAACGTGAAAATTTTGTTTTTATTTCCAAAACTTGTGTTTCTTTGAGTGATAATGTGTAATATTGGTGGATTATTAACCATTATGTGTTCGTTAATGTGTACGAGTGTGGGAAATTGAAATAAAGTTGTGAAAGTGACTTTTCAAGTTGCTCCAAAAAAGTCCGTGTAAAGTTTAAGTAAAGCGCCACTACTTTACTTAAACACTATCCTCATCCCATCATCTCATCATCATCATCATCACCATCATTAGTTAAACTTGATTCAACTCTCTGAGTTTGAAATCTTTTATACTTGACACTGGCAAATACACTAATCGTGAGACGCCATAACAAAACAAAAAAAAAAATTCGCCAAATTATGTGCTTTTCGTGCCCTGTGATTAACTATCGAATGATCTGCGTTTCGTCCTTCTCTTTATAATGTTATTATAAATTTATTATAATTCTTATAAATAATTGCGCTTTTTCTTAATTAATTTAGTGACTCGTATGCAAGAACTGCACGACCTTATTCCCCCAGCACCATTCCATTACCGAACGACCAGGCGTTCCGATAAGCGCCATCCTTTCAGCGTGGAAATACCACCGATACGCACGAACAGGTTTGCGTCAACTTTTTTGATTAGAACTGCAAAAGAGTGGAATGCCCTGCCTTGGTCAGTGTTTCCCGAAAGATACAACCCGGGGGTGTTCAAGTCAAGAGTGAATAGGTATTTACTGGGCAAGCGTGCTACACCTTCGACCACATCGTCGCTTTCCATCAGGTGAGATCGTGGTCAAACGCTAGCCTAGTTAGTTGTAAAAAAATAAAATAAATGCCAAATGCACAACGCCAAACACTATGTTATATAATGTAAATGCTATAATAATTTAATTTAATAATAATAATAATAAATAATACATTTATTTTTCCTTGCAAAGGTACAATGTAAAAGATTAAATAAGAACAATATAATATAAATATTATTATGTTAAGCACCCGTTCTGCAAGGAATTTAATTGGGGCGTGTTGTTTCGACTAGTCAAACTGTTATAATGATATAATAATACTTTATTTAGTGAATAAAAAAATGTTTTTATTGCTAATTTACATTATTGAGTTTAAATCGGACACAAATATGTATATATAAATAACCTATACAATAACAAGATAATAATATTATAGACAATTATACAACTATATAATAATTATGTGCGAAAATATAAATTTTACTGTGTTTGTTGTATTTGTATTTGTAGTGGCAATAAATACATTATTATTATTATTATTATGTAAAAAATAAAATAAAAATAAAAATTATTTATTTGTCAGAATATTGTGCTTATGATAGTAGTGATTATAGTGTTTCAAATATTCTACCGTTTCCGGTGTACAAATATTATATTTAATAGATTTAGGAAAATAATAGAATGCAATGTCAAAGGAAATTAATGAGAAAATAATAATAATAGAAAGGGTCAATGTCAGGAGTTGTATGAAGAAAGGGCCATCTTGAGAATAATAGGTATTTAAGTCATATTTAGTGTCAAAATCAGAAGCGATAATCATAGAAATTTAAGATAGTCAAATTAACCCATCATTCATAAACTCTTGCACTGAGTAATAACATTTATCAATTAACAAGTTAAATAATTTAGTTTTGAGTCTATTGTAACATAATTCTTTGTAGTCCTCTGGTAATTTATTATAAATACGGATAGCCATACAGTATGCATTATTGCTATACAGCTGTATCCGTTGCTTAGGTACATATAAGTGATTTTTCTTACGACAGTTTCTCCCAACCACCACAGAGTGTAATTCGAACAACTTTTGATGTCGATTTACAAATAAGCAAATTTCAAATATGTATAGGCAAGGCAAAGGTAAGATATTTTGTTTTTTGAATAATGGAATGCAGCTGTCTAGTAAGTTAGCTCCGCACAGTGACCTAATGCATTTTTTCTGTGCTCTAAACGCCCTGAGAGAATCAACTGAGTTACCCCATAGCACCAAACCGTATCGCAACAATGACGAGACATACCCATGGTATGCACTAAGTGCGGCTTGCAAAGTCGCAATCTTTCTCACCCTATCCAACACATATACATACCGGTCTAGCTTAGAACATAGTTTCTGAATGTGTCCCTTCCAATTGCAGTGTTTGTCAATGATTAAGCCTAGAAATATCGTTGAATCAACTTGTTCCACGGCATTTTGATTGTGGGCAATATTTAATAAAATGGGATTGCTGTTGTAGGTTTGAAATTGGATCAATTTGGTTTTATTAATGTTTATTTGAAGGTCATTATATTTAAGCCAGATAATTATAGAATTTAGTGCGTCATTAATATCATACTCAAATTTGTTTTTGTCATGTCCTTCAATAAGGAGGGTTGTGTCATCAGCATATAAAACACATTTGTGTTTAGTCATGTCAGGGAGGTCATTAATATATAAAAGAAAGAGTAGAGGGCCTAGTATGCTTCCCTGTGGTACTCCACGTTTATTAAATTCATATGACGATCGGCAAATAGTTTTATTATGTCCTGAAAAAGTTGCTATCTCAACACACTGCTTCCTATTGCTAAGATAGCTCTCCAACCATTCCAATGCTTTACCTCTGATGCCATATTTCTCCATTTTATAAAGCAAAAGTGAATGTCTCACATGGTCAAAAGCCTTGGACATATCAAGGAAAATCGATATAATTGGGATTTTTTTATTTAAGCTATAAGTAACCATTTTCATCAGAGAAAAACAAGCTAAAGTGGTGGACATGTTTTTGCGGAAACCAAATTGTTGGGCCTTTAGTATGTCATACTTGGACAGAAAATTAGAAATTTTCGTGTATACGACCCTTTCAAATATTTTTGAGATAATGGGAATTAGTGTAATGGGGCGATAATTATTCATATCATCCGTAGCGTCCTTTTTGTGTAAAGGTTTAACAACTGATAGTTTTAATCGTGTCGGAAACACGCCTTGTGTTAAGGATAGATTTATAATGTAGCTCAAAGGACCTGCTAAGATTCTTGAGCAAACTTTTATCATTTTAGTATTAATGTCATCAAATCCAGTTGCGTTGGTATTATTGAGGGACATTATAATATTGTAAATGTCATAGTCATCAGTAGGTGTCAAAAAAATTGAATTAGCAGAATTGGGAATGTCATAGGGATAGTCAATATTGCCATTAGCACCGTTTACATCATCATTACTATTTGACAAATTGATAAAAAAATTATTAAATAAATGCACTATGTCCTCAGGTTGTGTATATGTCTTGTCATCTACCTTTATTAAATCAATTTTCGTAGAATGGTTATCATTACCAACATTGTCTTTGATTGTTTTCCACGCTGCTTTACATCGATTTTTAGAATTAGTTATGAATTTTGCGTTATTGATTTTTTGGGCGTCTGTGATACATCGTTTTAGTATTTTATTGTAGTTAAGATAAACTTTTTTATTTAGTTTTTTATTTGACCGAGAAAGATGGTATTGTAAGTAGAGACGACGCTTGTTAATGGATGCTCTTTTTAGTCCCTTAGTTATCCATTTATTTTTTACTAGTTTCCTTGTGATTTTCGTACGCAGTATTGGAAAACATAAATTATAAAATAAGGTCAAAGTGTCATGAAAGTTATTAAATGCTTCATTAAGATCGTCTATATCGTAAACCTCGGTGAATGACATAGATGCCATGCTGCTTTTAAATTTATGAATATTGTCGTCACCAAAATCTCTCCGGTGTTCAAACCAGAATAAGCGATTTCTCGCAGCAGAGTTGGATTCGACAGATTCCAGTTTAAAAGTCAAACTCTGGCCAGTTTCATGGTCCGATAATGCCAAATAGTGTGTATTAGATTGGACAGTATCTAAGTTACTAACTATTAAATCAATACAGGATTGTTTTCGCGTAGGTTTTGAAATATGGTTGGATAAGTTGAAATTGCTTAGAATAGACAGTAGATCTCTTGAATTACTATTTTGTTTTAGAATATCGATATTCCAGTCCCCGCACAATATCACCTTTTTGTTGCCTTTTTTCAAAAGTTTTTTAAGAAGAAGCTCTAAGTTGTTCAGAAATATCCCAATGTTGGAGTTAGGAGTTCTGTAAATACAAATGACATATAAGCGCAACAGAGGAATTTCAATTGCGCTATACTCAAAGCTATAGAGAATCGGATCAATTGTGGGTATGGGTTCACAATCTAAGTTCTTTTTAGCTAAGATACAAGTTCCTCCTCTTTTTTGGTTTGGTCTGGAGAAGAAGGACACAAGTTTGTAGTTTTTTAGGATAATATTAGATTCAGTACCTCGTCTTACAAATGTCTCAGATAGGCATATAAGATCTACATGAATGTTATTCCTGTCAAGTTCATCAAGTGTGATTTCCAACATATCTTTTTTATGTAAGAGCCCTGCTATATTCTGATGAAGAAGGGTATAGGAGCTCTTATTTCCGAAAAAACTGCACACTATCTACCTTTCGAGAATTGTCACTTTTTGGCATAACTGGAACCTTGGAAAAGAAAAACGGAATAGTTCCTTTTTTCACCGGTTCCAAATCATTGCCGAAAGATTTAATAGGTTCAGCTTTCTGAGGTTTCTTAAAATAGTAAGGAATAGTGCCTTTTTTATTTTCTAATGGCAACTTAATAGATTTATATCCAGCATTATACTTCATAAGCTTTTGTGTATCTATTACTCTTTGATGTTCTCTTAACATCTTTTCACAGTTAATATTATCAATTTCAATATTAAGTTTCAGACATACGAAGTTTCTTGTTACATTTCTATTAATTACCATATCGTTAAAATCTATATATTTAGAATTAGTGTAATTTTTTGCAACGAGTCTAATACATTGATTAAGTTTGTCAATATTCAGGTAAGGATTGTACAACACACTGGTCAAAAATACTGTATGTTTTTTTAGTTTGTATAGAACATTACTTAAGTTAGATTGAAACATACATGGGTTTTTTTCGTTGGCACCTAAACTCAAGACCACAACATCATCCTTATTCAAAGTCCCAACCAAGTCTTCAGCACTAGTCAAGATGTGCGATGATGTTGCATTCGGCTTAGTCACAGCGATCACATCGTAAATATCGTTCCATTTATTAGCTCTTCTTTGGTTGATCATCTTTTTCGCGTAGCCTGTGACTTGTTGATCCCCCAGAATTACAATTTGCGGTTTCTTTGGGGCGATTTCTTTAAGACAGTGTTTTGATGTTACGTCTTTATTTTCTGAAAGAGGAAGAGATTCCTGCTTCTTTTCAGTAAGGGGCACCAATTCTTCCGAGCTATTTTGCTCTTCAGGCATGGACTCCTGCGCTGCAAGTCTTAAATGTTTGCAAATTACACCATCAGAGTGTAGAGGTGATATTCTTGGAGTTCTCATCTGAATATTAATTATTCGTCTAGCTATAGGTGTAGACATAGTATGTTTCCGTAATGGTGTGAAGCATGTACTACTATCCGAAGTCAATTTCTTTAATAAGTCAATACGTATGTTCTGTGACGCTATAGCTTTTTTAAGGCTATTTATTTCCAAATTCAGGTTGGCAATTTCTTCGTGAGCTACAGTAAGGGATGTTGTCTTGGCTTCTAATTGTTGTTGCAGATTTATTACTGCTGAATGATTAATATCGCAATTTGTCGGTTCTGTTAATGCCGTCCCGTCCAGTAAGGTTGAGTGCATGAGTGAGTGAGATAAATCCAAGCTTGATAGTCCATGAACTGAGTTCGCTCTCCTGTGTTTGCGTATGGTGACAAACTCCATCATAAAATTATTTCAGAAAAAAAATCGATTATCCGATAAAATATGGGTGTCGATTATATCGATCGATTTTTGTCAGCAATCTGCATGTATCCGAACGCAAAACACTATGCCTTAATTTTTGTAATGGCAATAGATGTTGTCAACTTTGACAGTAGCCAATCAGCTGTTCAGTTGTGCTGTCAAAATCTTATCAGCGAATCGCGTAGTCTATTTTGATTTTCGAAAAAATAGATAACTCTTGTAATTTAAACTGTAACTGAAATTCAAAGTGGCTCACCGCAAATTAAAATGTATGTTTTCCATGGTTATGGTTCTCCGAGAGTGCTTCAAATGGTCTTCAGCTCAAGTATAACCTCCAACAGACGATGCAACCGGGTTATTGGTCGTTGTATGACAAGTTTTACAATATTTAAATTATAAAAATAACAAGAGTCTACACAGTGAGTGTTAACTTTTCGGCGCCGGAAGCGGAACTCTGAAAAAGAACTATTCTAGATTATTCAAGAAATTATTTCTAAAACTATACCTTTTCATATATTTTTGGGAACAATACGCCCTGTATGACTATTTCATCTAGTCGTAAGGTTTGCACAAATACACGCCGCCCAAGATATATTTTTGTGAAATTCGGTGCATTAAGAAAGTTTCTGACAAAAAAAAGGTATAATAAAATCCGGTAGATGGCGTTGATGATAGCAAGCACCAAAACTTAATTGATTTGAAAATTGTTTTTTAACATTTTTATTTAATTTATATTATTCATTCAATTGTTTTGCTCCACCTCGCAGTGTAAGTTTGAGAAACTCACCTTTTGTCGTGTAAAGAAACACAAAGTGACAGTTGATGGCAAATGACGTCGCTGACAAATATCTTTTTACTGTCTTTGCGTTTAGATCCTTTGCAAAAAAAAGAAACTGTTTGGCTGTTTGGGTTTCCGATCTAACCTAACCCTAACCTAAACCTAAACCTTACAGGGTAACAGGTTTACGGCCGGTTTCAATAACCGATCTATCCACGATTGCCCTACTGGAGATGGAAATTGACATGAGCTCCATAGAAGTAATGTCAAATTTATGTCAAAACGTGGATAGATCGGTTATCGAAACCGGCCGGGGTAGCATTTGACCACAAGTCCCCTGATGTTAAGTGACGATGAGGTCGAAGGTGGCACCACGCTACACCTGGGTTTTGAACTGGCTCTCAAGTGAAGCTGCCTACATTGAACTAATGCGAAATGAATATTGACTTCTAAGATTTAACATTGTTAGTTAGTTACAAGTGAAACTAATAAATGTTTTAAAAAGGCACATGGCTTGTCAGCGCCATCTATGATTTTAGGACTACGATTTTCAGTTGTCAGAAATTTCCCATTATGAAATGTAAATGTGCTTTTATTCGTGTGAATGCTTGATTGAGATTACATTCGTATCTTATTAAATTTTACAAATGTATTTATTTAATTTATTTGTAACAATATACTTTATTTGAAACAATGTTGTTTTTTTCTTTTAAGTGCCTACCTATCAAGAAAAAATATATTAATTATGCCTCGGGGTTTTACCCGTGGTTGGGAAAAAGGACAATGAAAAAGGGGTACCTGGTTCAAACGCACCGCCGCGTGCTTTGGTGTTCAACGACGCGTCGCACTTGTCCTGCTTCCTTTCCACTCGGAGATGATTTGCTGATGCGCGGAGATCGCTTTAAAATATCACTTTAATCACCATGTCACAATGATTTTCTATTCTTACATTAGCTAACTTGTCTTGGTATTGGAGCTAGATGGCTGGTTAATTTCAAACCGACACAGACCCGAACGTACTGAGCCGGGTCGGAACTGGCTGATCTAAACCGGACGTGTTGTCTAGGCCTAAGCCTAATTGAAGTGATGATAGCTCAGCGGTAGTGACATCATCGTCCTGTAGGTCTTGGGTCCGAATCCTACAATGAGCTTGAGCTTTCTTTGAGGGCAAACTTTGTAATAAAACTATAGCTTGTAGGGCATTTTCTAGTGCTCGCCACACCTATCGGTGTGTTTCCGCAACTTTAGTTGAGAGCGAGTTCCCAGTCTAGGTGTAGCGCCACCTTCGACTATATCGTCACTTAACATCAGATGACTTGTGGTCAAACACCCTGTAAGATATTATAAAATAGCCTAGGCAAGCTTACTTGATACTGCTAAAATATTTTCCATTTAGTGAGGGTTGCACCGATACCGATTTAGAAAAGAGTCAAACAAAACTTTTAACTTACCAATTTTACTATCCATATACCTAAAACTAAACACTAAAATCTCTATTTGGCGACAAAAAAGTAAATTTTCTCATAATAACTTAGATCTTACGCTAATCAAATACCACAATTGAAAAAATAAAACGGTCTTACTTTCTCTCATTAACAGTCAAGTCCATTGGTCCATCATTTTGGTCTAACATTCCCACGGCACCATTTTGGTCCAAATCTTTGGTTACAACTTCGCTAACATTGAATCTTAAATTCATTGGACCTTTTTGATCGATACCTAACGGTACTTTATCATCTGAAGAAACTATAAAAGCATCTTTACAAGTCACGTTTTTAATACCTTTTTGGTTTGAAACCGTAGCACCTTTGTAGTCTAATGCTGGAAACCGTGGATAGATCGATTATTAATAATCTATTATTAATCTCTCACAATAGAAAACTTAAACGGTCTTATTTTCTCTTATTAACAGTCAAGTCCATTGGTCCATCATTTTGGTCTGACATTCCCACGGCACCATTTTGGTCCAAATCTTTGTTCACATCCTTTAAAGCTTCGCCACCATTGAATCCCGAATTTATTAGAGCTTTTTGGTCAATACCCAAATGCTCTTTATCATCTAAAGAAACCAAAGCATCTTTACAAGTCACGTTTTTTGTACCTTTTTGGTTTGAAACCTTAGCACCTTTGTTATCGAAATCTCCTTTGTCATCTAGAATTATGACACTAGTTTTGTCCACATCCATAGGTTCTTGGACTTGTTGGTCCAAATTAACGGCTAATTTACAAGTATTGTGGCCAGGGGCGTAGCTACCGCCGTATCTGCCGTATCAATTATACGGGGCCCCCAAGCCACGAGGGCCCCCGACATGTCTAAGCAAAAATTAACAAATACTTCCCTAATTTTTGTTAATTTTAGAAATGACAAAAGTCAAAAAAAGCTATTTCTTTTTTTCCCACGTAAAGCGTGCGTTTAAGAGTTGGCAACACTCTACATCGGTTATCGCGGGCTGTGGGATTTCGCCGTTTGTCATTTACTTCAACGGGGGAGAATCCCAAAATAATCGATTACATACCATGATAAACCACAGAGAGCAGTGTTTATTGACGCGTTTTATGTAACCAAGGGATGTTAACCATTTTTCGGAATTGCTTTTATTTTAAAGATTGTCTCTTGTTTACCATAAAAAAAATATTTTATTTAAAATTATTAGTATTTTCGATGAGAAAATATACAAAATTAGAGTAATTATGTATTTTTCCGCCGAAACACTAACAACTGACATGACGTCACTGACCGAAAAACACGATGGTCGCGATTCGTAACCATACCACCGCGCCGACCCCCGACGCCGACCCGCGGCTACCGACGCGCGGGCAACCATCGAAGCACAAATCGCCTGAGTGGTTAGTGACGTAAGAAGCTCTTTTTGGTGTTTGCAGTCACGTGACAAAACATTATAAATATAGCATTTAAAATCATTTTTATTTAAATTAATAAGTTATATTTAAGTACAAAAATATGTTTTTCGATATCCTAATAATACAAACTAACATAAAAGTAAGATTAAACATTATTTTGTAATTAGTGTTAACATCCCTATTGTGCATTACATTGTAATACAATCTGGTTTAGTAGTAGGTATTAGACTCCAAACAAATTTTTATACGGGGCCCCACCAAGGCACGCTACGCCACTGATTGTGGCATATAATGCCGTATAGTGGAATGGGTTCGGTGAGATCTTTAGGAACTGCTGGTATATCAACCTTGGAGCTCCGAGACACCGTTCTGAAAATGAAACCATTTTTGTATAGTCAGCGACAAAACTAGCTGATCATACTCGATTTTCCAATCGGCTAGCAAACCACACCGCACAAACACACACACACACACACACGAACAACACACATAGGTACATCTGCACCCTTATTCGATGTCAATCATATAAACGTACCCGTATTAGTTATAGTATTTACAATAGGTAATGCTAATATATAAGAAACCCCGGAAATATACCGCTTTTTTTTGTAACCAATTTTATCGTCGAAGATCTGTCCGAGCATAGGGTAGTTTGAAAAATAGCGCTGCGCTCACATAATAATCGTTATGGGAATGCAACACATGCTGAAACTGCCCTATTGCCCTACAATTAATTAGATAGGTAAGTATAACTGGAACCTAGGATAAGTCTCTGTGTAGTGGCAATAAATTGATTTTTTATTTTATTATTTTATTTTAAGTCCAAATTTTGTGGTATTGAAATCTTATTGCCACTAGGTGCAGTTTTGACGTGCGCTTCTATGAACCTGTCAGTTCCAAGCATCTTTAAATTACTAAATAGAATCCGTTAATTTAAACTTGTAACACACACAAGTCAATAATTTACATTAAAAAAAACATACAAGTAAAACAGTTTTATGTCTCTCCTGAACGGTTGGCGCAAATAGGTGGCGGAATCTTTTCCGTGATTGAGCAGCTGGGGCCTAATTCTCGCGGCGTGATATATTATCACATTCGATAAATATCGCAATAACTGTCAAAATTCAATACATATTTTCGTGGAGAATGGGGCCCCTGGTTTGTCAAATTAAATATCAGTTTCCAAATTCATATTAATGAATCACATCTAAAATATGCTCGCGGAAACTTTTCCGAATCCGTGGTCGGAAGTGTTTCCGTGTTAATTAGAATCGCACTGCAGATCCTGTTGCGTCTTTACGAAACCCTTACGACTCGTGTGCGGAAAGCCTAATTAATATGTGTTCTAAATGTCGTACTTGTACTTGCGACAGGCTGGTACTCGGTGCCGTTGCAGGTAGCGGCGCTGGCTGAACGCCTTCCCGCACTCCTCGCAGCGCCACTGCCACGAGTGGTGGCCGCGCGTGCGCTGGTGAGCGCGCAGGTTCGACCTGCTTGAAACACCCCCACGTCACATGGTGAACCGAGGGAAGGACGTATTATAGGTTCCTTTGCTCAAAAACATCCAAGTTACAACAAAAACCGAGGGTCTGAATAAACGCTCATCGAAGAATTTTTCCGCTTTATGGGCCACCAAGAGCGGCTGTTAGCCATTTGCATCCATCGGCTCCCTGCGACTCTTACAATATCGTCGGTCCACCTAGTGGGCGGCCTACCTACAGAGCGTCTTCCGGTTCGTGGTCGCCACTCGAGAACCTTCTCCCCCATCGGTTTTCAGTTCTTCGAGCGATGTGGCTTGCCCATTGCCACTTCAACTCGCAAATTCTAAAGCTAAGTCGGTGGGTGACCTTGGTTCTTCGTTGAATTTCCTCGACGGATCTTATCCCACAAATATACTCGAAGCATGGCTCTCCGTGGCTCGTTGTGTGACTCTGAGCTTAAGGTGGATGATCCCAGAGCTCATCACGCTATGTTGTCAAGAGATGGCGCTGATGTCATTTTTTACCTAAATTATTTTTTTACGTCTAAAATAATAATCTTATTCGAACCAAACACTAAAGCGCGCGTTCTATAGCGTTACTCAATTGTAAATTACCCAAATCTTCATTTAATAAACTAATAAATTACTCGTAACGCTTCTCTTACTGCTGGTGTCACAAATTTACGTACTTACACACGCACACGTAGACATAAAGTATGTCATTAGAACGCATCTAAGGTGGTTGCTTGCGGTCCGCCTAGCAGCCCAGCGTCAATAGATGGCGTTGTTTCTAATTAACGCATCTTATTTTATTATGAATGAACAGGTGCATATTATTTTAATAATAATTATGTTTACCGATAATGGCGTAATATGTTTTATGTATCAAACAATATTTCAGATGTGTTTTAGTTTTCAAAACACTTTTATTTGTGCCAAACAATATCGCGGCGGTAGTGGTGAATGGCAGCTAAGCAACTATTCACGCACACATAGAAAATGGTTTTGTTGTACACGAAACCATTTGCTAATTTCGTTCTTTCGTTTACTGTATAGGTTAGACCAGTGGTCAAACCTCTCAGTAGTTCTTTACTGATAACGAGGTTCCGAGTTCGATCCCTGCCTCAGATTTTTGGTAATTTTCTTTGATTTGGATGAAATTTAGAATGGAGATGGCCTATACCCTTTATTACCTATACTCTCTACTCTCCTACCAATAAAGACATTGGCTATTGTAATACTTTATTATGAAACAATCAGGATTATTTATTATACATGTACATAGTATCAAAATAAAAAACAGTCAATCACCAATAGTCTTTTTATTTACACATTCTTAAATATTCAATAATTCACAATTCTTCGTCAATATAAAGTCCTGCTGGTCGCACAGTTTTTTTCATTTTTTCCATGAACTATGTTCTGGCCACAGACTCATTGTGTTGGCCATATGCCATGTTATTGGTCAGAACATTGTTTTTACACAAAATGCTTTTGACGTGGTTGTGGCATGGTGTTGTCGCTTTTCGTTTACATATCTGCAACAAAGCTATAATTAAAGTATATTCTAATTTGTATCCCAACCTGGTCATACGAAAACCACGGATTTATGTCTACTAAACACTACTAAAAAACAAACATAACTTTGAAAAACGGTTAGTTTCCAAATCGGCTGACTGGCCTGTCGCATTTATATGTAGTGTAAACATCATTTTCATGTTGCCCTATGGTCAGAAGTTCAATTCCTTTTATTTCCTCCGTTGTTTTTTGGAAGTCTCGAAGTTTCGAGAGACATGCTTATTTCAAATCTATTTCCACAATTGGTTCATTTGGTTTAGTAGTTACGTTGATACGTGGTAACAAACATTTAACATACACACATACAAATTTTTGCATTTATTATATTAGTAGAATAGAATTTCGTTTATTTCAAGGTGTATCATATACGAAGTAAATAAGCGTAGGAAAATTATATGTTATCATATTGTGTAGTTCAAAGGTATTTGAATACACTTTCAGCTAGGGCAGTTGTAGAACAACGTCCTTGATCCTCCGAAAATTAGATTTGTGGTGTCAGCCAGCTAGCAGGGCTTTTCCGGTTATACAAAGGTACTCTGTGGCAAGGCTGTTGCTGGCCTCAGCTGGCGTAGCACGATTGTATCTGCTGATTTCCATCAATAATTTTCCAACGTTGATCAACCTTTTTTACAGAGTAAAACTATAAACAACAACTTGCCTAGCAACGTAGCAACTAGTCAAAAATGCATTTTACGTGAATGACGTAACCAAAAAACTCATAGAACAGTCTGATTAGTTTATACTAGCTGCACCCCGCAGTTTCACTCACGTGTCCTACAGTTTATCGCGATATTTTTTTTTATAAAACTATTGAAGTAAAAGAAACACTAAATATTAAGTGAAGCTTACCACTTACCACACATACACATACATTAGTGAAAACCGCACCCTAATCGGTTAAGTCGTTTCTGGAATTAGCGCGCACAAATGCACAGACAAACAGACATACAGTCAAACAGACAAAAATTCTATTTATCATTGTTTTGGGTTCTATTGCGTTGATGATAAAGACCCCCAATAATAGCTTTTCTCATTTATCTTTCACTAGTTTTCAGCCGCGGTTTCACCCGCGTCTTCCCGTTATCCCGCAGGAACCTTTTTCCAGGATAAAAAGTAGCTATAAGCTATTTCCATTCCAAATTTGATCAAAATCAGTTTAGTAGTTACGGTGATACGTGGTAACAAACATTCACACACAAAAACTTTCGCATTTATAATATTAGTAGGATAGGATAGGATGTACAGACAGCGATCAGTCACAGTTTTATTACAAATGTAGGTAAATAGATTTTTACTGTAAATGTGGATTTGAATTCCGTCTTCTTTAGCGCTTAGACTGTTTCATTGAAAAATATACCATATTCCGTTTGATAACAATATATATAGCACTAGCTGTTCCCTGCGGTTTCACCCGCGTGGGCTACAGTTTATCGCGATAAAAATACCAAATTTCATTTAAATCGGTTCAGTAGTTTAGGCGCGAAAGCGTATATATTCCGTATACTCCAAAATTATTCCCGCACTTCGGTGCCCCTCACCGCGTTACCTGCTGTAGGTATCCATTATCCTATTTTAATTCTAATTTTTTTTATTGACCGCGCGTTTGTACAGCTAAAGGTCTTCCTGGTTCGTAAATTGCGACCGCAGTTTACCTATTTCATAGAATATTCTCCCGCCTTTCCCGCGGCACTGCGGTGCAGTGGGTTTATTTTTCTACTACTACTTACATTTTTAAACTCGTGATATCTTTCGAAAGGAATGTCCGAATTGAATAATTCAAAAAGTTATATGAAGGGATTGAAGCAGTTTTGAATGAGAAGTAATTTATTTTGATAAGGATTAATACCAAGATACAAATAAAGAGCCTTATCTAGCGGAGGCATTAAAATTAATTTTTTTAAATAAAAAAACACTTATGGTGGCATAACTATAATAGTTAGACATATGCTCTCGCGCACTTTTTTGTAGATCTTAATAGGACCTACAAACCCGTGATACATTGTTTATAATATTACTAGCTGTTCCCTGCGGTTTCACCCGCGTGGGCTACAGTTTACCGCGATAAAAAGTATCCTATGTCCTTCCCCGGGGCTCAAATTATCTCTATACCAAATTTCATTTAAATCGGTTCAGTAGTTTAGGCGCGAAAGCGTACCTAATATTCCGTATACTCCAAAATTATTCCTGCACTTCGGTGCCCCCTCACCGCGTTACCTGCTGTAGGTATCCATTATCCTATTTTAATTCTAGGTTAATTATTTTTCGGACCACGCGTTTGAATCGTGCTGTTAAAGGTCTTCCTGGTTCGCGGCCGCACTTTACCTATTTCATAGATTCTCCCTCACCTCGCCGCGTTTCCCGCTGCGCTGGGGTGCGGCGGGTTTATTTTTCTACTACTACTTACATTTTTAAACTCGTGATATCTTTCGAATGGAATGTCCGAATTGAATGATTCAAAAAGTTTTATAAAGGTATTGAAGCAGTTTTGAATAAGAAGTAATTTATTTTGATAAGGATTAATACCAAGACACAAATAAAGAGCCTTTTCTAGAGCCGGCATTAAAAATTATTTTTTTTAAATAAAATATCACTTATTGCGGCATAACTATAATAGTTAGACATATGCTCTCGCGGACTTTTTTGTAAATCTTAATGAGACCTACAAACCCGTAAAACATTATTTTGTTCTAGTGTCAATAGTTTTTGCAGCGCACGCAAAAATAGGTTTTCGATTTCACACCTTGGGTTGCAAAATAGCAATTTTCTTACGGATCCCTAATTTTTTTGGAAATAAAATATAGCCTATAGCCTTTCTCGATAAATGGGCTATCTAACACTGAAAGAATTTTTCAAATCGGATCAGTAGTTCCTGAGATTAGCGCGTTCAAACAAACAAACAAACAAACAAACAAACAAACAAACAAACAAACTCTGCAGCTTTATAATATTAGTATAGAAGTATAGATTAGTATAGATTACATTGATAGATATCGGTTGATTTCGGTTTTGTTTTGACGTTTATGTTTTGAAGCGATGATAGCTCAGTCGGTTGCGCATCGAACTTCCGTGCTGGAAAGCACATGTTCAAATACCAACAATAAGTATGACGTTTCGGTGAAGAAAAATATCGTGTTTATTGACCTACCAAACATTTATTTGGTAGTGCGGTACTAACACACTAGGTATCAAATATAGGGGTGTGACTAGAAGGGGAAAAAATCGATTAAGAAATAATCGATTTTCATCTCTTTAGAATAAATCGATTTGTAAAAAACGATTCGATTATTTTTTACTTAATCGATTTTTTACAATCGATATTTTTTGATTTTTACAAATCGATTATTTTATTAAAAATATAATCGATTTTTTATAAAATAAATAATCGATTTTTAATACAATTAATAATCGATTTTTAATATAGTAAATAATTGATTTGTAATATTTGTTTATCGATTTTTTTAAATCGATTAAAAGAAAAAAATGATCGATTAATATAAAATCAATTTTTTTTCTCATCTCTAAACTATTTAACCGTGGTAGGCGACTTGCAAGGGCGATCTACCATTTCTAGTTCTACCGCCAAGTACCTAACTAACTATACATTATTATCAATAGTAGGTACCTACCTACGTAGGTATGAATTTAGAATTACGTTCTAATGTAATTATGTTGTCAGCTGTCTGGTTACCATAATACAAGCTCTGCCTATCTTGGGATCTATTGGCCGTGTGATAAACTATCGCAATATATATATTTACTTCTTACCTATTTATTTACTAATTTTTCTACTTTGATTACCTGGGCGAAATTATATCACTTAGGTAATCAAAGTGGATTAGACCTCCACGACCTTGACTACCAACCCGTTTTGATTTACGTCTTCGGAACGGAAAGTAAAAATTGCCCCAAAGTCAACAACATCGTTCATGCACGATTTGGCAAGTCGCAATATCGTGGGCCGTGGCGAGCGAGACAGAAAATCATTCTTCACTAGTCATGCACGATCTTGCAACTTCGCATAATTTTTAGCTATATTGTGACCGAACCTAATACAAACTATAATTTCTTCTGTGGCAAAGTTGTAGCCACGCCACCACTACATCGCTCACTAAGGTCAACATCTAAATAGTTCATCGAAATTCAGGTAGATGGCAGGTAAAAATCACCTAATTCAAGTCCGTCAACTTCAATGCCACTCACGCACACATGTGTATAAAAATACGATTTTTCCGAAAGTTTTAAAGGTAAAATTTGATGGAAAACATAATTTTGGTAAGAGAAACTGATAGTCCGCGGATGGGTAATTAATTGAACAATTTAAGAAAATTTTCAAACGTCATTAAAATAGTTTGCGTGATCTATATTGCTCGGCTTGAGTTTGTATGGGAAATTGCCGGACCCATTCACCTTAATCAAAAGGCTCACAGTTAGAGACCACGCGTTGGCCTACAAGTTTAATTTTTGCACAGCAGCAAGAGACTGTAGATTCATACTTCGACGTGTTCATGAAATAATGGTTCTTGACAGACAGACAGACAGACAAAAAAGTGATCCTATAAGGGATAAGGTCCTATAAGGGTTAAGTTCCTATAAGGGTTAAGGTCCTATAAGGTAAGCTGAAGCGAGCTGACCTGTCTGCGAACGTCCTGCCGCACTCCACAGCGGGGCACGGGAAGGGGCGCTCCCCCGTGTGCAGGCGCAGATGCCCCTTCAACACCCAGGGCCGGTCGAAGCCCTTGCCGCAGTGCGTGCAGCAGTGCAGCCCCCGGCCGCGGGCCGCCGCGGGGCCTGCGGGGGGACACAGTACATAACAAGAACCAGGCTGCATTCAGAAACGTTCCAGCAGTGCCATTCTAATGCACTCGGAAACTCTTCTGTACCCCCTAGTTTTGATGGTTTACAAAAACTATAAAAGGTTTAGCTTCCTTCCAAACATTTTTTTTCAGCGCGCTTTACCGATACTTGGAGGGTCTAAAATTGGTGATACGGGATATTTAAATCGTTTCAAATCTTGTATACCTACTGACCACGAATTCGAAAAAGTTTCCTTGAGAATTTTTTAGACGCTATTCATTAATCTGAATTTGGAAACTGACATTTATTTTGACGTTGTTCAGCTGTTCAATCGCGGAAACGTTTCCGGCACCTATTTGCTCTCGAGCGAAAGTGACGTCGAATCCCACACGGTATCTTTCCGAGTGAATTAGAATCGCACTACAGGTAGGTTTAAATTTGTCTAAAAGCGTTAAGAAAGTCTGGAACTGGTGATTTCAATTTGATCCAGTTCTGACAATGGCATCCATGAGAAAACCTTTGATGTCAGTTTTTTTGCTTGCAAAGTTGCTTAATCCTTTTGAGGTATCTACGTAACCTATAAAACTATACTCTGTCAATGCTTACCCTCAACTTTGTTAGCTAGCTCCTCAACCCTCGGCTCCAGATTCTCCTTTTCAAAGGACTCCTGGCAGTTCTGCAATTCTTCGTCCAGCCTTTCCACCACGTTGGTGGTGACAAGGGTTTTCAACTTCTCCGCTATCTTGTCGATCTCCGACCCCCCCTTCGAGTTCGGCTTCAGAGGCTCACGGGTTTTCATCTCTTCTATTATTGGTGCTAGAGGTTCCTTTATAAAAAAAGTAGAGAAAAAAAGTGACCATAAGTCACCTGATGTTAGGTGACGATGTGGTCGAGGATGGCGCCACGCTACACCTGGACTGGGAACTGGCTCTCAAGTGAGGCTGCCGGAACACACCGATAGGTGCTTGGCGACTTGTCTTAACTTGAAGATGGTAGCTAGCCAGGCGAGCACTATAAAATGCCCTACCTACCACCAAGCTATGGTTTCAGCACGATGTTTTCCTTCACCGAACCACGAACTAGCTAACACAATCCATATTCTTCGGAATGAGAAATAACTTTTTTTTTTCTTGACATTGACATTTCAACTGCCGCCAAGAAACTTTAGCTACTTACCTTCATTTGCTTCGAAGCTACCTCCTGCGTTTCGATCCCGCTCCGAGGCTGACTGTGCGCGCGAAACTTGTCGTACGTCTTGCGTTTCGTTCTAGCTTCATTCGATCTCAAGTTGTACGTTTTACCTATACATTTTCTGCTTCTATTCTTCACCTGTTCTGGCGACCTCACCGCCTTTTCCTTTTCCAAAGCATACTCATATATTTCAGAGCCAATGAATTGTGGAAGGAACTGGCTTCTTTTTAAGAGTTGCAGGTAGAATCTGGTCGATATTGGAACCTTGTCGTTGTAAATCGTTTCGTTGTTTTTGAGAAGGTTCTTGTGACGTTTGAGGTTCAGCTTTGGGCCTCGTAGCCATGTTGACTTTGTGTCAGCTGGAACAATACGGATAGAGCGAAATCATTTTTTTTACTACTAACAGTGTAGCGTTTGACCAAAAGTCACCTGAAGTGACGATTTGGTCGAAGATGTCGCCACGCTACGCCTGGATCGGAAACTGGTTCTCAAGTGGGACCACCGGCGCGGCGCCGGAACACACCGATGAGTGACGTCGGCTTGCGATCCGTAGGTCGTGGGTTCGAATCCTACAATGACATTGTTCTTTCTTCGGTGAAGGAAAACATCGTGATTAAACCAAGGTAGGGCATTTTCTAGTGCTCGCCTGGCCAGTTACCACCCTCAAGTCTCCAAAAATCAAGAATCTGTCGCCAGGCACCTATCGGTGTTATCTGGCAGCCTCACTTGAGAGCCAGTTCCCAATCCAGGTGTAGCGTGACGCCATCTTCGACCACATCGTCAATTAACATCAGATGACTTGTGGTCAAACGCTACCCTGTAAGTAGTAAAAAAAATATTGAGGCTGTCGGGCCGTCTAGAGAGAAAAAATGCATGGGTAAAATTATCTACCACTCTGTGGTCCAGTGCGGGTTGGTAGATGTCGCATGCCCTTGAATGTTATGGACATGCCGGTTTCCTCACGATGTTACCCATCATAAGCGTATTTGATTTTTAATCTATTCAATTGATTTCGTAGAACAGTAAACAAACGCAGGCTGCAAAGCTGCCTCTTGGCACCACGAAAATTAATGAAATCATAATATCCAACCATACAAATGAAAATAAACACAACTTCCGCTACTAAAATATATCTAGAATCAAACAATGAATCATATCACTCGATTACGTGACTCACTAATACCTATAAACATTTTTCACGACAAAAAACTTTCTGAAAGTCTACAAAGTGTAAAGACAAACTTACTTTCAATGGAAAATTCGCCTATTTCATGTATGAAACCGCTCCGAGGAGGCCTCACAGAGCTTAGAAAACACCTAGGCATTATATTAGTACTTCTACAATTAGTAAATACATTAATTAACCTATTTAATTAGCAAAAAACGTGCATCAATTTCCGAAATACTTGCGAAGCACTTGCTGAGTGTACGAGTAGACAGAAGCAAAGCAAGCGTCGTTTCGCATTTTTATTTTAAGAATTTCACATTCGAATTTAGCGTCACGAGCCTCGGCTGCCAGTGCCGGTGACCGCGCGACATTTATTTTTTAGTTTTGTTTACGAAGACAGCTTTGATGTGTCGAAATAAACCTCTTTAGTTCGGAAAAGCTCTATCGGTGTCCATGAGTCGCGGAAAGCGTGGATAATGAGCAAGCGCGCGTGCGAGGGTAGCGGGCGGGGCAGGGAGGGCGAGGCGAGAGGGCGCGCATCGATTATTCGCCGTCGTGTGTCCGCCGCGACGGCACGCGTTTCATTTAAATTTAGATTTGCCGCTCGAAGCGATCGCGGAGCCGGGAGATGTTGAATTATTGCGGTAGATCTTGCAATAGTTCGTTTAGTGTGTGTCGTTATAATTTTATTGGTGTTTAGTGTTGGACGTAGGATGAGGAGTTAAGGGCGTTGTGGGCCGCACCGGCGAGATGGGTAATTCGTGCAGTTCGGGGCAGGCACATAAGGACAAGGACAATGTCTCGCAGCACTCCGAAGAGTGAGTACCACTTAAGAGTATGGATGTTGACGCAGCGTGAAGTGACCTTCACGGCCACAATGCTCTCGTTAGCTAAATGACTGAGTGAAAACAACGTATGTTTTATTTATGTACTATGTACGGTTACCGCTACAGATAATGTTGTTGTGAAATCATCTTAATCAATACATTGACACCGCTGGCCTACAGGTTGGCTTTATACTATTTTTCATCATACAAACACGATTTTCATGTGTTGTAGTATTTTTATTAGCTTTCGCGTGTTTATTAAATCAGAGAGTAGGGGGAAAAGTGAGCAAAACGAGGGAAAAATCGATAGGGAAGCGGTCCCTTCCCTAATCCTGTAAAGCATATTCAGAGGGAACCTTGGAAATGAATTAGGGGTCCCTTCCGTCCAGAAAATACCTAAATTGTAGAGCCCTGTGGGCAGAGCAATACGGTTGGGTTATCCTTTGGGATTAGATTAACTGGATATTTATCACGTGGCATTGATGGATCGGTTTAAGGAGACATCCCACAAAGATAAAATGGTTATTCATTTATTGAAAACGTGATTAGTTTCAGATAATATTATAATATACAATCTAATAAACAAACAATCGATAGGGTTATCTTAGAATTAGTAGGGATATGGTCATATTTATCACAACAAGCCTAAAAATACTGTCTCCAAACATCGTAAATTCAATAAAATAAATTGCTACTTACAGGTAGTCTTTGACCACAAATCACCTGATTTAAGCGATGATGTGGTCGAAGATGGCGCCACGTTACACCTGGACTGAGAACTGGCTCTCAAGCGAGAACACACCGATAAAAGGTGCTTGGCTACGGATTCCATTGTGATGCTTTTGAAAATCTCCCCTAATCACCAGCGCCTCTCAAATTCCTCGTATTCAAGTAATATTGGTGTAAAGAGGCTTCTGCAGAGTTGGCAGCGCGCAGGTTTTTGTTTATTTAGGCGAGACGGTGACCGCTTTCCATCGGAAGGGTCATTTGTTTGCTTGCTACCCTTTTCAGTACAAAAAAAACACATATACGTGTAGGTAGGACATAAAGAACATTCATGGCAAAGCATGCGGCCGTTCAATAACCGATCTATCCACAGTTTGGTAGAGATAGAAATTTGACATTACTTCTATGGAGCTTATGTCAAATTGTATCTCCAGTAGGGCAAACAATGGATAGATAGGTTATTATTTTCCAGCAATAGACGTGTTCCTACTTTAAATATAATCGGAGATCAATACAGTTAATCCATAAACCAGTGTCTTATGTTAAAAGGGTAAGAGGAAAAGGATGTAATTATATTTTTTTTTATGACGAGCTGTATAATCACCTGATAGTGAGCGTCACGCTTGCCGATTACAGTTCAGCGTCGCCCAGAATTTTGAACTTCATCAGTTCAAAACCCTCGGTGATGGCAATGCCCTGCGTTCGTCACTCTGAGATATCTGTGCCCCTAGCCAAGATGCATTCTGCAATCGTTGACGCTAGTAGAAAACAAGAAAAATGTATTGGTTTGACATATTTCAACGCTAAGTCACGTGGTCAGAAATATGTCAAACCAATACTTTTTTCTTGTTTTCTATTAGCGTCAACGATTGCAGAATGCATCTTGGCTACGGGTCCTAATGAGAAACATCTTTATGCCCTTAATTTCACTTGAAACGTAGCGTTTAAATCTGACTAATATTATAAGTTCGAAAGATTTGTGAGTCAGTGTGTATGTTTGCTACTTCTTTACGCTGAAACGGGTAACGGGTTTGAGAGAATTCGGGACAGGGATAGCTTATACCGTGGCTTTGTATCCCAGAAATTAAAATTAATTTACGGATATCCGCGGTGCCCAGATATTAAAATTACAAACCCACAATCACAACAGGTATATTACATTTACTCAGAATCTGACGCCAAGCACCTATCGGTGTGTTCCAGCAGCCTCACTTGAGGACCAGTTCTCAGTCCGGGTGTAGCGTGACGCCACCTTCGACCCTATCGTCACTTAACATCAGGTGACTTGAGCTCAAACGCTACCCTGTAAATAGTAAAAAATAACTCTTTTATACTCTTATTTAACCTGCTTTTATCAAAATTAAAGCTAAACATCTCGTACCCGTCCGTCGTCTCGTCATCTCGTCGTCCCTTGCTTATTCACCTCCAAAATATCCTTTTTTTTCACGTGCCCTTTGTAGATGATGCGTGACAGTGACAGCGCGGGAATGACACTTTTTTTGTAAAGACAGATGTCAATATTTAAATGTTATAAATTATCTATTGAACGCAATCTTTTGATTGCGTTCCAATATTTATAACATTTAAAAGATCTAGATATAAAATATATCGTAGCTCTATTTCCGTTTAACCACATCCCCGAGGGAAATGACTCCCGGGACGTGCTAGGGCGTGATCACGAGGAAATTATGAGCGCACGGGAAATAAAATTAGATCCTAACGGAAGCTTTATTTTCCTTTACGCTTGTCTGCAAATTGCGAGGAAAGATGTCGGCTTATCTAATCTGTGACAAAACTTTTGTGAAGATGGCATCTGAAGAGTGACAAAAATAAAGTATGGTTACCCTCACATTTATCTAACCGTGTCATATATTATGACGCGCTAGACAGGATTATATAAAATCTGAGAGAAGTTTTGTGGTTGTAGGACTCTTTTGCAAGTTAATTAAACACCAAGCAGTAGTGTGCAAATATTATTTATTGAGCGATGGTGGCCGAACGGTCAGGCGTGCGACTTAAAAAACGCCGACACCGAGTTCGAATCCTCTCGGCCCCGCACCTATGACTCAATAAGTTATGTGCAGATTTGCCATCGCTCAAAACGGTGAAGGAAAACATCGTGAGGAAACCGGCACGTTCAAGGGCATGCGATATCTACCAACCCGCACTGGGCCAGCGTGGTAGATTACAGCCCATACTCTCTCTCTGAGAGAAGGCCAGAGTCCCAGCAGTGGGAACGTGAAAGGCTGATAATGATGATGATGATTATTATATTCCGTATTGAAGGGCTTACGACTCGTGTGCGGAAAGCCTTACTCGTCCTGTCAAACAGTTCTTTTTTAAGTAACGGGGTAGAAACTCCATAATGAAGCTAACGTTTTTAAAAATCAAAATTAGATTACTTATATCTTGCCACATTGTTGTGAAGATCTCGCGGGAAATGATGCGTTTCCAGGACGCGTTGCGAGTTGCGATGAAATAACGTACCTAGAAGTTTCAGGCTAACAGGAAATTCAATTATTATCTGTGGGAAGCTCTAATTTACTTGACGCTGGCAACGTTGTTGTTTACTTATAACGAATATAGAAATTAGTGGATAACCTAAATCACACACATCACATTTTATTTTCGTGATTTTCCTGTACGGTTGGACCAGTTTTGGTGTGATGTATGCAGTCTCATTTGCATAATATATTGTCTTGGTGCCGGAATGATTCGTGTTTACTAATCATGATTTAGCACAACCAAGGCCAAATACTTGTCACTTGTGTCACTTTTTTTTTAAATTTGTAAATAGGTACTTACTACTTTTACCGCCATCTCGCCCGTTGCGATGATGCGGTCGTCAGTGTAGCTTGCATATACTAGAAGGTATCTGACAGTATCTGATCACTGTTCCCTTGAAGATTCCCGAACTATAGAGACCGACAAACACAGACTCAAACAAGGATTTCCACTCCTTAGCAATACGTAAGCCGCTCCGCGCATACACGCGGAATCTCCAACATAAATTATATTGATGAAAAATCTCTGAAAGACTTGGAAAAGCATCTCAAGTACAAAACTATTATTATGCTGAAAAGGTAGTGTGCTATACCCACTACCCATTATAATGTATTGTATTAAATAGAACGTGACAATTTCGTCATGGTGTACGTAGCGCCTTATTTTACATAAAAGTCATTAAAATGTAAAGCTGTCCCCGTAAACTGTTTGCGTCAACAAAAAACTCTTTTGTCAAACCTTTTTGTAGCGCAAGTACGTAGAGGAGGAGTTTTCATGACTTTTGAGTGTAGAGGACGCTTTTATAAAGTGTTCGTGTAGGTATAATATATCTAGATAAAAATAATAATTTTTTTTTTTTATTATAGCAATTATTTTTTCTGTATCTTTAATCTAATAAGTCTTCTTGAAAATGTGATCCCTCTCGACTCTCGTCTCATTATAACAGGGTCAATGTACCTTATCATAGTTCTAGTTTTAATTAACTTAACTGTGTTAGTTATTAGTACATTGTGTAATAAATATTTACATGAAATAGAATAAAACCCTAGCCATTGTAACTTTTACTACATCTACCTACACTACTTTAGAGCATGCATATTGTATTCTGGAAAAACGAAAACAAAGTTGCGTGCAGCGATACATAAATATTTCACTGGTTGCATGCATGAATCGAATCTAGATAAACTGCCTAACCCTCTACACCCTGTAGAGTCTACACATCTACAGAATGATTGTTTAAGCCTAGTGCAAGCGCGTAAACGCGTTTTTGAATGTAGAAAACTTTATTCATGAAACACACACGCACATCGCGTTTACGCACTCTCGTTAAAAATAAACTCACACTGGATTCGAAAAAAATGATGATGATTTTTCTAAAGTCAAATCCGAAAGTAAATATAGGGAACTAGTAGTGCCCCACGGTTACTCTTTTCGGGATTTAAAGTTACCTAGTTTTCGCTAATATTATTTCCACTAATATAATTATCAACACAAAAAAGTGTAGTGTGTATGTCTGTGTCTTTTCCACGCTGAAACGGCTCAACGGATTTAATGGTTCGATTACGTGAAAACCGAAGCTACAGAGCACAGCTAGTTTTCTTTAAAGTTACATGAACAATCGGATAGAAGCCAGGCATTATACCTGAATTATAATCATCCCCTTCCCTTCATGTTTAAGAGAAGTGTCGAAACATTTCGCTTATATAAACTTCACATGTAGGTAGTAGGTACTTTAAGGGATAATTTTAAAAGTCACGTTTCACCGCTTCAACTGCCTTACACCCGTCAACATGTTAACACACACATACACAAACACAAGATGCCACATTGCCTAATTTTACCATCACTGTTAGGGGTTAGGGACATTCCTAATGACGCGAAACAATTTTGGCGATGTCGCGTCGATTGTCAATTGAAATTGTAACTAGGTACATTATGGAACGATGCAACACAAATTCACCGAAATCTGATTAGGTATATTGATATCTTTTGACCTATTTTTGAAGAAATTTGACATTACTTCTATGGAGCTTGTGTCAAATTTCAATCTCTAGTAGGGCAAACCGTCGATAGATATGATTGGTTTCCGCGTCGCCAAAGCCTAGCTAGCTGTAGCTACTCGTACCAGCCACATCGTGAGTCCGTGCACGTGCGTTGAATTACAATCTAGCATTGTGCGTACCGTAATGTAGACGACTACGTGAATTTTAATAGCCTGTCTGGATGCTTCAAAAGTAGGTATTTTTCTTTTAAATAAACTTCTTATGCTGGGCCACACTAACAGGAAATGCGCGATGATTGACGTTTAACATAAGTGTGGCCACGACATTGGACAACGGCCTTCACATTGGCGTTTGACGTTACCCGATAATTCAAGTGCATTTAGGTTGATTAGTTCAAGTGTAGCGTAATTAACGCAATATTTGTGTGTATTTTTCTGTGTATATTCTACCGAATATACAACGGTGAATGCTCGGAAGAGCTATTCAATCTCATTCCTCCATCACGGTTCTACCACCGATCATCTCGTCATCGGAACAAAGCTCATCCACACATTATCGAGTCTTGGAAATCCCACACCTCGCGATTTATGCGCTCCTTTCTCCCGCATACTTGCAAAATGTGGAATGAGCTTCCCCCACAAGTGTTTCCGCTGTGCTACAGATTGCAATCCTTCAAGATGGGTGTAAAAAGAGTTCTTAAAGGTCGGCAACGCATCGGCAACTCCCCTGGTGTTGCAGATGTCCTTAGGCGACATAGAATAGAATCCTACTATGGATGGATGGATGGATGGATGTTTGTTACTCTTTCACGCAAAAACTACTGAACGGATCTGAATGTTTGGAAAGGAGATAGCTTATACCCTCAATTAACACATAAGGTACTTTTTATCCCGGAAAAAGGTTCCTGCGGGATAACGGGAAGACGCGGGTGAAATCGCGGGGCGCAACTAGTAGAATATATACTTATATAAAACTAATAATAGTACAAAAAAATAAATAAATAAATAACAAAACAACATTGCAGTAATCGCAAGAGTACACGAAACGTGTCACCGTCGCAAATCGGCCCCAACTCAGCATAATGCTGGTTAAAAAACCAACGCTGCAGTGCGATTCTAATTCACACGGAAACTCTTCCGACCACGGATTCGGAAAAGTTTCTGCGAGAATTTTTTAGACGCGAATTGGCGTGATTCATTAATCTGAATTCGGAAACCGACTTAGAATTAGTCAAACCAGCTGTTCAATCACGGGAAAAGTTTCCGGCAGCAGCTCTCGGAAAACGTTTCCGTGAAGCGAAAATGACGTCGAATCCGACACGGAATCTTTCCGAGTGAATGAGAACGCACTACTGATGGTCTTCCGTTGAAACCTCTGATAATATCTAGTACCCCTGATCGTCAAAAGTGGCGATTGGAAGACATCCTGAGGAAACTAAAGCTTGGTGGTACGGCACTTTCTAGTGCTCGCCTGGCTACCAACCTCAAGCTAAGAATCTGTCACCGAGTACCTATCGGTGTGTTCCGGCTGTCTCACTTGAGCGCCTGTACCCAGTCCAGGTATAGCGTGGCACCATCTTCGACCACATCGTCACTTAACATCAGGTGACTTAAGGTCAAACACTATCCTGTAAGTAAAACAAAACACTTTTTACCCCTTTATCTTTAATACTTTTTTTTCATCTATAAAACTGAGAGTTCCCATAGGAAAACAAAACAAACTTGAGTGATGTTTCTAATCTCACCCAAATCTCCATCTAATCAGCATGCAAATGAATTTCTCAGTGCTTAAAAAGAAATTAATCTCACCGAGATATCTGAGAAAGTTTTGTTTACGTCTGCAGTCCATTGTCCATAAATTATTGTGCCTCGTCTTATCTTAATTAAGGAGCTTCTTAAAGCGCTAGTCTCGGTAGTCTCTGAGATTAACGAAAACGTTTAATATATTCGCTTTAAATAATAAAGATTTTAAAAATGGCTTGAAAACCTTCTTGGTATTGTATTTGTAACATGCTGATGGTATTAACAAGTCTTTGTTATTTATAGTTCAGGAAAAAAATTGCAAAATGTAGTTCAAGATAGGAGTGAAAAGAGTTATTCAGGGTTTGCAACTCATCGGCAACGCCTCTAGTAGGTATTGCAAATGTCCAAAGGCGACGGTGACCGCTTACCCCTCCCTTAAAATTCGTAAGACGGAGGGAGAGTAGACCGCCGGCGAGGCGCGGCGTAGGAGAGGGAGTAACATCCCCCTCTCATTCTACCGCGCAGGGAAAATGTATGCCTGCTCCTGCTGTTTGTGCGGCGCAGGGCGATTGCAGTTTTCACTTCTGCCGGCACTCCCGGAGTGCAACCCTTTTTTTTGATATCTCAATGGTTGAGAAAAACTTACTTATTTATGTGTTATTTATTTTTCATCATCTTTTATTTTAGTTTTTACGATTATAGTCACAAAGAATGGTGGTAATTTAGCCCCAATTATAGTAGTAAGATTTGTAAGACGTCGGGAAATCTCACGTTAAATTCATTTCGCTGGTTCACAACAACTGCTAAACATTTAGGACAAACTCAAACTCAAAACTTTTTTATTTAATAGGATACATTGTGATCACTTTAAAACGTCAACTTAAAACTAGCTACGCCTGTTCCAACCTCCTTACGCCGGCAAAAGAACAGGCAAGAAACGCCCGGCAGGTAATTTTTTTGGCGCGATCACATTGACAATTTCATTCTTATTACTAATTGATTGAATTGGAGCAAGTTCACTAAAATCCCAAGCTTTTTTTTTGTCATCTAATCGATATTTTTTATTTAGCTTTACTAATAAGAAGATTTCTCTTGTTTGGTTGTACACATTGGGATATGGGAACATGAATATTCAATAAACACAATCAATAAACCAATTGAAACAAGAAAACGGACTTTTAACAATCAACCAATTGCGATCAATTGAAAGTTGAAACAAGAAAGGACTTTTAAACAATGAACCTAATCAAAGAAAGAAACAAACCATTAAGCTGCCGGCCGCTATTTATAGATCTGCGTACAATCTTTAGCAACTAAATGACGAATTGGAGTCCTTGTAATGTTTTTGTTCATTTAATAGAAGCTTATATAGTCGTATTTATTAGACACAGTTACGCCCCGCAGTTTCACCCGCGTCTACCCGTTATTCCGCAGGAAGCTTTTCCGGGATAAAAAGTAGCCTATGTGTTAATCCAGGGTATAAGCTAATCTCCATTCCAAATTTCACTCCAATCCGTTCAGTAGTTTTTGCGTGAAACAGCAACAAACATACATACATACATACACACAAACTTTCGCGTTTATAATATTAGTAGAAAAAAGGATAAAAAAAATGTTTTGTTTCGACACGAGCGATGGTGGCCGAACGGAAACCACTGTCCGTATAAGGTGTCAATACAGAGTTCGAATTCCATCACGGCCCCGCACTAGATGACTCACTAAGTTATGAGTGGAATTGCCATTGCCAAAAACGGCAATGAAAAACATCGTAACGAAACTGGCATGTCAAAAAACTGTAATATTCAAGGCCATGGGACATCTCCACCCACATTGGGCCAGCGTGGTAGGACATGAACATTGCATTCTAGAAAAATTGCGACCAAAAAACATAAGTAGGTGAATGAAGAACATTCTTTTTCTCCAATAGTTGCCACAGCTAATAAATCTACCGATAGTACATTCTTTGAGCGATAACAACACTCTAGATCAGGAGTTCCCAACCAGGGGGGCACGGCTCCCAAGAGGAGCATAGAGAGTTGTCAAGGGGGACGGAAAGCGTTTGCATTTTCTTTATTTTTTATACCATTAAAAAATTAAAACTAAACAGTGAAATCGGCTTGATGTCGATAGCGACCTGATGACAGCTCTGACAAAAACAAAAGCAAGTTGTCATTAGTGAGTACTCTTATTTTATTAAATTTCTTGGGTTCAAAATTATTATTTTAATTTAAAAATTTAAACTTTTATTACTATGAAAAGCTTTGAAGAACATAATGTGCGTTTTTTTTTCTATTTATTTAAAAAGTAAAGGGGGGGGGGGGGGGAGCATGAAAATGTTATTTACAGCAGGTACTTTTAAAAGCTTCATCATTCCTAAAGTTTATTATTTACAAAAATTATAGTGATATCGTCGTAAACACAAAGATATGTATGAAGTCGGGAGAGAGAACTGAAAATGAGGTGTAGCGCCGCTTACAACTCGCACTAGCGTCATAACTCCTTGTTAGATTTGTCTCTCTTGTCATCCTATTATATCCCTATATCAAACCTCCTTGGATCACATCGAATTCAAAAAAAAAAGTTGCCCGACAAGTGTTTTTGAGTGATTATAACCTCTTTGTAGGACTTTTTTGGCGGCAATTGAGTTGTCAACGTGAAAATTTTGTTTTTATTTCCAAAACTTGTGTTTCTTCGAGTGATAATGTGTAATATTGGTGGATTATTAACCATTATGTGTTCGTTAATGTGTACGAGTGTGGGAAATTGAAATAAAGTTGTGAAAGTGACTTTTCAAGTTGCTCCAAAAAAGTCCGTGTAAAGTTTAAGTAAAGCACCACTACTTTACTTAAACACTATCCTCATCCCATCATCTCATCATCATCATCACCATCATCACCATCATCATTTAAACTTGATTCAACTCTCTGAGTTTGAAAAAAAAAAAAAAAAAAACCTCTTTGTATTCACTCAATTGTTTTATTGCCAGCGTGAAGCGACAATTGCTATATTGATCTATTACGGGCAGACCACACAAATCGTCCGGCATGCGTGATGGATGGCATCGTGTTTATGTAACGCTACACGCCGCCGGCCGGTATGGTAATTACTGCAATTGCTTTTGTTAACTCATTTGACAAGCTGAATAACATTGCTTACGCGCGAATGGCAAGTAGATGGATCGCCGATGGCGTCATCTTGTCTATGGTTTGTTTGAAAATTTTAAAATAAAAGTTTTTTTAATCAATCATGAGAAGGAAAGTTCTATGTTTTTATTTGCTTCGGGCTCGATTTTTTTTATTACTTTTACTTCTTGCAAGCGATTGACTACAAGGTTGTGGTCGAAGGTGGTGCCATGCTACGCCTGAACTGGCTCTCAATTGAGGCTGCCAGATTTCACCAACAAATGCTTGTCGATAGATTATTAACTTCAGGGTAGGCATTTTCTTTTACTTTTCATTATGTAGCGTTTGGCCACGAGTCCCCTTTACACCTATTACAGGTTTTGATAGTTTACAAAAACTATAAAAGTTTTCGTTTCCATCCATAGATACTTTTTTTAGCGAATCTTACAGAGACTGGGAGGAACTGAAATCGTCAATACGGGTTACGGGTTATTTTAAATCGTTATAATCATATTCCAACAATGTTATTGAGTTACTTTTTGAGTTGCCACTTTGACAAGTCGACGGTGGTAAACGTCGACGTTTACGAAAACTTTTATCGTTTTCAAAACTTGTACTAGGGGTACTGATGTTTAGTGACGATATGGTAGAAAATGGCGCCACGCTTCACCTGGAATGGGTAGCCAGCATTAGAATGCTATGTTGTGATTGTGCATGGATGTCACACAACACACACACATGGACAGAACGCATAAATTAAATGACAATATATAATTAAATGCATGACAATAAAGTTAGTAAAAACCAAAAAAAATCTAATCATTTAAATCATTATAATGTTAAGGTTACAGTAATATATTAAAATAAGCATACAATAGCTACATGCATAAATAGTTAGAGTTTATAATCCAACAGATCATTAATTAAAACATAACCCTCTTTGTCGTTTGTACATAAAAATAATGTCGTCGCCTTTTTACCTAACACTGCGAGTTAGATAGCCAAAATACGCTCAAGTAAAGGAAATACGTCGTCCATTATTCTATGAAAATAACCACTAGGTATTAAGAAGTGTGACGAGTACTTTATGCGCGGAACGAAGGCCAAGGTGACGCTAGATTCGTCTGTTAAAATAATATATAATAATACGTAAGTAATAATGATGATTTTGCCGCCAATACTGCGGCGAAACTTAGCCAGTTTGGGAATTTGAACATGGTCACACTCACTCTGTTCTTTTACTTTACATACAAAATGTTTCTGGTCACATTTATTTCTCAAAAGTACGATTTTTTTTTTCTTTTTTGCTGCGAGGCTTTTGACCACGGTTTATGTTTTACTTCCGAGGCTTATGTGCTAGAAACTCGTGCCATACAACGCCTGAATTCAAAACCAGCTCCCAAGCACTAAATAATGCCCTACCCCCAAGTAAACAAAAATTTGGTAAACGCACAATGGTATTAAAACATAAAACACGACAGTTTTATGAGCGTTCCCGCCATCATTGGTTCCCGCCCTTTACCAGGTCTCTCCGGACATTTTAAAAGGAAAGGACAATAAAAAACCTTTCGAAGTAATTAAAAAGCTAAATCACTCAAACGCAACTCGAATATCCAGCCTGCGTGATCTCAAAGAAAACTTTGATCGTTTCTTTTGTTTTCATCTCGAGTCTTCAGGTTTTCACAGTTAAATGCTGTCGTCGGGTAAACTGACAGCTGTCAAATTACGCAGCCGGCCGAGTTTGTTGTTATTGATGGACTATCGTATTATTATTATGTTATTACAGAGTTCTCTTTATAATGCTTTGATCTGTGGAAGATTGATTGAAAGATGATAGCTTATGGTATCCTTTCATCCTTTTCCTTTTACATAAAAGTGAAACACGAGGCTGAGTATATAGATACTTATATTCACCTAATAGGGAGGAGCCGCCCCGCACGGGTACCTACGCAAAGATTTTGACAACCGGAAGTTTTCTCAAGACCATTAATAACCCGTTAAATATAAAAGCTACATAATTAATGTTTAGGACTTTTTTGTAGACCTAGTAGAAGCTTACATTTCTTTGAGACATTACATCAACTCTAATCAAACCGTTTAGCTAGCGTAAGCTGATAGGGAACAAAGTCGTCTGACTCTTATTTTTTCCGAGCGTTTTACAAATATCGTGATTTCACATATTAGGGTATTATGTAAAAGTAAAGTACATCGTGAGGAAACCGGCATGTCCAAGAACTGCAACATTCAAGGGCATGCGACATCTACCAACACGGACTGGGCCCGCGTGGTAGATTCTCTCTGAGAGAAGGCCAGAGTCCCAGCAGTGGGAACGTGAAAAGCTGATGATGAAAGTAAAGAAATTAAGAATTTTATTTATTAAAAACAAGAATATTCATTTCCAACAAAAACCACCGAATAAACGCTACTAAATAATAAATTACTGTTTATAAATGCCTCGTACAGACCATATTTCTGCTAAAAATTTAAAACCGATAACATAATATATCCTTTTTTTGTCTTTATACTTATACCCGGATTTAGCACAAATACGAGATCCCAGCCGGGCATTAGGTGCCCACCGGACATTATGGCGGGTCGTCGTGATTTTCCATTGTAATTTTACATATTCTTCCAGTACGGTAGTCAAAAATCCAGCTTGCCGAAAAAAGGGCTGTTTACAAATTATCGCATGTGCCACGGTTCTATTAAAAAGTATATGACATATTTCACCCGCGTCTTCCAGTTATCCCACAGGAACCTTTTTCTGGGATAAAAAGAAGCCTATGCGTTAATCCAGAGTATAAGCTATCTCCAATCCAAATTTCTTCACAATCGGTTTGGTAGTTACGGTGATACGTGTAACAAACATTCACACACACAAACTCGCATTTATAATATTAGTAGGATATATGACATATATTAGAGACTAAGATTGAGATCAAAGCCCATAATTATATTTTCACTTTTTAGACTATGGTTTACGAGCTTACTAGAAAATGATCGCCAGAGTGGAAATAAATATTACAAAACCAAATAGAAAAATCATAACATTTTTTCTTACATTTCTCTTAAATGGTTCCATTATCGTGAATCGTGCTCAATAAATAATCCAGCTTGCCAGACAAAATGGCTATTTGCAAATTATCGCCTTTGCCGCGCGATTCTATTAAAAAGTTTTCACGTTTATATTGGCGGGAAATGGTTTTTATGAAAAATGGTGGATGGAACCGAGCTGTTTTGCGCGGTAAATGTTTCGTCGAAGCGGGGGAATGAAATAAATATTGAAATCGAATAAAGTTTTACTTACCTCTTTATTTATATTTTATGAGAAAACCATAGGTTATCGATATTTGCACGCATTTACCTCACAAACTCGCAATCAATCGAGCACTAAATTACATAAAACGCAACGACTTCTTACTGTGTGTAAACAAGATGTAAAAACTGTCGATTCGTTTCCCACACCGCGCTGGCAGTCTGCCAGATCTGGGCTACCATCGCCGAATGTATTATGATTTAATTCTCGTCGCATATTCCCGCACACTCGGTGCCTTTTGGATCGGCGATTTTACTGTTGCAATAAAATGTAGCATTGTTTTATGGTGTCTCAAAACATTGGAAGGTATGCATGAAAGGAATACAAACATGTTACATAAAATTTATTTTATTTATCTCTCTATCGCGTGTGTTGTGTTGCGATCACGTGACTAAATATTGCGAGGGATACCAAATAGATGCAGTTGAGGTTTTTAAACCGCCGCGTTTACTAACGGCCGTTGTCAATAACAGATCTATCCACGGTTTGCCCTACTGGAGATGGAAATTTGACATAGGCTCCATAGAAGTAATGTCAAATTCATATCAAACCACCAAAACCAAAACCAAAAGTCCAACTGTTTGCTACCCAAATGCTATTTGCATTCATTTTTTGTTTCTCCTGAAGAGAAGCGGTGCTATGGACAGATACAGTTTCCCTGGACGTCGCGATGGATGAATAACGTCTCCTTGCTTGCCAAATTAAATTATTTATTTATTTATGAGGATAAAAAAAATATACAGCAAATAAAATTTTGAGAAGTTTAATATTAGCGAGACTAACTACGACAACTGATTTTAATGTAATTAGAAAAAAGATAAAGTTTTAGAGATTTCGTGACAAATTAAGTACCTACATAACTTGATTTTTACGATTTAAAAGCTGCTAAGTCGCCGGCCACTGTCACATAAAGTGTAGAGTGTGCGGAAGCCGTTATCTCTGGTTATTATTTCTATAATATTTAATAGACACTTGGTAGTAGTTGCGAGCGGGAATGTCGTCGAATTCCAAACGGATGATTCACTTTATACTGGAAGTTTATTTTTACATCTAATGTCATTTTGCAAGCATTCTAGATTATATTAAAGATTTACGAGTCTTAGATAATTGTTAAAATGTATAGACCCGGAGATTAAAATACAATAATAACCCAAATAATTGATGAGAATTTTTGCAATAACTTCCTTTCCTACGCCATCGTTTTGTTTTTTTATATTTCATTAGCTGTTCCCCGTTGTCTCTTTGAGAGAGAGAATAATAGACTAGGTACCTACTAAAGATGGGATTATCGTTATTTATTTTAATACGTTCATTTACATCAATAAAACGTATCCTATAAATGGTTTGAAAACGGCCTACTCTGGAAAAAGTTATAAATGGACAAAAAAAAAATTATATATCTGTCGACATAAGAAACTCCTTAATTTTCAACAGTTAAAAATAAATGATCAGAGTCACACAGACTTTTTTGGCGGCAATCAAATTGTCAACGTGAAAATTTGTGTTTCTTCGAGTGATAATGTGTAATATTGGTGGATTATTAACCATTATGTGTTCGTTAATGTGTAAGAATGTGGGAAATTGAAATAAAGTTGTGAAAGTGACTCTTCGAGTTGCTCCAAAAAAGTCCATGTAAAGTTTAAGTAAAGCGCCACTACTTTACTCACAGATTTGGAGTAGGCTTTACTTAAACACTATCCTCATCCCTTCATCTCATCTTCATTATCATTTAAACTTGATTCAGCTCGCTGAGATTGAAATATTTTATACTTGACACTGGCAAATACACTAATCGAGTGACGCCATAACAAAAAAAAAAGTGTCACACAAAAATGTCACTGTCACAGTTCGTCCCCCAACTCAGCTTATTGCTAGTTAACTAACCAGCGCTGGTCTTCCGTAGGAACCGTTGATTAATTAATAAGAAGTAGATGGCGTGTTAAAATCTATTTACGGGGCGATTATGGAGTCTGCCTCGGGAGATTTCAGAGGCCGACCAGTGTCCACACATTGTACGTACAGTCAACGACAATAGTCGCTGTACAAGAACAATTTTTCCGGTCGTCTTTATCATCTTACGCCTGTAATCGATCGTGATCTGCGGTTTTGGATCGATATGTAATAATAATATGTCATTTTAACAAATACAAATTAAACAAAAATATTTATGAAAATACATTATGTAAAAAAAGAAAAAAAATGTATTGCTGCAGCGTTGTGCTGGTCGTTTGATCAGCGCTGGTCTTCCGTTGAAGCCGCCATTTTAGTCGTAAAATGTCAAGCCCTAGTACTAAAATTACATATTATTATGACATGACATATCGATCCAAAACCGCGGATAATGGATCAGGATCGATTATTAATTTGTGGCGTTAAACAACAACTTTTCAGACCGAATCCTCACTTAATATCAGGTGTACTAATGTGGTCAAACGTAATTTGTCAAAAGAAACCAAACATTACTGATCTAAGGCCCACTTGCACCACCGATTTAAATCTCAATTTAACGAAATTCACTAGTCAAATCGTATGGAAAATTTAGTTAAATCCAGATTTAGACAATGTTTAAAGTGTTGTGGAAGCCAGCCGAAATTAAAAATTAATCAATCCTGTTCCTGATCCCTTATCCGCGGGTTGGATCGATCCAAAACCGAGGATAACGGAACAAGATCGATTATTAATTTCGAGCGTATGACATGACATATCGATCCAAAACCGTTAGAAAATCGAGTATGACCAGTGACCAGCTACCAGCTACTTTTGTCGCTGCCTGTACATCGGAGGTACTGAAGTGCGTGACATCGACGCCTAGATGTGGCAGACGAAGTTCTGAATTATCTTGTTCCTTATCCAGGTGTAGCGTGGTGCCACCTCCTCCCAGTCCTTCACCTGGAACTCGCGCAAGTCCTTCGTGACTTCGTCTTTCCAGCGATACCTGGGATGTATGGATGTATGGAGGGAAGATCTAGTCTTACCTACTAATATTATAAACGTGAAAACTTGCGAGTATGTATGTATGGATGTGTCGATGTGTGGATGTGTGGATGTATGGATGTATGTATGGATGGTTGTTGCTCTTTCACGCAATAGCTACAGAACGGATTTGAAATGAAATTTGGAATAGAGATAGAATAGAGATTGAGTGAAACTGCGAGGTGCTGCTAGTAAATAATAATTGTCAATTAAATTTAATCCCACATAGCATAGCCCATTCCATCGTGCCACAACTCATTCGGGCTATGTAAAATGAGCCTCTTCCATACAATAATTAGCATCCACGGATTGACCTAGTTACGTAGTAACTCGTACGTATTCTGTGCCCGTATGACGCACGGCCTACGTCACGGTTTGTCTTTGTCCTACAATGTTATACAAATTGTGTGTAATGTATGTGTGTATGTAAATTAGGATTTTTATTTCAAGTACGGCGTTGTTTCTGAATGGTTTCGGTCGGAATGTTTTAGTTTTGAAAGTGAATATTTTTGTAGTAACTTGTTAATTTTGAACAATTCTTTTTATACGTTTAAAAGCACAGCTTCGTTTTCACAACAAAACTGACACCCACAGAATATACCTACTGTGTTTCTTTCTATTGGCGAAAACATTCCTTGATTTGTAGGTCATACATGCGATATACAAAAAATGACATCATCAAATTTACCCAACCATCGAATTTATTTAGAAAAATGTCTGCAAAGAAAATGTAAAAACCTACGTCAGGATAAAGTCTACAAATTAAAAATAAAAATCTACATCCATAAGGCGAGGCGGTATGGTCGGTGTGACTTTAGCCTGCCCGAATGGGCGACTATAAAAAAGAAACTGGCCTGAAAACCCGCTATAAAAATGTTAGCGCTGGCTTCGGAAGATAGGGGCTTAGAGCATACAACCTTTTGCATATATGCAAACTCCTCACTGGATGCCTCAACTCCTTAACTGGGACACGGCTGACTAGCTATGCAGGATGTACTAGCCCTCCTGCATGTGACGTCATGCAGTCCTGGCCTGCAATGTCAAATTCAAATTCAATAGGATACATTGTAATCACTTTAAAACGTTAAAACTAGCTACGTCTGTTCCAGCCTCCTTACGCCGGCAAAAGAACAGGCAAGAACGCTAATTTTTTTGGCGCGATCACATTGACAATTTTATTCTTATTACTAATTGATTGAATTGGAGCAAGTTCACCACAATTCCAAGCTTTTTTGTCATAATATAAATAGTCCGATATTTTATAATAAGCTATACTTCTAGAATTTGTCTTGGTTGGTGTGTCTCGATGGAAACTGCCTTTCGCCAGCTGTCTACCGTTGCAGTTGCCGCGTTAATAGCAAAGCCTTGGCTGACAGACAAATATTAGAATTATAAGAACATCATTTTCATAGGATGCTTCTACTAGAAGACAGGAGCAGTAAACAAAAAACCGGCTAAGTGCGAGTCTAACTCGCTTACGAAGGGTTCCGTACCATCTAAATATATATAACTCAAAGGTGACTGACTGACATAGTGATTTATCAACGCACAGCCCAACCCACTGAACGAATCGGGCTGAAATTTGGCATGCAGGTAGATGTTATGACGTAGGCATCCGCTAAGAAAGGATTTTGATAAATTCTACCCCCAAAGGGATAAAATAGGGGCTGAAAGTTTGTATGAAACTTTGTCAATTTTAAACCGATCGGGTTGAGACTTTGCATGCATAAAGCTGTGGCCCACGCGGGTGAAACCGCGGGGAACAGCTAGTTATCTATAAAAACAGCAAAAATATCACGTTTGTTATATAGTATACCTTCAATATTTATGTTATTCTATTTTTTTGTGTTTGTTGTTAAAGCGGCAACAGAAATACATCATCTGTGAAAATTTCAACTGTCTAACTATCACGGTTCATGAGATACAGCCCAGCAAAGTACCTAATAGGGTCCCGTTTTACCCTTTGGGTACGGAACCCTTCAAAAAAGGAATCGAATGTGTCCTGCATTTTGGATTTGGATATTGAAATGGCACACAGCTTCGCTCAATTCGCAGATGGCGACGAGCGGCATATCCAAACATCTCTTTGATCGCGCCGCATCGACAGGTCGGTGTCGACACCTGACAAGGTCTGATGGGATACAGATCTGCTATTTTAGTTTGAGGATTACTTACCTAAATTAGTTGAGGGTTAGGTGAAGACTGAAATAGTCTTATATCTTATGATGGTTCAGTGGTAGCGACGTCGACTTGCGATCCGTAGGACGTGGGAACCTATGAACCTTTCGGTGAAGGAAACATCGTGATGAAACCATAGTGGTGGTAGGGCATTTTCTAGTGCTCACCTGGCTAGCTACCAACCTCAAGTTAAGAACCTGTCGCCGAGCACCTATCGGTGTGTTCCGGCAGCCTCATTTGAGAGCCAGTTCCCAATCCAGGTGTAGCGTGACACCATCTCCGACCATGGCGCTTGCAGTGCCGAAATAGCGAGAACGCAAACAAAAGCAAATACATGGTAATTATCCCGGCCCTGAACGTCTCTGACCAACCCCCGACCAGCAAATGATCAATTCTTTCCAATAGCTTCAGTCTGAAGCTATAAAAAAAAACCCTAAGAAAAAATCTACAGAGAATAAACAATTTTACTTTACCTTTTTACTGCACACATCGGCAAGGGCATACAGCCAGACTATAGAAACGGCTCACGCACTCAACGAACTAGGTCGGCGAGCGCGTCACGGCTGACGTCAGAGGCGGCGTGACGTCACGGCCCTCCCTCGGCCACGCCTCACAATGCTATGGAAACGGGACAAGGGAATAGTTGGATGCTGGAAATGAGCGTCCCGGGATGAGAAGCTTTGTACAGATACTATGTTGTGTTTTTGACTTGTAGCTAGGACAGGGATTTTTTTAATATTTTAGAGGGTAGTGGTTGGGCACAAATTAGGTAGTTTTATGTTATGTAGTCGAAGTTGAAGTGATAAGATGGAAAGAAGTTATAGTTTATAGCGATGATGGCTCAGTGGTAGTGACGTCGGCTTGCGATCCGTAGGACGTGGGTTCGAATCCTACAATGAGCTTGAGCTTTCGGTGAAGGAAAACATCGTGATGAAACCATAGCTTGGTGGTAGGGTATTTTCTAATACTCGCCTGGCTAGCTACCACCCTCTTGTTAAGAATCTGTCGCCAAGCACCTATCGGTGTGTTCCGGCAGCCTCACTTGAGAGCCAGTTCCCAGTCCAGGTGTAGCGTGGCGCCATCTTCGACCACATCGTCACTTAACATCAGGTGACTTGTGGTCAAACGCTACCCTGTAAATAGTAAAAAAAAAAAAAAAAAAAGAAGTAATCTAATGGCACATACTAATATTATAAACGAAAAAGTTTGTGAGCATGGATGTATGGATGTTTGAATGTTTCGGTCGTATAACTTCAATAGACTATTCGTAATTTTTATACAAAATATATTGCGGTCAGGTCTTAAGACTATGAAAAGTGGCCGTTGTTCTTTGACTTTGATAGCCGCTTGTAGGGTCTCGTAGCTTTTGGCTACGAATTTGGCGTAGCTAGGCTACAATATACGTAGCACTCTCCCACTTTGTAGAAACCCGTACTTTAATGCTACGAATTTGGCTACAGGGTACGTAGAGCATTTTTGCGTGACTGCGAAAGAAGGAAGGTTATGCTTTTCGAGTGTATGTTACTATGTATGTATATTTGTTTGGCACGTCCTGTAACCTAAATGCCTTGACGGATTTTTACATATGAGATGTCATTAGATTCGTCTTTACTGTGGGAGTGACATAGGGTACTATATTTTGGCACAGTCGGGGTTTTTTGTTCCTTTTGTATGTTTAATTAGTTACCTTCAGTTTCTGTTGCTACGGTTTTAGCGTAGCTGTGCTACAGGGGAATCGGACATTCGTAGCACAATGCATAAAAGTAAAAAAAGGCCAAACTCAAAGTCAAAGTCAAAATTTGTTTTATTCAATAGGATATATTGTGATCACTTTAAAACGTCAACATAAAACTAGCTACGCATGTTCCAACCTCCTTACGCCGGCAAAAGAACAGGCAAGAAACGCCCGGCAAGTAATTTTTTTGGCGCGATCACATTGACAATTTAATTCTTATTACTAATTGATTAAATTGGAGCAAGTTCACTATAATCCCAAGCTTTTTTTGTCATCTAATAGTCCGATATTTTTTAATTAGCTTTACTAATAAGATTTCTCTTGTTTGGTTGTACACATTGGGATATGGGAACATGAATATTAACGAGTTGCGGGATCACAACCAAAGCAGATCGAACCGAAGTAAATCCGTCATTAGATGTAAGTTTTTGTAAGAAATCGGCATGTCCAAGAACCACAACATTCCAGGGCAAGCGACATCTACCAACCCGGACTAGGCCAGCGTGGTAGATTACAGCCCATACTCTCTCTCTGAGAGAAGGCCAGAGTCCCAGCAGTGGGAACGTAAAAGGCTGATGAAGTGATGATAATTTACTATTATTTTACTTTGTTTTCACTCACGTCATTACCAACTAGCAACATAGGTACAGTCAACGACAAAGGTCGCTGAACAATCACACTTTTTTCTATTACCCTCATCATCAGACACCAATTTTTGACCTCATCATCACCTAAAATCAGGTGTGTTATGTTGTGGTCAAAATGATACCATCTAAAATGTAAAAAAAAAACAATAATAATTACTGATTTGAAACACATTTGGAAAATCGAGAACGATCAGCTACTTTTTCGCTGACTGTACTTTATAATTAGCTTTCAAGACGGGTGTTTTTTGTTATGGCGTCACACGATTAGTGTATTTGCCAGTGTCAAGTATAAAATATTGCAATCTCAGAGAGCTGAAACAAGTTTAAATGATGATGATGATGAGATGAAGGGATGAGGATAGTGTTTAAGTAAAGTAGTGGCGCTTTACTTAAACTTTACACGGACTTTTTTGGAGCAACTCGAAAAGTCACTTTCACAACTTTATTTCAATTTCCCACACTCGTACACATTAACGAACACATAATGGTTAATAATCCACCAATATTACACATTATCACTCGAAGAAACACAAGTTATGGAAATAAAAAACAAAATTTTCTTGATTGGATTGCCGTCAAAAAAGTCCCTTTCAAGACGTTTCTTTAGATGTTTAGATGTTTAATTACGTATTTAGTTTTCATCATTAGCACCAGTGATCGGAGTATAGGTAGAGCTATTTAGGTTCATTGACAAACATTGATGTTAATATGGATATTCCATCGGATTCCGACTGATACTCCGGGATTTTAATGAATATAATTATTTTCATCAATAAGAATACAAAATGGCTTACGTAAGCCAATAAGGGCATGAGCGTCGTGGTAAATTTTACATCAGCAACACATTGGCAAACTTTTTTTGCCGCTTTGTTTAAACTCGTGACATCGCCGCTATAGGGAAAAAATGAAAACAATAGCGGAGTGTTACTGTCGCTAGAGTGACGCACCTGCTTTTGTCTCTTTCTGCGCCACTAAAATTCAATTGTTCACCCGCGTGGGCTACAGCTTTATGCATGCAAAGTCTCAGCCCGTTCGGTTTAAAATTGACAAAGTTTCATACAAACTTTTATCCCCTATTTTATCCCCTTGGGGGTACAATTTAAAAATCCTTTCTTAGCGGATGCCTACGTCATAACATCTACCTGCATGCCAAATTTCAGCCCGATCCGTCCAGTTGTTTGGGCTGTGCGTTGATAGATATCACTATGTCAGTCAGTCAGTCACCTTTGAGTTATTTAGATTCTAACTTGCATAAGTGCACAGAATAGCTGTACCTATTCCGATCTATGGTTATCACCATCACATTTCTAACGAGCCGATAACATCGTAGGCCAAACTGCTGCTCGCGCAGGTCGCCGTCGTACCGCGTGACCAAGCCCTCCGTGGACGCGAGCGCGGAGCCCCCGCCGGCGCCGCCGGCGCACCACCTGCTGGAGCCTGCGCCCTCGCTGCGGGAGCTCCGCCCGCAGCTGAAGGGGCCTCGCCCTGTTGGCTCCAGCGTGTCCGGTAAGTCTTTTAGAACATTCTAGAAGAGATATCGTCGGCTAGCAAACAACACCGCACAAGTCAAAATTTTGTGGCATTGACATTTTAATGCCATTAGATGCAGTTTTGACGTGCTATTCTTTGAACCGGTCAGTTACCTGCATTTATTTATTTATAACTAGCTGACCCGGCAGACTTCGTGCTGCGTCAATCCAAAAATCCAAAAGTCAATCAACTTTATTGAATAGCAATAAAGTTCAAATTGACTCTACATTTGATTTAGAAAACGTTTATATGGGAAAAAGGAAACCGCTGTTTTTAGGGTTTTCCCGGCTATTATTCAAATTTTTCTCACCTTTTAAACCTTCCCTAGACCTCCACGAACATTTCAAGACCAAAATTAGCCAAATCGGTTCAGCCGTTCTCGAGTTTTAGCGAGACTAACGAACAGCAATTGATTTTTATATATATATAGATAATGCACACCAACATAATAAACAATATAACTTAAATTTACAAAGATAGAAGTTAAATACTTAGAAGACAAATTGTAACACACGCAAGTCAATAATTTACATAAAAAACATACAAGTGTAACAGTTTTGTTTTGTCGTTGAATAACCTACTAATATTAAAATAAACGTGAAAGTTTGTGAGTTAGGATTGATGGATGGATGTTTGTTACTCTTTCACATAATAACTACAGAACGGATCTGAAATAATCTGAATGGAGATAGCTTGTACACTGGATTAACTCAAAGGCTATTTTTTTATCTTGGAAAAAGGTTCCTGCGGGATAACAGGAACACGCAAGTGAAACCGCGGGGTGCAACTAGTTTTTTTTATATTTTGATCGCAAGGCTTACGGATAAGTTAGTCGGAAAATTTTAAAACTCGGGTAAGACTTAAAGATCTTCTGTATGAACTGAAGACCCGCTACGGCCTATCAATTATTTAGATTTGCCTACCCGTGCAAAACGCCAAAACCAAGGCGGGTCTTCAATGAAACTCGGGATTTATTTCTGTAAACAAGCAAAGCAGCACCCGCGGTAGGTTCTAAAGTACCGCGGGTACCTAAAGGTAAAAGAAAATATTCTCAAAAATACAAGAAAAAAGTTAAGAATCGGTTGCCAAGCACCTATCGGTATATTCCAGCAGCCCCACTCGAGAGCCAGTACCCAATCCAGGTGTAGCGTGGCGCCGCCTTCGACCACATCTGACTTTTGGTCAAACGCTTAGAAAAATACAAAAAAATTGGTCACTTACATAAGAATAGAACTAGTACGTCATTGCAGTATTTAAATAGTTTAAAATCAAGTAAATAAACATGTGCCAAAATAATTCAGGACATAGGGTCACAAATATATAGGTACAATGGTACATGCATATAAATGAGCCTTGAAGTTAGTTCGTCGTTTACTTTCCATTATAAAAATAACAACGTACGTTTATAAAATTGCTGTTTTAATTAATTAACTTTTTCACTTACCGCGGCGGGACCGTTGCTTTAATATCAGAGAGTACTTTATGGAAAGTCGTTGTGCAAAACTGGCTCTTACAAAATTATAGCTGTTGTTACCATAGATATAAACGAAAGGGATGGCGACTGCCTTCTCTAGTGTGGGCCGCTTATATTTGGCTTTATTAGGCTTAGCTGCCCTAGTCACAGTAGGTACGACTAGTGTTCGTGTTTCAAGTGCTTAATACGACTGTTGCACACTACATTGGTATAACATATTGGTCACACTTCAGACGGTCGGAAAAAAATCACTGAACATACTCAATTTTCCGATTTTCTTTAGCATCTAGAACACCAAACATTGCTGATAAAACACACTTTAGAAATAGAGTGTGATCTTGATCTATCTCTATACCTTTTTCGCTCACTTTATGTTTTCTTCTTTGCAAATGAATTGAATTGAAATGAATTTTCAATCATTGCAAATGATTTGAAATGTAGCTGTGAGCGTGTGTTTGCGTGCAGATTTGTAACAGAGTCAGTTGTTGAATGAGTGCTGTGTGAAGGTAACTCATCTCGCCCTTTTGTAAACTCTTTGGCTGTAAACATGGACGTCCATGGTTGTAAACATGTAATATTACGCTTGTAATGTTCTGTGATAAAATTTCACTGGCATGACTGGTTTAAAGTTTAATTTCTGGTTTTATATAACGCCGGGACATATTTTTGGAAGCATTGAGCCTGAAATCTGCATAGCTTTTGACCCAATGCTTGTTCAAGGAACTTTTGTGTTTTATTCCTTCACGGTCGCTATTTTAGTACTTGGAGCGAGGGTTTAGTGGATAATAATATAAGGCTGTGTCTACATTCGGAAATAGAATCGAGAAATATGGTGCGTTGAGAACGCAGTATACCAATGTGAATACACCCTAAGAATGTGCAAGGGGCAGGGTTTATCGATGGTCCAGTGCGATTTGGTAGATGTCGCATGTCGTTAAATGCACGTAACTTACCAAGTCATAGGTGCGGGGCCGAGAGGATTCGAACTCGATGTCGGCACTTAGTAAGGCGCACGCGTTAAGAGGACGCCGTGATAAACAATGAATCTGAAATCAGCTCCATACAAAAACGCAAACGAGCTGACTAATGCCGTAAGTTCGTATGCGCCAAAAAGGGTTTTTTTTCGTTTAAAATGAAAACTATCGTTAATTTTATAAAACTAAATCTGTAGTTCTTTGAAAAATGTGTATATATACCATACAAAAAAAATGTCAACTCTTAAATCGGTTTTGTATGCCTGTAAAATAAAAATCTTTTTTTTAGAGGGCAGTTTTCGATCATTGTTTGTCTGCTATGAAAGTTAACCAATCGTGTTATCCTTCCGACAATTTGATATCATAAACATGATCTTTAATGTACATAAATATTAGCTCTGTATGTTTTGTAATTGCTCAGAAAAAAGGAAATCCCTGCAGCCAATATTGCCAATTCCTCGTCTTAACATTCGGCCACCATCGCTTTCGCTCTCTCTTTGAAGAGTATTTAATCTCAAAATCAATTGCCCTGCCATACAAGTGAAACTCTAGTACCAATAGCAACCTTTTTTACAAACAGACTCTATCTCCATCTCATCGCCTGTCGCGTGCACTCCTCCGAAGGAAGATGTGGGGGGTCCGCCGGTCCCTACCAACGTGGCCACCCTGCCGGAGGAGCACAAGTCCTGCCTGCTGGGCCGCATGGCCGGCCTGCGGGCCCGGCGACGGCGGGCCATGCTGATATACGTGTGCGCTGCTGACTCACAAGGTAACAAGATGCGGTGGAGTCCGCCAGTGCCTGCCAACGTGGCCACCCTGCCGGAGGAGCACAAGTCCTGCCTGCTGGGCCGCATGACTGGCCTGCGCGCAATTTATTAGCTATAATTGTTGAAATATCAGACTATTTAGACTATTAGTCTTCGAATCAGCCTGCGGCCATTCAAACAAGTAATGTCGCGAGTCTCTTGGACTCTACCTGCAGGCAGCGATTTAAATCAAGTTTTGTGTTTGTAAATGTTAGTGCGATGTATAAAATCAATGAAGAATTTAAATAAAAATTAGTGAGTACCTACCTAAATAAGCTCACGTCTCGTCTATTATTCACAAACGTGTAGCCCTGATGGAAAATAAGGGATGGAAAAGTTTGTGGAGGAGGATAATGATCGATGAAACGTCTTGGTCTCAACGAAAGAACTTTGGCTTTGAAGAAAGTTTTCTCCACTTTGTGTGTCAGGTTCCCATTAATAATTTCCATCTTGCGTACTGTGATATCCCAGCTAGCTCTTGAATGCCTTACGTCAGCAAACGTATAGGATTCAGGGGTGTATTAGCATTTAGTAGATAGATAGGTAACGCTTTATTGTTTCACCAGAACAACAAACCATAGAAAAACATAAAAACAAAGGTCTTCTAGTATTACAATGGGTGGTCTTGTCGCTTGGAGTCATCAGTCAATTACGTGCCCACTGCTAGGACTCTGGCCTTCTCTCAGAGAGAGAGTATGAGCTATAATCTACCACGCTGGCCCAGTGCGGGTTGGTAGATGTCGCATGCCCTTGAATGTTGTGGTTTATGGCCCATACTCTCTCTCTCTCTCTCTCTGGGAAAAGGCCTGTGTCCTAGAAGTGGGAATGTGGTAGGCTGTGATGACGATGAATGAGAGATTTTAAATTAATGTTTAATGGTATTCAAAGCGGGTCCCATGTGTGGTGAAACGCATATTTGGTGCTGGAAAAATCACATACGAAAGTCAGTTACGGGGTTAAAAGGCCTTTTTAAAATATCCGATTAGTATATCATCAGCTTTTATTTCCAGACTGCTGTGCTGAGAAAGGAGCTCTCCAATGCGGGGCCGCTGCGAGGCTGAGGGTGCGCGCGCGCATGCGCGGCTGGCGCATCCACGTCGCAGACTTGCACTGGAGGTCCCCGCTTGAACAGCAGAGGGACCATAGGTTCCCAGTGCTTTGTGTCGCTGAGCTAGCGCGTAAGCATGTTAAAAAACGTCTAGTTTCTATAGAGAGAGTGATTAAGAAATGCTTGAAGAAACCATAAGACTGTATTCACAGAAGTCTTTGACCACAGATTCCTCTAACTGTGAATGCAGGCTCGCGCATGTTGAGAGTTTTTGAGAGTTTGAATCCTGATTTGAGCTTAAACTTTTGGTAAAGGAAAACATCATGATTAAAATGCTTGTTAGCAGAGCTATTTGGTAAAGGAAAACATCATGATTAAAATGCTTGGTAGCAGAGCTATTTCTAGTATTCTTCGCCTGGCTTCCACTTTCTAGTCAAAAATCTGTCGCCAAGCACCTATCGGAGTTTTTAGACTTACTTGAGGACCAGTTCCCAGTCCAAGCAGGGGTAGTGTGGCGCCAGTTTCGATTACATATCAGAAAAAAGTATAAAGAGAAATAAGTTTGGCCAGCAAGATTGAAATGAGTTAGGATAATTTAACAAGAGATTAGGCAACTTTAAGCATCGTCACCTAGCAACAAGGGTTTTGTGCTGACCATATACTTTGGGTTGGGAACTGCCTGTCTAGTGAGCCTGTCTTTTCATCAAATTAAAGTTTGTTTTTACATCATCATCAGCCTATTACGTTCCCACTGCTGGGACTCTGGCCTTCACTCAGAGAGAGAGAGTTTGGGCCGTTATCTACCACGCTGGCCCAGACTCCAAGACACGGACATGACTCCATTCTCTTGTTTCTCCATGTCACAGGCCAAACAGAGCTAGGCGCAGTGGTGCCCGTACTGTTCCTGAACTCAGGACTGGGCACGCCACTGCTGCCACACACTCTGGAGTGTGCAGACTTCAAAGCTGCCCTGGAGGCGGCTGAGGACGACAATGATAAGTCTCTGTTGAATAAATGGTAAGTCTTCTCCTCCTAACTATATCATCATCATCATAATCAGTCTGATTAACGATTCAAAATCCGTCACCTTGAGATATCCTACTAATATTATAAATGCGAAAGTTTGTGTGTGTGAATGTTTGTTACCACATCATCATCAGCCGAAAGATGTCCACTGCTGAACATAGGCCTCCCCCCTTGAACGCCACCGTGAATGGCTATTAGTCATTTGCATCCATCGGCTCCCTGCGACTCTTACAATGTCGTCGGCACACCTAGAACCACGTACCACGTGTTACCGTAACTACTCAACTAATTTTGATGAAATTTGGAATGGAATAGCTTACACCCTGGATTACCTGGATTACTGGACTACTGGGATTTACACCATCTCCTATTCTTCCATTCCAGGTATAGCCTAGATGCTAGCACCACTCCGCCATGCTACCGCCTGGTGCGCGGCGCGCCGGCGCGCTGGCGCAGGGAGATGGCTAAGGCGTTGAACGTGTTGGTGCGAACACTCCCGCAGGAGGCCTGCGATGCCTACCTTACTACCGTTGTGGAACAGGTATGAAACTCCTGTAGTTTATAGGAGTTTTTGTTGCGGTGACGCAGGAAGAAGGCTAAAACCCTGAACGCGCTGGTGCGGACATCGTGGGAGGCCTGTGATGCCTACCTCACTACTGTGCTGGAACAGGTATATAACTCCTGTACCTTGATTTAAAGTCTGTCCTGGTTGCAAGAAGTCCAACTCTCTGTGCTGTCTATGGGTGTGCTATTTGTGCTCTATGTGTGTCTATGAAGTGGTCTGATCTTCTCTTTTCCTCGATTAATAGCCTCTCCTGGGTGCAGGAAGTCCAGCTCTCTTTGCTATGTCTACGAAGTGGTCTGATCTCTCTCTTCCACGTTTAAAAGCTTGGTTACAGGAATTTTAACACTGATGATAGCTGATGTCTATGAAGTTGTGTGATCTTCCTGTTCCCCATTTAAAAGCCCCCTCCTGGTTGCAGGAAGTCCAGCACACAGTGCTGATGTCAGTGGAGGCGGCGCGGCGCTGCGTGTGGGTGTGTCGCGCCAGCGGGAGCGGGGAGGCTCCCGATGGCGACACCGCGCACCAGCATGAACTGCAGCGTCGGCTGAACAACCTGCAGCGGGATCTCAAGGTAGGGAACTGCTTGCTGGCCAACATGCGCTGACAATCCATACTCTTTAACGCAAAATCTTGTGTTACATGGCGTTTTTATGAAACCGTGTCAAGACCGAAAGTAACTTAACGTAAAATAAAAACCGCCAGCCCAATGGCTGAACTGAGCTAAATCCAGAACTGTAGAGGAATGATTCCAGAAAAATTACAGGCCACAAAGAGGTTTCATGTCTCTTAAGATACGAAACCTCTCTAAGATTTTTTTATCTTGTAAGATAATGAAACCTCTTTATGCAGAGTGCTCCATTTACAGGGTGCGGAGTTGACTAATGATACTGAACTGCTGTGGTGATGTTAAGCATAAGGCGAGCGACATGCTCGTCACTCAGACGCATAAAAATAAACACGAACTTGCACATTTTATAATATGACATAGTAGGATAATCCTACCCTCATTACTCCAGCTCCACCTCAGCGAACGCAACGTGATCCGCGCAAGCGTCCGCGGGCGGACGGCGCCGGGCGGCGACGAGGACTACACGGAGAGCGTTCGCGCCGCGCTCGGCGAGCGGCTCGACGCGCTGCTCGACGCGCTCGTCGCGGAGCACGAGGCGCCCGCGGGATACAACGGGATACCCACCAGGTATAGTGAGTTCGTGACGCATACGGAGAGCGTGCGAGCGGGGTACAACAGGACCACCAGCTGTAGTTGTACGGAGAACGTTCGCGCGCGCTTGGCAAGCGGCTCGACGCGCTCGTCGCGGAGCACGAGGCGACCGCGGGGTACAAAGGGATACCCGCCAGGTATAGTGAGTTAGTGACGCATACGGAGAGCCTGCGAGCGGGGTACAGCGGGATACCCACCAGGTATAGTGAGTTAGTGACGCATACGAAGAGCGTGCGAGCGGGGTACAGCGGGATACCCACCAGGTATAGTGAGTTAGTGACGCATACGAAGAGCGTGCGAGCGGGGTACAGCGGGATACCCACCAGGTATAGTGAGTTAGTGACGCATACGAAGAGCGTGCGAGCGGGGTACAGCGGGATACCCACCAGGTATAGTGAGTTAGTGACGCATACGAAGAGCGTGCGAGCGGGGTACAGCGGGATACCCACCAGGTATAGTGAGTTAGTGACGCATACGAAGAGCGTGCGAGCGGGGTACAGCGGGATACCCACCAGGTATAGTGAGTTAGTGACGCATACGGAGAGCTTGCGAGCGAGGTACAATGGGATACCCACCAGGTATAGTGAATTAGTGACGCATACAGAGAGCGTGCGAGCGGGGTACAACGGGGCCTTTCAAACTTAGAAGTCCGACATATTATACACTAACTAACTTTTAAGTAAACAAAATATGAACAATAATGGGGAATTTACGACAGCGACATGTGTCCCACCCCACTTCTTATCTGTAAATTTACTTTTTTGTAAGACAGTTCGATGCAAATTTTGAACCTTATGTTTCAGTTTGCTGGATGAAGTGAACGAGCACCTCTCCTTCTGCCAGAAAGCCGCGCAATGCACGTCCAACCGGGAGATCACACTGAACGAATTGAAGACGTAAGTCATTTTGCTTTATGTTGGCAAGGAATCTTGATGGTCATAGCGAAAAAGACCCCTTGATGGTCATAAATGTCCAGCAGTAAAAAAAAATGCCACTAATGCTTTTCCCCTGCCCCTCCAGGTACATAACAGGTGACAGCAACGTGCCTCTAGCGCTGATCGGTGGAGCAGGCTGCGGCAAAGCCACGCTGGTGGCGCGAGCTGTCACCATCGCACCTTCCTGCCTCCAGGACCTGGCTGTCATTGTCAGGTAACAATGACATAACAAGTGACAGCAATGTGCCTCTAGCGCTGATCGTTGGAGCAGGCTGCGGCAAAGCGACGCTGGTGGCGCGAGCTGTCACCATTGCACCTTCCTGCCTCCAGGACCTGGCTGTCATCGTCAGGTAACAATGACATGACAAGTGACAGCAATGGCAAAATTATTTAAAATTATTAGTATTTTCGATGAGAAAATATACAAAGTTAGAGTAATTATGAATTTTTCCGCCAAAACACTAACAACTGTCACGTGACTGACATGACGTCACTGACCGAAAAACACGATGGTCGCGATTCTTAGTGACGTAAGAAGCTCTTTTTGGTGTTTGCAGTCACGTGACAAAAGATTATAAATATAGCATTTAAAATCATTTTTATTTAAATCATTAAGTTTTTTTTTTTAAAGTTATTAAAACTTTATTAAAGTACTTAAATATACAACAAATCAAATATATACAATTGGATAAAAAATTAAACTAAATACTAAAGCTAAACTATCTATATAAAACTAAACATCTACAAATAAAAAACCTGATTTAGGTCGCTGCCTGCAGGTAGAGTGCCCAAGAGACTGGCGACATTACCTCTTTGAATGGCTAGGCTGATTCGTTGACCGAGGTAAGCGCCAGCCCTTTGGTCACCCGTGGCGTCAACGAGGCAATCATTAAGTTATATTTAAATACAAAAATATGTTTTTCGATATCCTAATAATGCAAACTAACATAAAAGTAAGATTAAACATTATTTTGTAATAAGTGTTAACATCCCTATTATTGTTATGTGAATGCAGCACCCTTTTTTAGATACTTAAATTCTTAACGCGTTTAAATATCTTATACGCTCTCTTTCTTTTTCTGAAACTCTAAAAGATGGGCTGCGTCCCCAGAGTGGGAACTAAATAGAATGCTGATGAAGAACTTGGCTAAAGAAACAAAGAGCCTGCACAGTTATGCCTCAGAAACTCGTGGTTTATATTCCAGGTTCGTGGGTCTCACGTCGCAGTCTAGCAGTTCCCACCAGCTGCTCAAATCCATCGTGGACCAGTGTCACGTGCTGCACACAGGGACCGTCTACAGAGGGAGGAACGTGAGTGTTTATTGAAATAGACAAGTCGTTTTAAATCCTTCCCAATAGGTCAAAACTTTCCGCTGTTCTTTTCCTGGAGAGAGAGAATATGAGTTGAAATCTAACAGTGAATTTTGAAGATCGATTCATAAAATTATTTATGTATATTTTTTATGGCGTTAACAGTCATCATCAGCTAGAACACATCCCCTGCTGAACATAGGCCATGCTAATAGCCGTTCAAGGTGGCATTTAAAAGTGGCAATTGAAGAGGCAGTTGAAATCTTATATCAAACACTCGGTTCAACGATTAATTTCCGGTGATGTCGCATATTTTGCGATTTCACAAGGGAATCATATACCTATACATCACGTCGACCTAGACTCATGAAATTTGGCATGAAGCAAGCTCTTCGCACATGTAAAGGAAAAAGTCAGAAAACCGTGAATATATGGTTGATTAACAAACAAAAAACAATTTTGTACGGAACCTTCAGGGCGCGACTCCAACTCGCACTTGGCCGGTTTTTTTCCATGTATCTTAACTATGTAAATATATTTTAGATTTTGGCTTTTTTAGTACTGATGTGTGCTCAACCTGTATAACATTTTATAAACATTCCCTTAGACATATACACCACTTACACACACACACACGCACACACAGTCTCACACTCACACACACACACACAACGCTCATCACATCTTGTAATTTAGTGTAAATCATAGTTCTTTTTTATTACTTACCTACCCTTAATTTAGATTTTGTTGTAATTCGTGTAATCCTATTTTGGCCTTATTGTATAACAAATGTTTGTCTATTTTATAATTGGAACGCTGTTGGATTACCTAAATAAATAAAATGAAATAAAATAAAAACCAAAAAGTTCACATTAGCAGATCAATGTCCTCTGGATCCGCAGGACGTGTCGTCACTGGCGCACGCGCTCCGGCAGCTGCTGTCGTCCCTCGGCAGGAAGCGCTCCATCCTGCTGTGCGTGGTGGGCGCGGACGCGCTGCGAGCCGCCAGGTGGCTGCCCGAGCGGCTGCCGGACAATGTGAAGATGATCGTCACCGTCACTGAAGGTACTATTAACACTTCTGCAACCGGACAACTTTTCAGAAACTGTTAGAAATCAATCATCAAGGCTTTACAATGTGTAATTTTGCACTAACAATAATCATATCTACTTATACTAGTTGCGCTTGCACCCGCGTCTCCCCGTTATCCTGCAGGAACCTTTTTCCGGGATAAAAAGTAGACTATGTGTTAATTCAGGGTATACGCTATCTCCATTCCAAATTTCATCAAATTCGGTTTAGTAGTTACGTTGATACGTGGTAACAAACATTCACACAAACAAACTTTCGTATTTATAATATTAGTAGGATGTCGGACTATTTAGATGACAAAAAAGTTTGGGATTGTTGTGAACTTGGTGCAATTTAATCAATTAGTATTAAGAATAAAATTGCAAATCTTATCGCGCCCAAAATATTACATGAATTTTTAATTTGAATTTAAATTCCTCTCGCATACTTGCGAATTGTGGAACGAGCTCCCTCCACAAGTCTTTCGCAGTGCTACAAATTGCAGTTCTTCAAGATGGGTGTGAAAGGAGCTTTTAAAGGTCGGCAACACATTGGCAGCTAACCTGGTGTTGCAAATGTCCAAAGGCGACGGTGACTGCTACCCATCAATTACCAAATTTTAAAAATAGCACCCAGATTGGGCAACCGTACAACGTTTCAGAAAGTTTTTATAATGCCACTAAGTATACCTTTATTTGTATTATCAATAGAAAAAGACGAGCCGTCATCGTCAGCCATCATGGCAGTGTTGTCCTCGGAAGACGGGCCGAAGATCGTCCGAGCACCGCCAGTAGGGCCTGAGGAAGCCAAGGCGGTGCTGACGGCGTGCGCTGCGACTTACAGCAAGACTGGCGCAGCCTCGCCGCCTGAAGCAGCTGTGAAAGCTGTTCAAAAGTGCACTCTACCACTGTATGCTAAGGTTGGTTAAGCTTTGGACCAGATTTCAGACATTTATATCAAGCAAGTAGCTGTTACAATAATGCATCTTCCTAATGACTCGTTTCACGACTGGTTACAACTCTGAAAGCTGTTGAGAATTACACCTTGCAACTATGTGGTAAGGTTGGTTTTGCTTTGAACCAGATTTCAGACATATTCAACATCCAAGCAGCTGTAACAAAAATGCATCTTGCCACAGACCAACTTTGAACCTTACCCCGAGGATGCTAAGGTTTGTTTTACATCTCTCACGTTCTCCTCCAGATCCTCGCCTGGCAGATCTCCCTCTCAGCCGAAACCTTCACGGAGATCTCGGAACCGGAACCAGCTCCGGAGCTGGTGATCTGCGAAGACCTGGAGGGTCAGCTGACGCAGATCCTCATCACCACGGAGGCGGCGCTGGGCGCTGAACGCGTGAAGAACTGCTTGGCGCTGCTGACGGCTTCCAGAAGGGGGCTGGATGATACGGAGATCCTGGATATGTTGGCGCATGATGACCTGTTCAGGAGCGAGGAGACATATTGTGAGTAGGCGTTTTTCTATTGTTTCCGTTTGTTTTTAATTTGTCTTTGTGTCCAGTAAAGTAGTTTTTGCAAAGGTATATCCATAAACAACATGTTCTTGCATAATCTCTTTCTTTTCCTCTTTCTGTGAACGAAAACGTCGTAAGGAAACCGACATGTCCAAGAACCACAACATTCAAGGGCGACATCAACCAACCTGCTCTTTCTGCTCTCAGATCTTCTCTAAGAACCGGTTTTTTTTTCTACTTGGTAGCGTTGGACCACAAGTCTCCGATGTTAAGTGACGATGTGGTCGAAGGTGGCACCCTACACGTGCATTGGAAACTGGCTCTTAAGTGTCGCTGTCGGAACGCACCAATAGATGCTTGGCGACAGATTTTTAACTTGAGCTAGCCAGATGAGCACTAGAAAATTCCCTACCACCAAGCTATGGTTTCAACACGATGTTTTCCTTGCACCGAAAGTTCAAGCTCATTGTAAAATTCGAACCTACGTCCTACGGATCGCAAGCCGACGTCACTACCACTGAGCCATCACTGCTATCAACTGCAACTGTGACTTTGTTTTATATGTATGTATCGATAACAAAATTAATAACGTAAAAAATAAAAAAAGTCTTATAAAAATCCTATTAGAACCATTTTCGACTTCTACAAAAATGGTTCTAATAATTTTTGAGTACAGCATAAATGACTTCCTTAACGACGAATAAAAACACAAATAGAGAAATAAAAACATAAATCACTAGTACTTCATCTCCTTCATTAGTACTGGCTTGTCTCTCGCAGCAATTCCTTAAGAAAGCACGGTCCAATCTGACCTCCATAACTTCCAGTACCATGGGCGCCAGCGTCGCTGTTCTGGCCGCAGCTAGCTGCTTTGCTGGCGCCCTGGGTGCGCTGGGACGCGCGAGGCGCGGCGCGCTGGAGGGACGCGGCGCTCGCGGGGGCAGCAAGGGACCGGTACCTGGCCGACTGTGACGCGGCCGTCAGGGGCACGCTCGTCGCTTACTACCAGGTAAAACAAGGGATTATCAATGATATTGTATTATGTATTAAAATTTAAAAAACCCCCGACATCTTGGACCGATTTTGATCAAACATAGCTAGAAACACTCGCCCTTTCATACAAAAAATAACTGAATTGTAATCGCATCATCCGTTCGCGAGCTACGGTGCCACAGACAGACAGACAGACAGACAGATAGGCACGTCAAACTTATAATACCCCTCTCTTTGCGTCGGGAGTTAAAAACATCGGAACATCGATATCACGGACACATAATCGGACACAGAATCGAAATCGCGGTCACACGTAATCGAAACGTATGAACGCTTCCACAGAGTGTTTATCAAATTCTGATGATTGTTTTATTTATTGATGTTTGCAAAAACATCGATTTTGGCTGACTCGAAGTTCACTGAACATTGTTCAGCTATAGATGTCATTATCGGTGCCATCATCAATGTTTTTGCAACATCGGCCATCCCTACGGGAGCTGAACGGAGTCACTTTTTACTTTACTTTTTGTACAAATATCGTGTTTTCTTACTCTGACACTCGGGAATAATGTAAAGCGAAAGAATTTTCGGAATCCGATCGGTAGTCTAGTGAAGGTATTAAAATAGCGTGTGATCACTATATAACCTGTAGTGATTCTTTTTTTCTTTCCAGGGTGTATGGTTCTCGGAGAATGATCCAAAGATGGCTGGCCGTCTGATTTCGCAAGAAAACAAATTCTCCGAAGAATTGTAAGTCGTTTCTTTACCAGGACCTTTTAAAATCATTAATTCTTCTGCCACCTTAGAAGCTGTTCTTGTTATCTTAATAACCAACATAATACAAAACAGTTTTATTATGATACTTGCTCTTAGACCAAGCGGCATAATCAAGCCGTTAAAAAAATCTAGCAAAAGCAACTTTTACTGCATCCCAACCTCATTCTCTAAGTTTGTTTTCTAAACCTACTTTACTTACTTAGGTTTGACCTCCAGTCACCTGATATTAAGTGACGATGTGGTCGAAGGTGGCGCCATCATTATCACCATCCTATTACGTTCCCACTGCTGGGATTCAGGCCTTCCCTCAGAAGAAGAGTATATATGGTGGACGGTGGTGCCACGCCTCGCCTGAATTGGGAAATGGGTCTGAAGTTGGGAACATACCGATAGGTTCTCAGCGACAGATTCTTAACTTGGTGGTGGTATTTCCAGCTTCAACACCCGTAAGCTAGACGAGCTACCGTTCCAACACTACCATATCTACAAAGACGACCCTGAGACCTTCGCCAAGCAGCCTTACTTCACAGACCTCGACTGGGTCTACGACAAACTGGCTGCCACGGACTGCTGCCACTTCCTAGAAGACCTAGCTCTGGTGCACATCGACCCCCTCCCAGAACACATTGAAATCCTGAAGGAACTCTTCGAAACCCACTCCTACGCTCTAGATTACGACCGAAGACAGTTTTACGGTCTTCTGCGCGCTGTAATCGAGAAGAGAGAGAGGGAAGGAGTCGATATCTTCACTAAAATAGTCCAGGACTGGATGAATGTGATATACAATCCTCCAATACCGACGTTTTATCCTGACAATGAGGATGTTTGGAAGCTTATGGAGGGGAAAGAGAAGAGAGACTTTTCGATGGTGGAAGGCTTCGATACGAAGAACTTCGATCTGGTTGTGAGGTTCGACACGAGAGGCAAGTTCGTGGCGACCGTGTCCACGGAGCGGGAGGAGATATGCGTTTGGGATGTTACGAAGTAAGTTTAGGTTTATTTTGGAAGTAGCCTTTGCTGTGTTGCGATTGATAGATTGGAATCTTCTATTCAGGTTCTGTTTTTACTGGTGCTGTGATCAGAATCTTCTATTCATGTAGCTGATCCCGCGTTAATTAGTTTGCGTATCACGGTACTCTTTTTAATATGAGACGTAAGCTCAAAACCCGAAAATAGAAGTTTAATCAGAAAACTGAACAATTTTTTTGCTGGAAGTTAGGACTTGAAAGAAACCAAATACTATTTTCGTAACGGTTAACATCCGTTCTTTAACTGTGGCCCTATCATCATCTTCCATTTTCTCTTCTTCATATATAATGATCATTCTCGTCCATTCTCCCTTCTTCATTTCTTATCTTATCACCCTCGTTCTTTCTTGTTCATGTATGGTTCTATCATCCTCATTCATGCTTCCTGCTTCATGTCCTATAGTTCTTTTATCCTCATTCATTGATACATCTTCATATACCATCCTGTTATCCTCATTAAATCTTCCTTCTTCATTTACTGTCTTTTCATCTTCGTTTATTCTCCCTTATTCTTCGTTCCAGATGCCAGCTCGTACGGAAGTTAGTGGGTGTGACACACCCCATCAACTTGGAGTCGATTGATGAGTACAAGTGCGTAGTGCTGTGCCGCCGGGAGCTCAGGGTCTATGATTTGGACAAGGTAACTGTTCTTACAACCCTTTTAAGCGTTCTTCTTCTTTCATAACTAGTACCTATCTCTAGTATTGGAGTTCTCAGGCCACCCAAAGGTTTTCGACTTGGCTTTATGACCGTTACAGCTGAGGCCAACAGCGGTAACTTGCCTTTCGAAGATCCTTCATCAAAGTAATGGCCATACTGAATGCATCAAAAGATTTAACATCTAATACCTCAGAATAGATTTTGCTATTGTACTGTAATGGGCAAACGTGATATTCAAAATACAATTAAGACTTGCCTATCTACCTTTAATAAGATGTTTTTCGATACACAATTTTACTTTAAAACTGGAGTCAAGCAAACTCCAACCCTTACAATATAGCCTATCGTGACTGTACCATGGGAAAGAAGTAATAGTTTAACCCCAAGTCACTTCCCCAGGGCACGTACCTAGTGGCCCTTAAGGGCGTGATGAACCAGAAGATGCCGTACTACGGCCTGCACGACCCCACGCACCTGGTCGCGCTCTCGCGGAACCGGATGTACGTCAACCTGATGAACATCGACACTGGTGAGTTGGAGGTCACGTTCACGGCACCCAGCAACTTAAAACATTTTTTTTTTTGCGGCTAAACTACATGTGAAGGGCCATTGTCAAAACTGTTGGTAAACTTGCAGGGGACTGTGTGACGACATTCAAGGCAGGCGAAGATAGATTCCTCAACTCCCTTCTGGTATCTGGAGATGGAAGGTAAGAGAAACTGTATGGACCTTTTAGATGTGTAAAGAGGTTTTATTGTTTATGGAAAAGGAAGAATGCCATTGGTTGCCTTTTGTCTGACGAAAAACGAGAAAATATAAAGAGACTTTCACTGAAGGAATTCTAAAGGCAGCATAAAGGTTTTAACAGATTATGCGCCCAGTACGAAGCTTTATTTCATAGGTTATGGGCCTAGTACTATAATTGAAAATTGCAAGAATTTGAAATAAGGGATGAAGGAGAAGTTAAAGATATATAGGCATGGAAATAACCAGAGAAGGAAGAATTAAAAATAGTCAGGCTTTATTTGACAGAACCGCAAATTGTTTATCAAACTCTAGTTCAAAATTGTAAGACATTTCTTCATGTTCGTTCCTAGGGTGTTGGTATGCGGAGATGAGACCCAAAAGCCGTTCCCACTGCTGGTCTGGTCGCTGGCTTCGAGGAAACTGCTGTATGACCTGAGGATACCCCACCACGACTTTATCACCTCCAAGGCCGCTATTACTTATGAAGGTAAGATTTTATCTTTAGGTATTTGGGCTTCCGCACGAATTCCACGAATTCGCATCGCATCTTAAATATCTGCGAGCTCGCAAGAATGCACCCCAAGAACTTCCAATCGCATCGCATCGCAGGTTTGTATGGGAGCCCTTTATCTTCTTTTTGGAAACTGATTTCGTTTTCAAAAGAAGCTTATTGCTTTGATATGGGCCGTGCATTTTCTTGGAAGGTTACTTCGGCAATACCTTATTAAGGACATAGGACAGTACTTCTCACTAGACCAGACCATGGCGTGATGCTAAAGAAACTTGATAAATGTGTTAAGTATACAAATGGCTGGCAGCGGTTGGATGAGAGAAGCCGAAGATCGGGCTAGATGACGTACTTTGGGAGAGGCCTATGTCCAGCAGTGGACTGAAACGGGTTGATTATGATGATGATGATGATATAAAAAATCTGTATTAAACATCCCAAATACTATACTTTCTTAAACTGCCATGATCACTTACATTAGAATTAGGTTTTGCAACGGGATATTTACCATGTATTTGTTCTTGTTTGAGGTCGCGATATTTCGGCACTGTTGCAAGCGCCCGCCATCATTATGAGAGTACAAAAAGTTTCTACGGGGTGGTAAATAATTCTAATCCCTAACACTGACGGTTGACATCGAACGACCTTCACCTTCCCGTGATGATATTGCAACCGGAAATTATTTATGAAGTCTGTTTGGCCAAAATATGAAACAGCTTAGCCAATCACAAGCTTACAAAATGATTTTTTCCCTTCCCAGGATCGTACGTGTGCGTTGTATCACGCGAGTTAGAGGAGCCGAGTCCAAACTTCATCGTGGTATACGACCTGCAGTCTGGCACTCTCTTCAAGAAATGGAAGCCAGGATGCGATACCGTCGCTTTGGCCATCAGCTCAGCAGATGGCTGTGTGGTGTCGGGGCTTGCAGACGCTAGGGTGCTGGTGTGGGACCTTGTCACAGGTGAGATCCAGGTGTACCAAGTCCAAGATACAGCTGTTGCAGAAGTTAAAGCCAGGGTGCGATACCGTGGCTTTGGCTATCAGCTCGGCAGACGGCTATGTGGTGTTAAAGCTTGCAGTTACTAGGATGCGAATGTTGGACCTTGTCACAGGTGATATCTGGTTATCAGCTTGGTGGATGACTGAGTGGTGTCGGGGCTTACAGCTAGGTTGCTAGTGTGAGACCTTGTCACAGGTGAGTTCCAGGTGTTCCAAGACCAGCCTTGTTATCTATTTTCGTTGTGCATGAGAAGGCACTTTATTTTGACATTTGAACTCCATACTGGGCTAGCAGTAGTAGCCAGGAGAATAAACGTTGCAGCAGTTAATGAGAAACATTTATTCCATCAAATTCAACTTATGCTTTTGACAGGAAACTGCCGCCTCACCCTCCGTGGTCACGTCGCAGCACCATCGCTACTCCGCCTAGCGAAATCCTCGGGCGTGCTGATGTCCACTGACGACACATGCAAGGACCTGTCTGTGAGGCTCTGGGACCTGCATACTGGTAAGTTTCTACCGACCATTCTGCTATAGTTTGACCGTATCCGCTGTACCTAACAGTCCGGTACAAAAGACACTACCTCTCGCCGTGAGCGTTGACGGTGAACTGACAAGCGTAGCGGCCTGCGTGTCCCCCCCCCCCCCCTTCCATCCCATAAATGCTGCTTTGGACTTTGTAATTCAAGGTTCTTGGTAACACTACTATTTTTATAGTTAGATACTCACCATCAAGCAAAAGACGGTTAAGGAACCACCGCGAGGAAACCGGCGTGTCCAAGAACTGCAACATTTAAAGGCATGCGAAATCTACCAACCTGCGCTGGGCCAGCGTAGTACATTAAACCCATACTCTCTCTCTCTGAAAGAGGGCCAGATGATGATGATGATAATAATGATTGCCACCGTTCTACCTACAATTTTTTTTATTCGTTTTCCAGGCAAACTTATAGCAGTATACACGCCACCAGAGAGAATAACCTCCTGCGAGGTTCTTCTAGGGGGCTCAGTCCTCGCTCTAGCCATAGAGAATTACAAAGAGATCCTATGTGTGAAACTCTACGGGCCAACCATAGAGGCCGTGGCGGCAGGCCGCGAGGCCGAGTACGACGACAAGGGCTATGGAGACGAAGGGCTGGAGGGAAAGACCTTCGACCTTAAAGGGCAGGAGAGCTGTTCATAGCACGGGATAGGAAGCTAGATCTTCGAATTGAGTCTCTAGCTAGCTGGGAGCCAAGTCTGCTGTTTAAAATTTCAGGTTCAGTCTAGTTGTATGCTGAGTCGATGCAATTGACACGACGTTAAAGTTTTGTAGTCTGCTATGTATCAACTAGCTTAATTAACCGTTCAATCTACAGCCAAGCCTTTTTACTAAACAGCTAGTCGCCCGAATGATATTCAGCCATTCGATCAAACAGCTAGGCAAATGACTTGGATTGATGCCGTTTAATTACTTGCCTAGTCTGTTCATTTCAATTTAGTTCCACTATATAACTTAAACCATAGTGTAACTGTTTATTTTCATCTGTGGTCAAACGGCACTGGAATGCTCAAACCAGTTTATTATATTTTTTAATGACTTTTTTGGCGGCAATTGAAATGTCAACATGAAGATTTCGTTTTTATTTCCAAAACTTGTGTGTCTTCGAGTGATAATGTGTAATATTGGTGGATTATTAAGCATTATGAGTTCGTTAATGGGTACGAGTGTGGGAAATTTAAATTAAGTTGTGAAAGTGACTTTTCGAGTTGCTCCAAAAAAGTCCGTGTAAAGTTTAAGTAAAGCGCCACTACTTTACTTAAAAACTATCCTCATCTCATTATCATCATCATCATCTTTTAAACTTGATTCAACTCTCTGAGTTTGAAATATTTTATAGTTGACACTGGCAAATACACTAATCGTGTGAGGCCATAACAAAACAAAAAAAAAATGTTTTAACAGACGCTACGGCTGAAAATTATTCAGGCCGCTAGTTGAACGGCGCTGTTGGCTAGGTTGTTGCTAACTAAGCTATTATAGTTAGCTGCGACATATCTACCGATATTGCATTTCAACATTACGAAAATGGTAGTGACGGAACCCGAGATTGTTTCAATAAGGACAATTAAGAATTTACCTAAAGTGTCAAAATAGCAAAATAGCAGCAGACATGGGCACCAGATATGTGGGTAGGTAGGTTCGGAGCAAAATCAACTCGAAATATAACCCAATTTAGACTTACGCGTCTACTCCATAGTTCTATTCAGTCACGCGAAACACAACATAATACATAACACATATGGTACAGTCAACGACAAAAGTCGCTGAGCAATAGGTAACAAATTTTACAATTTTCTTTGTCATCTAAAACATTAACCCGACTTTCATCACTTAATGAGTGTCATGAAAAATACAAAAAAAAAACATTACTGATAAAAAATGCATTTGAAAAATCGAATATGATCAGCTACTTTTTTCGCTGAACTGTATATTAGTTTACAAAATTTCAATCATATATTGTATACAAACTAATTTAATAATTAATTAGAGTAGGTTATTAAAATTAATCAGACTACTCTGTGTTCAAATAGTATGTAGCTGTACCTATATTTACCATCTACCTACCCACACTAGAGTAAAAAAGAAACTAAACAATATTTCGATTGTCTTTGCTATGAATCGCTAAAGCCTGAACGACAAAGAAAAAAGTAAAGCAATTTGATAGTGGCTTAGGATATCGCGAGAGGAGTGTGGAGCGAAAGAAAGTGTTGAGTAAAAAACAAAATGGTTTTGGTCTATTACGCTTATTAATTACATTATTAATAATAATTGTAACTTATTTAGTGAATTCTTTATCTGTAACGTTGGTGTTTAGCCGTAATTTTGTGGTGAATTTAGTATGTAAGTGGAAAAATGTGGAATTAAAAAAAATATTGTAACTATCGCTGGACGGCAAAATTTTCGACTTCATCGTTGATTTTTTTTTTACACATTTTTCCTGCACCAATTCAGGAAAGTTCGGTTTTAGCTCATTACCTACTACTGGGAGAAACCCACAGGGCAGGTTTCCCTTTTTCTTCTACCTTGTCTAGCTTAGGTACCCTTCCATATTTACTGTACCTACTAAGATTTTGTAATAGACAATCTAAAGATTACGTACTCTACTGACCAATTAAGGTAGTTTACAGTCTCACCAAAATAATACGTGGTCAGACCAAGGAGGTAGAAAAATCCACCAATAAGATCGCTTCATTATGACGTGAAAAACGGAAACGAAGCAATCTCATGGGTTAATCCCCAGCCTATGTACTATTAACCAATTTCCCAGCTGTCCGTTACCTAGTACTTACTACTTTGGTGGACATCTGCCAGAGCTGTGTGAGGTAGCTAAAAACCCACCAATAGGAAGCGAGGGCAGTAAAATGGAGTGATCCTATTGGTGAATTTTTCGACGCGCACAGATTAGCTACTCCGGACAGCTCTAGTGGAAAGGCGCGTAACTGTTGAAGCGTGTGCTGTATCTGCATTAAGACTTGTCTACGTAAGACCAGTTCCGGTCCGGTTCCAAGAAATAGACATCCCCACTATCGCAATGTTAATTGCTAGGTGGGAATTTTGTGTATCTAATAACTTTTTGTTTTTTTTTAACTTGTAGGTCAAATCTAAGGGTTGCCAGAACGACCACCTGAATTGGTGCGGGTAGTCTTTAAATCGTTCATTAACCCGATAACGTGCCTATCTACACATTTTAACTGCCATTAACTAATCCTAAATCATTAGGTACTAATGTTTTATTAAGTCTTCGCACAACCTTACTGGTCTGTCTTAAAATACGACCAATAACATAATCTTATGAGGCACATCATTGTGTCGTGGCGTGGCGTGTTATAACGTATATCTATGTATGACGATCACATTTACACATACATAAACGTGAAAAATAGCATAGAAAATGTGTGAATCACATTAACAATGACTATTTTGCTCGACACATGATACGCCATGCGATAATGATATGGTTCTTACAATAACATCAAAGAACCCAGGGCCCCTAGCCAAGATGCATTCTGCAATCGTTGACGCTAGTAGAAAACAAGAAAAAAGTATTGGTTTGACATATTTCAACGCTAAGTCACGTGGTCAGAAATATGTCAAACCAATACTTTTTTCTTGTTTTCTATTAGCGTCAAGTCAACGATTGCAGAATGCATCTTGGCTACGGGCCCTGTTCCGTTTTAAGACAGAAATCGTAACTTGTTTTCGTAACGTTTTTCTAACATTAGAAATTCCGAATTCCCAATGATTTTAGCACAAAGTGATTTTAAGCACAGTGTCAGTCATGCATGCGTATTTTCATTGATTATAATAATTGTGAAACGCAATGATTGTTTGTGCGATAATCACGTGTTGCACAAAACAATATTGCGTAAACGGGTGTTCTGATTATTTGGCAAAATGTTAGCTGAGCAGTATCAAAATGTAACTAGGAAGTGCCTACAGCCAGATTTGTAAAGAATAGGTAATACAGATATTCTGACAACCTAAATCAATGTAGGTACCAAAGGGTGTCGCTCAGAAGGGCAGGTAGAGGCAACTGCCCCCAAACTTTTAATAAAATGTTCTCAATAATTATCATTTATTATCCGATTTATAATTCACGATACGAGGAATTTGAATACGATTCAAAAGCGAAAAAAGTGCAAGAATGCTTTGCTTGGTTTTGGTAAATTTGCTTGGTTCTGTTTAAGTAAAGATATTTTTTTCGTTTAATAACTTTGCAAATTGTATTTATTTTACCTACAATTCATATCGTCTATCTTGCCCCACCGGCATCCTGACCCATTGGCTGGCGACGCCTTTGAAAGTATCAACAACAACAACAGATTTCATAATATACACAGTTAGAGAATCAAGACTGCTTACATATCGACATTTCGTTTCTAATGCTAACCTTTTGCCTAAATACGAACATACCGTAATTGCTACATTCATTAACGAAAGCTGTAAGAGCTTTATACGACCAAAGCAATCTAAGTGTAATCTAGCTGTAATTTTCTCTGTATGCGGGATAAATAGTAGTTACATAATTATTATAGTAAAATCAACACAAACTGTTGGCAAAAGGGTAACAGGTACAAGTTTAAAAAAAAAAATTTTCGTTAACGTCAAAGTTCCCTACCGCCAACTTGTCAAAGTGGCAACTCGTATTGTCTAAATTCAAAAAGTAACTCGAAAACATCGTTGGAATAACGAAAACTAAAACGATTTAAAATAACCTGTGTTACCGATTTAAGACCCTCCAAGTTCGGTAAGGCGCGCCTTACTAGGCGCACTGAAAACAAAATGTATGGACGAAACGAAAACTTTTATAGTTTTTGTAAACTATCAAAACCTGTACTAGGGGTATGTATAAAGAGTGAAACCCTTCTGTCAATGTCCTATTTTCTACTTGTGCAATTACAGTTTGTTATGTCTTCAAAGAGTTCTTACTCTGCTGATTTCAGTCAGTTACTGATGATGACGTAATGAAAAGCTGTATTTGTTTTGAACTACCCGAAAACACAAAATAGATAGGTAAATAACAAAAAAAAAATTATTGCCACTCCAACACAGAGACTTATCCTAGATTCTAGTCAGTGGCGGATTAACCACGTAGAAAGAGTAGCAATTGCTACGGGCCCCACGCGAAAGGGGGGCCCGCATTTTGAACCACTCGTCTCTGCCTGACCGTAATTTTTTGAGTGAAACTTATTAAGGGCTAAAGATGTGGTGTATTGAATTTAGTTGATGTCACAAAGAATTTGCTACCGGCCCCGCGCTTGATTAATCCGGCACTGATTCTAGTTACTCACATAGCTAATTAATTATAGGTTAATAGGGCAGCTTCAGCATGTGCTGCATTCACATAACCATAATTATGTGAGCGCAGCGCTGTTTTTCAAACTACCGACTACTATGGACAGATCTTCGCCGCTATAATTGGTTACAAAAAAAATGCGGTATATTTCCCAGCTTATAGACATGATACATTACCTATTGTAAGTACTAGGTACTATAGGTCTACCAGGATCTGATGGCAAAAAGGGAAAAAAGAAATTGACGCTAGCAATACTGGGGGAAATCGGAGTAAAACGTTTTGATACTTTTTTTCCTTATAGTGGCTGATTCTGTGTGTGATACATGCAAATATAAAAATGTATCCAATGATCAAGGATAATTTTTGAAAATCTTACTGCGGCGAATGTGGGGTTCGAAATTTAGATGAAAACTCCAATTACTCTGTCCATGAGTTTATTAATTAATTAGAGGCTATCAGAACTTGAAAATGGTTCCAAATACTGCGCATCCATAAAAAAGTCTTCAACGGAAGAGGAAGACGCAGTATTTATGATAAACCTTTCCTCCTGCATCTCAATCGATCTTGTTCTTGTTCGATCGATCTTGTTCATTTTCAATTTTTATTACATGTTCACAAGATTTTCGCCATTCATCGATCCCTATTCGAGAGAAAGCTTCTTCAGTTCACACGAAAAATGCAATAAACCAAAGTATCAAAACGTGTCATCGCTATTTATTAAACTTTTTTTTGCCGTCAGATTCTGGTAGACCTATAGTTATCTCATCTCCCTGTTTTTGGTTCCGTACAATAATGATGAATAACCACTATTTATCCCTCCCTAACTCTATCTAATCGGGTATATTGAGTGAACTGAATTTTAATGTCTTCTACCTAATTAATTATTTGGTGTAACTTTTGCTGCCATTATTTAAGTCTAATAATGCGTGTTGTTATAAGAAATATTTGAGACTCACGCTTAACTTTTAGGGTTCCGTATTTTCTATTTATTTTTGTTACTTTACGTCAAGTATTCCGTCCGTCTATGATTTTTCTAAATCGCCTTTTCTGTGTTAAGATCTGAATCTTTTATTCTATTTAATTTTTTCATTATTTTTGCTCAATAATTTAAGTATGTGTTGTTCGTTTCACAGGGAATCTTAAAAGTTTTGTGTGATTTGAGAACCTCTTACATGAATCGCAAAAGAATAAGACGTTTTAAAAAATGTTTTTACAAATATACCTCTATGAATAAATCTTTGGAATGCCAATGGAGTTGACTCGAGATCTACCTATTAAAGGAAGATAAATTAGAATGAATAGCAGTTTTATGGAAAGATATTTTTAGAGTTTGAACATGGCAACTTCTGCTAAGCTCAAACTAAATTGTTATTTCGAGTCAAATTCATCCGCATTCAGCTATTTTGTTGAGAATATTAATTTTAATGATAATATTAGCATTGATAAATTATACTTTAGTAGTGGGATGGAGCAGGCTGGTTCCTGACTTATCTGGTATTCTATACGTTTAGTTTTAGTGACGGTCGTCATGCGTAGAGAACAATTTAAAATTTAAATGAAATTAAGCAACTAATGTAATATTATTCATTGATGATGACAGTGTAATCAATTGAATTGTTAAAATTATTTATGTATTCTGGAAAGTTACGTATTACTTGATGTCCTGATTAAATTATTGGAAAATTCACTATTGTTTTATTTATATACCTCTACACACACACACCTACCACATACCTCTACTACATAGTAACAACGTACAGTCAGCAACAAAAGTAGCTGACCGTACTAGATTTCCTAAATGTGTTTTACATTAATAATGCGTGGTTTTCTTTACATTTTACAAGGTGGCGCTCTGACCTCAACTTATCACACCTTGACATGATGCCGGTAAACGAAAATTGTCTTATTGTTGAGCGACTTTTGTCGTTAACTGTACCAGAATTTTTATTTTATTTTTTTATAATATATTTTAACATTATGTGCGGAACACTACAGCGAATGAGCAACTCGCTCAAATAAATCACAATAGTTCATTTCTGGATTAAAAGATGATGCCTCAGTGGTAGTGACGTCGAATAGCGATCCGTAGGTCGCGGATTCGATTCCTACTATGAGCTTTAGCTTTCGGTGAAGCAATATAGGCAATATAGTAGGGTATTTTCTAACAAACCTAAATTAACAAAATTGAATTAGACTATTAGAGATTGAGCCATTTTTTACAGGGTGTCTTTTCACCTGAATTTAAGATAACCTGTAATTTCTAAGATACTTTGACATCCTAACGCCTCATTCAGGAAATATAAATAAAAATCCAACTGTGTTTTATGTAATTATGTTATATTACAACTCATAACATTACTCACAGCGAAATAAAATTAATACTACACTATTTATGTCCGCGCTCAGCAGGACTGGAACAGGCCCTTCTTGCGCATCTCTTCAAACTCCTTATCGGCATCGTAATTCCTGAAATGGAGGAAAGTGGATTAGAACGACTGGAGTGGCATTATGAAAGTGGTGTCATATACTTTGCTGTCAACTCCTAGGAGTTAAACTTTACTAGTACTTTACAGAATCTAAAACTCGTACTTTGATTTGATTATTTATTGAAATGTTGCTGCTATTTGACAACAATACCTAACATATTGCCGGGAGCTTCTTGCCTGTCCTTTTACTGGTTTAAGGAGGTTGGAACAGGCATGGCTAGTTTGACGTTTTAAAGTGATCACAAATTTTGATTTGATTTGATTTCATGGCATAAATTATTATTAGTAATGAGTAACGACTCACATGAAACATTAAGACTACTCATGAGAAACCTTACAACAATTGAGATGAACACAAACTGCGTTAATCCAGTCCTCAGACCAGGCTTAGCGTGGCGTTCCACCTTCAATCATATTATGTCTGTCGGTCTGTCTCTCGGTCTCGCGTTCCGCCTATGCTACTGAACCGATTTAAATGAAATTTGGAATAGAGATAGTCTAGAACCTGACAAAGGACATAGGCTACTTTTTATCGCAATAAACTGAAGCCCACTGGGGTGAATCCGCTGGGAACAGCTAGTGTTTAAATAAATACATATCTCACCTGTAGAACTCTGCATACTTCTGCTTGCGAGCAGTGCCAACGAACTGCTTGAACGCTACCCCGGTGATGGCAGCGAGGGTGAGGGACACAATCAGGTTGCGCTTGATGGATGAGTTGAGGAGCCCGCGCATCTGGGGCTTGCTAGCGGTGGACACTGCCTTGTCTCCGGCCATCTGTGTAAGATATCTCTTATTACTATAGGTATAGAGGTTAGCATGCATTTGGTATATAGTTTATTGAATTGATGATGTCAAATTGTTTCTCTCTTGTTTCATTTAGCTGGTTGTTAGTAAAAAGTTGCACAAATCTATGGTAGCAGTCATCAAGGTACTGACTGATATAGAGTGGAAAAGGTATCTTGGAGGGCCAGAGTTAAGTGACTGTCAGTCAGGTGTTATCAAATTAAAAAAACTACATCTGTGTGTGTGTGTGATTTGATCAGTGTGTGTTTTGGGTCCATTACAATCTCAGGATGGAGTATGGCGGAAGAGAACGAACCGAGAAATCAAAGAACTGATAGCCGAGAAGAATGTCATCGGCGAGATGAAACCGCACAAAATTCGCTGGCTCGGCCACCTTGAAAGAATGGGAGAGGATCGTGCAGTCAAACGAGCATACAGTGGACGGCCGAGTGGCCGTCGCCCTGTTACGAAGGATTTGCGCTCACTCCAGGTGGAGGACTGGCCGAAGTGGCGTCTTTTGTTATCGGAGGCCAAGACTCACTTTGGGTCGTTGCGCCATCTCAGTTAGTTACATCTGTGATAGAACTAATAAAATTTTCTATTTAGACAGGCGTTTTAATATTTTTTTTTTGGCACTATTCTTTTTACAACCATTATCAAGGAAAAAATAATTAAAACAAAAGAAGAGAACCGAGATGATAAATGAAACAAAAGAGGGAAAAAGGTTTTATGCAGCACTTGCAGAACCTTTTCAGTTTATCACCGCCCTCACGAGTGCGCTGCGATAATGGATTGACAACATTCTTACATAACATTTTATTCAATGTAATACTTACTGTGAAACTATTTACATTCAACTAATACATAAAGATCAGTAAACACTCAATAATTTCGAACAGAAATTAGTAAAAATACTTACTTTTATTTATATTTTTCACTAAAAATACTTGCAGGCTAATAGCACACCAAGATAAATATGCGACAGTTTCCACTTTCCACTTACAGTTTCAGTATATTTGACAGTTGCTTCTCATTGGTTGTGGAGTTATTGATTGTATGTATTAGCCAATGATATATTGAAACGTCAAAGTTTATTCTTGAATCCTCGTTCTCAATGGCAATCACAGTTACTTTTATTCTAAAAATGTTGCTATCACTCTCAAATCTTTCAATAATAAGTACTATGCTGCCGGAATTTTTATAATATAAAGTTAGAAGGGAAAATCGAAGTCCATATTAAAGTATTTGCTACCCACATTTTTCGAAAGCTTGTTAAAATAAAATCATACTATAGACGACCGAAGTGGCGCAAAGGGCGAATAACCGACTGCGAAACGTGAAGTCGCGGGTTCGATTCTCGCAACAGGATAAATATATGTGCATTGAAAAAAATAAGCGCAAGTATATGTGTCTGGGTGTTGTGGATCCCCGATCCCCGTAGTTTCTGATACCCTTGATACAGAGAAACCTAGTTATGGGTCAGAACTATGTATGTGATTGTGCGGGCATATTTTTCGCGGGCATATATACTAAATTTAAAATAAAAGAAACATAAAATATATATTACGCTGATGACGTAAAAAGTTAGCCACATCTTGTCAATAAAGCTAACCTGGCAGCATTAAGCTAATGTCAAAATGTCTTCAGTTTTTTTTTTTGTTTTGTTATGGCGTCACACGATTAGTGTATTTGCCAGTGTCAAGTGTAAAAGATTTCAAACTCAGAGAGTTGAATCAAGTTTAAATGATGATGGATGATGATGATGTGATGATGGGATGAGAATAGTGTTTAAGTAAAGTAGTGGCGCTTTACTTAAACTTTACACGGACTTTTTTGGAGCAACTTGAAAAGTCACTTTCACAACTTTATTTCAATTTCCCACACTCGTACACATTAACGAACACATAATGGTTAATAATCCACCAATATTACACATTATCACTCGAAGAAACACAAGTTTTGGAAATAAAAACAAAATTTTCACGTTGACAACTCAATTGCCGCCAAAAAAGTCCGTCTTCAGTTGACAGTGACGTCACTGGATGTTTAGTTACGTTCCATTCCATTTCACATTCAGTTGGATCAAGAAACTCTTCTCGCTACCAATACTCTACTCCCTAGCGCGTTTTTCAAAAATATCTTTTTATTATTTTTTTAGCACATAATTATAAAAAAAACCAACTACACTAGTAAATCTTGTTTATAGGATCTCTAATAAATTAGGTATGGAATAGTCGAATTAGGATTCAAAAAAAGCTAAACGAGGTTCATATATTTTATTACATTAAAAACTGATCGTGTAGAGTTTATGTAGGTTGTAAGCGTAATAAATATTCCGTGTACACAAATAAAAAAAAGCTATTATATCAAACATTTAAGTAGGTGCTTTTCCTAACGTAAAATACAACAAATACACCCAACAAATTGCACCTTTAATTATCACGATTCACATGAATTGATAATTTAAACCACACTAATTTTCATTCTGTTTCGACATGACGTTTGTACTTTTGGGTGTAGTCTCACAACAGAATAGGAAAATACCACCTCTCGTCTCTCTCGTCTCGTTAAAACAGAAGTTATCACCAATGTCCATCTAAACCTCCCTAAAAGTATTAACTAAAAAATAATTAAAACAAAGTATAATTTTTTAATCATTTATTAATAAACTAACTTTACAAATTTAATAATAGCGAACAATAATATTCCTTATTTCTTTTCATTCATAATATGATAATAATTCACCATGACTCATCGTACTATGCATATAATTATATGATTTAAAAAATAATCTAGAAACGACAGTGAAAGCAACTTATAGAGAAAAATAATGCAGAATAAAATGGGAGATAAGAGTTCAAAAATATTGCCGGAACAAAAACATACGCAGCAATTGATTTACGATTGTCCTACCGGCACGTGTCCACACGCGGCGATGTACACGGGCACTGTACAAAAATATTCTAAAACATCAACTATTTTATTGTATCAACTGTCATCGGAAATCTATATACAAGTCACATTATGTTTACATACCAAAACTAGACGCTATTCTCGTGTCGTGTAACCCCTATTACTATATTTATAGTGTTTCATTTAAAAACTATTTGTATTTCTCTGTTTATATAATATAAATGTATAATATAGATTTTTTTATACGGCATAAATTACTAACATTAGTCGAGAATAAAAACAAAACAAATATATAACTAAAATGATAACTATACACCCAATATACACACCTACTGTCTGAGAAGTTCATTCATTATAATCATATGGTACAAGCTTGTCGTCCCTTAGCTAACATACTATAAGGCGATAAGGCGTTTACTAGATACAACCGCGCTCCGACAGCGGGTGGCTAACTCTATATACAACACTAGTCCCAAAAAACATTTCAGAAACAAGTACACTTAACAACATAATTAAATATAATCCCCATCTATACATAAAAATTTACAAGAGATTGTACATCGGCCGAACCGATTTCTTTTAAACTAATAAGTTAAAATCAAACATCTGTTATCGACTAAACACCGCGCCTCTAACACGTATTATATAGGGCACAATTTATCAGGCAATGAATTCATCACTATTAATATAATATTATATATACTACGCTATAACAAGGTGCATAGAGCGGGGACCGCTGCATCGACGCGAACTCCACCCGAGTCGATCTGTACCACGAGTTTCGCCAACTCGATTATCGTAAAACATTTGTATATAAAACTAGCACAGCGCCGCTAGCGGTAACTGTGCGAAACAATAATTTTCATACAAAAAAAGTACGATATCGAGTGATGAAACTCGTGATAAAAACAATTGCGTATACACGACGCGTTTTAAAAACACACGGTGCGTTTTGTGTAATGGCAACTCAGTATCAAACGCGCGTACAACAGCATTTTTCTATTGATAACAATTATTTTATAGTCCTAATTAAATACTGTCCTTATCCCATTCAAATAGAGTTGTAAATAATTTGCTCCGGCATACAATTTACAGCTGATTTTGAATTGGATATGGACGATTTTGATTAATATTATCAATAGAAAAATGTTCTTGCGCTGCCCAATAGTGGCTCAGTTTTGACAAGTGTATTTGGTAGACTAAACTAGATTTCGCGTCGACACAATTTCAGCCCCCAAAGGTACAAGTAGATAGAAAGGACCGATTTGATTCACGCACAACAACAAACGCGTTCAGTCTTGACGTTTTCTTTTAGGAACTAAACACTTGGACAACAAAATGTTACCCATCGTAGTGCGTAATTAATTGGAAAGCCTTATTTTTATAAATGGCAATAACAGTATGGGGGCGTTCTACAAAGAGAAACGAACAAAACGTACACCCAAGATCACTACCCTTTCAAATCAAGCTTCGTGAAGTAACATGCTATGAAAGCGCGCTTTCAAACGTGAACAAAATCAGGTCAATTCTACATACTGTCCCTACTGGTTTTATAGACAGTGTGCGCGGCAACTGTGACGTTTTTTTGGTTTCTGCGCGAAACGATAATTTAACCACTTTTGATCTGAAACTGGTATTTTTTACATCAACCAATGGTATCCTCCCGTAATGTGTCCGTCACTTTATTTTACTAACTACAGTGCATATCGTACTCTAGAAGAATCGAAACGTTTACAAAACGATATCATATCCGTAGAGAAAAATAATGTAACTTAACGAAAATTAGTTTTGCATGTCATGTCATGTCAATTTATTTATTTATAATATGTCAAGTGGGCGGAAACTAACCAACATGTGTATTATTCATAAGTAAAAAGGTTTACCCAAAAAAATTCATTCGATTTTCCTTTTTTTTAACTGTAAAATTATCGAAATTATAAACTAGGTTCCAACAAACGTCGCAGCTACATTCACACTCCTGCAAGTCTTTCGACCTAACACGTAACATTGGAGAAATATAAAAAAAAACGGACAATTAAGAACTACCGATTTTAAAAAAAAAACTCAATCATGATTCTAAGCTAAAAACGTGGTAAAAAGCTGTCCAAAATGTACAAAAAGTCACATCCACAATTATTGCTTTTATAGTTTCTTACTAGGAACCGCAAACTAAAATGGGGCGTTGAAACCTCGGCGTTTAGCGCAACCACGTCACTTGTGTAGGTAGTTGAAACACATACAAACAGTGTGTGTATGTGTGGTTTTTGTGTGTTACGAAACGAAATAGAGTGATATTTAAGACATTTATATATCTACTTATATATCTATTCAGGCAAACAAAAGATTTGATTAGATTTTTATGAAATTTTGATTTTTTTCTTTGAATCCTTTCACTGGACTTAATCGATAAAGTTTTCATGTTAAGGTTATTTTTTGGTAAACTTTTGTGCATACTGTTTGACCGTTAACGCAGCGGAAATGACGACGTGGTCGAATACGTCATGTTAAGCCTACTAAAGTAAAGTAAAAGTAATTCAAAGTCAAAAGATCTGCGCCTAAAAAGGCTTAACGTATTAGAAATTTATTAAAATATTTCTCGAAATTTTACAACATGTATTTTTGATCTGAAACAGGGTAGTGTTTGACTACTAAAACTGACACTGGAGGCAGCCGAAAGACACAGATAGGTGCGTGGCGAGATCCTTAACTTGAGGATGGTAGTTAGCCAAGCGAGCACTAGAAAATGCCAACCTCCAAGTTGCAACAACTATCCACACTGTAGACATGGTTTAAAAATAAACGCCGCGGTATCAACTAAACCCCAAACCACACGACACCACACATAACGATTTAGTTAGCAAACCTTATTCCAAATGTTAATTTAGATCAAACCTTTGTTTAATATTTTGATGAACACGTGTCAAAAATATCATCAAATCCTATAAAACAGGGGCCCTCGCAATGTATTATCAAGGTTGTTGTTCTATTTCGATTACAATAAAAGTCAACGCGTAACTTTTTACAGAGCTGTTCAATTTTGATGATTATTTTTAAAAAATTTTTGTACGTGCATGTGTCAGTCCAAATCCGATTTGATATACACTAGAGGCCAAATAAAAAACTCAAACCAAAGAAAGAAACGTTTCATATTTCGAAAATGTGCTATATTCGAAAAATTACATTTTTATTTCTTGGGGGTCCGGAGTCGAGCGTATCTGAGTTTGAAAAATAGCGTAAATAATGATAGTGTTTCCAAAACGTGATTTATTATAACTTAAAACCTGCGATATGTATCACCGTTCGATGTCTAAATGTGCCGTAGAAGCGAATAGTTTATAACCTGACAAAGGCCCGTGTATTTTTATTTTAAAACTGTGACAATACCATTATCTAGAAACTAATTTCATTTCAAAATGTATGTACAGTGCGGTGCGAAAGAAAACGATTACTCTAAAACTTCTTAAAATATTATTATCACTGGTTGCGATTTAAAATTGTGATATTTTTGGTTATAAATATGGGATCGTCCAACACTAGCGCACAGTATTTTGCGGAGTTGATCAGTTTTGATAATCAACTTGTTATGGCGCTTTTGAAATACACTCAATTTGATTTGTAATCTATGTCAAAGTCAATAAATTTATAGCATTTCATAATATAACAATAAAGTTAGATATGGACCCTGTTGGGCACAACAACAATATATTACTAATATATAATAATTAATAAGAGGTAGTTTTGTTTATGAGTTTTGACGTGGGAGCTAATTTTCGAAATATCCGATTGATAAAACTATTTTTCTATTAAATAAAGAGCAACACTATCCCAGAGCGTCATAGCGACGTGTGACGTCATTGCGCGCTATAGCTGTCATTCCGCGCAGATAACGCAACGCGCCCGCCCTACGCGCTTATAATAATTATGGTCATTGCATTAGTTGGAAAGGAGTCGCTGACTTGCCGTCTCGCTCTTTCTTCAACAAGCCTGAACCAATCACAGAGCAACAAAATGGAATACCAAAAAAACCAAACAAACGAAAAACACTGTGCACTAACATCGGACGCTTTGTAACGCAGTCAAGGAAGGGAACAACCTAACAGGGGGGAGGGGGGGGGGCATCGAAACAGGGAGTTTAGATTACTGGAAGCCCGTACATGAACTGTTGAAACACTCAGTCGCGTATTATTATCATCATCATAACTTCACTATAAGAAATTCGCGCCGGTACCGACGTGTTTTCTATAATACTGAACTAAATTTGACAGTACTACCATGGCCCTAGTGCAACTTGCGGTCTCTACAGCGAGCGCGTAAACTCTTTTTTTGTAAGGTTGGCCATACACGGACCGCTTGAAGCAGTCAGGAATCGACTGCTTCAAGCTTCGACTGCGTGAACTACAGACTTTTACGTACGTACATACACGAACCGCTCGAGCAGTTGCAGTCCGCGTATGGCCAGCCTAAGAAAAATTGGTTCACGAACTCGCCGCTAGGGGGCGCTGTACAGTCAACGACAAAAGTAGCTGAACAATCACTCTTTTTTCTATTATCCTCATCTACTGCACATAGCAAAGATGTTCATACAAAAATTCAAAAAAAGGTCTCAAAGTAACGCCACCCTTTTCTAACCACCAAAGAGAGACAAGGACAGCGCTATTACTAGTCCTGTCAATGCCTAGTTCAGTTTCAACGAACGCACATCGATACCGACGCCAAATATCAGTTTAATTAATTACATTTATTGGTCGTGAGTTCCCTTATTTTTATAAAAACGTTAATAACTTTATAGCGGCTACTGTTCCGCGGGAAGACGCCATCTATAGAACAAAATAAACTCTTGTATCATTCTATTTGATGTAACCGTCATTAAAATATAAAATTCTGTATTTCAAAATAACTATATTATATTTCGAGATGTTTGCCGATAGCGTTTTCCCGGCGGAACGTGAGGGCGGCCCACACTAGTGCAACGTTATTTCATAGCGGTACACTATACAGATTCGTGAACACCCTTTATCTAGCTTTGAAAACATGAAAAATCTGTATTTTTCGACTACCTAAAAAAAAAGATTCCCGCTCGCGTACATTGAAAACGCTATCAAAACAACACGCACTGATGCGGCACCACCCTGTATTTATACTACATAACACCGAACGGCGCCGGCGCATCCGTCGGCGCCGCAGTTACGTGCAAAAACGTATGAAAATATTATATTTTTATTTAAACTATGCATTCGATATCTTTTTACATATCTCTCCGGTATTTACGCTATAACAATGTGCCTACAAGACGAGTGGTTTCTTTTGTACAATTTACATTATATTATCTATTCACTAAGGCTGCCCACTTAGCCGCGACACCGGCCTGTGCCGGCCAGTGCCGCCGGGTGGTTACGATTCACAAGACCCTTATATAGTACTCTTTAGAAAATTAACTTACAATTAAAATGAAAAATATATAAAATCGTGCTTCATAGTGTATGGTAACATGATTTGTTCACTAAATAAAAATCTATTTTTCCTCGTCCCCTCAGTGCCCTAATAGAAACAGAACAGCGTGTACACCTCACCTTTCGTTTCATCAAAAGGCGAAACAAACCGACTCACCTCACCTTTCGTTTCATCAAAAGGCGAAACAAACCGACTCGCCTCACCTTTCTTTTCATCAAAAGGCGAAAAAAACCGACTCACCTCACCTTTCGTTTCATCAAAAGGCGAAACAAACCGACTCACCTCACCTTTCGTTTCATCAAAAGGCGAAACAAACCGACTCACCTCACCTTTCGTTTCATCAAAAGGCGAAACAAACCGACTCACCTCACCTTTCTTTTCATCAAAAGGCGAAACAAACCGACTCACCTCACCTTTCGTTTCATCAAAAGGCGAAACAAACCGACTCACCTCACCTTTCTTTTCATCAAAAGGCGAAGAAAAATCGACTCACCTCACCTGTCTTTTTCTTCAAAAGGCGGATCGTTCTTTTTGATGACCAATGTACAATAATCTTAATGTACTATAATGCAAGACTCCATAAAATATAACCACCATCGCCTGATTTGTATAGTTTTTAATCAGTGCAGTTACAATCCAATAAAAATTTGAAACTTCAACATTCAAAAACGGATATGCTTCAGAATAAACATATATAATATGAACCTTTATTATAATGATTTTATTTAAATATTATTTTATACATGCGCTGTTATGTTTTATATTTATTTATATATTAATTTATATAATTTCAACTATAGTTAAAAAACCAACGCAAGTATCCACTAAAAGCTTTTAAAACCGAATAATCGAGATTCCAATCGATTCATACAAACAAATCTATGTTTTATATCTGAATCCGAATATCTATTTTATTTATTCGTAAATTTACTTTTTAAAGGGCACTGACACATTTCTATACATTCCTAACACAAACATATAACAGAGACGCATTTCCCATACTACTTAGTGACGATTCAAAGGCAAAGGTACACTTTTGAACAGCCAGTATTACTTTAACAACCGAGGCAAAGGCGTTGCCGGCCATACAGCCAACAATTTAGTGTTTTATGTTTATTTTTTTCAATATTTCTAGGAACGAGGCAATTCAGCCAACATCAAAGTTTTCTCGCAGGACCAAGGATGAGTCATTATTTGGTAGTTTTCTATAACTGGGCAAAATTATCTGGTTACTGCGTAGCGACGAACACCAACTTTCGAGTTTGTTTTTTTCACCGATCGAGGCTAGAACGATCTTTCTTACTCTGCCATGAAACGAACGCCGACCGTCGAACGTTTTTCCGTACCCGGGGCGGTAGCGAGCACATTCACTCGGTCTACACGGGGGGGTGGCGGGGGGTCAGTCCACGAAGCAGAGGGGCAGGGGGGCGACGCGCGGGGGCTCCGCGCCGTGCCGCCGTCACTTGCCGTCGCGGGACGCGCGCCGCCGCCGCACCGCGCCCGCCGCCGCGCCGGCGCCCTCGCCCACTACAATAGCGAACAGTTCATTGAGCACGGCCACACCGGCTGCACGCCCCGCGCGGGCTACGACGTGCCGTCCACGAAGAGAGCGCAGTGCGGGGTGGCACGCGCGTACTCACCGGCGCTCCTCGTCTTCCTGCGGAGCGGCGCGCCGTCGGGCGGCGGCGGCGGGGGCGCGGCGCCGTGGCGCACGGAGCGCCGCGTGCCCACGCCCTCGCCCTTGGGCGGCTTGCCCCCCGGCCCCGCGGCGCGCGCCCCCTTCGCCTTGCCGCGCACCTTGCAGATGAGCGGCTCGTCGCTGTCGCTGTCGCTGTCCTTCTTGCCCTTGGCGGCGGGCGCGGGCGCGGGCGCGGCGGGGCGCGCGCCGTCCGCCCACCGCGGCTTCTTCTTGGGGCGGGCGGGGGAGGCGCCCTCCTCGCAGCTGACGGTGGAGGCGCACGAGCTCTCCGACTCGCGGCGGCGGCGCTTGGCGGCGGGCGCGGCGCGCGCGGGCGGCGCGGCGGCGGGCGGGCTGAGGCGCGGGGGGCGCGGCTCCGCGGGGCTGTTGAGCTTGCTGCTGGAGCGCGTGCGCACGGAGGTGCGCGCCACGCGCTCCAGCGCGCTCGGCGAGGGCGAGTCGGGCCGCTTGGCGTACTCCGCGGACGGGATCTCGATGAGGAGCTGCTCGAGGAGGCTCTTGTCGGGGAAGTCCGCCTTCATGGGGAGGCGGTCGAGCGGGCCGCGGGCCGCGTCGCCGTTCTCCGCGGGCGGCGCGTCCGCGGGCGCCTTCTCCGCGTTGGAGTAGGTGTACCGCGGCGGGGAGACGCGCGTGGGCGGCGGGTCGAAGTCGCCGAGCGCGGAGGGCGCGGGCGCGGGCGGCGGCGCGGGCGGCGCGGGCGGCGCGTCGCGCAGGATGGGCGTGGGCGCGCGGCGGTGGTCGGCGTGCATCTTGGCGAGCTCGGCCTCGATGTCGGCGAGGTGGTCGGCGGGCGGCGGCGGCTCGTAGCGCAGCCGGCCCAGCAGCTCGTCGGCGGCGGCCGGCGCGGCGCCGATGATGCGCTGCACGGAGCCGGGGGACGTGGAGCGCGGCATCTCCAGCCGCTCCTTGCGCGCCGGGCCCGGCGGCGACTGGGACGCCTGACCATACAACACGGTTTACATTACATGGAAAGTTTTAAAGGCAAGCGGTTGTCACTCACGTATACCGCACAATTCTGACCCAGTATAAAGCGTAAGTGCTGAAGTCACGCTTCTCCATAATATGAAAATTGAATTTCTACTTCCTTGTAAATACTTCTCATCATAATAAGTAATTAAGATTGCTAATTAGAGTTAAACTAGATTGCGTCCATTAGCATTAGTACTCTTTATCAAGAGGAAAACATTTGATTTTTGTATTCTTTACAGGTAGCACTCACTGAACTATGTATTTATTGCACTTATAAACGAACGATGGTGGCCGAACGGTTAGACGTGCGACTTACAAGACGCCGACACCGAGTTCGAATCCTCTCGGGCCTGCACCTATGACTTAATAAGTTATGTGCAGATTTACCATCGCTCAAAACGGTGAAGGAAAACATCGTGAGAAAACCGGCATGCCCAAGAACTGCAACATTCAAGGGCATGCGACATCTACCAACCCGCACTGGGCCAGCATGGTAGATTACAGCCCATGCTCTCTCTCTCTGAGAGAAGGCCAGAGTCCCAGCAGTGGGAACGTGAAAGGCTGATAATGATTGATTGATATAAAATAACTCAGAAGGTTTATCTGAATCACGGATCGTATTCTACTTTATTCATAGCTCGTGTGAGGTCACACTCTACCGTAGTCTGTTAAAAAAATGCACTTAATTTCACGTGGCTCCCACCTGGTTGGGCGACTTCTCCGAGAGCGCGTCCATGGACTCGATGCCCGAGTCCTCGCCCTGCGCGGAGGCCTGCGGCGAGCGCGCGCCGAACTCCGCGGCGCGCTCGGCCACCAGCTTGCAGTACGACTTGTCCTTGAGGCGCTCCTTGCGCCGCGGGGACCCGCCGCCCGCGGCCCCGGGGGACTCCGCGCGCCCCAGCGTGCCCACGTTCGTGGACCCCACCACTGCGCTCGGATCTGGAAATTAAGAGACAAAAGGACATTAATAAAACTCCAATGTACAGTGGTTCTTGACCGGACCGCTAGTGGTCCCTGGCAGTACCGAAAGTAGTCCGATTATAAATGCGAAAGTAACTTTAAAGCCCGCACAATCACATACATAGGCTCTGACCCCTAACTAGGTTTCCCTGTATCTAGGGTATCAGAAACTACGAGGATCGGGGATGCACAACACGCAGACACAGAACAAATACTTGCGTTTTTTTTTTTCTATGCACAAATATTTGTCCTGTAGCGGGAATCGAACCCGCGACCTCACGCTTCGCAGTCGGCTATCCGCCCATTGCGCCACATCGGTCATCAAGTTATTACCTTTACAACTGCATGTTTATTACCTTTTCACAACTAAACCACAAAACCGGTCCTAATGAAATTTTGTATACAGATAGTTCAAACCGTAGAGAAGGACATGGGATACTTTTTATAGCAATAAAGTGTAGTTCTCTTGGATGACACCGCGGGGCGCAACAATAGTCAATAGTACTTTATTCAATAGGATACATTGTGATCACTTTAAAACGTCAAACTTAAAACTAGCTACGCCTGTTCCTACCTCCTTACGCCGGCAAAAGAACAAGCAAGAAACGCCCAGCAGGTAATTTTTTGGCGCGATCACATTGACAATTTTATTCTTATTACTAACTGATTGAATTGGAGCAAGTTCACTAAAATCCCAAGCTTTTTTTTGTCATCTAATGGTCCGATATTTTTTAATTAGCTTTACTAATAAGATTTCTCTTGTTTGGTTGTACACATTGGGATATGGGAACATGAATATTGATCAACTGGTATTAAAATAAGAGACAGCGAGTCTGAACAACGACGTGCGCTGCAAATTGCACTCCAAGTGAGAGTCAGATAAGTAGCCGAGGGAACATTACCTCGAAACGTGACGTCACCTACCGGTACCAACGGAAGACCAGCGCTGGTTCGAAAGAACCCAGCATCATGCTGAGTTGGTACCGGTTTGTGGCAAAAAACATGTAATTGATTGTCTTTGTATTAGTATTTAAGTTTATTTGTTTTGTTTATGTTTATTATCAAATTTTATTTTGTAAAGTGTATGTTGTTTTTTGCCACAAATAAATATATTGTCTATTGTCTATTGTCTAAACAGTTGGTGGTCCATGGAGAGACAGAAATTTTATCAAATCTATATTTATAAAAGAAAGTCGTGTTAGTTACACTACTTATAACTCAAGAACGGCTGAACCGATTTGAAAATTGGCAGGGAGGTAGCTTAGGACCAGGAAACGGACATAGGATACTTTTTATCCCGGAAAAGCACCTGCACCTGTATTTGGCTTAATTTATATCTATCATCTATCTGTTTTTTAGTTGTAATTTAGTTCGTAAGAAAGCTGTTTGGTTGTCCAACTAAAATAAAATAAAAGTTCCTACGGGATATCGGGGAGACGCGGATGAAACCGCGGGGTGCAGCTAGTTATCGCTAAAAGGTTCAGAACCACTGATTTAGCAGGATACATGTGATCACACTGGAAACTGTTCCAATCACCTTATGCCGGCAAAAGAACAGGCAATAAACGCCCAGCAGGTAATTTTTTGGGCATTAACAGTTTTTAGATTTTTATACTATGTTTATACAAATGAAAAGTAATCAGAGAATCAAATTCAACCAGAGCAGGGCTGGCTTAAGCATTATAGCTATAACATTTGTCTAGTCTCACCTGATGGTAAGCGGTGATGAAGATGATGATGGAGCATGGTTGCCTAGAAGATATCTCTCGACTTGAAGACTTCCAAATTATTGGAAAACAAAGACGCTGGCAGGGTGTTCCAATCCTTTGCTGTTTGTATTACAAATGTAGAAGCAGAGTTTCATACATTATTTACATTTTAAACCGATTTCAAAAAAGGAGGAGGTTCTCAATTCGACTGTATGTTCTTTTTTTATGTTTGTTACCCCAGAACTTTCGACTGGGTGAACCGATTTTGATGATTCTTTTTTATTTGAAAGCTGTTGCTTTCCGTGTGGTCCCATTTGTGTGGTATTATATGGAGTTTGACCAAAGCTTTTCTTTTATTATTTTATACTACGCAAGCAACTTGGGACACAATAGTGTAGGACGCCCTACGACAAGTTGGAGCACAGAATGGCTGGCAGTAGTTGGATGAGAAGATTCGAAGACCGGGCTCAGTGGCATATCTTGGGAGAGGCCTATGTCCAGCAGTGGAACGATACAATCTGATCATGAGCAACTTGAGGCTGATGAGCCTATATCAAGCTCTGTCAAACTTTAGCAATGTTTAAAATTCAAAGATAACTCTAACTGGTTTTTTAAAGAGTTCACCGATCTAGCAGTAACCATTTCCTTGCGCAATCTTTTCTAGTATGGTTTATATTTAAATTTTTATATATTTGGATCATAATTTAGGTATAAAAGAGGCTGACTAGTATTTATTGCATGCAAACCAGAGTTGAACACTTAAAATTCTCCCTCTCGCCCATGAAACAACATTAACATTAATTTATTTATATTTATTTGCTGCTTACAGGGTAGCGTTTGACCAAGTCACCTGATGTTAAGTGCCGATGTGGTCGAAAGTGACGCCGCGCTCCACCTGGGGCCCAATTCCAAATAACTGTCAAATATGTGTTGAATTTTATCGTAATAAATGTCAAAGTTCAACACATATTTTGACAGTTATTGCGATATTTATCGAATGTGATAATATAACAGGCCGCGAGAATTGGGCCCCTGGGCTGGGAACTGATTTATCTAACAAGTAAGTGTACAAATATTTACCTGGACAGGAACTATGACTGGTTTTCCTCTTCTTGTCAGTTGCAAGCAGTCCGTTAGGAGAGGTCATTGCACTTTCAGCGATTGTCCGTTTTATCTTATTGTCAACCTCACTATTTAACGTCTCCGCACTGGTATCGCCCAGCGTCCAGTCTAACCCTTTATGACACTTGAGCAACCTAATGTCAACATCACTAGCACCAGATTTTTCACTATCAACATCCAATTGCACCGCCCCGTCAGTTTTATTATCACATTTTGCACCATTGTCCACTTTTGAAGCGGGCAGTTTCTTTTTCGCTTCGTGATTGTTCAACGTCTCTCTGTAGCCCTCGTTCTGGGCATACTTCCCCTCCTTGTCTAACGTGTCGTTCCTCCACTCTCTGTCTCGCTCCTTCTCAGGCTTCCCGTCGCTGAGTATTTTTAATTTCTTTTTCATTTTCAAATCTAAGCTCTGAACCCTGTTGTTCAATTTGTAATCGTGCTTGGTGACTATGTGGGCGTTTTTCGATATCGTCTTCATTCTGTAGACGACGTTGTTGTCTCCGGTGATCTCGTTGATCGCATCACCTTCGCTATAGTGGAAGTCGAGCCCCGTAACATCTTTGGCGTTTAAATACTCATCAGTCTCGTTATCGCCGCTTTTAGAAGCTACGGATTCCCCCGACTCCCTCCGATGGGTCTTGTCGTCGGTCTCTAGCGTCTTTCGAATTTTGAACTTTTTCGAATGTATGTCGCCAGGGTTGAATTTTTTCTTCTCTTTCTTGGAGTTCTTGATAACCGCAGAGTTTCTACCTCGGAGGCTTATGTGGAGCGGCGGGACCCGTAACTCGCTTTCCGTGGATTTGTCGCCCTTCTGCTGGTTGACGAAACTAACGTCCGCCTTGTAGACGGGCTGCACGACAGGCTCGTTCTTGTCGAGCTTGAGGCGCAGCTTGATGGACTCCTTCTCCGCGGGCTCGGCGGCGGCTCGCGCACCCGGCGCCCGCGGCGAGGCCGCTTTCGTAGCCTTCCCATCGCGCACTATGCGATCCTTCAGAGTGGCCGGCTTCTCTTTGACGCCTGTCGTTCTCGGTTTTCCGCCTTTCTGCGCAAGCGACTTGTCGTCCTTCTTCCCGAGCGACTTTTTCAGCTTATCGTCCTCTCTCTTGACGTCCTCCTCGGGTATGCTCTTCGCGATCCCGAATATCTCCGGCATCGGCGTCGTGGGGGACGTCTCCTTCACCGCCTCCTTGATCACGTTCGTGACGCTCTTTTCCAGGTTGCAGTTCGCGACGGTGATCTCCTCGGGTTTCTTTTCCTCCTTGGGCAGTGAGGGCGGCGCGTCGTCGTCCCGCATCAGCGTCTTGATCAGGTACTGCTTGCTCTGTTCCTCGATCTCCTGCTGCGTGGCCTGCGAGCCCACAGTCGCGGTAGAGACCGAAGGACTCGCTCTCACCGGAACCTTGCTCGGGGGCGGCATGGAGGATAGCGCGACCGTCGAAGGCTGGCCGAACGATCGCTCTATACTCGCGTTTGTGTTCATGTTCGCGTTCATGTTAGCATTGAAGCTCGCGTTCATGTTCGTGCTACCCGGGGAGGAGTAGGTCGCGTTGGGCGGCGACTTGAAGGGCGGCGTCGAGGAGTGTCCGGCGGCGGGGCTCGAGGGCGCGAACTTGTTCTGCGGCGGGACGGGCGGAGGGGGCATGAAGGTCGACTCGTCGAACGAGTCTCGCTTCGAAGGCACATCGTTGGACGCGGGCGCGGGGGAGGGCGACGGCGCGGGGGCGGGAGAGGCCGCAGGCGACTGGGGCGGAGGCGGTTCGTACGGCCCGTTACTCTGCGGGTACTGATGGCCGGTGATGTCGCGCAGCATCTGATCCGGCGCGTCGCTCGTGGAGGGCTGGTCGTAGAAGTCTAGCTTGGCGCCCTCGAGGTCGGCGATGTCGAGGTCGAGGTCGGCGCCGAGCGTGGGCAGCAGTTGGTCGAGGTCGCACGAGTCGGGCAGGTCGCTGAGCGCCAGCCCCAGGTCCCGGTAGGGCTCGCTCCACTCGGAGGGCTGCGTGGCGCGGGAGGCAGCGCGCTGTCGAGCGATGTACTGCTGCTGGTAGCGTTGGAACTCCTGGAAGCGTCACGGAAGGGAAGGTTTATAACGGATACCATATACACAAAAAAAGTTCTGCGTCAGCTGAGAGCAAGATAGATATAAGATAGATAGGGTTCACCACAACAAACGGAAAATAATTACACCCTGAAATTCTAACACAAAATAAGTAATAGATATATAAATTAACTTTCATTGATACACCACAATACAACAATCAATCTAAATGGTAAGTGTCATGTAGGGTGGTCTAAATAATGCACTATCACGCAATTTCATTTCTAGTTTTTCTTTTATACTTGACAAGGTAGCGTTTCACCACAAGGCACCTGATGTTAAAAGATAATGCTACACCTGGTTTGGGGACTAGACTTCAATTGAGAGAGCCGAAACATTTTCCAGCAATAACATTTATCACACAGTTATTCCAAAAAAAGTATCATGCAATAATGTAGGATTGAAATAAATTAAGAATGCAAAAGAGAGGTCTCCCGTTTACCAAGCAGTGGGACGGTATAGGTTACAAAAAAAAAATTATAAGAGAAACAAAATTCTGCTAATATTATAAACGTGAAAGATTGTGAGTATGGATGGATGGATGTTTGTTACTCTTTCACGCAAAAACTACTGAACGAATTTGAGTGAAATTTGGAATGGAGATAGCTTATACCCTGGATAGAACACATGAACAAACAGAATACTTTTTATTCCGGAAAAAGGTTCCTGCGGGATAACGGGAAGACGCGGGCGAAACCGCAACTAGTAAGGGTTTAAAAAATGATACACAAGTAATCTTACTTGAAAACTCGACTGCGTCTTCTGGTCCATGGTGGTCGTGGGCGGTAGCAGCGCCTGCAGATCCTCTGGCGAGACCCGCGCCTGCGCCGGCGGCAGGCCGCGCGGCCGCGCCTGCCGGTAGGGCGGCGGGGGCGGCGCGGGGAAGCTCTCCTGCCCGTACGTCGGGAACCGGGAACGGCCGACCACTGTGGAGTGGGGAGATAGGAATTAAAGTCTGAGTAGAAATCGGTAACTGAGGGAAAAGGAGGATAATATATAAACACAATACATAAATACATATGTATATCCTATAATTTTCTTCACGCTATTATTTTATGCTATTTTTGTTTTGTTTTTATGCTGCAGAAAAAGAAAAAGTATCCTATGTCCTTCCTCAGGATTCAAACTATTTCCGTACCATGTTTCATTTAAATCAGTTCAGTAGTTTAGGCGTGAAAGAGTAACAGACAGACAGACAGAGTTACTTTCGCATCTATACTAATATTATAAAGCTGCAGAGTTTGTTTGTTTGTTTGTTTGTTTGTTTGTTTGTTTGTTTGTTTGAACGCGCTAATCTCAGGAACTACTGGTCCGATTTGAAAAATTCTTTCAGTGTTGGTTAGCCCATTTATCGAGGAAGGCTATAGGCTATATTTTATTTCCAAAAAAATTAGGGATCCGTAAGAAAATTGCTATTTTGCAACCCAAGGTGTGAAATCGAAAATCTATTTTTGCGTGCGCTGCAAAAACTATTGACACTAGACCAAAACAATGTACTACGGGTTTGTAGGTCCCATTAAGATCTACAAAAAAGTCCGCGAGAGCATATGTCTAACTATTATAGTTATGCCACAGTAAGTGATCTTTTGTTTTAAAATTTTAATTTTTAATGCCACCGCTAGAAAAGGCTCTTTATTTGTATCTTGGTATTAATCCTTATCAAAATAAATTACTTCTTATTCAAAACTGCTTCAATGCCTTTATATAACTTTTTGAATCATTCAATTCGGACATTCCATTCGAAAGATATCACGAGTTTAAAAATGTAAGTAGTAGTAGAAAAATAAAACCGCCGCACCGCAGCGCAGCGGGAAACGCGGTAAAGTGCGGTCGCGGATCAGGAAGACCTTTACCTGCGCGGTTCAAACGTGCGGTCCAAGAAAAATTAACTTAGAATTAAAATAGGATAATGGGTACCTACCTACAGCAGGTAACGCGGTGAGGGGGCACCGAAGTGCGGGAATAATTTTGGAGTATACGGAATATATACGCTTTCGCGCCTAAACTACTGAACCGATTGAAATGAAATTTGGTATAGAGATAATTTGAGCCCCGGGGAAGGACATAGGATACTTTTTATCGCGATAAACTGTAGCCCACGCGGGTGAAACCGCAGGGAATTTATAATAAGTATAAGGGATTGCCAGCATAATTTATCTACTTATTTCTTTTGTTTACTTTTTTGACTGGCACATGCGTCAACTCGTGAACGGGTGCTGCTTGTGGGGTCTGATCTGCTTTGGTTGTGATCCCGCAACTCATTAATATTCATGTTCCCATATCCCAATGTGTACAACCAAACAAGAGAAATCTTATTAGTAAAGCTAATTAAAAAATATCGGACCATTAGATGACAAAAAAAGCTTGGGATTTTAGTGAACTTGCTCCAATTCAATCAATTAGTAATAAGAACAAAATTGTCAATGTGATCGCGCCAAAAAAATTACCTGCCGGGCGTTTCTTGCCTGTTCTTTTGCCGGCGTAAGGAGGTTGGAACAGGCGTAGCTAGTTTTAAGTTTGACATTTTAAAATGAACACAATGTATCCTATTGAATAAATAAAAATTGACTTTGACTTTTGACTATATTTTCACAAACAACACTATTGTAGCAAGCCGTTGCGTTACGTTACCTGCGTTGGGCGCGGGACTGCGGTAGGGCAGCGGCGGCGCGGGGCGCGCGGGGAAGGTGCGCCGGATGTAGGGCGTGAGCCTCGCGCCGGGGCGGGGCGCGGGCGGCGGGGGCGGCGGCGCGGGCGGCGCGGCCGCGCGGGGAGGGGGCCGCGCCGCGCGGTACTCGAACGGCGCCCGCCCCACTGCTAACTCCACCTACGGGTAGGTCAACACAGTTAGAACCTGTCGTTAAGGTACAAAGGGCAATTTTTTTATCCATGTCTCTAAAGCTGGCATTCTAGAATGACGCAAAATTCAAATTAAAAAAAAACCTGTACTACCTGTACTGTACTGTAACAAGTACAGTACAGTATTGTAGCAGAGTATTTGACATACATTTTAAGATGATACCTCAACAGAGGGACAACAGAGTGATCCTATAAGGATTCAGTTTTTTTCCTTTCGTGGCACGGAACCCTAATAATAGTGTTTTAAAAACGTGAGTGAAACATCTGGTCCGTCTTTGGCAATCGGACTTGCGGTGCAATGCGTAGTGCTGAAGTATTTCTATAATTATTTTTATCATTGATTAAACAATGAACTCCAAACAAAATACAATACTAGAGACACTACCTACTTAGTTATGTGGTAAATTCTCGATCCTCCCTTGGGAACATGGCAAGACTAACCTGTCCATCCTCGAGCCGCTCCAGCTTGGCCGGGTGCGGGGGCTTCGCCCTCGGCTGGGGCGCCGCCGCGTCGTTCTGCAGCAGGTTCACCAGCAGCGGCGAGGACATGGCCACCGTCGGGGGCGCCGGCGACGGCACCGCCGGGGAGTGCGGCGCCACCATCTGCGGCGACTGCATCTGGGGTGACTGCAACAACAATAAAGATAACATCTTCTTGTATATAAAAATCAATTGCTGTTCGTTAGTCTCGCTAAAACTCGAGAATGGCTGGACCGATTTGGATAATTTTGATCTTGAAATATGCGTGGAAGTTCAGGGAAGGTTTAAAAGGTAAGAAAATATAAACATTTATGGGCAATACGAAGTTCGCCATGTCAGCTAGTCTTCTTGTATATAAAAATCAATTGCTGTTCGTTAGCCTCGCTAAATCTCGAGAATGGCTGGATCGATTTGGATAATTTTGATCTTGAAATATTTGTGGAAGTTCAGGGAAGGTTTAAAAGATGACTTTTATTGGCGATACGAAGTTCGCCGGGTCAGCTAGTCATATACATATTTATTACCAGGGCTAGAAGGCATGACCAATTCGGGGGCCCGGAGTTCAGAAGCTAGTTGGGTCACAAACTCACAAACTTTCACGTTAGTAGTAGTAGGATTTGACACAGAGATAGGTTAATTAAAATAGGACATAAGCTACTTTTTATCCCGGAAAAGATAGAGACCCACGGGTGTTGTGTAGACATATTTTATCTGTTGAGAATTGTGTTTCCTCTATACAGAAGAATTAAAAAACACTAGTTTCCAGAAAAATATATCATCTTGATCTTTACAGCAATGCTTTGTCGCCATAATTATAAACATATTATTATAACTTTTTTTTTATTTATTCGTTTTTCCAACAGAATTATTACTGCTATAACAAACAATAATACACCAGGCAAAATCAAAAACACTGTAACTTAATTTTATTTTAGTATATTATGTGGTATACATTTCTATGTAGTGTTTATATTTTGAAGATCGTGCATTGACATAAATTTACTGTAACTTAGTGAACCAAAAAAGAAAAAAAACATGTCATACCTGCATCTGCGGCGACTGCATCTGCGGCGACGGTATCTGTTGCGGTTGTATCGCCGGTTGCGGCGTGGGGGGCTGCGCTTGCGCAGGGTACGGGGGCGGGGGGCCGGGGAAGGACGAGGTGGAGGGGCGCGCGAACACGCCGTCCTGCGCCGGCCGGCTGGGAGGCGCGGACCCGGTTAGACCTGGGGGGGAACGTTTCTTATTAGATAACTTGCTACGACTCGCGGTTACACTTACGTAATCTTATTTTTACATGTTATAAAGGGTAGTGTTACTAGTGTTTTGACATCGATTTATATAACCCTAAATTTGGGAACTATCATTTATTTTGTTGCTAGGTGGTGCATGCTATTCTGTTATTTATGTATTCATGAATCCTGCGCGTAGCGAGGGTTTCAAAGGTACGAGACGCAGAATAACTTTGCAGCCGAGCGAAACACACAACTTTTAAAGAATAAGAAAGAATAAGAATCATTTATTTGCAACATATTATACAAAATACAAAACAACACAAAATGCAATAAGTAATAACTACTATAGATGTATTGTTGCAAACCGGTCTCAACTCAGCGTTGTGCTGCTCTTTTGACCAGCGCTGGTCTTCCGTTGAAGCCGTTTTTGATGACGTCACTAGCATGAAGGATGAAGCTTTTTACCTCACTCCAGCAAGGAAAATGACAAAATGCTAGGTGCAAGATAAACAAATAGGTTTTTTTTTCATGCAATAGTCGTGCCGGCCAGTGCGATTATTTCAAAAAGAGGTTGGCACTCTGACATGAAATAATATTGTTGCATTTTATGTGGACTGGTGGTATGGAAAATTTTATTGAATAGAAAGTTTCGAAGTTTAAAAATACTTTCCACGCTAGCGCGCAAAATGCGCTTTTCCACTCAGATTTCGAATGATAAACAAAATCTTTCCGAGCCTGTGAGTTGAAAAGGTTGAAAAGAGGCTCACCCAGCGTATTCTCCTTCCGATGTATAACCCGCGCCTGGGTCATGCTCCCGAACGGGAACTCGCACCGGTCCGCGACGTGCGTGACGAGGTTCTGCGGGATCTTGCCGTCCATCGGGCACACGGTGTTGGGCGACTTGAAGTTGTCCCGCGGCGAGGGCCCGGGCTGCGGCTCGGAGGTGGACGCTTCGCCCTCGAGCAGGCGACCGATGCCGCCGAGCCCGGCCAGGAGCTCCGCGTTCGGTTGCGAGCGAGATGTGCTCGCGTCTGAGGGAGAAATACGCTCATTAGCTGGTTAAGGAGAGCGATGGCTGGCACATGCGTCTACTCGTGAACGGGTGCTGCTTGTGGCCTGTGGTCTGCTTTGGTTGTGATCCCGTAACCCGTTAATATTCATGTTTCCATATCACAATGTGCACAACCAACTAAGAGAAGTTCTAGAAGTATAGCTTATTATAAAATATCGGACTATTGATATTATGACAAAAAAGCTTGGGATTGTGGAGAACTTGCTCCAATTCAATCAATTAGTAATAATAAGAATAATATTGTCAGTGTGATCGCGCCAAAAAAATTACCTGCCGGGCGTTTCTTGCCTGTTCTTTTGCCGGCGTAAGGAGGTTGGAACAGGCGTAACTAGTTTTAAGTTTGAAGTTTTAAAGTGATCACAATGTATCCGTATCCATATAAGATAGCTACGCCTGTTCCAACCTCCTAACGCCGGCAGGTAATTTTTTGGGCACAATCACATTTACAATATTAGTCTTCATCATCATCAGCCAGTATCAGTCCACTCCTGGACATAGGCCTTTCCCATGATACGGCACTGAGACCGGTCTTCGGCTCTTCTCATCCAACTACTGGCAGCCACTAGGCGCAAGTCGTCGCTCCACCTAGTCGCAGGGCGTCCTACACTACGATTGCCAAGTCGCGATCTCCACTCAAGAACGGAACTTCCCCTACGGTTGTCGGTTCTGCGGCTTATATGACCAGCCCACTGCCACTTCAGCTTGCTAATTCTGTGAGCTATGTCGGTGACCTTAGTTCTCTGTTCATTTCTGATTCGATCCCTCAAAGAAACACCAAGCATATCCCTTTCCATAGCTCGCAAAACACTCGTATGTAAACATAGAACAGCACAAAGACAGTTTGGGACTCGGCCTTAAGAGGTATTTTAATAGATGGCACACATTCGATTCTACCCCATTTTACGAATATAACTTGACAAATTCAGGTCTGGCACTAAGTTTTATGGAAATAAAATATCGGACTATATAAACGAGAAAAAGCTTGGGATTGTAGTGAACGCGATCCAACTCAATCGATTAGCGTTAAAAGTAAAATTTGAAATGTGATCGCGCCCAAAATGACCTGACGTGCGTTTCTTGCCTGTTCTTTTGCCGAAATATGGAGGTTGTCACAGGCGATGCTAATTATAAGTTTGGCGTTTTAAAGTGATCACATGTTATATCCTACTAAATATTTTTGGAGATTTGAGTTTAGTAATAATGATATAGTGATAGTGCTGCAGTGCTAGTGATGTAGTGACAGTGATGTAGTAATAAGGATATATTATTATTGATAATATTATGTAATCATAGTGGCGCAGTGATAGCGATGAATTGATAATGACGCAGTGTTAGTGACGTAGTGATAGTGATAATGCTGCAGTGATAGTGATATAGTGGTCATTATGTAGTGAGTTTTGTAGTGAGTGACGTAGTGATAGTAATGTAGTGATAGTGATGTAGCGTTAGTGATAGTGACGCAGTGATAGTGATGTAGTGATAGATATGTAATGACTAATGATTATAATATAGTGATTTAGTGATAGTGACGTAGTGTTAGTGATGTAGTAATAAGCATGTAGTGATAGTAATAGTGATGTAGTGATAAAGTTGCAGTGATAGTGACGTAGTGATAAGCATGTAATGATAGTAATAGTGATGTAGTGATAATGTTGCAGTGATAGTGTCATAGTGTTAGTGATGTAGTAATAATGATCAAGTGACAGTAATATAGTGATAGTGATGCAGCAACAATGCTGTAGCGACAGTGACGTAGCGATTGTTGAAGACTAGCTCAGTAGTACTGACCATCGGGCGCGGTGTTGTCGGTGTTGATCCTGAGCTCGGCGCCGTGCTGCAGCCGCAGGCTGACGGCCGCGTCCCCGTCTAGCTGCACGGAGAGGATGCCGAGAGCGCGCAGCTGCGGGGCGCCCGCCGCGGCCAGCGCGCGCAGCCGCGCCGCCGCAGCGCGGGGCACCGACAGCGTCACGCGCACAGAGTTCCACGGCTCCACCTGCAATGGGCGTCCAGCGTCAACACTCGCCTTCATTCCGTATGTGGTACAGCCAGCGACAAAAGTAGCTGATCATAATCGATTTTCCAAATGCGTATTAGGTCAGTAATGTTTGGTTTTTCTTAAAAACTTACAGGGTAGCGTTTACCACAACACAACACACATGATGTTAAGTGATGATTCGGTCGAAGGTTGGTGTTTATGATGATAAAGAGAATCGGAAAATTGGTTTTTGTTCAGCTACTTTTGTCGTTGACTGTACTAGCATGTACACTTCCTACTAATAAATAGAAAATAAATAACTTGGCTGGAAAAGGGCCAATGTTTCAACCCCATCGCAAATGATCATCAATGTTATTTTATGAAGTTTTAGTTGGTTTGATTCCAGAGTGTAGTAAGCGAGTTTTCGACGTCACGCGCACAGTTCCACGGCTCCACCTGCAATGTGCGTCCAGCGGCAATACTCGCCTTCGTTCCGTATGTGGGACTAGCATGGGCACTTCCTACTTATAAATAGAAAATAAATAACTTGGCTGGAAAAGGGCCAATGTTTCAACCCCATCGCAAATGATCATCAATGTTATTTTTTGAAGTTTTAGTCGGTTTGATTCCAGAGTGTGGTAAGCGTGTTTTCGACGTCACGCGCACAGAGTTCCACGGCTCCACCTGCAATGTGCGTCCAGCGGCAATACTCGCCTTCGTTCCGTATGTGGGACTAGCATGGGCACTTCCTACTAATAAATAGAAAATAAAAAACTTGGCTGGAAAAGGGCCAATGTTTCAACCCCATCGCAAATGATCATCAATGTTATTTTTTGAAGTTTTAGTCGGTTTGATTCCAGAGTGTGGTAAGCGTGTTTTCGACGTCACGCGCACAGAGTTCCACGGCTCCACCTGCAATGTGCGTCCAGCGTCAATACTTGCCTTCATTCCGTATGTTGGACTAGCATGGGCACTTCCTACTAATAAATAGAAATACGTTGGCTGAAAAAGGGTCAATATTTTCAACCCCATCCACCGGGACGTGTATAAGAGTTCCTGCAGCCGCCTACCTTGTTAACTTTGAGCGTGTGCGGATGCGGCTCGGCGAGCAGCGCGCGCAGCTCGCGCAGCAGGCGGCGCAGGCGCGCCGGGAAGCGCGGGTCGCGCAGGTCGCCCTCGCACGTGACCACCACGCCGCACGAACCGGCGCACTTGCCGCTCGCGCCCGGGGGACTCGTCAGCCCATCGCTGTCCGCTGCCATGCTGTTAGAAAAGTACATTTTTATAAATAAACAAGAAAAAAAATATTGGTTTTTCAACGCTAAGTCACGTGGTCAGAAATATGTCAAACCAATACTTTTTTCTTGTTTTCTATTAGCGTTCATAATGTATTGAATTCTTCCGACTCCTCCAACAAATATCGTTATATTTTAGCCAATGTATACAAAAACTTGACAAATTATATCCCAAAACCTTCCTCGAGAACCACTCTATCTATTAATGAAAACAGCATGAAAATCGGTGCAGTAGTTTTTGGGTTTATCGCGAACAGACAGACAGACAGACAGAGGCGGCACGGAGGACTTTGTTTTATAATAAGTAGTGAAACTGCAACATTCAAGGGCATGCGACATCTACCAACCCGCACTGGGCCAGCGTGGTAGATAACGGCGCATACTCTCTCTCTTTGAGAGAAGGCCAGAGTCCCAGCAGTGGGAACGTGAAAGGCTGATGATGGTGATGATAAATAAACTAGCTGACCCGGCGAACTTCGTATCGCCAATAAAAAACACCTTTTAAACCTTCCCTGAACTTCCACATATATTTCAAGATCAAAATTATCCAAATCGGTCCGATTTGGATAATCGAATGGACTACACGTATAAGAAACCTGGGGGCGATTAAAAAATATATTCTTACCGAATATATACAAAAAAAAATTGCTGTTTATATATTAGATCAGTTGCGCCCCGCGGTTTCACCCGCATCTTCCCGTTATCCCGCAGAAACCAATTTCCGGGATAAAAAGTAAATGTGTTAATCCAGGGTATAAGCTATCTCCATTCCAAATTTCATTCAGATCCGTTCAGTAGTTTTTGCGTGAAAGAGTAACAAACATCCATCCATCCATTCATCCATCCATCCATCCATACTAACAACTTTCATGTTTATAATATTAGTAGGACTTTATGGATATAATATTACATTTGGATGACAAACTCACAGACAAACGCATTACATTAATTGGAATAAAATAATCTTCGAGTTTATATAAATAAGACAGTGCGTTTGTTAATTTTCCCTTCTATCGCATCGACGTGATTTTTTGCATAGAGATAGTATATAGGCGGGAGACTAACATAGACTACTTTCTATCCTTTTTTACTTATTTTTATAAATCTGTAGCCAAGCACCTATTTGGAGTAGTATGAAGTGTTCCGGCGGTCCCCTTTGTCCCACCACTGGAGCATTACTTGGCGGGGCAAAGTGGAATAATTTATTTATTTGACCAAAACATTTCAAAGTGTTGTTACGCGGTTAATCATTTACCGTTTTTGACACTATCGTTAATCTTAAACACGTTTACGCAATATTTTAAAACGGACATTTTAATAACACAATCACTTACGCTGATGACTCATCTAACTGATAAAAAATGGCAAACTACCACCAAACAAAAGGAAACTTTTGGAGTTACAATCGTAGGGTAGTCAGTCAGTCAATGGTGTCGATTCTGAGGCGTTATTCTACAACTAAACCAAATTTGACAGGTCTAAAACTAAGAAATAAATAAAAAAGTATTTTTTTCAAGCCATCACACCAAAATTATAAATGCAAAAGTTTGGTAATGTGTGAGTATACACGTTTGTTACTTCTTCACGCTTAAACGGCTGAACGGATTTGGATGAGTTTTGGAACACAAATAGCTGATACCCTGGATTAACACATAGGCTACTTTTTATCCCGGAAAAAAGAAATAACGGAAAAACCGCGGGTGTAACCGCGAGGCGCACCTAGCAACATATTTGACGAAGACATGTTCAATTTGTACAGAGAAATAAAATCAAATAAGGATAAAAGTGATAAAAAATTTAAATGATTTAAAAATCGTTATGGTAATTTCCTGTTTGCACTTTGTTGCATCGTCTTAAAAATTGAGCTGTGGACGTATTCCCCCAGCCCATTGACATTTTGCACATTTTGTTACAATTATGTGCTTATTTTCGATACACAAAATAAATTACAGTAAGGGACCATCCATAAATTACGTCACACGTTAAGGGGGAGGGAGGGGTTCAACGAAGTGTGCCATTGTGTGACAAGGGGCGGGGGGGAGGGGGGGGTCCCAAACTTTGTGACAGCCCTTTTTTTCAAAATTTAATATATATATATTAAATATTACAACGCAAAGTATAAAATTTCAAAATATGTGACATCAGACTAGGAGGGGGAGGACAAGGACGGGGGAGGGGTAATCATCAAATTCGTGTGACGTAATTTATGGAGGGCCCCTAACTTTATGTAACAATGTAATATAATGTACTAGTTGCGCCCTGCGGTTTCACCCGCCTTATTCCGTAATAAAAACTATGCCTATGTGTTAATCCAGGGTATAAGCTATGTCCATTCCAAATTTCACCAAAATCGGTTTAGTAATTTTGGTGATATGTGGTAACAAACATTCACACACACAAACTTTCAGATTTATAATATTAGTACTACAACTTTTGTATGTTTCCTGTTAGGAATTAAAGGTTTATTGTCAAAACGTACCAATGAGGATTTTCCAATATTGTTTTGAGTATTATGTACATACATTTAAATATTCACCAAGTGTTATTCAGTGGGAAATAAAAGTATATCATGGTTGACATAAATCAAAAAGATCTCAACCTACAGTATTATATTGCAAAATATAAAATTTCTGATCAGGACATTTCTTCAAACAGTAACTAGAAGAAAAAAAAATCTCTTTATTTTTTTTTCTTTACTTTTTTTTTCTTTATTTTTATATATCTTTATTATTTTGGTGGTATTTTCTACAATAATTTCTTAATATCTTCTTACAGAAAAATAAATATACCCAACATTTATTTAATTAAATTGTAGTAAAAAACTAATATGTGTAAATCATTTCGACTGTTATTGCCAAATGCCCTTGGTTCTACCAGAAGAACTATGGAGTAGGATCATGGGCAAATAATCCCTCAATATAAAGAATTTTTATTTAATCTATATCTTATATATAAAAATCAATTGCTGTTCGTTAGTCTCGCTAAAACTCGAGAACAGCTGGACAGATTTGGATAATTTTGATCTTGAAATATTTGTGGTTGTTCAGGGAAGGTTTAAAAGGCGACTTATTGGCGATACGGAGTTCGCCGGGCCAGCTAGTATGTATATAAAAATCAATTGCTATTTGTTAGTCTCGCTAAAACTCGAGAACGGCTGGACCGATTTGGCTAATTTTGGTTTTGAAATATTAGTTGAGGTCTAGGGAAGGTGAGAAAAATTAGAATAATTGCCGGGAAAACCTAAAAACAGCGCTTTCTCTCTTCCCATATAAACATTTTCTAAATTTAAATAAGATGTTGAGTAAATTTGAACTTTATTGCTATTTAATTAAGATGATTGATTTTTTGTTTTTTCGAATTAGGCAGTACGAAGTCTGCCGGGTCAGCTAGTTATTACTATTCATTTTCTTTTTTACTTCATACAGGGTACTTTTTGACCACAAATCACCTGATACGAGTAAGCTAGCTTAGGTCCCCAGTCCAGGTGTAGCGTGGCGCCATCTTCGACCACATCGTCACATAACATCAGGTGACTTGTGGTCAAACGCTACCCTGTAAATAGTAAAAAAAAAAGGTTTTTTCCCCAGCATCTACTCCATCCATTTAAATTTAATTTAAATAAATTCATTATTTAGCCTTTAAGCTGAGGCATTTTCCTACCAAATTTAAACACTTGAGCATGAATTAAATATTTGCAGATCATCGACAAACAGGTAGTTTATGAATGGACTTCATTTTAATGTTTTGATTATTTTATCATGGTGGAGGTAGGCTTTTCTTAAAGATCTTTTGTCGGCGTTAGGGGGCGTCCATTAATTACGTGGTGTTGTAGGGGGGGAGGGGATCAAGTTAAATATTTACAAATCTCACTTAGGGGGTCTTGGCAATTGGCAAATATCACGTAATTATTTTTCTTGCAGAAAACGGTGTAAAATTGCGGGAAAAATATTTTTGTTTTGTTATTTTTCTTATTAATCCAACACGTTTAGAAGAATAGAAGTTTTGAAGAATCTCGCCTGTGATATGGGGGGGGGGGGGGGGGGGGAGGATAATCTTAAGATATCTCACCAAGGGGGGAGGAAGGGTCGAAAAATTCTCAAAAATGCCTCATGTAATTACTGGACTCCCATAAGGAGGTTGGAACAGTCGTAGCTAGTTTTAAGTTCGACATTTTAAAGTGATCACAATGTAGGATACATTGAATAAAAACAATTGAATTTTGAATTATAACTATGACCTCTCATTCTCATCACTAATCTCAAAGCACAACAAGACCTCCATTTTTTCTAAGCTGAAATCTGAGCTATCAAACCCCGAAAACCACATGAAAATTTGATAAATATACTGCTTTACTGTTTTTGGTGAGTAGTTTTTTAGAGTTTACAATTAGTAAGAAATGAAATGAATGTGAGCGATGGTGGCCGAACGGTTTGGCGTGCGACTTACAAGACGCCGACACCGAGTTCGAATCCTCTCGGCCTCGCACCTATGACTTAATAAGTTATGTGCGGATTTGCCATCGCTCAAAACGGTGAAGGAAAACATCGTGGGGAAACCAGCATGCCCAAGAACTGCAACATTTTCAAGGGCATGCGACATCTACCAACCCGCACTGGGCCAGCGTGGTAGATTATAGCCCATACTCTCTTCTGAGAGAAGGCCAGAGTCCCGGCAGTGGGAAAGTGGAAGGCTGATAATGATGAAGAAATGAAAGAGAATAAAAATAAACATGTTAAATGTGAATTTAAGACCCTTTAATTTTATTGGTTTATTGCAGTTACTTTTAAAATAATACTTATCTCATTTTATTATTGCACATTGTAATTTAATACTGCTGTACACATGCCTACATAATTACAGTACTTTAAAAGTTAATATTTATTTGAAACTAGCTGTTCCCTGCGGTTTCACTCGCATGGGCTACAGTTTATCGCGATAAAAAGTAGCCTATGTCCTTTCTCAGGCTCTAGACTATCTCTGTACCAGAATTCATTTAGTAGTTTAGGTGTGAAAGCATAACAGACAGACAGACAGAGTTACTTTCGCATTAATAATAATTATTAGTAGGGATCATCATCATCATCAGCCTGTATCAGTCCACTGCTGGACATAGGTTCTGCGGCTTATATGACCAGCCCACAGTACACCACCCACAGTAGGGATTATGAGGTAAAATTAAATACCTCAGTCCCTATGTGAAATTATATTACTAACTAGCTGCGCCCCGCGGTTTCACCCGCGTGGACTACATATCATCGCAATAAAAAGTATTCTGTCCTTCTCCAGAGCTTGAACTATCTCTACATCAAATTTCATATAAATCGGTTCAGTAGTTTTGGCGTGAAAGCGTAACAGACAGACAGACAGTTGCTTTGACATTTATAATATTAGTAGGGACAATAATGTATTATTTTATAGTGACGTAACAAAAAGAAATGATAAGGTCCATGTATTGTATAAATTACAGAATGAATAGAATAAATATCCTACTTATCCTACTAATATTATAAACGCGAAAGTTTGTGTGTCTGTATGTATGTACCTCTGTTGCTCTTTCACGCTACTACTGAGTGGACTTGAGTGAAATTTGGAATGAAGATAGCTTATACCCTGAATTAACACATAGACTACTTTTTATCCCGGTTCCCGCGGGAAAACGGGAAGACGCGGGTGAAACCGCGGGGCGCAGCTTCTTTAAATATATTACCAGGACATTTACTTTGGATTTTCACACCAGGTTCATTATTTAATTGACAACACCCTGTTGATAATTTTACCCATATAGACTACATTTCAATGCAATAAAATCACCTTTCCCAGGGTCAAAGTTCCATCATAATCAAAGTTGTTTAGGAGAGGAAGCATAACGTAACACATTTACACCACAACTTTGTATAAAAAGAGAAAACTAGGCCAAAAGGGATGGAACTACTTACAGCCCAGAAATAGTAAAATTGCTAGTTTCATGTGAACTTATGAAAGGTAACCAGATAAGATAATAAAATAAAAAGACAGTTGTGTCTACTTAGAGTAAAATTATTGCAACTACAGGACACAAAAATAAATATTTAATAGAAATTACAACAGAAAGTAAGAGAAGTTAAAATTTGAAACATTATAGAGATTTGTTGATTTTAAATCCATTTGTAGTTTACAATCCAACCTTATCATTTAATCATCAAACTAATATTATAAATGCGAGAGTTAATAAATAAATATAAATATCGGAGACTATAACACACAAATTGACCTAGCCCCAAATTAAGCTTGAAACTTGTGCTATGGGTACTAGGCAAGTAGGCTAGGCTAGGCTAGTAAAGTTCGTATGTGTGTGTGAATATTTGTTACCACATATCGACATAACTACTAAACCGATTTTGATGAAATTCGGAATGGAAATAGCTTATACCCTGGATTAATACATAGGCTACTTTTTATCCCGGAAAAAGGTTCCTGCGGGATAACGGGAAGACGCGAGTGAAACCGCGGGCCGCAACAAGTTTACACTAATTGGTGAGGATAAAAAAGTTATAATACAGAAAATCCCATTTAAATTATATTACATTAGTATGCACCTAAAAAGATTTTAGTTGTAACCATAATGTATATCCAAAGCATTGTAGCAATAATATGCAATAGGCATTCCAGGAATGTTCTCAGATAAACATTTCAAATGCTTTGAATATTTCTATCAACTAACGTAAAGTGTGATGCTAATAAGATCTAAATAACATGTGAACTGATAACCTATGCTTATAAACATGGAATATCTCGCCCGAATGACGTTCAAGTGAAGGTTTGAGCGCCGAAAAGGCATACAACATGCAGTGTTACACAACCTATAATAAATCCAATTTCGGGCATTGATACTGCGAATGTAACCAGAGTTTTTATGCGATCGCCGCGCACGGCACGTCCTCCGCGGCCGCCCGACGTCCTGTCAACCACCAATGTGTCCATTTTGTAGCGGACATCGCGAGACCAAACGTCCGACATAATGTAAATAAACTAAAAAAAAACGCACTCACCTCTCATACAATGTCACATTCCGCTCAATTCAACACAAGATCTATTCCCTTGTGTTCCAAATCATCCTGGAATATGCAGCGCAACGACATCGCACTCCGCCTGGACGCAAACCAATATAGGTCCTATGGCCAGTGTCCACTTTATTCCAAAAACATATGACACACCACTTATGTCCCGGTTATGGTTCACCCGGGAAACTGTCCGCGGCTTATTTTTGACTTTTCACACGATATCGCACGACTAGAAACACGGCGATATCATCACGAAACGAATTCACTAATTTATGTTCCAGTGACGCAAAGCTCATATATCGTGAAGAGCAGCAGCCATTTTGAAATGTACGGGGAGTGCAGTCAAAGCATGGAACATTCGTAAATTACGGCCGCTCCTGTCTTTCTACACTCTTTATCAGCACAGTGATAGTTGAAAAACTTTATGCAGCATCCATTTAAACATTTTTCGTCACAGTTATTCACTCCATTTTCTTGTTGAAACTGTTCAAAACAACCTAAGCGACATCCGATAATTCCAGCTTACCCCATTTGCATGACACAAATAAAATACTAAAAAAACACTCAAAACACTTAAAAATGTACATAAACTGTGTCAGGCCAAATTACGGGATGTTAGGGCATCGTTTGATTGTATCAGGCCTTTAGAAAATTTGCTAAAAAGATAGGTATATAATTTACAAATAGTTAATTCGGTACGAACAATAACAACGGCCGCCATTTGCAATTTTCAACTTGACATGCGCACTGACTCGCAGTAGACAAACATGACGTGATGTAGCCTTTGACAGGCGTCTATTTTCAAAGAACGTTGTTAATTATATAAACCTAAAATCTATAAAACACATTATATTCGGATAGTTTCGAATCTAAATAAAATCCTGTAAAAATGTTATGATCATCATTTTAATTATTAATATGGGGTAGGCAAACGCTGCCAAAACGTAAGTAACATACGTTCATACAATGATAGCACCTTTTGTTTTTCATGCTTCATTGAAGGATCTTTGGGATTGGTTGAAATAATAATCTACATGTTTTTGTCATACTGAAAGGCATGCTAATTGGCTGCCGCCACGAAACATGAGGACACGAATCACTTCCTGTTGTAGTAAAAATTAGTAATGTGAAGTGTGAAATGAATGAACCCAAAGAGCCAAAGACCCATTATCATCACCGGTGAAATATTTCTATGAAATATTTGCCGCATTTTTCAAACATAAATAATTATCAGATGGTACAAGTTTTTTCTCAGACTATGTAAAACAAGCATCATCCACGGCTTCGATATCGTAAAAAGGAATTATAATTATATAGACCTGTCTGTCTGTCACGCTTTCACGCCTAAACTACTGAACCGATTTAAATGAAATTTGGTACAAGATAGTCTAGTCTTGCTTGAGCCTGAGAAAGGACACAAAAGTATTGATGGCTTAGTTGACGGCGTTGATACACATATGTTGATTGTATGATCATTTGTAGGACAGCCTAAATGTTACAGTTTAAAAATAAAACAAATGTCATAACAACTAAACAACCACTTTTATTTACTTTCAATAACGTTCGTTATGATTTTTACTTCTTCATGTGCTGATTATCTTTCAGGGATTCTATAGGCACAGATTGAAATAAGCCTTTTCTGGCCATTTCATCACTATAATCTTCAAATTCTCCTTTTCTGGAAATACAAACATACATTACTTTTCTTTTTTCAACAAACATATTTGACTTATTTGATAAGACGTTATATATTATGATAATATAAATATCAATATATTTATTTATATATAACAACAAATAGAACGCTCACAGTTAAGGCCAAAACGCTAAATGTGGCTTAAATATAGCATAATATCCTTACAAACTATTCACATATTATATCGAACATAATTTGTTGATTTTTGTCGTTAAATGAACCAAAATTGGAGAGTTTGCAGACAGGTAATGAGAGAAGGACATGCAACTAAAAAAAATCGTTCAAAACATTCTGATAGTTGTCGTTAGCGACACAAAGACATGGAGCAATCAATTCCACAAAAAAAAAACTTTAATATAATTTATCCGATCAGTCATGCTTATGTTTGTTGAGTGTTGTTATCTTCTAACGAATACGTATAACTCAGTAAAGCTGTGAGGTGAAATGACAGTTGGTTAGTGGCAAATGCAGACATGTTTTAATAATTTCTGTCTTTCCACTGCTGAACTGTATGTTGGCTGTATAGGCTGCGCTGTCTTTGCTTTTTTCATGGACAAATGAAAAAATATACATCCATGTATCGCTAGCGCCATCTATCCATGGTTTAGGAACTAAGTTTTTTCAGTTGTCATAAAAAAAGTTAGTCAAGTTAGTGGTTAGTCAAAATTTAAAATCCAATAGATGGCGCTGAGGATTCATAGTTCTCATGTATGATAATAAAGTCGATGTATTTATTTGTCAAAAAAAAATAGCACCTCTTTGGATTTCTATGCATTATCTGTGCCTGGGCAATTTGCGAATTGCGATTTGGTTGTTGGTTTTGTTTATGGTTTTACTTTTACTCTATTAATCTATATTCTATGGTTATTTAGTTGTGTTTGACAGAATGAATCTGTATTCTGTTTTGATTTTATTTCCTATTCGTGATTGTTCGCTACAAAAAAAATGAAATAAAATGTTCTAATATAATTTCGTGTAGGTAAGTTATAGTAACTACTTCTTATCTCGTAACTTGCAATTTCTCTAAAAACAAGTTGTTCCGTTGTAACTTCTCGTAATTTGCAATTTCTAAAACAAGTTGTTCTGTTGTGGCTCAGTGTCTACTCTATCAAACTGATTTACTTCCGCAGTACTGCTTTGAGTAACTACATAAGTAACTGCGGTCCAAGACGTATGTATGTATGTTACAGCGATTTTCTACTTTCAATTATAAATATTATTTTCTGTATGCTATATTACCTACTGCAAGTTAGACCTGCCCATATCACCTGATTATTGAAATATATTAATTCAAAAAATTACGAAATGAGGCTATTTTTCAGGTAATGTTTTAGATTACTTAAGGCTCCTGTTCTATTATCCAAAAATTCATTAATTGCCCATTTATGTAGCGAGGAAGTATTACAGCGTAATTAAATTCAGGATTAGTGAATGTTGTGTAAACAGTGTAAGTAATACAAAAACAGCACATAGGAATTTGACTTAAGCTCCATAGAAATAAAGTAGAACAAACTGTATTATATATAATTACTAGCGGCCCGCCCCGGCTTCGCACGGGTATTATTGGAGTTTTAGTAAGGATCCCTAATTTTATTGAAAACAGACATCAATATTTATACAATACTAACGTCACTCAATTGTTTTGCCTTCCCGGAACCTCTCCACTAACACTTGAACTTTATGGTATGGTATTAAAGTTCAAATTGACTTAAGTATTATTACGAATCGTTTGTATGGGGAAAAGAAAAGGGCTAATTTTAGTGTTTTCCCGGCAATTATTCGAATTTTTCTCGCGTAAAAACGATTATTGGACTTCAACGAACATTTAAAAAAAAGAATTGGCAAAATTGGTGCAGGCGTTGTTGAGTTATGCGCTTACCAACACATTTTGCGATTCATTTTTATATTATAGATATATATCCAATACAGGTAGGTAATTGAAAGTGACTGTTAGACTTCACAAAGAACATCTGCCACTTTTCATACTGCCTTGGACCTGACTAATATATTTTGTATAAAAATTACGAATAGTCTATTAAGTTGTACAACCGGCCTATAACAGTTATTGGTGTGTGAGATTTAGTCAAAAGAAAAAGGAGTACAAACAAAAATAGTAGAATAGTATCGTAGCAAAAGCAAACAAAGGTTAGGGTTAGGGTTGCTTGATCTGAATCAATTTTCCAGAAGCTCAATATCGGAAAAAATCAATTTAATTTTTTCTGGACTCCTTGAAATATCGTTTGTATAATCTTATTAGGACTAAAATTTCATTTTTTTTCATACAAGCTCAGGTCCGTTTTGGCCATTGTTCTTTTTATATTCAATCGCCATTAGACCAATCTTTTTGGCAGGCCTCCAATTCCTTAACTTTTGCCTAGCTCTGGCCACAAGACTTTCTGAACCCACACTGGGCCCGCGTGTAGTAATAAATTAACTACACACAGAGCAAACAAGGGGTTCTCGGACTGCAGGTTATCTTAACTAAACAATAGTCATGCGTCATGCTGCACTTACAAATAATAGTCCTTATACGCGGCAATCCTGGGCGCTCCAACTAGGAAGTAATACGAGGCGCCTGCTAGAGCGGACAGCACGAAGGCCTGCGTCAGCTTAGACTTGGTCTGGGTCCAGTGCAGGCGGCGCATGATGGGCTTCACCCGGCAGGGCGGCAGCGGCGGGGGCGGGGGGCATACTTGGGGGCATGGCGGGGGCGGCAACGGGGGGCATGGTGGGCATGGGGGCAGCTCGCACGCCTTACTCATGATAGCTTTAAAAAAGTGATTATCACAATTTTAATTCTAGGAACGATGATTAAATTGCTGTACCCACTACTAGGCTCGATAAAGTCAGCAACTCCTTCAAAGGTCAACAAAATTTCAACAAGCATTATAGCTTATTATAAAATATCAGACTGTTTAGATGACAAAAATAGTCAAATCAATCAATTAGTAAAAATAAAATTGTATTTGTGATTGTACCTAAAACATTACCTGCTGGGCGTTTCAAAAAGACAAAATGAAAACTAATTAGAAATAATTAGCTCTGCGTCGAATGGGTGTGATGATGGAAGTTATTAAATGCGTCACTGGTCGCCACGGACACATAAACTTTACCTATTTCTAGACTTTTTACGTAATCGTTTTGACTTCCGTATTTCTACCAGACCAATGATGATGTTATAGTTGATTATATTGTGTACTGGCGACCCGCCCCGGCTCTGCACCGGGTAGGCAAATAGTTGATACAAAAATCCTATTGGAAAAAGCACTTTTAACATTCCCGGATTTTCTAATTTTCCGGGTATTTCCTCTATTTTGTTTCCCCTTATATCGACAGCTATTTACCTAACGTAATGAATGTAACAAATCTATATTTATAAAAGAAAGTCGTGTTAGTTACACTACTTTGAACTCAAAAACGGCTGAACCGATTAGGCTGCAAATTGGTGGGGAGGTAGCTTAGGACCAGGAAACGGACATAGGATACTTTTTATCCCGGAAAAAGTTCCTACGGGATAACGGGAAGACGCGGGTGAAACCGCGGGGCACAGCTAGTAGTGAATAAATACTATTTTTCTGCAACAACAATAAACCTACTAAGATTTCCGCAATTTTCCTACCCAAACAAATTCAGATCAAAAATTCAAATTCAATCCCTCTTATTTCAGAGAACAAGTGCAAAATGGCGCAAAGCTCTCACGCTGGCAGCCACCGCCGCAGCCGCGACCACGACGCGCCTCCGCGGTACACCAGCGCCGACTGGGAGGCCAAGGAGGCCCTGTACCACCGAGAGCTAGACGAGGCGAGAGCCCGAGCCACCCAGATGGAGAAAACCATGCGCTGGTGGTCCGACTGCACCGCCAACTGGAGGGAAAAGTGGAGCAAGGTCCGGACAGAACGGAACAAGGCAAGAGAAGAAGCCAAACAACTCAAAAACAAAGTAGACGCTCTCAATAAAGAACTGGCCGCCTCTAAAGCAGAGAGAAACGAATACGAACACCAGTTCCACGAGGTGAAACGAGACAACGAAAAGCTTTTAAGCATAGGAGAAAGCAGAGTGCTATCTGGAGATTTAACCACGGAGGATGGCGTGGAACTCAGACGGAAGAACCTCGCGTCTCCCAACGAACCCTCGCATCGACAGAGAGCATCTCTTGACTCCCACAAGTTCTCAAATGTCGACAACGTCCTTGCTAACAAACTGAGCGAGCTCAGACTCCGACTAGACGACACATGCAAAAGTTTGCAGAACGAAAAGGACCAGAAAGCGTTTCTGCTATCCAAAATTGAAACGTTGACGGCCGAGCTACATAATACTAAAATCGAGCTCACACATAGCGATAGGACGCTAGGCTCTACTGATTCCAGTCACAGCGAGGTGGAAAGGCTACAAAACGAGCTTCAAGACGAAGCAGTGGCCAAGCAAGTTCTAGAAGAAAAGATAGCGGAATTGAGAATGGAGATAGAAAGAGTGAAATCGGAGAACACGGTACAATGGAGTAAGAGAGAGCTCTTAGAAACAGAGAACATAGCGATCTTGAGAGAGAACAAGAAGCTGTACGGACAAGTGTGCGAGTTGAGAGAACAAATACATAAACTCAACAGGATATCCGATGGGAGTGCGTACTTCAACGATCATAGTAACAAACTTGATTCTAATATCCTGTATGCTAGGAAGACGAGCGTCAGTCCAAGATCACGGGACTCCAGCAATGGTTCTTCCGAAGCTAACTTAGTGCAGTACGACGCGAAAACAAACACTTCAGGTGAAGACGACGAATTAGCTATAATCGAAAGAAGCGATATTTAAAACGTACCTCTTGGTAAATTATTTTTCGAAACTGAAAATGCAGTTGTTGACAATGATTATTTATATGTTGACTGCTAAACGTCACGAATGACAGATGTTTTTGAGCAAGTCAAATGTACAATGAAGAAGATTGAAGAGGTTTTAAGTCTGTAAAGTCACAAAGGTTTTATTAAAGGTGGTCCGAACAGAACACGAATGAAAGCAAAATGACGGTGTCGATTTAACTTAGATTCAAACGAGTATATTGTAATTTTTTGGTCAAGATTCGGGCTTAGCGCCGTTGAAGAAATACCTCCATGTAAATACATGAAAAAAAAAAAATATTAGAGTCCGACCGAAACTGTTTTTCCGGCCGAAACCGAAACAGAAACTCACGTGGTCAAGTATAAAATTCCCTAAAATACTGAAATTTGGTGCATTCTACCCAGAGAATGTTTGCGTCGGGCGATAACGCGCTGACTAAGGTTTGTTTCTACAGAGCTATCAAAATGGCGCACGAAAATTCCCGAACAAGGCCGCCAGCGTCCGCCGAAACGTTGCCGCCAGAAACGTAATTAGGCGAGAGTGCACGACAACTTCCGAAAACAGTTTCGGTTTCGGTAAAAGTTTCCCGAAACTGCCGCCGAAACTTGATTTTGAAACCGAAACGGAACTTCGGTCGGACACTAGTATTTTCCTTCACTGAACGATGCATTAATTTCATATCTGTTTGGATGTGCCATAGGTTCTTGCATAAGAACAACAACATGTACAAGAACATGTTCATTTCAACAAAAGTACAACGAAGGGCTTATTTCTTTAGTAAGCAAATGAATGTTGCATTTAGTTAAGCATTCCAAAAGTTCAAATGATAAAGTCACAAATATTTCGGTAGATTAAGAAAATATTAGTTTTCTTGGTTTGAGACTGCCGTAATCTGAAATTATTTTTTAAAGACTATGTAGTTTGATTTACGACTGAAGTAAAATTTCGCTCTTTGAAATGAAAGAAACGAGAATTTTCCAAAAAAATACTTTTTTTACGAACCTTATGTACAGTCAGCGACAAAAGTAGCTGATCGTTCTCGATTTTCCAAATGTGTTTCAAATCAGTAATTATTATTGTTTTTTTTTACATTTCACATGGTATCAATTTGACCACATCATAACACACCTGATTTTAGGTGACGATGAGGTCAAAAATTGGTGTCTAAGATGATGAGGATAATAGAAAAAAAGTGTGATTGTTCAGCGACTTTTGTCGTTGACTGTACACAGCAAATAAGAATTACATACTTAAATCGGCCAAGACTTTTTGAGTTTTTGTAAGACTAAAGAACAGCAATTGATTTTGACATGTATAGATGAAGATTAACATTATAATGATCAGTGCCCAATACAGGTTTTGATTAGTCTACAAAAACGTAAAAGTTTTGGTTTCCTGTCAAACTATCTTTTCAGCGCGCCTTACCGAAACTTGGAGGGTCTAAAATCGATAATACAGATTATTTTAAATCGTTTTATTTGTACTCCAACAAGGTTTTCGAGTTACTTTTTGAATTTAGACAGTACGAGTTGCCACTTTGACAAGTTGGCGGTAGTAAATGACGTTTACGAAAACTTTTATAGTTTTCAAAACTTGTACTAGTGGTACAGATTTATCAGCGTTATTCGTTTTTAACACAGACTATTTTCCGTAATTTTCCATTGACTATGAAATCTTTTTATAAAAAATCCAATGGACACGGAATAAACACGTACAGTCAGCGACAAAAGTCGCTGAACAATAACACATTTTTCGATTCCCTTACGGCCGAAATTAATAATCGATCCTGATCCGTTATCCGCGGTTTTGGATCGATATGTCATTTTAGTAGTAATCTGTCAAGCCCTAGTACTGAAATGACATATTATGACATGACCTCCTCCTTGTGTCGTTATCCTCATTGCTGAGGGTCGTGACCTCCACGAATTACTTTTAGGACGATCTCTTTCCATTTGCTTCGGTCTTCGGCAATGTGTATGACATGACATATCGATCCAAAACCGCGGATAACTGATCGGATCGATTATTCATTTCGGGCATTAACCTTCGACCGAATCATCACTTAACATCACGTGTGTTGTGTTATAGTCTAACGCTACCTTTTAAGACAAGGAATCGGCAATATTGGCTGCAGGGATCTCCTTTTTTCTCAGCAATTACAAAACATACAGCTAATATTCATATACAGTCAGCGACAAAAGTAGCTGATCGTTCTCGATTTTCCAAGTGTATTTCAAATCAGTCTTTATTATTGTTTTTTTTACATGTATCATTTTGACCACAACACACACCTGATTTTAGGTGATGATGAGGTCAAAAATTGGTGTCTTAAGATGATGAGGATAATAGAAAAATTTGTGATTAGTCAGCGATGTCGTTGACTGTACATTAAAGATCATGTTTTTTACATCAAATTGCCAGGAGGATAACACGTTTGGTTAACTTAGAAAAAACAAACATTACAGATTCAAAACGCATCAATTGATTTTCCAAATGCGTTTTGGATCAGTTTTGTCGCTGACTGTACGTACAAAATCTCTGTTTAGGTTGTAAGGATGGATCGGTAATCGGTAGCAAAGCAATACGTGTGTTAGTGATTGTTGAATATTGTGATAGTTTAGTATTTTAACGTGAACTTGCCTAACTTTAGTATTAGTGAAGCGTTAAGGCTTGAACCCACTGGCCCGCAAACATATACGTTCTTATTTTTTTAATATCTATTGTGCTTTGCACGCGTATAGGTAAAGATTTTTGACAGCCTGCTTTTTGGCTTCCAATTTTTTACTCGTTTGATTGTGTGAAAAATTACCTGCCGGGCGTTTCTTACCTGTTCTTTTGCCGGCGTAAGGAGGTTGGAACAGGCGTAGCTAGTTATAAGTTTGACGTTTTAAAGCGATCACAATGTATCCTATTGAATAAATACAATTGACTTTTGTGATTAATGTATAGATGGGATGGTATTTAATTTATTAAAAGCATAAAGAAATGCGCTGACCGTGTCGGTGGGTTTTGAGTCTGAACTTTGAATTTATATTAAATATTATTAACGTTGAATGGAAAACGTTTTATAAGAGAGGCAGCATTTTCTCATTTTGTCTTTAAACAGACGCGGATCCGGACCTCAAAAAATGGTTGTGGTCACGGCCACCCGAAAATCGACAAAATGCGAGTCGGATTGCAGACTTGCTCACAATCGATACATTGCATTTCTTTATAGGAGGCGTTTTCACGAATGCACCACAAGAACTTCCGATCTGTTTCGCATCGCATCGCATCGCAGTTTTGTGTAGGAGCCCTACGGGCGGGCCGCACCGCAAAACGTCAGAAAATTTTCATTCATTTCTGTCGTTCAATTAATCTTTGAAAAAAATGTAGAAACTACTCTATGGTAGGGATATAATTATATTATGATGGTATGGCGTTGCGGTGCGGTTGGAACTTGTTTCCATGGTAGGAATGCATTGCGGTGCGGCCCATCTTAATGTGCGCAAGCCCTTATTTATTAGAGTGGCGCCTATTTAACTCAGTTATAACATAGTAAAGGAGTAGTAGTTCAGCTTCATATAAATCAGCCCGCCGGTTTGAATGTGTGCGTGAGTAGCGGCACCGTGTACGCACGCACACAATCACGTAAACGAAAGGAGGCGGCCGGGGCCGCCATGCAGTCAGTACGGAACGCGCCGCCTATGCGTCACCGCAAGAGTAGGCAATTAACTCGTCGTGCGGCCTTAGCTAATCTACTGTTCTTTAAATACTGTGGTTGTAGTTACATAAAATGATACAAATATTATTTTTATTTATGCGCAAAAGATGCGGCTTATCGAAATCTAGAGAAGGCCTATAATAAAGTTAAAAAGTGTCCTAACGTGAAATAATGATGTAAACTAATTGTTTAGAATATTTATGATGTAATTATATTGATTATTGAATAATAAATGTAGGTACATATGTATGTGTTGAATTTATGTTGTTTTATTAACCCCCGACGGAAACAGAGGGTGTTATGAGTTTAACGTGTATAACTGGCTGGTTGTCTGTCTGTGACATGATGGTAAGTTATGATGCAGTAGAATGTGAATTATGCTAGCCCATGAGGTGCCCATTCACTGAGAAGAAGAGATTGAAAATTAAATAAATACCATCATCTATTTTCAGATATATATTTTTATTTAATATAAATAAAACTAATGTTCACGAAAATTGATGTTGGTATTTTCTTAATAGAAGAAGACTTAACCTACCAATATACAAACGCCATGGCTCAAGGAATTCCTTCATAATAAAGCTACAGATAAGCGCTAAGTTACGGGTCGAGTCCTGTGTCACAGAATAATAAATAGGTAGTACAGTCAGCGACAAAAGTCGCTGAACAAAACCAAATTTTCCGATTGTCTTCATCATCTTAAACACCAACGTTTGCCGCATCACTTAACAGGTGTGTTTTGTAGTGGTCAAACGCTACCTTGTAAGTTGTGAAAAAAACCCAAACATTCATGCTCCAAAGCACATTCGAAAAATCTAGTATGCTCAGCTACTTTTGTCGCTGACTGTACCTAGGTCACTATGCCAGCGTGGTAGATTACAGCCCATTCTCTCTGAGAGAAGGCCAGAGTACCAGCAGTGGGAACGTAAAAGGCTGATACTAGGTCTTGGTTTCTCGCCATAATTCAGTACCTAATAATATTCAACAAATTTCCTATTGAAAGAGTAACCGATGGGAACGAAAGGACCTCGAGCGGTGACCAACTGACCACAAACCGGAAGACGCTCTGTAGGTAGGCCCCCCACTAGGTGGACCGACGACATTGTAAGAGTCGCAGGGAGCCGATGGATAAAAATGAGAAGCCCGGTAAAGTTGTCGAGGTTAACTTGACCAACAGCGGTAGTCCCATCAAAAAACAAATTGATGCAAATGGCTAACAGCCGTTCGTGGTGGCGTTCAAGGAAGAACCCTATGTTCAGCAGTGGACTTCCGGCTGACGATGATTGAAAAAGTTATATCAATAAAACATTTTTTTCAGTATCTAGACATTTATTAAAAATTTACAAGTTAGTAAATTCGACCAAACGTTTTATAAAATTAAATATACACTTAAAACACAGTGGGTCAATTTATCACAGTAAGGACTCTCTAACGGTCAAATAAACATATAATTTTAGTAAGTACCCGTTCAGCGATTTTTATATAGGTAATACATAGGATGTTCAAAATTACTAAACTCAGGGTCATTAACCTTGATTTGGCGAACAGTATTAAGCTATTGTGCGTTCATTAAAACTTTTGTTTAGTTTTGGATAAGTTCAACTTTTTTTGAGGTTTTTTAATAAAATATTTTACACAAAGATAAAAACCTAGATAAATTATTTAAAACTTGCAACATTTGATCGTAACAAAAAATAAATAAAAATTATGAATGCTTTTTTATCACCTAGTAAAAGGCCGCAAAAACACTGCGAGTTACAATGATTTCTTAGTTCTGAATAGGTTACTTTTATCACAATTTTGAGTTACATTGCGGGAATAAAATTACACTGAGAATAAAGTTGCAGATTTTTATATCTGTAAATATTTCAATTTTAATAAGTAACTCGTTTTACATGATCAGTTATAAATATTTTATATGAAACATCTATCCGATAATGTTATGGGATTAAACATCTAAAGTGATTTGGATCATAACCTAAATTGGACCATAACCTAAAACTGCGTTAAAACAGCGCAGCGAACATCAATTTGTGATCCAATATTATATCATAATATATTACTTACGTCCTAAGTTAGGTTTGGACCTGTATACATAATTATTATTAGTACTTAGTTACAATCAATTCGCTTATATCTATTCTGCCGCCCCAAATTATAGTACCTACCGTTGACATTTCAGGAGATCTAACGCTTCGGTACCTAATCAGCTTTGCTACAACGGGGAGCCACACCCAAACCTGTTGGTAGATGGCGCTTTGAGCTACTGTACCTTGTTTACAACATTGTGTCGTGTTATAGCTGTGGTGGTTGTCAAAGAGTGGTTTTAGACCAATTATGAAAGAAACAGAATTTTTATCTATGATTTAGACATTTTAGACCAATCGTAGACTTGTATTTGACAGATCTAGGTACATTCGATCATGCGCCTCCTAGCGTGAAAAAAGTTAGTTGTTCTCCCCATTCTACCTATTGGCTCGAGGGGCCGGTTGCCGCCCATGTGGCATCCCCACGCTATCCAAGCGGCATTTCAACATTCAATCTAAAATGTACCGTATTTCCCACTGATTAGAATCAATTTTGCAATTCCCTATTTTGTGTCGAAGCGCTGCCGATTCGATGTCGAGACGTTAGACTAACACATCTAATTTGAATTAAAGAATCTAAGTTGGACGTAATAGCTCTTCGATACATACTTTGGAATGTAACGAGGCGCATTGTTTAGGGAAATAGGTACCTTACGACATAGAAACTAAAGTCTAAATCTGAAAATCTTATTTCTAATCGTGGCATTGCCGAAGTATTAGATGTGAGATGAGCTATAAACAATGTTTAGTGTGGACCAAAATACATCAAGCTACAACGTTTCACGTACATATGCATGTACAGAAAAATAGGTGAAGATTTACTTACAATAAAATTTTCACTAAATATGTAGTACAAAAACATTTTTAAGTAAATTCAAGTTAAACTTAGTAACTTAGGCTCTAAACTTGACAACCTCTATGGCGTAGGTTAAGGGTCGATCAACAACTACGACAAAGAGAAGTGTAGCGTCAATTCCTGCAGAAAAAATCATAAGAACTAAGTTTTAGGAGATTCTCAAAGTTTATAGTCAGCCTCCATATCCCATGATAATTATCTTGATGCATAGGGGTGTACTAAGAAGCGATTTTTTGAAATTCAACCCTAAGGGCGTAAAAATGGCAAATTGTACCCCACGGAACAGCTAGGGGTGAAACCGCAGGGAACAGCTAGGGGTGAAACCGCGGGGAACAGCTAGGGGTGAAACCGCGGGTAACAGCTAGGGGTGAAACCGCGGGGAACAGCTAGGGGTGAAACCGCAGGGAACAGCTAGGGGTGAAACCGCGGGGAACAGCTAGGGGTGAAACCGCAGGTAACAGCTAGGGGTGAAACCGCGGGGAACAGCTAGGGGTGAAACCGCGGGTAACAGCTAGGGGTGAAACCGCAGGGAACAGCTAGGGGTGAAACCGCGGGTAACAGCTAGGGGTGAAACCGCAGGGAACAGCTAGGGGTGAAACCGCGGGTTAATTTCGGCGTCAAACGAGAAAGGACGAGGGATATCAGAAGATTAATTAAAAACGTATGCAAATATAAGTACATACATAGATAGCCTAGCTGTACTTACCAATGAATGAGGTTAGAGTCGACTAGAGCGGTGTAGTAATAAAAAGCTAAATAATATATCGATAAATAAACAGAGGGCGATATCTTGTCTTTGAACATTTTTAATCTGTGCCTACGTCAACGGGAGCCAGCTCTGAAGTATCGATAGAAGATATTGGGGTGCGAACCTCTTGTACATTTTCTAAAACTGAATTTGACAAGTCTAAGAATAATGCTGTCTTTTAACACCTGTGGTCAGAAAAAGACAGCAATACTTTTTAGACCTGTCGTTTTAGTTTTAGAAAGTTCACAACAGTATATCGACAGTAATCTTTTAATAATGATGTGGATAAAAAATTGCCCTAAAAATAAAAACTATAAATAAAGTAACATTTTTTTTTCTTATTAAAATATAATTACCTTATCATAATATAATTACAACGACATAAAGGCCTTTCTCTTAACAAAATAGCACATCCTTATTTACAAGCTAGCACATCCTTATATACATCTATAAAACAATTACTATAAAAAAAGAATAACGTACAATGATTACCGAATTTTCAACCTTACGACATCGTGATAAGATAAGGTTGTAAGCAACACCTTAGATTCAGAAACACTTCGAGACATTCCCTGACGTTTTATGTCATAGAGCACCACCATAGTCTTTTGACTTCCTTTTTAAAACACTTTTCTAATCACACTACCTCATCCTTCTTACCAATATTATAAACGTGAAAGTTTGTCACGACGGATGGTCTTACTCTTTCACGCAACAACTACTGAACGGATTTGAGTGAAATGTGGAATGGAGATAGTTTCAACCCTGGATTAACACATAGGCTACTTTTTATCCCGGAAAACGGAAAGACGCAGGTGAAACCGCTGGGTGCAACTAGTAATATTATAAATGCAAAAGTTTGTGAGTGAGTGTGTATGTATGTTACTTTTTCACGCAACAACTACTGAACGGATTTGAGGGAAATTTGGAATGGGGATAGCTTAAACCCTGGATTAACACATAGGCTACTTTTTATCCCGGATAAAGGTTCGGAGAACGGGAAGACGACGGTGAAACCGCAGGGCGGAGCTACTTTAATAAAAGCGAAAGTTTGGATGGATATGTGTTACTCAATCACGCCAGAACGGCTGCACGGATCTGGATGAAATTTGGAATGAAGATAACACATAGGCTACTAAGTGTCGCGGAAAAAGATTCCTGCTGACACTAAAATCTATATATACAATGCCTGTCTGTTTGTAACCTTTTACGCCTAAACCTCTGTACAGATGTTAATGAATGTTCCCTAACTAAGTGACACCTTCAACCACCTCAACATCAGGTGTCTTCGGGCCAAACTTTTTAATTAAAGAATATAAACACAACAATAAATAATAACAGCCAACATAATAATATACTATGTACATTGTACATAGCTCGGACCCCTAACTATGATACCCTGTATCTAGGGTATCATAAACTTAGTGGATCGGGGATCTGCAAAATCCAGACACGAAACGAAAAATGTCGTTTTTTTTTCAATGCTCAAATGTTTGTTTCGTAGCGGATATCGAACCCGCGACCTCATCAAAAATGCAATTAACTGAACGACACAAAACGTCTTGTTTGAATTGAAATTTTTGAAACTCCGAAGTTAGGCTTTTAGTGGTGTCGATTCTGTTTTGCATTCTCTAAAACTAAACTAAGTTTGACAGGTCTAAAAGTATTGCTGTCTTTTTCTAACCACTGAAGTAAAAAAAAGGACAGCATTACTTTTAGACCTGTTAAACTTAGTTTAGTTTTAAAGAAAGCAAAACAGAATCGACACCAAACCAATGTCGGATTAGCTGTGACATCTGTACACTTAGTAGTAGTCTTTATCTTTATCTTATCTTTAAAAAACTTGTGCTAGGGATACAGATTCTATGATCAATGCGTATGAATTCGCGCGGACAAATGACTAGTGAATTCTAACCGCTGGTGGTATAAAATTAAGACATCTGCTCTCAGATCCCAATCTCTCAACTCGAAAAACCTGTATCGCCCTCAAAATTGGCCACCTCTAGAATGCCCAACCTTTTTATCTTGGGCTTGATGCGGATTCTAGAGGTGGCCAATTTTGAGGGCGATCCAGGTTTTACGAGTTGAAAGATTGAGATTTAAGAGCTTATAAAATTAAGACATCCACTCTCAAATCGCAATATCTCAACTCGAAAAACCTGGATCGCCCTCAAAATTGGCCACCTCTAGAATGCCTAACCTTTTTAACTTGGACTTGATGCGGATTCTCTTTAACTCTCTTTTCTCTTTCAAGATTGGTCTGAATGTAATTAGCTCTTTGGAACATGTAGGAATAGGATTCCCACCACCTGGCCCCTTATTCTTCTCTAGGCTAGAGGTAGCTGTGACATCAGTTTTACTGATGTTTGCTTGAGACGCTGTCACATCAGTTTTATTGACGTTTGCTTGAGACGCTGTGACATCAGTACTCTTGATGTTTGCTTGAGTTGCTATTTCTATGTTAGCAGTAAACGTTTCTGCTGCCCCAGCATAGTGATCAACGATTTCTATTTCAATACTCTCGTCCTTATCCCGAGTGAGTTGTTGTGTTTTCACAACTGGGAGAGCTGCAACGTCATTGGTGTTTCCTTTATTCCCTTCTGCATTGTCGTTTTTGGTCGTATCGAGACTCAGATTGTGGATTTCATCTCCACTGTCCAGCCCTGCTTCTATCAGACGGCTGTCTCGCTCCACTTCGGCTAATAGCAACCTATCAAACTCTTCTGAATCGAAATCGGATTCTGTTTCATAGTCAGTAGGCTCGCTCTGCACTCGAGCGGTATTGTCAGTGCCAGTTTTCTGAGCATTTTTGCTTTTCGTTTTCCTCGGCCGTTTCCTATTACTGGTTGACTCTTCATCGGTGTCAGAGGAGCTGCCTTTCTGGTATTCCGTTCGGTTTTTCCTGCGTTGCTTTTCGCTTGACGTCAGCGACAGCTTCCTTTTCTTCTTGTTATCCTTTGGAGGTGACTTTGTGTTGGTGATGCTTACTGGATCATTGCTTAGGTCGATTGGTTCTAAGTTTAATGGTTTACGTGCTTTTTTATCTTCGTTCGTGACGCCGAATAGATCGTTGATAGCTTTTGCAGTGGCTCGGCTTTTGCCCTTGCCTTTCCCTTTGCCTTTGTAGCGAGCGGGCGGTAGTTCTGTTTCAGACTCGCCCGTGTTGAAGTCAGATACAATAGCGGGTGGGACTCTAGGCTTGCGGTGTTGTCTGGAACAGATGTTATTGGTTAGAATTTGATCATCAGGCAGGGAACAGTATAGCTCTAGCTATACTGCTCTAGCTATAGCTATATGCTCTAGCTATACTCTAGCCCGCACAATCACATACATAGCTCTGACCCCTAACTAGGTTTCCCTGTATCTAGGGTATCAGAAACTACAAGGATCGGGGATCCACAACACCCAGACACAGAACAAATACTTACGCTTTTTTTTTCAACGCACAAATATTTGTTCTGTTGCGAGAATCGAACCCGCGACCTCACGCTTCGTAGTCGGCTATTCGCCCATTGCGCCACATCAGTCGTCAGTTTGCTCTATAGGAGATAGAAATTTCACACTACTTCTGTGGAGTCAGTTGTGTCAAATAATCTAATCTCTGAAACGGCTTGACCGATTTTGACAGGACTTTCACTCGCAGATAGCTAATGTTATAAGGAGTGCTACTTTTATTATAAAAATTGAAACATTTGAATGGTCATAGGATACTTCATGCGAGTGAAACCGCGGGGAACTAGTCTTCTTATATATAAAAATCAATTGTTGTTTGTTAGTCTCGCTAAAACTCGAGAATGGCTAGACCGATTAGGATAATTTTGATCTTGAAATATTTGTGGAAGTTCAGGGAAGGTTTAGAAGGTGACTTTTATTAGCGATACGAAGTTCGCCGGGTCAGCTAGTTGTATAATAAAAATAAAGTTGAAACGTGCTCTACCTTTCCTTAACTCCCGTGAGATGCCTCATGGGGTCTACCACTTTCGCCATCGCCCGCTCCTTGATAGACTGCACGCGATGTGAGTCCTCAGGGACCACCGCTCCTGATGGTCTACTCGCTGCGAACACAAACCAATGTTAGAATATAAGGAACTACAATAATAAACGTGAGAGCTTGCAAGTATGGATGTACGGATGTTTGTTACTCTTTCACGCAAAAACTACTGAACGGATCTGGATGAAAATTGGAATGAAGATAGCTTATACCCTGGATTAACACATAGGCTACTTTTTATCCCGAAAAAAGGGGTAAAACCGCGGTGCGCAGCTTGTTAAATTATCCTACTAATATTATAACCGTGAAAGTTTGCGAGTATGGATGTTTGTTACTCTTTCACGCAAAAACTACTAAACGGATTTGAGTGAAATTTGAAATGGAGACAGCTTTTTCCTTGGATTAACACATAGGCTACTTTTTATCCCGGAAAAAGGTACCGGACACCGAAAAGACGCGGGTGAAACCGCGGGGCGCTAGTAAGAAATAAAGTTGAACTCACGTTTGTCATCTTCATCATCCGGGTCATTTTCACCGGCAAGGATGTAACGTTGATAGGAATCGATCAGCTCGTGCGAAATTTGTTTGGACGAGCATAGTGTACCTGCAAATTTATCACGAATAATAAAAAAAAGTACTACTTACAGGATAGCGTTTGACCACAAGTCACCTGATGTTAAGTGACGATGTGGTCGAAGATAGCGTCACGACCTGTCACCTGGATTGGGAACTGGCTCTCAAGTGAGACTGCCGGAACACACCGATAGGTGTTTGGCGACAGACCCTTGAGGCTGGTAGCTAGCCAGGCGAGCACTAGAAAATGCCCTACCACCAAGCTATGGTTTCATCACGATGTTTTCCTTCACCGAAAGCTCATACTCATTGTAGAATTAGTACCCACGACCTACGGATCGTAAGATGTCACTACCACTGTCCCGTCATCGCTTCCAAACGATTTTTAACGATAATAGCCGAGGGGCTTAAAGTACCATGTGTTGTAGTCAAACGCTACCTTGTCGCTGAACAAAAACAATTGGTCTGATTCTCTTTATCATCTTAAACAACAACCTTCGACCGAATTATCTATCATTTAACATTAGGTGTGTTAGGTTATGGTCAAACACTACCTAGTAACTTGCCCAAACATTACTGATCTAAAACACATTTGGAAAATCGAGTATCATCAGCTACCTTTGCCGTTGACTGTTCTAGTGAATACGCACAAAAAGCGCAGTCCCCATGCATCGGTGATAGAGATGCCACGAATATTCGGCTACTATTCTGTATTCGGCCTATTCGGCCACTTTTTTTGATATTCGGTATTCGGCCGAATAGTACTTATTATTACACCAAATCGAAAAAAAAAAAAAATCGCATGCTTGTAATTGTTAGTTTTAAGGTTTTTGCAATGTCCATACAGTATTTCACCGCTTATCGCAATCTGTTCTGTGGTTCGCTTCAATCGGTAGCTCACCCAAGCACAGGTTTCGACCTATTTGGGTGGCTATTAGTCATAACACCATAATGTTTTTTTTAACTGGTATTTACAAGTCTTAGGGACTCATGCGCGGCATCCCCTTGTAAAAGGTGTAAATTAGACTGTAAGTGTTTTTTGAATAAATAAATAAATAATAAATAAATCGTGGACAAAAAAGACGCATCATATCACTCAAGATTTGTATTTATTACCAAATTACATTATTTTAATAAGTAAAATTAATCAGTGGTAAGCTGTGATGGATAAAATCAAGCTTTTCCGCATTTGATGGTAGCAAACGATTACGTAAATGATACCAGCTTAGTGCCGAATGTTCGGCGGCCGAATATTCAGCGCTTCGGCCGATAGAGTTGCAGAACATTCGGTATTCGGCTAAATCACTATTCGTGGCAACTCGAGTCGGTGATATCCGGCAGTCTCACTTGAGAGCCAGTTCCCAAGCCAGTGGGTCAGTTGAGTTGAAGTGCCTTGTGGTCAAACGCAACACTAGAAGAAAAAAATATAAACAGTTTTTGGATAGGTACAAACCTTCGCCGATATTCTTCTTCTTTTTTAGCTTCTCTCTTATGGCTTTGTACTTCTGGTCTTGAACATGGAGGTCTTTGAGAATCCCCATGACCTCGCATGTCTTCGTGAGAATTTGACGCGGCCCATCAACTTGCGTGGAACCTGATGAGTTTGGACAAGCACACTAAGGTTTTTTTGATAAGTAGTCAAGGTTTCATCATCATCATCATCAGCCCGTGTCAGTCCACAGCTGGACATAGGCCTCTCTCAAGGTACGGCACTGAGCTCGGTCTTCGGCTCTTCTCATTCAACCACTGTCAGCCACTCGGCGCAAGTCGTCGCTCCACCTAGTCGCAGGGCGTCCTACACTACGTCTGCCAAGTCGCGGTCTCCACTCAAGAACACGTCTACCCCAACGGTTATCGGTTCTGCGGCTTATATGAGCAGCCCACCACTTCAGCTTGCTAATTCTGTGAGCTACGTCGGTGACCTTAGTTCTCTGTTGGATCACCTCATATCTGATCATTCCTTTAGAGAGACTCCAAGCATAGCCCTCTCCATAGCTTGCTGAGCAACTTTAAATCGGTCGGAGGTGGCAATGTAAGAAATCATATCAAAATAAAATAAATGGAATCTTTATCTATAAATTTTAAACTAAGTATACTATGGTTGAAAAATAAGGCCCCTAATCATTGACGTACCAAGATATGGACATCGGGTCTTTAGCTCAAAAGCGTCCAAACCTAAAGAGGTCTAAAATGCGAAAAGTGGGCTGCTAATCACACACACACACACACCAGTATCCGCTTTGTCGCGTGAGTGTAACACGGTCGATGCTGATAAATAGTTGCAAGCAAAATTATGCTGTATTTTATTGATCTAAGACATCAATTAAAATGTTTTACATGAAACCTACCTACAGGATAACTCAGTACACACTCGGCTACTCAGCCTTTGCATTACCTTGCATTAAACCCGACGTCCATCCCTTATTTTAAGACTCTCACATTGTTCTGACCCCCCTAACTAAGATTCCTTGTTCCTTTGTTCCTTCTATTAAATCGACTTACCATCAAAGTACTTCCTGATAGGCTGTTCGAGGGCCACCTCTCTCGCTGCGACGTGGTACTGGGTAGGTCCGTGTATCAGCACCCGTCCCAGTATGTAGACGACATCAAACCTTCTCTGCTTCCTGGCCTCCTGCTCCAGACTCTTTATTAGAGGCACGTCTTGGGGCACCAGACGGAGTGCGCTGAACCCTTCGAACGGTTGGAGGTTTTGGAAAGCGTACACTAAGTACAGGCCCGCTACGTTTTCCTGTTGATTAATCATAAACCATCATCACCCTACCAATGTTATACACGTGAAAGTTTGTGAGTATAGATGGATGTTTGTTACTCTTTCACGCAAAAACTACAGAACGGATCTGAATGAAATTTGGAATGGAAATAGCTTATACCTTGGATTAACATATACTTTCAGGTTTATAATAATAGTAGGATTTGTAAATGACGTGTATAAATTTTTACTAGGCGCATTGTGGTGCAAGTTTTTAGAATACTTTTAACAGCTTCAATTTTTTATATTTATTTGTTTGTTTTGTTTCCTTTTATTATGATTTTGGCGTATGAATCTGTATCCTGGTTTAGGGATTCTGACAGCCAATTAAATATAGTTCAAAAAAGTGTTTTAAAAAGTCCAATAGATGGCGATAACAATACATGGAACTATGTCAAACTGATTATTTGACGTTTTTAACTCAAGTCTCATGTTGTATTCGACTTACCTCAAAGTTAACAGTTTTTGTCAACATAAAGTCTTTCGCGATGTGTAAAGCCTCCTCTGCGAATTCAGCTAATTCCGCGCTTGATTGACGCCCGCTGTGAAAATAATAAGAGAATTGACATCAGGGGTTGGAATAGGTAGTTTTCAAGTAGATCATTATCAGCCTATTACCATAGTACAGGAGTAGTAGTTCAGCTTCATATAAATCGGCCGTCGCCGGTTTGAATGTGCGCGAGAGTAGCGGCACCGTGTACGCACGCACTTTTCACGCACACAATCACATAAACGAAAGGAGGCGGCCGGGGCCGCGGCCATGCACTCAGGCCGCTCGACGAGTTAATTGCCTACTCTTGCGGTGATGCATAGGCGGCGCGTTCCGAATTGAGTGCATGGCCGCGGCCCCGTTCGTTTGTGATTGTGTGCGTGAAAGTGCGTGCGTACTCTCGCACACATTCAAACCGTCGTGGCGGCCGGCGGCCGGCGGCCGATTTGTATGAAGCTGAACTACTACTCTTTACTATGACAATAGTCAATCATGCGCCACCTAGCGCAAAAAAAACGTTAGTTTTCCTCCCTTAACTGAGGACTTAATGATGTAGGATATAATCCGTCTCCATAAATAAAACTTACTGAAAGATACATGAAAACTGCATTTGCTTCCATATATTACAGAACTGTTCAAATGTCAGTTTATACACCTGCAGACATTTCTCTACGAGAGTATCGCAGTCTTCTCTCAGCCCTTCGGCAATGTACACATTCTCTATCTTCCTATTTGGATCCGAGACGCTGACATTTGTCCGTTTCTTCTCCACATAAGATTTGTCATGGTATACACTATTGAAATTGTCATTATCGTCCATAACTATTGGTAAACCTAAGTTGTTCTTTCTCCTTGCTTCTTTTGGTTTCATGATCCGTTTTCTTTCTTCATGACACACCGGTAAGTTATAATTTTGCTGTTCCGTACCGTTGTTCGTATTCCCTGGGCCTTTTTTGCGCATTAAAGTTGGTGCGAATGTCATTTTGGACACAACTAGGTCCTTGGATGTTGACGCTTGCGTGTCATCCTTTGGCGATTGTAGAGACGCAACGGTATTAGAAGTTGTATCGGTTAGAAGGGGCATATTTTTTGATTCAGCCTCTTGTAAATTTGGCAGAGCAGCTACCTTAGTTTCTTTGGAATTCGGAGCTGTTGTTAGCTTCTTTATGATTATTATTGGGTTTTTAATACTTGATGATTTAATGATTATTGGTTTCGGTGCCTTCTTTGTGTCAGCGTTTGATGGTTCATTTGGGTTACCCATACCAGTCCCTTGTACTTTGTCTACGTCATTTTTTACTTTGTTTACTTCGGGCAATGTTGAAGCTTTCAATTGTTTTAACTGAATTAATTTTGTCATGTTTTGTAGTGGAAGGCTTGCGACATTGGAAATCACAGTGATTTTATTGCTACCTTCTTTTTGGTGATTATTCTCAAGTGGTGTTAGTATTGGCAGACCTTTATTGTTAGATGACACCACCTTAATTATTTTTAATGCCTTCCCTTCCTTTTTATTTGGATGCTGATGGCCATTTGAAGTTGATGGTATACCATTCTGCTTTTCTAAATTGGGCCCATTTTGTGATTTATTCTTATTCATTAATTGCAAGGTGTCTTTTGCTGTAGAACTCAGATCTGAAACAATTACAACGATATCTTAAATCAGTATTAACAATACTATAAGAACAAAATAACAACATTTGGTTGCAAGTTTGACTTCTCCGATTGTCAAGTTAAAAAAACATTTATCTGATTCACTAATCACCATTTCTGTTACTGTAGATTCGTCTAATAAGACATACAAATAGTTTTTCTTGTCCTGAAGACAAATTTTAATACATAGTTTGAATTGAAACCATATTTTCAGGACCAGGCAGTAGGCTAGGTATGCAACAAGTTGAATCTTTATATAAACGTGACAATAGCAAAGAGAATAAATACAATTCGTAGGGCCATGGCTATAGTCAAATTTTATAAATAGATCGATTACTATTGTTCGCGGGAAATCGTCAATCCATTTCATTGATTTCATGTACCTACAATGATTGATTAAATCAAAATATGATGTTCATAGTTTGTCTAACCAAAACATCAAATTACTTAATACGTTTGATTGCAAGCAATATTCCATTAATTAATGTAGTTATTGATGTGATCATTGATTTCGAATCACCAATACCAAAAACAGTTAGTTAAAGATTGATGTTTTTTGCACAATGTACTTACGAGACATGGTAGTTCTTGAAACAAAGCTGCTTGGTAAGCCATATATACACCGCACACATAATTAGTGCAATCAGTTGTGAAAATACATTATTGTACCGTTCTCGAAAAATAAAACACTGTAAAAAAACGGCAAACTCGCGTCTCGGACTTCGGGCATCAATCAACTAGTGCTGTGTTTATGTGTTTGTTTGTGTTGTCGATATTGTTGTCTTGCCAAGTTGCCATGGTAGTCGATAGGTGGTTAACTATCGATAGTCCATTACATAGTTATAATGAAATAGTATCGCAAGATTTGCTTGTTTTGTTAATTTTGAAGCATTAGAAGTAGGTTTTGAAACGGGATAATTACCATGGGGGAATTACTCTTGGGCACTCTACCTGCACGCAGCGACCTAAATCAGGTTTTTTATTTGTAGATGTTTAGTTTTATATAGATAGTTTAGCTTTAGTATTTAGTTTAATTTTATCCAATTGTATATACTATGTTGTTTTTTTTAATAAAATAAATCCATATTCACACATAAAAAAAAATTACCATGTATTTGTCTGAGTTCTCGATATTTCGGTACTGCTGCAAGCGTCATGATCACGAGAATATTAAAAGTTTCTACAATCCTACCCCCAGAAAATAATTTGTTGATCGGTAGCAAAAACCTCACTAAAAAGTATTGGTAATATTATCGATCAGCCTTTGATATAAATGGTATAGATAAATTGGTCAACGGGTAATATTATATTTGTATTGATAGAATCGATACTAACATAAAAAAGTCAATAGTATTGCATGCATAAAATAGCATATCACATGAACTACATCATCGATACCATGGACAGGCTAATCGATAGTTCAATATTCAGTATCAACACAACACTACTGCAAGTCCTTACTGTCACTGTCAGATGTCATAACAAAAAAAAGATTAATCTATGACAGTACATTGTCTATGACTAGATGAACTATGTACACACAGACAATCACAAGAGATTTGAAACGCCAGCATGGGCCTCCGGCCTACAAATAACTCTACGGCTTGTAGTACAATACTTCTTGGGCGAACCCATCATTGAGGCAGTTTCTAATTTATTCGATTGCTTTAGTTTTTGGCGGGTACATTTTCATCGAAATCTCTCTTACCAACTACCAATATCTCTAGAACTAACTGGTCAAAGGCGCTGTATGCAGAAATGTTGAAAGAGGCAATAAGGCTACAGCCAGTGGCGGACTTACACATTTGCCGCCAGTAGGCTATTTAATTGCCGCTTCAACAAACAAAAAAATAAAAATTTTTGATTCATTTTTTCACACACACCTTCTTCTTCGTCTTGCCCTGGTCCCATTTATTCACACACACCAATAAGTTTAAAGTAATTTGAAGAGTAGCAAACAACCTGCGCCCCAAAATCTGCTGCCTACTCAGCCCGCTGGTAAATCTGCCTCTATCCACGGCCCATAGCAGACAAATCGTTAACAAAGAAGGTACTCACTACAAGGTATTAGTGCAAATCATACAATCAATGATTTAACCATTCATTTATTAACACTAAGCCCGTAATACATACAACAAACGCAATGATATTTCAACTAGTTTTATATTCACTGTTTAATGCTTAAAATCAAATTCAAGTCGGAACTAGTAGCATTGTCGTTATTACATTTTTATGTATGGCAACATTATGGTATTTTTTTTTTAACAAGGCTGTGCGTGCGTTTTTTTTTTATTGCAGATGTAATTGATTGATTTATTGATCACTACTAATAATAAACTAAGTAATATTGTATTTAGATGGGCTGCTTCTCAATCAGTTTATACCAATGTCCGCATTCGCAGCGGCGGGGCTTGTCCTGAAACAGAAACAAGTATAATTTTTACTACGACTTCTCTTTCCCCTCTATTTCTCTGGGATACCATCATCAGATCCTGGTTTCCTTATCGTGGTACCACCCATCTCCTTTCCAAAAAAAAAAGAATCATCAAAATCGGTTCATAAACGACGAAGTTATCCGCGAACAAACATAAAAAAGCATATAATACGGTCGAATTGAAACCGCCTCCTTTTAATGATGGCAGTGACGTCGGCTTGCGATTCGTAGGTCATGGGTTTGAATTCCATAATGAGTTTGGACTTTCGGTAAAACATCGTGACGGGTAAAACATCGTGATGAAACCATAGCATTATGGTAGGGCATTCTACCTTCCACCCTTTCTGTCAGCCAAGCACATATTGGAGTGTTCCGGCAGCCCCACTTGAGAGCCAGTTCCCATTCAAGGCGTAGTGTGGCTCCACCTTCGACCACGTCGTCACTTAACATCAGGTGACTTGTGGTCAAATTATATGTTAAAATGTAATGTAATCACCTTGTGTATCCAAAGCCAGGTGACGGCTGTGGCGTGTTCTTCACCTGAAACAGATAATAAATAGAATTGATTACAAATTGTTACTTTGCAAGAAACATTCATTGTTACTAATAGTGATAAGACTGCTCATTGTAACTCGAGCTCTATGATCTTTATGTTCTATTGTTGTGGTAAAACAATAAAGCGTTATCTATCTTTCTATTAGGCTTCTGCTCCACTAATGTTAAGGCGTATTTTAACACAGGCGAAAATACGCACAAAAATACGCATTAGCGTATTTTTTTTATTGTAATAGTGTGGCAAACAAGCAAACGCTCTGCGTGTAGTTAAGTGATCACTGTCATAGTTGCAACACTAGGGGCATTGCCGACCCTGTAGAACTCTTTCGACACCTGTCTATGAAGGACGTGGCTAGTTACATTATTGTAGTTAAGCTCCAAAAATTGCTTCTTGTGAGCTCTCAAATTGGAGGTAGAAGACGTACCTATGTCCATACAGGACGTGCGCGGGCGGCATAGAAAGAATCAGAGAGCGCACAGCGCTAATGTGGTTTGATGCCATTTTCAACTCACTAAAATCTAAAAACCTTCGATGTGCCGAAACACAACCTCCACGAGAGATATACAAGGTGGGCCAAAAGAAGTAATCCGATGTTGATTAGCACTAATTTTTTCGAATTGTTCCGCAAAAAAATAGACATGATTATTCCGCGTTCTTGGGGAGTGTATCGCTCCATGGCTTGTTCACTTGTATTCTGCATCTGTCTAGCCCACAAATGTCAAAACAGATTTGACATTGGCGGCCATTTGCAAGAATGAGAGCATCTTCCAATAAGGTGATTTCTTTTGGCCCACCCTGTACATAGCTTAAAAACCAACGTCACTATTATAGCGTAACAACATTGCATTTAAATTAACGCCTTACAATATTTTTGTCATCTGCGTAATGTGAAAAAGCGTAACGCGGTACGCATTGCGGCGCAGGTGTGGCTGGAGCATTTAGAAAAGTAGTACGGTCAACGACAAAAGTCGCTGAACAATAACGAACTTTCCGATTACCTTCATCATCTTAAACACCAACCTTAGACCGCATCATCACTTAACATCAGCGCCCCCAAAGAAAAAAGTATTGGTTTGACATATTTCAACGCTAAGTCACGTGGTCAGAAATATGTCAAACCAATACTTTTTTCTTGTTTTCTATTAGCGTCAACGATTGCAGGATGCATCTTGGCTAGGGGCGCAGGTGTGTTGTGTTGTGGTCAAACGCTACCTTATAAGTTGTACACAAAAAGCAAACATTCATGATCTAAGACACATTTAGAAAATAAAGTATTTTCAGCTACTTTTGTCGCTGACTCTACCTTCTACCATTCAGTCAAACTTTGTTAAGTTTATCGATTTTTCCGATGATGTCATCATATTTGTGTTATGGTTGACATGCGTGTGTAAAATAAAATATTTTTCCATCAATCTTGTTTTAGGACTCACCTAACATTACAGTTTTGACTTATTATAGCTAGACAAATGATGTCATTGTTTGTGCTCTTACATCACAGACGTAAGAGCTGTTTTTAATAAGCAAGCGTTTTAATCTGGTGAAATATAGTGTCTTTCTCCAATGGAAACTTAATAGGCCTTTGATGCCATAAAAATTCATGTTTCTGAGTAAAGTTGTTGATGATGGATCTTGCCCAGAATGTGCATGATATGTAGAAAAATGAACATACACCTTTACTTCACAACACATTGCATTGATTAAAACCTAGATGTAGAATACTAGATGTAGAAAAGGGCACATTCCGATTCCCGTTTAAAACGTTTTAAATAAATATGCTCAAATACATAAATGCATACTGGAATGTACTGGCAGTTACCATCAGAAGATATATTTTAGCGTAATTTGGAACTCACCCTAGAGAGAGCCAAAAAATCCTACAAAGCCTTGTGTGTGCCTTATGCATCTAACTTTGGCTTAATCCCAAAGTACTCAAAAAAAGGTTCCCTCATTACTCCAGCAGTGCGATTGTAATTCACTGGGAAAGATTCCTTGTCGGATTCGACGTCACTTTCGCTTCACTTAGAAGTATCCGCCAATAAATAGAAACTTCATAAAAAAAAAAAAACTTTCGCTTCACGGAAACGTTTTCCGAGAGCAAATAGGTGTCGGAAACTTTTCCGTGATTGAACAGCTGGTTTGTCAAATTAAATGTCACTTTCCAAATTAGGATTTGTGAATCGCGTCTAAAAAATTCTCGCTGAAACTTTTCCGAATTCGTGGTGGGAAGTGTTTTTGAGTGAATTAGAATCGCACTACAGGAGACAAAAGTATATAATATGTAACTTTACTAACATATGCATCCTACAATTCGGGCGTCAAAACAGGAAGGCACCAGGGTGGGGTTCTCGCGGGTGCCCGCAGACTTCTTCAAGACCTTCATGTTGAAGGGATCATCGTTGCCGGACTGGAGGGCGAGCAGCTCCTTGCGCTCCATGCCAGTGGCATGCTCAAGGGGATCCGGCATCACTGCAACGGAACAATATTTAGGAAATTTAGAAAAAATTATACGTACATGAGGCAAACAGGAAAAAGGTTTGCCATGATTACAGCACTCGGTGGTGTTATGGACACAATGGATGCTTTCTGCAAAGTGCTTAAAAGCTGGTTTAATGGATTAAGAATTAATTGAAATATAATGGTTTTTTTCCATGTATGAATATGGTCCTGTGTTTGACGATTTCACATGTGATGGTAAGAGATGATGTGATGGATCACTCTGGCCAATTTCAAATAAAGCAAATTCGATTCTCAAGCAGTCCACACAGTAAATAGTTTCTATTGCATTATTAATAGAGTTTGTCCCTTCCCTACTGACTGACTGATTGACACATCAGAGTGTAAACTGCTGGTCTTAGAAACTTGATATTTGTACTGTCCATAAATGCTTCATTTGCGCTAAGAAAAACTGATTCAAAATTCCAACTCTATGGTGGTGAAATGAAGTGTTAATTTGTATGCAATAAAACTGAAATTGCGGATCAGGTTGTTACTTAAAATATATGAGAATATACAAAATTACATGAGTACATGAAAAAAACAATTTGGTTAAGTCGGCTATACAGAGTTTAATTATATTATGTACATAATATGTATATAAGTATGTCAGGTATTTGGGCTTTATGCCTCAATACTGAATCTATATGTATTTATCATAGCTATCCTGATAAGAAAGATTGTAGCTACGCTACTACAGTCCTTTCCCACGATATTTCGTTCCCATAACACCAGAAGATAAACAAATATAAAATGCAGTTTTAACAACAATACAATTTTACTACGCACAGCAATAAAAGGAATATTTCACCGTTGCATCGTCTACGCTTCCCACCATTGAAACAAAAGAATAAATACGCCGAAAAGAACAATTGCAGTTTACGACCCAATAGCTCAAAGACCAGCCGAACTTTCCCAGCGCAATAAACAAACAGGACTCTCCGATCCTAAACACCACGTGCGACGCGCCGCCTGCCGAAGCGACCCGAGTTCCTGCCGAAGTCAAACGAAGATTAGGCTAGTTGTGTATATATAACGGAACTTTTAGTAATAAATATCATTCACTGTGAACACGCAGTACGAATCACACCACCGGCGTTTCAATAATCACACAAAAATCTCCATAACCACCACAGTACGAAGGATCCCTAAAGTGGTGACCCCTACATAAGAACAGCAACAAGCGCAAAATGCAGAATCAAGCAGAGGAAAATACGACCACGAGAAAGTTTCAGCAAGAAGTCGCCGGTATCACCTTGCCATTGCGAATCCCATCTTTTTGGCGCGACAAGGTTCGACTATGGTTTCTCACCTTTGAAGCCGCAACAAGCGATTTAAACCGTAGCCAAGCCCAGCTAGCCCAGATGGTGATTGCTCAGCTCGACAAGATGGACATCGAACAGATTAGCGACCTCTTATACAGCCCTCCAGAAGCGGATATGTACACAGCATTAAAAGAACGACTCATCACCGTCTATGAAGAATCAGACAATCGTCAGTTGCAGAAGTTGCTGTCCGACACGGAACTCGGCGATCAGAAGCCGTCCCAGCTACTTCGACGCATGAAAAGTCTAGCACGCGATAAAGTTCCCGATTCCACGTTACGTCTCATGTGGTCTAACCATTTACCAGCGCATATCCGATCCGTTCTCACCATCAGTGAAACATTCAAAACTCAGACTGCACTCGATGAGCTTGCTCTACTTGCCGACAAGATGATCGAAGATACAATTACGCAAGTTTCGGCCGTATCGACATCATCAGCATCCACGTCTCGCGGCCAAATAGATATTCAGTTCCTGGCAGAAGAATTACGAAAATTGTCTCTTGAGTTTGCCGCTTTTAAGTCGTCACAAAGACAAAATCCGCAATACAACGAGCACTACAACCATCAACAACAATACCAACACGTCCGTCGCAACCGTTCTACGAGTCGTGATAATAACAGATCACGCAGTCAATCACCGTCACCATACTGCTATTACCACAGTCGTTTTGGTGATGAAGCAAGACGTTGCACCATGCCGTGTTCATACAAACCACGAAACAATCAGTCGGAAAACTAGAGCCTGCGCTGGCTGAGGCGGAACCCAGCGTAGTATCTGAAAACTCATACCGCCTATTCGTTACCGATAAAACGTCAAAACTAACGTTTTTAATCGACACCGGCGCAAACGTATCCGTCCTACCTCGGAACAAAGGAGAATCGTCAAAACCACTCAAATTTCAACTCTACGCTGCAAACAATACTGTCATTCCAACATTCGGCGAAAAAACATTGACACTCGACCTAAATCTTCGCCGTCCGTTCAAGTGGAAGTTCGTCGTTGCGGAAGTCAGCAAACCTATCATCGGGGCTGATTTTCTCAAACACCACCAACTCATCGTTGACATCAAAAACCGAAGACTGATCGACGGCATAACAAAATTATCAACAACTTCATACGTCCGAGCAAGCAACGTACCAACAATTCGTAGTATCGACGTACAGCAATCTTATCACGACATACTAGCGGAATTTCCCGGAACTACACGTCTTACAGCAATGGAACTTAATACAAAGCACAGCGTCGAACACTACATTGAAACGACTGGACCGCCTATTCATTGCCGCGCTCGACCAGTCGCACCGCACCGTTACGAAGCCGTAAAAAAAGAATTCGAAAACATGATCGAACAAGGCCTTTGCCGTCCAAGCAAAAGTCCTTGGTCATCGCCTCTGCACATCGTACCGAAAAAGAACGGGGACCTTCGCGTTTGTGGAGATTATAGGAGATTGAACGCCGTCACAACGCCTGATCGCTATCCGATTCCAAGAATAAAAGATTTCACGTTCCAGTTGTCTAATAAGACAATATTCAGTACCATTGATCTCAACCGAGCCTATCAACAAATCAAGGTCAAAGAAGAAGACATAGAAAAGACTGCCATCATAACGCCAATGGGATTATTTGAATTTCCGAGAATGTGTCCCGGTTTAACAAATGCCGGACAGACTTTCCAACGATTTATCCACGAAGTACTCCATGGACTCGATTTCGTCTATGCATTCATTGACGATCTCATTATTGCGTCCTGTGATGAATCCAGCCATAAGGAGCATCTCCGGATAGTACTAAGAAAACTAGAAGAAAATGGCATCACAATCAATCCAGCCAAATGCATCTTCGGCCAACCGGAAGTGCAGTTTCTTGGTTTCTCTGTGAGCAAAGAAGGAATCAAACCACCTACTGAAAAGGTCACAGCAATCTGCAATTACGAAAAACCAAAAACGATTGAAGAATTAAGACGTTTCCTCGGCATGATCAATTTCTATCGCGATCACTTGCCGAAAGCCGCAGAAATGCAAGCACCGCTCCATGCCTACTTACACAACGTCAAGAAAAGAGACAAAACAAACATTGAATGGACCGACGAAGCGACAACAGCGTTTGGAGCTTGCAAAGTTGCAATCCAAAACGCCGCTTTGCTCGCTCACCCATCGCACAAGGCTGCCCTGGCAATTTTCAGCGACGCGTCTGATAAATGTGCAGGAGCTGTCCTACAACAACACATCGACGGAAAATGGCAACCGCTCGGCTATTTTTCAAAGAAATTTTCCGATGCACAATGTAACTACAGCACATTCGACCGCGAGCTACTTGCAATATACATGGCGGTCAAGCATTTCCGAAAAATGTTCGAAGGACGCGATCTCATCATATTCACCGACCACAAGCCGTTGACCTTCGTGCTCCAAAAGCCACCGTCAGCGTCTGAAACACCGCGTCGAGCCAGACAATTGATCTTCATTAGCGAGTTTACTACGGACATTCGACACATCAGCGGAGCAGAAAACACTGTCGCTGACTTTCTGAGTCGTCTACCTGTCGACAGCATCACTTGCCCATCACTAATTGACTATGAAAAAGTCGCCCATGCTCAAGAAAAAGACAGCGCTACAATCAAGAAACTCTCACAACAAGCCAACTTAACAATGAAACGAGTCACTATGCCCGAATCTCAATCACCTATTTACTGCGAAACATCAACGTCATACATTCGACCATACATGCCGGAAGAATTTCGACGACTTGCATTTGACACCGTACACAACATAAGCCACCCTGGCATTCGCACGACACGCAAACTTATGTCCCAGAAGTTTTTCTGGCCATCGATGATGGTAGAAATCGGAGTCTGGTGCAAAAATTGCTTACAATGTCAAAGATCCAAAATCCAGAGACACACATCGAGCAGCATTTCAAAGTTTCCAGTGACTACTGAGAGATTTCAACACATCCACGTAGATATCGTCGGACCGCTACCCACCTCACCGCAAGGCCATCGATACCTCGTTACAATGATCGACAGAGTAACGAAATGGCCAGAAGCAATTCCCACAGAAGATATATCTGCGGAATCCGTGGCGAAGATAATCTATGAGCACTGGATTACTCGCTACGGGCTTGCGTCAGTCATCACGAGCGACAGAGGAGGACAATTCACAGGTCACCTTTTCGCCAGGCTCATGAACGCAATGGGGATCAAAATAACACACACTACGCCCTACCATCCTCAATCAAATGGAATGATAGAACGCTGGCATCGATCACTCAAAGCTGCACTAAAGACTCGCCTGTCTCAACATTCAACGTGGATAGACGAGCTTCCTACAGTCCTCATGGGATTACGTGCCGCCCCGCGCACAGACACAGGCGTCAGCGCCGCTGAACTCACCTACGGACAAACGCTACGCCTACCTAGTGATTTCTTCGTCTCACCACCATCAAACGAACAAGACATGAACTACGACTACGTAACTCGACTACGAGCTACCATAAACGCAATCAAGCCATCTCATCCAACCGAATCACATGGCAACAAGCGACCAATCTTCGTGCATCAAGATTTGCAAACATGTTCGCATGTGTTTGTAAGAAACGATGCAGTTAAGAAGCCGCTGCAACCACCCTACGACGGACCATTCAAAGTCATAGATCGAAACAGCAAAACATTCATATTACAGTTACCAGAGAGAAGCTCAACTATTTCAATCGACCGACTCAAGCCTGCTTACATTTTAAACGAAAACATTTCGGACCAGCCAACTCAAGACCACGTCATCATCATACCAACGAAACAAGATAGCGTACCCCCACCGCAATTATCATCGGAACCGGCCAATAATAACGTACTGATACCAGATCAAGATACACCAGCATCACCGCAACCAATAATACGAACAACACGACTCGGCCGCCAAATCAAACTGCCGGTACGCTTTCGCTAGGGAGGGAGTCATGTAGCTACGCTACTACAGTCCTTTCCCACGATATTTCGTTCCCATAACACCAGAAGATAAACAAATATAAAATGCAGTTTTAACAACAATACAATTTTACTACGCACAGCAATAAAAGGAATATTTCACCGTTGCATCGTCTACGCTTCCCACCATTGAAACAAAAGAATAAATACGCCGAAAAGAACAATTGCAGTTTACGACCCAATAGCTCAAAGACCAGCCGAACTTTCCCAGCGCAATAAACAAACAGGACTCTCCGATCCTAAACACCACGTGCGACGCGCCGCCTGCCGAAGCGACCCGAGTTCCTGCCGAAGTCAAACGAAGATTAGGCTAGTTGTGTATATATAACGGAACTTTTAGTAATAAATATCATTCACTGTGAACACGCAGTACGAATCACACCACCGGCGTTTCAATAATCACACAAAAATCTCCATAACCACCACAGTACGAAGGATCCCTAAAAGATAACCTATAAGTTAATACATTTCTTTAAATGATAAGAATTTCATGAAATAAATTAAATCTGCAGGTTTATGTTAAAGTGAGAGATGGAGTTATACAATCAACATATAGAACAAGAACAGATGTTTCACCTAAATAAATAATCGATAAATAAACGTGCATAACATTTGGAGCACTTTTACTCATATTTTTATGCACTAAAAACATGAGTCAACTGGAGAATTTTTAGCCATGGATTTATACATGCATGCATACGTCTTTTTCGGGACATATTGAACAAATTCTCATCTAAAAAGGGAAAATAAGGAAATTTTTGACATTACGTAACGAAACATTGAGAAGGGTGGTAACACAGTGGTGGAAAATATCTGAATTTCTTACTTTTATCGCCGTATCCCCGCCGAGCAGAAGAAAATAGAACACTCCTAACAGCATTTCCCCTAATAATTTGTCTGCACAACGAAGCCATTTTCGTTATATTTTACACACTAGACCGCTTCTAGCGATAGCAAGTGGACTGGATCGTGATTTTAGTAAAGATAATAAATCGGTAAATGCCGGTAATGTCGGAAACAGCGGATTCTTTTTATTGTCAAGCGTCTGTCAATTATGGAAAAAGCGCCATGCGCCAAGTATCCATAGAGAAAGTAAGGAAGTGAAGTGACATAGATCGCGTTGCGTTAGATTGGTCTCACATGATCTAAGGCTTGCACCGACCCACTCGCCAACCGTCTTGCGAACTTATATTGTTTCCGATAGGTTCGTTTGGTGAATTGAATATTAGTCTGACTTTAGGTCTCAATATTTAAACCGTCTAAAAATATAAAGCGGCGAGGCGAGTACTAAAAAAGCCCTACCATCACCATCAAGCTGTGTTGTCATTGCGATGTGAAAAACATTGTACTTGGGCATAATATTTAAATAAAATATTTTTTTTAAAGACTATCAACAAACCAATACACAATTCTAGTTCTTTATTTAAAAACAAAACAACGAGTGGTTTTTATGTTACGTATGACGTATGAGTGGTTTATTTTTTACTAAAAATTCATAAGTACCTACTCTGTCGTTAATATAGAATTAAAGAACAATGTAAAATAAAAAATTAATAAGCCACAATCATAGTGTTAAAATTATATGTATTTATATTAGTTATCGTACAAAAAGATTTCCATTTACACCTACAAAATAATATTGAATAAAATAACATCGTCTAGTATTATGAAAAATAAAACACATTTGTATGCTAAGAATAAAACCATTAATATTATTTTAGGTAGATATTAACTTTTGTAGTTTTTTTATGTTGATAATTTCAGCTATAAATGATTTTCCCTTTGTAGTCAGTATCAAATAAATCTGTAAAATATAAGTTAAGTTTAAATGACAACAATATTGCTCTAATTGAAAAGTAGTTAAGTACTTATAGCACTAATTTTTTCATACCATCAATATAAATTGCACCTTTTGACGGACTTTGTAAACTTTCTTTGCTAATAGGATTAGCGATGAAACTAAATGGTGCTTAGGAAATCAATTTCTTGTTCGACCGCTTCTTTGCACAAAGCAACCTTTGAAAGAGTTAAGGCGTACGTCAATTTCTCCTTCTTCAAGCTGAAAAAAAATATTACATTAGCAAGTACTTCTACTATGCCATAGCAATATTATGACCACAATACATTAAATTGTCTTTTCATGCTACGATGTTATTATAATAATATATTAATTTCACGTTATTAAAATACGTTATACTAAAATAATGAATAATATTAAATAACAGGATCAGCCTGGTACAGGTCCCTGTAGCATGATGGGGATGCGCATTCTCTAATGCATCTTATCCGTTGTATTCCAGCCATATGGCTACATGCACTACTTTGCTCACAAGCCGTTTCGAATTCCCGGAAGGTCATCTCCTGTAATTGACATAAAAACATTGTGAGCTACCTATTTTCTTTTTATAAAAAACATAGAATAAAAAAACATGAATAAATTACGTGAGCTAGTATTCAACTCTAGTGTCAGATTTTATAAGCTGCCTGAAAGTCTCCGACATTGCTGAACGGCTGAAATAGCCGCAGCTGACCGTTTACTTATTTGTGTGAAGTCTAAACTATGATAGGAATAACAAATGATAAAATTATATGTAGAACAATAGATCATTTGGTTGAACTTACATTTTTTGGGGAATCTTTATATTGATATTCCTTGAAAGTAAATGTTACGGGAGGCACTTCTACACTACATTTTACAAAGTAACTGAGATTAATAAATACAAAGTATCCAATTATATTTTGCATGTGAAACATCATGACTTTAATTTGAATATACAAAAATTGTCAGTTCTCTAATATTTTCAGGAATGAAAAATCGATACAACAACACAATGACTAGGTGCTAGTATGTACACAGATTTTCCGCATGCGCAGTAGGTTTTTGTCAGGACAGGACAGAAGACAGAAGGTATTTTATAATTTGTATCATTTACAAATTGGCTACTTATGTGTCAAACAATTTTTGCTAATAAAATGACTTGCTTTTATATAAATAAGATTTATATTAACGAATCGTAATCTTTCCGATGTCCGGTTTTACAGCTGAACAGGAGCAGCACTAGTAAAACTAATAGAAATATTTATGACAGTTGACAGACACAGTGATGTGCAGACAAGAGCAATAATCGACTAAACCTTCCCGAGTTCATAATTCATAATAGTATTTGAATAATCGACTATGGAACTTATTTGGAATCGACTAAAAACATAGATAACTGATGATAATAATAATAATAAAAGAATAATAAAATAATATGAATAAATAGACTTCGTGTTTATTGGCTAAGTCCTATAATTTAGATGCTATTTGGCAGAAAAAAGAGATTCACTACTGTGACCGTACGCACGACGCGAGTGCGCCTTATTCAGTGGAAATTTTATAGTCATAATCTTAACATTGAATAATACAATAATAGCTCGATTACAGAAAGTTAGTCAGTCGATACAGAAAGTCAGTCAGTCGATAATTATGTTGATTGATGGATGGAAGGGAAGAGGAAGACCAAAGAAAAGATGGATGGATTGTGTAAGGGTTGATATGAATGAAAGGGGAGTGAATGAAGCGATGACGGCTGATAGGGGAGAGTGGAAGAAGAATAAATGCTGCGCCGACCCCAAATAAATGGGACCAGGGCAAGAAGAAGAAGAGTCAGTCGATACGGCTGACGACAGACAGTCAAGTTTGTTACATTTAGTTTTAGTACCTTAATTATTCAGGCCAGTCATTCGAATGAGTCAAATTAATTTGAACTGAATCATTCATAGTCGCGCACCGCTTGCCAGCTCTTTGGTTGGAAGTCCAACTTGGATTGGACCATAGATTAAGTAGACTATATACGATTGGACTAGTCAAGTCAAGTAGTCAATCACATCACTAATCATTATTTTGGATTTCGCGATGTGAATTGGATTCTGATGAATTTTAATTATTTCCGAATACAGTTCTTTATTATTCATTGTGTTTAAAATTTCATCCAAATTATTTAACGTACCTATGTGGATTTATCCGTGAGTGAAACCCGTTTGTGTAGTGCAAAAATTTGTGAACATTGTTCTTTGGAAGAGTGTTGTAAAACAGCAATTATTTCACGATTAGGTAAGTTCTATTGTTTTTAAATTAATACTCTTTCCAACGTGATTAAAACTTTTATTTAAAAACATTTTTGGTGGCAAAGTTGTGTTGTTTGCTTGTCTGCAATGTTTATCGTTGCATCATTGATACCTATTCATTTATCTGTACATATGACTTTCACTGGTTGTTCAGCTTGAAAAAACACGTAGCTCTCTGTTGAGTTTGATAAATATACTACATAATATATTAATAACGGAAACACCAATGGCCTTGGACAGTAATTTATTGTTCTCTACTTGTGCACCGATTAAAATTTTTACCAATTTTTATCAAAGAATCTTTGTATTAATAGAGTAAATTAATTTTAATTTAACTGCCGTTGTTTGTGTGTACCTAAAATACCTATACAGCCTGTCTAGTGCCTGTTGTCTCGGAAATTACACATTGACAAATCATTGATTCTAATTTTATTTTTCTATATTTTTAACCAACCACACGCATTTCATTTGGGGTCAAATGGTTGCCTATCTGTTATAAAAAAAAAAAATGCTCCAATCATTTAGTCAAAAGTCAAAAGTTGGTAAAGTTAGTTGCTCTAATAATAAGACCTAATTTGACCCTTGAATAGCATGAAGGAAACAGAATGAAATAAAAACTAAAAAGTGTTTTAAAACTAACAGCAAAAATTTGTGAACATTATAGGTACAAAGAGTATTTTAATACCTAATTTATTATCTGTGTAGAAAAAATAACAACGAAAAAGCAATATGCTTCGTAAAAACTAAATTACCTATGTGTCATAATGTTTTCCTTGCCAACCTCTTACAACTTTTTACATTGATCATCAGCCAGTGCAGATCGAGTGCAAATGTACTGACAGAAGTTAACAAAACCGCAAAACAAATTAGACTCTTGTATCTTATCAATAAAGTCTACATTCTAAACCAGTATAAATATTTTCAGCTGTTCATTGTGCTGTTAAACAGTAGTAAATTTTAAACACATCTCCATAAGGATTATATTGGTTTGAGCAAGATTCTCAAAGGCCATAATTATGTATACTCAGTTGTTTCTCCTATTATTCAGGCTTGTGTACAATTCGAAGAATATTAAAAAATGGCTCTTTAAAAACAAAACATAGGCGCTTATACTCTTGCTTTGAATAATTTTGTTTTGTAAGCATCGGTTTGTATCAATACTTGACTAATTTAGTAATAGGAGAGCCGCTAGACGCTGATGTGTGGTACAAGGCAATAATAATTCCTACTTCAAAACCAGGTATTGTATTAGGAATTTTCTGGCCCATGACGTTGGTTTTGTGCAAGGAAAGAAAAAATCCTTATACAAAATCCGGTTTTGGAATAGGAATTTTTTGTCCTCTCCCAGTGCAGGTTATAAAACTTGGTTATGTATGGGGAACAAGGGGTACCCTGAACGGCTATTAGCCATTTGCATCTATCGGCTCCCTGCGACTCTTACAATGTCGTCGGTCCACCTAGTGGGGGGCCTACCTACAGAACGTCTTCCGGTTCGTGGTCGCCACTCGAGAACCTTTCTTCCCCATCGGTAATCGGTTCGTCAAGCGATGTGGCCTGGCCAATGCCCATTGCCACTTCAACTTGCAAATTCTGAGAGCTATGTCGGTGACCTTGGTTCTTCGGCGAATTTTCTCATCTTGGATTCTATTACGCAAAGAAACTCCAAGCATGGCTCTCTCCATGGCTCGTTGTATGACTCTGAGCTTATTTAAAAGGCCAACAGTCAAAGACCATGTCTCAGTACCATAAGTCATCACTGGCAACACACTGCTGAAAGACTTTCGTCTTGAGGTTCTGAGGAACGCCTAGAAGGCGATGTGTCCCAGTTTAGGTAGGAGTCAGCAGTGTGCGCTCTCTCGTTACTGAGCGCTTGCTTAATATGGGTCTGTGTTGGTGTGGAGTATTCAAATGCAATTTCCAGAGACGCGTGCGTTTATTAGAACAATCAAATCAATACTGAATCAAACAGTAGGCACATGCTTGTGGTCAAATCATATTATAACAGACATATAAGATGTAAAAAAGCCACAATTGTTATTTGGCAATTTATGTCTACACTTTCTCCGTCTGAAATGTTAGGAGCAGTCGAAATTAATTAACATTCTCTACCGAGCACTGGTGCTGAATTTTCACTGAGCAAGCCAAGTTTTGGTGGCTCGAAGCCAATTTTAAACGAATTGTCATTTTTATTTGGAACAAATATGCTCTTGGTATGTTACAAACCGGCTCATGTCTAGAATATTTATTTGTTTAATAATAGGCGAGCAGCTTGAGGCTTCTTCTTTTATTTAAGAGCGAAGCTCTTGTTGGTGGAGAACTTTCCATCCCGTTCTGTTCTAACTAGCTGTTCCCCGCGGTTTCACGGTATAGCATAAACGTTTAAGCTTATTTTGATGTTTAATTGTGTTTCATCCCAAAATAATATAAAAAAAACTAACATTTTTTTAATGCAATAAATAATTTATTCTTGTTGTTGATGACCGATGTGGCGCAAAGGGCTGACAGTTAACTGCGAAGCGTGAGGACGCGGGTTCGATTACCGCTATCTTACAACTGCGCTCGTATTTCACGTATTATAAAGTAACTTTCTATTCCTAAATTGTCTGACACACTGCTCTGTGCTAGATCTCTGAGACTTCTTTCACCTCTCGCAGCAACTCTACATTTTGTGTGTGTTGCAACTCATATTTTATAAGCTATACTGGTGGTCTGCCCCGGCTTCGCACGGCAAACAAAAAGCGCGTCTTGAATTCATTAACTCGTAAGTCAACGTGATCGTTTATGTCGCATATTTTCACTTATTTTGCGATTTCACAAGTGGATCAAAATCTATGAACGTTCGGCGTTTCTTGCCTGTTCTTTTAGTAGCTAGTTTTAAGTTGACGTTTTAAAGTGATCACAATTTATCCTATTATTAAACTAACTAACTGAGATGGCGCAACGACCCAAAGTGAGTCTTGGCCTCCGATAACAAAAGACGCCACTTCGGTCTGTCCTGCGCCACCTCCTGCCATTCCTCCACCTGGAGTGAGCGCAAATCCTTCGTGACTTCGTCTTTCCAGCGATATCTGGGACGGCCGACAGGGCGACGGCCACTCGGCCGTCCACTGTGTGCTCGATGTATCCTATTGAATAACCTTTTTTTTGAATTTTGAACTAGAATTATGAAATTTGGCATGAAGGATGAATAAGTCTGAAGACCTTAAATATGTAATGTTATAACAAAAAAAGTAAGCGAATTTACTATTACAAACTTGATATTTGCGGTTAAGCATCAATCACAAAAAATAACCGCGTCTAGGGATCGAACAGCAAAGTTAAGTTGGTACTTTAGAGTGACAAAAGTCTTCGATAATCGTTTATTCGGAACCCTCGGTGCGGAAGTCCAACTCGCACTTGGCCGGTTTTTATCGTATACTAGCTACGCCCTGCGGTTTCACCAGCGTATTCCCGTATTCCCGCAGGAATATTTTCCGGGATAAAAAGTAGCCCATGTGTTATTCCAGGGTATAAGCTATTTCCATTCCAAATTTCACTCAAATCCGTTTAGTAGTTTTGCGTGAAAAAGCAACAAACATCCATACATCCATACTTACAAACTTTCACGTTTAGGGTGAAACAAAACGAGCGTAAATTTGTGAGTCGTGCGTCGCGTATTTTCGGTCGCTCTTTTTACGTTCAACTGAGGCAGACAACTCATTTTGCGTCGTCGTCAGCAACTGCCTTTTTGTATGAAACCGAATGCAGCAGAATTTATGCTACAGAAATTCTGCGACTCACGACTCACAAAATTACGCTCGTTTGGTTTCACCCTTATAATATTGTTATGAGGAGAGATGATGGATGGAAGGGAAGAGGAAGACCAAAGAAAAGATGGATAGATCGAGGGTTGATATGAATGAAAGGGGAGTGAATGAAGCGATGACGACTGATAGGGGAGAGTGGAAGAAGAATACATGCTGCGCCGACCCCAAGTAGATGGGATCAGGACAAGAAGAAGAACATTAGTAAAAAAAAAGCTTGGGATTTTAGTGAACTTGCTCCAATTCAATCAATTAGTAATAAGAATAAAATTGTCAATGTGATCGCGCCAAAAAAATTACCTGCCGGGCGTTTCTTGCCTGTTCTTTTGCCGGCATAAGGAGGTTGGAACAGGCGTAGCTAGTTTTAAGTTTGACGTTTTAAAGTGATCACAATGTATCCTATTGAATAAATAAAAATTGACTATTGACTATAGGGTTATAGAGCTGCCATCTGTGATGAGGGTGACCGTTCTAGCTCCAAGCAGGAGTATACTGGTTTCTGTCAGGTGCTTTAGTGTTACTTTTTGTAATCTACGACCGTCCCAGGTGGCTCTTTATCTCTAGATACAACCGGTTCGGCGTTGTCCTAACAAAAAGGTTGAAAAGCTGGTTTCCAATATCTCGGGTCGGTTTGCGGTCGACGCAAAGTAAGGTAGAGCAGGTGTAAGAATAAAATTGCCAATGTGATCGCGCCAATAAAAATTACCTGCTGAGCGTTTCTTGCTTGTTCTTTTGCCGGCGCAAGGAGGTTAGAACAGGCGGAGCTAGTTTTAAGTTTGACGTTTTAAAGTGATCACAATGTATGGACCCCTAGGCAATGCAATTCTCGGGGCCCCTTGCATCTACCCGTTAATTACCTACTTTATAAATTTTTTTGTATTCATAATGCAATGGAGAAGTGTTTTTGGAAGGATACAAATTGTGAATTAAAAATATCATTCGATGAAAAGGGGCCCCCGCCAATGCGAGGCCCCTAGGCAGTTGACTACTCTGCCTATTGGATAATCCGGCCTTGGGCCCACCACACTCTCTGTAGACATGTATGATAATGAATGGTACACTTTTTTAATTTGTTTTTTTTTTCATCTGGGTCCTTGAATTTTTCTAACCAAGCACATTTTCTATCATCTGACAATACCTACAATTCACAATATCAACAACCCACTATCGACGCATGCTGCTCGAGGTCGTGCTGACGTTCTGCTGCAGTCACCTTGGCCTTTGTTTTCAAGCCTCCAATAGAATTGAATATTGTTAATGTATCAGGAAAACAAAGACTAGCGATAAGGCGCTTTGTCTGCTGCTTTTCTTTTTCCGTTTACTTTTGATAAGCAATTTAACGATAGCAACCCGCACAGAGCGATAATGGCCGAACGGTAACGCGTGCGTCTTACAAGACGCCGACACCGAGTTCGAATCCTCTCGGCCCCGCACCTATGACGTATGATAAGTTATGTGCGGATTTGCCATCGCTCAAAAACGGTGAAGGAAAACGCCTCCTCACGATGTTTCCCTTTGCCATTTTGAGCGACGGCAAATTCACACATTACTTATGAAGTTCTTTTTTAAGGGTTCCGTGCCCGTTGGGTAAAACGGGACCCTATTACTAAGACTCCGCAGTCCGTCCGTCTGTCACCAGGTTGTATCTCATGAACCGTGATAGTTAGACAGTTGAAAATTTCACAGATGATGTATTTCTGTTGCCGCTATAACAACAAATACTAAAAATAGAATAATTAATATAAATTTTCAAGGGCTCCCCATACAACAATGTTTTTTTGCCGTTTTTATAGAAAGAGAATGGTACGGAACCCTTCGTGCGCGAGTCCGACTCGCACTTGGCCCGTTTTTTATAGTAAAACCCACACATTCGCATACATAGCTCAGACTCTTAAGGTGAATGGGCTCGTGCAATTTCCCATACAAACTCAAGAAGGGCGATATGGATCACGCGAACTATTCTAATGAAGTTTGAAAATTTTCTTAAATTGTTCAATTAATTACCCATTCGCGAACTATCAGTTTCTCTTACAAAAATTATGTTTTCCATGTAATTTTACATCGGAAAAATCGTATTATTATACACATGTGTGCGTGAGTGGCACTGAAGTTGACGGACTTGAATTAGGTGATTTTAACCTGCCATCTATCTGAATTTCGATGAACTATTTAGATGTAGACCTTGTGCAGTGAGCGAATGGTGGCATACGACAACGTTGAAGCGTCACAGAAGAAATTATAGTTTGTCAATAGCTAAAAATTATGCGACGTTGCAAGATCGGGCGTGACTAGTGAAGAATGATTTTCTGTCTCGCTCGCCACGATATTTCGACTTGCCAAGTCGTGCATGAACGATTTTGTTGATTTTGGGGCAATTTTTACTTTCCGTTCCGAAGACGTAAATCGAAACGGGTTGGTAGTCAAGGTCGTGGAGGTCTAATCCACTTTGATAACCTAAGTGATAGAATTTCGCCCAGGTAATCAAAGTAGGAAAATAAGTTAATAAATAAGTAAAGTAAATATATATCTTGCGATAGTTTCTCACACGGCCATCCGACTTGTATGTATTATGGTAACCAGGCAGCTGACAACATACTTACATTAGAACGTAAATCTAAATACATACGGTCTACGTAGATAGATACCTACTATTGATAAAATAGTTAGTTAGGTACTTGGCGGTAGAACTAGAAATGGTAGATCGCCCTTGCAAGAGGTCGCCTACCACGGTGGTAGGTATGTACCTACCTAGCTAAAATAGTTTAGGGATGTGAACAAAATAATCGATTTTTATATTAATCGATCTTTTTTTTATCGATTTTTAAAAAGTCGATGCTTATATTACAAATCGATTATTTTTATTTAAATAATTGTTTTTTACAAATCGATTATATAAATAAAAACAATCGCTTAGTAAAAATTCAAACAATAATCTATTTGTACAAAATCGAAAAATAATCGATTTGTAAAAAATCGATTATTAAGTAAAAAATAATCGAATCGTTTTTACAAATCGATTTAATCCAAAGAGATAAAAATCGATTATTTCTTAATCGATTTTTTCCCTTTCAAGTCACACCCCTATATTTGATACCCAGTGTGTTGGTACCGCACTACCGCATTATCAAATAAATATTTGGTAGGTAAAGGTATGGTAGGTAAGGTACTAACTACAACATAAGTAGCTAGCGAAGTTACTGGGCTAATGAGTGTCTTATCTACTAGGTAGGTATCTGATCTAAAGTCTCAAATATTACATAATAAGCCACCATGTTGTGGTTTGGCACGATATTTTTCTTCACCGAAACCTCATACCTATTGTTGGTATTTGAACATGTGCTGTGCAGCACGGAAGTTCAATGCGCAACCGATTGAGCTATCATCGCTTCAAATCATAAACGTCAAAGAAAAAACCGAAATCAACCGATATCTATCAATGTAATACTATACATATTGTTATCAAACGGAATAAGGTATATTTTTCAATAAAACAGTCTAAGCGGTAAAGAAGACGGAATCCAAATCCACATCCACATTTACAATAAAAATTTATTTACCTATACATATAATAAAACTGTGACTGATCGCTGTCTGTACATCCTATCCTTTCCTACTAATATTATAAATGCGAAAGTTTGTGTGTGTGAATGTTTGTTGCCAAGTATCACCGTAACTACTGGAATGGAAATAGCTTATAGCTACTTTTTATCCCAGAAAAAGGTTCCTGCGGGATAACGGGAAGACGCGGGTGAAACCGCGGCTGAAAACTAGTGAAAGATAAATGAGAAAAGCTATTATTGGGGGTCTTTATCATCAACGCAATAGAACCCAAAACAATGATAAATGGAATTTTTGTCTGTTTGACTGTATGTCTGTTTGTCTGTGCGTTTGTGCGCGCTAATTCCAGAAACGGCTTAACCGATTAGGGTGCGGTTTTCACTAATGTATGTGTATGTGTGGTAAGTGGTAAGCTTCACTTAATATTTAGTGTTTCTTTTACTACAATAGTTTTATAAAAAAAAATATCGATAAACTGTAGGACACGCGAGTGAAACTGCGGGGTGCAGCTAGTATGAACTAATCAGACTGTTCTATGAGTTTTTTGGTTACGTCATTCACGTAAAATGCATTTTTGACTAGTTGCTACGTTGCTAGGCAAGTTGTTGTTTATAGTTTTACTCTGTAAAAAAGGTTGATCAACGTTGGAAAATTATTGATGGAAATCAGCAGATACAATCGTGCACCACTACGCCAGCTAAGGCCAGCAACAGCCCTGCCACAGAGTACCTTTGTATAACCGGAAAAGCCCTGCTGGCTGGCTGTCATCACAAATCTAATTTTCGGAGGATCAAGGACGTTATTCTACAACTGCCCTTGCTGAAAATGTATTCAAATACCTTTGAAATAAACAATATGATAACATATAATTTTCCTACGCTTATTTACTTCGTATATGATACACCTTGAAATAAACGAAATTCTATTCAACTAATATTATAAATGCAAAAATTTGTATGTGTGAATGTTTGTTACCACGTATCAACGTAACTACTAAACCAAATGAACCAATTGTGGAAACAGATTTGAAAGAAGCATGTCTCTCGAAACTTCGAGACTTCCAAAAAACAACGGAGGAAATAAAAGGAATTGAACTTCTGACCATAAGGCAACATGAAAATGATGTTTTTTACACTACATATAAATGCGACAGGCCAGCCAGCCGATTTGGAATGGTTAGTTTTTCAAAGTCATGTTTGTTTTTTTAGTAGTGTTTAGTAGACTTATATCCGTGGTTTTCGTACGGCCAGGTTGGGATACAAATTAGAATATACTTTAATTATAGCTTTGTTGCAGATATGTAAATGAAAAGCGACAACACCATGCCACAACCACGTCAAAAGCATTTTGTATAAAAACAAGTTCTGACCAATAACATATGGCCAACACAATGAGTCTGTGGCCAGAACATAGTTCATGGAAAAAATGAAAAAAACAGTGCGACCAGCAGGACTTTATATTGACGAAGAATTGTGAATTATTGAATATTTTAAGAATGTGTAAATAAAAAGACTATTGGTGATTGACTGTTTTTTATTTTGATACTATGTACATATATAATAAATAATCCTGATTGTTTCATAATAAAGTATTACAATAGCCAATGTCTTTATTGGTAGGAGAGTAGAGAGTATAGGTAATAAAGTGTATAAGCTATCTCCATTCTAAATTTCATCCAAATCAAAGAAAATTACCAAAAATCTGAGGCAGGGGTCGAACTCGGGACCTCGTTATTAGTAAAGAACTACTGAGAGGTTTGACCACTGGTCTAACCTATACAGTAAACGAAAGGACGAAATTAGCAAATGTTTCGTGTACAACAAGACTATTTTCTATGTGTCCGTGAATAATTCGCTGCCATACACCACTACCGCCACGATATTGTTTGGCACAAATAATAGTGTTTTGAAAACTAAAACACATCTGAAATATTGCTGGATACATAAAACATATTACGCCATTACCGGTAAACATAATTATTATTAAAATAATATGCACCTGTTCATTCATAATAAAATAAGATGCGTTAATTAGAAACAACGCCATCTATTGACGCTGGGCTGCTAGGCGGACCGCAAGCAACCACCTTAGATGCGTTCTAATGACATACTTTATGTCTACGTGTGCGTGTGTAAGTACGTAAATTTGTGACACCAGCAGTAAGAGAAGCGTTACGAGTAATTTATTAGTTTATTTAATGAAGATTTGGGTAATTTACAATTGAGTAACGCTATAAAACGCGCGCTTTAGTGTTTGGTTCAAATAAGATTGTTATTTTCGACGTAAAAAAATAATTTAGGTAAAAAATGACATCAGCGCCATCTCTTGACAACATAGCGTGATGAGCTCTGGGATCATCCACCTTAACTAAGACTCCCTGTATCTAAGAATCTAAGGTATCAGATACTCCGCAGATCGGGGATCCACAACACCCAAACGCAGAACAAATACTGTTTTTAGTTTATTATATTTGTGCTTCTATTAAATCTAATGAACAATTATTTTTGTACTGTAGCGGGAATAGAACCCGCCACCTCACGCTTCACAGTCGGTTTTTTCCTCATTGCGTCACATCGGTCGTAGCGCGTGTTACCTTTCGGTCACCACCGTTTATCAATCAATATGTGGGAGTTAAATCCTATAGGTTTATGGGCGGTATAATTATCTTGATTGATTGACAATGCCGATATCAAATACATAATATTATATGGAAAACTAGCTGTTCCCCGCGGTTTCACCCGCGTGGGCTACAGTTTATCGCGATAAAAAGTATCCAATATCTTTCCCCAGGGTTCAAACTATCTCTGTACCAAATTTCATTTCATTAAATGACATATTATGACATGACATATCGATCCAAAACCGCGGATAACGGATCAGGATCGATTATTAATATCGGGCGATACTGGGCAACACTGGATGTGACTACATTATACAGCTAGATGTACACTTGCGCGTGCTTATCAGTGCTTCATTGTATTGCGTATATTGTGATAAGTAATTATGCGTATATATTGTAATAAGTCATTGTTGTACTCGTCCATTTGGGCCGCTGACCTGCCGCATTGAGGTTTGATTGATTCGAGTCTTTTATTGGCCAATCATGCTCACTGTAAACAGTTTTCTTGTGGGCTGTGATTGCTTTGTTTTCGTACATTCCCGAAATAGTCCTTTATATTTTATAGCGATGATGGCTCAGTGGTAGTGACGTCGGCTTGCGATCCGTAGGACGTGGGTTCGAATCCTACAATGAGCTTGAGCTTTCGGTGAAGGAAAACATCGTGATGAAACCATAGCTTGGTGGTAGAGCATTTTCTAGTACTCGCCTGGCTAGCTACCACCCTCATGTTAAGAATCTGTCGCCAAGCACCTATCGGTGTGTTCCGGCAGTCTCACTTGAGAGCGCTAGTTCCCGATCCAGGTGTAGCGTGCTGCCATCTTCGACCACATCGTCACTTAACATCAGGTGACTTGTGATCAAACGCTACCCTGTAAGTAGTAAAAAAAACAAAAACATTTCCGAAATAGTCCTTTATCGGCCGGTTGCAATAACTGATCTATCCACGGTTTGACATAAAGAACTTTGGCCACTTTTTATACTGCTTTGGACCTGACAGCAATATATTTTGTATAAAAATTACGAATAGCTATATATATTGAAGTTATACGACCGACCTAAAACAGTTGTTGGTTTGTGAAATTAACGATAAGTTCAGAAAAAGAAAAATAAGTGCAACAAAATTGGTAGAATATAACGGACGTATTGCAAAAGCAAAAGCATAGCAAAAGCAAACAAATGTCATTAGACACTACGAAGTTAATAATTCAATATCTTTCAATATCTTCTTTTTAAATATTTTTCTTATCATTTCTTAGAGTATCGTTTGTATAATCTTAATAAGCAAAAAAAAATTTTTTTTTAATATATTATTAGTTGTTTTACAACCGCAGGTCCGTTTTGGCCATTGTTCTTGGACATTACTTCTATGGAGCTTATGTCTAATTTCCAGCTCCGGTAGGGCAAATCGTGGATAGATCGGTTATTGAAACCGGCCGTATAAGGTCCTGCTATCCACAGACATACCTCGCAGGCGACAGAGTACAGTCAGCAACAAAAGTAGCTGGTCATACTCGTCAATAGTCATTAGTCAATAGTGCTTTATTCAATAGGATACATTGTGATCACTTTAAAACGTCAAACTTTTTTTTTATTTTTTTTATTTGTTATGGCGTCACACGATTAGTGTATTTGCCAGTGTCAAGTATAAAATATTTCAAACTCAGAGAGTTGAATCAAGTTTAAATGATGATGATGATGATGATGGGATGAGGATAGTGTTTAAGTAAAGTAGTGGCGCTTTACTTAAACTTTACACGGACTTTGTTGGAGCAATTAGAAAAGTCACTTTCACAACTTTATTTCAATTTCCCACACTCGTACACATTAACGAACACATAATGGTTAATAATCCACCAATATTACACATTATCACTCGAAGAAACACAAGTTTTGGAAATAAAAACAAAATTTTCACGTTGACTATTCGATTGCCGCCAAAAAAGTCAACGTCAAACTTAAAACTAGCTACGCCTGTTCCAACCTCCTTCCGCCGGCAAAAGAACAAGCAAGAAACGCCCGGCAGGTAATTTTTTTTGGCGCGATCACATTGACAATTTTATTCCTATTACTAATTGATTGAATTGGAGCAAGTTCACTAAAATCCCAAGCTTTTTTTTGTCATCTAATGGTTCGATATTTTTTAATTAACTTTACTAATAAGATTTCTCTTGTTTGGTTGTACACATTGGGATATATGTGAACTCGATTTTCCCAATTTGTTTCAGAACAGTAATGTTTGGTTTTTCTTCACAACTTCCAAAGTAGTGTTTGACCACAACACAACACACCCAGCCTATGTGTTAATCCAGGGTACAAGCCATTTCCATTTCAAATTTCATCAAAATCGGTTTAGTAGTTACGGTGATACGTGGTTAAAACACACACACACACACACACAAACTTTCGCGTTTATAATATTAGTAGGAAGTAGGATATTATAACATTGAATTAATTATGAATAAGTTTCGCAGTACCGGAGTTTTAGATTAAATTATTCAGATTTTTATTCTGAATGCCGTCGCGTTGCGAAGTATCAAACAAAAGTCAACGTTCCAAAAAAAATACATATATCTCTATGAAAGGAACAAAGAAATTATTGTTGCCACATGTGTGCATGTGTACGAGACGAATGAACACACAGATAGCGGTTGCATGTGTGAGTGTTTGAGGTATAGGGAAATGTAGAGTTGATTTTTTAAAGTTATTTGCTATAGAACTGTAAAGAGTTTGGAAAATAAAGGTGACAAGCGCGAGTCAAGCTCCGCCCTTCAAAGTTCCGGTGGACCGGTGGAGCGATTGTGGCCGAAGTAGTGATGGTGGCCGAAATGAAAGATGGTGGCTGAATGGTAACGCGTGTCGATACCGAGTTCGAACGATTCCCATTTTTTTTTACTTCTTACAGAAGGGTAGCGTTAGACCAGTCACCTGATGTTAAGTGACGATGTGGCGAGGCAGGTGACCACTAGCATGCCCTACCGGTTATTAGCTATGGTTTCTTCGTGACGTTTTCCTCCGTCAAAATCTCAGCTTATTGCAGGGTTCGAACGGGCGACCTGTATGTAGGTCGCAAGGTGACGTCACTACCACTGAGTTAGTAACAAAAGCGATTTAAAAATAAAAAAAAAATTTGAAAAGTGACCCGCCCTAGTTTCGCTTATTATGCAAATAAGACGGGACTTGAGTTAATACAACATTCCCATAGAAAAAGTTGACAAATTCGTTGGCAACAAAAAAAAAACACAAGCTAATCGGTCGGGAAGCTCTCATGTGATGTTCTTGGTACATGCGGCAGCTTTTTTTATTCATATACGTACATAGATATGATGTAATGGCTTAAAAAAATTGAGTAGCTACATTTATGTCCTTCGGGCGGTTATCTTCCAAGATTCGGTGTTATCATATTTAATCTGAATTTAAAACATTTCCGGTAACATTTAGCAACGTCAAATGAAGCGGGCGTTGTCGCAGGCCAAAAGGTTAGCGATAATAGTGATGAATTAATAAATACTCAACGAGTTTTACACTATAGGACACAGTCATAAAGACGTGCGTTTGCTTGCTCAGTCGGGGGCCGCAACTCGTGATAACCATACGTAAATACGTGCCATAGATGAAATATATAGTATTTATTTACCTTTTTCACAAGTTTGCGCGCGAAAACTGTGTTTTATTTTTTGTTTTGTGCCAGTGTTTGCCATATGTCATTATCGATGAAATAATGTGTGTTTAATCGATTAGTTGAAAGCGCGATTTGACTCGGTGTACGTTATAAACACAGATGTATGAAAACACGCAAGCACGTGTACGCAATAGTTATTTATGTTGATTATGATACGACCATATTTTGGAGTGTAAAAAAAGTTAGTGAAACTTTGAACCGTAATTTGATCTGAGTGAGGCGATTATGGTCGTTATGACTTTAGCGTGTACGAGTGGGATTTTGTTAAGAAAATATTGAGTGCGCAACAAAGTGCCTTCTGCCTGCGTAGTGAGTACTGAGTATGTACTTAAGTACTGTTTGAAGTGTCAGCTGTCAACAGGGTGGCAAATAAGTTCATTGTTCTGAAAGTTAAAGCAAAGTGTCGTGTGTAAAGTGTAAAAGTGTTTGGAAATTTGGCGCGGAATATTTGCCGCTGTTTCCACGTTGATTCTACGCTACAAAGAAATGCTACAGAGTGAGTGCTACGCCTCATAGTAGTTCCTACGAATTTAACAAGCTACATAATTATGTTTATTTTTTGATGCGCCACGCAAAGAGCAGACAGTCGACTGCGAAGCGAGAAGTCGCCGGTTCGATTGCAGCCACAGGTTTTTTTTTTACTTTTCACAGTGTAATATTTGACCACAAGTCACCTGATGTTAAGTGACGACATTCAAGGATGTGCGACATCTACCAACCCGCACCGGGCCAGCGTTGTAGATTACGGCCCAAACTATCTCTCTGAGAGAAGGCCAGGATCCCAGCAGTGGGAACGTAATAGGCTAATAATGATGGTGATGAATTTATAATTTACAAGCTTAATAGGCTTAGCTATAGGGATGTATAAAAATAATCGTTTTTTTCTTCTTTGAATCGATTTTTAAATTTTCGATTATTATTATTTAATATGAAAAAACGTTTTTTTTTATTTTATAAGTAAAAAATAAATCGATTTTTTTACCTACTCTATTTTTTTTAAAGGTTATAAAATATAAAATTATGTTTGTATTGTTGGAGATTAAACCAATGTGTATAGCCAAACTACACATTTCTATCGAATTTTGCACTTATAAGTTACTCTAAATAATTTTATTACAATGTACAAAAAAATGCAACTTTTCGAATATGTAGTTAGAAAAAAATAATTATAGAAAAATCGAATATCTTTTATATTATTTTAAAGAGATGAAAATCGATTTTTTCCCTCCAAGTCACATTCCTAACGCAGAGAAGTGATTAATTTCACTTATCGACCACAGCACCCCGACCCGGAAATTGCTCCCAAAACTAATTTTGCTATTATATTAATTAATTAAATTGCGAAACGGCTCTCGTAAACATGAGTGTTATTAATAAACAACAATTACTCATAAACACGTAGAATAAAAACGGCTTTCAATATCTACCTACTTTTTAACCGACGAACAACAAAAAAAAAGGAGGTTGTCAAGTTGATACATATTTTTTTATACACAATGCTAGTAGCGCCCCGCGGTTTCATCTTCCCGCAGGAACCTTTTTCCGGTATAAAAAGCCTATGTGTTAATCTAGAGTATAAGCTATCCCCATTCAAAATTTCATCAAAATTGGTTCAGTAGGTTTAATGGTACGTGGTAACAAACACACTAGCTTTCGCATTTATAATATTAGTAGGATGACGTATATATCGGCGCAAAGCCGTTATTGTGATTTTAATAATAATAATAATAATCGATTGTCAATGAGTTAACTAATTTTAAAATGATTGTTAGAGGTTAAAACCTCAGCTGGGACGATCACAGGCAATTTTTACGAAGTTTGTAAACATTGCTTGTGCGAGGCCAGTTTTGGTATAAATACGACCGCTCGGCAGAGCTCTAGTCAGTCTGGCTTGAGCCGTCGTAGCGATCGGACCTCCCGAACTCTGCTGTGCCAAGTACCTAGACTACTTATTGCTGAATAAATAGTTCGAAAACTATCTACTTCGTTTTTCTGTAACCACCTATCATGCACCGACCTGATGATGACGATGATGGTGACGTCATCATTGCTGACGTCAGTCTTGCTAAAACAGCACTGGGCTCGGCCACCCGTCATATATAATTATTTATATATATATTATAAGTATATCTTTTAACAGAGTTGTCCGATATTGATGATTATTTTTTTATTGAATAGGGTCTGCGATTCTACACCGTTGTTGTTTACTGGAAATTATAGCATTCCAATGACAAAACAACAAAATATATATATACAATTGGATAGAAATTAATAAACGATCCTGATCCGTTATCCGCGGTTTTGGATCGATATGTCATGTCATAATATGTCATTTTAGTACTAGGGCTTGACAGATTACTACTAAAATGACATATTAAATGAAATCAAATCATTTATTTGCTAGAATACAAGTCATAAATAAGATCTTAAGTATTAGATAAAGGCACACTGTACTCAGTCTGTAAGCAGACGTGCAAATATTACAAGAAATTTATCTTTTAATTAATGATAAATATATGTACAAAATTCATTGAACCATGACATGACATATCGATCCAAAACCGCGGATAACGGATCAGGATCGATTATTAATTTCGGCCGTAAGATATGTGACTCCTAATTGACCCAATTATTATTATTCTATTTGTGAGGAGTAATAAATACATATCTAATTGTTTTTATTTGGTTCTTGAGACACAGTTCCCACTAGTTCGGGAACCAGGGGCGTCATAATAACTATGTTAATTTTATTGTGTCAATGTCTTGAGTGAATGATTGATTTCACTTCAGTACTCTTGGTCTTTTCAAAACTTGAGAGACCAGAAAACACCGTTTGGAACTCAATATTTTGGAAGGCCTCTTCCTCCTTTTAACCTGGCTAGGATTCCGTGTTTGGGACGTGAATAATTTGACCCAACCTCTTGAAAACAAGAAGGCTTTTTGTGTATGTACCTAACCTTAGATTTATACAAAACATATACAAACACAAACAAGCAAATGGGTTAGTGATCATATAAGGCAAATATTTGGTTAGGTAATCGACGATTTACCACTGAATTGTCTATATTGATTGAATGATTAGTGTCCAAGAAAGATATCCAAGGTAATCCTTCTATTTGGCACGTGTTTTACTAATATAGATGTGTGCCAGGTTTGCATAGGTATATATGTACTGAGTACTCGTATATATATATTTATGTTGATGACAGATGAATCAGACCAAGCGCATGTGAGGTCGAGCGAAGATGGGTTTTAAATCAGAGGTCGAGTACTAAAATCAAAATCAAAAATATGTTTATTCAATAGGATACATTGTGATCACTTTAAAACGTCAACTTAAAACTAGCTACGCCTGTTCCAACCTCCTTACGCCGGCAAAAGAACAGGCAAGAAACGCCCGGCAGGTAATTTTTTTGGCGCGATCACATTGACAATTTTATTCTTATTACTAATTGATTGAATTGGAGCAAGTTCACTAAAATCCCAAGCTTTTTTTTTTTGTCATCTAATAGTCCGATATTTTTTATTTAGCTTTACTAATAATAAGATTTCTCTTGTTTGGTTGTACACATTGGGATATGGGAACATGAATATTAACGAGTTGCGGGATCACAACCAAAGCAGACCAGACCCCACAAGCAGCACCCGTTCACGAGTTGACGCATGTGCCAGCCATCGCTCTCCTCGACCATATGAGAGGGAAGAGGGCGACCCGACACATGACGCCGCTGCAAGCAAAGTCACTTTCGTGAGCATGACTGTTTTGGCTGTTTACCGAAAATGGTTAGAATAGGGGAAATAGGGAGAATAGATAGATAGAAAGAAAGATAGATAGATTAACTACAATCCCAAGCTTGTTTGTCATCTAGATAGTCCGATATTTTATAATAAGCTTTACTAATGAGATTTCTCTTTATACGAATTTGAAATTTTGTTATAGACAAGTCTTGAATTTCACTTGGGATTTTGTTGAAAAAGCGTACACATTGACCTTTGAACGAGTTGCTAACTTTATGGAGCCTAGTGGTGGGTACAGCAATTTTATCTTTGTTTCTAGTATTAAAATTGTGATAATCACTTCTCTTTTTGTATATAATCACTATCTCAATGTAGGGCAGTAGTCTACCTATATTAGCTGATATAAACTGTCAGTTAACACGGAATAGGCATCAGTTCTTTTCCACGTACGTTATGTTCAGGAATAAAAGTTTGGGAGTTATGAGTTTACTTTTATGAAACTAAATATATGCCGATACTAGTCCTACTAATATTATAAACGTGATAGTTTGCGAGTATAGATGGATGGATGGATGGGTGTTTGTTACTCTTTCACGCAAAAACTACTGAACGGATCCTGAATGAAATTTGGAACGGAGATAGCTTAAACCCTGGATTAACACATAGGCTACTTTTTGTCCCGGAAAAAGGTTCCTGCGGGATGGCGCGGGTGAAACCGCGGGCCGCAACTGGTCCTACATAAATCCCGTAGAAAAGAGCATGGGTAACTTTCCAGTTTGTTTTCGTCAGGTCTCGTCACCAAACGGTTTCAACGGAAGACCAGCGCTGGTTGATGAACCAGCACTATGCTGAGTTGGGGCCGATTTGTGACAGTGACATTTTCGTGTAGATACTCATGTTATTAGTGCAATTTTGTTTCTATATCGTCGGCTAGCTAACAACACCGCGCAAGTCAAATTTTGCAAATTTTCAGGAGAGACATAAAACTGTTTTACTTGTATGTTTTTAAGTAAATTATTGACTTGTGGGTGTTACAATTTTTAATTAACGGCTTCTATTTAGTAAAAATGCTTGAAACTGACAGGTTCATAGAAGCGCACGTCAAAACTGCATCTAATGGCATTAAAATGTCAATACCACAAAATGTTGACTTGTGCGGTGTTGTTAGCCAGCCGACGATATTATATTCTATACTGAAATAAAAAAAAACTCGGTCTTTAACTCTAGTCTCGACCAAAATAGATATTTCACGCGATGATATCGTGGACACGATTCTTTTGTTTGGGTACACGACTATGCTCATAAAAATGCATGTCTCAGAATTTTGCTGACAAACAATGTCTGTTGGATTTCACGGCGTTGTTGCACAAACTTTTCAAGCCGTAAACAAACTCAAAATGGCGTTTCCGTAAAAATCGATAAATATTTACTGACGTGGTGCGTAGCGCAGTCTTGGTTCAATCGTCGGATCTTTATTAGTCATGGTATTTACAGTTTAGCGTGAACTACCTTTTTTTGTTGTTGAAATCTGCGAAAGAAGTCTTCAGGATGTCAAAATCTTAAGAAGAGGAGTTGCAAAAATGTGGAAGCAGAAGACTTCATGAAGTCTTTGATTCTGCGGGAGTTCTGCACACGTTTTCACATCCGCATGAAGTCTTCGATTCTGCGGGAGTTCTGCACACTTTTTCACATCCGTATGAAGTCTTTGATTCTGCGGGAGTTCTGCACACTTTTTCACATCCGCATGGAGTCTTTGATTCTGCGGAAGTTCTGCACACTTTTTCACATCCGCTTCTGCTTCCACATTTTTTCACAATATGGCCCTTCAATCAGATTCTTCAATGTATGTATTCATAGACGCTTTGTTGTAACCAACTGATAACGTAACGTCGCGTCGTAGTTATATTGTCGGACAAATCTACACGTGCAGTGTAGCTATAGGTGAATCATAGCTAGTTATCTATACTAATATTATAAAGAAGTAAAGATTGTGAGTTTGTATGTCCAAGGTAATCGCCGGACACATTTTGGAAATTAAGTAAAAAAGTCCTTCGACCACATCGTCACTTCACATCAGATGACTTGTCAAAAACCCTGTATGGAGTAAAAAATAATTTTTCGATAAGAAAGCTACTATCCCTGAGAGTCATAGACAAATACTCTATTTTATTGTGTTTAAAATCCTGCGGGATACTTCACGTGGGTAAATAAAACCCCGTTATTCATCATCATCATCATCAGTTGGCCTGCGTCCATCTACAAGAGATGATATTAGGTAACATCCGAAAAAAATCTGCGCTCATAGCTAAGTAAGCCAATCCGGGAGCCACAGATGCGGTCACGCTTCCCACAAACATATTGTCGCAACGGGAGTGATGGCAGCTGGTTGGTATCACGAAGGTGTCTTATTGCGCGTTTTTGGGCCAACACATCAAGCCAGGTGTCGTCGTGAATGGTTATACCATCCGCAGTTAACTCATCACTATGATCCCCATTATTCATCATCATCATCAGTTTATCACGTTCCCACTGCTGGGACGTAGGCATGCATACAGAGAGTATGGGCTTTTTTTTTGTTTTGTTATGGCGTAACACGGTTAGTGCCAGTGTCAAGTATAAAATATTTCAAACTCAGGAGAGTTGAATCAAGTTTAAATGGTGATGATGATGAGATGAAAGGAATAAGGATAGTGATAAAAAAAAGTAGTGGCGCTTTACTTAAACTTTACACGGACTTTTTTGGAACAACTACAAAAGTCACTTTCACAACTTAATCTCAATTTCCCACACTCGTACACTTTAACGAACACATAATAGTTAATAATCCACCAATATTACACATTATCACTCGAAGAAACACAAGTTTTGGAAATAAACACAAAATTTTCACGTTGACAATTCGATTGCCTCCAAAAAAGTCCGAGTAGGGCCTTATTACACCCATTGACACCATTGGTTACAAAAATTACGCTTACCCATAAGTAGGTAGGTAATATTAGGTATTATATTCATGTACAGTATATTGTGTCGTGGGTAGGGTAACTAGGTTAATTGCCTTACGGAGGGTCAAGTCCACATAAAAGTTACTGTAGACCCAGTGACCTAGCTCTTTTGTTTACAACTTTGAAACTAGAGCTCTGTATTCAACCCTTCCTCGTGTTGAATTTGACTTGAATGACTATCTGGAGGCCAACCACCAACTTTTACAAAACCATCATGGTTCCGGGCAATATTGTTTTAACCTTAAAATAATGTTACTCTTAATCATACCATGAGCTTTAAGAAACAATGTTGATTTATTCCTGCCAAAGAACGAATGAAAATCTATTACTGCTATATGATAGAACGAGACAACGCTTCATTTTCATAGAGCGTTGTCACTTTCGCACGTCGTTGAGACAACGTTCCGGAACACGCATATAAATTATAAGTTTTCTTATGTTGGTACCATAGTTATTAATTCAATGTAATAAAAGAAATGCTTAATTAAAACAAAAAAGAAACACTTATCGCATTTAAACCTAAATATTATATTGTTTTCTCAATATCAATGATAAATGTAAAAGAAACATGAATTCTAACTGTTCAATTTGATATAACGGAATGGTTTTCATGCTCGGTATCTACCTGTCTGTGGTGGTGACATTGAGACGTCAGACGAAATATACGCGGCGCGTTTGAAATTTAAGAATTACTTTGCTAATTATAAAGAACTATTTGTTTATTTTAATTATTTATTATTATTTGTGTCAAATGTCAAGCAGAAAGTAAGTAAAATAAAATGTGATTTCATTGGAACAAATATATATACATCATATTAAAACTTCTCGACGCTTCTAAGGAATTTCAAGTGGTTCAAGTGGGTGTTTACGATTTTTGCAGTATCAGAACTCGTAGGGTTTCGGGACGGCAGCTAGACTTGCTATGGGAGTTTTTAAATTCCCATAGAGACGTCGCTACTGGCCACAACCGATCCCTGCAGGCCAAGGAATATAACAAGAGAAGGTGGAGGGATGTGACTGACATGCTAAATGCCCAAGGCGAAGGTGCTCACAAGGAGTGGAACGAGTGGTCTAAAGTAAATGAATTAAAGTGTTTACGTTTTAAAGTTTGTGTGAATTTGTATTAAAACACCAATATTTTTTTAGTACTGGGTAGACTACAAGGCCAAAATAAAGAAAAGAGTTAGTGCCTTGCGAACTGCTCAGTTGGCAACCGGAGGAGGCCCTTCCAATGTGCAGCCACTGGCAGAAATTGATAAAAAATTTCTCCAAATTCTTGGAGAAGATTTTGGTCAAGGATTAACAGGTGTGCGGGTTGAACCATTTCCTGAAGTAAGTGAAAATATTTATATTCCAAAATCAATTTTTATTCTACATCACATTATTATTTTGATATAACTAAAGGCAATCAATCTACTTGTAACTTGAGATTCAGTACCTAGACAATATTTTAATGTGGTTTCAACTAGAGGAGCTTTACTACTGCAACATTGTTAAAGTAGGACAGATTTGTAGGGCATACAATAAAATACTTTCTTATTATGACAATGATACATTATTATTTTTTGTTATAGCATCCAAGTACTGTCGCTGTAGAGGATTCTCCAGCCTCAGAGTCGATTTTATTAAGGGAGCCCTTAGACTCTACAGTACATTCTCCTAACGCAACTCCTTCCCTCTCCCATGAGCCTGCACCAACACCTGCTACAGAACCGAATTCCCCAAACTCTACTCCTTCCCGCTCACATGAGCCTGCACCAGCACCAGCAGCACGCTCCCCGCGGCGCCGGCGCCGCAGGCGGGAGCCGCCGATGTCGCAAGAGGCCGCGAGACGTGCTCTCGTAGAATCGTCAAGGTTAAGAGCTGAAGCTGCCGTGAGGAGTAGCCATGCTCTTGTAAATATTCAGAACACCTTACAAAGCATTGAAAGGTATTTTAAAATCAACATAGTATTCATATTTTATTTTATTACTAGTTGCGCCCCGCGGTTTCACCCCGCGTCTTTCCGTTATTCCGCAGGAAACTTTTTCCAGGCTAAAAAGTAGCCAAGGTATAAGATATCTCCATTCCAAATCGGCTTAGTAGTTACGATGATAAGTGGTAACAAACATTCTCACACACACACACACACAAACTTACGCATTTATTTTATTAGTAGGATGACTAGCTGTTCCCGCGGTTTCACCCGCGTGAACTACAGTTTATCGCTATTAAAGTATCCTAGTGACCATCCCCAGGTTTAAACAAAATTACAACTAACATTTATTATCATAATTAAAAAAACAAAGAAATCTAGGGAAAACATAAGATTACAATTTTATTAACATACAGCTGTTATTCTATTTACAGAATTATAAATGGCGCCTTTCCCAGAGCTGCTGAACGAGAACATTCCGCATAGTCCAACCCAGTTGCAGTGCCATGTTGTTGCTGTGTGGATTCTCTATAGCTGCAGTATAGTTCAATTGCAATTGGGCTTCTCGAATCACCTCTTCATTGCTTAATTGTTGCACTGGAGTGTTAGCTCTATTGCAAATGTTATGTAATATTACACAAGCATTTACAATAGAGCCAGCTACCTCTGGTGAATAATGTAAGACTCTGTGAACAAGCAAGCATCGAAAACGTGCTTTAAGAAGCCCAATAGTACGCTCAACGATGTTCCTTGTGCGTACATGCAAGTCAGTGTAATGTGCCTCAGGTGTATCTGGTGCGGAATCCAAAATTGGTGTCATCATTGTCCTTCTTAATGGATATCCGGAGTCAGCTGTGAATTTTAACAGATTATTAGGTACTAGTTAGAAACTGCATTGTTATAATTATATGACAAATAAGAAAACATACCAAGAAACCAGATATTCTCTGTATTATCCAGATCTTCCAGATGAGCTTTCAGTGGATGATTAGCCCATATGAAAGAGTCATGGGTAGCACCACCATGACTTGCATCCACACTTAGAATATTCATGTCTGCGTCACAAATCTGGAAAAAATAAATAAGACTGATTTTATTGTAAATTTGTAAGCTGTGACATGTGGCATGTATGTACATTTATGTATTTGTTTTTTGATTTATAATTGTTTAGAGTGTTTAACAATAGAGTTTTTGTCAGATAGTTGATTAACAATTATCTTAAAGTAATTTTAGTAGTTTTATTTTAGTAGTTATTTTACTCTCTAGTACATAATATGTTAAGTTATTTTTATTTTCGTATCCTACTATAAACCAAATTTTTTGTTTTGTTTTTGTGAACAAATAGTAGTTGGCTAAATTGTTTTTCTGGTTATACTATTTAATTCATATTTTTGATCTCGCTTTCAAATAATAGTTATGTAGCTTACAATGTAATAGGGTGTAATATTTTGGAAAATACTTGTTTCAGCACTATAGTTCTATTAAGGTTTAGAAATTAAATTGGAATAATAAATGCATACATTGATTATAACTTACCAATTGAACATTCAACGAATGGTAATGCTTCCGGCAATAGTAGCGCTCTTCATTGATCGCAGGGCGTACTATAGCCACATGAGTACAATCAATGCAACCTAAGGAAACAAATAAGCTTGTATTAATACTTATTAATTGTATTAGTTTTTATAAACTACATCTAGCATTTGAGAAAAATATTTGATACAAACCTAAGACCCCAGGAATTTTAAATTTATTGTAGAATCTGGAAGGGAAAATTGGGTATGTTAATTTTTTTTAAACAGTTAAATTTCTTTCAAACATGATGTTTTTCATTTTCGTTTTCTCTGTTAAGCAAAGCGTATTATAATATACCAGACAGGTAAGTACATTTTTCTTAGGAAATTGGTTAGTCACTGTAGAAACACATTGGAGAAAATTATATTATGTATACACATACTTACTCTGTTTTAATTCTGTTTCTGTCTTGGTCACTGGCTGGGAAGCAGATATATTTTTGCCTAATGTGAGCGGCATTAAGGCAACCAGTTATTTGTGATGACTGATGAGACAGTCTGCTGAGCTATGAAATGACCCTCAATACTGCCTGTAGGCCGTTGGTAGGAACCAGTCGCATAAAACGACAAAGCAGTCAGTACCTATAAAATGCGAAAATAACAAACTTGTATTGATGCCACATAAAATATAGTAATATTTTATAGGTTAATCAATATAATACCTTTGTTTCTACAGACAAATCTGTTAATTTTGTAGGTTCCTTTATGAGAGGCCTAAGCTCGTCACATAGATTATGCGTCAGCTCTTTCGTTAACCTATATCGCTTAGTGAACTCCGCTTCGTCCAAATTGAATGGATCACACTTGTCACGCAATTCTCTCCGACGCTGCTTCCTCGACGAGTGGCCTTCACTATTGTCTGCTTCCAAAAACTCAAATAGCTCGTATTCATCAGCCATCTACAATCACATCACATTTATAAATATTGCATAGGTACACTTAAACCACATTCATTTTAAAGAATTACACAAACAAAACGTTTAGTTAATTTTCACTTACTGTTTAGAATAAAAATATAGGTTTTCTTTAATAAAATATAGAAAACAATGTTATTTCAGCTGCGCGCGAGTAACTTTTTTATCATCGCTAAATTTGACATAAAAACAATATTGCTTTATGTCAAAAGTCACCTCAGAGTACCAAAGTAATGTTGTTTGAATGAACGATTTAACGTGACGTCACCAAAACGTCTCTGCGTCTTCAATATTAAAGTAATGTTACTTTAGTAACTTCATGGTATCGATTAGCAATGTAATATTAAAATAATGCTGATTTAAGAGATTGAAGTAGGCCCCCAGGACTTGATCATGATGAGACAGCCTTGAAATAAAGACCTAGTCAAAGTTATGTCCAAAATATGTAAAAGAATATAAGTAGTGGCTGTGGTTATCTATCTATTACTTATTTTGTTATTAGAGGTAAAGTTTGATGCAAGGATAACCTTCGGAACTACTGATCCGATATAAGAAATTCTTTCCTTGTTAGATGTAGTTAGAACGCTACACTATCCCTAATGAGTTTTGACGTTGTTTGCTACTTGAAAACTACATGTACCATACTTACATAAAACTAGTTTTACAGACAATCTAAACAGTCTATATTGTATAGGCTAACAGGCCCAGAGGGTCTACCTCAACGATTATTGTAGACAATCCCAAATGCTTCATCCCTCTACTAAGTATCAGCATACATAAAATAATGGCGGCATTGCCTCATTAAATTGAAATGCTGATTAATTGAGTTAAATAAGTAGATAGAAGATACCAGCATTTTGGTCACGCGTCGCGTCAATCAAACGCTTTGATAAATTCATGTAAATGCAAAGAGCTCCCCGTACATTTGCCTTGAATGTCAACATTATCGAAGCAATTGGTTTCTGTACACACCTACGGACTTTGACCGTAATGTACAGTGATGCTATGTGCATAATAAATCGAATATTGTCCCCCTGAATACAGTTGAATACACCATGTTTACGTATTAGTTTATGAAATGAGAAGTAATTGGCATTTATGTTTTGTGTCGCAACGAGGTGATAGGTTGCTTGTCCGATCTCTGAAGGCACTGATAAATATAGATATAGAAGTGTATCGGTGCATCGACCTCTCTCAGCTCAACACAAGTAGTTGTCGACACTTGTGAGGCGTTACGTAAACACGCTTGGTGTTAGTTATGTTTTTGAATGTAAGTACTGTGACTTAACTACTACCTTTTGTAATCGCAATGGGGGTTCCACAAGGTTCAATACTCGGACCTGCTCTGTTTTTTGTCTACGTCAATGATCTGCCCAGTCATGGTAATTAAGAGATAGTATTGTTGTCTGATGACACGTCGCTTTTATTTTTATATTAAAGAGATAACATAACATTTCCGACGACGTGAACAATGCTCTCTCCTAAGTTTCAGACTGGTTTGATGTTTTTAAAAAAGAAACGCAATGAATTTTTACTAATCCTGTTCTTCTTGCACTCTCATCTACAAAAGGTCGTGTTGATAAATTATACGTGATAATTATTCAAACAATCCTGCTAAATCTAGTCTATGGAACAGATATTTCATCCATTAATCCATTATGTAAAAAAGCAAGATAATTTTGTAGCAACCTTATCAAGTTTCGTCGACAAATAAAATGAATTCCTGATAAGATTATTTTTGTTTTTGTCGTCACAAGAGACACACATGTTATTGCAGTGTTCGACCATCGGGTTTTCTTTTCTTGGAGGTAGAGGTTACGAGGCACTCTGTTAACTAACCTCTGTCCTGTTTAACCACCTGTTCTGGTTCGTATAAGGAGGTCACACCCAATCGTAGTATAGTCTGCTACAGAGTCATGGCTGTCAGCACAAGCGCTCGTAGCGGAGTTTGCCTAGAGGCTCTGAGGTCAATACTTGGGTGCCCACTAGTGGTATTTACAACTGAGCGCCTCCGTGCTTCGGAGGGCACGCTAAGCCGACGGTCCCGGTTCTAGGATAGCAGTCGCAGGCCTTCGGGCGGTCTGAAAATCTTAACACTAAGGCTGACCACTATCTACCCTATCCGCAAACCCGCACTGGTTCCTCGTTGTGGATTATGCCTCAAACTCTCTCTCACTGTGAGAAGATCTATGTCCCAGCAGTGGAAAAGCAATTGGCTGATGAAGATGACCACAGAGTCATATTGTGATACCAGTAACCACTCATTAACCAATTTCTCTCTCTCTTTCCAGGGTTAAAGAGCGACGGTTTCCGTCGCTGGCCGTAAAATGCGCTCGGTGCTCGCCTACTACGCTGACGCAGTGATGGGGGCAGCGGCGAGAGGCGCGGGGTGCGCGCTCAGCTGCAGCGGACGAGGGGACTGTATGAACGGGACCTGCCTGTGCGAGATCCGGTACTCTGGAGATGAGTGCGCCGGGCCCAACATGCCTTATCATGCGTGTAAGTACTCCTGCAGTACGATTCTAATTCACTCGGAAACTCTTCCGACCACGGATTCGGAAAAGAGTACGCGAGAATTTTTTAGACGCGATTTAAAAATCTGAATTCGTAAACTGGCATGGAAAAATGAAAAATGAACGAGAGATGTATGTAAAATACGGAGTTCAATCTCGGAGAAGGCTCCTTTTTACTGGTTATCTTAAGGCACTTCCTCTTAACTTATCATGCCTGCTTACCTGCTTACGATGTGTATCCCTAAAACTAAGACCCTTTTATTTGAGGAGCGTAAGACCCAACCATGTCCTTCTTTTGTTTCTATTCTATGCTAATGAAACCATTGCTCCCAGCCTGTACTCCTTTAGTTCTCATTAGAGAATCAATAGAGGCTAATGAAACCATTGCACTCTTCGTTCCAGGTATTGGCGGCGTGTTCCTCCTGGTCGCGTTCGTGTGCGCAGTCCAGCTCACGATCTGCATCGTCACGGAGTACCGACGGCTGAAGGCGCCCTCCTTCCTGCGGGCCTGCAAGGTTACCACGCAGAAGATGCTGTATCTGGTCGCTTTTTTGGCATCCCTGATACGCGGAGCTTACTTCGTGTCGCCGGTGGGTTTGCCTTTCACGATGTTAGTACAGTCAGCGAGAAAAGTAGCTGATCATACCCGATTTTCCAAATGTGTTTTAGATCAGTAATTTTTTAAGTTGTTTTTATACAACTTACAAGGTAGTTATTTAACCACAGCACAACACACCTGATGTTTAGTAATAATGCGATCAAAAGTTGGTGTGATGAAGGTAATCGGAAAATTTGTTATTGTTCAGCGACTTTTGTCGATGACTGTAGAAATGAAAATATGAAATGCCTGCCGGAACATATCGATAGGTGCTTGGCGATAGATTTATAACTTCAGCCAGAGAATCCTCACAACCAAGCAATATTTGTGCATTGAAAAACGCAAGTATTTGTTCTGTGTCTGGGGGTGTTTCTCTGATCCGCGCAGTTTCTGGTACCATAAATGCAGGGAATCCTAGTTAGGAGTCAGAGCTATGTATGTGACTGTGTTTATACCCTAAATTTAAGTTCATTGCTATAATTTTATAAAATAAATTTCTATGAACAAGTTAAACGCAGAGCGCCACCTGTAGCGAGGCAGGGTTCAAGCTACCGGTGGTTAAGGTTGCAGAGTGAAGAACCTCCCGTGTCAAGGAATACTGCCTTCTGACCCAACCGTCAAGCGAGAGCCTCTTTAGATGTTGGTCGAGACTCTTCGCTAAGACGCTGTTCGCCAATATGACTGATCGTTATTATAACTATTGTTATTTTCGCAGTCGGCGTTCGAAGAGGGATGGGCTACCAGCCTTCTGTCTGCTTACTACCCGCTTCTCATGTCCGGGTCTTCGCTCATCGTCTGCTTCTGGGCCGAGGTAAGTCTTCTCATTGTACCGGGTTTTGGCTGATATTCTTGATGGGGCAAAGTGACATAATTAATTTACAACCCTACCGCGACTAAAAAAGTTTTACCTCAACAAAAACACATAATTTTTCTTGCATAGTTTAATTTAATCCAGTTCCTTCTTCCTGGTTTCTATTAGTTAAAATTGACTACAATGTGAGTGACCTCGTTGTATTTATAGCAGATATCTACACCTTAGTGATGTCTGCTGTAGATCTGTTCAATTTTAATTTTAGTAACATTCAGCGACATCTAGCGGTCATCCAATGTACTAAAACAATTCTGCTTAAACGTGTTGTGGTAAAGCGTAGGCTGCCTTGTAGTGTGGTGGTTTACCGCTTGATGGATATAGTGAGCTGTCAATTCGAAGTGGTTGTAATGACTCCGTAGATCCTCGACAGATGGCGCTAAAATCAAAAAAAGAACTAAATCTAAAAAAAAAAAAAAAGACATTTGTCAACCGCATCATAACTTAACATTGGGAAAAAAATTAAAGAATTGGGATGTTTTTCTCAAGGACTAAAATTAATAAAATAAATAATAATAATAATCAAAATGCTACGGACCTCAAACAATTAAACTAAAACAATGTCACATATGCACGTGTCCATACGACAATTAAAAACTAAGATTTTCATCACACGTGCACATCTCTTATGGTCACCGGTAATGCGGTGTTTTTGAACAATCATATGAGTTATCATAACATCTACACGTTTTATAGGAAAATGTGTTCGACACGACAGAGGCATGTGGTGCATTAGTCGGGGAATTACTGGGCTTCATTAATATGCACACAAACAATTAAACATTGTTCACCACTTGATTTTTCTTAAATTTTTGTCTGATGCATAAAAAAATTACACATTTAAAAAGGAAAGGCAGAGGCCGTAGAGGTTATAGAGGTTGGTAGGGGCGGCAAAATTTGAATACTTAGCCTACTGGCGGCAAATGTGTAAATCCGCCACTGAGTGTAGGCAGTGCTGCATTGCCGGACACGGTTTTGAACTGTTGAAGTTCAAAATTCACTGAGCTGAACGAGGAACTTGACAATACCACAAAAAAAGTTAAAAAAAAACAACTAAAAAAACACTTTTATTACGCACTAACGCCCGAAATTAATAATCATCAGAATAATAAAAATAAAAAATAATAATGGTACATAATTATCCCGTTTTAAAACCTAATTCTAATGTTATTGACCGTGGTAGTTTAAAACAGTATCTTAATAATCATCACTCGGAAAGTTTCCGTGTCGGATTCGACGTCACTTTCGCTTCACGGAAACGTTTACCGAGAGCAAATAGGTGGCGGAAACTTTTTCGTGATTGAGCAGCTGGTTTGTCAAATTAAATATCAGTTTCCGAATTCAGATTAATGAATCGTGTCTAAAAAACCTGAAGGATTTTTTTCTGAATCCGTGGTCGGAAGAGTTTCTGTGTGAATTAGAATCGCACTGCTGGTACTTTTGTCGTACTTCAAGCGGACTTTGGGCCTATTCAGTGCGACGCGGATGTATGAAACCTTACTGCGCGTTCAGAGCGACGCGACGCGGAACTGTCCGTGTCGCGGAGAGCTATCCGCGCGCGGTCGGAATCGCTCCGCGCCGCTCGTCCGGGCCGCGGATGTCCGCGGGCGGACGGTGCTTGGTTCTAATGTATTTGTTCAGTGCTCGGCGGACACTGACAGTCGTGCGGAGCGGACGTAAAGTACTGTCGTTGTCATGGCGGCTACGTCAAATGTGCAAACCGAGAGGGTACACTGTACCACTCTCGATCACGATCTGCATCGCACTGAACGACAAATTAATCCGCGACGGACGCAAAACCTAGTCCGCGTGCGGATGGTCCGCGTCGCACTGAATAGGGCCTTTTGATTGATAAAAAGGAAGAAACCGTGGACATATCTTTTATTATCATTCCAAGAAACACTCCAGCCGTACCTACTGCCTACAATGCGGTGTTGTTTTGTTTGTATTCTGCCAAGTACGGCTTTGTGGTTCTTAGGAATGTGTGATTAATATTTTTGGTACGCTTAATAATGTAGTTATGGAAGATTGTTTGTTGAAATAAAAAACCAATTGATGTTCGTTAGTCTCGCTAAAACTCGAGAACGGCTGGACCGATTTGGATAATTTTGATCTTGAAATATTTGTGGAAGTTCAGAGAAGATTTAAAAGGTGACTTACTAGCGATAAAAAGTTCGCCGGGTCAGCTAGTGAATAAATAAATATCGGGGACAATTGCACACAAATTGACCTAGCCCCAAATTAAGCTCGACACTTGTGTTATGGGTACTAGACAATGATATAATATACATACTTATAATAGAGAAATAAATATAACAAACTACTTTCAATGAGATAAAAAAAAATTATATATACTAGAACAATGATCCTAAAATTAAAAACCTTAAAAATATAATACAATAATAACTAAAATATATTATTAAAAGGAGGGACTCCTTAGGCATCCTTTAGGCATTTCTTTCTTTTTTTATTAATTTTTTAATTCTTGTAATTATTAATGTTGAGATGAGTCTTCGTTACTTGAAAAGTGCAACCTTCCCGCCACATTAAAGTTTTTAATCTCGCGAAGGAGCGGGCGTCACGCCATTCCGCCAAGCCGGTAGTCGGTCAGTGTTGCGACACGACACGCGGGAAACGCGCGTAGCGCTTGACGCGTTCTGAATAAAAAAAGAAAATAAATTCAAACAGATTTTATTGCCTATTAAAATGTGTTTTATGGGATTTCGGTGAATTGAACTGTGATAATACGGTGAGTGAGATGGTAAAAATAAATATTTAGAAAATGCAAGTCTACATGCTTTTTTGCTTGTAATTTTTAGTAGTAATATTTTGCCGTGAAATTTCCATCATATAACTAAATGGAATAATATTTGATATCTTAAAATGTTAGTTAAAAAAGTAGTAAAGTGTTTTTGAGTTATCGAAGAAACGCGATAAGTTCATCAGAACGTACAACTCTTGTGTTTTAGGGTTCCATATTATATTTGACAAAAAAAACTGATCCATTATCATTCTCGTGTCTGTTTATCCTGTCACAGATTACTTTTTCCGAAAGTACTAATGAACAAATAATAATTGTAAATTAAGGGGGTAGTTTCGTGGAGCAAACAAAAAAGATTAAAAAAATAGTTTACAAGTGCATCATATTATAACTATGAAAAGGATTGTTGTTTGACATTTTTTATAGTTTCTAAATCCATAGTTTATCCCTCCTGCCTTATATTTGAAACAAAGAACTGTAAAATTTAGAAAAAAAGTAAAGAATAGAAGGTAAGTAATAGCTTCACTTGTAACAGAAAAACTACATCTTAAAATTCTCCGGAAAACTGATAGGTGCGGAACCTTCCCCACGCGAGTTCGACTCGCACTGGGCCGGTGTTTTGTTTTTGAGCTTTATTGTTTTATAAACAATTGATAAGAACTTCAGATATCAGCTGTTTGCACAATTTTATACTTAGATGTGGATGTAGCATTTCACATAGTATTTTTACGTAGGCCGGTCGGACGCCCTAGATGCCGCTGGAAGGACGCGGTGGATGCGGACCTGCGCGAACTCCAGACTCTGAACTGGGCTTAAATCGCTCAAGATAGAGAGGAGTGGCGCTCTCTCGTTTCGGAGGCCAAGACACACTTTGGGTCGCTGAGCCATCGGAGTTAAATTAAATTTATTTATTTGTCAGAATAAGTAGTGAGTACAGTGTTTCAAATATTCTACCGTTTCCGGTGTACAAATATTATATTTCATATCATTCAATCATATATTTAAGAAAATAAAATAATAGCATGCAATGTCATATTAGGAAATTGATAAGAAAAAAATAATAATAATAGAAAGTGTCGAATGTCAAGAGTTGTATGAAGAAAGGGTCTTCTCGAGAATTACATCTAAGTCATAATTAGAAGCGATATTAAGAAAAAAGTCCCTAAAAAGTCTTTTTCCTCTTGTTAAGAATCTGTCGCCAAGCACCTATTGGTGTGTTCCGGCAGCCTCACTTGAGAGCCAGTTCCCAGTCCAGGTGTAGCGTGGCGCCATCCTCGACCACATCGTCACTTAACATCAGATGACTTGTGGCCCTGTAAATAGTAAAAAAAAAAAAATATTATAGAAATCTAAAATAGTCAGGCTCAAGTTAGTTTTTTATGTGTGTGCAATGGTCTCCCGATATTTATTTATGTATGTGTATAGTTTGACTTTGACACTTACGTAGATCTTTGCCAAGAGATCGGCATTGAGCTTATAGTTTAGTTAAGACTAGTCGACCTCCCTCTTAAAATATAATTCGGCAGTAGGACCTTAGCACGTTGATGCTAATAAATGTAAATTACACACTTTATTCAGTTTAAGATACTATATTGTTCATCAAAAATAAAATAGCTAAACTAAAAACTAACCAAATCTAAATTTAAAAAAAAACCCTAGGCAACCATAGCTAAGAACGCTCTCGATCAAGTCACATATCAAATAAAAAAACCGGCCAAGTGCGAGTTGGACTCGCGCACTGAGGATTCCGTACAAACTTATTTTTTAAGTTGCTAAACTACACAGATATGTTCAGACTTTTCCTTTACATGTGCTGTACGATCTTGCTTCATGTCGAATTTCATGACTAGACTCTAGATCAACGGGAAGTACCCTATTGGTTTTGATTCCCTCGTGAAATGGCATATGGTGCGAATATATGCGACATATCTTTTTATCGCGTTAACTTACAAGATAGATTTTTTTTCACAGCTGAAAGAAACTAGAGCCTAGTATTTGATATAAATTTCAACTTGATATATACGTCAACGCGTTCTTGTGAAAAAGGCAGACGACGAGTTATAAAGGTTCCACTTTTCCTTTTGAAGTACACTACGGAACTCTAAAAGAAAGAATAATATCTGTAAGATTTAATGTAAAAAAAAACGAATGGTTGTTTGCTTGTGTGTGTGAGTGTGTGAGTAGTAACGTTGTGTGTGTTTATAAGAGGAGGCATCACAAATTAGGAGGCATCAAATTTAAGGTTATAAATAACCTTTTAATATTTGAGTGTTTCACATAGGCGCTTTTTTCCATACAAAGTGTCCATCATCATTTATAACAAACAATGCGTGTACAAAAATAAGTAGGTCAAGGAAATAAAACACAATATTATTAACATCTAATGCATATATTAGCGAAATGTCATAACGATGAAAAACGCGTCGGTGTCTTTGTTATGACTATTTATTATAAAACTGCGACGGGGTCAGGTTGGTACAGACACAGTCTAGAACCTGAGAAAAGACATCGCGATAAACTGTAGCCCTGTGAGCCGCGGGTACAGCTAGTAAACTATACGAGAGATTTCAATCAAAACTAAGATCAAGGGCATTCATCTAATTCAAAACATATACATTATTCATTAAGGTCATAATCATAGCCGCTCGATACACTGTCACTAATTTTACTATAGCAAAGGACGAAGCTTTGTTTATCACGGAAACATTGCAATGTTGTTTATTACGATTAGATCATCAGATGATGCCCTTAAACGTTTGGTAGGGCTTCGATTTCCGCTGTTTTTACTAAAGTTTTTAATGCCAATCGTTTACGGTTGTTGTTTACGGGGCGTCCATTAATTACGTGAGGCATTTTTGACAATTTTTGACCCCCCTTCCCCCTTGGTGAGATATCGTAAGATTTCCCCTAATCTCACGTGAGATTCTTCAAAACTTATATTCTTCTAAACGTGTTGGATTAATAAGAAAAAAAAACAAAAAAGTATATTTTTCACGCAATTTTACACCGTTTTCTGCGAGAAAAATAATTACGTGATATTTGCCAAGACCCCCCTCTCCCCTAAGTGAGATGGTCAAACGAGCATACAGTGGACGGCCGAGTGGCCGTCGCCCTATCGGCCGTCCCAGATACCGCTGGAAAGACGAAGTCACGAAGGATTTGCGCTCACTCCAGGTGGAGGACTGGCAGGAGGTGGCGCAGGACAGAGCGAAGTGGCGTCTTTTGTTATCAGAGGCCAAGACTCGCATTCGGTCGTTGCGCCATCTCAGTTAGTTAAGTTAGATTTGGGTTCTCCGAGAATTCAGTAAAGTTGTTTTTTTTTGTTATTTCAATTTCAATCATTTATTGCATTCATATGTTACATGAGATCTTAGAGGCTAAGATTAGCGAACATATGGACCCGAATAGGGTATAGCAATGTACGAGTGGACCGATCCATTCTAGTCATTTCGAGAAGTCGTCATTGTGGAATTCATTTATGCTGCAGTAGCATTTGTCGATTAAAAACGTTTTCAAGTGATTTATAAATAAATTATCTTTTTCTTCTGCTTTCAATTTGTGGGGTAGTTAATTGTATATTTTTATTGACATTATGTTTGGTCCGGAACTTATTAAACTACAAATTTACAGTTCTCAGACTTTTTCCTTTACATGTGCTGTAAGACCCTTGCTTCAAGCCAAATTTCATGACTCTGGGTCAATGTAAAGTAGGTACCTTATAGGTTCTTTGGATCTTCGACTTTCACAGATGGAAAAGACCGTAGAGCCGAGGAAATAAATTTCAACTTGATATACAAACAGACAGACACACGGACAACGAAGTGATCCTATAAGTGTTCCGTTTTTCCTTTTGAAATAAAATGAAATGAAAAAAATAAATGAAATGAAAAAATAAATGAAATGAAATGAAAATACATTTATTACTGACACACACAATATCGCACAAATTAAGGACAAGATCAAAAAGTAAAAATCACACTTATACAAGTACGACATTGCGCGATGTCAGAAATAGGTCCATACAACAACAGCATACAACTGAGGCTGTAAATCAGCCTCAGTTACTGATTTTCAGCCGGAACCCACTCCATGACAACACGGACAATATAAACGGAAAAAAAATATTAGCATTTAAACAAAAAAAGAAATTGAAAGACAAATATTAAAACAAAATAAGAATTTAAATAGAAAACACAGATTACAAAATTATTTTTATGACACAAAACTGAACGCATATAAAAAAAAACAAAAAACTATCATTATCCTTCGACGATAATGATTATCTTTCGATTATCTTTTGAGGTACGGAACCATAACAATAGAAATCTGAAATTCGCCGAAGAAACAAAATGACCGTGGCAGTGGGCTTCCATATCGTTCGACAAACCGATAACCGAAGGGGAAGAAAGGTTCTCGTTTGGCGACCATCGACAACATTGTAAGAGTCGCAGGGACTTCTTCCGGCTGATGATGATGATGATGATGACATATTGCTCGTAAGCTTGTAGATTTTCCACAAGCTGACTAATTAACGAATAGTTCACAAGTGCCGCTTTGTTTTGCACCTACACAATGACAGTGAGGCGGCTCTTCTTTAATTTCCGTCAATTGAACATTGCTGCAATTGTGGGACCAGCGCCTACGCTGCCACTGTGCCAATGTTGTTATGACTAAAACACAAAGGCATCAGCATTTGAAGGACAACACCATCAGTCAGCTGTGTAGGCCGATGTGGCGCAGTGGACGAACGGACGACTGCGATGTGTGAGGTCGCAGGTTTGATTCCCGCTACAGAACAAGTATTGTGTGATCGCGTCTGAGCGTTTCTTGCCTGTTCTTTTGCCGGCGTAAGGAAGTGTGAACAGGCGTAGCTAGTTTTAACTTTGACGTTTTAATGTGATCACAATGTATCCTATTGAATAAATTAGTTAGTTAGTTAGTTACAAGTCAAGCTAATAAAAGTGTTTTAAAAACATTTGAGTTTGACTTGACTATTCGTGCATTGAGAAAACCGACCAAGTGCGAGTTGCGCCCACCCACCGAGGGTTCCGAATAAACGGTTTCACCCGAGTCTAACCGGTATCCCGCGGGAACTTATTTCCGGGATAAAAAGCCTATATGTGTTAATTCAGGGTATAAGCTATCTACATTCTAAATTTCATCACACACACAAACTCACACACATACACATACACACTCACTATCTCTCTCTCTCTCTCTCTCCCACACACACACACACACACACAAACTCACACACATACACATACACACACACACACACTCACTCTCACTCTCTCTCTCTCTCACACACACACACACACACACACACATATACATAGACACGCTCACACACAAACCAACACCCACACACAGACGCACACACAGACACACAAACACACAGAAACTATCGCAATAATATTAGTAGGATACATGTATGAAAAAAGAAAACTGACAATGTGAATCCTGTGTAACGTCCATTGAACTGCATATCAGCCTGTTTGAGCCACGGTTTCACGGCCGTTTTATAATGTAGCTTACTTTAATGACTTCTATTCATTGGGCAACACACACAAAAACAAAATTGTAATAGGTATTATTTAGGTATTAATTACAATTCGTTAATTTGTTGACTTAAAAATAATATATAGTTTAAAAAAACTAAAAAAAAAAACACTGAAAACGCACTGAAAAAAATAAAATAATTAAATTGACTTGTATTAGTTAGGTACGATATAATGGTTAATTCAAAAAGTGTGGAGCGCTTTTTGGTTATTTACCCAGTAAAACTACATATATAAAACAATATATTATTTTTTTTTACTTTTTAGTCGTTTATATCAAGACGAATCATATGAGCCCAAACTCGAGGGGTTTACTAGTAGCCACTGCAGAGATCCTCCACCTACCTTCCGGTTGCATCATCAGACTCTCGTCACCAAGTTCAATCTATTGGACTCATCAAGACGATTCATATGAGCCCAAACACGAGGGGTTTGCCAGTAGCCACTGCAGAGATCCCCTACCCACCTTCCGGCTGCATCATCAGATCAGGTCGATGATACCAAATTATTGCATTCTCACCGAGATTACATACACATACAAAGTTTCAAGTCGATACGACAATTAGAAGTAGGTGAAAATTGACTTCTAAGATTTGATTACATTGTTAGTTAGTTAGTTAGTTAGTTATAAGTCAAGCTAATAAAAGTGTTTAAAAATAAATACAAATCGTTTCTTGTATGGATCCGAGTGCTGGACAACAAAGAAGACGCATGAACAAAAGGTGCATACCAAAGACATGAAGATGAAGATGCTTAGATGGGCGGGAGGTGTAACTCGACTGGATAAAGTTCGCAATGAATATATACGAGGCAGCTTTAAAGTTGCACCAATCACAGCTAAAATAACCGAACACCGCCTCAGATGGTATGGCCACGTGAAAAGGCGAAAAGAAGACCATGTGGTGCAACTAGCGCTAAGACTATAACAAAAACTTACAATAACCTTACTTTTTTTGTTTTTTATAGCATTTCTCATCTGTTTGCGGATTTGATTCTTAGTGGACAGGACACACAAGGACGTTTTATTAGCATAGACGCCCGTCACAACCTAGTATTTTCAAAAAATATCCTACGGTCCACTGGGTTTTGTATTTTTAAAATGTTAGTGTAGTACTAACAAGTAGAATATTAAAAAGGTTGCACTTCCTTTCTTTTTTTTTGATGATTACATTTCTTGCATTGTATCATGTACATAATTACGTTATTTTTAGATTTTAACTACCCTAATTAGTTTAATTATAGTGCAAAGGTCCAAATAGGTCCAATTAGGTCCAAATTATCGGCAGAATCTCGGGTCGGTTAAGGGTCTGTGTCCAGTCTTCACAACCTTACATTAAGCGTTATAATTACCTACTCTACCTTCAGTAACACATGTCAATGAATGTGCCTACATGTCAATAAAGAAAATGAAAAAAGTTCTAATCTACAAAAACCAGATCATCATCATCATCATCAGCCAGAAGAAGTCCACTGCTGAACATAGGCCTCCCCTTTGAACGCCACCATAAACGGCTATTAGCCATTTGCATCCATCGGCTCCCAGCGACTCTTACACTGTCGTCGGTCCACCAGAACCAGACTAGAAAAACCAGACACTTATTCTAAATTGTAAGATCAGTACTAGACGGTACTAGTACTACTTACTAGATCATTTGTAACGCAATCAGTGGAATTGTTCAATTCCGGCGATTTTAAATATCTGCTGTAGAAATCGTACTTAAATGGATTAAATTATACGTGTACCTATGATAGCTGAATTAACACATCGAAATACGTAATTAAGTTAGTAATGTACGAGTACTTTAAGCTTTAGTGAAAAGCACAATAAAACATAGCCACAAACACACAAACTCGCAAAAACACACACATGCACCCACACCCACACACAAACACTCATACACCCATACACACACACATACACACACACACACACACACACACTCGCACGTACGCACACTAGCACACACTCAAGGTATTAGTAAAAAAGAGGATAGCAGTTATGAAAATTACCCGCTACAAACAAATTTTACTGCCACAAAGTGAGGGTTGATATCACACTTCACACTAAAGTTATGAATGTGAAAGTTTGTGAGTGTGTGTGTGTGTGTGTTACTTCTTCACGCTGAAACTGTTCAACAGATTTGAGTAAAATTTGCAATGGAGATAGCTTATACCCTGGATTAACACAGAGACTACTTTTATCATGGATAAAAAGTGGGATAGCGGGGAAAACCAACGTATTAGTATGTAATATATAGATTGAAAAACGGCCATGCACCAATAATGCCAAACTGTACCTGTCATACCGCATATCTGCTAATCCAATCGGCCATGCCTCCTAAACTTGAACTTAAATCGAAACGAGTAGCAAAGACCTTAATCATAATTTTATATAATAATAAAATTAGCATAGCAAATCGCGTTCAGTAGGTGTGGAAGTTTGGATGTCTAGGTCGTCCGATCGACCTCGTTATATACTCATGCATGAATGAAATTTACGAAAACGCACGACGATGTACGAAGGTCACGATGGGTTTCTGGTACGATAAGAAAACAAACGTAAAACCATATACTGTGGTAAAACGTAACGTTAATGCTGGAGCCACACTAACGGGAAATGCCGTTCAATAGCGCGATGATTGACGTTTGACATAAAGCGCCCTGTAAACGATCAAATTTGTTTGACAAATTTGTTTGTCAAATTTTACGTTTTCATCAAACATCAACGCAAACGGTCAAACACAGATCACAAATTTCAAACACGACCATCAATCCAGATTTTCATCAAACGCGACAAACACGTAGATTGTTTGACAAACGCTTCAAACAAAGCTGCAAACTATCAAATAATTTGACAAACACGTAAAAATTGTCAAACAAATTTGATCGTTTACAGGGCGCTTAAGAGTGGCCACGACATTGGACAACGGCATTCACATTGGCGTTTGACGTTAGCCGATAATTCAAGTGCATTCACGTTGACCGTTCAAGTGTAGCCACTCACATAATAGCGTTAATAATTAACGCAATATTTATCGCGAAGATAGGCATTGACATTTCCCTTGACGTTGACCTTAGTGTGGTTCGGGCATAAAACGTAACGTTACCCGATAAGTACAATTTGGGAGTCTTCAAGTCAAGAGTGAATAGATATCTTCTAGACAAGCGTGCTTCATCGTCGGCCACGTCATCACTTACCACCAGGTGAAACTGTGGTCAAATGCTTGCCTATAGTGATTAAAAAAAAACGTTCCAAAATCCATTAAGAATTGAACAGAATATCATAGTTATGTAAAAAAAAAACCGACTTCAAAAACTAAAAAGTAATAAAGATTTAATATTAATTAAATACTACCTATTACTTATTTATATGTGCTATTTTTACTAATAGGTTTGAAGTCGGTGCCAAGCCAATTTAATACTTATGTAGTAACGTATCTTAATCTTTAAAGTAGGTGGCATTTCAACAGTATTGCAGTAATTGAATGACACAGAAGTGTCACCGTTTGCCACTTACAAATTTGGTTTCACCCTTGTTTCTTTCTTCAATCAATGCACAACAAGCTGCTCCTTTACAAACAAGTCCTCATGCCAGTATGGACGTACCGTGTTCAGCTATGGGGCTGTACCGAAAAAAGGAATACACCGATATTAAAAAGATTCCAGAATAAAGTACTCAGAGATATCGTAAACGCACCCTGGTACAGTCAACGACAAAAGTCGCTGAACAATCACACTTTTTTTCTATTATCCTTATCATCTCAGACACCAATTTTTTACCTCATCATCACCTAAAATCAGGTGTGTTATGTTGTGTTGTGGTCAAAAAGATACCATGTAAAATGTAAAAAAAAAAAAGTTATTGATTTGAAACACATTTGGAAAATCGAGAACGATCAGCTACTTTACTGCTGACTGTACGTTAGAAATGACGACCGTCATCGGGACCTAAAGGTGGAATTGGTCACAGATATTGTTAAAAAGTATGCTGAACCTTAAGTAGAAACTTCATAAAAAATTAAAAAACCCTTGTTCTTAAATACCCATAAAAAATGTTGTTGTACTAGCGATACCTCAGTGGTAATGACGTCGTCCTGCGATCCGTAAGTCGTGTGATCAAATCCTACATTGAGCTTAAGCATTCTGTGAAGGAAAACATCGCAATGAAACCATAGCTTGGTGACAAACATTTATTGAACTCTATTACTTATTAGGATTCTGATGGTAATGATATTATTATATACTGTTAAAATATATAACTGCATACATTGAAGTGGTTTAAGTTTGGCGACGACAGCACAAATATTTCTGGTGCGAGACGAACATGTCATTTGTAAAGAACAAACAGCTCAAATCGTTAAAATGACACTTCTTGTCAAATATAATTATAAATTGTAGTGAACATCCTGATCTTCTCGTGCATGAACAAATAACAATGTTAACCAAATAATCGGCATATATTATTATGTTCTTTTCTAATATTTACAAGATGATAAAAATAATTCCTGTTATTAACGAGCTGTGCCCTGCGGCCGTGGAGATTCCTATAAGACTTTTAAAGCACAATAAAAAAAAACTCCCGACTAATTCTACTTTCAAACAAAAAAATCAAAATCAAAATCGGTGCATCCGTTCGGACGATGCCACAGACACACACGCTCACACACACACACACACACACACACACACACACACACACACACACACACACACACACACACACACACACACACACACACACACACACACACACACACACACACATGTCAAACTTAACACCTCGTCGTTTTTGCGTCTGGGGCAAAATATAGCATAAGACACAACGATAGTGTATTGGCTATCATCTGAAATGGGGAAGTATAAGGTCTGTAGGTACACTCCCCCTACTAGGTGGGTCAACATCATCGTAAGAATACTTTTACAATTTTATACTCTGTGGTAAGAGTTGAGGGGAGCCGATGGATGTAAATAGCTAATAGCTATTCATTGTGGTGTTCAAAGTCGGAGGCCTATGTTCAACCGTGGACGTCTTCCGGCAGATTTTTTTATATTACTTACAGGGTAGCGTTTGACCACAAGTCACCTGATGTTAAGTGACGAAGTGATCGAAAGTGGTGTCACTCTACACCTGTAGTGCGATTCTAATTGACTCGGAAAATTTCCTTGTCGGATTCAACGTTACTTTTGCTTCACGGAAACGTTTTCCGAGAGCAAATGGGTGGCGGAAACTTTTCCGTGATTGAGCAGCTGGTTTGTCAAATTAAATATCAGTTTCCAAATACAGATAAATGAATCGTGTCTAAAAAAATCTGAAGGAGATTTTTCCGAATCCGTGGTCGGAAGAGTTTCCGTGTGAATTAGAATCGCACTGCTGGGTTGAGAACTCTCAAGTGAGATCGCCAGAATACACACACTGATGCTTGGCGACAGATTCTTAACATGAATCTGAAATGTGTCATCAGCATTAAACTCCAAACTTCAAAATTCTTTATTTAATAAGATACATAATATGATCACTTTAAAACGTCAAACTTAAGACTTACGCCACACATTTACAATTTTTCTTTCTACTAATTTTATTGATTGAATTGAGCAAGTTCACTACATACAATCCCAAGTTTTTTTTTGTCACCTACTCGTAAATAGTCCGATATTTAATAATAAGCTTTACTAATAAGATTTCTTTTGGTTGGTTGTGGAAACATGAACATTAACGAGTTACGGGATTACAACCAAAGCAGACCGGCAGTGCGATTCTAATTCACTCGGAAACTCTTCCGACAACGGATTCGGAAAAAAATCCTTCCGATTTTTTTAGACACGCTTAATTAGTCCGAATTTGGAAACTGATATTTGATTTGACAAACCAGCTGCTCAGCCGCGGAAAAGTTTCCGCCACCTATTTGCTCTCGGAAAACGTTTCAGTGAAGCGAAAGTGACGCCGAATCCGACACGGAAACTTTTCGAGCGAATTAGAATCGCACTACAGGGGGCCTACTTCAATCTCTTAAATCAGCATTATTTTAATATTACATTGCTAATCGATACCATGAAGTTACTAAAGTAACATTACTTTAATATTGAAGACGCAGAGACGTTTTGGTGACGTCACGTTAAATCATTAATTTAATTTCATTCAAACAACATTACTTTGGGGTACTCTGAGGTGACTTTTGACATCAAGCAATATTGTTTTTATGTCATATTTAGCAATGATAAAAAAGTTACTCGCACGCAGCTGAAATAACATTGTTTTCCATATTTTATTATGAAGTCCTATAATTTTATTCTTAAAAGTGAAAAAAAGAAAACAAAGTTGAACCAAAGAACCTTGAAACCTGTGTTCTATATAAACAAGTTATGTTCTTTATTATAGGTAACTAAAGGCCTATTTAGACGGGGAGAGTTTCTCGTACGTTTCCTTACGTGCATCACAAGCAATAATAGCCATAACACAATCGTATCAAATCTCGCCTACGATTATGTCATACGAGATTCGCATATGACTTATCGCTAGGCGATAATTGCCTATGTTTGTTTACACAACAAAAGTATTAAGCAGATTCTTGCTTATGAGAGTCTCGACTTGTATAAACACGATCTCTTGTGACATATTTTCAAGTTGATATACGAGTATCGTACAAATCAGTTTGAATCGTTTTTAGTGCGAGATTTGTCAGTCGAGTTAAGTGATTACTAGTATATTGTTCGTAAAAATGACACAAAAATCTTTTAAATTCGGTTCTGCCGATAATATTAAGTTCATTGAACTGTATAGAATTTACGAGTGTTTGTGGAACACGGAGAATGACAATTATAAAACTGCACTCATAGTAGCAACTGGCATAAAATCTCGAAATACGATTATTGCTTTGAAATTCTGTTTACACGGACATAATAATATTCCATTGCAAGGCAATTGTCGCCCAAGGCAACGAGCGAGGAGAGCGATTGTTTAGACGAAAAAAATGTTTCATATTCCTTCGATAATCGTATCTTCGAGACGAGAAACTCTCCCCGTCTAAATGGGCCTTATCTCGTCTCAAAAACGTGCGAAAGTGACAACGCTATATGAAAATGAAGCGTCTTATTCTATCATATAGCAGTAATAGATTTTCATTCGTTCTTTGGCAGTAGTATATCAAGATTGTTTCGTAAAGCTCATCATAGTATGATTAAGAGTAACATTATTTTAAGGTTAAAACAATATTGCTCGGAACCATGATCCACAAGCTTTAACCCAAAAGAGATTGGTGTCTCTGGCCTGAGTAGTAAGGTCTACCTTCCTAACCCAGCATTATCTTCGCCACCAGGTGTTCCACCTCCGCGACATCCGCTGGGAGCGTCCTCGGTTCCTCTCGAAGTCGTTCCTCGCGTTCGTGACCTTCAACGTCATCAGCTACTCGCTGCTCGCCGCCGAGGTCCTCACCACCAACGTAGCTGACACTTCGCCTGATAAGAAGGTGAGCTTGATTTGTTTAATGGATTTGTGAAAAGTGAGGTCGGTGCGATGGAGGTCGTGGATTCGAACTCCAAATTCAGTCCTATCCTACTAATAAGAATGGAGTCACTAATGCAAAAATACAATTAGAACCACTATGATATTGGTGCATACTCGTATATCAACATTTTAGCAGGACCATGTATGTATATAGCGATGATGGCGCAGTGGTAGTGACGTCGGCTTGCGTAGGTTTCGGTTTAAAATCCTACAATGAGCTTGAGCGTTCTGTGAAGGAAAACATCGTGATGAAACCATAGCTTGGTGGTAGAGCATTTTCTAGTGATCGTCTAGGTATCTACCACCCTCAAGTTAGGAATCTGTCGCCAAGCACCTATCGGTGTGTTCCGAAAACCGAGGTGTAGCGTGGCGCCACCTTCGACCACATCGTCACTTAACATCTCGTAACCTGTGGTCAAACGTTACCCCACAAGAAGTTAAACAAGTTTTTGTTTATTAAATTTGAATATTAAACCTTTTTTCTTATTCCAGAGCTTCTACCAGCACGTGTTCAACGGATGCTACGCAGTTCTGCTGTTCATCGTGGTGATCTTCTTCCTGATCTACGGCGTCGAGGTGTACTTCAAGGTAGCGTATTGGAACCGGTGTTGTTACTTGTGTTTACCTACTAGTTTAGGCGGTTTCGCTTCCGGGTATTTTGTTTGTGTTAGTTTATTTCCAACTTGGGGACCTCGCACGATGGGTGGATCAAGGCGAGTTCTGCATAATACAGGTTTATTTTATGAGATTATACGTATTAGCGTAGTATGGATGGATGGATGGTGGTCTTAATTTTTGGGTGCCGTACCTCAAAAGAAAAACTTTATAATATATCTCTGTGGTTCGTCTGTCTGCCTGTCTGTCTAGACCCCTTTTCTCAAGAACACGTTGAGGTATCAAGTTAAAATTTGTATTAAATAGTCGGCTCTACGGTCCCTCTATCGATCCTGATCCGTTATCCGCGGTTTCGGATCGATTTGTCATGTCATAATATGTCATTTTAGTAGTAACATGTCAAGCCGGTCGGCAACGCATCGGCAGCTCCCCTGGTGTTGCAGATGTCCATAGGCGACGGTGACCGCTTTCCATCAGGCGGGCCGTCAGCTTGTTTGCTAAACTATTACATAAAAAAAAAAAAAAAAAGCCCTAGTACTAAAATAACATTGTATTATGACATGACATATCGATCCAAAACCGCGGATAACGGATCAGGATCGATTGTTAATTTCGGGCGTTAGTCAAAGCGACTAAATGATATGGCCGTTTATTACCCGTTTATGTATTCGCATATTCTGCGTTTTTTTTTTTACTATTTACAGTGTAGCGTTTGCTGCGTTTGACCACAAGTTACCTGATGTTAAGTGACGATGTGGTCGAAGATGGCGCCACGCTACACCTGGACTGGGAACTGGCTCCCAAGTGAGGCTGCCGGAACACACCGATAGGTGCACGGCGACAGATTCTTAACAAGAGGGTGGTAGCTAGCCAGGCGAGTACTAGAAAATACCCTACCACCAAGCTATGGTTTCATCACGATGTTTTCCTTCACCGAAAGCTCAAGCTCATTGTAGGATTCGAACCCACGTCCTACGGATCGCAAGCCGACGTCACTACCACTGAGCCATCATCGCTATAAGACAAGGGAATCAAAACTTATAGGGTAACATTTATTAATTTCTCTAACTCTACCCGGAAACTTACTTTTGGCTAATTAATACCGTAGCTTCAGGCATCCTACTAGACTTCATGGCCATGTAGTAATGACGACGCGGTAGCCGAGTTGGTAGTGTCCCTGCCTGCGAAGCTAGCGGTCCCGGGTTTGAATCCTGGTAAGGGCAAATGTATGTGTGATGAGCACTTATGTTTGTACCTGAGTCTTGGATATTTCTATCTATATAAGTATTTATTTCTCTATATAAGTATGTATATCGAAACTTGTGTTATGGTACCCATAACACAAGTTTCGAGCTTAATTTGGAGCTAGGTCAATTTGTGTGAAATTGTCCCCGATATTTATTTATTTATTAATGGGCTAGCTTCATGGCCAGGTTTGATAGCAACACGCGTGGGGCCCAACGAGTCGGCATCATCGTCTACAATAGATAATAATCCATTACTTACTTACAATGGTACATTACCGCACTAAACATGGCGGTAGCCTATATGGCGTAATGGGATATTGTAGCTACATTTATTACCTGTTTGCAATGCCATGTAAATGATATATAATATTTGTGCATTGAAATAAAAACCGGGCAAGTAAGAGTTGGTCTTGTACGCCGAGGGTTCTTTTTTTTTTCTTTATTCAATAGGATAAATCACACACATCATTGTGATCACTTTAAAACGTCAAACTTAAAACTAGCTACGCCTGTTCCTTACGCCGGCAAAAGAACAGGCAAGAAACGCCCGGCAGGTAATTTTTTTGGCGCGATCATATTGTCAATTCTATTCTTATTACTAATTGATTGAATTGGAGCAAGTTCACTAAAATCCCAAGTTTTTTTTTGTCATCTAATGGTCCGATAGTTTTTAATTAACTTTACTAATAAGATTTCTCTTGTTTGGTTGTACACATTGGGATATGGGAACATGAATATTAACGAGTTGCGGGATCACAACCAAAGCAGACCAGACCCCACAAGCAGCACCCGTTCACGAGTTGACGCATGTGCCAGCCATCGCTCTCCTCGACCAGTTCCGTACAAATTAGGTTTTTTGTTGTTATTAAATTACATAGTTACGGTTTTCAGTTTTATCCTCTTCATATGCTGTAAGGGCTGTAAGACATTGCTTCATGCCTTATTTAATGATCAGTGGTGGATTTAGCAGCAGGCTGAGTAGGCTGGAGCCTAGGGCGGCAGATTTGAGGGGCGGCAAATTAGTGTCAATTTAAAAAAAATGTTTTAATGATATTAAAAGAGTCGTATATATGTATTTAAATATTATTATGTGCACACAAACAATTAAACATTGTTCACCACTTGAATTTTCTTCAATTTTGGTCTGATGCATAAAAAAATGACAAATAAAGGAAAGGCAGAGGCCGTAGAGGTTATAGAGGTTGGTAGGGGCGGCAAAATTTGAATACCTAGCCTACTGGCGGCAAATGTGTAAATCCGCCACTGTTAATGATTCTAGGTCAACAGGAAGTAACCCCATAGGTTTTGATTAAATATATCCTACTAATATTATAAACGTGAAAGTTTGTGAGTATGGATGTTTGTTACACTTCTCATGCAAAAACTACTGAACGGATTAGAGTAAAAATTTGTAATGGAGATAGCATATACCCTGGATTAACACATAGGCTACTTTTCATCCCGGAAAAGGGTTCCTTCGGGATAACGGGAAAACGCGGGTGAAACCGCGGCTTGCAACTAATGCGACATATAAATTCATATCTTTTGATCGTTGACTTACAAGTATGATTTTTACTCAGCTGAAAGAAACCGTAGATCCAAGTATCCCTATTATTATATTAATATTATAATTAATGCGAAAGTAACTTTGTCTGTCTGTCTCGCATTCACGCCTGAACTACCATACTTTAAAACATAACATATACCTAACATATTTTAAAAAATAACAGTTCTCTATAAATCTATAAATCACAATTTTCTACACATGTTTTAGTATTCCACCGAAAACGTACTTTGGACTGTTTAAAATAAGCGTGGTTTTCGTTTGCAGCTGCGCGGCGAATTCCTGAAGGAGACTAAAGTGTGCACGATCATATCACCCCGGCCCGGGCCTTCGTTTGCTGACGACGGAGACGAGGCGCAGGACACGTTGGTCACCAAACAGGTACTACTATACTATCATCATAATCATAATCTATTAAACTCTATTAAGTAATCGCATCTCTGAGTCCCAAGACACAGACTCCTGCCTAGTTTGGGACTCGCTGTATAGTCGTATAAGTTATATATATATAATAATAGTCAAATCTTATGTAAACTTGTCGAACTTAGTACTATTTTTGGTAAAATAAATATTGTCATTTTTCAAATATTTATTTTCAATCATAATCATAATATGTATATCATAATCATAATCAAATCATCATCATCAGCCGGAAGAAGTCCACTGCTGAACATAGCGAGCTTCAGACTCTGAAGTTGAACTGCTATACTGCGTGGTCATGATAGTTGCCGACTAAGCGTGCAATTACGGTCCTTAAGTCTTTACTCCTTAAAACTGATTTTCAGTCTGCAGATTTAATAAACACTAACAATAGACAATGTTTTGATTCGTAGTAAAAAAAATACACTTACGTAATAGGAAAATTAAATATAAAATACTTATACACTTTCTGTTTTTTTTTTTGGCACCAACTCAGCATGATGCTGTTTTTTTTTAAAACAGCGCTGGTCTTCCGTTGTTACCGGTAAGTGACGTAACGCCTACGGCCTACGCTACACAGTAAAAGTAAATGAAAAATTAAACAGCTAAAATGAAACGATTAAAAATGCAATAAATTCATCAGAAAGCGAAAGAAAAAAATTATACCCACATGCATTAAACAGTCAAGGCAAAAATGTTTCCCAGAAATATATTTATAAATACATACTAGCGGACCCGGCAGTCGTTGTCGAACTGCAGCGCCATCTGCCGAGCTGACTTGTGAATCTAAAACATCCAGGGCGCCACCCAAACGCATACAAAAAAAATCATTCAAATCGGTCCAGCCGTTTAGGAGGAGTTCAGTGACATACACACGTACAGTAGAATTATATATATAAAGACATTATACATATATATTTTTTACTTGTTACAGGGTACCGTTTCACCACAAGCCACTTGATGTTAAATGACGATGTGGTCGAAGGTAGCGCTACGCTACACCCTGTACTGGGAACTGGCTCTCAAGTGAGGCTGCCGGAACTACCACCCTCATGTTAAGAATCTGTCGCCAAGCACCTATCGGTGTGTTCCGGCAGCCTCACTTGAGAGCCAGTTCCCAGCGTGACGCGACCACATCACTTAACATCAGGTGACTTGTAGTCAAACGCTACCCTATAAGTAAAAAAAAACTTTCAGGGCATCCAGACCGACATAGCGGATGTGGATGTGGACGGCAACATCGACCCCCGGTCGGTGGACACCTCCCAGCTGCACCAGTCGCGGCTGGGCCTGGTGAGCCAGGCGCTGATGCTGATCCTCATCGCCGGCTTCCTCGCCTCGGAGACCCTCAGCGAGCTCTGGAAGACCAAGTTAGTACTGCACCAATCATCATCATTACGTTCCCACTGCTGGGGCTCTGGCCTTCAGAGAGAATTCTGGCCGTAGTCTACCAGTGCCCAGTGCGGGTTGGTAGATGTCGCATGCCCTTGAATGTTGTGATGGATATGCTGGTGTGCTTGAGCTTTGGGTGAAGGGAAACATCGTGATGAAACCATAGCTTGGCGGTAGGGTACTTTCTAGTGCTCACCTGGCTAGCTACCACGCTCAAGTTCAAAACTGACGCCTAGAAGTAAAAATTACATACATCCGAAAAACAGTACCTTAAATTCTAGAACAGTCTAGTATAAAAAATCCATGTCCCCCGCAGAGTGCCAGTGGTGTCCCGCAACTGGCACGACCTGGTGTTCCGTCTCGCGGAGATCGGCGTCGCGCTATGGTTCCCGTGCGTGCTGTGGAACTCGATGGCGCCGGAGCGGCTGTGGCTGCTCAACCCGCGGCGGCTGCTCGCGCGCCAGCTCGACGACGCGCGCCTCGCCCGTCTGCTCTCCCACTCCAACCTCACCAAGGTCGGTACTATGCAGTTATTGCGCTGTCGGGTACGCTACGAGTGCTACAAGCGCTACAGAGGTGCGCGGCGCCTGCTCTCCCACTCCAACCTCACCAAGGTCGGTACTATGTAGTAATTGTGCTATCAAGTACGCTACGTTTGCTACAAGCGCTACGGAGGCGTGCTACAGATGTGCCGCGGCTGCTCCCCTGTCTGCTCTCTCACTCGAACTTCACCAAGGTCGGTACTATGACTTAAATATGCCTTGAAGGCCTCTAGCTCTGTGGGCAGACCAAGGTAAAGCCATGAATTATGGACTCCTTCTGTCCCCATCCAGCCTTACCAAGGCCGGTACTAATTGACTGTAGATAATACCGACCTGTGTCTTGAAGGTCTCTAGCTCCAAAGACTTGTAGAGTCGTCTTCTCCGTGCGCTGTTCCACTCCAGCCTTACCAAGGTCGGTACTTTGCAACTGTAGAGCTCGACGATACGCGGCTCACCCTCGTCAACTGTTCCACTTCAGCCTTACCAAGGTCTGTACTCTGTGGTTACAATATTTAGTGTCTGAAAAGTTCTCAGGCGCTTAGAACTGTAATAACTGGTTCAGTTGTCTTCTCCGCTTGCTGTCCCACGCCAGCCTTACCAAGGTCGGTACTTTTAATAGCAAGCTTCTTTAGCTCAATACGGATCATGCTTCGTCATTGTATCATGCTGAAACCTAAATAGCTAACAAAATTATCTGTCATTTCAAATAACAGTTCATACAAGAACAGGCAGTAAAAAAACTAACCTACTTTCCATACTAACTAACATCCCCTTCCCACATCTCCCCAGAGAGTCGAAAACTTCCGCGACGCCCAATGGCTGCACGCAGCATGCTACATTGTCGAAATGGTCCGCCAATGGCAGCGCACTCTCATGACAGTTGTATTCGCTGTCATTGTCAAACCTAAGCGGTTGACAGAGCGCGAGTGTCAAAGACAAAGTGTTAAGATTGGGATTGGGTCTGAATCCAAAGCGAGTAAAAGTGGACTGGTAAGTGAGTGGATGGGTTGCGGTCGTGTCTTGTTCGTGTCGTTTTGTCTTTGATTGTGTCGTTTTGTCTTGGCAATGTGTGTTTGCAGCTGTCAACGGTTGTGTTGTGTCATTACAGTACTTTGATTACATTAGGTCAATCACAAAGAGGTCGTCAACTTATACATTCTTACCTCTGCTGACGTTAAGAATAAAATATGAAATGCATCTTTGTCACATTAGTACCTTTCATCGGGTAAAAAAAACTAACTTATTCTGTTGTAATAAAAAAACAAAATAAAAAGCACCCATACACACCTTATTATTAATACTAGTTGCGTCCCACGGTTTCACCCGCGTCTTCCCGTTATCCAGAATCAATCTTTTTTCGGAATAAAAAGTATGTTATGTGTTAATCCAGAGTATAAGCTACCTCCGTTCCAAATTTATTCAAAATCGATTTAGTAGTTACGGTGATACGTGGTAACCAACATTCACACATACAATCTTTCGCATATATATAAACTTATAATATTAGTAGGAAGTAGGATTATAAATGTGATGAATGTTTGTTACTCAGGATTAACACAAGTGCTACTATTTTTCAAATTTTTGTAATTTTTACTACGTAATGCACTTATTTTATTAATTTTTGTATAAGTAATTTGTTGCACATAAATGATTCTTATTCTTGTTAAATCCGAGGATCCGCTGATCAAAAATTACGACTTTGTCTGATTGTTATCGCCCTTGTGCAGAATGTGGAGACGGACTCGCTGGTGGGCAGCGTGGGTTCCGGCCGCGACTGCTGGATCTGCTACGACGGCGCGCGGCTGGAGCCTCTCATCACGCCATGCCGCTGCACCGGCGACGTGTCCGCCGTGCACCACGACTGTCTCTCGCGGTGGCTCACAGAGGTATGAAAATTGTGATCACTTTAGTTGGTGGCATAACGGATCTAGGCCGCGCTGAAAACTGGCTCACGAAACTTTGAAGACCGAGGTCGTGCCTTATAGGTACAAGGTGGAAATAAATTATAGGCCCTGGTGGGAAACTAGTGGAAATTATGGGCCCTGGAGGGACTACCTTAAATCCTTAAGTTAGATCATTTTAAACTACATTCAAAGATTTTCTAAAATTCGCTAGTCTCACCCGGGAATTGACCCAAAATTCAAAAAATAAACATTCGCTATTTTATTCTACCAATCGATAGGATTATTGTTCAGTATGAAATCTCTCTGATAAACATTTGGTCTTAGAAATAAAAAAGATCTTGATATCTATTATTAATTTTATTTTACCAATTAGTAAATTGCTACGTGGCAGTGTGCATAAGTATACTACGCATGAAGCTGTGCACTGTGCAACGTATGTAAGAGAAATGGGCGGTCCAATACGTTACGTTACGTGAGCTAAGAGAAGCGTGGTTCGTGTAGGTCCTGTACCATAGGATTATACTATGTGCGTTATAAGTATCCTACAATAGTGCTGGAATAACATTTTCATTTATTGTTATTACTTTTTTTAAATTAATTTTATCGTCCATGAATAGAAATATGCAAACTTATCGTTTCGCCTTCCAGACTGCTGGGACTCCTGACGCGTTGAAGTGCAAAGTCTGCAACACCCCTTACATCGTTCAGGAGTCAAAGAGGTAAATTTTGACATTGTTAAAGGAAAAACCGCAATACTCTTAAAATTATTTGTTTTTTATTAACGAGTATTATTTTGATAGGCCACTGATACACTGATACTAGGTATTTACTGGGCAAGCGTGCTACGCCTTCGACCACATTATTGCTTTCTATCGGGTGAGGTCGTGGTCAAACGCTTGCCTAGTTTGTTGTAAAAAAAGCTGAATTTACGTGGGCGTTAGGAACTAGCATTCAAATAGGGCTGCCAAAACGGACAGACTCCTAACTCTTTTGAATTACACTTGTCCAGGGTTGAGTGGAGGCGCGGCTTCACGTGCTCGAAATGCTTGCTCACAGCGCTGGCAATGGCGTTAGAAACTAGCTTTAAAATAGGGCTGCCGGAACTAACTAGCTTGAATTACACTTGTCCAGGGTTGAGTGGGAGCGCGGCTTCACGTGCTCGCACTGGGTCCGCACGGCGCTGGCCGTGGCGTGCATGGTGGGCGCGGGGTGCGCGGCGTGGGTGTGCGCGCAGCTGTTCGCCTCGCCGGTCGTGCGCGTGCTGGCCTGCGGCGGCGCGCTGCTCGTCTGCTACGTCGCTATCAGGTACGCTACGAGTGCTACGGAGGTGCGCGGTGGCTGCTCGCTTGTCTGCTCTCCCACTCCAACCTCACCAAGGTCGGTACTATGTAGTTATTGCGCTATCGGATACGCTACGAGTGCTACAAGCGCTACGGGGTCCGCGGCGGCTGCTCGCCCGCCTGCTCTCCCACTCCAACCTCACCAAGGTCGGTACTATGTAGTTATTGTGCTATCGGGTACGCTACGAGTGCTACAAGCGTTACGAAGGCGTGCTACGGAGATGCGCGGCGGCTGCTCTCCTACTCCAGCCTTATCAAGGTCGGTACGATGCAGTTATTGTGCTATCGTGTACGCTACGAGTGCTACAAGCGCTACGGGGTCCGCGGCGGCTGCTCGCCCGCCTGCTCTTCCACTCGAACCTCTCCAAGGTCGGTACTATGTAGTTATTGTGCTATCAGTTATGCTACGAGTGCTACAAGCGCTACGGAGGTGCGCGGCGGCAGCTCGCCCGCTTGCTTACCCATATGAACCTTACCAAGATCGGTACTATGTACTTAACCTTAGAAACGAGCAAACGCGCATGCACAACGCCAAAAAGCCACAGGTAGTGTTCGACATTGCTGTCTGGTCTGTAGAAAGTCTTCAAGGGACCCGATCTTAAGGAGCAAAGGGCTAATAGAATAGTTGTTCATGGTGGCGTTCAAAAGAGGTTTATGTTCAGCAGTGGACTTCTTCCGCCTGATGATGATAATGATGATGCATCCCATTCATAGCGCTGACCCTTCACGATACCTGAGCGAATCCATTTGATGAACCTCATAACAACAGGCCCTTTGCAGTATATTGAAAGTGAAACTGCCTCCACAGATTCCTCGGCAACAACACCGCCACAGCCATCCAGCGCGCGAAGATCTCGTCCCTACAAGTGACGTCACTGCGCGTCCTCGAGGAGTGCGACCACGGCGGGCTGGCCATCATCAGCAAGGACGTGACCGTCGAGATAGCCTCCAAGGGGGACCTCGAGCGGGCCCTCAAAGGAGAAATAACGAAGTAAACAATTCCCTAATCAGTTCCTTGTGCCCTCATTGGAAGGGACTGCGAAGTGAAAAGAAAGAGAGAGCGAGACGGCAGCAGTTTATTTTTTCGAAGAGGCCTCGAACAGAATACTTTGTAAAAAACAAAGGAAGCGTTTCTTTCAAGCCAGCGGTAGCTAAAAAGGTTTTCAACGGGGATGGAACAGAGAATATACTTTGAAAACTAGAAAGAAAAACAAAGGAAACTTTTTTAAGACATTCATTCATTCAACGGTCGGAATGATAGAACGGTCAGGATAGAGAGGAGTGGTGCTCTCTCATTTCGGAGGCCAATACATACTTTGGGTCGCTGAGCCATCGGAGTTGTTTAGCTTCATAATTCAACGAAATGTAGATGAGCTTTTCACTCCCTTTCAGTCTACTGAAACGCGCTCCTATTGGCTACAAGAATGCTAGTTCATCTCTACTGTAATGAAGTCTAAAGCCGTGTACAGACAGACACGACGTACCTTCCTTGAACACTACGAAGCCGACTGAACGAAAGAAAAACAATATGTCTGGTTTTACACCATATACTACATACGAAATATGCAAGGAGTATCGCAAATTATAAAGTGAAAATTAGTGATTGTGACCGCCAATAACGACTGTGAAATAACAGATTTTAATGTGAACCCTTATAACGTGATAGCAGGTTACAAAGTGCTATAACGTTTCGATAACAAATTGGTGATTAGAGTTGTACGCTATGCTGTTTTTAGTTCGAACTGGTGTGTTGATGTTACGTTAACGACGAAAATACCGTGAAAAGAACTGATTAATATGTGAATAACACATTTGAGAACGTTTTTTGCGTGATACCAGTTGAAAATGCAGCGGGAAATTACATATTATAAAGAAATTGACTTTGGTAGTGTAAAAACTGAGAGTGAATAATATCGTGCGTGCTTCCAACCTATTTAAAAGACTTTATCTGTATCCTTTAGTGCTTTATGAACTAGCTACCACATAACTTGTCTCTTTAAATAAAGAAGAATGACTAGCCTATGTTACACTTCAGCTTATAAACGGTCACTTCCATCACAAAAGCAATATGCTTACGCATGTTTAATATGGACAGACGTGACCTATAAAAACGTTAATATCAAGTTACCCAACTCGCTTCAATAACGTTACAAAAAACGTTATTATATATATTAGTTATAACTTCTGATATAACGGTTACATATCGTTATTGTAAAACCGTTACTGTTAAGTATGTTTATTTTGATCAGTTAGTACAAAGACTCGGTGATCGAAAAGTGATAGCTTAAAAACGTACATCGTTATAAAAATTGTGTTATTTATTTAATTTCAACAACAATTTCATGCCTTTTGATTGTTGTAAATATATTGGTACAGTGCGAGGACAATATTGCAGTAGCACCTCAGTGGTCATAGTCGCCCGCGCGGTAGGCATGCCGCGTGTCTCTGTGTGTGTGCGACCGGTAACCGCACTCGCGCTGATTGGTTCACGCACACACGTACGTGCGAAACGGCTTATAGAAGAAGTTCATATGCGCGACTTTCTCATGCTATTCCTTTTTGAGTCTGCTACTGCAATTCTGATCCCGACCGTACGTTGCTATGATAAACTTTAGTTCATAAGAATGTTTCGTAAAATTAAATATTTTCTATACATATCACAATTTAATTTAATTAAAATAGGCGTCTGATACGGAGGTGTTATTTTAAAGGAGTATTTTAGTCATTGTAGTTGCGGCACTTCACTTGGCGTAGCGTATTCGTGTAGCGGTATCGCTGTCTTGCTCTAACTAGCGTTTGTGAAAGGGACAGCGATAGTGAAGTTTTGCTATAAAAACTAAACTAACCATGAAATTATCTAAATTAGACTCAAAATTTTAAAATTTAAAAAACCCCCGACTGTTTGAACCCATTTTCATCAAACATAGCTAAAAACACTCGCCTTTAACTCACCCTTTTTGAAATTGCTCCATCCGTTCGCGAGTTACGATGCCACAGACAGACAGACAGACACGTCAAACTTATAACACCCCTCTTTTTGCGTCGGGGGTTAACAAAAAAGGCATTTGACATTTAACTGGTTGAAGTGGAAATAAAGAAAACATTTAAGATAGATGTAAGAACGCTATGTTTAGAGCTCCTAACACTTCTGATAATTTAGGTCATGTGCCTTTAAGTACTTGAATCATCGTCAGCCTTTACGTTCTCACCGCTAGGACTTTGGCCTTCTCTCAGAGAGAGAGTATGGGCTGATATCTACCACGCTGGCCCAGTGCGGGTTGGTAGATGTCACATGCCCTTAAGAGGACGCCGTGATAAACAATGAATTTGAAATCAGCTCCATACAAAAACGCAAGCGAGCTGACTAATGCCGTAAGTTCGTATGCGCCAAAAAGGGGTTTTTTCGTTTAAAATGAAAACTATCGTTAATTTTATAAAACTAAATTTGTAGTTCTTTGAAGAATGTGTATATATACCATACGAAAAAAAATCAACTCTTAAATCGGTTTTATACCTGTAAAATGAAAATCTTTTTTTTTAGAGGGCAGTTTTCGATCATTGTTTGTCTGCTATGATAGTTAACCAATCGTGTTATCCTTCCGACAATTTGATATCAAAAATATGATCTTTAATGCACATAAATATTAGCTCTGTATGTTTTGTGATTGCTGAGAAAAAAGGAAATCCCTGCAGCCAATATTGCCAATTCCTCGTCTTAAATGTTGCGGTTCTTGGACATACCGGTTTCCTCACGATGTTTTCCTTCACCGTTTTGAGCGATGGTAAATCCACACATAACTTGTTAAGTCATAGGTGCGGGGCCGAGAGGATTCGAACTCGGTGTCGGCGCATTGTAAAGCGCACGTGCCACCATCGCTATAAGTACTTGAATAAAGTGGTTTAACTACAGATACCAAAACACTCCTTTAATTACGAAGCAATATTATTAGACGCCCTTTACGTATTTTGGCAGGATAATATTTAGATACAAGCTGCGCGCCGCAGTTTCACCTTTATAAGAAGAAGAAATTTTTGCTGTTTAAGTTAGTTGCAAAGTATACCCTTTTTTATTAATAATAACGTTTATTTTTAAATAATTAAGTTCCCTGTCAAATTGTTTGTGTAAAGAAATGTTTGAATGTGGGTGACAATGTGTATAAAAACAGTGCCAAAGAGTTATTGTGTATTTGTATTATATTGTATGGGAGAAATACGTAAGATGTAATTTTTATTTTGACCCGGTCAGTTTCAGTTTAATATCTATGCACGGTTTGCCCTTATAGAGATATAAATTTGACATTACTTCTATGGAGCTTGTCAATATTCTATCTCTATTTATTTATTTATTTATTTAATGTGGCTTATATATATATATCATAAAATTCTTAAAAACTATGCTGAGATTGTCAGCAAACAAGTCGACATGTTGGCACTCGCGTATGAACGCATTAAGGCGCTGGTTCACAAGCTAAGCTGAAAAACGGGGTTAATTAAAACTATCTCTCTGTGTAATTCTGATAAAAAAAATCTAATAAAAATATATGTTAATCTACTTGATATATAGCAGAACACCTTCAGGTCGAAAAATGAAAAAAAAATATTTATATATTGAAAAAAAATGTGCAAAGTGCCCAATTTTCTAAAAGTTTAATACTTTTTTACTTATAAACTATATATGAAACAAAGACTTGTTAATACCATCAGCGTATAAAGAAATATAATACCCAAAACACCTTCAGGCCATTTTTTGAAAATACTGCTTTAATTATTTTTTGCGAATTTTTTACGTATTTCATACTCGCAAATCGGCCCCTCAGTCGCCCATAAAGTCAGCGCGGGATGCTTTCACCTGATCAAGCAAGGTCAACGGCGTATGGCAGGGCCTTAAGGAGGGCCAGCGCCCGCAGCGTGCAGGTGCATTGTTGCAGTGGAGAGTCCGCGGCACCGGGCAAGCGAACAACTGACTCTAGTAGGGCAAACCGTTTATAGATAGGTTACTGAAAGAAGTTAATTATTCAAAATCGAGTATGTGTATCAAAAGTCCTATTTACCTACGTGATTCTAGATCTAATTTTCAATCGTTACCAGAAACTTTTTAATTGATGCCTAACAAATTCACAACTTTGTTTTCGTAAACTTTTTTTTAACAATGTGATATCGTTGAACGATTTTATGTAAACGTGCTCTAGGTAGGGTTGCCATAATTGCTGAAAATTTATGGGAAGTTGCCAAAATCAAATATCAAAAACAATATGAAATGTTAAATATGCAGGCGATTTTTTCGACGCGGTTAACATTTGTCATTTCAGCTTACCTTTTGGCATTGCGTCTCTATAACTTTACGCGTATCCTACTAATATTCTAAACGTGAAAGTTTGTGAGTATGGATGGATGTTTGTTACTCTTTCACGCAAAAACTACTGAACGGATCTGAATGAAATTTGGAATGGAGATAGTTTATACCCTGGATTAACACATAGGCTACTTTTTATCTCTGAAAAAGGTTTCTGCGGGATAACAGGAAGACGCGGGTGAAACCGCGGGGCGCAACTAGTAATTAATGGAAATTTTAAAAGGCAACTTATGACAACCCTACTCTAGATCCAATTAAAACAAAGTTTCGAAATTTTATTTGAGCTCTCAAGAAGCCCGTTGAATGTGGCATCGACCACGTGACTGGGAAATTACGCCCGGCTATTTCGACGTTGACCACTGACTATCCATAGGTTGAATGGAAGAACTGGGAAGCCATAAACAAAAAGTTTGACCGTAGCGGCTTTTGAGCACAGAAAAAGTACTAAATAGTACTTAATTTTTTTTTTCTTTTAAAATTTGTACAAATGTGTTGAAAATGTTCTGAGTGATAAACAGTTTTCTCATTTAACTCTTCTAATAATATAATTTTGCTGGTTAGTTCTATTCACGGATCACTTTAGGGCCGGTTTTTTACCCGTAGTCAAGTTCAACTGTAGTAAAAACATTAAAAAAAACTTACGATTATTAAAGTAATTTTTTCATTTCATTTTAGTTTTCGATTTTTTCTAATGCTCGTCTGGCTAGCTACCACCCTCAAATTAAGAATCTTTCCCCTATCGGCGTGATCCGCAGCCCCACTTGAGAGCCAGTTCCCAGTCCAGGTGTAGCGTGGCTTCGACCACATCGTCACTTAACGTCAGGTGACCCGTGGTCAAACGTTACCGTGTTAGAAATAATAAAAACGATTAATTGTTTATGACTACGGATATTTGATATTTGGGATGACTGAATGCCCGTAGGCCGGTCGGACGCTCTAGATACCGCTGGAAGGACGCGGTGGATGCGGACCTGCGGGAACTCCAGACTCTGAACTGGGCTGAAATCGCTCAAGATAGAGAGGAGTGGTCTCTCTCGTTTCGGAGGCCAAGACACATTTTGGGTCGCTGAGCCATCACCTTCGGACACATTGGTACAAATTCCTTATTTGTATAAATTCATTGGCAGTACAATACAGTACGGTAGTATAGTACAATTGTACGAATGTGGAATTTTACGAATGTGGAATTGTACAAATGTGGAATTGAACGAATGTGGAATTTTACAAATGTGGAATTGTACGAATGTGGAATTGTACAAATGTGGAATTGTACGAATGTGGAATTGTACGAATGTGGAATTGTACTAAAAATGGAAATTGTACCAATGTGTCCGAGGCCGAACCATCAGAGTTAGTTATGACTACGGAGGAAAAACCGGCCCTTGCAGATAGGACTTTTAATATCGACAATAAGTAGGTAATAGTTTCAAAAGACAAATTATTTTTCTAAAGTAACGTAATGTAAGCGGCCAAAAAGTGTAGGTAACTAAGATAGTGCTATAATCAAGCCGTTACGTAGTTTCGTATTCAAAGGTGGTAGTAGATACGTTTGTAATGTGATCATGTTTTGAATAAAATACTACAAAAATATAACAAAAAAAAGTTTCAATTGACAAAAATGTTGGCAACCCTACAATTTATTGTCAAATGAATTTCCGGTTTTGTTAGCATCATAAGGGCGCGTTCACACTAGTCAAATGTTCGGCATCAGCTAATGTAAAGTTTTATGTCTTGTGGATTGTTTTAAACCAGGGTTTCTGATTATAGCAGAGTTTTTTGCACTTAGAACTTAGATGATGACGTATATGGTATGCATCGAATTAGTTCGTATGGAAAAGGAAGATTGCTGGCCGAACCGGATAAAAATGCTGATGTGGACGTGTCCTTACATTGTTCTATAGCTTAGAATACATTAGTCAAAGCTCCCATGGGCCATTATGGATGATTATTTGGTGAACCAATATATCCCATTAAAGTAATTTTTTTGGTGGTACGGCATATTCTAAATTTCTAATGCTCGCGTGGCTAGCAAGTGACTAAACTGTTGTTCCGAGAACCTCACTTGAGAGCCAACACCCAGTCCAGGGGTAATTTTGGGTCATCTTCGACCATATCGTCGCTTAACATCAGTATGTCTAGTACAAGTTTTGAAAACTATAAACGTAAACGTCAAAATTTACTACCGCTAACTTGTCAGAGTGACAACTCGTACTGCCTAAAGATGTAACTCGAAAACTGTTCGAATTCGAATAAATACAAAGATTTGAAATAACTCGTACTGCCGATTTTAGTTCCTCCCAAGTTTTCGTAACGCTGAAAGAAAAAATGTTTGGAAGGGAACGAAAACTTTTGTAGTTTTCGTAAACTATCAAAACTTGTACTAGGAATACCTACAGCTAATTTGTAGTAAAACAAATAATATAGACCCACCATCTTGACCCTATAGTGTTCGCCTTTGTTCAGCCATCATGGCCCAAGGATCCATCGATAAATTGGTGTTTTGCAATTATACATAAATACAGCTAATCTATCGGTATTAAAAATACAGTCCATTTGCTTGTATATCTGTCAATTACATGAAGTACATAGTATAGTTTACATAATAGTACCTATTTATGTAGTTAGGTACACGGAGAAAAAAGACCTTCCGAAATACCGTTTTCCTTCTGAGTCAAAAGGGAAGGAATCGTGATTTAGAAGGAAAACTACTCAGGTAAAAAAGGAAGGAATCGGTCTTGGAAGGTAAGACGGAAAGAAAGAAAGTCAGATTATTTTTCTCAGTGTACTTTATATAGAAGCTATTTCGCTATTACATACTGAGGAATAAAAGTGCTGAAACATTATACACCCCTTTTCATGCGATGTCATTGTATCGGATTAACGGTCAGTTTCAGTAACCTATCTATCCACGGCTTACCCTACAAAAGAAAGAAATTTGACATTACTTCTATGGAGCTTACGTCAATATTCTATCTCTAGTATGGCAAACAGTGGATAGATAGGTTATTGAAACAACATTCCTTGAACGACTCGATGCTATTTCGTTTCCAAATTTTCGATTCATTCCACTGAAGGAAAAAATCATGGATGTATCCCTATTGCATGAAAATGACCAACGGCCATTTTTGCCTCGCTAGGAAGAGCTTTTGTGCTTCTATGACGACCAATACCTTACACGGCAAATTCAACCCAATAGATTAAATTGTAAGGTCGACTTTTAACTGTAAGTTTAATCAAGGACTGAGTTCAGTACCCCTAGTACAAGTTTTGAAAACGATAAAAGTTTTCATAAACGTCGACGTTTACCACCGCCGACTTGTCAAAATGGCAACTCGATCTGCTTAAATTCAAAAAGTAACTCAATAACATTGTTGGAATATGATTATAAAGATTTAAAATAACCCGTATTAACTTAAAATTTCAGTTCCTCCAAGTCTCGGTAAGATTCGCTGAAAAATATATGTATGGATGGAAACGAAAACTTATAGTTTTTGTAAACTATCAAAACCTGTACTAAGTGTTTTGAATAAATTCTTCCATATCTTTTCCTTCATTGGTGTATTCTAAATGCGGTAGTACATTTCAGTATAGAAAAGCACTTTATTCGTCAGCGATACTTTAATTCTGTAGATTGCTTACTAGAACTGCTAGAGAATGTAATCTAAGATAGTCGTCGAACTTTTATCTTCTAAATATCTTGTCTGACTAAGAGAAGTGAAACACTTTATAGTAATTCAACGTGTTTTAAGCATTTCTTTTTAAGTTACTTTTCTTTTTGTAAGTTAGTAATAAATAGTAGAGGTATAAGGCTTATGCACATTGCTCTGAACTATCCGCCGATTGTTCTATACTGACCTTTCGGAAGAAAATGGCAACTAAAACCCGAAATTAATAATAATCGATCCTGATCCGTTTTTCGCCGTTCTGGATTATAGTCAATTAGTACTTTATTCAATAGGATACATTGTGATCACTTTAAAACGTCAAACTTAAAACTAGCAACGCCTGTTCCAACCTCCTTACGCCGGCAAAAGAACAGGCAAGAAACGCCCGGCAGGTAATTTTTTTGGCGCGATCACATTGACAATTTTATTCTTATTACTAATTGATTGAATTGGAGCAAGTTAACCACAATCCCAAGCTTTATGTCATGTCATCATATGTCATTTTAGGGGTAAAGTTTGCTAAAGTGACATTGACATATCGATCCAAAACCGCGAAAAACGGATCAGGATCGATTATTATTGATTTCGGACGTAACTCTACCCGTGATTGGGAACTACATTTTGGTAAACGATCTACCGATAGGTCGCCGATTTGTAATCGGATAATATGATTTATCTTTAGTATTTATCGGACCAAACTGTCCGCCGATATGTACTCTTGACTTTACTGTTGCAATGTGCACTGCGAGGGCTCTTACTATGCTTATAATTACGTGTTGGACTTCCGATCTCTTATAGTTAGTTCTAAATTACAAAATTGTACGGTAGTATGATGTAAATTAAATGTAATGTAAAATTTTTTACTGTCCAGTATTTTCTGTATATTGGAAGTGTCATGAATTCGGTCGCGAAATAAACATTCGTTATTATGAAGCAACTGTTTTATTTAATTATCCCCTTTTTAGAATTAATAAAATAATGAAAAAGAAATAATGAATTAAGTTTTTAGATTTTTTTTTTTACTTTTTACTTGTGGTCAAACGCTACCCGCGTTTGACCACAAGTCACCTGATGTTCAGTGGCGATGTGGTCGAAGATGGCGCCACGCTACACCTGGACTGGGAACTGGCTCTCAAGTGGGGCTGCCGGAACACTTGGCGACAGATTGCTAGCCAGGCGAGTACTAGAAAATACCCCACCACTAAGCTATGGTTTCATCACGATGTTTTCCTTCACCGAAAGTTCAGGCTCATTGCAGTATTCGAACCGACCATCATCGCTTCAGAAGAACATAGGGTATGGTTTAGATGAAAAATGCACGGTTTCTAGAGGAATCATAACTCGATTGAAACCGCCGGGATGCTATTGTGTATACAGTTTAGATGTCTACATATTGATCCAGTGCATGATGCCGTCAGCGGTTGCATCGATTGAGAATATTTTGGCCAACAGCCAACCTCTGCCGTGAAGGTCGTGCCGTGCGGGAAACCTATACCTAGCTGTATAGTCTATGCCAGCGATGCCCAAATCGGCTGGAAAGTTGGTCATAACGATATAAATCTATATTTATAAAAGAAAGTCGTGTTGTTAGTTACACTACTTATAACTCAAGAACGGCTGAACAGATTTGGCTGAAAATTGTTGGGGAGGTAGCTTAGGACCAGGAAACGGACATAGGATACTTTTATCCCGGAAAAGGTTCCAACGGGATAACGGGAAGATGCGGGTAAAACCGCGGGGGCTAGTTATATATAAGCGTAAGGAGGTAGGAATAGGCGTAGCTAGTTTTAAGTTTGACGTTTTAAAGTGATCACAATGTATTCTATTGAATAAAAACAATTGAATTAAGAATTATAGATCGTTTTTTGGAAGTCTGTTAAAAATCTAAGTAGAAGTCGATAGCTAACTTTCAAGTCCATAATAAAACGAAATCTTACCAGAATAAACGAAAAAAGCTTAGGATTTTAGTGAGCATGATCTAATTCAATTATTACCTACTACAGTGCAACCTCGATATAACAAATCGGAGGGGAACAAGAAAATATTCGTAATATAAAGTAATTCGTTGAACTGAGATTTGTTATGTTGAGGTTAGATTGGTCTAAAATTCGTTATAAAGAGGTAAAAGAATAGTTTTATTCACCTCAATACTTTCCATCAAAACAACAATGATTACTGTACAAACAAAAGCGTGTCGAAACATGTCGAGACATGAATCACATTATAAGATTAAGAGTTATATTATTGGTGGAAACTTTATATAAAGGTTTTGGGTTGGCAAAATTCGTTAATTAGAGGTATGAATACTTTTTCTTGATAGTTGAAAATTCGTTATAAAGAGGTTGGACGCAAAGAATGTTCGCAATGTAAAGGTATATTTTATATTGACTCTTATGGACAATTCAAGGGGATTACGAAGAATTTGTTAAATCGAGGAAGTCGTTATATTGAGGTACGTTATATTAAGGTTGCACTGTATTTAGTAAGAAAATAATTGTAAATTTGATTTCAATTTCAATCATTTATTGCATTCATATGTTAGTATACATGAGATCTTAGAGGTTTATTTTTTTGTGATGTCTTGTGATCGCGTGACGCGATGTATTTTATATTTAACCCCCGACACAAAAGAGGTGTGTTATAAGTTTGACGTGTCTGGCTGTCTGTCTGTGGCACAAGCGATTTAAATTTAGTTTTTTTTTGTATGAAACGTGAGTTACGGGCGAGTGTTTTTAGCTATGTTTGATGAAAATCGGTCCAAGATCTCGGGGGTTTTTGAAATTTTAAATTTATAGTTATTCCATCCACTAATGTATGTGTTCATCAGATGGGTAACACCGCAGGGCACGGCTAGTTTCATAATTTATAATCACAAATCAGCCTTGCCATGCCATTTCGTTGGCTACTATATATTTCAACGTATGAAGATTCTTATTTAGATAGATGTTATTATCGTATAATTTTGTAGACATTGAAACATTTTTAATGTTGGAAAATTTCGGTAGATATAAACATAGGTACGAAGGTATGTGGGTACTTACGTACCTCTACATGAATATTTTGGAACGAAAAGAAAATGGCGACGTTTTCTCGCGCATGCTCCACCCTTCTACCCTGTCTGGTCGTGACGTCATGAAATATTTTAGGGATGTGCTATCATCCCCTTACTCTTATCGATATCGAAAATCTAATCCAATTAGTTCTTACTAAACTTTCGCCATATTGTATTGTTGTTGTTGTGTTGTAGTATTGTTATGAAAACTCGCCATTGTCTAGAAAAGTGAATTTCTTTATTGTGGAATAAATTGTTAGGTACTTTATTATATGATTTTTAAAATTGGCTATTTTATGAACAGTTCTGGGCATGTTGATGATATTGTTTCTGACCGAAAATCTATTCGACGAGTTTTGATGCTGTTTCTCGAACATGTCAGACATTGATAGTCTACGCGGCATTTTATTCGAGATTTCCTTGTTTTAAACCAAAAAAAAACACATGTTATTCTTCGATACAACGAAAGTTGTTTATTACAATGTGCAGACATTGTCCTCAAGAGGTTATCTGCATTTTTATAATTACTCTGTAAGTATAGTAAAACGTTGTGTTTTCTAAAAAGACTTCCTAGTGCCCGAGCTATTATTAAACCTCATTAATTTTAGATGATCGCTGATCGTTATCACCGTAGCTGACACTTCCGTTGATGGCACAAACACTCCGCGCTTGGCCTTGCATAAACTGTAACATTTCAGCTAGACTTGTTTATTTCACGAATGAACTAGGTCGTAAGAGCGCTCCCAGAGACGAGCTACGTGAACTAGTTCCTATATCCCTCGCTCTTTAGTTCGTTATTTCGAAAAGACTAACATATTTACTGACCAGAGCTATGAGTATGTGAACACTTAGAAATAAACATTAAGAATATTTTAAAAGTTACATTTTCATATTGAACTAATAAATCAATAAATTTTAAAAACATTGATACTACGAGTTCCATAATTGGCGTATTAAATAACAACAAAACAGCTACTAGAAACTACTACAAACAAAATACGTGCATGAGCAGTAGGTAGTAGCTAAAGCAAGCTGACAAACTAAAAGAGCGACCTTCTTCGCTAAGGAGCTGCGAGCTGAACCGAGCTCTGCTAGTCGCGAACTATATACTATGCGCAAGACTAATTTCAGCACCGTATAGCTCTATACCTATTTAAACAGTGTAAGTATAACAAAGTGGCTATCCGCTTCTGTCCTTTTGTACTCTAGTCCTTCTAAACTACGCAACGGATTTTGATAAGGTTTAGACTATTATTTAGATAATCTCTTCCGGAAGGTTTATTTAATACATAATACATGCATATTGCACCCGTGTGAAGCCGAGCAGACATATAATACTTGGCAGTCTATTTTTGGATTATCTAGTTGGTCTACTCTTATGCATAAATGAAACAGCGTCGATATCGGACTATAATTTGCTAGTGCACCCTGCGGTTTCACCCGCATCTTCCCGTTATCCCACAGGATATCCGTATTATCCGTATTATATAGCTTATACCCTGGATTAACACATCCCGCCTATGTGTTAATCCAGGGTATAAGCTATCTCAATTCCAAATTTCATCAAAATCGGTTTAGTAGTTACGGTGATACGCGGTAAGAAACATTCACACACACACAGAGACTTTTGCATTTATAATATTAGTAGGATAGGATAGAATTATTGATGAGGTAGAGTCTATCTTAAACATGTCATTTTTAACACAAACATACCTAAACTATATACTATATTATTTAGATACTTGAAAAGTAGTAGTAGGTATTATATTTTAAATATATTTATTTGAAAGACGAGTTGTTTGTTTGTTGGTCACTTTCGGTATAGCGTTTGACTACAATTCAACTAATATTAAGTGACAATGTGGTTGAAGATGGCACCACGCTACACCTAGATTGAAACTGAATTTGGACTTTGAGATAACAATACATCTATTATGACTTTAGATATTTATACCGAGTATTACCCACGATTTATTGCTTTTTAAGTGATCATTACACTGATATTGTGCACAATGGAAGTTAATTGACCTGTCATGCTATGATGACACACAGATGTGAGCTTCAATCAGCGGTGCTAAAGTCCGAAAATTAGCGGCTTGGAGATTCTAGGGCGGCGTCATTAATTTACCTTGAATTTGGTACTCAAGGCGGATCCATTTTAATTTGTATCTTTGAACTAATCTAATATGAGTCACATATTAAAGACCTTGTTAAAGTTTCACATGGCTGGAAGTAAAATTAGAAATAGTTCACTATTCATCTCTCAGGAACACATATCTAGGCTTAACGGTTCCGAAAAATAACCTTACGTTTTCGCAGCATTAAGTTTATTCTACAAAATATAAACTAAATAAAACAGTTTTAGCCACACCTAAACAGGAAAAATGCATTAAAAAAAATCGGGGGACCATTATACTTTTTTTTTGCATTACAGTATTTAGTAGCTACTACCAACATTTCTTATAATAACATGGTAATATGATCTATGTTTTTCGGGGTAAAAAGCCATCAAAATTAATTTACGATCGTGCGAGCACTTGGCCAATTCTCCTGATTTTTGATAATTACATATTTTTATAAGTACGTCATTGGTTATTATCTTTTCTAGATTTGCCAGCTTCAAAGGTGCAAACGAGCAACGCGACCTATGCAAAATGAATGCGAAAGAAAAAGAAACTCTACCAACTGAGAACAATATATTCTTCAAGACGCTCTGGGGACCTACCAGTATCTCTTATCGCAATTCAGTTTATGACTTGAAATATACCTCTGCACACATAAAGTTCAAATTATATATGTTTTAAATCGGTTCCTATTGTGTCCTAACATTGTTCTTCTTATAACATAATTATGTTACTGATAAAATCGAACAATATTAGCAAGTAAACACATTTGCATGTTTATAAGTAAAATTATTGTTATGCAGCGTCTGCGTTATTGACCTTAGGTCACGATATCTTTTATTACCTATGACTTAAAGTAAATCAAACATTGGTATTATTATAATTATTTTTATCGATATATACCTTAATAGAAGTGCTGCGTCAGGCATCACTATTCGCTAGCCCCGGCGGACGAATAACGGCAGTCAGCAGAGTACGTCCGCCGCGGATGTCCGTATGTCCAATACCGGACCCGAATTTTGAACGGAAATCTGAATTTTCATTATAGAATCGTTTCCGTCGTGTTACCGGCCAGTGCTATCATCTCCATTTAAAGACTCATTGACTGAAACATAAAGTTTTTATGTCAGCGTTTCGTCTCAAAATGTAAGTTGTTACTTTTTTACTAGAAATATTCTAATGCAAAAATTGTGTGATTAATTAGATTAGACATGCGTTTCGCGATGGTTTATAGAGTAAGAATAAAACTAGGCAAGAGCTGTTCGATTTCCGAAACGATTGTTCTGGTTACGATTTTACACGAACAAGGTAGGTGCTTACGTCCGTTTCAGTTTTCAAAAGAAAAAAGTGTTTTAAAAATAGCCTTCAGAGAATCAATATTACAGCTTTTAAATGTCGGAAAAATCCTCAAGAACGAAGAATGGCAGTTTATGAATGGAATGAGGGTTCAATAAACACGTTATGTAGGTAGGTGGTGAGTGATATTGATTATGCGCGCGGGGGATGCAGGGATGCGCCGCAACTATGGGGAAGGTCAGTACTACATACATTGATGAATTTCCATTTCCCACCACTAATGGACCAATCACGTGGCCGTGTTTGTTTATTAACTTTTACCCAAAAAATAGCAAAATTGTGAACGAAACTGTAATGCCATCAATAAATGTAACGTTTTATTTTGAAAATTGTACCTTTAATAAAAGTTAGTAAAGTTTTTTTCCTCGCAAGTGTGTTGAAAAGTCGTACGAAATGCGTGTGCACTGATTACTAACCATTACACACTCGGCTCCTTTATCGCCTCGAGTGTAATGACCAACTCCGCACACTTGTGTCACAATGTACTATTATGGAGAGGGTGATACAATCTTTTTTAAATCCGTCCTGTACGTTTTTTTGTACATTGCTTGGCAAAGGTGAGATTGCTTAATTATTTAGCCCAATTTGTTATTTTTTTATGTGCAATATGACCTCGCGAAATGGCACGGGGGTAGGGGGAGCGGGTGCCGTCGAAGGGTTCCAAATGCCAAAGGGTGAAAGGGGCGAGGGCTATTTTCTTGACGATGTGGCCTAATTGTAATCCCTACTAATATTGTAAATGCGAAAGCTTAAACTTTCACGCTTAAACTGCTAAACCGATTTAAATGAAATTTGGCACGGAGATAGTTTGAAGTTTGAACCCTGGGGAAGGACATAGGATACTTTTTATCGCGATAAACTATATCCCACACGGGTGAAACTATTTTATTAATATTTACAAACAATGTAGGTTTTAAATCACAGTTAGTTGTGTGAAGAATACGTAAAGTCAGTGATAAAAATACTCCCCTTGTTGAGAATCGGTGTGTTCCAGCGGCTCTACTTGAGAACCAGTTTCCAATGCAGGTGTAGCGTGGCGCCACCTTCGACCACTTCAGTCGCCTAACATCAGGTGACTTCTAGAAAACATCAGGATTCTTCTTCTTCTCTTCTCCCTTTGAGTTAAAGAAATACTACTTAAAGCGTTACCTTTGACCACAAATCACCTGATGTTAAGTGACGATGTGGTTGAAGAGGGCGCGGGGGCTACGATTTACCTGAACTGGGAACTGGCTCTCAAGTGAGACTGCCGGATCACACCGATAGGTGCTTGGCGACAGAGTGTGGTAGCTAGCCAGATCAGCACTAGAAAATGCCTTACCAACAAGCTATATAAGTAGTTTCATCACGATGTTTTCCTTCACCGAAAATTCGGGCTCATTGTAGGATTCGAACCTAAGGATCGTAAGACGACGTCAATATCACTGAACTATTGTGTTTCAAAAATAGTCTCCAATATTCTCACTTCAGTATTACTCATTGCAGTGTTTGTTGTGTATGTGTGTGTTTGTAGTGAAAACAATAACTAGGAAATTGTTTAAAATCATTGTTTTTTTTCACATTATGTTGATGTCATACAAACTTCTTACTCGCGAGACTTCTTGTTCTTTCTTATTTTATTAAAAGCATAATATGTATAGTAATCGTAGATTATAATACGAGTAATATTACAAAATTATGGAAATGATACGAAAACAACAGCGAGTTAAAAATTAAAGAAGCGTAGCAAACTGTACGTAACATAACCTTATTGTCTTTGAAATTTAGATATAACAATACATACATAGAATCTTATAATTCTATGAATACATACATATATACTTGTTATGTAATGTATCTCTAATAACATAGGTATGTTGAATCGTCATTTTGAGCTGACATTATGTGGGCAAACTGTGGGTAACCGTACAGATGAGTGAAACAGCAGTTTGTAATTCACTTTGTTTGCTTCACAACAGGAAAGTATTTCACAATTAACTTGTAGCAACAGAATAATTATAACGCTTTAGCACATACAGTGGACGGCCGAGTGGCCGTCGCCCTGTCGGCCGTCCCAGATATCGCTGGACGAAGTCACGAAGGATTTGCGCGAGCTCCAGGTGGAGGACTGGCAGGAGGTGGCGCAGGACAGAGCGAAGTGGCGTCTTTTGTTATCGGAGGCCAAGACTCACTTTGGGTCGTTGCGCCATCTCAGTTAGTTTTTTTTTTTTAGCACAGATGTAAGTAACGAACGAAACGGTAGGACAGTTCCAAGACGCCTTTACTTCCTAATTTATTTATTTATTTATTATTATTAAAACGGATATACCATTTACACTAATCATAACATAACTTATAACAAAATGAATGCATAGACTAATGACCGAGCCAAGGTACTCTGTGGACCGAGCCAAGCTTGATACTCCGATCACCCTGAGCAATGACACCAAACTCTGTCAAAGTGCATCATCGTGAAGTTTTCAGAGAGCTTCCAAACAAAGAAGGTGCGCTTTCGTTTCGTTCCGTGACTAGGTATGGCCGGATGCGACAGGCATAGAATATAATTCTATGGCGACAGGTATATAAATCTCGTGTCACAGTGTCGAAATCGCTCTCCTCCGAAGAGATTGACCGATTTTTATGGTAATTTTGTGATCGTAGGCTATTTTTTATACCCCTAAGTGACAAGGGTGGCCCTGTAAATTGTTGATCCGGCCGGAACCACATTTGTATGAAAAATATTACATTGGATCAATAAAAACCAGCCGGATCAACATAGGTTTTCGGATCAACAAAGTGCACGCATGATCAACAATTGACGGATTGATATAACTATATATGTATATTATAGTGTTAAATTTTTTTATCTTTTTGTTTGGCATAGATGTTGTTATGCTCTCGACGGTGCTCTATCGAATCGTTCAATAGTTTTTCAGTCTTTCTTTTAAATATTTTCAAGGCATTTCGTAGTTTACATAACACAAGAACAATTTGTAAACCAAACGTAATAATGCGTTTTAAATAATAATGTGACTGTAAAGCCGCCATCTTGAGCCGGGTTGGTCAATAACTTCAGAGTTCTCTAACCTACCTAGGTACGGTGTGCAAAATGTTACGCAAAATTGGAAAAATAGACAACTTTTGCAACTTTTCACGCTCAAGGCCACCACAAACGGCAGCTATAATCCCTACTTAATATTATAAATGTGAAAGTAACTCTGTCTGTCTGTCTGTTACGCTTTCAAGCCTAAACTACTACATATATAATAAGTAGTCTAGCCCAGTGGTGGATTTAGCAGCAGGCTGAGTAGGCTGGAGCCTAGGGCGGCAGATTTTAGCGGCGGCAAATTTAGTGTCAATTTAAAAAAATGTTTTAAAGATATTAAAAGAGTCGTATATATGTATTTAAATATTATTATGTGCACACAAACAATTAAACATTGTTCACCACTTGAATTTTCTTCAATTTTTGTCTGATGCATAAAAAAAGACACATTTAAAAAGGAAAGGCAGAGGCCGTAGAAGTTATAGAGGTTGGTAGGGGCGGCAAATTTGAATACTTAGCCTATTGGCGGCAAATGTGTAAATCCGCCACTGGTCTAGCCATCCAAAGGGGGAACGGTCTAGCCATCCAAAGGAGGAACGGTCTAGCCATCCAAAGGGGGAACGGTCTAGCCATCCAAAGGAGGAACGCTGCCAGTATCTTCGGAACCTTGCCTAAAGGGACTGAAATATTGTAGTTATTAGTTTAGGTTTTTTTTATTTATTTTTCTTAGTTCATTGTTATAGTATATATTTTTGTTTTAATTTAATAAATATCAATTACAAGTATGTTATGTCTGTAAATAAAAGATGGCATGTATTGCTCTCATACTCCGCGCGTCTTACGATACGCATGTACGTAATAGTAGGGGAGCCCATGATACTAAATGTTGATTTACTCGAGCGTCGCGGAAACCTATTAGATTTGGTAGATTGTTAAGAAGAATAAAAAAAAACAATTTCAATTTCAATTTCAATCATTTATTGCATTCATATGTTAGTATACATGAGATCTTAGAGGTTAAGGTTAGCGAACATATGGACCCGAATAGGGTATAGCAATGTAGGAGCAAAATCATAATTTATTACACAATAAATGTCAGCATTATATACCTATAAATTAATTGTTATAAAATTCAAACTAAATAAAATTCCATAGTTATTAAATTAAAGACATGATTTAAATAAATATATGTAGATTAAATACATTAAAACAAAATAGAACAAAAGAATTTATGACACGATTTTATCATTTAAGAATTAACTAATAGAGTAATAATATATAACAACGACATGATATGGACTCCAGCGTGTCAGATATTGATATTTTCATGCTGCAGCATATGAAATATAATGTAAAAATCAACCGGTTTGCGTGGTGTGGGTGGCCATCCACGATAAGGTAAAAAAAAAACTCTACCGCGTCAAATTTTCAGAGTGGGGGTGTGTTCAGTGAACTCCACAGATGCTCCCATTTCTTAGACTGACGATTTGAAAGTGACACCAGCTCTCAGCAAATCTAAAAGGTTCCCCTGAGCGTACCCACCAATGTTAAGGGCACATAATGGCTGGAGGTGCTTATCAATATGTAAGTTATCCTCTCTTATATTAATCTGACGCGCTCGAGTAAATCCCAAAATCCCCTCTTGGGCTCCCCTACTATAATGACGCCGTGTGCGGAGGGTTTAGTAAATCGCGCCCGTGTGAAGCCGCGGCGGGCCCTAGTATGACAAAAGAGCTAGCTAACCGTTTATAAAGCAGTCCGGTATTTATAAAAGCCACCCTAGATTTACCCAAATTGAATGGCTATACAAAGGTTTGCAGACCTCCCTCCGTCACAAACGGGTTTTGCAAAGCAGATGGGATAGATTAAAGGTAGGTAGGTACTCGTATAATAATACCATCTCTCACAAATGGTTGTCCTTGACACGAATTTTGGAGTGGAGAAGGCGGAACCTAATGGGTAGGTAAAGTCAGCGACAAAAGTACGACAAAATGTTTTACTCAAGTTACAATTTTACTTTGTATTTTTTTAAATACTTCATCCAGGGAAGCATTTTACCATAAGTCGCTTGATGTAAAGTGACGATGCAGCTCTGACTTGGCGCTATAAATTTCGCACCGCTAATATCGTTTCGTTTCCTAGCTAAGTCGTGATTCGCGTGCTAAGGTGCTAATTGCGTTTAGCGACTTACGGCCGTTACTAATAACCAATATATAAAAATCAATTGCTGTTCGTTAGTCTCGCTAAAACTCGAGCATGGCTGGACCGATTTAGCTAATTTTGATCTTGAAATGTTTTTGGGAGTTCAGGGAAGGTTTAAAAGGTGACTTTTATTAGCGATACGAAGTTCGCCGGGTCAGCTAGTAACCAATAAATCTACAGTCTGCCCTACTAGAGATTGAAAGTTGACACAAGCTTTATAGAAGTAATGTCAAAAATCTATCACTAGTAGGACAAACTGTGGATAGATAAGTTATTAATTTCCAGCGTTAGCGTGGCAGAGGCGCGGATGGAGTGGCCTGTAGTCATCGCGTGCTAATCGCTACGATCTAACGCGTTACGTTTGGGATTAGCGCGCGAACTTGACTTACTCAGGCTTGCACAAGTTTAACACCGCGCCTTTTATTATTATCAGGTTCTATTACGCTATTAACTTAGCGTATAAAATAGACGCATAGAAAAATTATATAGCTTATTGTCATATATCAGTTTCAAACACCATTAGCAAAAGGGGCTCAGGACAGAATATTTGAGTGCGCCGTAACTGGGTTAACGTATTACGGAACTCGTGTACCCTATTTACGTCGATATTGACCTGAAAGCAATTTTAATGGGCACATTACAGAGTAGAGTATCTCTAATACAAAATTCTTATTATGAGTTAATGGCTAACAGCTAAGTTCTTGTATGTGAATAGAGGCTTAGAGTTTTTACTAGCTGTTCCCCGCGGTTTCACCAGCGTGGGCTACAGTTTATCGCGATAAAAAGTAGCCTATGTTTTTTTTTCAGGCTTCCAACTATCTCTGCACCGAATTTCATTTAAATCGGTTCAGTAGTTTCGACGTAAAAGACAGACAGACAGACAGAGTTACTTTCGCATTTATAATATTAGTAGGGAAGTAGGGATTTACGCACTGCCTTAAGGCGAGGAATTGGCAAAATCCTTTTTTGGCGCATACGAACTTACGGCATTAGTCAGCTCGCTTGCGTTTTTGAAATCAGCTCCATACAAAAACGCAAGCGAGCTGCGTTTTTATATGGAGCTGATTTCAGATTCATTGTTTATCACGGCGTCCTCTTAACCTCTGCTTCTAGAGACATAAAAATCAGGATAGCTTTTGATATTGCAGGGGTGTACTAAGGAAATACTTATTGAATATCACTCAAAATAGGGTCGAACAGGGACAAATAAATGTTCGTTTCAATCCCTACTTAATATTAAATATAAATGCGAATGTAACTCTTTCTGTCTGTCTCACTCAAAGTACCAACCGATTTGAATCTTGGTACGGAGATAGTTTAAGCCCCCCCCCCCCCCCCCCCCCTTTGAACATATGATACTTTTAATCACGATAAACTGTAGCCCACACGGGTGAAACTGCGGGGACCAGAGTTTAGTATAAAGTTTTTTTTCACCACTTCCACGCAGGCAAATCGGGGCGGGCAGCTTTATCATTTACAAGTGTTTATCCCGGAAATCAAAGCGGCTAAAACTCGGGCCGCATCGCAGCAAGTTTATTTATTCTATGCAAACAAAAAAACAACGTTTCTTTTGTTTCAGAAATCGTCATCGCTCCGCTACACCATGGAAATCATAAAACAATTCACAAACTCAGCATAACCCACTAAAACATCGTACTTACTTCTAGTCATGCCCATACAATAATATCACTAGGTACCCACCAACCATCGTAGGTACTTATGCACAGGCAGGCAACACACGTCTTTCGAGATTCGCTTAAACTACGCCAAAAGCTACTGCAAAGAACAACGACGTATTTCAAAGTAGTCGAATACGTGAAAAGAAACGCAATACGATTCTTTACTTACGATTACGAAATACATCAACAGTAGAGCGTATTATGGACATATTTTTAGGTAACATTTATCACTTAAAGAATATCGTCAAATTGAAAAGACAATAAAATTACGAGTGGCCGTAGGCCGGACGCATAGATACCGCTGGAAGGACGCGCTGGGCTGAAATCGCTCAGGATCTCTCTCCAGTTTTACACTTTGACTCGCTGAGCCATCGCGGTTAGTTAGTTAAAAAAATTAAACCGTTTCTAAAACAAAACACTTTTAAAAAGTACTTGTAAAAAGGTTGAAAGTAAGGTAAACTTTTTAGAAGAAACAAAGATGGCGGCGAAAGCCGAGCCAATAGGGCCGCGGAATGGGCACGAGTTGGCGCCGCTGACCACTCGGGCGGATGGGAGCGAGAGACCCCATGGGGTCACCATCGTGCTGCAGGGGTCCAGGGGGTCCCTGCAGGCCCCGGAGGAGGAAGACCGCGCTGCGTGGTCCGGCAAGCTGCAGTTCTTCCTCTCCATCATTGGATACTCTGTGGGACTCGGGAACATCTGGCGCTTCCCGTATCTGTGCCAGCAAAATGGCGGAGGTGAGTTTTTTTTTTATTTAGGGGATAGACAAACTGATTGGTGGACTTATGGAATAGATATACGGCCGTTATTAATAACTGCTCTATTCAAGTTATGACCTACTTAGAGATAGAAATTTGACACAAGCTCCATAGAAGTAATGTCAAAAATCTATCCCTAGTAGGGCAAACCGTGGATAGAAGGGTTATTGGGAAATGGCCTTTATGGTAAGGAAGTATTGTCATATAAGTCATGCTATAAAGGGGTGTTAAAATTTCTATGAAAAAAAAACAAATCGTTTGTTATCCTTTCTATTAGAAAACTAAAGGGACTCCTTTTAATAATATGTTGTAGTTATTAGCTTAGGTTTTTTTTTTAGTTCATTTTTATAATTATGTAGTATATATTTTTGTTATATTTATATCAAATAAATAAATAAACTCCTTTTAAAACTTATTTCTTATTTTATTGTATTACTTGCTTTATTTAACACCTCTTTTCCAAAATTTGACAACATTGTTCCGAGATCTTAACGTTTGTAATCTGTGAATGTATGTCACACACACACACACACACAAGTTTGTATGTCACTGTGTTCGTGAATGGTGACATTATGTATACAGAAATAAAAACTTACCTGTGGCCAAAGCCACGGAGCGGGTCGCTAGTCGCGGTTTCATATTCATATTCAATCATTGATTGCATTCATATGTTAGTATACAAGAGATCTTAGTGGTTAAGATTAGTGAACATATGGACCCGAATAGGGTATAGCAATGTAGGTTTCAACAACAAACCTACAACATTACACCAAACCAACATCTTTTACAAAAAGTTACATCAGTTACAGTTACAAATTAGTTTCTATTTTTAACCAAACAATTTTCGTCCGTAACGTTATATAAACTGAAAAGTTCAATCGAAATGACAAAGGTAAGCTCGTAGCTTTCTACGAATGGCTACGCTGCGGTCTCGTAGCACGTTCGTAGCTTCAACAATCGATAGGGCCAAGCTACGGGCTAAAAATAGATTTTATGTCCTACTATAGCTGTACCCCTAGTACAAGTTTTGATAGTTTACAAAAACTATAAAAGTTTTCGTTTCCATCCATACCTACATAATATTTTTTTCAGCGAATCTTACAGAGACTTGGAGGAACTGAAATCGTTAATACGGGTTATTTTAGATCGTTATACATAATCATATTCCAACAATGTTATTGAGTTACTTTTTGAATTTAAGCAGATCGAGTTGCCACTTTGACAAGTCGGCGGTGGTAAACGTCCACGTTTACGAAAACTTTTATCGTTTTCAAAACTTGTACTAGGGGTACTGAGCTCCGCGATTTCACTCGTCGATACAAAAACCGGGCACTATTTCGGGATAAAAAGCCTATTTCAGCGAGCTATCTTCATTAGAGATTTCGATGCGGTTTCTTAAAATTTGAAACCCAGTTTCCTTCTTTGCTAGCTTAGTTTGATGAAAATCGGTCCAAACTGTCGGGGGCTTTTCTAATTTTAAAGAACAATGGTCAAAACGGACCCGAGGTCGTATGAAAACGATTTATATACGATAAAAAAAAAACTATTTAGTTATATTTTAAAGAGGGTGTAGAAAAAATGATATCGATTTTTAACTGCGGAGTTTCTTAAGATATTTTTTAACATACACAATGCTTGGATGTTTTGAACGCACTCTGCATTTTCTTTTTCATTCCGTTTCACGCTTTGGAAGTGGGTCCTACTTAAATTAAGTCATTAAAATCAACATCATTTACCAAATATGAACAAAAACTAAGTGACATTAAAAGAAACGAAAATGTTTAAACAAAATATATTGCGTTCAGGTCCAGGGCAGTATGAAAAAAATAAAAAAAAGAAAAAAAAAAGTAAAAAAAAAAGAAAAAAAAGAAAAGTTGAAAAAAAATTAAAATAAATAAAAGTAAAAAAAAAAAAGAAAAAAAAGAATAGTTGAAAAGGGGCCAATGTTCTTTAGTTAGAAGTTTTAAATTTATCTTTTGTCTTCAGGCGCGTTCCTGATCCCTTTCCTCATAATGCTGGTGCTAGAGGGCATCCCCCTGTTCCTGATAGAGATGGCCATCGGGCAGAAGATGAGGCTGGGCTCCCTGGGGGTGTGGAACACCATCCACCCCTGGCTGGGCGGCATCGGCATCTCGAGCTGCATCGTCACACTGTTCGTTGCTCTCTACTACAACGTCATCATTACCTGGGTGTTCTTCTACCTGTTTAATAGCATTCGGGTAAGTTGAGAGGTTTTAGTTGTCAAGCTTGCTTTCTCGCTTGCACATTTCAACACAATAAAGGTGAATATATCGATTTCTAGCTGTTCCCTGCGGTTTCACACGCGTGGGCTACAGTTTATTACGATAAAAATAAAAAAAATATATCATATATCCTCCACAGGGTTCAAACTACACAGGTACCAAATTTCATTTAAATCGGTTCAGTTTTTAGGTGTGAAAGCGGGACAAACAGACAGACAGTCACTTTCGCATTTATAATTAGTAGGGTTTAGCTGCGTCCGCAGTTTCACCCGCATCTTCTTTTTATCCCGCAGGAAGCTTTTTCCGGGATAAAATTAGTCTATGTTTTAATCCAAGCTGTAAGCTATCTGTATTTCAAATTTCATCTAGATCCGTTCAGCAGTTTTGCGTGAAAGAGTAACAAACATCCATACATCCAGGTCACAAACAAACTTTCACGTATTTATAGGATAGGTATTAAGTTAAGCCTATTTAAGCGATGATGGCTCAGCGGTAGTGATGTCGGGGTGCGATCCGTAGGTTAAGGGTTCGAATTCTACAATGAGCTTGAACTTTCGGTGAAGGAAAACGTCGTGATGAAAACATAGTGGGGTATTTTCTAGCACTCACCTGGCTAGCTATCAGCCTCGAGCTAAGAATCTATCGCCAAACACCTATCGGTGTGTTCCGGCAGCCTCACTTGAGAGCCAGTTCCCAATCCAGGTGTAGCGTGGCGCCATCTTCGACCAAATCGTCGCTTAACATCAGGTGACTTGTGGTCAAACGCTACACTGAATTTGTTTAAAACATAATAAATTTTTAACACAACAAAAACCGATTTCAGGTTCCCTTCGGTTTCTCTGGTCTGCCATCACCAAACCCTGATTTCCTTATCATGGGACCTTTGAAATATCTTCTTACCGACAAAAAAATAATTTTACAAAACCGTCTATATTTGACGGAGTTATGCCCGAACATGCATAAAATAATACACACAAACCGAATTGAGAACCTCCTCCTTTTTTTAGAAGTCGGTTTTTAAGTTTTTTTACAGTAATGTTGTTTTGTTACAGCTCACAGCTGACCAGCTACCGTGGGCTCATTGCCCGACCGACAACGGGACCGCAGAAGCTGAATGCAACAAGGCTTCCGCCACGGTCTACTTCTGGTACCGAGAGGCGCTGGACGCGTCGCCCAGCATCGAAGAGCCTGGCGTGCCTAGATGGTGGATTGTCCTGTATCTCTTGCTAGCCTGGATTATTGTGTTCTTTATTGTGATGAAAGGGATACAGAGCAGTGGTAAGGTGGGTACAACTCAAATATCCTTATTTCTCTATCGATACTTCGAAACTCGTCTAAAATAGGTAATGCGGGTAATTTTAAATCGTTTTATTCGTACTCTAACAAAGTTTTCGAGTTACTTTTTAAATTTAGGCAGTACGAGTTGCCACTTTGACAAGTTGGCGGTAGTAAACTTTGACGTTTACGAAAACTTTTATAGTTTACAAAACCTGTACTAACGGTATAGTATATGGCGTTACAGTAAACCACATTGTTACCAAGCGCTACCATCTCCTTGATTTGTACAGTTTTTGCTTTTATTTTATTTATTTCAATACACAAAACAAATTACAGTCAATTTCTTACATAAATGTAGATAATATCTTTAGACATACATACAAATAAATAAAATTGAAGTGTCTGTTTCTAACATCAAATTAAAGAGTTTTTCACTGAATGCATATGAAACGGCACTTACATCGAAAAATCGATTTCATCGCGACAAAGTGACAAAGACAAATCCACGCGGGTGAAACCGTGGGGCGCAGCTAGCTATTAAATAAATAATGAAAACCTTGGAACTCCTTCGTCACCAGGTGGTGTACTTCACGTCTCTCTTCCCCTACGCCGTGCTGACGATCTTCTTCGTCCGTGGAGTGACGCTCCCAGGGTCTGCTGATGGAGTCTGGCACATGTATAAACCAAAGGTATTATTTCAAACAAGAGTTCTGTATCTATTAACATAATGCTCTCAATGGATCTAGGCTGCCGTGAAGTTAGCCCCAACATTATCAGTGTGCAGCGAAAGCGGTAATCTTCTGTAATATAAAAGTGAATCGCAAAATGTGTTCGTAAGCGCATAACTCAACAACGCCTGGACCAATTTTGCCAATTCTTTTTTTTTAATGTTCGTTGAAGTCCAAGAATGGTATTACGGCGAGAAAACTCGAATAGTAGCCGGGAAAACCCTAAAACAGCCCTTTTCTTTTTCCCATACAAACGATTCGTAATATACTTAAAAGTTAACATACCATAAAGCTCAAGTGTTAGTAGAGAAGTTCCGGGAAGGCAAAACAATTGAGTGACGTTAGTATCGTATAAATATTGATGCCTGTTTTCGTTTTCAATAAAATTAGGGATAAGGATCCCTAAAAAGTAAGGACTAAAACTCCAATAATTGCTTGGCGATAGATTTTTACCTTGAGGTTGGTAGCTAGCCAGACGAGCACTAGAAAATGCCCTACCACAAAGCTATGGTTTCACCACGATGTTTTCCTTCGCCGAAAGCACAAGCTCGTTGTAGGATTTGAACCCACGCCACGGTCGCAAGCCGAAGTCACTACCACTGAGTCACCATCGCTCCAAAAGCTAACCACACTTCTTGTTTCCAGCTGGAGAAACTCCTGGACCCGACGGTCTGGCTCGACGCAGCGACTCAAGTGTTCTACTCATTCGGGCTAGCGTTCGGCTCTCTCATAGCCTTCGGGTCTTACAACCCCCCCAACAATAACTGCGTTCGCGACGTGTTGCTGGTGTCCGTCTGCAACGCCCTCACTGCGATATACGCGTCGGTGGTCATCTTCAGCATCCTGGGGTTCAAAGCGTTCACCATGGTCGAGACCTGTATCACTAAGTAAGTGAAATAAAGTAGTGATGGGATTCGAGTTGCTTTTCACTCGAGTGACTCGAGTAGTTTTATATTACTCACACTCGATTTATATTTTTGACAACTCGAGTTTTAAGTGACTCGAGCTGACTCGTACCACTCGAGTGGTTTATACTGAGCTGAGTGAGAAATTCAAGTTGTGACAAGTTTACCCGCTGTAGGTTCTCTTTAAAATTACGTAGAAATCTGTTTGTGTGAGTTGTTACTGTTTAATGTTTTGGTTATTTATGACTGTGTGTTATTCTATAGTAAGTGGTGAAAATGAGTACAAAACCTTTTTGAGTATCTTTTACACTAATGCGAAAATGAATACACATTTTCTATGTAAAATTAATATTGTTTTATTCGTTTTAAAATTTTGGTCACTCGAGTTTTATATTCCGAGTGACTCGAGTCAGCAAAAATCACTCGAGTTTTATCTTCACTCGAGTGGCTTTCGAGTGAGAAAGTTACCAGTACCGAGTGACTCGAGTGAAAAAAAAGACTCGAGTCCCATCACTAAAATAAAGACTTTTTGTGTAAACTAATACCCCGGACTTACGCGATAGGTGGGATCGAGTGATAACCACGTAAGTTGAATTCGCGTAAGTCGGGGTTCAACTTGGACATAAATACATACATATAAAGTATGTTTAATCAGAACCAGAGTCTAAAAAAAACAATAATTTAGAAGAAACATGTGTAATAAAATGGTAGATAATAAATCAATTCACATTTTTTATGAACCAGGAGAGGATTTAATTATTAAAAGACGGTTTTAACACTAACCGAACTATTTAATTGAACCAAATATTACAATCAGGATGTCACAAAACAAAGACTTCGACAACTCAAGCCAAATATAACCGCTCAGTACAAAATCACAAGAAGGAATGGTGGTCGCACGAATTCACGAGGTAGAATGATGCCGCCGCCGCTCGACGGTCGTATAAGTAACCATCGACTGGAAGCTACGTCACAGCGCCGCCTGTCACTTGACTCCGCCCCCGACCATCAGCCGGATGCTACGTCACAGCACCGCGTCACTGGACTCCGCCTATTGGCCAATTATTTCTAACACGGCCTCTCCTGACAGCGAGTCGTCCCCGACCGCTATATCTTGGGCGGAGGTGGATCATCACATAAGTCCCCCAGAATTATCTGAAACGCAACACTCTTTGTAACATCTCAAAAACATCTACATGTTGTGAAATTGTGAAATATTATGCAAAACATCCATAATGTCGAAAGCTAGTTTGAGGGTTCTAAAATAATTTAACGGTCCAGCATCACTACTGTAAGCGTTTACTCATAATTTCACAACAGCTGTGTTGTCATTAGAACATGATGCAATTAAAAAGAAAGAAAAACAGCAAAACAAATTCTTAAACTTTCGTACAACATGTGAACTAACAGGAACTCAATGATTATGAAAACTCAATGTAAAAATTAGAAATACAAAACCACCAATGACAAAACTCCAGACCTCTATCTATGACAGAACTCCATCATTCTATCAAAAGACAGAACTCTAGATTTCTATCATTTGTGTGTTATTTGAATGCAATTTCTCGCGTATGACACGCCATAGGTTGCGGCACGATGCACGCGCGCGTGGTAGATTAAGATAAACCCTCAAGGACAAAGCATACGTCACAGGTAGCGGCCAGGAAGGCACGCGCACGCAGCACCTCAAGAACAACTGCATACGCCATAGGTAGCGGCCCAAAGCCAGCGCACGCAGCAGACAGGGATAACCCTCCCTCAAGCAATAAACCACACGTCATAGGTAGCGGCCTAGAAAGCACGCGCACGCATGTCCTTGAGAACAACTGCATACGCCATAGGTAGCGGCCAAAAGCCAGCGCACGTAGCAGACAGGGATAACCCTCCCTCAAGGAATAAAGCACACGTCATAAGTAGCGGCCAAAATGGCACGCGCACGCGGCTCCTTGAGAACTACTCGCCACGCCTTAGGTAGTGACCCAAGGCCAGCGCGTAGGAGACAGCGCACCAGTGTGGCACCAGCAGGGCGCCAACACAGCTCCGGAGTTGCACCAGCACAGCTCCGGCGATGCACCAGTCCAGCAACAGCAATGCCCAGGCACTGTTCCGCACAGTGCAGCAGCAATGCGCCAGGACAGCGCAGCAGGATGCGCAAGCATAGCGCAGCAGGAATGCGCAGGCACAGGCACTGTTCCGCACAGCGCAGCAGCAATGCGCCAGCAACAGCGCAACAGCGCACCAGTAACAGCTCGCAAGCGCAGCAGCGACAGCGCACGAGCGCAACAGCAGCGCACGCACAAGCGCACCAGTAGCAGCGTGCAAGCGCAGCAGCGACAGCGCACGAGCGCAACAGCAGCGCACGCACAAGCGCAACAGCAGCGCACGCACAAGCGTAGCCAACAGCGCACAAGCGCAGCAGTAGCGCACACACGCAGTAGTAGCAGCGCACAAGCGCAGCCGACAGCGCACAAGCGCACTAGTGGTGCACGCACGCAGGAGTAGCGCACACACGCAGCGGTAGCGCATACACGCAGCAGTAGCAGCGCACAAGCGCAGCCGACAGCGCACAAGCGCAGCAGGAATGCGCAGGCACAGGCACTGTTCCGCACAGCGCAGCAGCAATGCGCCAGCAACAGCGCACCAGCGCACCAGTAACAGCGCGCAAGCGCAGCAGCGACAGCGCACGAGCGCAACAGCAGCGCACGCACAAGCGCAGCATGCATGCCACATCGACACGCTGCATCAGCATGGCCGCATCGGCACGCGTCGATACACCAGCACTACACCGGCATGGGCCAGCAGTACTCCAGCGATGCGCCAGTACTGCACCGGCATGGGCCAGCAGTACTCCGGCGATGCGCCAGTACTGAACCGGCATGGGCCAGCAGTACTCCGGCGATGCCCCCGTACTGCACCGGCATGGGCCAGCAGTACACCGGCGATGCGCCAGCACTGCACCGGCATGGGCCAGCAGTACACCGGCGATGCGCCAGCAACTTCTCTGGCAATATAGTAGCACTGCAACAGTAATACATAAGTACCGCATTAGCAATGCAGCAACAATACATCAGAAATGTAGAAATGTACCAGCATTGCGTTAGCAATACACCGCTCGGCTTCACCTGACCATTACTGATCGTCCAACATAATATGTGCTAGATCTGAAACATACGACACGCGGACCAGCGTAATTTGTACAGGCCTCCCGTTAATCAACAAAAGTATATGAGATCATTCGGCAATAACTTGTCGTTCACGGCAGACGCGTGAACTTGAAACGTGAGCATCATTAAATCACCATCGAATCCAACATCAACAAAATAAAAGCATCGGATTCTTAATAACATCAACAGGTTCATTTTTACGTTTAAATTAAGTTGAACACCATTCTTATGAAAGGCACACGGCTTACGTAAAAACGTAGCTCAGCACGGACGGGGTGATTTGTCCAGACTCCGCATTAATTGACAAAAAGTCTACAAGACCATCTTCACGAATGTCAGTGCAGCAGCAATGCGCCAGGACAGCGCAGCAGGATGCGCAAGCATAGCGCAGCAGGAATGCGCAGGCACAGGCACTGTTCCGCACAGCGCAGCAGCAATGCGCCAGCAACAGCGCAACAGCGCACCAGTAACAGCTCGCAAGCGCAGCAGCGACAGCGCACGAGCGCAACAGCAGCGCACGCACAAGCGCACCAGTAGCAGCGTGCAAGCGCAGCAGCGACAGCGCACGAGCGCAACAGCAGCGCACGCACAAGCGCAACAGCAGCGCACGCACAAGCGTAGCCAACAGCGCACAAGCGCAGCAGTAGCGCACACACGCAGTAGTAGCAGCGCACAAGCGCAGCCGACAGCGCACAAGCGCACTAGTGGTGCACGCACGCAGGAGTAGCGCACACACGCAGCGGTAGCGCATACACGCAGCAGTAGCAGCGCACAAGCGCAGCCGACAGCGCACAAGCGCAGCAGGAATGCGCAGGCACAGGCACTGTTCCGCACAGCGCAGCAGCAATGCGCCAGCAACAGCGCACCAGCGCACCAGTAACAGCGCGCAAGCGCAGCAGCGACAGCGCACGAGCGCAACAGCAGCGCACGCACAAGCGCAGCATGCATGCCACATCGACACGCTGCATCAGCATGGCCGCATCGGCACGCGTCGATACACCAGCACTACACCGGCATGGGCCAGCAGTACTCCAGCGATGCGCCAGTACTGCACCGGCATGGGCCAGCAGTACTCCGGCGATGCGCCAGTACTGAACCGGCATGGGCCAGCAGTACTCCGGCGATGCCCCCGTACTGCACCGGCATGGGCCAGCAGTACACCGGCGATGCGCCAGCAACTTCTCTGGCAATATAGTAGCACTGCAACAGTAATACATAAGTACCGCATTAGCAATGCAGCAACAATACATCAGAAATGTAGAAATGTACCAGCATTGCGTTAGCAATACACCGCTCGGCTTCACCTGACCATTACTGATCGTCCAACATAATATGTGCTAGATCTGAAACATACGACACGCGGACCAGCGTAATTTGTACAGGCCTCCCGTTAATCAACAAAAGTATATGAGATCATTCGGCAATAACTTGTCGTTCACGGCAGACGCGTGAACTTGAAACGTGAGCATCATTAAATCACCATCGAATCCAACATCAACAAAATAAAAGCATCGGATTCTTAATAACATCAACAGGTTCATTTTTACGTTTAAATTAAGTTGAACACCATTCTTATGAAAGGCACACGGCTTACGTAAAAACGTAGCTCAGCACGGACGGGGTGATTTGTCCAGACTCCGCATTAATTGACAAAAAGTCTACAAGACCATCTTCACGAATGTGAGCGTTATTAAACCAGTAATGCACTAACCGTTACCGTCATGAACTCATCACTTCATTAGTTAACAACACGGGGGTAAGTAAGGTAGTAACCGTAGCAGAAAACGTTGGGCATATCCAACATAAGTAGGGTAGTTGTAAGAAACTTTTCACAACATCAAATGAAATGTTTGCGATGTCTAAACTACGTACACCGTCACAAAGGTTTGAACTTGCGTTTGATACTAGACTGGCTGCAATCGTTATTTGAAAACTAACTTAACCATAACACACGCAACTGTGCCACTCTTTATGCAATTAACACACGACAAGTAATTACTCATGATCGTCACACTTATTTAGCAGTTTAGCATACGTACGAGTACACGATCATCATCATCATCACATCATCACCATCATCATAATCAGCCTGAATCAGTGCACTGCACTGTACATGATCAACTTAACTGCAAATCGTTAAATGATTGATCTAAGTTAGAAATATAGACATGGTTTGATCTTACCAGAATAGCAGTGTTCACCAATAGAAAATGTGCCAATAGTTTCACCCAAAGTTGTCTCGACGTTCAGGCTCAGAGACAGGTTCAGACAGGTCCAGACTGGCAACGCATGAGCGCACACCAACCGCGCCGACATGTCGCGACGACGGTGTCGCTGGGCGGAAGCAGTGGCGCCACCCGGTCTAGCGCCGGCTGGGCGCGTGGCGGGCCCGCAAAACCGCTCACAAAACCGTGAGCACGCCGGTCTATTCATTTGTCACGTAACTGAATCACACACAATTAAAACGCACAAACACAGCACAGGCTAAAAGTACAAAGAGGTTATGTTGCCACGTGTTTTCCAGACGAATAAAAACACGATCACAAAACACTAGCTAAGATGGCCTGATGTTGTCAGAAGTAAATGTGGGTGTGAAGAGCAATCCCACTTCTGATTTTATGAACCAGGAGAGGATTTAATTATTAAAAGACGGTTTTAACACTAACCGAACTATTTAATTGAACCAAATATTACAATCAGGATGTCACAAAACAAAGACTTCGACAACTCAAGCCAAATATAACCGCTCAGTACAAAATCACAAGAAGGAATGGTGGTCGCACGAATTCACGAGGTAGAATGATGCCGCCGCCGCTCGACGGTCGTATAAGTAACCATCGACTGGAAGCTACGTCACAGCGCCGCCTGTCACTTGACTCCGCCCCCGACCATCAGCCGGATGCTACGTCACAGCACCGCGTCACTGGACTCCGCCTATTGGCCAATTATTTCTAACACATTCTTATTAATAAAAGCGATACAAGGCGTAGTGGGAGAGCTGATGCGCGCAGCCATCAAAAACAAAAACCGCGTATCTCCGAATTCGTGTAAAGCGGGGTAGCGTAAGTCTGGGGTATTACTTTACTAGCTACTAGCTACTTTGGTAGCGTATTACTGTATTTACAACTGTGTGATGGGTGCTTTTGTTAAGTCACCTATTTGTGGCTACAATTTGTAGTTACGTCTGCAACAGTCGTTGCTTATGGGTGACATCATCGTTCTAACGGAAGAACTGCCAAATCAGCATTATAATATATAAACTAGAACCGGTTTGTGGCGAAAACAACAATATTAAATACCTACTTTAATGTTATAAATGTTATTTAAAGTAACTGTGCCTGTCTATTATCTGTTATGCTTTCACGCCTAAACTAGGGAACCGATTTAAATGAAATTTGGTACAGAGGTAGTCTAGAGTCTACAGCCTGAGATAGGCTACTTTTTATCGCGATCAAGTGTAGCCCACACGGGTGAAACCACAGGAAACAGCTAAGATTATTATAAATTTACGTATTTTTTTTGTTTTATAACGTTTGTTTATAGTTTATAGGAAAACTTAAACGAAAGTCCTAAGACTTAAGTTTTCACGGACAACGTAACGGTTCGGAGTTCGACTCGCACCTTTTATTTTATTTACCTGCGTTGCTGCTAAATCGTGACTAAAGAGCTCTAAATATGAATATTATATTTGACATTCCATTCTAGCTAATATCTTCTAATTACCAAACTATGTTTATAAACTGCTAAAGTTCATTATCTTTAACGATGGCCAATATAAAGCGACTTCGACCTTGAGAACTTGAAAACCTTTTTTGGCATGCCAAGCTCTTTATTATACCAACAGACAACAGAGGGTACTCTCCAACAGCTAAAACTAAAATCGGTGCCAAGTTTCTTGGCTTTTTCTTTCGCAAAATCGATGGTGCTTCTCTCGTTCGCATCGGCATCGCATCGCTTCTACTGTGATTTTTTTATTATTCTAGCTTCGCCCTGAGGTTTCACCCGCGACGAACACTTTATCGCGATAATAAAATCCCAATCCAAATTCCTAGTCCTTCTCCAGGGTTTGAGCTATATCCACGCCAAATTTCATCAATTTTGTTTTAGCGGTTTACGTTATTCGTCAAAATGTAACAAACAAACAAACATAGTACCGGACTTACACAGTAGCCTGTAAAAATTTTAGATCTGCAATTTTTCTATCAGTGCTTACTTATTTAACTTTTGCAATTCAGCAAAATAATAAAATATATATGTGTCTTTTATTTTTCTATAAAATGTATGTGTTTCCTTGTATAATGGCAATAAATTGATTTTATTATTATTTATTTATTTAATAATTGGGCTCTTAATTTGGTCTGGTAAATCTGCCACTGTCGGGAACTTAAACAACTTAATGTTATAAATGCGAAAGTAACTCGTATGTCTATCACGCCTAAACTACTGAACCGATTTAAATGAAATTTGGTACAGAGATAGTCTAGAGCCTGAGAAAGGACATAGGCTATTTTTATCGGGATAACCGCGGGGAACAGCTAGTAACAAATGCGCGGTAAAAATCCCGTTTCGAAACTAAATTTTAATATTATTATAAGATACTTTAAAGGTTCGATTTCCGTAAATAAACTCAACTGCGTTTCTGTAATTAAAGTTTTTATTATTTCACAAAAGATTGTTTATTAAGTAAGTACTTACTATTCTACACAATATTACTTTACCTGTAATTAAAGAAACAACATTCAAAGCTTTTAATTTCACGAATATCGTCTACTTTATATTTAATTTAGCCTTCACGTATTTTAATTATTTTATCTTCCGTTTTCTTCTTAGAACCTTCAAAATCAAACAATGACGTGCGCAGAACTGTCAGTGTCATTCTGCTAATCATTCATGTTCGAATGAGCGCGCGTAAATTCAAATTAAGGAAATTATAGTTATGTAAGTAGGTAATCATTTCCTTACATCCCCCCCTTTCGGTGAGAGAATTGTACTACAGCATCAAGTGTCTTCTAAGCCGTCGTTCTCAAATGCAGGTGCTGGGACTAGTTTGCTGATGTGGAAGAGGTTTGATTCTGATTTTCTATGTCCTGTATTTATTCTGTATATTGTGTTTGACAGTTTCTCTATTATTTCATATGGTCCAATCTTCAACTCATCCAGTTTTCTTCTGTTTAATTTATTGCCATTTTCTGCAAATACCATGTCTCCTACTTTAAACTCATAACATTTTCTGGTTTTGTCATATAGTTTTTTATTGTAGTTGTGTGATTTTATACTGTTTTTCAGTGCCAAATCTCTGTCTCTCAATAATTCGTTTTCTGTTCTTTCTTCCTTTAATTCATTTGGTGTAAATGTAATATGTTTTCCTTGTAACAAGTACACCGGTGCAAAGCCTGTAACAGTGTGTTCAGTTTCGTTGTACTTTTCTACGCATTTTTGTGCTATCGTCGTCCATGCAGTTCTTTTATTTTCTTCATTTATTTTGCACCTTATTTTATTGACCAAGGTTTGGTTTAGTCTTTCATTAATTCCATTTGAGAAAGGTGCATTTACTGCTGTGAAAACAATCGGAATATTTTTTTCCTCTAGGAATACTTTAAATTCTTTCGAATTTATTCCTGGGTACTGATCTGTTATGATCATACCAATATTATTATCTTCAGTGACATTTTTGACAAGTTTTATAAAGTCATTTGAATTCTGTGTTTTCGAATTGACAATGTATGCATATCTAGTGAAATGGTCCACTAAGAGGTGCATGTATTTCTTTGTCGATCTTGAGCCCCCGAATCCACCAATTGTGTCAATGGACATTATTTCAAAAGGATGTGTGGCTGGTCCTAGATGAGACATTAGACCAAATTTATCTTGACCTCTTGACTTGTTCATAATGCAAATTTCACATTGTTTACATATTTTTTTTATATTCTGATTTAAATTTTTAGCTGTGTAGTGTGGTGTAATTGTTTTTTGCATTTGTGTTATTCCAATGTGACAGTATTCTTTATGTATTTTTTTGATGAAACGTAGACTAAATTCTTCTGATAAAACAATTTTTTCTTTATTCTTGATTTTCTTGTAATATATGGAGTGTTTTGATATTAATTTATTTTTTTCTCTTTGTAAATCTTCGTTATGTTTTTGATCGCTAATGATATCCTCCAGTTTTATCCAATTTACTACTTTCAACTGTTCTTCTTCATTTTCATGTGCTTCTAATACAGGATTTCTGCTTAGACAGTCTGCTTCAAGATTATTTTTTCCTGGTGAATATTTTACCTCAAAGTCATATTGGGAAAGGTAATAAGTCAAGTCTCCGAGTTCTTCATCTGTTCTAGATTTAATGTTCATTTTTTCTAATGGTTTATGATCAGAAAATACTGTAAATCGTTTACCTATAAGCCAGTGCTGCCAATATTTAACAGCTTCTTTTATAGCTAGGCATTCTAAATAGATGGCTTTTTTCCTTTTCTGTACTTGATTTAGTTTCTTGGAAAAATATGCAACTGGTTTTTCTTTTGCATTCTGTTGTCTCTGTTTCAATACTGCTCCTACGCCTTGTATGCTTGCATCTGTGTAAATTAGTATCGGTAAGTCTGGGTCAAATATCTCTAATATAGGTTGAGAACATAGTAGTTGTTTCATTTTTTCAAAGGATTTTTGACATTCTTCTGTCCAAATGAATTTTTGATTCTTCCTGAGTAAGTTATGTAGTGGGTCCAATGTCATCGCAACATATTCGTTATAAAAATTTATTTTTCCCAAGAACTGTCTCACATTTTTCTGATTTTGTGGCACTGGAAATTTTTTTATTGATATTAAATTATCTTTTATTGGGCGTACTGAGTTGTTATGAATAATGTGCCCTAAATATTTCACTGAATCCGATGCGAATGTGCATTTTGAGAATTTCAGTCTAAAACCTTCCTTCTTTATTGCTTCTAATAATCTTGTTAAATGGCTTATGTGTTCGGGGAAAGATTTTGAAAACACCAATATATCATCTATGTAATTCACTGCGAATTCCGTGAGTCCGTGTTTTCTCATAATATTACTCAATATTCTTTGAAATATTGCTGGTGATGTTTTTAGTCCAAATGGTAAACAGGTCCATTGAAAATGGCTGTCCTGTGTTACAAAAGCTGTTTTTCTTCTGTCTTCGATTCGTAAGGGTATCGACCAGAATGCAGAATTTAAATCCAGTATTGAAAAATATCTGCAATTTCTTGTTTTTACCATCAGATCTTCAATTAGTGGGAAAGGTTGTGACTGTGGAATAACAAGTTTATTCAAATCCCGAAAGTCTATACGGAGTCTTGATTTTCTATTGTCTTCTTTTTTGTATGCTAACGTTACCGGAGCAGCAAATGGACTGTATGATTCCTCAATGAGATTTTTCTCCAATAACTTTGATACTTGACTCTCTATTTCTTTCTTATCCTCAATGTTGCATCTATATGGTCTTTTACTGCAATATTTATCTACCATTAAATCAATTCTGGCTTCATAATCCTTGACAGTTCCAATATCGTACTTGTCTTTAGCGAAGATTGATTTGTATTCTTCAATTAATTTATTTATTTCTGCTTCTTGTTTATATTCGAGCTGGTTTATTGAAATTTCAAATTTGGTTTCATCAACATGTTCGTTAAAGTTCACTGAATACTGGTCACATATTTTTGTTTCTTTTTTTCCTGTTTCCATTTCAGCCTTTCTACTTATTTCTTGTGTTTTTTGTGTTATTTCTAGCTTTTCATTTTGGATCAATTTAAATTGTTTTATCATATCTAATCCAATTAAAAAGTCATAGTTGAAATTGTTCTTGTTAATCACAAACACATATACTTCTTCTTCTATTTCATAGATTCTTATTTTCAATTTTGCTATTCCATTTGTTTTTTTCACACCATTAATCGTAGTTAACTCCACTGTCTGTGCATTATTTATTTCTTCCTCTTTTAACTTCAGCAATTTTGAATTAATTAATGAGATATTTGAACCGGAATCATATATTCCAAATGCATCCAATGTGTTATTTAATGTTAATTTGACTTTGATTAATGGTGGCACTACTAGTTTTTTTGATCCATATTATTTAATTCGGTTTCTACTTCAGAATTGTTAACAAAATTGATAACATTTTCTTTAATGCGTTCATTTGTTTTAAACCAGCATGAGTCTTCAGGGTGATATCTATTTCCTTTATTTAGTTTTTTGCAAATCATACATGGTTCTTTATTGTCTTTTGTTTTTACTACGGAATTGGTAACTTTCTTTTTATCAAAACCTTTTCTGTTAACTAAATGTTCCAAGCATTTAACTTCATTAAAAAGGTCTTTAGTCTCATTTATTTTTTTCCTATCAATCCTGTCTGTGATAAAACTAGGTAGACCTACTGCAATCAGATCAATCAGAGTACTTTTGTTTATTGTGCTGTCCATTTCTAACAATATTTTCTCTTTTCTTATTGCATAGTCTAGTAGCGATCCGGTTTTGTATTTGAAATCTATTGCATATCTTATTGGTGTCCAACCTTTATTCTCATAAGTATAACAAAAATCTTTCTTCCATTGTTTCCATTCCGAGGTGAGTGTAAGTCTTATTAACATTGAGCTGTACCAATTCAAACACGACTTTTCCAAAAACAGTCTAAAAATCTCGATTTTTTTTTCATCCTCAACTATTTCAAATCGGTCACATTCTTTTTCAAAAGTAGCCATCCATTGAGTTACATTTGAGTTTTCTCCAGTGAATTTCTCAATTACAAATTTGTCTGAGATTTTTTTTAAATTAGTCTGCTTTGGTAATTGCGAGTTCATATTTGTAATTTTTTCTAGGATTCTTGACAGTGATTCTTCTGATATACCCTCATTTATTGATTGTGTATCTCTAGTTGTACTTATAACTTCTTCGAGGAAATAATTCTTGAATTGTATATTGTCATTGTCATCCATATAAGTCTTTTTTAATTCATCCGATAAAGTTATCCATAAACACCTTTTTTCATGTCTCCTTTGCAATGTCTTTTTTACTGTTTTAAAAGTCTCAGTTTCCATCAATGTTCCATGGTGTTTTATTGACTGCAGTTCTTGTGGTACAAGGTAAATCTTACCCTCTTTTGTGGTTATTGAGGTTACTGCCAATACATTTGTTTTTTGGTCATCGAAACTTTTAATTGTAAACTCAAATTTTAGTTTATCCATTTCTGTAAGATGTCCTTTGCAAGGAATGTTGTTTTATAAGATACTTTAAAGGTTCGATTTCCGTAAATAAACTCAACTGCGTTTCTGTAATTAAAGTTTTTATTATTTCACAAAAGATTGTTTATTAAGTAAGTACTTACTATTCTACACAATATTACTTTACCTGTAATTAAAGAAACAACATTCAAAGCTTTTAATTTCACGAATATCGTCTACTTTATATTTAATTTAGCCTTCACGTATTTTAATTATTTTATCTTCCGTTTTCTTCTTAGAACCTTCAAAATCAAACAATGACGTGCGCAGAACTGTCAGTGTCATTCTGCTAATCATTCATGTTTGAATGAGCGCGCGTAAATTCAAATTAAGGAAATTATAGTTATGTAAGTAGGTAATCATTTCCTTACATTATTATTGAAATTTGAAAACTAATTCCTTATCTACTTTTTATATGAACTAGTGAAATGATTCCGCGAATATATTGATTGCAACCGTTTTGCGTGTCAAAGCTACATTAGTTGCGAACTTGACTTTCTATGAACCGAGCTTTGTAGGTCAAATGTGGGACAATGTGCGATTTTCTAGATGGGTAATTAAGATTGTATTTATACCTTGATTAAGCTACCAGCTGTTCCCCGCGGTTTCCCCCGCGTGGACTACAGTTTATCGCGAAAAAAAGTATCCCATGTCCTTCCCCAGAGTTCAAACTATCTCGTCAACCGTAGCATGGTGGTAGGGCATTTTCTAGTCCCCGTCTAGCTAGCTACCAATGTTATGAATTGTTGTGAATTTATCGCCAAGCACAGTGGTTGTGTTCCGGCACCCTCACTTGAGAGCCAACCTATCCAGGTGAATTGTGGTCAAACGCTAAGATGTAAGATGTAAAAAAATCCTTTAAGAGGGGGTGACGATCTACCTTTTTGGGCACATACCTACTTTACGTTTACGCCCGCACAATCACTTACATAGTTCTGACCCGAAACTAGGAATCCTCTAGGGTATCAGATCGGATCCACAGCACTCAGACACAGGACAAATATTGGCGCTTTGTTTTAATTCACAAATATTTGTCCTGCAGCAGCCTAGTTTGATGTGGTTTGGTGCCTGGTTGGCCCACAAACAAGCATTATGACACCTTCGTGATACCAACCAGCTGCCACTCCCGTCGCAACAGCATGTTTGTGGCAAGTGTGACCGCATCTGTGGCTCCCGGATCGGCTTACTGAGCCATGAGCACACATGTGTTTCGGACGCTACTTTATATCATCTGTTGTAGATGGAAGCAGGCGAATGTTGACGAGCGGTATTCGAATCCACGGCCTCTCGCTGCGCAATCGGCTTTCCACCTTTCGCACTTCGGTCACTTAACTGTACTGATTGAAATTTCATCACTTTCTAGGGAAATCAAAATCCTGGCGGCTCACCACATCGGAGGGTTCACCGCCAACTCTACTCAGGAGTACTACAAGGAAGAGTTTCCTGAACTGAACGGAACTATAGTGAAGGCTTTCAATCTTACTGGCTGCAGCATGAGTCGCCAGCTTGAAGATGTGAGGGGATCCATATTATCAACTTAATTCTAAATCTGTTTATTTCGTAGGATATATGTGATCACTAAAAGACGTCAAACTTAACTAGCTATCGACATAGATAGGTGCTCGTAGTTTTTTTGGCGTTTTAAGATAGTTTTTGTTAGGTACCTACTAACTGGTTGATTTGGAGCAAGTTCCTTACAATCCCAAGCATTTTTTTTTATCTTAATCGCAGTCTGGCTTAACCTACTAATTTCTCTTGAAATTGAAATTTTGCTATTGATGAGTTTTGAATTTCATTTGAGATTTTGTTGACCTTTGAAAGAGTTTCTGATGTTATGTAGTGGGTACAGCAATTTTATTGCTTTAAAACCACTATCACTTCTCTTATTGAAGCTATTGACATTTTCGCGTAACTTCATTTTTCCGCAATTGCGTAAGAAGGTTGGAACAGCCGTAGTTTTATTTTCTAAAGTGTTAAAAGTGTGTGATATTTGTGTTTCACATTTGTATTATTAGTGTAATGTTCTATACTCAGAAGGGAACATGTCTCATCTCTTCTTGCTCCCTCTTCCAGGCAGCGGAAGGCACTGGGCTGGCCTTCATCGTGTTCACGCAAGCCATCCTGAAGCTGACGCCCGCCCCGTTCTGGTCCATCATCTTCTTCCTGATGCTCCTGTCCTTGGGCCTGGGCAGCCAGATCGGCATCATGGAGGGCATGCTGTGCACGATCTTCGATATCGACTTCTTTAAGAGGTTGAGCAAGCCGGTTTTAACTGGTAAGTACTGTTTTTTTTGGGGAAAGAAAAGACGAGGGTCTCAAGACTGTCTTGAGACCCTCGTCGTACAATATTTTTATTTGTAGCAAAAAATTAATAGGTCATCAGCCTTTTAAGTTCCCACTGCTGGGACACTGGCCTTCTCTCAGTATGGGCCGTAATCTACCACGCTGGCCCAGTGCGAGTTGCTAGATGTCGCATGCCCTTGAATGTTGCAGTTCTTGGACGGTTTCCTCACGATGTTTTCCTTCACTGTTGAGCGATAGCAAATCCGCACGTATTTCATAAATACGAGTATATCGACAAACACCTGTCATTATTTTTATTACTCTAAGTCCCTAGATTCTCTGGGGCTCAATGTCCCAGCAATTGGAACGTAAAAGGCTGATGATGACAATGAAAGTAATCAACGCTAATGTGCCATAATTCTGCCCTTCCTTCCCCAGGAATTGTTTGCGTATTCTGCTTCTTCGTGGGTCTGATCTTCACGACCGGCGCGGGCGAGTACTGGCTCAAGATGTTTGACTCGTTCGCTGGAACCATCGGGCTGGTGGTCGTGGCGCTGCTGGAAATGGTCTCTGTCATCTACATCTATGGGCATGAGAGGTGAATACTATTCTTCTAGGACAGCCCTTCCCAAAGTTCCCTTGTGGGCGCTGCAGCCCTAAATGGGGGCAGTAAGAGACCCAGATAAAAATGGAGGCGTTGTGTAGAGGCTTAATAGGGCGCTATAAATAAAATTTATTCTCAAAGTGGGCAGTAAACAAAATAAGTTTGGGAACCCCCTGTTCTAAAAGATTTAAAAACCGTGCAGGAGATCGAAGACCTAGTGGGCGAACCCAACGTGGTCAATGAAATTAAATCGCACCGACTGTGTTGGCTTGGCCAGGTAGTGCGTATGGGAGAGGATCGGGCATCAAAGCGTTCTTATTTGGGACAACCGAGTGACCGGATGCATTAGATACCGCTAGAAGGACGCGGTGGATGTGAACCTACGCGAACTCCAGACTGTGAACTGGGCTGAAATCGCTCAGGATAGGGCGGACTGGCGCTTTCTCATTTTGGAAGCCAGGACACACTTTCGGTCGCTGAACCATCGGAGTTAGTTATAAAGAGATTTATCATCTGTTATCTCAGGTTCAGCTCTCCCTATGTGTCCTAGGCGTGGGAACGTAATAGACTGATGATGATGATGATCTCAGATTCTCGAGCGTATTAGTGCCGTCTCAAAAGCTACTAGAAAAAGATCGACGTAGCTGAATTTTGGCATGTTTGTTACTCATAATAAAGTTTGTATAAGACAATGCCTTTTTTGCGCGGGCAATAAATACTACGGGACGTTACATATACCTTTTCTGTGCCTACTAAAAATCTACTATAACCTACTTTGTCTATAGGTCAGGGAGGGCTAGGTAGTCCTCTGCACCTATGTTATTACCGGCCCTATATCCTTACGTTTCTACCCTCTCAGATTCACCAACGACATTTACGAGATGACCGGCTACCGTCCTGGCATCTACTGGCAAGTGACCTGGCGCTACGTGGGACCGTTCATCGTGACCTGCATCCTGCTTTCGTCTTTGGTGTTTATGCTCATCAACCCGCCCATGTATGGCGCTTGGAACGCTGAGGAGGTAAGTGGCCTCTGACTGGCATTTGCTGGCTATAATTAGTGACATTTATGCCCACTGGCAACTACAGCAACTACTGGCAAGTGACCTGGCGCTACTTGGTGGCGTTTAAAGTGACCTGCCATCCTCTTTGGTGTTCCTGCTCATCAACCCGCCCATGTATGGCGCTTGGAATGCTGAGGAGGTAAGCGGCCTGTCTAATGAACTGACTGAACTGGCTATGATAATTAGTGATTAATCATTAGAAAAAGAAACTAAAGAGAAACACACTTCACAATAGAATCTATGCTTTATTTTATTTATTTACTAAAGTAAATCAATACTTATTTATTATTTTTGTATTTATTCTTATCAGTATCAAATTTGACCATAATTTTTTGCATAACAAATATGAAAAAGTTTGTGATGATGGATAGGATGGATAGATGGATGTTTGTTACTCTTTCACGCAAAAACTACCGAACGGATTTGAGAGGAATTTGGAATGGAGATAGCTTCTATCCTGGATTAACACATAGGCTACTTATATATAGACTGGCTTTTTATCCCGCAAAAAGGTTCCTACAGGTAACGAGAAGACCGCAGTGTAAACGCGGGGTGCAACCAGCTGTCTATAATTCTTTAAAATTAGTACAATCGGGGATTTTATCACCAGTATCACTCGGCACTCGCTGGCTGCCAAATGTAAGGCCTCCTATTTCCTATACCGCCCGTGACCAGCCCAGAACAGGTCCCAGTACGCCATCCTCTTGTAGTGAATGTGTTGCCTCATCTCTGATTCCACATCGATGTTCAGGTACTGCCGCGTGGCCAGGGTGGTGGGCAACCATCCGTGCTCGCCGTGGTTCGGGGTCGGGTCCCTGAAAACATTATAAAGTAGTGATAAATTGGTCAAGATGCCGCTTCAGACCCTCAAACATTACTGTTATGTGTCCAGCTTATCGGTTCTTCAAAGTGTACGTTTATTCAACAAAATTTCAAGTGAAATTCAAGACTTGTCGATAGCAAAATTTCGATTACATATAATATTTATTTATAAAATATTTGGCTTTATAGATTGCTTGGCTTGGGATTGTATTGGTCCAATTCAAAATTGACCTGCCGGGCATTTCTTGTCTGTTCTTTTGCTGGCGTAAGGAGGTCGGAACAGGCATAGCTTCATAGAATTAGAAGCTTCTTTTAATAAAATAAAATTGTTTGAGAGATCACGCTCAAAGAATGCTCTGCCATGCGTTTCTACAAAGTAAATATTTTTGAGTTTTATAGAATACTTTGGAGAATGTGACCACTATTAAGTCATTTTCATCAGCCTATTACGTTCTCACTGCTGGAAGACAGGCCTGCTCTCAGAGAGAAATTTTGTGCTTAAAGCGAAACACCAGAATACCACTGACTGATTGTGTAATCACAAAATCTCGAAAAATACAACACCTACGGATATGTTTCTTAAAGAGTGTTGACATCAGCAAAAACAAGACTTTGGAAAATTGGAAAGAAATGTTGACGTGGCTGCGAGATGGGTCGCAAGTTTCTCTGACTTTCTCTACAGTTAAGTACCTACATCATCATCATAATCAGCCTATAACGTTCCCACTGCTGGGACTCCGGCCTTTTTTCACAGAGAGTAGTAGGTAGTAAGTAAGGAAGTTCTCACCCGTATTTAATAAAGTTAGTCCACATTTTGGTCATCCATCGCCTTATTTTGAATTGCTCTTCCGTTTTCAAGGCAGTTCCCCATTCGAAGAGATATTGCAGTTCCTCCGTATGGTACGCTCCTACACCTGTCACGTTCTTGTATGGACTGCCTCCGGTATAGGAAAATATGTACTTGTACACTCTTGAGTTCCGCGACTTTAAGTAATTAGTCACAGACCTCTCCGCGCCATAGTTCACTCGAAAATCTGATGACAGATCTATTATTTCCAGCATGGAATCACGAGATATTTTTTTCTCCCCTAAATAGAACTTCCAAGTTATGTTTGCGAGATTTCTCAGATCTTCTTCCTGTAAGTAGAACATTTTATAGAGATTATTGTAGAGTTCCTCTCCTACATTCACGTAGAACGAATCCGGTTGCGTTGCGAAATCAGCAAAAGCCTCTTTGCTGTTGTATCCGATCAAAATGGGAATGTTTCGTATCCTGTCTGATTGATTCTTGTTCATATGAAAATTGTACGGCTCTTCGCAAACTCCAAACACAAAACCAAGATCTCTGGCTGTTCGCATGACTTCTATAGGATTTACTGTGCTTAGAAATTTAACGGCGTCATCGTGGTGAGTCGTATAAAATCCCAAACTCGTTGCTAGTTTCACAGGCGCTTCGTGGTCCCGTCTGGTAATGACTCCATATGAAAATCTGGAACCGCTTTGCAATATTGCCTGGTTGAAATCTCCTTCGTCGTATAGTAAGGAATCGACAGTAGAGGCGCCCCAGCTCTCGCCGCCTATCGTCACTTTATCAGGGTCACCTCCAAAAGATCTTATATTCCTCCTTATCCATTTAAGCGCCGTCTTTTGGTCCTTGAGTCCTTGATTCTGGATGTCGACAGTGCAGAGGAATCCGTATGGGCCGAGCCTGTAGTTGACTGTGACGACAATGATACCTTCTTGGACCAGGTGCGTGGCGTTGTACTCTCCCGCGGAGCCGAAGGCCAGCCCTCCGCCGTGGAACCAGACGAAAACTGGCAGAGAGCCGAGATCGGTGGGAGCTCTGGGAACGTAGATGTTTAAGCGCAGGCACTGCAGGATGTCGCCCTCGTTGAATATCACTTGAGGGCATCTGATGAAAGGATCTGACGCGTTGAATGGAGTGCTGAAGGAAGGATATTCTAGCGTGTCCTGTAAAGTATTCGTATATTTTACAACCTTTTTTTACGTAGCCTGAGTTTTAAGGGAGTGCTGCCATCGAATTAAAAATCAGAAGATATAAAAAGTTAGTTGTTTTACTTAACGAAAGCTTAATTGAAAATGTATTATAATAGACTAGCTGCGCCTCGCGGTTTAACCCGCCTCTTCCCGTTATCCTCCAGGAACCTTTTTGACCTTTTTCCGGGATAAAAAGCCTGTATGTATTTAATCCAGGGTGTAAGTTATCTCCATTCCAAATTTCACTCAAATCCGTTCAGTTGTTTTTGCGTGAAAGAGCAACAAACATATATACATACATACAAACTTCCGCGTTTATAATATTAGTAGATAGGATTGGATGACTAATTTAATAATTAAAATCCAAATTTATAAAGGCAAATATGTACTTATGTAAGTAACGAGGTCGATGATGGAGCATGCCTGCTTAGAACGTTAGAAGATGCTTATTTTCACGTCACTTACCTCAAAAGGTTTATTTTCATCAACCTTCGCGTAAGGCACTCCGAAGAAAGTTGTGTAGTTCCCATCATCTGCTTTTTGACCCACAATCGGACCTTTGGGGGTAATCACCGTTACTGATAACGATAATGCTTGTTGCATCAAAAGTGGTAAAAAAATTAATAACATTTTGACCATTGTAATTTCAAATACTGTATTTAAAGAGACACCTTGCACTTTTTTAAACACGTTTTCTTATTTATGTGGAATGTTTCAGTTTGCTATTGAAAAGCAAATCAGTTGTTATTCGCGGCAGGAATGTGACTGATGAGTGAGTCAAATGGGCCTACTTACTACGTGTAGGTGTGTATCTAAGGAAAATGACAAACGATAGCGAACAGGGTACGGTCAACGGCAAAAGTTGTTGAACAATAACATATTTTCAGATTACCTTCAATAGTCAATAGTTATTCATTCAATAGGATAGGTACATTGTGATCACTTTAAAACGTCAAACTTAAAACTAGCTACGCCTGTCCCAACCTCCTTACGCAGGCAAAAGAACAGGCAAGAAACGCCCGGCAGGTAATTTTTTTGGCGCAATCACATTGAAAAATTTATTCATAATACTAATTGATTGAATTGGAGCAAGTTCACTAAAATCCCAAGCTTTTTTGTCATCTAAATAGTTCGATATTTTATATTAGGCTTTACTAATAAGATTTATCTTGGTTTGTTGTGCACATTGGGATATGGAAACATGATTATTAATCTTCATCATCTTAAACACCAACTTTATACAGCATCATCACTTAACATCATCTGTGTTGTGTTGTGGTCAGACACCATCTTGTAAGTTGTAAAAATAAACAAACATTACCCATCTAAAACACATTTGAAAAGGCGACCAGCTACTTTTGTCGCTGACTGTACCTACTTACTGTGTTATAAACGAATGTCTAGTATGCTGCAGGAATAATATGCGGGCTTATCTTGGAAATAAATGCTCTGGGGGAAATCCCATTCTTCTAAGAATCTAGTCATAGCCAATAAGCGCCCTGGTGAGTCTAAAAACAATACATTTTACACAGGAGTTCCTTTATAAAGTAGGTAACATATAAAAAGAGATTTTTTAAAAGCATCATAACAAATAGGGTGTTAAATTTATCAAGTCGTTAGTTATTCAATCATGTAAAAACATCGCATGTGCGAAAACACTCTTTTTATAAATCTATATAAAAAAACAGATAATCCCTACTATGCAATATTATAAATGCGAAAGTAACTCTGTCTGTCTGTCTTTCACGCCTAAAATGCTGAACCGATTTTAATGAAATTTGGTACAGAGATAGTCTAGAGTCCAAGAAAGGACATATGCCTAAGGAACAAATTCCAACAAAAAAATTTTGTAATTTGAAAAATGCAGCTTGGTTATGTACAGCCCTGGCGGGAAAGTACGAGATTGGCTGTTTACCATGCTAACGAAGTGTTGAATAACATTAATGATGAATGACATTGTAGAAATCTCACCCTCGCAAGATATCTATGAATAAGGGTCAGTACAAAGACCTTTGTACTACTTCCTTACAATCTACTTACAGTGTTTACAACTCGATGGTTAAAGATAGCGTGCTAATAGCTAAGTACCTTTTTTACTGGACTACTTTTAAGAACCTTGAAAACGAACATCACCATAAAGTCGCTAACGGCGGGTTTCAATAACTTATCTATCCACGGTTTGCCCTACTGGAGATCGAAATTTGATAAGAACGAGCTCCATAGATGTTATAGCGATAGTGGCTCAGTGGTTTGCGATCCGCAGGACGTGGGTTCGAATTTTACAACGAGCTTGCGCTTTCGGTGAAGGAAAACATCGTGATGAAACCATAGCTTGGTGGTAGGGTATTTTCTAGTAATCGCCTGGCTAGCAACCACCCTCATGTTAAGAATCTGTCGCCAAGCACCTATCGGTGTGTTCCGGCAGCCTCACTTGAGAGCCAGTTGCCAGTCAAGGTGTAGCGTGGCGCCACCTTTGACCACATCGTCACTTAACATCGGGTGACTTGTGGTCAAACGCTACCCTGTAAATTGTATAAAAAAGTAATGTCAAATTTCTATCTCTAGTAGGGCAAACCGTGGATAGATCGGTTATTGGGAACGGCCGTACTTCAGATACGAGGGTATTTTCAAGTACTCGCCTGACTAGCTACCACCCTCTAGATAAGAATCTGTTGCCTAGCACCTATCGGTGTGTTCCGGCAGCCTCACTTGAGAGTCAGCTGTAACGTAGGTTTGTACCTAATAAAACACATTTCAGTGGTAGAATAACCAGTTATGGATATTTTATTCATTATAAACTTCATCGTCCACTTGGTCTTTCAGCGCTGGATTTACACTAGGGGCATTCAGAGCCAAGTCGGAACAAGAATAAAAATTGTCGCGTTACATACCTAAAATACTTAATTAAAATTGTAATCGTGTTAAAAACATATTTAAATTATGTACATACGAGAATTAATAAATATTTTTTACTTTATTAAGATTACTACGTTCAAAATTTCAAACATCGCAGTTTGATCACCAAAATTGTGTTAACTTGTGGACCTAAATTGTGGCCCTATTTCTGACATCGCGCAATGTCGTACCTGTTTTATGTTTGATTGTTGCTTTTTGTTCTTGTCCTTAATTTGTGCGATATTGTGTGTGTCAGAAATAAATGTATTTTCATTTCATTTTCATATGATAACAATTTCAGTATTTCGAATTCATACAAAATTTCGGTAAGAGGGCGGTATTATTTAGAGTGACAAGGGACGGCGCTAAGGTTAAATCCAGCTCTGGTCTCACTGCTCATTTATTTCCTATACCGGCTGTAAGAGGTCCAAAGCAGTTCCCAAAACGCCATCCTCTTGTGGTAGACGAGGCGTCTCATCTCCGGTTCCACATCGATGTTCAGGTACGGCCTCGTGTCCAGGTTGGTGGGCAACCACTTGAAGTCCTCATTATTTGGAGTAGGGTCTCTGAAAAAGCAAGCGCATATATAATAATATAATAAGCAAACGTCGCAGAGGTGCAGTGAAAAGTCCACTTGGAATTTACACTCGGTGCCTTTAGAATCCTTATTATGGAATCCAATAAAATACTTTTTGTTTTGGTATGTAAGTACTTAATAGATCGTTCATTTTATTCTTTGAAAAAGATTCTGCAATTAAAATGAGCAATTAATGCATTTATTTTGGCTATCAATATCTAATTGAAAGCAATGAAAAATATATCTACATACCTAATTATAAAAAGATAAGACAACAAGCTAGTGAGCTAGTGTTACAATGGGCGATAAGACCGCCCATTGTAACACTAGCTCTAAGACTAAGATCTCTCCTTTTATGTTGTTTTTATTTTTCTGTTGTTGTGGTGAAACAATAAAGCGTTATCTATCTATCTATCTATCTATCTATCTATCTATCTATCTATAAAAATTAGATTAATAGGATTTTTGTTATTTTTTGTAATGGAAAATTTGACTTAAGTAACTATTTAATGGAATGTCTATTTAAAAAAATATATTTATGGACATAATTTCATCATCATCATCAGCCTTTATCAGTCCAATGCTGGACATAGGTCTCTCTCAAGGTACGCCACTGAGCCCGGTCCGACATAGTTCGTATGTTTTTAATTCTGATCATGGTTACTTCTTATGTTATTTAAGACCTATAATTACTAGTGAATCATAAATAAAATTTATAGATACGCAGCGCGTCCTCACGACCTTTCGGCCACCTTTTACTTACCCATATTTAACAAAATTTGTCCACAACTTGACTATCTGTCGTCTCATCCTGAATTGTTCAGGTGTTTCCAACTTATATCCCCATTCAAAGAGATAAGGCAGTTCCTGAGTATGGTACGCTCCTACACCAGTCACGTTCGCGTATGAACTTCCTCCTATGTATGAGTATACATATTTATACACTTTTGGATTCTGCAACTTGAGGTAGTTGGTGACTGATTTCTCCGTGCCATAGTTCTCTTGGAAATCTGATGAGAGATCGATTATTTCTAACATCGTTTCTTTTGATATAGTCTTTCCTCCCAAATAGAATTCCCAAACTATGTTTGCTAAATTTTGCAGAGTATCATTGTTTAGTTTGAATACTTTATCCAGGGAATTGTAAAAATCATCTTCTACTGTTGCATAATATGAATCTGGTTGTGAAGCGATGTCTTCAAAAGTCTCTTTGCTGGTGTAACCTATCATTATTGGGGTATTTTTAATTTTGTCTGCATATTTAGCTTTCGATTTCACTTGAAAATCACCAGGCTTTTCGCAGACTGCGAATACGTAATTCATATCATTGTACGCTCGCATGACTGTTATAGGATCAGCTTTGTTTAGAAACTTTAAAGCGTCTTTGCATTTCGTGGTATTGAATCCTAAACTTGCTGCTAGTTTTATAGGTGCCTGATTATCTTTTCTCGTACTAACTGCGTAGGAGTACCTGGTGCCGCTTTGAATTATCGCTTGGTTGAAATCTGCTTTATCGTACAATAGGTAATCAACAGCAGAGCCACCCCAGCTCTCTCCGCCTATCGTCACTTTGTCAGGGTCACCTCCAAACGATCTTATGTTCCTCTTTATCCATTTGAGCGCCGTCTTTTGGTCCTTGAGTCCTTGATTCTTGATATCGGAAGTGCAGAGGAAACCGTATGGGCCGAGCCTGTAGTTGGCTGTGACGACGATGATACCTTCTTGGACCAGGTGCGTGGCGTTGTACTCTCCCGCGGAGCCGAAGGCCAGCCCTCCGCCGTGGAACCAAACGAACACTGGCAGAGAGCCAGGGTTGGCGGGCACGTAGATGTTTAAGCGCAGGCACTGCAGGATGCCGCCCTCTTTGAATATCACTTGAGGGCATCTGATGAAAGGATCTGACGCGTTGAATGGAGTGCTGAAGGAAGGATACTCCAGCGTGTCCTGTAAGGAAGAGGTTTTTAGTGAATAAACTGGTCGTTCACATTGATTGGAGCGTTGCTTTACCTACTTAGGAAATGACTATTCTGTAGATGGGTTTTTACCCTAGTCATTGACTCCAGTTTCTTTGCATTGCTCACCCGTTGATTATCTATTTTACGTTGCGATTTACGGACTATCAATACGCTCCAGCCCTCTGCTAGTTGGTCGACGGGCATGGCATATTTCTTGATTCGCAATGCTAATTCATACGTGATGAAAAGGTACCTACAGAAAGGTGTAAAGGTCGAAATGAGCAAAAAATAATATAACGCCTTAATTCAATTCTTTGGTGCCAGCTCTGAGACAGGTTTTGCTTTCATTATTGAACATCGAAACAGGTTCATCGATTTCAATAATTAGGTAAGGCTTAACTCCACATACTTATGTATGCTTTTTTAATATGCAAATGAGCCTGCGTTTGACCACATCTCACCTAATGGTAAAAACACAGTGATTCTTGACATATAGAGACCCAGAATGTACCTTTAAGGAAACAAATCAGCAGGGAGCAAATTCCAGTCTCTAGCGGTTGTTTTTCTGATTCAAATTATGCTTTATTAGGTATTACTTGTCTCACTACCGAGTAAAACAGACTAGATATCAGATCTATTGTGTTTTGTTCCGCAACAAATAGCTCCACTGATTTATCTCAAAAGTAAGTACACTTACCTCAAAAGGGTGTTCTTCATCAACTTGCGCGTATGGTACTCCAAAATAAGTCGTGTAGTTTCCATCACTGGCCTTTTGGCCCACTATCGGCCCTTTGGACGTCACAACTGTCTCAGACAACACTTGTTGTAAGAGGAGTGGTAGAAAGAATAACATTGCCATATTTACAGCATTGATTCCAAAAATATTAATACATTCGTTGTAAAGATTGTTTATAAATATTTGAACACGGCTTATTGAAGAGCTCGCGTGATTGAAATGCGTGCGACTGACTCAAGTGATGTCTGTAGACTTGACTCGTATTATAAGGAAAATGAATACCTACGTAGTATAAGGAGGCACGCGCTATCTGTTGTGGATTTGTTATCCTTAGAGATGTGAGTCAGGTCTACCAACTGGCTACGAGTATGTTTTTTTATGTACCTACTACTAGCCACTCGCCGCGGTTTAGCACTGGTAGGTATAAAGGCAAGATTTTGACCTGGTTGTTTTTGTAAGCCGTTGTAGAGCTAGGTCGTGGACTTTTTTTGTTTTGTCTGAAGACTGCCCTAACTCTAAGATCTTTCCTTTTAAGTTGCGCCCCGCGGTTTCACCAGCGTCTTCCCGTTATGCCGTAGGAACCTTTTTCCGGGATAAAAAGTAGACTGTGTTAATTCAGGGTATAAGCTATCTCGATTCCAAATTTCATCAAAATCGGTTTAGTAGTTACGGTGATACGTGGTAACAAACATTCACACAAACTAAGGATATTTTGTAGTGGGACGTAATAGGCTGAATAGGATGATGAGATGTGAACTGGCTTTCAAGTAAGTCTACCGAAACATGCTTGGCGACAGATTCTTAAGAGCCTCCATAACGTCGTTGACCTTGCTTGATCAAGTGAAACTGCTCCGCGCACTCCGCGCATCCCCTCACCAAAATTACGCGATCTGCGGCCAACGCGCCCGAAGCGACGCTCTCGCCATGCGGCGCGGCGCGGTACCTCTACTAATCGAGCCCGCCGTATCTACATATTATATACACAGTAGCAACATCCTACTATAATATTATAAATGCGAAAGTTTGTGTGTGTGTGAATGTTTGTTACCACGTAACTACTGAACCGAATTTGACTGATGAAATTTAGAATGTAGACAGTTTAGGTATTGGACTAACACATAAGCTAATCTAATTTTGAAAAGTCAACTCTGAAAGGGGTTAAATAAGGTAGATAAGTTTGTATGAAAAATGTCATTCCTTGGTTCGATTGACTCAAAAATAGGTACAAATAAACCTTAAAGTAAATCATTGAAAACGCATTTTTTATTTTTTGATATGTATTACTTCTACGGGGTGTGCCATAGAGTTTTAAAGTTTGTATTGCTTTTTTTTATTCCTTATGTGGATTTTCTTAAAAGTAGGTACAAATAAACTATAAAGTAAATAATTAAATACGTATTTTTTATATTTAAGAAAACCCCTAGAGGTTGTGCAATGGCGTTCTAAAGTTTGTACAACACATCAATTCCCACGCGGGCGAAGCCGCGGGGCACGGCTAGTAGTCGCTGCCGCGCCATTTGAATGTGCGCGTGAGTGAGTAGCGAGCGCCGTGTACGCAGGGACCGGCCTGGGACTCAGTAGGGCTGTGCCACGCGTTTGATCGCGCGCATTTATGTACTACACTGCTCGCTCGCTCGGATTTGCTGCTCTCACTGACTATTTCATTTGTATAGTTTATAATAAATCGTATTTATTAATTTATAATTATTAAAATGTCTTTAATATGCAACCCATTTATGAATTGGTAAAACATTTTAATAAATTACATGATTAAACACCTTGCGCTGTCATAATACACAGATAATATAATCTATAAAAAAAGGCATGTTATTTACAACACTTAGGTATAAGTCGATAACGGCTGGACCGATTTTTATAATCTTTGATTTTTTGCATTTGTCTTCGTCTGGAATAAGATAAAATATGATGCTCATAAATAATAAAATTAATCATTCATTTGTTGTAAATGGTATACCAAAATGCAACTGACATGGTGTAACAAAACACAACTGACAGCTAAACGTAATGTTGTCTATGGTTGATATTGAAGTTGTGAATTGAAGATGTTTTTGTTTTATGCGAGTTTATTTATTACTAACGTTAATTAATTTTAAAATCCTAAATCTGCTCATTTATTGCCTCTTATGCGGAAAGAAGTTCGCCGGGTCAGCTAGTATTTAACTAAAAATAAAAGTGACAACCCTATGCATCACCGCAAGAGTAGGCAATTAACTCGCCGCGGCACTATGATATACCTACCACTCATAGCCTATAGGTAGTTCATCGTACGACTTTCAGCTACAAAAATATGCGGAGAAAAGTGGCACAGGTCCGTTCAGCACGGCGGCTCGTCCCGCACTGACTTTATGGGCGAATGAGGGGTGTACGTGCCGATTTGCGAGTATGAAATACGTAAAAAATTCGCAAAAAATAATTAAAGCAGTATTTTCAAAAAATGGCCTGAAGGTGTCCTGGGTATTATATTTTTTTATAAGCTGATGGTATTAACAAGTCTTTGTTACATATATAGTTTAGGAGTAAAGTAGTATTAAACTTTTAGGAAATGGGGACTTTGCACATTTGTTTTCAATATATAAATACATTTTTTGCATTTTTCGGCCTGAAGGTGTCCTGCTATATATCAAGTAGATCAACATATATTTTTATTAGATTTTTTTTAGACCAGAATTACACAGAAAGATAGCTTTAAATAACCCCATTTTTGGAAACCTGCGCCTTAACTTGTGGTGATAGCTATAGCCAAGTGAGCGCTAGAAAATGCCCTACAACCAAGCTATAGTTTCGTCATGACGTATTCCTTCACCGGAAGCTTAAATAGCTCATTGTAAGATTCAAACCCACGACGTTGGAGACCACTAATAAATTGTGTATTAGCGTACGTATTGTAAGTCTAGCCGGAAAATTCGATTTGTCATATTCAATACAAGGTATTTGTATAATATAGTAGTTAAACCTGTGGTTGAACAACAAAGGAACTTCCTTATGGGAAACCCGTGTTGTAATAAATATTATTTTACATTTTTCTAATTGCTAGAATCATTTGTATGTTTTTTTAATATAAGTAAGTTGAATTTGGGAAGTATTTCGTCAAATTCAAAAATATGTTTAGGTATCTGTGTGAGCAACTTTAAAATGTCAAACTAGCTACGCCTGTTCCAACCTCCTTACACCGGTAAAAGAACAGACAAGAAACGCTCGGCTGGTAATGTTTTGGGCGCGACCATATTTACGATGCTTATTACAAATTGATTTTTTGGAGCAAATTACTTAAAAACCTCAAGTTTATTTTTGATTATCTAAGTAGGTAGTCAGATATTTTATAATAAGCTTTTTGACGTGACAACGTCTTATAATTCGATAGAGCCGGCTGCACGCACGAAAAATCATGACTCATGCGGCGTTACCTCGCTCTGCGGCGTTACCTCGCTCTGAGGCGTTCCATGTAAGGCTTGAAGTGCAAGCGAGAGCGCGGAACGAGCGACAAAGAAGCACAATCGGCCAATCGACGTTGTCACGTTCAACTATCAACTATCGTCAGTAAACCGACTTTACAGACAACCAATTTTTTTTTAATGAGAACTTCGTTTGTATGCACTTGAAATTTAGCTATCAACAAGTCTTTGATTCCACTTGGTATTTTGTTGAAAGAGCGTATAATGTATGCAAAATGTGTCGAGTAGCAAAACTTTCAGTCGCAGATACAAAAAAACAATAATTAGGGGCGAAAAACAATAGAAGGAGGTTCTCAAGTCGACGCGTAATTTTTTTTTTCTCTAGGTATTGCCCACGCGTAATTTTCTACACAGTAATCCGATTTTGTGCTACAAAGATAAAGATGATTTATTGTAAAACAAGAGTAATAATATAAAAGATGAAAGTTGTAAAATAGATAATAGGTGGAAGTAGCGCACATGTTTGGCCTGGTTTGGCGTACAAAAGCGAAGGTCAATCGGCCATGCAAAAAAAAAATAAAAAAATTGTCACAACTGAGTACATATTTCATGCATAATACTCAATTAATTGCCATCGCTCAAAACGTTGAAGGAAAACATCGTGAGGAAACCGGTATGTCCAAGAACTGTAACATTCAAGGGCATGCGACATCTACCAACCCGCACTGGGCCAGCGCGGCAGATTACAGCCCTTACTCTCTCTCTGAGAGAAGGAAGAGAAGGAGAAGGTTCCCACTGCTGGGACTCTCCCAGCAGTGGGAACGTAAAAGGCTGATAATGATGACTCAATTAATTTAAAATACCAAAAAAAAAAACAATAATAACAACACTAAGTACATAACTAACGATTTATTGTCATTTTCAGGGTAGAGTCGTGAAGACGCCCTACCCCACCTGGGTGCTTGGCATCGCCGTCGCCATGATCCTGGCTGGCGTGCTGCCGATCCCTGTGGTGCTGCTGCTGCGGCGGTTCCAGTGCCTCGCCTTCGACGTCGACATCCACCAGGGCTCCATCAGGAGAATCGAGACCACTGTCTCCACTAAAGAGATGATGAGCGACCAGGATGTAAGTGGAACTCTTTTGTTTGAAACTAATGCCTACTTCTTTTCAATAACACTAGCTAACAATCCATCACCACCGGCTTCGAGTGGCCTTAGGCTGCTGGACGCTGTGGATGCGGATCTACGCGAACTCCAAGACTCTCAACTGGGCTGAAATGCCCTGAAGGATAGGTAGTGGCGCTCCCTCGTTTCGGAGGCCAAGACACACTTTGGGTTGCTGAGCCGTCGGAGTTAGTTAGCTTATACTAAAGTATAGAAAAGATAGGTAAATGACTAAGGAGTCGCCGGGACCGTCGAGTGTACTGTCCCATAATACGAGTTTCATCATCTGTGTCCGATATCGACATTGTAGCAACCTTTTTCCGGGATAGAAACTAGCTTATGTTTTAATCTAGGGTATACCTGGGGGTACCTGTCTCCATTTCCAATTCCATTCAAATCCGTAAAGCCGTTTTAGCGCTAAGAAGTCTCCAACATACACGATGAACAAGCTCTCCCATTTTTAATAACTATCGTGTAATCGTAAAAAATGAGTATGAAAATTTTAGTAGATGAGATGTGGCACTGTACTAGTATTTGACATTGGTAAATCCAGTTGATGGAACTCGTTATAAGGAAGGGTATTGAACTCGTGAGCGAATCGCAGGCAGCACGGCCTGCCGTGCGGACTCACGGCGCGGGCGCACGGAGCGTTGACCTCCCCGGTCAGTGACCTGCGGCGCGGTCGTTAGATGCCTATTGGAGTCGTGCGACTATATTGTACAGTGACAAAAGTAGCTGATCAAACCGAGAGCGATGTTTAGCACTCAAGATGCTCAGGAAAATTGGAGAATTGGGCGTGTTCAGCAACCTTTGTTACTGCCCGCCCTCAAGTTTCTGATGGGAACTTCCAAAATTCACAGAACAGATATTGTTCAATAGTATTCTGAGCACCATTAGTAGGTATTGATCCATTCATTTCTGTAACACCGTATGTACTTTGTCAGTAACTAATATTCACACTAACGCTAATGCTAACATCGTACGCTAACGCTAACTCCATACCGCCCACTAACCTGCAGGTGCTCTCCCCCGAGTCCGCACCGCCCGCCCCCGCCCAGCTGGTCGCAGAGGCAGCCGGCACCAGGTTCACGATTGGCGACTTTGATGTAAGAAAGGTGCCGTTTCGGGATTGAAAACTACTGTTATCTATTTATTGTTGGACATTTTCGAGCATCAATCGGTTATAGAGAAAGATCCTCCAAAAATCGAGCGCTCTATTTCATTTCAATTTAGTACAGTAAATTATATAGGTACGGCGGACATTGGTATCAAAGTATATTATACAGGGTGGTGACGTGAATAGTGTCAGTTTTATTAGAAAGATTGATATACGAAACTAATCAATAAACTAAAATGTTTACCTCAAAAATTCTTAATTTTTACAACTCAGTTACCACATCTCTTCACTTTCATTTTGCGCATAGTAGGCATCAGGCTGCACGTAAGTAAGAACGAATATCTTGCTATCTCCTTCGCGCCTTCCGCACGCTTTCCGCACGCGGATGGCTGCTGAAGTGTCGTGTCAATGACCTATATTTTCGTAATTACCTTGCAAAGGTCAATAACATATTAGTGAATGTTTTTATATGATGAGGATTTCGAATTGCTTTCTATGTTTTTTAAGATTCCTTTACGCTATTCTGTTCAAATATTATAACTGTTTACGTCGCCATCTTGTATATATTTATATGTGTATTAAGTATATACAATTATACATATATGCAGATCTTGCAGAATGCAGACACGGCCACTTTTTCGGTCTGGTTTTATTCGTGACCCTAACTTTATAATAACACTTTTGATGCTCGTAAACTGTAAATAATGTTTTTATCCCCAAGTTATTGGTGATGCGAAGATGACGCGCGCGCCTCTAGTGGCTATGTTTTCATCACAATCTTTTCCTTCGGTACGGGTTTGAAATCTACGTCACGATCACTGACTCATCATCGCTGATCTAGTCATTCTAGATTCTTCTTTAGTGAGTGCACCGCACAATCCAGTTTCATACTAACTTTATGATTGTCAACCTTGCCTGTAAAGTCTGAAATATTTGCCGACTCTGTGCAACAAAACTCCGACTGCCGGCATCAAATATCAAGACTGGAGTCGTATTGATTGCGGTTCAAAGTGAAGTGAATGAGCTTTTTGCACTTTACCTATCATTTGGTTGTTCTCAGGCAATTTCAAACACTAGAGACGCTAAACTATACTCGTAGTAGTCTTTGTAGCACCAATAAAAAGTATCAGTTTCTTTTCATAAATAAACAACTTACCCATTTATTAGTATTATGTACCTATCCCACTTACCTATTTCATTGTAAATATAATATATATACATGATTATAACTACCATACATATGATTAGGTAATAATTTAAATCTCAAATCTCTCATAAAAATCAGTTTATTGAGTTTATTCGGAATCTGAACTTGTAGGTATACTGTGGAGAGAAAAACTAACTTCTTTTCACGCTAGGTGGCGCATAGTCGTCTGTACCTAGATGATTTCTGCACCTTAATTTGACATACAACATCTGTCAACTGTCAACAGCTCCACTCTTTGAGAGTGACAACCACAGCTATAAACTGACACAACGTCGTAAACAAGGTACAGTCACAGTAAAGTAAGAACAGTAGGTTAGCTAAGGCCGCTCGACGAGTTAATTGCCTACTCTTGCGATGATGCACAGGCGGCGCGTTCCGTACTGAGTGCATGGCCGCGGCCCCGTTCGTTTGTGATTGTGTGCGTGAAAAGTGCGTGCGTACACGGCGCCGCTACTCTCGCACACATTCAAACCGGCGCGCGGCGGCCGATTTGTATGAAGCTGAACTACTACTTTTTACTATGGTACAGTCGCTCAGAGCGCCATCTTCAAACAGCTTTGCGTGTGGCTCCCCGTTATTACTCTATTTTAGTCTAGTATAAATATTTGATGTGATTGTAAATATCTTCAATCCTAGGGTGTGGACAGCAGTGACGAGCGCATGAGCAAGCGCCTGCCTACCAGCATCACGCGCCGAACGAAGAAGCAATAAATGAATGTTTGTCTCGCTCTCACCTATACAGTTTAGTGCTTCGTAGCAGTCTTTTTCTCGCTTTGTTTATGGTTCTTTTTATTTTGGTGCATGGTCTTTATAATCAATCTTGGTTTTTCAGGGTTTTATTTGCATTTTTACCTATAGTAATGGCTTTACATTTTAAGATTGATTTTAGTAATAGTCTGCTGAAAATTCTCCGTGTATTTTTGACACTGTTTGTTATCTTTGATTTATTATTTCTTTATAACTTGGTGATTGCTTCTTTCACATTTTCTTTTTAGTAAACATAATTTTGGCAATCTAGAGAATATGGTATCCCAGGGAGGGACAATCTTTTACGTTGATGAGTTTTGGGGGACCACTGTTTCGGTAGTTCTTGATAACTTAATTTTGGGTCAAAATGCTTTGTCCTTTTTATATTCTTTTACACTGGGGTTTTAATTGCCTTTTAACTACTGTTAAATTTTACTTCAAGGCTACTTGCAGAGAAACCGTGAAGTAATCAGTTTGAAAGTGGAAACTTGCTTTTTGAATATTTCCTTGGTGGTAGCACTGGCATGGCAGCACTTATTCTACTTTTACTGCTAAAATGTATCAACGTATTTTAATTTATTTTTCAGTCGTCAGATTCGGAAGGCGAGGTCCGCACAACCGGCCGCTTCGAAGACTCGAGCAGTAGTGACGAGGAGATTCTAAATACGAAGTGCACAAACGCGGCAAATACTGCCGCGCGCCGATTGGCCATGCTGCCTATTGGCCGGAAGCCGACAGCGTTCAAAATGGACGTCGTTGACGATTGACCGTTACGTTTGTATTTATATTATTTCATACTATGGAGTGTAAAACGACTACTTATTTTGATACCGCGTGTTTTTGGTTTAGCTGACTAAAGAGAGTAATTAAATATCTACCGAACGCTCTGGAAATCATAATCTTTTTGATTTTAATAAGGTCAGTAGTTTTTAATCCAGAAGGATTTAAAAAAATCACATACCTACTGACCACGTGGTATCAACTTAATTAGTGTCGAACTATCAGATACTCTGTATGTCTATTTATTAATTAATTATTATGTACATATATTTTCTTTGGTAAGATATTGAGACGTGCCATTAAGTGTGTGATGGAGATTGGATTTAGGTACTTAATTAGGATGTATACGGAATAATTATTTCGTTCAGCACTAGTTAATTAAATTGCATTACCGCGACCTACCCTTTACTGTGTCGTGATGAGAGCCTACATTCTTAATGTCGATGAGTTTTATGAAATAGATCAGTGACTCAAAAGTCAACTGAAATGATATCTATTAACTTGTGGTAACTTGGGTATACAGTGAACAGTCCACCTGTAATTCGCTTATTATGCGATGACTATGGTTTAATTCTATTATTATAGTTTTATTAAAGCCAAAAACTAAGTACCTAACTGTAAAGAATGACGGTGGAGTGAATGAACTGCAATGAAAGAAGTACAATGCGTTTGTATTATTTCTTTAGAGTAATGTATTCGAAAAATATTCCTAATTCTTACAAAGGACAATATTAAGATGTCAACCAAAGTAACTAGAGTTAAGTTGTTAACGGTTTTTAGGTCTTGTTGTAAGTATTCGTTTTGGCACACATGTTTAGGATTCACTCTAATTCGCATTAGTTTTACTATTTTATTGTAGTTTTGGCAGAGAAGTAAGAAAACAAAAGGTTTTCTGAGAGGCAAATAAGTTCAATAGGTCCGGTCGATGTTGTAGTGTAGTGTACACGCAGACAGCGGTGGGGCATTCACCAGGCGACCACCGTCGAGGACGGACGTGTCACGCTTCTGCGTGTATACGACAACTCATCATCATCATGATTCAAGTGTTTAATTTGATTGGCATTTTTGGCAGAAAACCTTAATTGATTCTATGTATCAATGGAATTTAATGTCTGTTCACATTTTGCTATCATAATTTAGATTTGGCAAAGACGTACAGATGTTTCTATCGCAATAAATATCAAATTTCATAGAAAAAATATTGTTCAAATAACGTTTCTGAACAATTCAATACATTTGCAGAGCATAATGCATTGCCGTACAGGATTTTGTTTTTTATTTGTAAGAGTTAAAAATTCTGGGTAAGCATGACCCTTAATTATCATCAGGCTAGGGGCTTACTCGTCTCACCACTCAGTTGCATAAATACCAATTTTGATGTGCTGTCTAAGTTTGAAATCACATCTCTCGATCTAGAGTCAATGCACTTTAACTAGGACGTAAGATATATTGTTAAAAATCTTAATTTTAAGGGAAGATTATTAGTTGTAAGGGACATTCATATTTTACCATAACCGTAATGGTGGTAATAATTTTTTAAGTCTATGTGTAAATACATCAGTATTCTTTCGATTGGACAGGTGACGTTTAAAAGCGATTACGATTAATAGTTTAAATTCGACAGATGGCGTTAGTTAGTCATGGTGGAGCAAGCAAAACCTGTTAAAAATGTTTCAGATTGTACTTCTAATCTGTCCTTCTCAAAGACATTTTATTCTTTCCTAAATCTATGGTCCTTCTCAGTAAAGCAGCGAAGTGAAGTGACAGTTGGTTGGTGGCAAATGCCGTGGCTGACGGCAAATGTTTTTGATTCGTGTTTGGTTGTATGGGCGCCAAAGCCATTGCTTTTTTCATTGAAGAGATGTAAAAAAAGGTATCGCTAGCGCCATCTATCCATGGTTTAGAAACTACGATAATTCAGCTGTCAGTTAACTTCGCATCGCGTTGACAATATCTGATGCTAAGTGACGATGTGGTCGAAGGTGGCATCACGCTACACCTGCAGTGGGAACTGGCTAGCTGATTTTGAGGCTTCATAAAGTTTAATTTAAGAAGTCTAGATACTGATTTAAGTGTCCATTAATATATAAGATCATTTTGATTGCCACATTTAGAAACCAAATAAGTTTGTATTTTATTTCTTAACTAAACTGTCACTAAACTGGCATTTACATTTGTAATACTTATGTCATATTTCTACTCGAAATTCTTACAGCGATGCTAGTCATTTTTAGTTTAATATAGTTTAGTTTAAGTTAGTTTAGTAGGTATTTTAGAACGCGTAGGACGCACTGTCTCTAGGGCAGATTGGGCTTAGTTATTAGCGCTAAGGGAACATTCCGAACACATCACCAGCGACAGTTGACAGGCGATATTTGTCGCTATGTGTCAGATTTGCAGCGCAACATTTGTCACCACTTAGTTCCCTTACAAAGGACCTTATTTCCTAACGTGCCAGGAACATTTCTGTCATCTGGTAACCCTAAGTCTGTGGTGTTGTTGTCGCCAGGCGATACCTGTTTCCGTCGCCTGTCTTAGGCAACTGTCATTATGTTCGGAATGTGACCTTTAGCAGAAAGCTAAATGCTAAGACTGTCGACTAAAGGTTAAGCCTTATAACTAATGGCTCAAAACTGAGTACCTATAGGTAAATGCTAAATACATGTTAATTAAGCCTTAGGTGACGTAGCTCAATTTGAGCTTAGCTAAAAGCTAAGGCTGTATGATGGTCTATGGTTGGCTATATTTATATATCTTATGAAATAGGTATGGTAAAAGAAGTTTTTATTGTAACTCGCGACGTTAAACAATGTTTCTGAAAAGATCGAACATTTCTTTTGCTTTCTCTCTCCCACTTTACTTTCGACTTAGTGGTGGGAGTGAGAAAACAAATGTTTAACCGTTATTTAAATGACGCGAGTTATAAAGAATTGGATTAAGAAAAGTAAAATAAAATACAAAGGAATGGCCACCTTGCATACCAACTCTTTGAAAGATAGACAAAACCGATGGCGCCCGCAACGCAACAAAAGAATCCCTTCATTAATTACATTATAGACACAAATGAAGGCATTTGAATAAAATTGTATATGTATTAGGTATACCCCTAGACCCTACTTAATAATATAGATAAAGGGAGGTGGTCATAATACAGGTTTTAGGAGGTAAAATATCTCCGGTCTGCCCTACTGACAATAGTGAGAAGTCGCTGTAAGTAAATAATTAAAATAATAATACGAACACATAATTATAACTTAATCGAATAGGTACTTTCTTTGAGAAAGCTAACATTAATTTATTGCGAACCATTTATTTAGTACCTAGATTAATGACGAAGTTACTTACAGAATTTTGAAAGTGATAAAAAAAACTTTATGAAATTGTTAAAAAGTATTTTCTTTTTTTTTCTTTTTTGGTGATGTTTAACATCACTTTAATTTTGTTACTTTTATGTTTTACTGGCATGCATTTTTTTAATAATTAAATAAAACTGGTACCTAATTATACCAAATATTTATAGTAATATACTTTAAATTCAATTAGGTACTTACTGCTTTTTATTTAATTTGATTTGAGTATTCTCCTTTTTTAGCTTCTAGACTTTTGTCGATCGATCAACTCGTTCGTGACCCATTGGCAATGTGATCGTGTTATAATGACTCGATCCATCGTGATCGACAAAGTTTTGTAATATAAGTACTTTTCTATGATTTTACTTACAGTATTTATATTTCATGAATGTAATTATTGTAGTGGCTAGACATGCCGCTACCGCTTACCATCCAGACGAATGACGTTCTCATTCGTGACGTAAAACCTAGATTGTCATTGGCTTTGGAGCATGTTTTCAATAGATACTTCGAACAAAACGACAAATCGAAACGTAGCGGTATTTAAGTTAAATGAGACGTATCAATAAATTATGTAAGTAAACGATCAAATGAATTTATGTCCAATAGGTGTTGGTCACTAAACTACATTGAATAAGTGCGTTTGTGACTAATTGTTCAGTGGTGTCGATTCTGTTGTGCAAGTTCTTGAACTAAACTAAGTTTGACTAAACTGGAAGGTACAATACGGGTTATTGTTGAATGACGCTCTACCGATGATCAGTAGTACCTAAGCACAGATTTGACGCTGTCAGTTCATACAAATACGTCACTAGCGCCCGAAATTAATAATCGATCCTGATCCGTTATTCGCGGTTTTGGATCGATATGTCACGTCATAATATGTCATTTTAGTAGCAATGTGTCAAGTTCTAGTACTAAAATGTCATATTATGACATGACATATCGATCCAAAACCGCGCATAACGGATCAGTATCGATTATTAATTTCGGGCGTTAATGGCTACTCAAGCATAGATTAAAACTTGAGCGTCATTATAGAATACGGGCGCAAGTGTTTCTGTCAGCATTACTTTTAGAACTGTCAAATTTAGTTTAGTTTTAAAAAAATGCACTTCAGAATCCACGTCTCATTGTGATTTTTCTTGGAAAGTTTGCACTGTTGTGACGTTTCCTGGAAGAGGTGATGGGAAAGGTGAACTTCCGTGAGTCGCAGAAGCCACGGTGCGTTGACAGTAAGCGTTAGTCGCAACGCAACAAGTTGCCAGGCCTAAAAAAGGAAAAGCATTATATTTTGCCAAAAGCCAGACAGTCCATATTTTATTAAGTACCTACTTAATTAGATATAAACTCTGTTATTATTATTGTTAAGCCTGACAAAAGCTGGACATTTAAATATTTGTTCGGAAGCGACTAAAAAATCGCACGCCTGGCAACATTTGTCGCGAAGCATCTCACGGAAGTCCAAAAATGGCGGCACTTTAGTTTAGATCGTTGTACTATCGCGTTCAAGTCCCTAGCGGAATCTATTTTCCTCCATCTCAGTATTTTGCTCAGCAAAGCAATACGCCAAGCTTAAAAAAAGTGCCGCCAAAGCGAAAAAATACGCAAAACTAAAAAAAAGTGCCGCCAAAACAAAACTTTTTTTTAAATCAAAAAGTAAAATTGATCGTTTATACAATGCGTAGAAACTAGGACTAGATACGTTATCAGAAAATTCTGGGCCCTGTTAAATTCACTATTTTTAGACAGTAAGCTGTAACGACAAGCATTTGTTCAGTAGATAGGGGATAAGTACAATCCCACTTCGTAGTCTAGATGTTGCATTTTTTTTTTTTTTTTTTTTATATTCTTTACAGGTTAGCGTTTCACCACAAGTCACCTGATGTGAAGTGACGATGTGGTCGAAGATGGCGCCACGCTACACCTGGACTGGGAACTGGCTCTCAAGTGAGGCTGCCGGAACACACCGATAGATGCTTGGCGACAGATTCTTAACAAGAGGGTGGTAGCTAGCCAGGCGAGTACTAGAAAATACCCTACCACCAAGCTATGGTTTCATCACGATGTTTTCCTTCACCGAAAGCTCAAGCTCATTGTAGGATTCGAACCCACGTCCTACGGATCGCAAGCCGACGTCACTACCACTGAGCCATCATCGCTATAGAACAATACAACAATACAACAATACATAAAACAATACTACCTACCTTTAAGACGATTATAATTTTAATGCGAGAATAAAGATTACTATCAAGCAAAGTTTTTTCTTTATTTTAAACTACCTTCCAGTAGAGCTGCTATTACCTGAACAAAATCTCAAAAATCCAGACTTAGGCCTAATCGGGATTTCTTCCCGGACGCCGCAAAAACATTTTAAAATATGCGGTTTATATGTTATAAATAGTTTTCTTAATTTAACAATGCTTAGCTAATGGCATCCCTACTAATCTTCATGAGATGTTAAAACATTCCGAACTTATTTCGCTGCTAGTGTAGTGTCTTCGACTACTTCTAGCTCTTACACCAAACCGAAAGAGGTTCTTCCCTAAACCTTTTTTCAAATACTAAAAAAGTAGCACCTTTCAATCATAGATATTCCTACTTCTATGCTTTCAATACATAAGTACTTACTACAAATAAATAGTTAAGATTAGTCGAAGTATAGGATTTTAATCTTAATGTTTCGAATGATTTTATCCACACTGCTTACACTGAAATAAAAGTGATGATTTAAAACCAAAATGTTTTTTTCTAAACTCTTAAATCAATAGAAATAGCAGATTAAAACAAAAAAACCATACCTACATCTAACTTTGACATGTTATATACAGGGTTGCGTTTAGCCATGATGGTTATAGTAACATATTATAAAACAAGGTAAATACATTGTAATATTTTATTTAATCATTAACTTTTTAGGAACTTAAAACTATATTGCACATATTAAATTACTAGGGTAAAGCGGAAAGCACTGAGTTAGGTACAGCAATTTCACTCGTAAGGATTTTAAGATTTAAGTCTCAGATCTCAAATATGAGGTCCTTAGTTATGAGGTCAGAGATTTAATTCTATATAATGAATGATGTCATAACGTCGTTAAACTAAAGTTTAATTACTTTAATAGGATGTAAAGCTAAGCTTATACTTACAGGGGATATTAAATTAAATTATTTATACAAAACTATTTTTAAATTACCAAAAGAATACGGTTTCAGAATATTTCAAAAAAAGCGCTATAATTTATTAGTTATAAATAAACTAAAATTGTTTATGTATGTAAATTTAGTTGTATCAGCGACTAAATTTTAAAACGCATCTAAAGCGCATCGAGCGGTTGCTGATTGATACTGCTTAGCGGTTGAATAACTGGCAAACAAAACTATCTACCTATACATTCCCATTACTGGGACTCAGGCCTTCTACCAAAGACAGAGTTTGAACTATACGCACCACGCTAGACTATTGCGAGCTGGTGAATTAACACGTTTAGTTCTAAATCTAGTTAATTTAAGTACATCGCCATTTTTAATTTAAATCTCATTTTTTTTAAATCTCTTAAACCTATGCCCCCATTTTTTTATTAATACACACGATGAGATGATCCGAATGATTCGAAAAATTATCAAATACAAATTATAAGGGGTGTCAATTCCGTTTACGATACGAATTTTGCAGTCGATTAAATCGAACTACGACCAAATGGATGAATGTTGATCGTAGTTAATAAGGTTTTTTTTAAAACTATATATCAAAGACGGTTCGCCATAGAACCTAATTAATTTAAATCTAAACTAAACCACTTTAAATCCTAATGAGATTACTAATTTACAAAAGGTACATAGTAAGTACATAAGTGAAAATTCATTTATATAGTACACCTAGGTCAACACTAAGACATCTCTAAATAAAATGTATATAGATGTGATAAAAAAAACACCAATTAGGTTGACAAAAATTAATTAATTACATTTTAAAATATTAATCGTCAACAAAACTAATTATTTTGTTTTAAAACATGAATGTTTTATTACTATGAGATGACATCACGCATCCAGAATTCATAGTGAACTGTTATAAATTATGGTCTGTATCAATACTTACATTGATGTAATGCATACATTATATATACTGCCATAAGAAAAAAAGCACACTATCGACCGGTTTCAATAATCGATCTATCCACGGTAAGACATAAAGAACATTGGCCATTCATACTGTACTGGACCTGAACGCAACATATTTTGTCAATGTCACTTGACTGTAATAATAATAAATATAATTTGCATACAAATTGACCTAGCCCCAAATTAAGCTCGAAACTTGTGTTATGGGTACTAGACAACGATATACATACTTATATAGAGAAACTAGCAAACCCTGCGAACTCCGTTTCGCCACCAGATGGCTTCGTTTTATGCTTACATAAAACGAAGCCATCTGGTGAACAACACACAGAAAAGCAGGAAAATCTTATTTTCCCGCTTTTCTGTTGAAATTTTTCCTGAATTTTCTTTGCTATACACCTCACGGAGCCGGAGATCTTTCCAACGAATGCAAAACCGTGGAAATCGGTTCGTGCGTTGGAGTTATAGCGTCAGGAAGGAAAACCCGACTTATTTTTATATAGTAGATTTTCCCGCTTTTCTGTTGAAATTTTTCCTGAATTTTCTTTGCTATAAACCTCACGGAGCCTGAGATCTTTCCAACGAATGCAAAACCGTGGAAATCGGTTCGTGCGTTCTGGAGTTATAGCGTCAGAAAGGAAAACCTGACTTATTTTTATATAATAGATTTAAATACTTGTACAGATAGAAATATCCAAGACTCAGGTACAAATATTCGTGCTCATCACACATATATTTGCCCTTACCGGGATTCGAACCCGGGACCGCTAGCTTCGCAAGCAGGGAGCACTACCAACTCGGCTACCGCGTCGTCACAACAAACTGTGACAATCAATTTGTTAGAAGATTAGTTTTTGTTCATATTTGGTAAATAATGTTGATTTTATTGGCTTATTTTAAGTAGGGCCGACTTCCAAATCGTGAAACGGAATGAAAAAGAAAATGCGGAGTGCATTCAAAACATCCAAGCATTGTGTAAGTAAAAAATGTCGAAACTCCGAAATAAAATAATCAATATCTTTTTTTTCTACACTTTCTTTAAAATATCGTTTGTATAATCTAAATAGGCAAAAAATTAAAAATTTTATCGTACATAAATCGTTTTCATACGACTTCGGGTCCGTTTTGGCCATTGTTCTTTGACATAGCTTCTATGGAGCTTATGTCAAATTTCCAACTCCAGTAGGTAAAACCGTGGATAGATCGGTTATTGACACGCGACACACATAACGAACAAAATTAAACCCATTTTATAATCCATAGCAGTTCACTAGAAAAACAATACTAGTGACAATTTCCATCGGAAACGATTCTGAACAATAAATAATACTACATTAGTACCCTTAGAGGGTATAACAAAATACTGTTTTAAATAACAAAGAAACGGAAATCAAAATACTATTTACAATCTTACACACACATACACGCACGCACGCACGCACACATCAAAGAATAAATTAGAATACTTGTCGAACAAAAAAACCCTCAACCAAAATTGAGGAAACATCCGAAACAAATACTGTTGTCTAATAATACGATAACTAACTGAGATGGCGCAATTTGGAATGGAGGTAGCTTATACGCTGGATTAACACATAGGCTACTTTTTATCTCGGAAAAAGATTCCTGCGGGATAACGGGAAGACGCGGGTGAAACCGCAGGACGCAACTAGTCACTATTCATGAATCTTATTAGTAAAGCTAATTAATAAATATCGGACCATTAGATGACAAAAAAAAACTTGGGATTTTAGTGAACTTGCTCCAATTCAATCAATCTTATATATAAAAATCGATTGCTGTTCGTTAGTCTCGCTAAAACTCGAGAATGGCTGGACCGATTTGAATAATTTTGGTCTTGAAATGTTCGTGGAGGTCTAGGGAAGGTTTAAAAGGTGAGAAAAATTAGAATAATTGCCGGAAAACCCTAAAAACAGCGCTTTCCTTTTCCCATATAAACGTTTTCTAAATAAAATGTAGAGTAAATTTGAACTTTATTGCTATTCAATAAAGTTGATTGATTTTTTGATTTTTCGATTGAGGCAGTACGAAGTCTGCCGGGTCAGCTAGTTAGTAATAAGAATAAAATTGTCAATGAGATCGCGCCAAAAAAATTACCTGCCGGGCGTTTCTTGCCTGTTCTTTTGCCGGCGTAAGGAGGTTGGAACAGGCGTAGCTAGTTTTAAGTTTGACGTTTTAAAGTGATCACAATGTATCCTATTGAATAAAGTATTATTGACTATTGAAAATAAATAAAAACACCGATGGAAATCATCACAAACCCAACATCTTCACGGCTGATAGCAAAACGGGCATAGATTTAAAACGTACCGTTACATCGCTTCCCCTCTATTATTCTTCTGCGTCAACTTGCTCAGCGTACTCAGCTGAGGGAACGCCGTTTTGTTCTGCACCGGGTTCAGCTTGGACGTCATGAAGATGAAAGGTTCGTAGAGGGACGGTCGATCCATGGCGGTCACTTCGAAGTGGTGGACCTTCTCTCTGGAGCACCAGTTGGACGCTTTGGAGCACGTGTTCTCTAGGCTGTTGACGTCATCCGGACCAGTTCGGTTGCCGATCACTAGCATCGCCACCTGAAGACAAGGAAATCAGTGTTTAGTACTTTGATATCTGTCTAGGTAGCTATGGCCACAAGTTACTTGAGGTTATATGACAATAATAGGGATGTTAACCATTGTTCGGAATTGATTTTATTTTAAAGATTGACTCTTGTTTACCATAAAAAAATTATTTTATTTAAAATTATTAGTATTTCGATGAGAAAATATACAAAATTAGAGTAATTATGATTTTTTCCGCCAAAACACTAACAACTCTCACGTGACTGACATGACGTCACTGACCGAAAAACACGATGGTCGCGATTCGTAACCATACCACCGCGCCCACCCCCGACGCCGACCCGCGGCTACCGACGCGCGGGCAACCATCGAAGCACAAATCGCCTGAGTGGTTAGTGACGTAAGAAGCTCTTTTTGGTGTTTGCAGTCATGTGATAAAAGATTATAAATATAGCATTTAAAATCAAAAATTATTAAGTTACATTTAAATACAAAAATATGTTTTTCGATATCCTAATAATACAAACTAACATAAAAGTAAGATTAAACATTATTTTGTAATTAGTGTTAACATCCCTATTATGGTTGTATATGGCACAACGCAATGCCTGATCTGAGATGTTGTTAATGTTCATGTTTCCATATCCCAATGTGCAAAGCCAACCAAGAGAAATCTTGTATATAAGCTACTTTTTATCTTAGAAAATGATTCCTGCGGGATAACGGGAAGCGCGGGGCGCAACTAATTTTTTAATATACATATATCTATTCACCTCTTTCTTATCCTTATTTCTATCAATGTCCTTCTTCAAATACATCAGCACATCTAGAGACTCTGGTCTCGTAGTGTCGTAGACCATGATGTAGCCCTCGGCGAAGCTGAGGTAGTGTCTTTGGAGCACCTGATTGGCTGTCAGCTGCATCGTAGGGGACTGCGGTGGACCTGGAGAATGTCATTGCTAGGTGAATCATTCAGGTGAAGATGCAGGTCACAGTGAACATGGTAACATAACGGGAGGTCTTCAAAATACCACGCTTGGTCACAGGGGCAGGGGCGGGGAAGAATAGGCTTTAGTTACAATGTCAACATGATCGTTCATCATTATCGTTTCATCATCATCATCAGCCTACGTTCCCACTGCTGGGACTCTGGCCTTCTCTCAGAGAGATAATATGCGCCGTAATCTGCCCCTCGGGCCCAGTACGGTTTGTTAGATGTCTCATGCACTTGAATGATGCGGTTCTTGGACAGTTGCAGCATTTAGCGCTTCTCAAACTCACAGAAACATTGGTTTGGGTTTAGGACTCTCGAGGGAGTTCGAAGTCCATTCATAGACTATAGGGTCAACCTTACTTAAATATAATTTACAAAGGGAGAAAATGAGCTTGTTAGTTTAGAATGAAGAAATTAACAACTTTCCTATCTAAAAAGTTTTATTTACAATACAGATTTAAGTTTTAGATTTAGCTTAGCATTATCACCGAAGAAACATAATACCAATCACAGCAGCTCCGCTCTTTTTATTCACAATTCAACTTTTCACCCAACATTTATTTTTTTATACCTTCTATAGCGTGCAGGAAAGCCTTTTGCGTGGGTTTCAAGCTAAAATAATAAATATCTTAAACCTTTGAACTCGCCTGTGAGCGGGGGCTCCAGACCCGCTGTGTCATAGAAGCAGACGCGCTCTTTTGTACCTCGATCCGTTTCAATATTCGCTACGTAAATATCTTCAATTGTAGGGTAAAAAGAAGACTTTAAAGTCACATTGCCATATATCAATTGCTCTAGAATAGCCGTTTTTCCTACTCCTTTCATCCCGCAGATTACCACTTTGCTTGTTTTCCCCATTTTTGTGTAAAATAGAGTTTTAGGACTTTCACTTTTTCGTCATTGTGCTACGTTTTGTTTTTCGAGAACTTGAATCTGCTTATTGTAGTCTAGGCTGTTTGTTATTTATTTGTTTTATGCAGAAGCTAATAACTTATATTTTAGCTCCATTACGGCAAGAACTTCTATTTATTTTAGACAAAAACGTGAAGAGATACTAAAAAAACTCCATGATTTGTTTTCGTTTCGACGTCTGTTTTCAATTTTTATCGTATCGTACGTACGTCAAGACGTTACGTCTTACGTCAATCGTCAACTTCAACTGTCAGTGACAAACTGACAAGGACAAGTCAAATTTTTTTTCTTTTGAAATTTATCTGCAGTATCAACTGTTTTGTTCGTGGCGTTCATTATTTATTCTTTGACAGCACGACTACAGCGACAGGCCGACAGCGACAGGCGACAGCAGAAGGGAAATACAAAAGCATTGCAAATAAAGCAAAAATTGACATTTGATTTGACAAGCATGGCGGGTGCTCCGGCTTCTGATTCTGAAATCACAAAAAGCGATAAATATTCTATTTTATTGCCCACATACAATGAACGAGAGAATATTCCCATCATACTATGGCTAATCATCAAATATATGGATGAAAGGTAACCCTCCGCTTGCTATTTTTAAAACACTTTTATTATTTGAACAAATCTTCACGTTGTATTGACCGTGTTGACATTGTTTTTATCGTGTTTTTTATTCGTTTTTATCAGTGAATACGACTACGAAGTGATTGTAATCGACGATGGGAGTCCAGACGGTACGATCGAAGTTGCTAAGCAGCTGCAAAAGATTTATGGCTCAAATAAAATAGTGCTGCGTCCTAGGGAGAAAAAGTTGGGGCTGGGTACAGCTTACATGTATGGGATAAAGCACGCGACTGGAAACTTCATAGTAATTATGGACGCCGATTTGAGCCATCACGTAAGCCAAAAGAAAACTAAGTATTAATATCAAAATCTTGCACAGTAGTGTTACTTGATAACGGTGAAACTTCACAAAAGATTCGATTGATTTGATTAGATTATTTATTTATTTAAAACTTAAAACAGGACATTTCCAGAACATACTTTGTAATGGTAAGAAATTATACTAGGTTTTGAGCCAGAAAATATCTCCGAAAAGTTATATAGTTCGAAATGTAAATTGAAACCTACAGAATACAGATGATTAGGTAAATCACCGCTGCGGTATATAAAATCCATACAAATATCAAGAGAACAGATTTTATTGTTTGTTTGTTCTAAAAACAAACGGTTTTACGGATCTTGATGAAATTGGGTATGGACAAAGTTTGAACCCTGAGGAAGCACATACAAAAAGTATCCTATACTTTTTGTCTTGATAAACTGTAGCCCATGCAGGTGAAACTGGGGCACAGCTTGTCTTATTCTTATAAATAGAAATCAATTGCTGTTCATTTGTCTTGCTAAAACTCAAGAATGGCTAGACCGATTTGGATAATTTTGATCTTGAAATATTTGTGGAAGTTCAGGGAAGGTTTAAAAGGTGACTTTTATTGGCGATACGAAGTTCGCCGGGTCAGCTAGTAGATTATAAAAACAAAACAAAGACGAAAGATGAAATTTTTCTATTGCAAAGGTCTATAACTCTATAATATATCAGCTTTTGATACCCATACTGGCCGTTACCTTAAAATAAACTAAATTACTGAGATGGCGCAACGACCCAAAGTGAGTCTTGGCCTCCGATAACAAAAGACGCCACTTCGCTCTGTCCTGCGCCACCTCCTGCCAGTCCTCCACCTGGAGCCTTAAAATACTGTCTGTTAAGTTTTAAAACACATTTCCAGCCGAAGTTCATACCGCAATTCATCGAGCTGCAGCGCAAGCATGACCTGGACTTGGTAACGGGCACTCGCTACCAGGGCAGCGGTGGGGTGTACGGCTGGGACTTCAAGAGGAAGCTCATCTCTCGTGGAGCCAACTTTATAACGCAGCTGCTGCTGAGACCGGCCGTCTCCGATTTAACTGGGTCTTTCAGGTAGTTAGCATTGTATTGCTCGTTATCCAACATCAATAAGCTGGACAGCTGGTTGTGTATAAACAATGCTTCCTACGCTAAATCGCAAGAACTTTTAATCATTGCTATAATTCAACACAGCATGATATAGTCCGATATAGGCACATCAGCATCAAGCTGCTGCATTAGTAAATACATAAAATAAAATATAAAGTGAGTTGCCTACAGTAGGATGGCCAAGGAGGGTTGGTGTTTGCTGTATGATTGACATACTGCTCTGCTGTCAAATAGAATGAGACCAAGATAAGGTGATGATGAGTATTAAACTCTGTCAAACGAACAATGCTTCCTTGCTACAGAATTGACTTTTCTCTGCACTTTTGGACATTGCTATAATTCAACACAGCATGACATAGGCACATCAGCCTCTGGGCTGCTTGCCTATTACCAAATAAATAAATAAACCAATACAAATATAAAGATTTAATGTTACTCTAAAGTTACATCAAGATAAAGCTAATTATAAGCCACACACTATTGAGCTCTCAAAAAACCACACGACGCGATTTATGTTTTCATTACTTTCACTCTAATATATTTATTATATAAGTTGTGTATGTCTGGTAGGTTGTAGACACCCTCTTTCACATTGAATTTTATTTTCAGATTGTACAAAAAAGATGTTCTGCAGAAGTTGATTGACAGTTGCGTCTCTAAAGGATATGTTTTTCAAATGGAGATGATTATCAGGTAATAAAGATCATACATTTTCTTATAGAAATAACTAACAACACATCAAACTTAAAACTAGTTATGCCTGTAAGTGAAACATGTTTCTACCTCCTTACGCCGGCAAAAGACTATATTAACCTTTGAAGGAGTTGCTGAGTACTGACATTATGGAGTCTAGTAGTTGAGACAACCGTTTTTGCTCCTAGTATTAAAATTATGATAAACACTTTTTTCAAAGCTACCCTTGACACACCAGCTTTGTTGACCTGTGTATTTGACAATTTATGGACAACCCTTTTGTATTATTTATTCTCATTTCCAGGGCTCGGCAACTGGACTACACGATTGGCGAAGTGCCCATAACTTTCGTGGACAGAGTCTACGGGGAGTCCAAACTGGGCGGTTCAGAAATTGTACAGTTCGCTAATGCGTTACTTTACTTGTTTGCTACTACATAAGCCTATTAACATTCCAGATTTGGTTAGGTTTTAATAAGTACAGTACGAGGCCAAAATTGCAGTAGCACCTCAATGTTCATAGTCGTCCGCGCGGTAGGCATGCCGCGTCATCATCATCATTATCAGCCTTGGCATGCCGCGTATTTCTGTGTAAAAACAAAACAATCTCTGTCACGCTCGTAGCCTTGACCGAGTGCGAGAGAGACAAAGCACTTTCCGTGATGCGTATGCAGTGCGACGCTATGCTTTGACAGAGACACTCACTACACAAGCACAATGTGCGAATGTGTTGTACGTGCTAGCTGTTAAATATGAGGACAAAATTGCAATAGCACCTCAATGTTCGTAGTCGCCCGCACGGTAGGCATGCCGCGTGTCTCTGTGTGTGTGCAACCGGTAACCGCGCTCGCTGATTGGTTCAGGTACACACATACGTGCGAAACGGCTTATAGAAGAAGGTCCTATGCGCGATTTTCTTTCATGCTATCCCTTTTTGAGACTGCTACTGGAATTCTGACCCCGACCGATACATTTTAACAGTCCAATAACTTGTGTTAAAAAATTAAATATCTAACAATCGCAGGGCTAAGAATCAAGTCATTGTTTAAAAATAGAGATGAAAATTGTTGTACGAGAAGTTGCTATTAAAGTGAGGTGTGTCAAATTCTTAGTAATTCCAATATTTTTTATAAGCAAGCGGTAGAATAAGAGAAACGTTATTATATTTTACATTATTTATTTATTTTTGTTTACTTGGCCCAATATCTCTAGTGTTCAAGAGTTGTCTGGTAGACTATAACGATAAGACTGACACTCACTAACATTCAATACGAGTTTATCGAATCTGTGCAGAAAGTGTCTTCAAGCGTTTGTAAAATATTGTAAAAATAACAAAGCACCCTGAGACCCTGACTAATAGATAAGGCTAAATCACGAACTTTAGAAAAAAAATCGTACATATTATCTACTAAATAAAAATAAGTCGGGTTTTCCTTCCTGACGCTATAACTCCAGAACGCACGAACCGATTTCACGGTTTTGCATTCGTTGGAAAGGTCTCGGGCTCCGTGAGGTTTATAGCAAGGAAAATTCAGGAAAAATTTCAACAGAAAAGCGGGAAAATCTTACATAAAACGAAGCCATCTGGTGGCGAAACGGAGTTCGCCGGGTTTGCTAGTTAGCCATAATTTTATTTACAAATAGCTTGAATGCTATTATACTCTTTGCTTGAATGTATGTGGTTTTTCCTGTACCTTACCATACTCTTTGATATGGTTCATACAAGCAGCAAGGTACTTTTGCAAAGTATGCAGAAAATAGTATCGTCTACGATGATGAACAGTTTCGATTATAATGGTTTTTAGCGACATCTATTGCAATTGACATTAAACATTCAGCGCCACTACCAGAGGCTTTTTTTAACTTAGTTCTAAAATTATTCATAGATGGCGCTGAAGCAAATTGTTTTATTTTTGCCATTGTTGAATGTAAAAAATAAGTATAACGGGGTTTTATAACCAAAAGAAAAGTTTAATTAAATAATTACCGTTGGTGCCGCTGCTAGCAAAAGTCTTAATAAAAATCATAAAGATGGCTGTCAGTGTCTATTCCCGATCCCCATAACCCATAAACAATATTACTCTTTGTCTTTGTTGCTTATGCTTTGATTTGACGTTCCGCGTATTTCTTTCACGAGTTTTTTTGTGGTAATCTCATTGTTTTGCTAAAATTCGCCAAACTGATGTAGATTTATTGTAGCTAAAATGTCTACTGGTTATTTCCAAAACGTTGGTTCGTTTATAAGAGATTGCAACGGTACTAAGCTGCGGTATGACCGTGCATGTTTACAAATAATAACTGATGAGCCAGTGACTTTTTGGAGCCAATATGACGAGTGTGAAGGTTGCGTGCTTCTGGAGACTGCGAAGCTGATGAAGACTGATGCCATTGTGCTGAAAACTCTCAGCCCTGTTCATTATGAGATAAATAATGGCACCGATCAGATATGCAATGGTATGTACCTACTCATAACATAATTGTTTTGTGACATCACGCACGGGTCTAACTGCGTAAACTTAGCATTGTTTTGCTAAAATTAGTCCACAAAAAGGGTTAAATATAATTAAAATTTAAAAACCCCTTACATGTTGGACCGATTTTCATCAAACATAGCTAAAAACAATCGCACGTAACTCACCTTTCATATAAAAAAAAAACTAAATTGAAATCGCTTCATCCGTTCGTGTGCTACGGTGCCACAGACAGACAGACAGACAGACACGTCAAACTTATGACACCCCTCTTTTTGCGTCGGGGGTTAAAAATAGGTTAGCTCACTACCTACCAAACCTGCTTTAACATTTGTCACTAGAGGAAGGAAACTTGAACTATGCCATAGACCTTGCATTGAAGATCCCTTACTATTTTTCAATTGACTTACACCTACGAATCTACAGTTATAATAGTAACTTTTATAATGTTTATTTATAAAAGTTACTATTATAACTGTGGATTCCCACTGGATTTTTTATCACAATAAAACCTAGTCCGTGATATGACACATAGTATGACTCAGTGTATAGTGTAACTTTCTAACAGTTATTTTTCAAAGGAGATCAGTGTTTGCAGAAATTACCTCCTAAAAACAATGTAACACACTTTACCTCCATTTACTAATAGTATAGATAAAGAACCAGATGTGTTTTTAACAAATATTGTTTGATAACTCCCTCGATTATCATATGGAATCCCTACTAATATTAAAAATGCCAAATTAACTCTGTCTTTCAGGCCTAAACTACTGAACCGATTTAAATGAAATTTGGTACAGAAATAGTCTAAAGCCTGTGAAAAGACATACTACTTCTTTACTTTTTATCGCAATGAACTGTGCGAGTGAAACCGCGGGGAAAAGCTGGTGTTTAGATAAATTGTTAAAATTCTTAATTAGACAAAGGAAAGTCACAAGAGCCTTTCAAAATGTATACTGCTTGCATGCAGTGCTGTAACCAAGGCGGTGTCAGTGGGCACAGAAATTACCAGACCACGACCAAGTTTTCGGTCATGCATGTTATGTAGACATTTTCCATTTTATTGTCAGAGCCATGTAAGATTAGCATATTTATCAAAGGAGCAGTTATAAAAGGCTAAAATACAAATATTTTTATTACTGTAATGGCCAGTTTCAGAAGCTATCTATCCACTGTTTGCCCTACTAGAGATTTAAATTTGACATCTAAATATATATAACTCAAAGGTGACTGACTGACATAGTGATCTTCTATAAACGCACAGCCCAAACCACTGGACGGATCGGGCTGAAAATTGGCATACAGGTAGATGTTATGACGTAGGCATCCGCTAAGAAAGGATTTTGATTAATTCTCTACCCCCAAGGGGATAAAATAGGGGATGAAAGTTTGTATGAAACTTTGTCAATTTTAAACCGATCGGGCTGAGACTTTGCATGGAACAGCTAGTTACTTCTATGGAGCTTGTGTCAGCTTGTTGTTTCTATCTCCGGTAGGTTAAACCGTAGATAGATAGGTTATTTAAACCGGCCGTTGATGTGGTACTGGTGTTAATAAATGGTAATGTTTCAGCATATTCAGTTAAAACAAGCATATAATAATACATGAAATAGTGACGTCCTAAATAGTAACTCAATAGGTCATTGACAGAGTAAAAAGTAAAAAGGCTTTAAGCCCTAGTGATTTTATTTGCATCGTTTATAGCGATGATGGCTCAGTGGTAGTGAGGTCGGCTTGCGATCCGTAGGACGTGGGTTCGAATCCTACAATGAGCTTGAGCTTTCGGTGAAGGAAAACATCGTGATGAAACCATAGCTTGGTGGTAGGGTATTTTCTAGTACTCGCCTGGCTAGCTACCACCCTCTTGTTCTAGCTACCCTCATGTTAAGAATCTGTCGCCAAGCACCTATCGGTGTGTTCCGGCAGCCTCACTTGAGAGCCAGTTCCCAGTCCAGGTGCAGCGTGGCGCCATCTTCGACCACATCGTCACTTAACATCAGGTGACTTGTGGTCAAACGCTACCCTGTAAATAGTAAAAAAAAAAAATAGAGCATTGACAACTTTGGTACACATGGCATGGCATTGCCTCTGGTACAGTCAGCGACAAAAGTAGCTGATCATTCTGGATTTACCAAATGCGTGCGTAGATCAGTTATGTTTGTTTTTTCCTTACAACTTACAAGGTTGAGTTTGACCATAGCACAACACACGTGATGTTAAGTGACGATTCGTTCGAAGGTTGGTGTTTAAAGTGATTTTAGAGAATCGGAAAATATGTTTTTGTTCAGCGACTTTTGTCGTTGACTGTACAATGTTGTTCTAGGCCTCGCATCAAAGACTGTCAGGATTATGTGTGTTTCTCATGATCTCACGGCACTGCTTGCATGTGTAATTCCGGCAAAGAAATAACAAATTCAAGGTCATTTCACTGGGAAGCCACAGAGTAATCCAATAAACTACACATGTATTTATAAAAACCCTTATCTCTGGTCAGGCATGTGCCTCAGTGGGATAAATGAGTTAATTAGTACTTTATTTCCTCTACTAGTTTCGATAGCTATACTTACTTTTGTAAAAATATACAACGGGAAAAGATTTGATCAATGTAAAATGATTTATTTATTTGGTAATAGGTGAGCAGCCTGAGGCTGATGTGCCGATATCATGCTGTGTTGAATTATAGCAATGTCCAAAAGTGCAGAGAAAAGTCAATTCTGTAGCAAGGAAGCATTGTTCGTTCGCAACCACTTGTCCAGTCTGTTTTTAAAGGAATTCACTGAAGGTGCTGACACAACGTCTTCTGGTAGTCCATTCCAGTTGTGCACCACTCTAGAAGCCAGGAAGTGGTGCGCAGTGTTTGATTTAGATGGTGCATGTATTATCTTCATATTGTTTTCTCTGGAAGATTTCATGATTTTCATTTGATTGAACTAATCTTGATGAAATTAGGTATGGAGTAAGTTATCTCCATGCAAAGTTTCATCAAAATCGGATTAGTAGTTACGGTGATACGTGGTAACAAACATTCACACACACACAAACTTTCACATTTATAATATTAGTAGGATCGTAGGACTCCATGTGTGAGTAAAACCGTAGGATGTCGCTAAGTAGTTATAAGAAGAACACCTAGCAATTACACCTCATTTTCATGTCCAATTTGTTTGTAAACTGGTTCTCTAGTGAAGTTGCCGGAACGCACATAAAGGTGCTTGGTGATAGATTCTTGAGCTTGGCGGAGGTAGCTAGATTAGCTAACCAGGCGAGCCAGGATGCCCTACCTAGTGATTTGGTAGCTTGGCTTTTATTGTGTCGTTTTTCTTCATCAACTACATAAAATGTAAAGATTTCATAAACAACTTTTTGAAACAGATCCAACAAGTTATTTTTAGTTCAGGTAATGCCCTCTAAACAAGTTATGAGGGTATTCAATTATGCAAATGCAAGCATTTTAAAATAAGCATTTCTCTTTTTATTCATAGGGTTATGTACTCCAAAAGAAACAAACGTAACCCTTAGGTATAGGATCACTTTGTTGTCCGTCCGTCTTTTTGTGTGTCTGTCAAATACTCGGATTTACAGTCATTTACAGCTGTGAAAAAAATTTAACTTGTAAGTTAACGCCATGAAAAGATATGACCGTTTATTGTTTTTTTTATATTTTGTGATTTCACAAGGGTATCAAAACCAGGTTTAGCATGGTGCCATCTTCGACCGCATAGTCACTTAACATCAGGTGACTTGTGGTCAAACGCTACCCTATAGCTTGAGGTTCCCCTCGATTTCTCTGGGATGCAATCATCAGATCCTGGTTTCCTTATCATGGCATCACCATTGGGATATCTCCTTTCCAACAAATTCGGTTCATAAACAACGAAGTTATCCGTGAACACATATCCTATCCTACTTCCTACTAATATTTAGACGACCGATGTGGCGCAATGGGCAGATAGCCGACTGTGAAGCGTGAGGTCGCGGGTTCGATTCCCGCTACAGGACAAATATTTATGCATTGAAAAAAAAGCGCAAGTATTTGTTCTGTGTCTGGGTGTTGTGGATCCCCGATCCTCGTAGTTTCTGATACCCTAGATACAGGGAAACCTAGTTAGGGGTCAGAGCCTATGTATGTGATTGTGCGAGCATTATTATTATAAATACGAAAGTTTGTGTTTTTGTGAATGTTTGTTACCACGTATCACCGTTACAACTAAACCGATTTTGATGAAATTTGGAATGGAGTTAGCTTATACCCTGGATTAACACGTAGGAAACTTTTATCCCGAAAAAAGGTTTCTGCGGGATAACGGGAAGACGCAGGTGAAACTGAGAAACCTCCTTTATTTGAAGTTGGTTAGAAAAGTTAAAAAAATGTTCCAGGCACATACCAGTTTGGAGAGTTCGGCCAGTACACCCTGAATCTGACCCAGGCTACAGGGCAATGCAAGCCGCGCATGACGGCGGAGCCCGACGCGGCGTACCTCCCGACACTCACGGCTGCCGTCGTGCTGCTGATGATGGCCACAATGTGGTACATCGTCAAATGCATCGGCAAACGCGTGCAGGCGGGCAGTTTCTACGCGCGGTATATAGCCAGGTTTGTTGCGTTATCTACACTAATATTGATTGGTAATTGGTAGGATGAGTCATTTGAAAACCATCTTAGAAGGAAAGGTAGAAGGGATGAAAGAAATTAATAAGACATTATGGACAGATGCGGAAAAGTGTTTTCTCACACGGTAGGCGTAGCCCGATTGAAAATAGTTTTTTCATTTCTCTTGTACTCGAAAAGTATGTTTAAAGTTACCTGGGCCCGTAGCCAAGATGCATTCTGCAATCGTTGACGCTAGTAGAAAACAAGAAAAAAGTATTGGTTTGACATATTTCAACGCTACTACAGAATGCATCTTGGCTAGGGGCGCTGATCAGAGCCCTGAAAAGCACTGTTTTCATCCCTCAAGGACGAAAAGTTAAACTAGGTAACTATTTATACAGCCACTCTGTTAAATCGCGGCTTAAAATTTAACTGAAAACGAAACTTAAAGAAGACCGGAAAGCGGCAATACAATCTTCTCTAGGAAGGTAGTTAGTTGGTATTGGTAATACCAATATTATTTATTATTTAATAAAAATATTGGTTGTTTAACTGATCAGGTTTTTATTTACTTTACTCATATTTTAAACGAAAAACAGAGTGTTTACATCGTGTAGAATCTATTTAGGCACTCGATCTTTTGGTGCCCTCGCTATGCTGGTGCGCCAAACTGTCTCGTGCCTAAATAGGTCACTTTAATCCCTTGTACTTTTGTTGGTTCATTTATCTTATTTGTGTGTCTTCTTGTGTTGCTGCAGAGAAGACAACGAGCTGGGTTCGGAGACGCGCGTGCTGACGTCAGAGGCGAGCGTGCCGCGCTCACCGACCAGATCTCGGCTGCGCTCGCTGGACATCTTCAGGGGCACCGCCATCGCTCTCATGGTATGAACAAGTTATGAAGCGATGATAGCGCAGTGGTAGCGACATCCGCTTGCTGGAACGTTTCTGAAAACTTTCCGAGTTTCTGAAGTGTGTCTTAGGTGACGTTAGAGTGCGTCAGATTTCCAGTTTCCAGTATTTCAGAACGCGTTCCGATAAATGTTACCCTACCTGGAACGTTTCTGAACGCAGCCTTGATTTGGAACACTTGTTGCGCATATTTGAAGCAATTTTCATGTTGCATGCATGTTTCAAGCTTTTTATTTGCACACAATCTGGTCTCTAGTTATTATAAAGCCACTAAGGGCCATCCATAAATTACGTCACACGTTAAGAGGGAGGTCTACAAAGTGTGACATTGTGTGACAAGGGGCGGAAAAGGATTCCCAAATTTTGTGATATCACATTTTTTCAGAAAGTTTTTTCAAATGTTCATGGATGGAAGGGAAGAGGAAGACCAAAGAAAAGATGGATGGATTGTGTAAGGGTTGATATGAATGAAAGGGGCGTGAAACAAGCGATGTGGAAGAAGAGTACATACTGCCCAAATAGATGGGACCAGGGCAAGAAGAAGACATCTATGTATTACAACACTAAACTAAATGAAACATTGCAAAAAATTTAACATCACACTAAGTTTTGGGGGTCTCACAAATGTGACCAGCTGTGACAAGGACGGGTTCAAAAAATCTTTGGTCTTCCTCTTCCCTTCCATCCATCAACATTTGGAAAAACATTCTGAAAATATGTGATGTCACAAAATTTGGGACTCCTTTTTCGCCCCTTGTCACACAATGTCACACTTTGTAGACCCCCTCCCTTATGGATGGCCCCTAATGGCTTTATAATAACTAGAGATCAGATTATGTGCAACATAAAACGCTTGAAATATGCGTGCAACATGAAAATTGAAAACATGCACGAAAAGTGTCAAAATATGCGACGTATTTGCGTCGGGGGGTTAAAAAGTAAACAGAGATGGCCTTATCCTCCCGTTAGATCTTCGTGAACACCGGCGGCGGTGGCTACGACCTGTTCTCGCACAGCGTGTGGAACGGCATCACGCTGGCGGACGTGGTGTTCCCTTGGTTCGCGTTCGCGATGGGCGAAGCCCTGGTGCTGTCGCTGAACGCTCGCCTCAGGACCGCCATGCCTAGGAGCACCGCTTTCAAACAGGTAGACAAAGTCAAAAATGTTCAGTAGGATTGCATATAATATGATCACTTTAAAACTTTAAACTAGCTACGCCTGTTCTAACCTCCTTACGCCGGCAAAAGAACAGGCAAAAAACGCCTGGCCGGTAATTTTTGGAACCCTAATTTTTTATACATATATTTACATGCATATCAATTTTTGCAGGTGGCTTGCCGCGCGCTTCTAATGTCCTTCCTTGGTATAGTGCTCGGCTCGGTGAACGTGACATGGATGTCGGTTCGACTCCCGGGAGTGTTGCAACGTCTAGCGGCTATGTACCTGATCGTGGGCGCTTTGGAGTGCGTCTTTATGAAGACCAATCAGGATATTCAACCCGGTAAATACGACCACATTTTTTTATATATTACTATTGGTTGCGCCCCGCGGTTTCACCCGCGTCTTCCCGTTATCCCGCAGCAACCTTTTTCCGGGATAAAAAGTAGCCTGTGTTAATCCAGGCTATAAACTATATCCATTCCCATTCAGATCAGTCCAGTAGTTTTTCCAGTAGGTTCCATACCTAAAAAGTATGTAAAAGGGTAAACGGAATCATTACAAGACCACATTGTTGTCGGTCAAACCCTTTATCTCAAAAACACGATTTCACAAGGGAATCAAAACCTATAAGGGTAGGGGTAGGTAGGTTCCCGTTAACCTAGAGATAAATACTCAGGGGGACAAGTTCTAACGGAATACAGCATATTTTTTTATTGGTCGGCACTTTCATATTTGGACCAAAAATGTATGAAATCCCGATGATGTCATTTGGCATGAAGCAAGGTCAGGGAACAGTATGTAAACATGTTGTAAGAATTTTGTACAACTCCCACTTGGTCGGTTTGTTATGAAGTAGAAATGTTATTGTTTCAGGTCGCTCGTACATGCGTGACATCACGGCTGGGTGGCCGCAGTGGCTCGCCACTCTTATTCTCGTTGCTATTCAGGTAACCTTTTTTTTCGGGTCCCAATTTTTTGCATAAAGTTACCTCTTTGGTTGCCATGTTTCGGAGTAAAAATCGTTCCATTTTTAAATAGCACGACAGATATGAGTTTACTATGTAATTTATTTGGCCGCTAAACACGACAGATATGAGTTTTCTATGTAATTTATTTGGCCGCTAAACACGACAGATATGGATTTTGATACAAATTTTGCCGGCCGCTGCTGGCATATATTTGGGCAGTGCAGCAAGTTCGATTTATCTCGAAGAAGGTTGTCAAAATAATGCTCATATTTCCAAGCATGTTTGAGAAAAGTATTATGTCATAATTTTACATGGCGTACTTTTATCCTAATAATAGTTACGCGCAATATTAATTTGGCATAACTTTTTATTTTTAGGCATAACATTTTAAAGCATGACAGTTGTTAAGCATACTAAAGCCTAACCTTACTTACGCATAATGATAATAATTAAGCATAATTTTAATAAATACTTTTCGTTTATAAAATAAACATGTTGGCTGCCGCACCCTAACCTACTACCACACTATGGTACAAGTTATATTAGATCTTTACGCCTAATAACTATTAGACGAATAAACAATACGCCTTATAACTTTGTACCAAAAAATTAGGACAAAAAAAATTTTACGTAAAAATGGGATCCGTTTTTTACCGTCCTCCGGTCCGTGGTTGCCTCGAGAAGCTTTTTTTGGTATTTTATTGATGAAATTATATCCCACAATAATTCCCCAGGTGTGCATCACACTGCTAGTGGCCGCTCCTGGCTGCCCCCGCGGCTACATGGGACCCGGAGGGCTACATCTCTCCGCCATGGGTAAAAACTTGCAGAACTGCACTGCGGGCATCGCTGGTTATATTGACAGGTGAATATAATGTTAAATAATAAGAATCATTTATACAAAAATACTTAAGACAAATCCCTTTTTTTGTAGTGTTACACGGTTGATGTACTTTTTCCTTTACTCGTGCTTTATAAAATCTTGCTTCATGCCAAATATCATGATTTTAGGTCAACGCGAAGTACAGTCAGCAACAAAAGTAGCTGATCATATTTGACTTTTCAAATGCTTATTAGATCAATAATGATTGGGTTTTTTCTTTAAAAATTACAAGGTATCGTTTGACCACAACACAACACACCTGATGTTAAGCGATGATGCGGTCAAAGGTTGGTCTTAAAGCAGATGGAGGTAATCGGAAAATTTGTTACTGTTCAGTGACTTTTGTCGTTGACTGTACCCTAACGGCTTTAAATACCTTGTGAAAACGCAAAATGAAGGAATATATGCGATGAAAACGGTCATATCGTTTGTTCGCGTCTGATTTTTTCACAGCTGAAAGAGACCGTAGAGCTTGATACCTCTACGCGTTCTTTAGAAAAAAAAGGACAGACAGACAGATGGTTAAGAAAGCGATCCTATAAGGGGTCCTTTTTTCCGGAACCTAAAAGTGTTGGCTACATTTATTTATTTATTTATTTGGTAATAGGCGAGCAGCCCCCAGGCTGATGTGCCTGTATCATGCTGTGTTGAATTATAGCAATGTCCAAAAGTGCAGAGAGAAGTCAATTCTGTAGCAAGGAAGCATTGTTCGTTCGCAACCACTTGTCCAGTCTGTTTTTAAAGGAATTCACTGAAGGAGCTGACACAACGTCTTCTGGCAGTCTATTCCAGTTGTGCACCACTCTAGAAGCCAAGAAGTGGTGCGCAGTGTTTGATTTAGATGGTGCGCGTACTATCTGCATATTATTTCCTCTTGAAGATTTCAAGCTCTCCTTGCATATATACAGGTTGTGGATGTCTGGTAGGTTATAAAAACCGCCTAAAATCTTGTACGTCTCAATGAGGTCACCACGAAGGCGTCTTTCCTCGAGGGTGGTGAGGCGCAATGCACGGAGCCTGTCCTCATACATTTGCCAATATTTTGTACATTTCCACTTGTATCTTCACCATTGCAGACTGCTACTGGGTCCCAACCACCTGTACCAGCGAGGCACCTTCTCGGAGATCTACCGCACCACGCTCCCGCACGACCCTGAGGGCATCCTGGGGGTGCTGTCAGGAGTGCTGGTGGTGCAGGCCGGGGCCCACGCCACCAGGGTCATGCTGGCCTACAACCACGCCAGGTGGGTGCTCATCACCGTCTACCACAACATTGAAATGGTCAAACACTAGTGTACGCGCAGCGACGTACAGGGTAGTGTTTGACCACAAGTCACATGATGTTAAGAGGACGCCGTGATAAACAAGCTCCATACAAAAACGCAAGCGAGCTGACTAATGCCCTAAGGTCGTATGCGTAAAAAAAAAGGTTTTATTCGTTTAAAATGAAAACTATCGTTAATTTTATAGAACTAAACCTGTAGTTCTTTGAAGAATGTATATATATATATATATACCATACAAAAGAAATAAATCTACTCTTAAATCAGTTTGGTATGCCTGTAAAATGAAAATCTTTTTTTTTAGTGGGCAGTTTTCGATCATTGTTTGTCTGCTATGAAAGTTAACCAATCGTGTTATCCTTCTGACAATTTGATGTCAAAAACATGATCTTTAATGTACATAAATATTAGCTCTGTATGTTTTGTAATTGCTGAGAAAAAAGGAGATCCCTGCAGCCCATATTGCCAATTCCTCGTCTTAAGTGACGACGTGGTCGAAGGTGGCATCACGGTATATCTGGATTGGGAACTGGCTCTCAAGTGAAGCTGCCGGAATACACCGATAGGTGCTTTGCGATAGATTTAATATGAGGGTGGTAGCTAGCCACGCGAGTACTAGAAAATACCCTACCACCAAGCTATGGTGTCATCACGTTTTCCTTCACCGACAGCTCAAGCTCATTGCAGGATTCGAACCCGCGTTCTACGGATCGCAAGCCGACGTCACTACCACTGAGTCATCATCGAGTTCGAATCCTATCAGCCTTGCACTTATGACTTAATAAGTTATGTGTACATTGTGTCGTAGTTGTATCAAAGAACGAAGAACAACACACTGTGCCTGTTTCCTGTTGGAAAACTCCCTACATACATAGTATTTTTCTTTACAGAGCTCGCATTATGCGCTGGGTGTTCTGGTCCATAATCTTCGGGGCCGCCGGCGGAGCCCTATGCGCGTTCTCCAAGAACGGCGGGCCCATTCCTCTAAACAAGAATCTCTGGTCCGTGTCTTACTGCCTAGTGTGCGCTGCCACTGCTTTGTTCGCGCAGGCCCTTCTGTACTTCATCGTGGACTTGAAGAATAAGTGGGGAGGGAGACCTTTGTACTACGCTGGTAAGTACACTGTTGTAGTAGTGGTGGTGGTTTGGAAGATTGTTAGCATAAAATAAAAATAAAAAATAGGATTAAGAATAGGACATAAATTAGTGTATAATTGGCGTTTAGACAGCGTTTGTTTACAGATGGGTAAACAAACGCTGGCGATGGCTGCAATATAAAAATGGCTGTTATGTAAAGATGGCTGCCATATAAAAATGGCTGCTAGGTAAGGATGGCTATATGAAATGAAAAGATGGCTATATATAGTTGTAAAAAAAAAAAAAAAAAAAAAAAAAAAAAAAAAAAAAAAAAAAAAAAATGGATGTTCGTTACACTTTCACGCAAAAACTACTGAACAGATTGGAGCGAAATTCGGAATGGAGATAGCTTATACCCTGGATTAACACATAGGCTCGTTTTTATCCCGGAAAAAGGTTCCTGCGGTGTAACGGGAAGACGCAGGTTACTGACAAACTTTCGCGTTAATAATATTAGTAGGATAAGTATAGATAACATAATATTCTTCTTTTACAGGCCAAAACGCTCTCTTCCTCTACGTTGGTAGCGAGCTCCTCAAACGCCATTTCCCGCTCCACTGGGCTCTCCCGGCGCCCACGCACTCGGAACTACTGGCGACCAACGCGGCCGCCATGTTGCTGTGGCTAGCTGTCGGCGTCGCTCTGTACAAGAAACGCGTCTTTATCACTCTATAATAAGGCCCATTTTACTGTAACATGCGTGCGTGCCAAAGCCGTGGCATTAAATTTGGACTTTATTGGTTTAGTATTACATGTCAAATTACTTTAATGGAAGATTTTCTGAAAGGGAATAAAATAGCCTCTATTATATTCAATGCAACCTCGCTGTATTGCTATTTGTTCTTGGAACTGCATGCTACTAACGCGGCCGCCATGTTGTTGTGGCTATCCATCGGCGTCACTCTGTACAAGAAACGCGTCTTTATCACCCTATTATAAGGTCCATTTTACTGTAACATGCGAGCGTGCCAAAGTTGACGGTGTCGTCGCGTTCAAATTGGACTTTATTGAGCTACGCCCGAAAATAATCGATCCTGATCCGTTATCCGCGGTTTTGGATCGATATGTCATACTAGGGCTTGACGTATTACTACTACAATGACATATTATTGATAACGGATCAGGGCCCGTAGCCAAGATGCATTCTGCAATCGTTGACGCTAATAGAAAGCAAGAAAAATGTATTGGTTTGACATATTTCAACGCTAAGTCACGTGGTCAGAAATATGTCAAACGAATACTTTTTCTTGTTTTCTATTAGCGTCAACGATTGCAGAATGCATCTTGACTAGAGGCGCAGGATCGATAATTAACTTCGGGCATTAGTGTCATGTTTCCTTTCCACTCTCATAGAGTTGGCTGTAATATTACCTTTCATTCAGTCTTGCGGTCTATTCTATTTGTCTTTACTTTGTCAAGACCGTGCCACCATCAGGCAGTCAAAGAATTTCCACAAAAAAAATCCGTTATTTTAAACCGTAACGGAAAAAGGCAAATTGTGATAAAGAAATACATTGTCACTGCAGATTTATGTTTTTGTAAGGCGCATTCAAACGGCCTTGATTATTGACTATAATTGTTTATTTTTTATAACTATTATGTATATTCATGTAATTACTTACTAACATTTCAGAGTTTTAGATAAAGAGTTATATCTGATTGTAAATGTACGCTTACATTTGATGGCCTGCATTTTTCATTGCTATCCCTTCAACTAGAATCTATAAACATGGGTCCATTATTTTGTATAAATATTTCTACTTTGTTTGACATAATTAATTATAGGCTTCAGATGTAAGCGTAAATAAAAAGATCTTATCTACGGCCGTTTCCACTAACATATCTATCCACGGTTTGCCCTATCTGAGATGTAAATCTAAATAAACTCAAAGGTGACTGACATAGTGATCTATCAACGCACAGCCCAAACCACTGGACGGATCGGGCTGAAATTTGGCATGCAGGTAGATGTTATGATGTAGGCATCCGCTAAGAAAGGATTTTGATTAAAATTCTACCCCCGAGGCGATAAAATAGGGGATGAAAGTTTGTTTGAAACTTTGTCAATTTTAAACCGATCGGGCTGAGACTTTGCATGCATAAAGCTGTAGCCCACGCGGGTGAAACCGCGGGGAACAGCTAGTTTGACATATGCTCCGTCGAAGTAATGTCAAATTTCTATCTCTAGTAGGGGAAACCGTGGATAGATGGGTTATTGCTAACTGCCGATAGTTGCTCAAAAGTTTTGAAGCAAACTATGTTTGTTATAATTCATTAGAGGAAAATGTATTGTTTAGTTAGATATTACTTACTGAAGTTTATAAAGAGCAATATAATATTGGCTAGTTTAGATTATCATCGCCATTATCAGCATACAGAATGCGGATACAGCAAAGCATGGTTTCTGTAGGAATCAACACGCGGGTGAAGCCGCGGGGCCCAGCTAGTATAGTAATCTTAACTGTATTTAAAAAAAAGATAAATAATTAACTGTATTTTTTTACAATTGGAAAAGCTCAATGTATTTATGTAGAGTCCCAGTTTGTTCATCGGATGTGTAAGACTTCTCGTGATTATTCAATAAAAGTTAAGTTTTATTTCATTGTTCTTTTCTGTTATAAACACAAGATCTTATGTAAAACTGAAGCGGAAATAAACATGTATAGACAAGAAATGTCCCTAGTGTTTTTAATTTTAACAATTTCTGTTTTATTACATTTATTTCTCAAAAGAACATAGTTCACTAATTAGAGAAAAATAAAAAGTATTATAAAGTAGGGTACAATTTTTTGCCTTAGTGCATGCAGGCGTTACAGCAAAACAATTTCTCTTATGTTTTGGTATATAATTATCTATATGTACAATACAATATACCTTTAGTTTATTATGATGAAACTTAGAACTTTGACCTCGATTATCTCAGTTTCGGCTTTCGAGACTTAGGAAGTTTTTTGTCTTGATAACTTTATTTATCCAAAAATGGTGGCTACAAAATCAGCTAAAATTTAAATGGTGGTAGGTATAGCCTTTACTACTAACTCCATAAAACCGCTTCGTTTTTTTTATAAGAGATAAGCAAGCATTTGATTGACCCGTCTCGTCTCTGATGGTAAGTGATGACGAGGTCGATGTTTATAGCATGCTTGCCTAGAAGATACCTATTCACTCTTGACTTGAAGACTCCCAAATGATACCTAACGGGAAACAAAGACGCTGGCAAGGTGTTCCACTCCGCCATTCGCATTCTAAATCGATTCGTATCAAAAAATAAGCACGTGACTGGCAAAAAACCGCTCGAATCTCGATAACGTTTTTTTTCTTTGTATGGCAGTACCCCTAGTACAGGTTTTGTTAATTTACAAAAACTATAAAAGTTTTCGTTTCAATCCATACATATTTTTTCTGCGAATCTTACCGAGACTTGGAGGAACTGAAATCGTTCATACGGGTTATTTTAAATCGTTATAATCATATTCCAACAATGTTATGAGTTACTTTTTAAATTTAAGCAGATCGAGTTGCCACTTTGACAAGTCGGCGGTGGTAAATGTCGAAGTTTACGAAAACTTTTATCGTGTTCAAATCTTGTACTAGGGCCACTAGGGGTACAGATAGTGTGCCTTAAACTTTATTCAAGTTGGCAGCACTGAATAACCTTCACTTATCATTGAAATGTCAAAAAGACATTCGTTATCAATATCAGCTGTGGTTCAGATACTTTCGTGCCGGAATTTTACAAATCGTATTTCTCTAAACCTAAAAGCTATGGAGCCAAAAGTGACTTTGAGACAGGACCCCGCGTTCCAGAAATTGCAAGAGCATTACACAGCGAACGGTGCAAAAATCAACATCCAACAGCTATTTCAGCAAGATGCCGAGAGGTTTAACAAATTCAGGTAATTAGTTTTTTTCCCTTGATGTTTGTAATTAAATGTGTAAATCGCACTATTTATCACTGATACTAGTGTTTTATAGTCAATATTATTGTCTATCTCCCGTATGTTGCTCAGAAAATGAGTGAGTTTTGGGTTTCATATCATAATTTTTGTTTTGTAAAGTTATATCATCGTGAACTTTCAAAAGTTCTTGTAAAGGTCGCCGGGCGGCCGAAACAATGACATCGAGATTATTGTTATACGCGCGTGATCAACAGTTTATCATTCTGCCTCACATGTTGATAGAGTTAAATGATTATGCCATGTGTTGAACTACCGATGAATAAGATTAACTACTTAATAATTTCAGTCTTCAACTAACATTTAATAAATTTAAATTTTTTATCTAACTAGCTGTTTCTTCGGTTTCACCCGCGTGGGCTTCAGTTTATCGCGATAAAAAGTATCCTATATCCTTCCCCAGGGTTAAAAATATCACCGTAACAAATTTCATTAAAATCGGTTCAGTGGCATGAATGCGTAATGTGGTATATTTAGTTTTAGAGAATACCTACCTTTAAGATTTATCTGATATAATTGTAATGTGGGTACCTACAAGTAATAAAGTTTAGTTTGTTCTGACTTAGCTGTGCGTTTACTTTAATGGCGACTTCGGAAAATTAAAATATAATTGTGTGTCGTAATGGCGTCGAATGTGGCAAATATCGTGTTTCCTGGACATTTTAACCCAAAAACTGATAAATGGTGCGATTACAAAGAATTGATGTTGTGTGCACTCGACGCGGCGGGCTATTCGGATATATCGGCGGGAAAAGCGCGTTCTTTGTTCCTGTCACAATGCGGAAAGGAGACTTTCGCCTTGATCGCTTCACTGGTTGTTCCCGCCCGCCCTACAAGTGTGCCGCTATCGGAGATTATTACTGTTTTGGATCAATTCTATGACCCGGAGATAAACGAAATTCTACAAGCGGGAAAATTCCATCGACGTTCACAATTACATGGAGAAAGCGTGCAGGATTTTGTGGCCGCGATGAGTATGCTCGGGGCGAAATGCAATTTCATGGATTTACAACGTCAGTTAAGAGACCGGCTGGTATTAGGGGTACGTGATGAGAGATTGAGAAGGGATTTGCTGAAGACGAAGGATCTAACCTACGAGGTGACATTACAGATGTGTCTGAATTACCAAGCAACCTTCTCTGACTTATACCCAGAGGCGGCCGAGTCTAGACAAACTCACTCAAGGGGCACCGAACTGATGGAGATTGACAAAATAAAATCAGTGGGGTGTAGACACTGTGGACGACAACATAAAGCAGGGGAAAGTTGTCGATTTGCTGGTGCAAAGTGTTTTTACTGTCGGAAACAAGGGCATATAGCAGCTGCTTGTTTGAAGAAAGCCTCAAAAGTGCACCAGGTCGAAGAAGCTGCAGAATCCAGTCCAGAGAATTCCAGGACAGAAAATGAGTTGATGGGTCTGTACATGTGTGGTGTGGAAGATTACCAGCCTCCAATAGTGACTGAGGTGACCATAGACGGGGCAACATTAGCAATGGAAATTGATTCTGGAGCATCCAGATCTATTATATCTGAATTTACATACCGGAAATTATGGCCGGTGCCACCTCCGTTAACACAGACAAGTGTGAAATTGGTTACAGTTACCCGAGAAGCACTGGAAGTTCTAGGAGCTGTGTATGTGCGGGTGATTCTAGGAGAAAAGGAAGCCCAGTGTGAGCTCTTGGTGGTGGCGAGGAATACTCCAAGCTTATTGGGCAGAAATTGGTTTAACGCTCTGAATATTTCTGTTGCCGGACTGTGTTGGGCTGAAGACAGGGTGACGTCACTAAAGCAAGAGTTTCCTGATTTATTTAAAGAAGGCCTGGGCAAATACAATGGGCCGGAAGTGTCATTGCATGTTCGTGCAGATGCTGTGCCAAGATATTTTAAGGCAAGACCTGTGCCATTCCCACAAAAACAACAAGTGAATGATGAGCTGCGACAAATGATTAAAGATGGAGTGTTGACCCCAATCAAATATTCTAAATGGGCTACACCAATAAGGGTGGTGAAGAAAGATGATGGTTCCCTCCGGATTTGTGGGGATTATCGTGCTACTGTGAATGTGGCTATAGAAGTAGACACATATCCACTACCGACTTCAGTTGAAGCATTTGTGAAGTTAAGTGGAGGCCGAATATTCAGTAAAGTAGACCTGAAGCAAGCATATACACAATTAAAAGTAGACCAGAAAACAGCAGAGCTGTTGACCCTTAATACACCACTGGGTTTGATGCAAATGAACCGGCTAGCCTTTGGAGTGAATGCTGCTCCGGGAATATTCCAGCGAGTGATGTCGGCAGCCCTGGCTGACATGGAAGGAGTTGCTTGCCTGCTGGATGATGTGGCGATTATGGGCAATAATTTGGAAGAGCATAACCAGAGACTACGGAAGGTTTTGTTTAAACTAAATGAAATGGGATTTAGACTGAATGTTAAGAAATGCATTTTTGCTGCTGAAAGTATTACTTTTCTAGGACATATGATTGATGCTGAAGGACTGCACCCATCTCCAACAAAGGTGAAGGAGATAAAAGAGAAACCGGCTCCTACAAATAAGGAGACTCTGCGGGCCTTTTTAGGCCTCTATAATTTTTATGAGAAGTTCCTACCTGATAAAGCAACATTGTTGGAACCTTTGTACCGGTTGTTAGAATCTAAAAGACTGTGGAGATGGACAGACATAGAACAAAAAGCTTTTGAAAAAGCTAAAGATTTAATATCCTCAGACCTCACTTTGGTGGGGTATGATTTAAACAGGGAATTGTTGCTGATATGTGACTCATCGGAGTATGGATTAGGAGCAATTATTGCACATGTGATGGATGATGGGGTGGAGCGGCCAATTATGATGGCATCACGAACAATGCAACCTCATGAGAGACGTTATGGCCAAATAGATAAAGAAGCATTAGCCATTATGTTCGGTCTTACAAAGTTCCATGACTTTCTTGCAAGCCGCAAATTCTGCATTATCACAGATCACAAGCCACTGGTGGGATTATTTAATCCAATGAAACTGATCCCAGACCAAATTTCCCCAAGAATGTTAAGATGGGCACTCAAGTTGGGGTGTTATAATTACACCATTAAGTACAGGGCGGGGAAGTTGATAGGTAATGCAGATGCCTTAAGTAGGTGGACTGCACCTACGACAGCAGGAACACAGGAAGAACCGTTAAAAGAGGTTCTGTTGTTGGAAGACCGACCTGAGGGCTGGGAGTTGGATGCAACGAAGATTGCAGCCGAAACAAAAAAAGATGTTGTGTTACAGAAGGTAATGTTTTATGTTCTGCATGGGTGGCCAAACTATAATACTATACCGGCGTTACAGCCATATTGGACTCGAAAGGAGGCCCTGTCACAGAGCAAAGACTGTTTACTGTGGGGCAATAGGGTGATAGTGCCGGTATCGCTTCAACATGAGGTGTTAAGATTGTTGCACGCTCCACATGCAGGTGTTGTCCAAACCAAAGCCTATGCTAGAGGATATGTTTGGTGGGTAGATATGGACAAACAGATTGAGAGGATTGTGGCTGAGTGTGAACAATGTCAGTTAGTGAGGAATAATCCACCAAAGGATCCACAGACCTGGATAGCCACAGAAAAGCCTTGGAGTCGCATTCATGTAGATTTTGCTGGGCCATTTCAAGGTAAAACTTTCTTCATTGTAATTGACAGCCACAGCAAGTGGCTTGAAGCAGAGATTGTGACTTCTATGAGCAGTGGGACAGTCATCACTATGTTGAGGAAGATATTTGCATCCCAAGGCCTGCCCGAGGTGCTGGTGTCTGACAATGGGAGAGCGTTCAGTTCAGTTCAGTAGAATTTAATGATTTTCTTAAGAAAAATGGGATAAGACACTTATATTCGCCACCGTATCACCCAGCTACAAATGGCCAGGTAGAGAGGGCCATCCAAACATTTAAAAATAAGCTAAAGAAATTAGAATGTTCTCCAATGCCGTGGAGTGAGAAAATGGCAAAAGTTCTTTTTAACCTAAGGACAGTGCCTAACTGTGCCACCAATAAAACTCCAGCTGAGATGCTTAACGGGCGCAGATATAGAACTGCCATATCAAGATTGCATCCAGAAAATGTGCCAACACAGGCAGAGGTGCAGCTAGAAGCAGAGGCCCAAAACCCACCACATAGGCGGTTCAAAGTTGGTCAGCCAGTTTTGGTCCATATGTATGGAGCTGGCAAGAAGTGGCAGAAGGGCACTGTAGAAGCAATAGAAGGGCCTAGGACATATAGGGTGAGGACGGAAGGTGGAGAACTGCATCGTCGACATGCTGACCAAATCTTGGCGCGAGCCGTCTGCCATGAAGGAACAGGCCCTGAGGATAGAAGGCTATCATGGGACTGTCCCGATATGGAGTTGGACGAGGCACCACCAGAGGAGTTGCCGGTACCAGATGCTAGGTTGTGGCCGGAGATCATCGGGATACCGACTTAAGTAGATGTGAAGATATGTGGTATATTTAGTTTTAGAGAATACCTACCTTTAAGATTTATCTGATATAATTGTAATGTGGGTACCTACAAGTAATAAAGTTTAGTTTGTTCTGACTTAGCTGTGCGTTTACTTTACGTAATAAACAGACAGACTTACTTTTACATTTATAATATTAGTAGGGATTGACTAGCATTTGACCACAGTTTCATCTGATGGTAAGTGAATATGTAGCCGATGAGGAAGCACAATTATTTAAATGTCACCTTCAGCCTTACAATCCCAACGCCTGCCGATGGAGACATCTTGCTGGACTACTCCAAGAACCGAGTGGACGGAGCCACCCTCGGGCTGCTGCTCAACTTGGCGAAGAGCCGCAACGTGGAGCAGGCTAGAGACGCCATGTTCTCAGGTATGACAGTTTCTCACTTTTCTGTTTGTGTCAGGGGTTTGAAATAAGTATAGTTTCAGGCGGTGGGATTTGAGGAAAATATCATAAAGAAACTGGCATGTCCAAGAACAACATTCAAGGGCATGCAACATCTACCATCCTGCACCTGCTACCATCCTGTAATCTCACGCTGGGCCAGCGTGAGATTACAGCCCATACTTTCTTAATGAGGCCTGAGTCCCAGAAGTGGGAATGTATTAGGCGGTTGATGGTAGATGGTGGATGTTTTTTTTTGTTGTGATATTATTCTTCTTCTTCTATTTAAGAGCCAAGCTCTTGTTGGTGGAGTATTTTCCATGCCGTTCTGTTTTCGGTCATCCTTTTGACCTCTTGGTACGACATGACGTCAATCCTTTCTTTAACTTGATCTATATATGTTCTTCTCGGTCTACCTCTCCCTCTCTTCCCTTCTACTTTTCCTTCTAATATGGTTTTTATATATTCGTCATGCCGTACCAAGTGGCCAAACATCTTTCCTCTTCTTATGTTGTCTTCTCTACTGTTGTTAATATCTCTCTTTTTTCTCCTACTAAGTCCAATACTTCTTGGTTGGTTTTTTTTCTTTCCAGCTGATTTTCTCCATACGTCGCCAACACCACATCTCGAATGCCTCTAATCTCTCCCTGTGATATTATTATAGGTGATATAATACCTATATATATATATATGTATCACACTAATATTGTAAACAAGATTTGTGAGTATGGAAGTATGGCTGTTTGTTACTCTTTCACGCAAAAACTACTGAACGGATTTGTGTGAAATTTGGAATGGAGATAGCTTATACCCTGAATTGAAACATAGGCTACTTTTTCCCGGGAAAAAGGTTCCTGCGCGTAAAACCGCGGCGCTCAGGCAGTATATACACATATTTTATAACTACATATTATTTTTGTGACCAGGACAAAAGATCAACTTCACGGAAGACCGCGCCGTGCTGCACGTGGCGCTCCGCAACCGTCAGAACCGGCCCATCCTCGTGAACGGGCAGGACGTGACGCCCGACGTGAACGCTGTGCTGGCGCACATGAAGGAGTTCTCCGGACAAGTCATCGGGGGACAGTGGAAAGGGTCAGTTGAAATTAAAATAAAAGGGATAGGTAGCTTCAAGATTATACATTACATAAGGAAAAAAAACCTGACTGCGATCGATCGGATCGAGCTGAAATTTGGCATGCAGGTAGATGTTATGACGTAGGCATCCGCTAAGAAAGGATTTTGATTAATTCTACCCCGGAGGGGATAAAATAGGGGATGAAAGTTTGTATGAAACTTTGTCAATTTTAAACGGATCGGGCTGAGACTTTGCATGCATATAGCTGTAGCCCACGCGGGTGAAACCGCGGGGAACAGCTAGTATATAGTAATTTTTAATTAAATTGACTTTATTCGTTACTAGCGTCCCGTACCAGCTTCTCACGGCTGCACAAAAGTTTTTTTAACATTTTGTTTTATAACCTATGTTACTCAGGGATAATGTAGAATTTTAACGTGAAAGAATTTACAAATCGGTCTAGTAGTTTTTGAGTTTATTTGTTACAACCATACGAAAAAATATATAGGTATGGGGCGTCCGTTAATAACGTGAGGCATTTTTGAGAATTTTCGACCCACCCTCCCCCCTTGGTGAGATATCGTAAGATTTTCCTCAACTCCCTCCCCTGTAATATCACGCGAGATTCTTCTAAAGGTGTTGGATTAATGAGACAAAAGAAACAAATCAGAAATATTTTTCCCGCATTTTTACACCGTTTTCTGCGAGAAAAATAATTACGTGATATTTGCCAAGACCCCCCCTCACCCCTAAGTGAGATTTGGATATATTTAACTTGATCCCCTCCCCCCCTATAATACCTCACGTTATTAATGGATGCCCCCACCTGGTGCATGGCCTACCAGCATCAAATGTTGATTAAAAAAAACACCGGCCAAGCGCGATTGAAAGAATGGGCGAGGATGGTCAAACGAGCATACAGTGGACGGCCGAGACGATCAACTTGATTGAACTTGATCCCCCCCCCCCCCCCCTATAATACCTCACGTTATTAATGTACGCCCCCTATGTGTCGACTTCAGAACCTCCACTGTTTTTATATGATATTTTTAGTTTGATTAAATATATTCTCGTTTCAGTTACACTGGCAAGGCCATCACCGATGTGATCAACATCGGCATCGGCGGCTCCGACCTCGGCCCGCTGATGGTCACCGAAGCGCTCAAGCCTTACGCCAACCATTTGAAGGTAAATAACCAACAGCAAACCAACATCGAGCGATGGTGGCCGAACGGTTAGGCGTGCGACTTACAAGACGCCGACACCGAGTTCGAATCCTCTCACCTATGACTTAAAGGCTTGCCTCTGGCAGTTCAATCAATTAGTAATAAGATTAAAATTGTCAATGTGATCGCGCCACAAAAATTACCTGCCGGGCGTTTCTTGCCTGTTCTTTTACCGGCGTAAGGAGGTTGGAACAGGTGTAGCTAGTTTTATGTTTGACGTTTTAAAGTGATCACAATGTATCCTATTGAATAAAGTACAATTGACTTTGAGTTTATGTCAAATCAAGGTGCTGAAATAATTTAGGTACAGTTGATCTTGCCTGCCGGGCGTTTCTTGCCTTTTACTATTTACAGGGTACCGTTTGACCACAAGCCACCTGATGTTAAGTGACGATGTGGTCGAAGATGGCGTCACACCACACCTGTACCCCTAGTACAGGTTTTGATAGTTTACAAAAACTATAAAAGTTTTCGTTTCAATCCATACATATTTTTTTCAGCGAATCTTACCGTGCCTTGGAGGAACTGAAATCGTTAATACGGGTTATTTTAAATCGTTATAATCATATTCCAACAATGTTATTGAGTTACTTTTTGAATTTATGCAGATCGAGTTGCCACTTTGACAAGTCGGCGGTGGTAAACGTCGACGTTTATCCAAACTTTTATCGTTTTCAAAATTTGTAGGGTACTGGATTGGGAACTGGCTCTCAAGTGAGTGCCTGTCCTTTTGCCGGCGTAAGGAGATTAGAACTGGCGTATAGCTAGTTTTGAGTTTGACGTTGTAAAGTGACCACAACAAGCTGTATCCTCCTAAAAAGTCTTGTTTGATTTTGATGATGAGGTTAATGATGGTTCAACCTCCCCAGGTCCATTTCGTGTCCAACATCGACGGCACGCACCTGGCCGAGGTGCTGAAGAAGCTGGACCCGGAGACGGCGCTGTTCATCATCGCCTCGAAAACGTACACCACCCAGGAGACGATCACCAACGCCACCTCCGCCAAGAACTGGTTCCTGGACGCTGCTAAGGACGTGAGTCTAATATATAAAAATCAATTGCTGTTCGTTAGTCTCGCTAAAACTCAAGAATGGCTCGACCGATTTGGATAATTTTGATCTTGAAATATTTGTGAAAGTTCAGGGAAGGAAGAGGTCTAGGCATATGGTATGTTATGTTGCAGCCGTCGGCGGTGGCGAAGCACTTCGTGGCGCTGTCCACCAACGCGGAGAAGGTGACGGCTTTCGGCATCGACGCTAACAACATGTTCGGCTTCTGGGACTGGGTCGGCGGCAGGTAACCGTTGTTGTGTCCCTTCTCTATCGCCCGAAATTAATAATCGATCCTGATCCGTTATCCGCGGTTTTGGATCAATATTTCGTGTCATAATATGTCATTTTAGTAGTCATATTTCAAGCCCTAGTACTAAAATGTCATATTGTGACATGACATATCGATCCAAAACTCGATCGAGTGAATCGTTATATATTGACAAACAGTCTGTGCCCCGCGATTACATCTACATAGTTTTAAACAAAGCCGCTTTCCGCGTCTGTCTGTAGATATACTTATGTACTAGTCGCACCCGCGTCTTCCCGTTATCCCGCAGGAACCTTTTTCCGGGATACAAAGTAGCCTTTGTGTTAATCCAGGGTATAAGCTATCTCCATTCCAAATTTCATTCAGATCTGTTCATTAGTTTTTACGTGAAAGAGTAACAAACATCCATCCATCCATACATACATACTTTCACGTTTATAATATACTAGCTGTTCCCTGCGGTTTCACCCGCGTGGGCTACAGTTTATCGCGATAAAAAGTATCCTATGTCCTTCCCCGGGGCTCAAATTATCTCTATACCAAGTTTCATTTAAATCGGTTCAGTAGTTTAGGCGCGACAGCGTATATATTCCGTATACTCCAAAATTATTCCCGCACTTCGGTGCCCCTCACCGCGTTACCTGCTGTAGGTATCCATTATCCTATTTTAATTCTAGGTTAATTTTTTTTCGGACCACGCGTTTGAATCGAGGTCTTCCTGGTCCGCGACCGCACTTCACCTATTTCATAGATTGTCCCGCCCTCCTCACGTCACCGCGTTTCCCGCTGCGCTGGGGAGCGGCGGGTTTATTTTTCTACTACTACTTACATTTTTAAACTCGTGATATCTTTCGAATGGAATGTCCGAATTGAATGATTCAAAAAGTTTTATAAAGGTATTGAAGCAGTTTTGAATAATAAGTAATTTATTTTGATAAGGATTAATACCAAGATACAAATAAAGAGCCTTTTCTAGAGGCGGCATTAAAAATTAAATTTTGTAAATAAAATATCACTTATTGCGGCATAACTATAATAATTAGACATATGCTCTCGCGGACTTTTTTGTAGATCTTAATGAGACCTTCAAACCCGTAATACATTATTTTGTTCTAGTGTCAATAGTTATGGCAGCGCACGCAAAAATAGGTTTTCGATTTCACACCTTGGGTTGCAAAATAGCAATTATCTTACGGATCCCTAATTTTTTTGGAAATAAAATATAGCCTAAAGCCTTCCTCGATAAATGGGCTATCTAACAGTGAAAGAATTTTTCAAATCGGATCAGTAGTTCTCGAGATTAGCGCGTTCAAACAAACAAACAAACAAACAAACAAACAAACAAACAAACAAACAAACTCTGCAGCTTTATAATATTAGTATAGATAAAATAAATAAATATTGGGGACAATTGCACACAAATTGACCTAGCCCCAAATTAAGCTCGAAACTTGTGTTATGGGTACTAGACAACGATATACATGCTTATATAGAGAAATAAATACTTATATAGATAGAAATATCCAAGACTCAGGTACAAATGCATGATATAGGAACATCAGCCTCTGGGCTGCTCGCCTATTACCAAAATAAATAAATAAATATTCGTGCTCATCACACATATATTTGCCCTTACCGGGATTCGAACCCGGGACCGCTAGCTTCGCAGGCAGGGATACTACCAACTCGGCTACCGCGTCGTCAATATTAGTGGGATTAAAATCTAATTGAGTTTTTATACCAAATAATTCCTTCCCAGATATTCCCTCTGGTCCGCGATCGGTCTCTCGATCTCTCTCTACATCGGATACGACAACTTCGAGAAGCTTCTAGAGGGAGCCAGCTTCATGGACAACCACTTCACCACTGCGCCGCTCGAGAAAAATGTAAGACTCTATTACGAAATCTATGAGTACCGCATCCTACCCAAGAGATGTAACGGGAAAAAAGTAGTCAAAGTTTGCATCCCTACTAATGTTATAAATGCGAAAGTAACTCTGTCTGTCTGTTACGCTTTCACGCCTAAACTACTGAACTTATTTTAATAAAATTTGGTACAGAGATAGTCTAGAGCCTGAGAAAGGGCATAGGCTGCTTTTTATCGCGATAAATTGTAGCCCACGCGGGTGAAACCGCGGGGAACAGCTAGATAAAGATCATTTATTTGTCAAACATGTGTATACATACAGAGCATGCAAGGTGTTAAATAAATTCTAGTACCTACACGTTTTGCCTAGAAAAGCGTACAAAAATACTAGACAAAGAGATGTCATGTTTTAATGTTATTAATTTTAATAATTTTTTGTTTACCAACAGGCCCCAGTACTGCTCGCGTTGCTCGGAGTGTGGTACAGCAACTTCTATGGCGCCGAAACTCACGCACTCCTACCCTACGATCAGTATTTGCACAGGCAAGTATCAGTACTATCGATCCTGATCCAGTAGCAAACGCAAACAAAGGTTAGGTCACAGTATATAAAGAACAGTAGGTTAGCTAAGGCCGCTCGACGAGTTAATTGCCTACTCTTGCGGTGATGCATAGGGGTCGCGTTCCGTACTGAGTGCATGGCCGCGGCCCCGGCCGCCTCCTTTCGTTTATATGTGCGTGTGCGTGAAAAGTGCGTGCGTACACGGTGCCGCTACTCACGCACACTTTAAACCGGCGACGGCCGATTTATATGAAGCTGAACTACTACTCCTTTACTATGGTTAGGGTTAGGGTTGCCTGATCTGAATCGATCTTCCAGAAGATCAATAAAATAGATATAATCAATTTTATTTTTTCTGGACTCGCCTTGAATGATCGTTTGTATAATCTTATAAGGAATATATTTTTTTTTCTTCATATATAGCTTGTTTTCATACAAGCTCAGGTCCGTTTTTGCCATTGTTCTCCATTTATATTCATGGCTCTTAGTATTTCACGGTGTTAATTCCAATCTCCTCAAACTCTCCAGATTCGCGGCGTACTTCCAGCAAGGCGACATGGAGAGCAACGGCAAATACGTGACCCGTTCGGGGCAGCAGGTGGACTACTCCACCGGGCCCATAGTGTGGGGCGAGCCAGGGACCAACGGGCAGCACGCCTTCTACCAGCTCATCCACCAGGGCACCAGGTGACTATTTCAATCATTTATTGCATTCATATGTTAGTATACATGAGATCTTAGAGGTTAAGATTAGCGAACATATGGACCCGAATAGGGTATAGCAATCTAGGAGCGGACCGATCCATTTAAGTCATTTCGAGAAGTCGTCATTGAGGAAGTCATTTATGCTGTAGTAGCATTTGTTAATTAAAAATGTTTTCAAGTTATTTAGAAATAAATTATCTTTTTCTTCAGTTTTCAAATTGTCGGGACTAACTAGCACTATGCTGAGATTGGGATTAAAAGTCAATAGGGTATTATTACACCCTTTTTTAAAAAGTGACTCAATTACATTTTATAGTACTAGTGAACCGCTAAAAAATTCACAAAATTTTTATTCAATCGTTATGTGCCATAAAGCATTCAAGATTTGCATTTTCGAATTTTGCGCGTAATTTGACGAAAACACTAGTCGCAGTGGACGCCATATTGCTCTGTGGTCATGACGTCAGTCGGCTTTGTAAACAAATGCAGTGACGTTTTGTATGTTAATGTTAGTTGTTTATATTTACATAGCCGTATGACGTAATAACATGGCGACTGCTATTTAACCTTGTATGGTGTCAATGGTGTTTTCAAACAGATTAAAAAAGCTGAAACTTTTGAATTCAATTTTAAAATTTAGTCTGCTATTTTATGAATTAAACTATCGATTTCAGACTGCTTTTTGCCTAAGCTATCTCAATAATACGTTATTAGAATTTTTCACAAATAGAGTTAAATGCCCTATTATTAATTACCAACCTTAGTAACTTATTCTTACTTTCAGACTGATCCCGTGCGATTTCATCGCACCCGCCCAAACCCACAACCCGATCTCGGGCGGCGTGCACCACAAGATACTGCTGGCTAACTTCCTAGCGCAGACAGAAGCGCTTATGAAGGGCAAAACTTCCGCCGAGGTATGAACTCACTGTGTGGTCACTTTGAAAAAGTCAGGGGCCCACTGCGGTACCCTAATTCAAGGGCCCACTACGGTACCAAAATTCATGGGCCCACTGCGGTACCATAATTCAAGGGCCCACTACGGTACCAAAACTCATGGGCCCACTGCGGTACCAAAATTCATGGGCCCACTGCGGTACCAAAATTCATGGGCCCACTGCGGTACCAAAATTCATGGGATTTTTTTCTGTGTATGCCTTAAATTCGGTTCTTCCCAATACAGGCTAAAGCAGAGCTGGACAAGTCCGGCATGGCGCCTGAGGCGGTAGCCAAGATCCTCCCGCACAAGGTGTTCCTCGGCAACCGTCCCACCAACTCCATTGTCGTCAAGAAAGTCTCCCCGTTCGTTCTCGGCGCGCTTATCGGTGAGACCACAATTTATGGTTATACTAGTTGCGCCCCGCGGTTTCATTCGCGTCTTCCCGTTATCCCGCAGGAACCTAATTCCGGGTAGGTAGGTAAAAAGTAGCCTATGTGTTAATCCAGGGTATAAGCTATCTCATTTTCAATCAGTAGTTTTTGCGTGAAAGTAACAAACATCCATCCATCCATCCATACTCAAACTTTCACTTTTATATCATTAGTAGGACTAGTTGCGCTAAGCGGTTTAACCCGCATGGACTACACTTAAATCCCGATTAAAAGTATCCTATGTCCTTCTCCAGGGTTTGAACTATATCCACACCAAATATCATCAAAAACCGTTCCGTAGCTTTTGCGTGAAAGAGTAACAAACATCCATCCAGTCCTCACAAACTTTCACATTTATAATATTACTAGTATTACCCTTCTATCCTTACTAATATTATAAATACGAAAGTAACTCTGTTTGTCTGTCTCACTTTCACGCCTAAACTACAGGACCGATTTAAATGAAACTTAGTACGGAGATAGTTTGAACCCTGAAGAAGGACATAGGATACTTTTTATCGCAATAAACTGTTGCCCACGTGGGTGAAACCGCGGGGCATGATACGTGGTAACAAACTTTGACGGATAGATAACGGGTGAAACCACGGGGCGCGGAGTTTATAATATTAGTAGGATTTGCCCTTCTAGTTGAAATAAACAGTTTTGCCGCGCAGTAAAATGCTGGCTTGGCCAAAATCAACACAAATATTTACCTTTCAGCTCTCTACGAGCACAAGATTTTCACCCAAGGCGTGATCTGGGACATCAACTCCTTCGACCAATGGGGCGTCGAGCTCGGCAAGCAGCTGGCCAAGGCTATCGAGCCGGAACTGCAGGACAACAAGCCTGTCACCAGCCACGACGGCTCCACTAACGGACTCATCAACTTCTTGAAGGCGAACTTCTAAATGTAACGTTACATCCTAAGCCAGACATGGCCGCATTACGGTTTTATGTACCCATCATCATCAGCCTGTATCAGTCCACTGCTGGACATAGGCCTTTCCCATGATACGCCACTGAGCCCGGTCTTCGGCTCTTCTCATCCAACCACTGCCAGCCACTCGGCGCAAGTCGCCGCTCCACCTGGTCGCAGGGCGTCCTACACTACGTCTGCCAAGTCGCGGTTTCCACTCAAGAACACGTCTACCCCAACGGTTATCGGTTCTGCGGCTTATGTGACCAGCCCACTGCCACTTCTTCTTGCTTCTGGACCTCTAGTAGTTTTTGAAAACTATAAACGCTTTCGTAAACTTTTTTACTACCGCCAACTTGTCAAAGTGGCAACTCGTACTGCCTAAATTCAAAAAGTAACTCGAAAACTTTGTTGGAATACGAACAAAACGATTTAAAATGACCCGTATTACCAATTTTAGACCGTCCAAGAGTCGGTAAGATGCGCTGAAAAAAATATGTATGAGAGGAAACGAAAGCAGCTCGCTTGCACGGAAATCTTCGAATAACAATGACGCGGTTGAAAACCGCGCGTGTGTAACCGCAGTGCGACCTTACACCTAAGACCCATAAACGGCTGGTTTCAATAACAGATCTATCCAAGGTTTGACATAAATTTGAAATTAGATACTTCTATGGAGCTTCTATGTCAAATTTCCATCTCCAGTAGGGCAAATCGTAGATAGATCGGTTATTGAAACCGGCTTATAGACGAGAATGTCTTGCACGTCTTGATGCGACAAGAAGGCGGTCATTGGTCACCATCTTGTTTTCCAAGTGTCATGGCAATAAAGTCCGCCATTTTGATTTAATTTTATCGACAGTATAAATAACAAAATGGTATTTTTTCATACTGCCTTTATTGAGAACAACAATAATTTTAAATAGATTATGTAGATATTTAATCTTTTTTTATTCGTTCTAGCAATGGTAGAAAGAAACTACAATGCTTGTGTCTAATTTCACGCTTTTATGTCTCGCTATTTGTAGCATTTAGGAAAGAATGTATGGTGGTTGATTAGGTATTTGTTTTAGGTGAAAGTAAATAATATATCCTTGTTTTCAAGATAATGTTTTATTAATAATATTGTTATCATATTGAATCTTGTATATCGCTAAGAAGAAAGATCTAAATAATCTTTTTATTGTTGCTTTATATGTAAAAAAATCAAATATTTAAAAATTTAACACGTATTTTAGAAAGATCTATGTATTGTACTGTTTAGAAAATAAAATACAGTTTTTTATACAATTGAATATCCTTTTATTTTCTTCCTTCCGTTACAAATTACGACGACGATGTGGTCGAAGGTGGCGCCACGCTACACAAGGATTGGGAACTGGCTTTCAAGTGGAGTAGATGCTTGGCGACAGATTCTTGAGGGTGTTAGTTGCCAGGCGAGCAATAGAAAATCTCTATCACTTAGCAAAATTAAATTGTCAAATGTAACCATTTAAGATGTAAAACAAAGAATAAACCTGATCAGTAGTGCGGTTCTAATTCACTCCATCACTTTCGCTTCACGAAAACGTTTTCCGAGAGCAAATAGGTGCCGGAAACTTTTCCGTGATAGGACAGCTGGTTTGTCAAATTAAATGTCAGCTTCCAAATTCAGATTAATGAATCGGCGTCTAAAAAATTCTCGGAATCTTTTCCGAATCCGTGGTCGGAAGAGTTTCCGAGTGAATTAGAATCGCACTACTCATATCTATTAGGAACTTATCGGCTAACTGTGAAGGCCTGCTTACAACAATAACATTAATTAATAACCGAACCTAAATTAAAAATTACCCGGACTATCATTTTTGATCAAGTCAACAACAAATAAAAAATCGTTTCATCCGCTTAGAAGCTACGATGTCACAGACAGAAACACACTACGAACTTATAACATCCCTCTTAGTCGTCGGGGGTTAAAAATATGACGTCATCAGCCTATTAAGTTCCCACTGCTGGGAATCTGGCCTTCTCTCATAGAGAGAGTATGGGCCGTAATCTACCACGCTAGCCCAGTGCAGGTTGGTAGATGTCGCATGCCCTTGAATGTTGCGGGTTTTGGACATGCCGGTTTCCTCACGATGTTTTCCTTCACCGTTTTGAGCGATGGTAAATCCGCACAACACTCTTTAACCTTTTTCAGTCAACTGGACATATACCTATAGGCTTGTCATTTACTAACTCCGATGGCTCAGCGACCCAGTGTGTCTTGGCCTCCGAAACGAGAGAGCGCCACTCTTCTCTATCTTGAGCTTTTCCAGACTCTCAACTGGGCTGAAATAGCTCAAGATAGGCTTGTCATACGTCGGAAATTAATAATCGATCCCGATCCGATTTGGATCGATATGACATTTTAGTAAGGCATTTTGGTAGGGTTTATTTTAGTAGGTTTTTGTAAGGCGCACGGGATACAGTTCGGCCACCATCACTCAAAAGTACGTGCTCCCACACAAAACTGCGAATCCGCATCGCATCGCAAATATCTGCGAGCTCGCCCGAATGCACCACAAGAACTTCCGATCTGCAGTGCGATTCTAATTCACTCGGAAACACTTCCGACCACGGATTCGGAAATGTTTCCGCGGGAATTTTTTAAACGCGATTACAAATCTGAATTCAGAAACTGATATTTAATTTGACAAACCAGCTGTTCAATCACGGAAAAGTTTCCGACACTTATTTGCTGTCGGAAAACGTTTCCGTGAGGGGAAAGTGACGTCGAACCCGACACGGAATCTTTCCGAGTGAATTAGAATCGCACTGCTGATCCGCATCGCATCGTAGTTCTGTGTTGGAGCCCTAAGAGGTATTTACTTCGGCTTCCTGCCTCGTCCACCGCCAGTTTTCGCCTTCTTGGCTGAGCTCTTCTTGTCATTGTCCGCTTTCCGCTTGGGGTTAGGTGTTGTTGTTACCTGCAATATATAGATGTTGCATTGATTATAATTTTTAATTGACATATTTTACTTATCTTATATCAGAGTTCAAGAGCTTTGGTACTTGTCATTTTGGTAATCTTATGCCCGAAATTAATAAAAGATCTTGATCCCTTATCCGCGATTTTGGATCGATATGTCGTTTTAGTACTAGGGCTTGACATATTACTACTAAAATTACATATTAACATGATATATCGATCCAAAACCGCGGATAACGGATCAGGATTGATTATTAATTTCGGGCGTTAATCTATTTGACAAGGTATCAATTGTTTTTATTACAAAAAAATTTTTTTTAGTTATTCTTTTCATATGACTGATCATTGCACCAATTATTCCCCACGGTTTCACCTGCGTCGCCTACACTTTATGGCGATAACAATTAACCTATGTTCTTTTCCATGGTTTGAACTATCTCTGTACCAAATTTCATTTAAATCGGTTCAGTATTTTAGGCGTGAAAGAGTTTGGAGCATCCATCCATCCTCACAAAGTTTCTCATTTACAGCAATAGTAGTTTTTTTTAGTAGGATATCCTCTCTAAAAGAAGCCCTGAGCATCATCAGTGGGAACGTATAAGGCAGATGATCACAGCTAGTTACCGTAAAGAATCCATCGAGCCTGCCCTGCGTGGTCCCCGTGCGTGCCTTCATTAACTTCTTAGCCCCGTTCCGTACTCGATCCTCGTTGAACTGCCTGTCTCCGCACAGGAACTTCACTAGGCCTTCTTCATCCGGGTCCGTCCATTTGATCTGGTGAGGAAGGCTTTATTGTATCGAAGAGTTGTTGGAATTGGTATTGGATATTTTTTTATCTAACTCCGATGGCTCAGCGACGCAAAGTGTGTCTTGGCCTCCGAAACGAGAGAGCGCCACTCTTCTCTATCTTGAGCGATTTCAGCCTTGGTTGTATGATCACATCTCTCATACTATGTCCAAACCAACTTTCTATACCGAGCCAAACACATCCAACATAAAATATGTAATCATTATTTATTTTGTGTAGCATAGTAGGTCGCCTGCTACAGGACAAATATTTGTGCATTGAAAAAAAAACGACAAATATTTGTTCAGTGTCAAGGTGTTGTGGATCCCAGATCTGCGTAGTATCTCATACCCTACGGAATCCCAGTTAGGGGTCAGAACAATATATGTGATTGTGTAGGGGTTGCATTAGAGAAAAATGCAAAGCGAACATTTCCTTCACAGCGTTACCTCAAGATCCTTAGCATCAGCGACTTCCGGCTCCAGGAACAGCTCCCTAGCCCGTTGGTAGTTCCAGTCCTCGGGCGGCGGGTACTTGCCGGTGTCGATGTTCTTGAGCACGTTCTCGACGGTGCGGTGCTGGCGGATCAGCTCGATGGCGCGCTTGGGGCCGATGCCGCGGATGGAGCCGCAGTAGTCGCAGCCCAGCAGGATGCAGAGGTCGATGAACTGGGGAGGACGGAAACATTGACAACTAGCTGCAGCGGAGGTTATTGAACTGTACATGTTCAAAACTCTGGAAGAAAAGAAGGAGGGTTATGTTTTTCGAGTGTATGTATAATTGCGATGAGCATGTTTATTTGTTCCTGAGTCTTGGATATTTCTATCTATGTAAGTATTTAATGGAGCGATGGTGGCCGAACGGTCAGGCGTGCGACTTCAAGACGCCGACACCGAGTTCGTATCCTCTCGGCCCCGCACCTATGACTTCATAAGTTATGTGCGGATTTGCCATCGCTCAAAACGGTGAAGGAAAACATCGTGAAGAAACCGGCATGCCCAAGAACTGCAACATTTTCAAGGGCATGCGACATCTACCAACCCGCACTGGGCCAGCGTGGTAGATTATACTCTCTCACATACTCTCTCTCTGAGAGAAGGCCACAGTCCCAGCAGTGGGAACGTGGAAGGCTGATAATGATGATGATGATGATTCCTAATTTTATTCAGATCCGTTCTGTAGTTTTTGCGTGAAAGAGTAACAAACATCCATCCATCCATCCATACATACAAACTTTCACGTTTATAATATTAGTAGGATCAAGCAGGGCAGTAGTCCCCAAAGTTGACTGGACCGCGACTCACTTTACAAAAAGTTTCAAATACGGGAAACGCTTTTCGGTTTTCATAGAGGAAAAATGGGTATAACCACAAAATAGATACAGTACAGTCAGCTACAAAATCGGTATCTGAACACATCCAAGTTTGTAAATTTGTACCAGATCAACCAAGTCTAGAACACAAAATGCGTAGGAAAATCGGAAAAATCGGCATGTATTGCAACTTTTGTCGCTGACTGTCCAAGAACATTCAGTGCCAGACCAACGTGTTACAAGGACTTCTATTTTTTAATGAGAAGGATGCCTTTCTTTTTTTTTTTAGAATTAACTTTAAGAGCAATGAATTTGCTACATCCTATTTATTCCGGCATTTAGTTTTAGCAATTGCCATCTGCAACGTCAGTGGTCGCCAGCTCGTAGATTCTGGTGGACACTGAACTGTAAAGGGTAACTTTTTTTAAACCTGCACAGCGCTGTTTAATCCCTATCCAAATACCTACTTCCCTACTTAATAAGGATGTTTTAAGTTTGACGTTTTAAAGTGATCACAATGTATCCTATTGAATAAAGTACTATTGACTATTGACTATAATATTATAAATGCGAAAGTAACTGTCTGTCTCGCTCTCACGCCTAAACTACTGAACCGATTAAAACGAAATTTGGCACGGAGATAGTTTGAACCCTGATGGAGGACATAAGACTTTTATCGCGAAAAACTGTAGCCCACGCCACGGGGAACAGCTAGTGGCTAATAAAGTACTAGGTAACCATACCTCATTGTGCTCAAGCTCGAGTCCTTTCAGCACATCGTTCAGGTGGAACTCCTGAACTGGCATCTTCCTGGCCTCGGAGAAGGTCAAGTGACGGAGCAGCACGTTCGCTCCGAAGGTCAACGCGTCCATGTCCTCGGTTGCTGCTGCGAACACCTTGCCAGCTCTGACCTGGGGAATAATCATACAACGTATTATAGTGAAGACTTTGTTAAATTTCAACCCCGCATAATATACGCACATCAGCCTCAAGCTGCTCGCCTAATATTTAGTAAATTTTGTTAGAAAGAACAAAATTAAATGTGGATTAAGCTTCCTTCAAATGTCTTTCAAGTGGAACAGACTTCCAGAAGAGGTTGTGTCGGCACATTTAGTGAATTCCATTACATTAAAAAAAAAGGAAGTAAAAGAGGAATTGCAACACATGGCGGTCATAAAGTCTAAAATACTAAGGGGGCATCCATTAATTGCGTGAGAGGTTCTAGGGGGAGGGGATCAAGTTAAATATTATCAAATCTCACTTAGGGGGAAGGGGGGGTCTTGGAAAATATCACGTAATTATTTTTCTCGCAGAAAACGGTATAAAATTGCGTGTAAATTTTTTTTTTCTTTTAATCCAACACGTTTAGAAGAATCTCGCGTGAGATTAGGGGAGGGGGGAGGGAGTTGAAGAAATTCTTACGATATCTCACCAAGAGGGGAGTGGGGTCGAAAAATTCTCAAAAATGCCTCACGCAATTAATGGACGCCCCCTAAGTAAATAGTCTAAATACTAAGTAAATAGTCTAATGTACTAAGTAAATAGTCTAAATACTAAGTAAATAGTCTAAATACTAAGTAAATAGTCTAAAATACTAAGTAAGTAGTCTAAAATACTAAGTAATAGTCTAAAATACTCAGCAAGTAGTCTAAAATACTAAGCAAGTAGTCTAAAATACTAAGTAAATAGTCTAAATACTAAGTAAATAGTCTAAATACTAAGTAAATAGTCTAAAGTACTAAGTAAATAGTCTAAATACTAAGTAAATAGTCTAAAGTACTAAGTAAATAGTCAAAAATACTAAGTAAGTACTTACTAAAGCAGCACACTGCGCCTCCGCCTCGCATGGCGCCTCGATCGTGGGGATACCCATCAACTTGAGCAGCTCCCTCGCCTCTTCACTGTGGTGCTTCGTCACCTTCACCAAGCGCCGGTTGAACTTCTCTATTGAGGCTTGGTCACCTATCGGATAAAGGAGTAAATAGACAGATATTTTATTGTATGGAAGAAGTAAATTTGCTTAAGGTACATATTGGTGTCAATTCGGTTTTACATTCTCCTAAAGTGACTTTAAGACCTAAACTTAACTAAATTTGACAGGTCTAATAGTATTTCTGTCTTTTTAAGAATAAGAATCATTTATTTGCAACAAATCTCACGTTATCTCTCTGTTTTTCTAACCACTGAAGTAAAAAAAGGATGGCATTACTATTAGACCTGTCAAATTTAGTTTAGTTTTAGAAAATGCAAAACCGAATCTACACCATTAATTACTTGATCTTGCGATTATAACTGTTGTTTTCTTATTACAGTGCAATTGTGATACATTTAAATTTTGTTGAATAAGTAATTAATCTAATGAACTAGTTGCACTCCGCGGTTTCACCCGCGTCTTTTTGTAATCCCGCAGGAACCTTTTCCCCTATGTGTTAATCCAGGGTATAAGCTATCTCCATTCCAAATTTCTTTCAGATCCGTATAGTAGTTTTTGCGTGAAAGAGTAACAAACATCCATCCATCCATACTCAAACTTTCACGTTTATGATATTAGCAGGACTAGACCCAACCCCATGAACCCCATGGTTCTCCTGTGGGACTCTTTTTCCAGGTTAGAAACTAGCCTATATATGTTAGACCAGGGATGTCAGCTATGCAAAAAAATAAAAATATATATAGTATATGATATGAGTATATGAGTTCCAAATTTTACTCAAATCTATGGACCCGGTTCATCGTGAAGAAGTAAGAGACAAAGACAAACATTCGCATTTATCATATAGTGTGATATTATGTCATAATATCTCACCAGCTTCCGTAGCCTTCTGCAATTCTTTCTCTGCTTCCTCTCTTTTCTCCGCTCTTTTATTCAACTGATGGGCTTTCATATCAGGAGGTTTGCCATCAAAAACGTATACGGGCTTGATGCCGTTCTCAATTAGCCTAATGGTGCGGTAGAATGTGCCCATCAGGTGGGAGGTGGTTTCGCCATCAACGGAGACTAGCTGTGCTCCTGGAAAGTTAAATGTTTGAGAAATAGTTGATTTAAAGAGGTTGTGCACATAAATCCTTTTTTATTTTACTGGTATTTTTTTTTACATCTAACAGGGTAGTTTTTTTTTTTAGTATTTACAGTGTAGCGCTTGACCACAAGTCACCTGATGTTAAAAGACGATGTGGTCGATAATGGTGCCACACTACACCTGGACTGAGAATTGGCTCTCAAGTGAGGCTGCCGGAATATACTGATAAGTGCCTCAGATGATGCGATGTTAAGTGACAATGTGGTCGAAGTTGGTGCTACGCTTTACCTAGAATGAAGAACTAGCTTCGTCTCAAGTTGTAAATTTTAACCTCTTACTAGGTGGACATGGCGCATAGCATATAGTCTTGGTTATTCATAGCATGGTACTTAATTTTTCATACAGTTTTATTTTTTTATTCTTTGATGATGATGGTACATTTAGGTGACAATAACAACACTTATTTATATGAATAGAGAAAATAGTATTCATATTCACAGTAGTCAGCATGAAATTCTTGCTTGTGTAACTTGATAATTCTTTTTCTTACCTTCACTTCTCACGGCTATCAGGAACTGGTACAGGCTCATAGAAGCATCAATAGCAATTTTACGTCCTGTAAATTGGAATTGTTTTCTTTATCTAACTGAACATGTGTTAGAAATTATCGATTTCTGAATGAAAACTTACCGAAATAGTTTTTTATTTCCATTTCCTTAATAGCCTGAGGAGCTATGTCAGCTATGAGTTTCGATAAACCTAGAATACCCATTTTGATTTATTATTTCACAATATTCGTATTAAAAATTCCACTTACAAAAGCACAAGCAGTTTGCAATTTGCATTTGATAAACAAAAACGGCGGGAATTTGATTGAAAAAATAAACTTGACATTTGACATTGACATTTACGTTGACAGACAGCTGATTGCAGTTTAAGAGTAGGGACGTGAAATCTGAACGAAATATCGATTTAGTTTCATTACATAATTTTATCCTAAAAATCAATCAATAAGCTTAAAATATTATTTCAAAATCTAGACTTGTTATCTAGTGCGTGCGTAGTTAAATTTAGAGATTATGAAAAGTGTAATTACAGTTATTTTTATATACCGTTGACCTTTAATAGCCAGTAGGTGATTATGATTAATATAGGTCATTTCATGGCTCGGATGATTGAAGTTTGATGCGAGCAAAATAATTTTAAAAAACATGAGAAGAGCGCACGGCGTACCTAGCGTCACGTCAATAAACAGCTGATTGTCAAGTAGAAGAGGGCCGAGGGCGTGTGTTGTGCAGCAATCGATTGCGGATTGTGTACTACTCTTTGTGTACTGTTGTTTTATTTTACAGTGTTTTTTTTATTTCACGTAGTCTTTATGAAATGGGAAATTTGTCAAGTATCAACATGGAGGAAAATTTCAAAAAGAATCAGGAATTCATACAAAGTATGAACAAGATAAAGGTACGTTCCGAAAAAACATAGTTGTAAGAGTTAAGGTCTTTATTTAGTCTAATAAAAAAGCTATTTTTATATTTTTTTAGATGGAGAGGCAAATTCAATTGCAGTTCCAGCTACAAGAAAGACAAATGGCTATGCAAATAGCGAAAAATCGTGATATTTGCCTTTGGGTCAGCGCATTTTATGTAACATCCGTTACTGCGGCCCGATCGCACTAATAAATTACAGCTGAACCGCTACTGAACCTCAGCCGTTTCTTGACTTTTTGAACATTTCGTATCGCGCTAATGATTTTATCGTAAGTTGAGCCGTAGCGTAATTAGAGTTGGATCGTTCACGCTGTCAAACGAACGGTTTTGCTAAAGTTAGTAAATTACAACTTTTTCACGATCGTTGTGCGGTGCTTTACCACTTTTAGACAAAATTATACAACAAAAACAGCAAAAACTTAGGTAAAATGTATGCGTACATGGATTAATTGGAAAGGGCACATGAATTAGATGTAGCGGCGGCTCGGAACCTTGCGAGGAAGAAAAATACAAGTGCAAAGACTTAGTGCTTTTTATATGAGTGATAGGCAGTTTATAAAATATTATAGACTGTTTAAGGAGTTAACTCGCCAAGTAATAACAGAGTTAACCCCTCATAAGCCACCCACGCTTCGTTCTGATGCTTTGTTTATTGAAACCAAGGTAAGGTTATGTTATGATAATTCCGCATTATAGCCATCAAAATCTTACTTTGTCTTTCCCTAATGGTCTGTGAATAAGCGAAATATGGATAGGCTTTACATTATAGCGCTAGCGATAGGCAAAACTTTACATTATGTTTGTACCTACATTGTTTTTTTCATGTTAACAAAATTAAGTTTCTTGACAATAAAATTGTTCTAGGTTTTCGGGCATTCTATGCCACTGGATCATATCAGATGATTGTAGGAGATAGTCAGGAGCATTGTGTGTCACAGGCTGTGTATCAAAAGCCATTCAACAAGTTACAATAGCCATATACATTAATATACAAGTCAATTGTAATAAATAAAGCCTTCCCATTTAAACAATGTAAGAGGGAACATGATAAATGAGAATAAGTGCATAAATCAACTAATTTAATTACAAAGAATACATAATAAACATGTAGGTATACCTACTAATATAAAATTACATTGCTTTGATTCACAAACCACCAAAGTAGTTCCAAGTAATGCGGGCTATAAATCCTCTTACTATTAAAAGAAACTCATTGGTATGTGCCTAATTATGTGGTCCACTAGATCACCTACCTTAGGCTAGGCTATAATGTTGTGATTATTTACTAGGAACAATGCCAGAAACAAAAAAACAATTTTCTTTTTTGTTTTTTAGAATGTTTAAAACGCCTGGATTACTGCATTGTATCGATGGGGTGTGTGTTCTGCTAAGAACATCGAACGGTATTTTAATAGAAAAAGGATTCCATTCCCTTAATATTCTGATAGTAAGTACCTAGTGTATTATATTTTACACTTGCCAATTGGTCATGTTATGGGAACAACCCTTGTAATTCCTACCCTTTTCTTTCAGATATATGCCACAAATTTAAATATATTATGAGTGCATGTTACCCTGGGTCTACACATGACAGGGTTGTGTGGTCCAACCATCCAATGAATGGTTATCTTGAACGGCTTCACACCGTCACTGCAGATGATTTGTATATTTTGGGTATGTACAAACTAATCTAGATTTTATGTTCTTACTGGTTCTTTACTGGGCAAGCGTGCTACACCTTTGACCACATCATCACTTTCCATCGGGTGAGATTATGGTCAAACGCTAGCCTAGCCTCTGTTGTAAAAAAAACTATGTGATGTGTTAGTATTTTCTTGAGATTAATTTATTTATGTTCTTGTTATTTTAGGATATCTATTGAGGAGTTGAGACCCACAATTAGGACACCTATCTCAGTCTGAGATCCAGGCTGAGGGCTATCATTATCAAGATAGATGATAGACACTTGAAAACTAGAAATGTTGCTGAACATTGTTGAAGTGTTTAAAGCTTGTTTCAGGTATAATTTAATTGTGCAATAAACAAAACATAGCACTTTATATAATAATAAATGAATTTTAGGTTATATATTCAAATTAATAAAAGTGTTGTAATAAAGGTATTTCATTGCCGGTGCTTGTTGGTAGACATGATGTTACATTATTCACTGATAGCAGTGCAAAGTATTGTGTCATTTCATTAGATTAACTACTAGGTTTATCCCTTTCATTTTTCTTGTAATTTAATATTGTGTTAAGTTAATATTATGACTAATGTGTGAATATTTGAAGAGGAATTTCAGTGAAGCAAGATAAAATACTTAAGGTATAATAAAAAATACTTTACATAAAACATGTTTTTATTCTGAGATAATATAATATAGTTATAACTATTTTTCATCTTCCGACTTCACAGGATGACTTGGGGTTGTGTGGGCCTTGCGGTGGTTGACAATAGGTACTGAAACAACAGATAACAGATAGTGAGTTCCATGAGTATCAATATTTGAAAGGCAGCTTTATGATAGGAAGGATACTGCTGGTTATTTTACTACATAATTTATGTAGGTACAGTCAACAACAAAAGTTGCTGAACAATCACACTTTTTTTCTATTATCCACATCATCTTAGACACCAATTTTTGACCTCATCATCACCTTAAATCAGGTGTGTTATGTTGTGGTCAAAATGATACGATATAAAATGTAAAAAAAAACAATAATAATTACTGATTTGAAATACATTTGGAAAATCGAGAACGATCAGCTACTTTTGTCGCTGACTGTACACTAAAACAATAATAAATTTGAGCATCATCATAGAGCTGTGTGCGCTGTGTTTGTAGTGCTAGGGTTAGCTACCACCTACAAGTTCAAAGAAAAATCAGTCGCCAGCCTCTGTTTTCAAAGGTTAGGCCCATTTAGGCCATCATTAATCGTGAGCTGCGGTCAAACTATGTAATATAAAAAGATATGACAGCTTGGACATTTGTTTATACAGCTTCTGCCTGCATTTCATAACTGCGGAGGATCATCACCCTTACAATGTAGTTGTGCAAGGTACTGTCTGTCTATCCTTAGGCTTTCTCATCCATGTCAGACTGTTTTTGTGGACGACATTTACATTATGAGAATTGGTTTAATAAAGTAAAGTATTATGTACACATAAAAATTTTACTATGCCCGATCGCGCTAATTTTAAACAACTACGAACGTCTCAGGTCTAGCTGTAGTTACGGTGCGCATGGGGTTCAATTCCGTTCCAGCTAATATGGAATTCGGTATTGCGTTAATGTTTAAACGCCAACTTGAGATGCACCGTAACTGGACCGTAGCGCTTCAGCGATCGTTGTTAGAGATGAGACATATTAGCAAATATTTGTGCTATTAGACTGCTATAATCGACTAATTGCACAGAAAATTTGACTTTCACTACTCTAGTTTTGACAGATGCTGAGATGACAGCGCGACATTTCGTTGACTCATGTAAAATAATAATAGTTCGAGGAAAGTTTTTCCTACTTTTACAAGTATTTTAACTATTAAAAACCGAGTTATTGAACTTCCGCATCAAGTATTTGGTTGGTGCTGTGATGAAGTATATTTTTGTGCCGATACTGACCTATTTTATGCATAATAGGCACAGTATTTCACCTATTTGTGATTGTGAACACATTGGAAATGGAAGAGCGCTGCTGATGCATAGCTGCTACTGATAGAATTCCTGGGAAGCCACCGCCACCTTGCTCTGGGACGGGTACGGTCCAAAGAGGCTCTTGCAGTTGCGGACAGCAAATTGTCATCAAATTGCACCACTTGTTTACTTAAAAGTAACCAGCGGCGTCGCCCTAACCTTGTCCATTTGATAAATTAGGTAAGCGCTTACGCATGCAAAGTTTCCAATACTAAAATCAATTAAGTATTCTCAATTATTATAGATATTACTCTATTAAGGTACTTAGTATTGGAAAAAAAAAATAAAGTTGGTGCCGCTATATGGATGTGGTATCTAAATCTATTGATTAAAATATTTTTCCTTTGATTGTCCAAGCAACGTGCCTTCACGCCTTGCGATTAGAAGGTCAGCACTTTGCTAGTTCAGCTAGATTTCATGCAATAATAATTGCAATATTCAAATTAATTATATATATAAGAATTTGTAGTAAGACTTTTGAAGAATCAATTTAAATGTTTGAAAACTTTCTCAGTATTAAAAGAAGTCGTTCCTTAAAATCAAATAAGTCTGCAGTAAACATAAGTTGAATAGGATGAAGGAAATATTGTATTGGGGTTAGTGACATAAAATCATGTGTTCTAATAATAAACTAATTATATTTATATCCAGTAGGTAAAATATACTGTTTCAATCCCTACGTTGAGGGATTATCTAAATTAGAGATAAAAACATTTTAATGAATCTCACATCCCAATACTTCATATTCAGATATATCTAAGAGAAGCTTATCAAAGCATTAAATTTCATATCTTAAATTAAATAAATCGAAGGTAAATGTACTTACAGAAGATAATAATTAGGTTATGCATAAACTCAATTGCTAATTTATGTACTTTAACTATATTTATGTGGGTACTATGTAAGGTTAATATTGTATCTGTTACAGAGCATTTTTATAAGTGTTAATTAATTTTAGTTTTATATTTCGTTTACACACATTACTTATTAGTATTTTGTTATTATGTACGTTTTAAGAACAATTAATTCATTAGTTTATTTAGTTTGAACAATATCTCATCGAAGAATCACAGAGAAAGTAGAGTCGATACATTTACTTAGTAGAATAATATTCTAGATTTCTAGTGTTCAAACTTGTCACCTAAGATTTTTACGCTAAGCTAAGCTTACGTAGATACTTAATTTATTTACATTTTATATATATCTCAAAATGTTACTTAAAACACAAACAGAGCTGTAATAAGCAAATTGTTATTCCGAAATACAATAGTTAAGAAGTAATATTATCTTTATTTTCTTCCTCTAAGTAAAACTGGCGCATCATGTTCAAAACAACAAGTTAATGATGCTCACGACTTTATCAAAAGGGTTAGCGTGCCTCTATCTGGGTCATATTCATAATTTAATCAATGGAAAAGAATATTGAACTCTTAACAAAAGAATCTTGATAGCTTTAGTGAGATGGTAACAAAAGTCCAAATAATAGTTGATAATAACATTATCTAGCTTAGGAAACGATGAAAATATACCAACTCATTGCTTTAATTTACCATGTAAAAATACCATATCTATAAGAATCGATATTCGCATTAATTTCTAATGATTTATCGATTACACAAAAGTTACGGTTGGCACATTACTAAAGTTGTCATCGGCGGTTGCCATGGTAACTACATTTTGTTTGGGCGCCGTAAACAAATGAAGTCCGACAAGCTGGCCGGACGCATTATTTTCTCGGAAAATTCTGTTAAATAAAAGCTTGGAATATTAGTGAAAATGGATTTTGCTAGGCACTATTGCTGTTTTGTACGTAAGTACCAAGATATTCATGTAAGATAATATATATTTAAGATATTTTTTTACTGCAGTTTAAAAAAATATGATTTCTATCGTTGTATTTTCGGTTGCTTGGTAAAAACAATCAATATTTTATAATGCCCCGCGTCACGCTCGCATCAGATATTCAAATTACTCGACTATAAACCTAAAATTTGCATTTTTCGAATCATTTTCTACCATTCACGCAGACAATTTACAATTTTAGAACTAAACTTTACAGCTGTTTAAATTAGAAAAAAAAGTATGAGTCAACCACAGAATGCTAAGAAGGATGAGAAAAAGAAGGATGCTGCACCTCAGAAGCAGGTTCAGAAAAAGAGTCCCGACAAGAACATGTCGGAAATAGACGAACACATTTTGAAGAGGTTTGAAATAAAGAAGAGACTGGGCAAAGGAGCTTACGGGATTGTATGGAAGGCGTTAGACAAAAAAAGTAAAGATGTGGTGGCGATAAAAAAGATATTTGACGCGTTCAGAAACCAGACAGATGCTCAAAGAACTTTTAGAGAGATAATATTTCTGCAGTCCTTCAGAAATCATCCGAACATCGTCAAACTTCACAGCATTCACAGGTTTTTATTATATTCATATTTTTAGTAAGTAATTTCTTATTAGAACACTTTTTTTAGCTTCACTTGCAACTCATTAAAAGTACTAACTAACTAACTGAGATGGCGCAACGACCCAAAGTGAGTCTTGGCCTCCGATAACAAAAGACGCCACTTCGGTCTGTCCTGCGCCACCTCCTGCCAGTCCTCCACCTGGAGCTCGCGCAAATCCTTCGTGACTTCGTCTTTCCAGCGATATCTGGGACGGCCGACAGGGCGACATGTATACTTAATTAATTATGTACCTACCTTCACTTTTTTCCCAACTGAAATGTAAACAGTCGAAACTTATCCCGCAGGAACCTTTTTCCGGGATAAAAGTAGCTTATGTGATAATCCAGGGTATAAACTATCTCCATTCCAAATTTAATTCAGATCCGTTCTGTAGTTTTTGCGTGAAAAAGTAACAAACATCCATCCATCCATACATACAAAATTTCACGTTTATAACATTAGTAGGATTTATTAGGATGGGATTGAAACTGGCCGTTAAAGATTTAGGACACTTTTTGCCGTTATATAAACTGTAGTCCACGCGGGTGAAACCGCGGTAACAGCTAGCGAAGTATATATTTATGAGGGTACCGGATATGAGTCGGTACGAATAAGAACCATTCCGATTGCGAGTAGGTCACTATGTTTATTAAAATTCAAGCCATTTGTCTTCTCACGTTCCGTCCTCGGGTAGTACAGTCAACGACAAAAGTCGCTGAACAATTAGGTACAAATTTTGCGATTTTCTTTATCATCTTATATACACTGACCTTCGACTGAATCATCACTTAACACCAGCGCTCACTCCGCCTTCATGCAAATGAGTTACAACTCAGAAGAGCAGTACAGGTGTGTCGCGTAATGGTCAAATGCTATCTTGTAAGTTGTAAGACAAACCCAAACACATTTAGATAATCGAGTATCATCAGCTACTTTTGTCACTGACTGTACATACTACCTGCCTTTACGAAGGCCGGAACAATGTAAACGTAACAGTTGGTATATGTAATACCTATACCTATATGTTTACAGACATATTTAAACGTAAAAATTGGTTGTCTGTAAAGTCGGTTTACTGACGATAGTTGAACGTGACAACGTCGATTGGCCGATTGTGCTTCTTTGTCGCTCGTTCCGCGCTCTCGCTTGCACTTCAAGCCTTACATGGAACGCCTCAGAGCGAGGTAACGCCGCAGAGCGAGGTAACGCCGCAGAGCGAGGTAACGCCGCATGAGTCATGTTTTTTCGTGCGTTCAGCCGGCTCTATCGAATTATAAGACGTTGTCACGTCAAAAACAAAAAAACTGATGGCTCAGCGACCTGTCTCTTGGCCTCCGAAACGAGACAGCGCCACTCTTCTCTATCCTGAGCGATTTCAGCCCAGTTGAGAGTCTGGAGCTCGTGCAGGTCCGCATCCACCGCGTCCTCCCAGCTAGGGCGTCCGACCGGTCTACGGCCATTCGGTCGTCCCAAATAAGAGCTCTTGACGCTTTGCCACCCGATCCTCTCCCATGCGCACAACGTGGCCAAGCCAACGCAGTCAGTGCTTTTTAGTTTCACCGACCACTTTGGGGTCGCCCACTAAGTATTCGATGTAGAAAGTATGTTTAAAAAAACTATCCTCAACTGTATACGTTTTCGTAAACGTCAAAGTTTACTACCACCAACTTGTGAAAGTGGCAACTCGTACTGCTTGAATTGGAATACGAATACAACGATTTGAAATAACCCGTATTAATTAGTTTCTCCAACTCAACCTCCTTGGGCACGTAGTTCGCATTAAGGGAGGATCGGGTGGCAAAGCGTTCTTATTTGGGACGACCGAATGGCCGTAGGCCGGTCGGACGCGTTAGATACCGCTGGAAGGACGCGGTGGATGCGGACCTACGCGATCTCCACATTCTGAACAGGGCTGAAATCGCTCAGGATAGAGAGGAGTGGGACTTTCTCGTTTCAGAGGCCAAGACACACTTTCGCTGAGCCATTGGAGTTAATTTGTTAAGGGTAGGTACTGTAACTGGTGGTACAGTACATCACAATCAACATCACTGTCTAGCCAAACAAGAGGTTATTAGACTTTACTAAATTTAGTAGCCTAAATCAGAATTCAGAAAAGGAACGAAATTAGAAGCTTCTAATCACACTGTTCTAAATATAGTTACTAAATCAGTTGCCTGCTGAAACGCAACAAAGGCGCACGTTTTACTACTATAAATACAATGGCTCCAGTGCTGTCCAAAAATCAAAAAATGGGCCTCGCCGTGGCTATGGCTGTGGGCTCAATCAAAAGAAAGAAAAAAAAAAGAAAGACGTGGGTCAAGGAATATTTATTACTGCGCGACAAGTTATCAAACATGAATATAATGTGTTTTAGAACCGGCAGACTTCAGAAATTATCTTCGAATGGATTCAAGATCGTTCGATATTTTACTTAATCTTGTGACACCATATATACAAAAACAAAATACTATCTTAAGAAACAGTATTAGTGCAAAACAAAGATTGGCAGTAACATTAGCGACTAAACGCGATCGCACCTTCCTAAATTCGATTCTAATTAGGTTCCTAAATGATTTAGTGAGTCAGTAGCCGTACTTTTTCCTAAATTTAGAAACCTACCTTCCTAAATGCGATTGCATTTGTCTGAATTTAGTAACCGAATCATTTAGACGACTAAATTTAGTAAAGTCTAATAACCTCTTAAGACAAACTACCCTCTAGTTTACATTTAAATCCACTGCCAATTTCAGGTTCCACGGTATACCCTGCGTACTTACGTCTTTCTCCAATCATATCTCGATCCAATAAAGTTGCCGTTTTACGAATCAATATGAAACCGGTCTAACGAGCTATACCAACCCTAGGTTGCGGAGGTTATGCAATGGATATAACTTGTAATCTTTATGTGCAATTACAATCCTAGCTGTATTATGCTTTAGGTTAAATTTTTAACCTTGGCCTTGTCCTTTGAGCTACCTACCATTATGGGATGCGTCAGCTGAAATGTGATACCTGGAAATTGATGCAACCGTTCAATTCTCTATGGAAAATTCTATCGATTCGTCATAGCGCCTCAAACTCAGGTTTCGTCCAAAGTAAGTGAGCAAAAAATGTCTACCTTTTTGCTCCTGTTTGCATCTTTGAAGCGATTTTCAATCTTCCGTTTTTTTTCTTGTACTTACTCGTACTGTACTTTGTACTGCACCACGACTTTCTTTTTACGTTGGTAACTTATATTCCCACTAGCTGTTCCCCGCGGTTTCACGCGCGTGGGCTACAGTTTATTGCGATAAAAAAGTAGCCTATGTCCTTTGTCAGGCTCTAGACTATCTCTGGATCAAATTGCGTTTAAATCGATTCAGTAGTTTAGGCGTGAACGACGGACAGACAGGCAGAGTTACTTTTGAATTTATAATATTAGTAGGGAATATTAACAATTGAAATATTGACATCCATCCATCCATCCATCCAAACTCACAAAATTTCACGTTTATAATATTAAGAGAAGGAGGATATAGTAGTCTACTGTACTTTTAAACATTTTTCCATCAGGGCTCTGAACAACCGCGACATCTATCTCGGCTTCGAATACATGGAGACCGATTTGCACAACGTCATCAAACGCGGGAACATCCTGAAGGACATACACAAGAGATACATCATGTACCAGATGCTGAAGGCCACCAAGTACATACACTCTGGGAACGTGATCCATCGAGACCAGAAGCCCAGCAATGTACTCATCGATAGTTCCTGCAGGTACCCAACTGACCACATTGTATCAAACGCTCGGAAGAGCTAGCTCATCCCTCCATCACGGTTCTATCACCGATCATCTCGTCGTTGGAATAAAGCTCATCCACACACTATCAAGTCCTGGAAATCCCACACCTCACGGTTTATGCGCTCTTTTCTCCCGCAAACTTGCAAAATGTGGAGCGAGCTCCCCCCGCAAATCTTTCCGCAGTTCTACAAATTGCAATCCTTCAAGATGGGTGTGAAAAGAGTTCTTAAGGGTCGGCAACGCATCGGTAATTCCCCTGGTGCTGCAAATGTTCCTTTACATAAAAAAAAAAGAAACGTAACATCTGTTTGCCTTCCTGCCTTATAATTTATAACTCGATAACCCAAGCTACATGCGGGTTTAACCGATTGCGCTATCTCTCAATAGCATTGTCACGAGAAGCAAACTTTTTGCTGGTTTTGAAATGAGGTTTTTATTACTTGTCTAGTACTCAATTCATATTTTCTTCGTTTAAATTGAGTCTAAACTAAAAGCCCCTTCAGCTTTTTTTTCAAGGCTAGCTAAAAACGTTGGCGTATTCGGAGAAAGACCTTCCGAAATACCGTTTTCCTTCTGAGTCAAAAGAAAAGGAATTTTGATTCAGAAGGAAAACTAAGGTAAAATAAGGAAGGAATCGGTCTTGGAAGGAAAAGACTCAGAAGGAAAGTCAGATTATTTTTCTCAGTGAGCATATTCCTGTATACAAAGTGTTTCACTAGATAAAATGTCTTAATTGATGTTTTGGGCGATGGATCATAGATCGCTAAAGCTGCATGCGTCTTATGACAAATCAATATTGCACACATGCACACGTTTGATGCAAGACGAATTGAAAGTTGAAGATGCGATATGATCATAAAGAAAGCGTAGGTACTGGAGTGGACATACTTGTACCCTAAAGGTGCTAAGGCCCATGTACCGGTAAAGGCTTCTAAAGTAACATTTAAGTATCTTACTAACACACGATTAAGTGACGATGTAGTTGAAAACGGTGAAAACAGACATGGCGGTTTCCTCACGATGTTTTCCTTCACTGTTTAGAGCGATGGTAAATCCACACATAACTTATAAGTTAATGGTGCGAGACCGAGAGGATTCAAACTCGGTGTCGGCCTTAACGCACACGCATTACCATTCGCCCACCATCGCTCATGCTCTACCATCAAGCAAACTTAAAGCCTTTCTTAATAGAGATGGCGATGGCTGGCACATGCGTCAACTCGTGAACGGGTGCTGCTTGTGGGGTCTGGTCTGCTTTGGTTGTGATCCCGCAACTCGTTAATATTCATGTTCCCATATCCCAATGTGTACAACCAAACAAAAGAAATCTTCTTAGTAAAGCTAATTAAAAAATATCGTACTATTAGATGACAAAAAAAAAAGCTTGGGATTTTTTTTTTTTTACTATTTACAGGGTAGCGTTTGACCACAAGTCGCCTGATGTTAAGTGACGATGCGGTCGAAGATGGCGTCACGCTACACCTGGACTGGGAACTGGCTCTCAAGTGAGGCTGCCAGAACACACCGATAGGTGTTTGGCGACAGATTCTTAATGAGAGGGTGGTAGCTAGCCAGGCGAGTACTAGAAAATACCCTACCACCAAACTATGGTTTCATCACGATGTTTTCCTTCACCGAAAGCTCAAGCTCATTGCAGGATTCGAACCCACGTCCTACGGATCGCAAGCCGACGTCACTACCACTGAGCCATCATAGCTATAAAAAAAATAATTTGTGAACTTGCTCCAATTCAATCAATTAGTAATAAGAATAAAATTGTCATTGTGATCGCGCCAAAAAAATTGCCTGCCGGGCGTTTCTTGCCTGTTCTTTTGCCGGCGTAAGGAGGTTGGAACAGGCGTAGCTTGTTTTAAGTTGACGTTTTAAAGTGATCACAATGTATCCTATTGAATAAACATATTTTTGAGTTTGAGTTTTGAGACAGTTCTAAAAGGATGTATCTCAATATCTTATCCAGGGTAAAGCTAGCAGACTTTGGGCTGGCTCGTTCAGTATCCAGTATGTACTCTGGAGGGGAAGAAGGCGCCGACCCTTGCCTCACTGACTACGTCGCTACGAGATGGTACAGAGCGCCCGAGATACTCATCGCTAGTAAGAAGTAAGTACCATCCACCAGAGTGACTGCTGCCAGATTCCTTTACCTACTATCCTACTAATATTATAAATGTGAAAGTTTGTATGTATCGATGTTCGTTACTCTTTCACGCAAAAACTAATGAACGAACTTATGTGAAAGAACATTGGGCACTTTTCATACTGCCCTGGACCTGACGGCAATATATTTTGTTTAAAAATTTTTTGTTTCTGTCAATGTCACTTGACAGTGACAATCAATTTGCTAGTACATAGATCAAAAAGATTAGTTTTTGTTCATGTTTGGTAAATAATTTGAAAATAATGTTGATTTTAATGACTTAATTAAAGTAGGAACGACTTCCAAAGCGTGAAACGGAATGACAAAGAAAATGTAAAGTGCGTTCAAAACATCCAAACATCGTGTAAGTGGAAAAAATGTTCTAAGAAACTTCGAAGTTAAAAAAATCAATATCTTTTTTTCTACATTTTCTTTAAAATATCGTTTGTATAATCTTAATAGGCAAAAAATTACAATTTTTATCGTATATCGATCGTTTTCATACGACCACGGGTCCGTTTTGGCCATTGTAAAATGGAGATAGCTTATACCCCCGATTAAGACATAGGGTACTTTATCTCGGAAAAAGGTTCCTGCGGGATAACGGGAAGACACGGGTGATATCGTGGGTTGCGTTTACTACATGATAAAGAATTCATTATCATCAGCCTTTTAAGACTCTGGCCTTCTCTCAGAGGGAGCGAGAGTATGGGCCGTAATTTACCACGCTAGCCCAATACGAAAAGAAAGAAAGATAGTAATGGAACTACGGATACTATAGAATTGTTGTCACAAATTTGTTTTTCTGCCCCATCGCGTTTACCTCGTGTTTCTAGTTTTAATCTTCTGTGTACCAGTAACAACAGATTTAAATCTAACCTGGGCCGAAATGCACCTCTAAATAGGATGGTAAATTCCTATAACAACATCTGTAAAACAACAGATATTGACCTGTTTGCTGACAGCATTTGTAAGTTTAAGATGAAACTTTTAATGATATCTTGATGACTTTTATACCACTATTTCCAATTTTTATTATTAGTTTTTTATTATTATTGTATTTAGTGATTATCTATCTATTTTTCAAAAATGACAAAATGACAAAAATCAAAAAAAAAATGTATTCAAAATAATTAATAACGTTCATCTTAAATTAATCTGCTATTGGTGTCGATTCGGTTTTGCATTCTCTAAAACTAAACTAAGTTTGACAGGTCTAATAGTAATGCCGTCCTTTTTTTGCTTCTGTGGTTAGAAAAAGACAGCAATACATATATGTTAGACCTGTCAAATTTAGTTTAGTTTAGGAGAATGTACATTGAGATAGAAAAAACATACATTATAGGTCAATGAGAATGTAAAACCGAATCGACACCATTGTTTGCCTATAATTATAATAACATTTGTCTTGAGCTGATGATAGCGTGAACTATATATTTATGTTATAATGTTTATTATGTTGGTGTGCAATAATAAATAAATAAATAAATAGTCTTAGTACTTCAACTACTTCAGTAACATCGGCATTTCTTTCCCAACAGCTACACCAAGGGTATTGACATGTGGTCTCTCGGCTGCATCCTCGGCGAGATGCTGATTGGAAAGCCACTGTTCCCAGGAACCTCCACTGTCAACCAAGTGGAGAGGATCATGTCTGCTTTACCAAAACCTTCGCCCGAAGGTAACATTGGTTTTCTTAGGAGTCTAGTTAAGTTGAGATGTAGCTACGCTACTACAGTCCTTTCCCACGATATTTCGTTCCCATAACACCAGAAGATAAACAAATATAAAATGCAGTTTTAACAACAATACAATTTTACTACGCACAGCAATAAAAGGAATATTTCACCGTTGCATCGTCTACGTTTCCCACCATTGAAACAAAAGAATAAATACGCCGAAAAGAACAATTGCAGTTTACGACCCAATAGCTCAAAGACCAGCCGAACTTTCCCAGCGCAATAAACAAACAGGACTCTCCGATCCTAAACACCACGTGCGACGCGCCGCCTGCCGAAGCGACCCGAGTTCCTGCCGAAGTCAAACGAAGATTAGGCTAGTTGTGTATATATAACGGAACTTTTAGTAATAAATATCATTCACTGTGAACATGCAGTACGAATCACACCACCGGCGTTTCAATAATCACACAAAAATCTCCATAACCACCACAGTACGAAGGATCCCTAAAGTGGTGACCCCTACATAAGAACAGCAACAAGCGCAAAATGCAGAATCAAGCAGAGGAAAATACGACCACGAGAAAGTTTCAGCAAGAAGTCGCCGGTATCACCTTGCCATTGCGAATCCCATCTTTTTGGCGCGACAAGGTTCGACTATGGTTTCTCACCTTTGAAGCCGCAACAAGCGATTTAAACCGTAGCCAAGCCCAGCTAGCCCAGATGGTGATTGCTCAGCTCGACAAGATGGACATCGAACAGATTAGCGACCTCTTATACAGCCCTCCAGAAGCGGATATGTACACAGCATTAAAAGAACGACTCATCACCGTCTATGAAGAATCAGACAATCGTCAGTTGCAGAAGTTGCTGTCCGACACGGAACTCGGCGATCAGAAGCCGTCCCAGCTACTTCGACGCATGAAAAGTCTAGCACGCGATAAAGTTCCCGATTCCACGTTACGTCTCATGTGGTCTAACCATTTACCAGCGCATATCCGATCCGTTCTCACCATCAGTGAAACATTCAAAACTCAGACTGCACTCGATGAGCTTGCTCTACTTGCCGACAAGATGATCGAAGATACAATTACGCAAGTTTCGGCCGTATCGACATCATCAGCATCCACGTCTCGCGGCCAAATAGATATTCAGTTCCTGGCAGAAGAATTACGAAAATTGTCTCTTGAGTTTGCCGCTTTTAAGTCGTCACAAAGACAAAATCCGCAATACAACGAGCACTACAACCATCAACAACAATACCAACACGTCCGTCGCAACCGTTCTACGAGTCGTGATAATAACAGATCACGCAGTCAATCACCGTCACCATACTGCTATTACCACAGTCGTTTTGGTGATGAAGCAAGACGTTGCACCATGCCGTGTTCATACAAACCACGAAACAATCAGTCGGAAAACTAGAGCCTGCGCTGGCTGAGGCGGAACCCAGCGTAGTATCTGAAAACTCATACCGCCTATTCGTTACCGATAAAACGTCAAAACTAACGTTTTTAATCGACACCGGCGCAAACGTATCCGTCCTACCTCGGAACAAAGGAGAATCGTCAAAACCACTCAAATTTCAACTCTACGCTGCAAACAATACTGTCATTCCAACATTCGGCGAAAAAACATTGACACTCGACTTAAATCTTCGCCGTCCGTTCAAGTGGAAGTTCGTCGTTGCGGAAGTCAGCAAACCTATCATCGGGGCTGATTTTCTCAAACACCACCAACTCATCGTTGACATCAAAAACCGAAGACTGATCGACGGCATAACAAAATTATCAACAACTTCATACGTCCGAGCAAGCAACGTACCAACAATTCGTAGTATCGACGTACAGCAATCTTATCACGACATACTAGCGGAATTTCCCGGAACTACACGTCTTACAGCAATGGAACTTAATACAAAGCACAGCGTCGAACACTACATTGAAACGACTGGACCGCCTATTCATTGCCGCGCTCGACCAGTCGCACCGCACCGTTACGAAGCCGTAAAAAAAGAATTCGAAAACATGATCGAACAAGGCCTTTGCCGTCCAAGCAAAAGTCCTTGGTCATCGCCTCTGCACATCGTACCGAAAAAGAACGGGGACCTTCGCGTTTGTGGAGATTATAGGAGATTGAACGCCGTCACAACGCCTGATCGCTATCCGATTCCAAGAATAAAAGATTTCACGTTCCAGTTGTCTAATAAGACAATATTCAGTACCATTGATCTCAACCGAGCCTATCAACAAATCAAGGTCAAAGAAGAAGACATAGAAAAGACTGCCATCATAACGCCAATGGGATTATTTGAATTTCCGAGAATGTGTCCCGGTTTAACAAATGCCGGACAGACTTTCCAACGATTTATCCACGAAGTACTCCATGGACTCGATTTCGTCTATGCATTCATTGACGATCTCATTATTGCGTCCTGTGATGAATCCAGCCATAAGGAGCATCTCCGGATAGTACTAAGAAAACTAGAAGAAAATGGCATCACAATCAATCCAGCCAAATGCATCTTCGGCCAACCGGAAGTGCAGTTTCTTGGTTTCTCTGTGAGCAAAGAAGGAATCAAACCACCTACTGAAAAGGTCACAGCAATCTGCAATTACGAAAAACCAAAAACGATTGAAGAATTAAGACGTTTCCTCGGCATGATCAATTTCTATCGCGATCACTTGCCGAAAGCCGCAGAAATGCAAGCACCGCTCCATGCCTACTTACACAACGTCAAGAAAAGAGACAAAACAAACATTGAATGGACCGACGAAGCGACAACAGCGTTTGGAGCTTGCAAAGTTGCAATCCAAAACGCCGCTTTGCTCGCTCACCCATCGCACAAGGCTGCCCTGGCAATTTTCAGCGACGCGTCTGATAAATGTGCAGGAGCTGTCCTACAACAACACATCGACGGAAAATGGCAACCGCTCGGCTATTTTTCAAAGAAATTTTCCGATGCACAATGTAACTACAGCACATTCGACCGCGAGCTACTTGCAATATACATGGCGGTCAAGCATTTCCGAAAAATGTTCGAAGGACGCGATCTCATCATATTCACCGACCACAAGCCGTTGACCTTCGTGCTCCAAAAGCCACCGTCAGCGTCTGAAACACCGCGTCGAGCCAGACAATTGATCTTCATTAGCGAGTTTACTACGGACATTCGACACATCAGCGGAGCAGAAAACACTGTCGCTGACTTTCTGAGTCGTCTACCTGTCGACAGCATCACTTGCCCATCACTAATTGACTATGAAAAAGTCGCCCATGCTCAAGAAAAAGACAGCGCTACAATCAAGAAACTCTCACAACAAGCCAACTTAACAATGAAACGAGTCACTATGCCCGAATCTCAATCACCTATTTACTGCGAAACATCAACGTCATACATTCGACCATACATGCCGGAAGAATTTCGACGACTTGCATTTGACACCGTACACAACATAAGCCACCCTGGCATTCGCACGACACGCAAACTTATGTCCCAGAAGTTTTTCTGGCCATCGATGATGGTAGAAATCGGAGTCTGGTGCAAAAATTGCTTACAATGTCAAAGATCCAAAATCCAGAGACACACATCGAGCAGCATTTCAAAGTTTCCAGTGACTACTGAGAGATTTCAACACATCCACGTAGATATCGTCGGACCGCTACCCACCTCACCGCAAGGCCATCGATACCTCGTTACAATGATCGACAGAGTAACGAAATGGCCAGAAGCAATTCCCACAGAAGATATATCTGCGGAATCCGTGGCGAAGATAATCTATGAGCACTGGATTACTCGCTACGGGCTTGCGTCAGTCATCACGAGCGACAGAGGAGGACAATTCACAGGTCACCTTTTCGCCAGGCTCATGAACGCAATGGGGATCAAAATAACACACACTACGCCCTACCATCCTCAATCAAATGGAATGATAGAACGCTGGCATCGATCACTCAAAGCTGCACTAAAGACTCGCCTGTCTCAACATTCAACGTGGATAGACGAGCTTCCTACAGTCCTCATGGGATTACGTGCCGCCCCGCGCACAGACACAGGCGTCAGCGCCGCTGAACTCACCTACGGACAAACGCTACGCCTACCTAGTGATTTCTTCGTCTCACCACCATCAAACGAACAAGACATGAACTACGACTACGTAACTCGACTACGAGCTACCATAAACGCAATCAAGCCATCTCATCCAACCGAATCACATGGCAACAAGCGACCAATCTTCGTGCATCAAGATTTGCAAACATGTTCGCATGTGTTTGTAAGAAACGATGCAGTTAAGAAGCCGCTGCAACCACCCTACGACGGACCATTCAAAGTCATAGATCGAAACAGCAAAACATTCATATTACAGTTACCAGAGAGAAGCTCAACTATTTCAATCGACCGACTCAAGCCTGCTTACATTTTAAACGAAAACATTTCGGACCAGCCAACTCAAGACCACGTCATCATCATACCAACGAAACAAGATAGCGTACCCCCACCGCAATTATCATCGGAACCGGCCAATAATAACGTACTGATACCAGATCAAGATACACCAGCATCACCGCAACCAATAATACGAACAACACGACTCGGCCGCCAAATCAAACTGCCGGTACGCTTTCGCTAGGGAGGGAGTCATGTAGCTACGCTACTACAGTCCTTTCCCACGATATTTCGTTCCCATAACACCAGAAGATAAACAAATATAAAATGCAGTTTTAACAACAATACAATTTTACTACGCACAGCAATAAAAGGAATATTTCACCGTTGCATCGTCTACGTTTCCCACCATTGAAACAAAAGAATAAATACGCCGAAAAGAACAATTGCAGTTTACGACCCAATAGCTCAAAGACCAGCCGAACTTTCCCAGCGCAATAAACAAACAGGACTCTCCGATCCTAAACACCACGTGCGACGCGCCGCCTGCCGAAGCGACCCGAGTTCCTGCCGAAGTCAAACGAAGATTAGGCTAGTTGTGTATATATAACGGAACTTTTAGTAATAAATATCATTCACTGTGAACATGCAGTACGAATCACACCACCGGCGTTTCAATAATCACACAAAAATCTCCATAACCACCACAGTACGAAGGATCCCTAAAGAGAGGCGTGGTTATATCAAGATAAATTTTTTCAAAATTTTTAGGTTGATTTTTGCAGAAAATCTCTATATGGACCTATCTTGGGGGTGAGGGGGTAAAACCCACTCTTACGTTTAGCTTTCAAAATTTGCAAGTTGAAGTGGCAATGTGCAGGCCACATCACTCTACCACAGTATATAAAGAATAGTAGGTTAGCTAAGGCCGCTCGACGAGTTAATTGCCTACTCTTGCGGTGATACATAGGCGGCGCGTTCCGTACTGAGTGCATGGCCGCGGCCCCGGCCGCCTCCTTTCATTTATGTGGTTGTGTGCGTGAAAAGTGCGTGCGTACACGGTGCCGCTACTCACGCACACATTCAAACCGGCGACGGCCGATTTATATGAAGCTGAACTACTACTCCTTTACTATGGCTCTACGAACCGATAACCGACGGGGAAGAAAGGTTCTCGAGTGGCGACCACGCGTATCGGAAGACGCTCTGTAGATAGGCTCCCACTAGGTGGACCGACGACATTGTAAGAGTCGCACGGAGCCAATGGATGCAAATGGCTAATAGCCGTTCAAAGGGGGGAGGCCTATGTTCGGCAGTGGACTTCTTCCGGCTGATGATGATGAGTTCCATTTTGGATGCCGAATGGTTTTCTGTTTACCGAATCTTGTTTAAAAATTGCCAAAATCATCTTTACGTATTAATGAATGGCCACGTACCCCCTTTTCAGACATAACGGCAGTCTGCAGCGGCTACGGTTCTTCCTTAATACGCGACCAGTCCGGCAACTGTAACGCGTCCGCCTCTCTGACGTGCCTCGTGTCGTGCGCTCCTAGAGACGCGTCAGATCTGGTGCAGAGGCTGCTGCTCTTCAACCCTGCCAAGAGGCTGAGTGCGGAGCGTGCCCTGGACCACGAGTATGTGGGGAAGTAAGTAGGCATGAAAGGAGGAAGACATGACAGCAGTCTGCAGCGGCAACGGTTCGATCTGGTGCAGAGGCTGTTACTCTTCAACCCATCCAAGAGGCTAAGTACGGAGCGTGCCCTGGACCACGAGTATGCGGGGAAGTAAGTAGGCATGAAAGGAGGAAGACATGACAGCAGTCTGCAGCGGCAACGGTTCGATCTGGTGCAGAGGCTGTTACTCTTCAACCCAGCCAAGAGGCTGAGTGCGGAGCGCGCGCTGGACCACGAGTATGTGGGGAAGTAAGTACCTATCCAACAACATAAATTTATGTGAAAATGTGAGTCAAGTTCAATATTATGGGCTGGTAATGTTGGTATCATAACGACTAGGTACATTGTGAAAACGACCTAATCATCGTAAGGTCCAGATCTCAGAAGGATCATCTATGCAGAAAGCCTATATCTCGGAATGACTTTGTAGCGAAACGACTGGTTCCTTAAAAGACCTCATCTTTAATCAGGCTACATCTCAAATAGACCGGGTAGCAAAACGACTGGTTCTCGAACAGACCACACATTTTTAAAATTTTGTTTTGATGTTGAAATGCTATACATGTTATTTGTGGGCACTTGTTTGCATTAAATTTCAGGTTCCACCGCGAACGCGACGAGCCGACTCTGCCGTCAGACGTTCTGCTTCCTCTCAGAGATGACAAGCAGGTGTCCATAGACGACTACAGGAACAAGTTGTACAGCATCATGGCTAAAGGATCGCACTCCTTCAGTGGACCGCAGAGGAAGAGCTATTCCAGGTGAGGTTGCATTGTAAATCTTATCTCGTGGATCTCAGAGGGATCCAAATTTAGCCAAAGACTGATGACGGAATTTTTTTTTTTTTTTTTTTTTAATGCCCGCACAATCACATACATAGGCTCTGACCCCTAACTAGGTTTCCCTGTATCTAGGGTATCAGAAACTACGAGGATCGGGGATCCACAACACCCAGACACAGAACAAATACTTGCGCTTTTTTTTTCAATGCACAAATATTTGTCCTGTAGCGGGAATCGAACCCGTGACCTCACGCTTCACAGTCGGCTATCCGCCCATTGCGCCATATTGGTCGTCAGGTCAAATTGTTTAGAAAAGGTTCTCATTTATATTATATGCTAGCTGATCCCCGCGGTTTCACCCGCATGGGCTACAGTTTCCCTATTTTACCCTCTTTGGGGTTGAATTTCAAACAATCCTTTCTTAGTACTCCCCTACGCATCAAGACAAATATACTCTCCAAGTTTCTACGACCAGCGGTTTAGTTCTGTGCGTTGATATCAGTCAGTCAGGACTTTGATTCTTATAGATATAGATTAAAGTAGGCAGACCTCAGCAGAGGAAGGTCTATGAGACTTTTATTCTAGGCATGATTCAGGTTTTTTTAAGACTGACAGGGTAGCGTTTGGCCACACGTCATCTGATGTTTAATGACGATATGGTCTAAAATGGTACCACCTGGATTGGGAACTGGCTCTCAAGTGGGGCTCCCGGAACACACCGATTGTTGCTTGGCGACAGATGTTTAACTTGGGGCTAGTAGCTAGCCAGGCGAGCACTAGAAAATACCACCACCAAACCCGACCACCAAGCTATGGTTTCATCACGATGTTTTCCTTCACCAAAAGCTCAAGCTCATTGTAGGATTCCAACCCACGTCCTATACGGATCGCAAGCCAACGTCACTATCACGGCCATCATCGCATCAAAAGCAAGGGTCCAACCATAAAATACCTTTGCGAATCCACCATTTCTTCTTCCACAGCTCCAAATCCCACACCCTCCCAGCACCATCAACGAAAAGCAAGACTTTCCACGACGCCGATACCAAATACAAGTCCAAGTTAAGCGTGTCAGCCGATCAGAAGTATCGGCCGTCCAAACCTGAACGGCCAATAAAGGAGTACAAGTCGGACCACAGTGTGACCAAGCCGCTCAAGGCTACGAAGATGTTTGAGCATCGCCAGGAATGGGCTGAGACCAGGTGTCACGGAGACTACTTCCAGCCTGTTACTAGGTATGTGTTTGAAATTTAAGTTTGTCAGTATCGATTAGAAATTTCGATCTTCAAAAAATATCGATATTGATATTTTTTCATAAAATTATCGATATAAATCGTCGATTTTTTTTAATTGCGATACATCTATACTCGATACTAGTTGCGCCCCGCGGTTTCACCCGCGTCTTCCCGTTATCCCGCAGGAACCTTTTTCCGGGATGAAAAGTAGCCTATGTGTTAATCCAGGGTATACGCTAACTCCATTCCAAATTGCATTCAGATCCGTTCTGTAGTTTTTGCGTGAAAGAGTAACAAACATCCATCCATCCATCGATCCATGATTACAAACTTTCACTTATTTATAATATTAGTAGGATGGGCAAGCATTTGACCACAGTCTCGCCTGATGGTAAGTGAAGACGTGGTCGATTGCCTAGAAGATACTACTTAAGATACTTAAGATTCGTTGACTTAAAGACTCCCAAATTCGTATCAATATCACATCATTTTTTAACGCAGCTTGATTTTATATCTAACTAGCTGTTCCCCAAGACTTCACCCGCGTGGGCTACAGTTCATCGCCATAAAAAGTAGCCTATGTCCTTTCTCAGGCTCTAGACTATCTCTGTACCCAATTTCATTTGAATCAGTTCGGTAGTTTAGGCGTGAAAGCGTAACAGACAGACATACAGAGTTACTTTCGCATTTATAATATTACTAGCTGACCCGGCGAATTTCGTATTGCCAATAAAAGTCACCTTTTAAACCTTCCCTGAACTTCCACTAATATTTTAAGATCAAAATTATCCAAATCGGTCCAGCCATTCTCGAGTTTTAGCAAGACTAACGAACAGCAATTGATTTTTATATATAAGAAGATAGGGATTAGATTACCATTTTGCTCGACAAAAAATGACGATATATCGATATTTCTCTATCGATAAATTTAAAAACATCGACATGTTTTTGTTTTCACAATCCCATCCCTTTTTTTGTGTAAAACTCAGCTATCTGTACCAATTTTATGATTTCAATTCAATGTTCATCCCTATATAGGCTGAGCCCTTCTGAAAATGGGGCTTTGAGTGGTGGAAAGAAGAACGTTCAACAGCGAAGAAACTCCACGTCCTTCTCGACGGTCACCATCGGGGGTGACGCGGATTACTTGGGGGTGGGTCGGCAGAGGCACGGGGTCATCACAGCTAGCGCTTTAATGGACCTCAGGACCAGTATTCGATGAGCGATTCACCTAACTAGGGAATATTTGTCACCCGACTGCGAAAGGAGGGTTATGTTTTTCAACAGTATGTATGTATGTAGCTACCGCCCTCTTGTTAAGAATCTGTCACCGTGCACCTGTCGGTGTGTTCCGGCAGCCTCACTTGAGAGCCAGTTCCCAGTCCAGGTGTACACTTAGAAAAAATCCTGACTTTCCTTCTGAGTCTTACCTTCCAAAATGTACAATTTCCTTCCTTACATTACCCTAGATTTCCTTTCGACTCAAAAATCCTTCACTTTTGACTCGGAAGGATACCTAATGAATTTCGGAAGGTCTTTTTTCTCCGTGTAGCGTGACGTCATCTTCGACCATATCGTTACTTAACATCAGTACCTACCCCTAGTACAAGTTTTGAAAACGATAAAAGTTTTGGTAAACGTCGATGTTTACCACAGCCGACTTGTCAAAGTGGCAACTCGATCTGCTTAAATTCAAATAGTAACTCAATAACATTGTTGGAATATGATTATAACGATTTAAAATAACCCGTATTAACAATTTCAGTTCCTCCAAGTCTCGGTAAGATTCGCTGAAAAAAATATGTATGGACGGAAACGAAAACTTTTATAGTTTTTGTAAACTATCAAAACCTGTCCTAGGGGTGGGTACAGGTGACATGTGGTCAAACACTACCATGTAAAAACTAAAAAAAATAATTGTATTTATATTTCTTTGGCACGGCCTGTAGCCTAAATGGCTTGACGGATTTTAACATATGAGGTGTCATTAGATTTGTCTATATCGTGGGAGTGACGTAAGGTACTTTGTTTTGGCGCAGTCGGGTTCTCTTGTTCCTTTTGAAATGTGTAATCTTGTCTACGAAGTTCTTTCTTTTTTCATTGCAAACTAACCGCGTCCCGCGGTTTCACTCGCGTCTTTCCGTTATCAGGAACCTTTTACCGGGATAAGACGAGGCTTATGTGTTACTCCAGGGTACACTGAGAAAAAAATCTAGCTTTCCTTCTGAGTCTTACGTTTCAAGACCGATTCCTTCTTTTTGCTACCTTAGTTTTCCTTCTGAATCACAAATCCTTCCCTTTTGACTCGGAAGGAAAACGGTGTTTAGGAACGTCTTTTTTCTCCGTGTATAAGCTATCTCCGTTCCAAATTTCACTCAGATCTGTTCAGTAGACAATAGACAATATATTTATTTGTGGCAAAAAACAACATACACTTTACAAAATAAAATTTGATAATAAACATAAACAAAAGAAATAAACTTAAATACTAATACAAAGACAATCAATTACACGTTTTTTGCCACAAACCGGTACCAACTCAGCATAATGCTGGGTTCTTTCGAACCAGCAGAAGAAGAAGAAGAAGAAGTTTTCAGAAGTCGGAAGTTTTTGCGTGAAAGAGTAACAGACATCCATTCTCACAAACTTTCACATTTATAATATTAGTAGGATAGACATTTGCCGTGTTGGATCATTGAAATGTTTGTGGATCTCACATCTCTCAGTGATTTATCATTTTTAGGACGAGATACTCTGAGAAAAAAATCCTGTCTTCCCTTCTGAGTCTTACCTTCCAGAACCGATTCCTTCCAAAATGTACAATTCCCTTCCTTACTTTACCTTAGTTTTCCTTCCAACTTAAAAATCCTTCCCTTTTGACTCAGAAGGAAAGTGTATTTCGGAAGATCTTTTTTCTCCGTTTAGGACTATAATATGGTTTTTAATGAGTTATTTGAAACGGTTTAATGATATATTTAATAAATTTATGTAACAGTTTATTAAGATGTGTCACGAGTCACGACCATATTCATCATAGGGAACGGCATTTCAAAAAGCAATGATTTTTTATACAAAACTCGTAAAAACAAAAAAAAAATGTATTTAAATTATAATGGACTGTAAAATTGCTCACTATTGATTTCTCTAGTCTCGATTGTACAGTCAACGACAAAAGTCGCTAAACAATCACAATTTTTTCTATTATCCTCTTAGACACCAATTGTTGACCTCATCATCACCTAAAATCAGGTGTGTTATGTTGTGGTCAAAATGTCAAAAAAATGTAAAATAAACAATAATAATTGCTGATTTGAAACACATTTGGAAAATCGAGAACGATCAGCTACTTTTGTCGCTGACTTTACCTAGTAACTAAAACGTAATGACTTAGATGTAGGAGGTAACATTATGTACTTAATTAATATTTTATTAAGGGCGTCGTCAAGGAGGTCAGCAGACCCAGAAAGAAAATAGGCAAGACAGGAAAAAAATTTGCTATGCAAGGCTGCAAAGTTGTATTTTGGCGCGAGTACTTGTATTGAAACCTGAGCAAGCGAAGGATTCTAAGATTGAACCATGAGCGAAGCAAGTCGTTCAAATATAGAATCCTGAGCATAGCGAGGGTTTCAAATGTACTACAGCGAGGAAAATGCTAGATGCAATGCAAGAAAAACAGATAAAATAGGTTTGTTTGTTTTTTCATGCAATAGTCATGCTGGCCAGTGCGATTATTCCAAAAAGAGGTTGGCACTCTGACATGAAATAAGTATTGTTGCATTTTAAGTGGACTGGCGGTATGGAAAATTATTGAATAGAAAGTTTCAAAGTTTAAAAATACTTTCCACGCTAGCGCGCAAAATGCGCTTTTGCTCTCAGATTTCGAATGACAAACAGACTCTTTCCGAGCTTGTGAGGTGAAAAAGTAATTTATTGTCCAATTAATAATTCCCCCGCGATGCAATCATTCATTACACACTCTATGCGTGTGTTTTTAAAAAAAAAACACAAGAAATCGACAACAAGTTTATTTTTTAATATTTTTTTGTAGTAGGTTTTTTTAACCGACTTCAGAAAGGAGGAGGTTTCTCAATTCGACCGTATATATGCTTTTTTATGTTTGTTCGCGGATAACTTTTTCGTTTATGAACCGATTTTGATGATTCTTTTTTTGTTGGAAAGGAGATATCTCAAGGGTGGTAGTACCATGATAAGAAAACCAGGATCTGATGATGGTATCCAACTTTGGACATAAATACATATATATAAAGTATGTTTAATCGGGACCAGAGTCTAAAAAAACAATAATTTAGAAGAAACATGTGTAATAAAATGGTAGATAATAAATCAATTCACATTCTTATTAATAAAAGCGATACAATAACAGGGTGGAGTGGGAGAGCTGGGTTCCTAGCCAAGATGCATTCTGCAATCGTTGACGCTAATAGAAAAGAAGAAAAATGTATTGGTTTGACATAATATTTCAACGCTAAGTCACGTGGTCAGAAATATGTCAAACCAATACTTTTTCTTGTTTTCTATTAGCGTCAACGATTGCAGAATGCACCTTGGCTAGGGGCGCTGATGTGCGCAGCCATCAAAAACAAAAACCGCGTATCGCTGAATTCGCGTAAAACGGGGTAGCGTAAGTCGGAGTATTACTGTAATTCGTATGCTTTATTATATTTCTCTTTCATCTTGCCCCTTATTGGCCAATGGGCATGGGCTGGCGACGCCCTTATTATATAAATAATTATATTAAAAATTACTCTAAAGTTAATTAAGTCACTTCAAAGCCTTATAGCTCTATAGACAGATTATAAAATAATGTACTACTTAAATTGTTAGACTTCACACCAAAAAAATGTTTTGAGACCAATCTTGAAAGTAGTCGATATTATCTAGTCAGTATTATAAATGTATTGTAAATTATATTTATAATAATAAAATAATATAGTTCCTGCACGATGTTAATAGAGAACGGAACTGTTTACGCGTTTGTGTAGAATGTAAACGAAAACGATCCAATAATAACTAAAACTTCGGACGCATTGTACAATTTTCATATTTGTACAAATGCATTAGCAGTACAAGTTTGTACAATTTTTAAGAGTCATTTTACATATTTATTCAAATTACAAATTTAAAACATGCTACTTCAAGGTACATCAAATATAACTTAACTTAACCATAGTGTAAAAGTAAGTTAGGGTGCAGTGGGGGTGACCCTTGGGCCTTGGGCCACCCCTAAGCCGCCAACATGTTTATTTTCATCTGTGGTCAAATATATGGAATGTGGAATTATACGAATGTGGAATTGTACTCATAATGAAATCGTACCAATGTGTCCGAAGCCAAAAATAGCTCCCGAACGAAGGTACCAATTTTGATTTAGTTATTTGATCGAGAGTTTACACTAGTTCATGACTCGTTTACAGTTGTATCGTACTTTACGTTGTGTTTTTCTCAGTATAAAATATATTTTTTACTTTACAATTTTCGTTGAAATAATTTTTGATATTTTATTGTGTGGTGTGGTGGTGCGGTTTTTGTTGGTAATTAATAAATATTATTGGATCGATTTCATTACAAGCTTGGGCGTAGAAGTTGTTAGTACTTGCTCAAAATCATAATGCAACTTATGATCGAAGTCAAGTGACCTTATTTTAGATGAATAAAAAAATTACTCAGACTAGTCAAATTCTAGTGTTATGCTCAAGATTCACTGTGGCACAATGATTTATATAATACGCATTATGTATTTTTAGACATATATGATATACCTATAACGATATTAATGTCTCGGTGTTGGTTCGATCTGCTCGTACCCCTTTGTACATAAACATTTGTAAACACTAGTCCTAGTTAACAAAATCATCAATGTGAACATATTGTAACAAATACTTGCCTTTACACAGAAATAGATAGAATTACCTTCGGACACATTGGTACAATTTCTATATTTGTACATATGCATTGGCAGTACAAGTTTTACAATTTTTGATGAGACATTTTCATGCTACTTCAAGGTATATCAAATATAACTCAACTATGGTGTAATATGTAGTAGGTTAGGGTGCGGCGCCAACGTGTTTATTTTCATCTGTGGTCAAATACATGGAACGTGGAATTGTACTAATTAGAAAATTGTACTAATATAAAAATTGTAATAATATGGAAATTGTACCAATGTGTCCGAAGCCATAGAATGTAGTTTGGAATTGTAGTTTTACAACACTATGACTTAAAATAGAGTTCCGTAGGTAACAAAGACTAATAGTTTTGCTGTTTTAATTATGTATTAGTGACATGTTTCAGGCACTTTTGTAATAATTTTACATGGTCAAGTAAATGATTGGATTGAATATTGTGTTGTTTTTGTTTCGAAACCCTTTAAATAGGATTTTAAGTCGCTTTCGCGTGCTCAAAAGGCAGGCAACTACACTGAGAAAAAATTCCTGACTTTCCTTCCGAGTCTTCCGAGTCTTCCAAGACCGATTCCTTCCAAAATGTAACCCATTCCTTTCTTATTTAACCTTAGTTTCCCTTCTGTGTCAATAGGGAAGGAAGTTACTTCTGATTCCTTCTGTTTTTCGAATAGTATTTTTTCTCCATGTACCTCTGAATAGCCAGGCTGATTCGTGATCGCTTCCTTCCAACCTAACCTTAGGACCATGGAAGAATAACTCTATGATAAACGTATCAAAGCAAAAAAAAATGAGTAGAGAAAGTGTTCCTACAGTCTCACTTGAGAGCCAATTCCTAGTCCAGGTGTAGCGTGACGCCATCTTCAACCACATTGTCACTTAACATCAGATGACTTGTGGTAAACTATTGATAAACAGTGTAAGCTTAAAAAAACCTCGTAGACAACTGTTTGAAAAACAGTTACGATGGCGGCCGAAAGGAAAAAAATTGACCCTATAAGGAGATCGTTTTTCATTTGGAGGTACGGAACCCTAAAAAGAAAAAGACCTTTTTAGTTGTCCCTCACTCTTACCTCCTTTTCAGTATAAGTTCTTCACCTTTTTGGCAGAAAGAAGTAGAACCTGAACAACACCAAAAAACGAAATCAGGCAGAGATAAAATCAAAACTTTCACCATCAAAATATTTACAGAACTAAATCAGTAGAAATCAAGATGAAATATTTATATTTATATTCCATTCTTTTGTTGTATGCCATTGATACAGTGATTGGTAAACATGTGGTGCCATATCTCATTCTAGACCCCGAAGTAAGATTCTCTAATGAGAATCAAACGGACATGAAGGTAGGTTGCACATAAATACAAACATAGAATTATATGTCTTATAATTCTATGAATAAAAAATGCAAAGCTAGGCTCGGTCATCCAGACAAACTTTGGTGCCCCTATAAACCTTTACATTTGGATAAACTAGTTCATAATCTAACTAATTGCAGGACGCAATCAACCAAAGCGGCATTTCTTTGTTTTTAAAGTAAACATAGAGCGAGACTTCCCGTTTGTATGACCGCTCTATACCTACACAAATAAAAATTATAGAAATTATAAAGAAATAGGTATAGAGCGGCGAAAAATAGGCAATAGTACTTAAAGTACACCGAGAAAAAAATTCTGACTTTCCTTCCGAGTCTTTACCTTCTAAGACCGTTTCCTTCCTTATTTTGTATTAGTTTTCCTTCTGAATCACAATTCCTTCCCTTTTGACTCAAAAGGAAAACTGTATTTCGGAAGGTCTTTTTTTCTCCGTGTATTTATCTCTCTCGAACTGAATGCAACCAGGCAGTCCACGCAGCGTATGCCTTACTTGGTGAAATATATTACATACATGTTGAAATGGTTGTATGCAGGCTTAACAACATTTAGGTATAGGTATAAATATGGCCCTTTTTCATTTCTAAAAGACAAAATAAAATTTGGACCCAAATACTCAGCCTGCAGCCTACTCAGCCTGTTAGTAAATCCATTACTGCCGCCTGAACTTGATTACACGTAATGAGTAGGATCATCCAATATTTTGAACTTCAACAGTTCAAAATCCTACGCGGGAATGCACCGCGCTCGTCATCCTGAGATCCTTTTATGCCATGTAATTTATTTTTTAAATATCGTCTCTACCTTGTAGTTTGTACTAAATGTTTTGATTCAACGCAGGCCAGCAGAAAAGCAAGAGACTTCAAATATACTGAGGTTAGTACGCAATACATTTTTTAAGTATTGTATATAGAAGGGATAATAGCTCAGTAGTTACCAGGCGTCGTCGCGTGGCATCTTCGACCACATCGTCATTTAACATCAAGTAAGGGCTAGCGCTTACATACAACTTTTAGTTGAACAACTGTTTTGTTGTGTATCATATGTTTAAAAGAATTTAAAGCGCACATACAGTCAACTCGATAGTTGTTCGACAAAAAAGCCAAAAAGCTATATCGATTTGCTTTTGATTTAAAAGTTGGACAACTATTGATCAAGCGCTCAATTTGTATTGCATTGTATTGATGTGCGCAGACCATCGACTAAACAGTCGATCCGATTAAACGTTTCTTCACTCATTCTATAATATTTGAAAAACTTGTCTGGGTGCTCTTTCAGCTTAGAATGTAACGTATGAAATATTCCACTAGATAATCTATCACTAAGTACAGGATGTACACAGTATCTTCTTTTTTTATCTCTCTTAAAATTTCTATAAAGCAAAGCACAAACTAAAACTTTGTTGTTAATTGACATGGTTTGTAAACACCTTGACTCGAGCGTTGCTGAATAAAGACTGGTCGATTTGAGAAGATATAAAATCGATTGTATACGCACTTCCATCAACTAAACTGTTCAGTTGAGTAGAAATCACGAAAAGTACACAACTCGACGAAACAGTTTAGTCGATGCAACAGTTGTATGTAAGCGCTAACCCTAACTTGTGATCAAACCCTACACCCACATTTATAAGTTAGACTCCAATTCGGGATTTTGAACTAATTATAAATGTTTGTATGCAGGATTTTAAGTCAAAGTGAATCTTTAAGGAATATTGTATCTACCCTCAAAGAGTTATCTCAAATTTATTGCTATCAAATTATTTGAGAACCATAAAAACCAGACGTGTATTTCTTTTGTTTAATCGAGCTCATGGTGGAAATGCGCTTCGCCTTTGTAACTCAGCCCTTCCCTTCCAGTACCTTCCCTTTGAAAATCTCATAGACAGAGACAAAGATAAGGACACGAGCGAGTATTGGAGAGAGACGGAGATACTGTCCTTAGTCCGCAACAAGGAAGCTGATATAGACTACGAGCGGTGTTCGCGGAGCCCTCAAATCAGCATTGTTCAGTTCACGACCAGAAGGATGGTCAGGCCTATCTGTAAGACAAGCTTTGGTAAGATATCTTGAAGCAAGCTACGACTGTTAACAGCTGATGTGGTGCAATGGGCGAACAGCTAACTGCGAAGCGAGAGGTCGCAGGTTTGATATCCGCTCTACAGGACAAATATAGTGTGTCATCGTCAGTTTCTGGGTCAAGCCATCTTCACCAATTAAACTAAACGCGATCAGCAGGTCGATTCTAGTTCACTCGGAAAGTTTCCGCGACGGATTCGACGTCACTTTCGCTTCACGGAAACGTTTTACGAGAGCAAATAGGTGGCGGAAACTTTTCCGTGATTGAGCAGCTGGTTTGTCAAATTAAATATCAGTTTCCAAATTCAGATTAATGGATAGCGTCTAAAAAAATATCGCGGAAACTTTTCCGAATCCGTGGTCGGAAGTGTTTCCGAGTGAATTAGAATCGCACTGCAGGCCAAGCTATATACAGTCAGTTCACGCGTCGATATGAGTTTAGCTTGGCTTGGTCTGATGACGTTTTGTTAGACCTATCGTTTTTATTTTAGATCACCAGCTCTGCCCCCAATGTGCTCATTTTGACAACCATTCCGAGTGCGAGCTGTTTCGGGACTCTTGCAAGTAAATATTTATTTATAAGGTACACAAAACAGGACATTTTCAGTACATTCCTATAAAAGTAACAGTAAAGTCTTAATCCAGCAAATATCCCTAAATATGCATACACATAATGTACTTTTTATTTCTTCAATATAGAGTTCTGGAATGAATGCTTTGATTTAATTGTTACTGCACCATTTGATAACCACGAGCGAGCGGTGACGACGACGGTGACGGCGACGACGACGACGACGACGTAAAAGGCTGTTTAGGACTCAACAATCCAGTTCCAGTTTCATATGCACCAGTGACTAGCACCATCGATGGTGCATACGGTACAGTCAGCGACAAAAGTAGCTGATCATACTCGATTTTCCAAGTGCGTATTAGATCGGTAATGTTTATTTTTTCCTGACAACTTACAATGTTGCGTTTGACCATAACACAACACAGATGATGTTAAGTGATGATTCGGTCGAAAGTGAGTATTTAAGATGATAAAGAGAATCGGAAAATTTGTTTTTGTTCAGCGACTTATGTCGTTGACTGTACATAGCAGTGTCGTTTGCACCAATTAATGATGGTTGAAGCGATGACGGCTCAGTGGTAGTGACGTCCGGCTGGCGATCTGTAGGTCGTGGGTTTGAATTCTACAATGAGCTTGAGCTTTCGGTGAAGGAAAACATCGTGATGAAACCATAGCTTGGTGGTAGTGCATTTTCTAGTGCTCGCCTGGCTAGCTAACCACCATCAAGTTAAGTATCAGTCTGTCGCGAAGCACCTATCGGTGTGTTCCGGCAGCCTCACTTGAGAGCCAGTTCTCAATTCAGGTGGAGCGTGGCGTCATCTTAGACCACATCGTCACTTAACATCTGGTGACTTGTGGTCAAAAACTACCCTGTAAGTAGTAAAAAAGAAAGGTGCTAGTAAATGGTGCATATGAAGAAACTGGGAGGATCAGCGCCGACGGTATGATCGTGATTGTAAAATCAGCCTTAAAATTGCCCAGTGAGAGAAGAGTCCACCCGTCTGAATATCGGCAGTATTGTGACAGGAAGTACGGAAAGTTCCGGACCATGTTCCTGCCGGCGGACTACACCAAGTGTCGGTGCTGCGATGAGTGTATTCAATACAGGGGTTTGTATATTTTACTTATCATCATCATCATTATTATTATCAGAATCAGAATCATTTATTGCATGAATACAGGTTATAAGGCGATGTTACAAAATATAATACAGATCTCCATATTCTACCCTGATTGGGTGTGCAAAATCACAATTTGTTACATAATAATATGTCAGCATGATACTTAAAATTAATAGTTATAAAATTCAATCTAAATACAATTCCATAGTTATTAAATTTATTTAAGATATGATTTAAATAATTATATGTAGATACATTAAAATGAAATAGAATAAAATAATTTATGTCATGATAAAGAATTACTCACTAATAGAGTAATAAGCCTTATCGAGCAGAAAGTCCTTCACTCTTTTTTTAAAAACAAACATTGAATGAGTGTCCCTAATTGCCAGCGGTAATTTGTGCAAAATATACTATTGCCATAGACTGCGGTTTGGCATTTCACATTCCATAGTCTATTCTTATGTCTGCTGCTTGTTAATGTGTCATAGTTGGTAATGTCTGTCTTAATATCTTTTTTTTTTTTTTTTTTTTTTTGTTTTGTTATGGCGTCACACGATTAGTGTATTTGCCAGTGTCAAGTATAAAATATTTCAAACTCAGAGAGTTGAATCAAGTTTAAATGATGATGGTGTTGATGATGATGAGATGATGGGATGAGGATAGTGTTTAAGTAAAGTAGTGGCGCTTTACTTAAACTTTACACGGACTTTTTTGGAGCAACTAGAAAAGTCACTCACAACTTTATTTCAATTTCCCACACTCGTACACATTAACGAACACATAATGGTTAATAATCCACCAATATTACACATTATCACTCGAAGAAACACAAGTTTTGGAAATAAAAACAAAATTTTCACGTTGACAACTCGATTGCCGCCAAAAAAGTCCTCTTAATATCTTATCATCATTATCATCATCATCATTGGCTCATTGCGTTCCCACAGCTGGGACTTTGGCCTTCCTTCAGAGAGAAAGACAATACCTATTATTTCTTCTCATTTTCCATACGGTAAAAGCAATATCTACTTAAAATTTTCCCAATAGGTGGCTAAGATTGTGACCTTAACTAGATTTTATTTGACTGTTTCTTGAGTTTCAACAGTAACAAACATACATACATACTCTCAAACTATTCCATTTATATAATTTATAATATTACTAACTATGCCCTGCGGTTTCACCCGGCGTGGATTAAACTTTATCACGACAAAAAGAAATATCTGTTCAGCGGTTTACGCGTGATAAAGTATCTTAAGGACAGAAAGAGTTACTTTCGCATTTATGTATAACATTATGTACTTGGTATATAATTAGGTAGTATGATTATCAAATTCTTAGAAATTTTAGACGCTGCGCCGCTTGACCTGATGCTGGCACTTATGATTTATCGAATTGTTATTTTCAGAAATGGACCAGTCCTGCGTAAACGACGAATACAGCTTTGACGCAGAGGAATTTTTGCCTGTTACTACACTCGGTAAAAAAAAAATATATATGCGTCCACTGGAGAACCTCCTCCGTTTTTTCGTTGGTTAAAAACTAAAATGAGAACTGTTACCTTCTTATATTATATATTCCTAGCCGAGCCCCGCGATTTCACCCGTGAGCAGATTCCCACACGATTTTATCATGGGACGAGCTGTTCCCCGAGAAGTCACCCGGGTGAACTATTGTCTCGATAAAAAGTATCTTAAGACCTTCCCTAAGGTTCTTTATATCTGCGAGTGGAGGTGCCGTTTAAATCGGTCCAGTCGTTTCAGAGATTAGCGGGAACAAACAGACAAACACCACCAAAAAAAAATTTTTTTTTATGTAAGTAGTTTTGTATCGTATATACTTTCACATGAATTAAGTGAAAAGCTGTTAATTTGAAATTACGAACAAACACTTCAATTTTATTTATTTGTATAGATGACGGTGCGATCATATATCATGCTGCTCGGCTTGCCATTCGTCCTTGATCCATTTTATTTTCATTATACATCAATTGAGTCGATCCATCAATTAATTATTGAGGAAATATAAACATTGCCACCAAATTCACAAGGCGAAAGTCCACATTGTATTTGGCACAAACAACTGGATTAATTTACTTTGCGTTTGATATATCATTTACATTATCTACTACGGATAGGTATAGAATAAGATAGACAGTAACGGAACTTGTCCTTTTTTGGAAAATTAGGGTAGACGATGACTAGGGGTGCGTAATTTAAGTTTTTGCTAAATATTTGAGGTGCGATAAATGTGAAATATCACCCCGTGGCCGACAGACCTGCCTGAAAGCCTATCTGAAAGTAAAACACGTTAAATAACACAATCTATGCAGTGTTCTATTGATTTTAAAAATAAGCATATATATAGGGCCTCTGGATATTGGTTTTTTTAATATTATTATATTGAAGGTTGTAACTTTAAAAAAAAGGGGTACTTTGCACATTTTTGTCTGAAAACATAAATACAAATTTTTCATTTTTTCTGAGCTGGGTGCTTTGTTGTCTTTGTATCGTGAAGATTAACATTTTATTAGTTTTTACTATTTAATTGCAAAGAAAAATGGTTGTAATTACTTAGCCCCATTTTTCAGTTTTCCTTTTTTTTCTTTTTTTTTCTTTTTTATCACGGAGTCATAAAAGAGTTTTGGCGCTCGCGATAAAAACGCACAACTATGCCTACCGAGTTAACTTTTTCCATAACATTGCTGTTGCCCTACATAGGAGGATTTTTGGATAGATTCCATTTTCCCATTCACTAGTGTTATTACATGATTCGGTTTGGCTAGATTTCAGGGCGGGCTGCAACCCGTATTGGGGCCACCCGGAGCAAGAGTTGAAGGCCTTGAGATGTGATGAGGTGCTGCGAAGATGTGAGAGATTTCTTTAACGTATTTTTTTTATTAAGACGTGAAAGGAGTTGAGTTCTATGCGTTTTTTATTGATATCTGATAAATTGTTATACGTAGTTGAGTTTTTAGGATACCCGATAGCAATGGCGTGCCTCACGTGATAACCCAATAATTTGTAAACCAATAACTCTACAATAAATTTGTTAATGCTTAGTTTAATTTTGTAACTGAGCAACATCAAAAAATAGTGTAATTTTCAGGTGTTCCTGTCAATATTCCGACTTTACCAAATGAAACTGTTACTCATTTTCAGTAAGCATAATATAATAGTCTTTTATTTACATTTACGCCAGCAATGGAATAAAAGAACATTTGTGTACAGTCAACGACAAAAGTCGCTGAACAATCACAGTTCTTTCTATTCTCCTCATCATCTAAGACACCAATTTTTGACCTCATCATCACCTTAAATCAGGTGTGTTATGTTGTGGTCAAAATGATACCATGTAAAAAGTAAAAAAAAAAACAATAATAATTACTGATTTGAAACACATTTGGAAAATCGAGAACGATCAGCTACTTTTGTCGCTGACTGTACAACAAATTTAGAGGAGGAGGAACGTCTCACGTGTCATAATTATGGAAACAGTTCAAGTTAACTTAGCTTTACATGATAGAAAAGATAAATTAAGAAATTATCCCATCCCAAAAACCATGGCAACAAAATTGGCAAAACATGCATAAGATTTCAGTTTTCCTACCATCTCAGACATACAAACATAGTCAAAATTACATAGATCTCTCTCTGTTGTGTGTGTGTGTGTGTGTGTGTGTGTGTGTGTGTGTGTGTGTGTGTGTGTGTGTGTGTGTGTGTGTGTGTGTGGTGTGTGTGTGTGTGTGCGACCGGTAACCGCGCTCGCACTGAAGCTGATTGGTTCACGTACACACGTAGGTACGTGCAAAACGGCTTATACAAGAAGAAGAAGAAGGTCGCGTGTTTTTCGTTGATGATAATGCTTTTTGAAACTGCTACTGGAATGCTGAGCCCAACCATGCATGATTTATCGCTACCGTACGTAATTTCCTACAGCCGCCGTAACTACCGGTTCGAACCTCCCTCGAACGATCACGACTGCCCGATCTCTTGCCGCGGCTACAACTGCTACGGGGGCTTGGTGAAGGAGAAACAATGCGCTCCCGGCTCCTTCCTGCCACACAAGGACGAGTGCAACTGCTGCGGCAAATGTAGCACCTATCAGCGTAAGTCATGTAGCACCTATCAGCGTAAGTCATGTAGCACTTGGGATCGTAACTTTTGTAGCACCTATCAACGTAGGTCATCGTCAGTCATGTAGCACCTATCAGCGTAAGTCATGTAGCACCTATCAGCGTAAGTCATGTAACACTTAGAAACATAAGTCTTGTAGCACCAGCATATGTCATGTAGCACCTATCAGAGTAAGTCATGTAGCACCTATCAGCGTAAGTCACGTAGCACCTATCAACGTAAGTCATGAAGCACTTAGAATCGTAACTTTTCTAACACCTATCAGCGTAAGTCATGTAGCACGAGTCAAAGTATATTCTAAGCAAATTAAAGTAGTTCTGTGGTAGTAGGAAAGAATTCCTATTATTTAAAAGTGTGGGACTAACTTTACGCACAGCATGTGCTACGGGTACTACGAATAGGTCCCTTTTCGAAATTTTTTTAGTGCTGTAGCGCAATAGTGGAATCAATGATGTAGCATAGCATTATGTGTGCTACGAGTGCTACAAATTGGCTATTTATTTGAGCTTATAGCTGCTACGTAGCTTGACAATTCGGCTACAGCGCGCGGCTACAGCATTTTCAATACATAATTATATTATTATTTGTTACAGAACTGAACGAGAAATGTGCCAATTTCAAAAAAACTATCCACTTGGTCAATAACAGTACAGAAATAGAGGTGAATAGGGTTGTATTTCAATAAAATATTTTTTGTTTCATACTTCTTTCAGGGCAGGGTTTGACAACAAGCCATCTGATTTTAATTAACGATGTGGTCGAATTCTCATTTCAAGTTTTACTTTATTATTGTATATTATTTACTGAACACCAACATCTATTGTTACAATAAAAATAATACATTTTCAATAATATTTTTTCTAACTATTTCTCACTACGCCAATTTTCGCAAAATATCATTTTCTTATGAATTCATTTAAACAGGTTTACTACTTTTATTGTGTTTCGAGTTACAATTTGTACAGTTAGAGTAATGGATAATTTGTGAAATGAGATGTTTCTTCTAGGTAGAAGAGGAGTTCCTGGACCCTGGTTGTGATGATGGACTGGTCTGTAAGCAAGGCCACTGTCAGGATATCCACAACGTTCAGCCCGAGCTCGGCAGCCGGAGGAAGAGGGACGAGGGACTACTGACACCTAATGGTTACACTGACACCTAATGGTTACACTGACGCCTAATGGTTACACTGACACCTAATGGTTACACAGACACCTAATGATTACACTGACACCTAATGGTTACAATGACACCTACTCTTAGGTTTTTCGAAGCGATGATCACTCCAGGTGTAGCGTGATGCCACCTTCGACCACATCGTCACTTAACATCGGGTGACTTGTGGTCAAACGCTACCCTGTAAGTAGAAATATAAAAAACTAGCTGTTCGCCGCGGTTTCACCCGCGTGGGCTACAGCTTTATGAATGCAAAGTCTCAGCCCGATCGGTTCAAAATTGACATAGTTTCATACAAACTTTCATCCCCTATTTTATCCCCTTGGGGGTATAATTAATGAATATCCTTTCTTAGCGGATGTCTACGTCATAACATCTACCTGCATGCCAAATTTCAGCCCGATCCGTCCAGTGGTTTGGGCTGTGCGTTGATAGATCACTATGTCAGTCAGTCAGTCACCTTTGAGTTATATATATTTAAGATAAGATATCGCTCAGCGGTAGTTACGTTGGCTTGCGATCCGTAGGTCGTGGCTTCGAATCTTAAAATGAACTTGAGGTTTCGGTAAAGGAAAACATCTTGATGATACTATAGCTTGGTGGTAGGGCATTTTCTATTGCTCATCTGGCTAGCAACTATCGGCAACCCCACGCACTTAAGAGGCAGTTCTCAATGCAGGTGTAGCGTGGCGCCACCTTCGACCACATCGTCACTTAACCTCAGGTGACTTGTAGCCAAAAGATACACTGTAAAAAAATATATATACGTCGACTTGAGAACATCCTCCGTTTTTTTTCGTCGGTTAAATAGGGGGAAAAAATACCGGGCGAGAGATTTTTGTTTCTAGTTTTTTTCGTCCTCAGAACCTTGTAAGAAAGAGATGAAGTACTTCAAGAAGAAACACGGAGAAGAAGGTCATCTTCACTTCGATGCTCCCCAGTGTACTCCACTGTGGCTTTATTCACCAGTTCAGGTACCTGTTGTACGCCTAGTTCCCAAAGGTTTTGAAAACTATAAAAGTTTTCGTAAACGTCAAGTTTACTACCGCCAACTTGTCAAAGTGGCAACTCGCACTCAGGGCCGGATTAACCATTAGGCAGATTAGGCAACTGCCTAGGGGCCCCGCATCGACTAGGACCCCGTTCACCCAGAAACTTATATCGGATAAAAAATTATTCGTTATTTATTTTAAAAACAACAGCAGCATATTTTGTTATCGTGTTGTAAGTTGTCACTGTGATCTGTTTGTTTGTCAGTGCCGTCGATTTGTCTGCTACTGCTCCCTGGAGGACGGGACCTTCATCGAAGGAATCAAGGTGCCGAGAGTGGAAGTGTCCAATATGAACTGTGGTTAGTTTTGTATAGAAACTACAACTTTTTACGCAAAAACTACTCAACGGATCTGAATGAAATTTGGAATGTAGATAGCTTATACCCTTTTTTTGCGTGGGGAAATGCTGATGTATACCATTCAGCCGATGGGGTCGGCCGAATGGTTATGTGGGACTTGCACCCTAACTAAAACCACCACGATGAGCAATCCTGGCCGCTGCGGCTGTTGAGAGGGACGGGTCCAGGTAGCTTTGGCAGTCTACTTTCACGCCCCCCAGCGGCAGGCCCTAGGGTCCTGGGCCGCAGACCTAGGAGGGGCTTCCTGGCTCATAGGAGGAAGCCCCCAAGATAGCTTATACCCTGGATTAACACATAGGCTACTTTTTATCCCGGTAAAAAGGTTTTTGCGGGATAACGGGAAGACGCGGATGAAACCGTGGGGCACAACTATTGTAACATATCCGTAATAACATAGTAAAAATATAATTTTACTATGGTAATAATGACCGTAACGTTTTCACCAGACTGCGCTAGAGAGAAGTGCCGCACCGGTTCTGACGTCCAGTGCGATGGTTACGGCAACTACAGGGATGCCGTGTTCACGCCCCACGTGGACGAGTGGGACAGCTTTAGGACAACGGAACCTGACGGTATTAACCAAATGTCAATCTTACTTCCTACTTCCTATCAATCCCCATCATCATCAGCCGGAAGAAGTTCAGCAAATCTATCTACATCTATTCTTCTACACTAATATTATAAAGATGAAAGATTTCAGTGTTTGTTTGTTTTTTTGTTTGCATTGGCTCCGAAACTACTGGACCAATTTTAAAAATCCTTTTTCTGTTGGAAAGTTATGCTATCCCCGGCGGACATAGGCTATGCTATATTTTCATAAAATTTAGGGATCCTTACTAAAACTACAATAATGTCACCCAAGGTGTAAAAAAAACTCCCTAAAATATTCTTTACATCGCGTGCGCTGCGAAAACTATTGATGATAGAATAAAATAATGTACTGCGACTTTGCAGAACTTATCATTATTTACAAAAATGTCGCGACAACATATGTCTAACTATTATAGTTATGCCCAATAAGTTTTATAGTATTTTGGTAAATTAATTGTAATGCCGCCGCTAGAAATGGCTGTTTATGTGAATCTTGGTATTAATCGTTTCAAAATAAATTATTTTATATTCAAGATTGCTTCAATACCTTTATGTAACTTTTTGAATTATTCGATTCGGACATTCCATTCGGAAGATATCAAGAGTTTAAAAATTGTAGTATTAGAAAACAGTTGTAGTAGCTGGGCAGCAAAGCACCCTATGCAATGTGGGCCTTACTGGGGTACGGGACGGGCCGTACGGGAGGAAGGGTTTATGTGTGTCACGTGTGTATTATAATTTTGAAATTTTTGTTAAATACCCGTGCAAAGCCGGGGCGGGCCACTAGTAAAAAGTCAAAAAGTCAAAGTCAATTTTTATTTATTCAATAGGATACATTGTGATCACTTTAAAACGTCAAACTTAAAACTAGCTACGCCTGTTCCAACCTCCTTACGCCGGCAAAAGAACAGGAAAGAAACGCCCGGCAGGAAATTTTTTTGGCGCGATCACATTGACAATTTTATTCTTATTACTAATTGATTGAATTGGAGCAAGTTCACTAAAATCCCAAGCTTTTTTTGTCATCTAATGGTCCGATATTTTTTAATTAGCTTTACTAATAAGATTTCTCTTGTTTGGTCGTACACATTGGGATATGGGAACATGAATATTAATGAGGTGAAATAAACATGAAAGGTTGTGAGTTTATGGTCAGGGATTCCCCGGGAACTCTCTTGAATAGAAATCTAATGTACTAAACACTTGCAGTAGGATGTTTACGTAATGCGTTACTAGTAAATAGATATTTTTATTAGTACAGTGTGTCGTAATTACCTACTTATATACCTACACTAGTTGCGCTATGCAGTTTCAGCCGCGACTTACGACTTCCCCGTTATTCCGCAGGAACCTTTTTCCGGGAAAAAAGTAGCCTATGTGTTAATCCCGGTTACAAGCTATCTTCATTCCAAATTTCATCAAAATCGTTTAGTAGTTGCAGTGATACGTGGTAACAAACATTCACACATACACACAAACTTTCGCATTTATAATATTAGTACTTAGGATTAGTAGGATACTCACTTACGCACTCTTATATAATTTAGTGACGGCTGAACAGAATTTCATAAAATTTGGTACCTAAATAGTTTCACTCTAGGTCCCAGAACACACCGGTGTACAGTTCCTGCAGAATAACGGGGAAACCGCGAGTGTAGCCGCGGGGCGCCACTAGTCTTTACAAACATTACAAAGAGGTAAAGCTTGTTGTATGATTTGTATGTTACGGCTAGTCTACGGAACCCATCATCATCATCATCTGCCCGTGCCAGTCCACAGCTCTCCTAAGGCACGCCACTGAGCCCGGTCTTCGGCCCTTCTCATCCAACCACTGCCAGCCACTCGGCGCAATTCGTCGCTCCTTGTCGCAGGGCGTCCTACACTACGTCTGCCAAGTCGCGGTCTCCACTCAAGAACACGTCTACCCCAACGGTTATCGGTTCGGCGGCTTATGTAGATTATAACAAGCATGAAGTTTTAAGTTTGACGTTTTAAAGTTATCAAATGATGTACCTATACTATTAGAGAAAAAAATTTTTTGAGTTTGAGTGACGATGTGGTCGAAGGTGGCGCCACTCTACGCCTGGGTTGGGAACTAGCTCTCAAGTGAGGCAGCTGGAACACACCGATAGGTGCAAGGTGACAGATTCTTGTCGCTAGCCAGGCGAGCACTAGAGAATGCTCTACCAGGCTATGCTTTCATCGCGATATTTTTTTTGACCTAAAGCTCTAATGATGATGTGGTGGTGATGATTGTTTGGATTCTTAACTTGGGGATGGTAGCTAGTCAGGTGAGCACTAGAGACTGTCCTAAAACCAAGCTATGCTTTCATCGCGATATTTTTCTTCATAGAATGTTCTGGTGATGATGATGATGATGATTGTCCAGATTCTTAACTTGAGGATGGTAGCTAGCCAGGCGAGCACTAGAGAATGCCCTAAAACCAAGCTATGCTTTCATCGCGATATTTTTCTTCACCGAAAGTTCTGGTGATGATGATGATTACTGTTTTGTTCCCAGGCTTAAGTACACGACGTCAAGACATACCGCAACGTACCTCGCATTTATCAGATACCACGCCGATGGCGGAGACTACCTGAAACCTCTTTAAAATTAATTTTGTAATGGTCAACAATTAAAATAGTAAATGGGTTAACTGGCGTTTCTATTTACCAACATTGTCCATTCGCTACAATGTATTTATTATATTGAACTAGTTACGCCCCGCGGTTTCACCAGCGTCATCCCGATATCCCGCAGGAACCTCTTTCCTGGATAAAAAGTAGCCTATGTGTTAATCCAGGGTATAAGCTATCTCCATTCCGAATTTCACTCAGTTCCGTTCTGTAGTCTTTGCGTGAAAGAGTAACACACATCCATCCATCCATACTCACACATTTTCACGTTTATAATATTAGTGGGATAGACTTAAAGTTAGTAAGTAGTAGGGACAGTCAGCGACACAAGTATCTGATCATACTAGATTTTCCAAAAGTACTTAATGTTCCAGTTTTTTGTACAGTTTGCAAGTTAGCGTTTGACCACAACACAACACACCTGTGCTCCTAGCACAGGTTTTAAAAACTACAAAAGTTTTCGTAAACGTCAAAGTTTACTACTGCCAATTTGTCAAAGCGGCGACTCGTGCTGCCTAAATTCAAAAAGTAATTCGTAAGCTTTGTTGGAATTCGAATACAACGATGTGAAATGTGTTATTTACCAATTTTAGTTCCTCCAAGGTTCAGTAAAGCGCGCTGAAAAAAAAACGCTTGGAAAGAAACGAATTTTTCATTGTTTGTGTAAACTATCAAAACTTGTAGGTATTAGGGGTACTGGCCATTGCGGCTAGACCACAAAAACGGCCAAAATACGCACAGGCTCCTAGATATCGATATGTGTAAATGTTCGGTGATTCCATAACCTTCACCTAGCGACTGAAAACGGGTATTTCTGTGCGCCCTTGTGACGTCACTGTCACACTTACGGTACTGCTGGTGTTGCTATATTGAAAAACATGATGGGAGTTTTAGGGGAAATTGATTATAACCGATCTTAAGCGATGTTTTGTTTGTATGTATGCGAGGAAAAATAACAAACAAAAACACGGTTATGGCCACGTTTTTATTTGCGTTGTTAATGATTTTATGTGCATCACTTAGAGTATTGACTTGAGACTTCACTAATTACTATCAGTGGCCGTTATGAACAGTCTCAGTACATGATGAAGGAGTATATATTGGCGATGGATGAATTGCTCAAATTGAGCCACAGCAACCTAGAGTGTGTTGAGTCAAATATTGACACAGCATGTGACTGTCAACTCACAAAACAGCCAATGCCGGTTTGTACTGCTTCATCATTACCAGAAATGTCAGACAGTTTGAATGTCTTGTCTGGTGATAGTGTAAATGAAACAAATTATGTTATGTTCAGCGATGAAATTGGTAAGCATATGGGTTCAAGAGTAGGTATGAACACTGGATGCCGGCTCATAAATAATTGTATGCCCAATTCTAGTCTGCGTGAGTTGATGCCAAAAATAGAAAAATATAAATATAACCACAACTCAAATCTGATAATTTTAATTGGGAATAGAGGAAATGTCAATGAAAATGAGCTAAATGAATATGTTAAAACGTTAAGATTATTACAAGTAAATGAAATTATATTGTTTACCTTCCCCTATAGTCACAGTTTGTCACAAGCAGAAAACAACCTTAGGTATAAGTTAAATTTGACTTTACATGAATTGTCATGTAATTATAATAAAATTAATCTGATTGACACTAACAATATTGTTGGTAAAAAATATTTTTTGACCAAAGACAGTTATTGTCTTAAAAAGTATTATAAACAACGGGTAGCTAATTCGCTATCTTATTATTTTAATAAGACAGCCAATAACTTGGCTAAACAAATGTGCTCTATTGAGTACTGTCTTGACAACACTATTCAACAGTTGGAAACAATTCCAAATAATTTAAACATAGTGGCATGACAATAGAGGAAGTCTCTAGCCCAATTAAATCAAAAAATATTGTTTACAAATCTTGCCCAAAATCACAAATCATAGTTAACGAAAATGTAAATAAATTCAACCTGGTCCACCAGAATATTCAAGGGATGAAGGGCAAATGTTTAGAAATTGAGTTGTTCATGAATCACAATAACATTGACATTCTTTGCATTACTGAGCATTGGCTCAAAAATCATGAACACATATTTAGTTTTAACAATCACCAAGTTGGTAGTTCGTTCAGCAGAGTTAATGCAATTCATGGTGGTTCATTAATACTATTAAATAAAAAAATTAAATTCAAAGAACGCAAAGACATCGTCCACTACTCAGCTGAACGAATAATCGAAATAGCTTGTGTAGAATTGGAGCAGTTCATTATTTTAAGTGTGTACAGGCCTCCAACTAGTTCATATGATGATTTTGAAAAGTTAATGGAGGAAGTTCTTTTCAAAATATCCAAGTTAAATAAACAAATTATTATCTGTGGAGATTTCAATGTAAACCTTTTGGATGTTTCTACTCTAAGTACGAGAATAACTAATTTATTTAAATCATTTAATTTGAGAAATTTGTTTATGGAGCCTACAAGGATAACTGCCACTACGGCTACTTGTTTAGATAATATTTTTACAGATGTGAATGTAATTAGTCAAAGTGTAATAAGTAAATTAGATTCAGACCATTGTGGTCAATTAATTACAATTAAAAATAAAATAAAAATTAATGGAAAAAAATCTGTCACATATGTACCAGAGACCGTTGATCGGATGGAGAAAATAAAATTAAAGCTGATCGATGAACTTCCTTTTTTACCGGATCGTAGAAATGCTGATGATTTATACAACTCTTTTTTCAGCGTATTTAGCAAAGCTTTCAACACGATATTTACTCCAAAAACGATCATGGTTTCTGATAGACCTAATTTTACGGAGTGGGCTACAGTTGGTATTCACAAAAGCAGGCAAAAGCTGTACGATCTCTACAGTGAAAAACAATATAATACTAGTAATGAGTTTAAAGAAACTGTAAAAACATACTCAAAAATTTTTAAGACGGTCTGTCACATTGCAAAGTCTCGTTATATAAGTTCTAAGCTTAAAAATAGTAATGACAAAATTAAAGCAACTTGGAAAATTATAAATAGTGAGACTGGCAAAGTCAGGTCTCAAGCTAATAATTACAACCTAAATATTGGCGATACCAGTGTCAAGACTGACATTGAAGTAGCTAAAGCATTTGAAACCTTTTTCACTGACATTCCAGTCTCTACTACTAAGTTCTTAAACTCATCGCACACCATTGCAGAATCTATGTTAAAAACAAATGTACCAGAGTGCGAAATTCCTTTTCAATTTGACTATGTTAGTTGCAAAGATGTAGTAAAAGCTTTTAATATGATTAATGTCAAGAAAACTACTGACCTCTGGGGTATATCCGTGACCGTTGTTAAGCCATTAATTGAAATGATTGCACCCGAATTAGCCCTAATATTTAACAAATGTATTGACGACGGCGTGTTTCCTGATCTGATGAAACATAGTAAGATAACACCCTTGTTTAAATCGGGTACAACGACTGACCCTACTAACTTTAGACCAATATCAGTATTACCAACATTTAGTAAAATATTCGAAAAACTTATTCTAAATCAATTGCAAAGACATTTCTCAGCAAACAAATTACTTAATCAAAAACAGTTTGGCTTTACGCGTGGTCGCTCTACTACTGATGCTGGTGTCGAGTTATTAACTCACATCTATGATGCCTGGGAGGAGTCACGGGACGCTCTAGGCGTGTTCTGTGACTTGTCCAAGGCATTTGATTGTGTTCACCACGAGACACTGATCAGGAAGCTCCGGCACTATGGTATTCGAGGTGTTCCTCTGGACCTTGTAACCTCATACCTTAGTGATAGGATTCAGAGAGTTGACGTGAACGGGAAGCGATCCTCGGGGTCAGTAGTCACAATGGGAGTTCCGCAGGGTTCAATACTCGGACCTTTTCTGTTTTTAGTTTACATCAATGATTTGCCCAGCCTTGTTAGTGACAATCACGAAATAGTATTGTTTGCTGATGATACGTCGCTTTTATTTAAGTTAAAGCGACAACATAACATTTCTGACGACGTGAACAATGCTCTCTCCAAAGTTACAGACTGGTTTGATGCGAACAATTTGATGTTAAATGGAAAAAAGACAAAATGCTTGAGATTTGTGCTGCCCAATGTTAAAGAAGTACCAACAAATGTAAAAATTAAGGACGAAGAATTGGACCTTGTCAAGACTACAGTATTCTTAGGCATAACTTTAGATCACAAATTGCAATGGGGTCCACATATTGTCAGTCTATCGAGCAGACTTAGCTCTGCAGCATATGCTGTAAAGAAGATCCGTCACCTTACTGACGTTGATACAGCCAGACTAGTCTATTTCAGCTATTTTCACAGCATTATGTCCTATGGAATATTGCTGTGGGGAAACGCTGCTGATATTAACACCATATTTGTATTGCAGAAGAGAGCTGTTCGTGCGATTTATAACATGGGCCCCAGAGAATCTTTAAGAATTAAGTTTAAAGAAACCAAAATAATGACAGTTATTTGTCAATATATTTATGAAAATGTAATGTACATACGGAAAAATTTAAATAGCTTCAAAAAGAGAAGTGATTATCACAATTTTAATACTAGAAACAAAGATAAAATTGCTGTACCCACCACTAGGCTCCATAAAGTTAGCAACTCGTTCAAAGGTCAATGTGTACGCTTTTTCAACAAAATCCCAAGTGAAATTCAAGACTTGTCTATAACAAAATTTCAAATTCGTATAAAGAGAAATCTCATTAGTAAAGCTTATTATAAAATATCGGACTATCTAGATGACAAACAAGCTTGGGATTGTAGTTAATCTATCTATCTTTCTTTCTATCTATCTATTCTCCCTATTTCCCCTATTCTAACCATTTTCGGTAAACAGCCAAAACAGTCATGCTCACGAAAGTGACTTTGCTTGCAGCGGCGTCATGTGTCGGGTCGCCCTCTTCCCTCTCATATGGTCGAGGAGAGCGATGGCTGGCACATGCGTCAACTCGTGAACGGGTGCTGCTTGTGGGGTCTGGTCTGCTTTGGTTGTGATCCCGCAACTCGTTAATATTCATGTTCCCATATCCCAATGTGTACAACCAAACAAGAGAAATCTTATTATTAGTAAAGCTAAATAAAAAATATCGGACTATTAGATGACAAAAAAAAAAAGCTTGGGATTTTAGTGAACTTGCTCCAATTCAATCAATTAGTAATAAGAATAAAATTGTCAATGTGATCGCGCCAAAAAAATTACCTGCCGGGCGTTTCTTGCCTGTTCTTTTGCCGGCGTAAGGAGGTTGGAACAGGCGTAGCTAGTTTTAAGTTGACGTTTTAAAGTGATCACAATGTATCCTATTGAATAAACATATTTTTGATTTTGATTTTGATTTGATTTTATTTTCTAGGTTTTTTGAAGTTTTAAAGCATGATTATTTATTAGTTGAAGTAACTGTATTACGCTATTGAGTTTCTTAATAAATAAATAAATCCACGATTTGCCCTTAAAGATAAAAATTTGATATTACTTTTTATGTGCGTAGGTCATATTTATATATCTAGTAAGCCAAACTGTGGATAGATATTATGTTAATGAAACCAGCCGTAAGCCAATAAAAAAAAGGAAGTAGTAATGACAATGACATAATTCTGACATCTGGTGCAAAACTAGTATTTAAATAGTATAAAAAACATGACATCATGAACTGATGATACGCTTTACTTTTTTTTTTAATAAGTTGGTTAAAATAGTAATAGGAAGTTTACTGACAGCTGAAGTTCTTACACCATGGATAGCTGGCGCCTAGCGATACATGAACACTTTTTTTTTTGTTATTTTGTTCAATGAGAAGCAGAGGCATCGGAGTATTCGGAGCACATACAGCCAACCATTGAAAGTAATGCTTTTCTACTATTTGACTATTACCATCCATTCACATTCTAGACGACAGTTAACAAAAAACCTATTCAGCACACTTGGGGTAAAACGGAAACATTTTTGCGTTTCGGTAAATGGTAGGTATTTAAGCCTTGAAGCTGGCAACACACCGTCAGCCGGTCAGTCGATACGCGCGCGGGAAGGGGTGCGCTGCGTGTTTTTCACCAGTTCCGTATATTCTTCCGATTTTCAAACAAAGTGTCTACAAACATACTGCAAAATGCCTAACATTATAAACGAGGTGAAGCTAGACTTCAAGGATGTTCTGTTGAGACCTAAAAGAAGCACTTTGAGGAGCAGAAACGATGTGAGTACGAAATCTAGATCTTTGCTTTTTTAATTCTGAAATTCTAGCTGAATGTTATTCAAGGTTGTAATAATGTATAGTAGGTAGGCTGTTTGAAAAATACCAGCTGTCGTGCGTTTGGGTATTTTCCGTGCATTATTGAAATAGATTACTTTCTATTCATAATAATATGTTTTAAGTTCATTAACATTTAAATCATGATTTAAAATTAAAAGTATAGAACACTTGCTAGGTCAATTTGTGTGCAATTGTCCCCCGATATTTATTTTATTCACTTCTAAAAATACGCGTTGACAGGAGAACCGCCCTATTTTTCGTCGGTTAAAAATGTAATGAATGTTCATAATGTTCATATTGTATATTTTTTTTTTATAATTTACAGGGTAGCGTTTGACCACAAGTCACCTGATGTTAAGTGACGATGTGGTCGAAGGTGGCGCCACGCTACACCTGGACTGGGAACAAAAACCAAAACATACCTACACTACACACATTTATATCTATGAAAATAAATTGTTTTAATATCTAATAGTAATTGTATATAATATATTTTATATTTGTAGCTATTTTCAATGAAAATAAAACAAAAGTAAATATTTGTACTTAGGTAAATATATTTTTTCATCTGATTGTATATTTTTTAAAACTGCGAGCGTCATTAAGTAAGACTCAAAATAAATATAACAAGAGCTCCAATGTGTTGGTATTTGAATGAAGTCGCAGTTCAGTATAAGTTGGAAGTTTATATGTCAGAGTTGCATCACAAAACTGAACATAATTAATTGCAATCTCGTATTTTCTAACTACATTAGTACGTGAGTTCTTTCAAATATGTTCACTTGCTGCAGATCTTAGAAACGGCTATACCGATTTCAAGCAAACTGTTATGAATTTTCGTAATCAATAATTACCTGGTGCGCGTTTCTTGCCGGTCCTTTTGCTGGTGTAAAGTAGTTGGAACTGGCGTAGCTAGTTTTTAGTTTGACGTTTGACCACATTTTTTTTTTTTTTTGTTTAGTTATGGCGTCACACGATTAGTGTATTTGCCAGTGTCAAGTGTAAAAGATTTCAAACTCAGAGAGTTGAATCAAGTTAAAATGATGTTGGTGATGATGATGATGAGATGATGGGATGAGGCGTTTAAGTAATGTAGTGGCGCTTTACTTAAACTTTACACGGACTTTTTTGGAGCAACTTGAAAAGTCACTTTCACAACTTTATTTCAATTTCCCACACTCGTACACATTAACGAACACATAATGGTTAATAATCCACCAATATTACACATTATCACTCGAAGAAACACAAGTTTTGGAAATAAAAACAAAATTTTCACGTTGACAACTCAATTGCCGCCAAAAAAGTCCAATTTGACCACATTTTTCATTTTTTTTTATAATTGTTATACTTCACACGATTATATACTAGTTGCGCCCCGCGGTTTCACCCGCGTCTTCCCGTTATCCCGCAGGAACCCTTTCCGGGATAAAAAGTAGCCTATGTGTTAATCCAGGGTATATATAAGCTATCTCCATTTCAAATTTCATCAAAATCCATTCAGTAGTTTTTGCGTGAAAGAGCAACAAACATACATACATACTCACAAACTTTTGCGTTTATAATATTAATAGGATTCTACTAGACCTAAATAAATTGCATGTCAATCTGACTACGGAAACTTAATGTTGGTATTTAACGCCTAAAATTATTAATCGATCTTGATCCGTTATTCGCGGTTTTGGATCGGTAATTTTAGTACTAGGGCTTGATATATTACTACTACGAGTAAAATTACATATTAAGACATAACATATCGCTCCAAAACCGCGGATAACGGATCAGGATCGATTATTAATTTCGGGCATAAAATGATGAACGCAATCGGAATGTTTGTACCTAACTGTTCAGCGACTTTTGTCGTTGGCTGTACGGTCAGCGACAAAAGTAGCTGAACAATACTAAATATTCAGATTTTCTTTATCATCTTAAATACCAACCTTCGACCAAATCATCACTTAACACCACGTGTGTTGTGGTCAAACGCTACCTTGTACGGTGTTAGAAAAAAACAAGCATTACTGATGTAAAACGCATTTGGAAAATCGAGTACGTTCAGCTACTTTTGTCGCTGACTGTACAGGTAGACACAAAATTTTAACGTTACCGAACCTTATTTTACGTGAAGATAGAACTAAGCAAGCATTAAAAAAAAAAGAAAAAAAAACACATTTAGTTTTATTCTTCTACAGAAGAAATATAGAGTTCGTTAATTTAGTAAATCCTCGTAAATCTGTCCCCAAAACAAAGTTCATTACGAGCCGATGTAAGCTCGACGGCGCAACGCAATCAATCACATGACGGATTTCAGCTAGGGCTGTCACCTGTCCGGATTTACCCGGATATATGCAAGTGGAAAATTAAATCCCACCTAGATCTGTCTATGGAGAGTTCTGGTTGGGTTTTTTTCCTGTACGGTTAACAATAAAAAAAACCAATCACCTTCATCATCTTAAACACCAACCTTTCATCGCATCGTGAAGCGAGCAGCGGCAGCAACAACGCAAAGGATCGTGGACTACAACCTCGAGAATGCTATTAAACACCGAAACGAAAAAGTTGTTCAGGCACTCGCGAGATTGGAGACCGCGAGAACCACGGCTGGCAGTCCCCCTTAAACCTTCCTTTGACTTTCCCTCTTTTGCATGTCTTAATTGTAAAATAAATAATTGTAAAATGTATATAAGTCGTTAAAAGTTGTATATTTTAGCTCTCCCTTTCCTTCTCTATTCCAACCATCTACTGTAAACAACTAAAGCAGTCATGCTCACGAAAGTGACTTTGCTTGCAGCGGCGTCGTGTGTCGGGTCGCCCTCTTCCCTCTAATATGGTCGAGGAGAGCGATGGCTGGCACATGCGTCAACTCGTGAACGGGTGCTGCTTGTGGGGTCTGGTCTGTTTTAGTTGTAATCCCGTAACTAATAATTGTTAAAATGTTTTTCCTGCATGTTTTAATTGTATAATGTTCATGTTTCCATATCCCAATGTGCACAACCTCTTAGTTTTAAATTAGCTCATTTTAGTATAATTTAATTAAATTTAAACGCGGAATAACCGAATTATTTTATAAGAAAATGTATTGACAATAGTACGGGCCTCGAGCCTGTAGTGAAAAACTTAATCAATAAAAAAAAACAAAAAAAAAAAAAAAACCTTTCATCGCATCATCAGTTAACACCATGTGTGTTGTGTTGCGGGAAAACGCTACCTTGTAATTTGCAAGAAAAAAAACAAGTATTACTGATTTATAACATATTTGGAAAATCGAGTATGATCAGCTACTTTTATCGCTCACTGTACAGGTTTTGATAGTTTACAAAAACTATAAAAGTTTACGTTTCCTTCCAAACCTTTTTTTCAGCGCACCTTACCGTAACTTGGAAGGTCCAAAATCGGTAACACGGGTTATTTTTAATCGTTTTATTCGTATTGCAACAAAGTTTTCGAGTTACTTTTTGTATTAAGGCAGTACGAGTAGCCGCTTTGACAATTTGGCGGTGGTAATCTTTGACGTTTACGAAAACTTTTATGGTTTTCAAAACTTGTACTAGGTTTAGGTAAAGACCTGTCCCAGACGCTCCTGTCACAGTAAAGTAAGAACAGTAGGTTAGCTAAGGCCGCTCGACGAGTTAATTGCCTACTATTGCGGTAATGCATAGGCGGCGCGTTCCGTACTGAGTGCATGACCGCGGCCCCGTCCGCGGCCCCGTTCGTTTGGATTGTGTGCGTGAAAAGTGCGTGCGTACACGGCGCCGCTACTCTCGCACACATTCAAACCGGCGCAGCGCGGCGCGGCGGCGGCCGATTTGTATGAAGCTGAACTCCTATTATTCTAGTATAATATATAATATCTACTAGTTATAAACCCGTGTCAACTCAAAACAGTTTTGTCTTTCTGTTTGTCATTATAATAAGCTGCAGTCAGAATTAAAACCAGCTCTATTGAAAAGTTCACTAGTCTCCTTTTTGGTACTGAATGAAACGAGTGGTTTTAATAAAAAGATAGTTGGCCGTTATTAAACTCAAAAGTCGAGTGTTGTTTATTTTTCGTGTTCCGGTTTACGCTTTACCATTGTGTTACGATTTGACAAAGTGGCAGCCCTAATTTCAGCGAACTTTTGAACAAAGCAAGGGACTTTTTTGGCGGCAATCAAATTGTTAACGTGAAAATTTTGTTTTTATTATAAAACTTGTGTTTCTTCGAGTGATAATGTGTAATATTGGTGGATTATTAACCATTATGTGTTCGTTAATGTGTACGAGTGTGGGAAATTGAAATAAAGTTGTGCAAGTGACTTTTCTAGTTGCTCCAAAAAAGTCCGTGTAAAGTTTAAGTAAAGCTCCACTACTTTACTTAAACACTATCCTCATCCCATCATCTCATCGTCATCATCATCATCATCATCATTTAAACTTGATTCAACTCTCTGAGTTTGAAATATTTTATACTTGACACTGGCAAATACACTAATCGTGTTACGCCGAAACAAAACAAAAAAAAAACAAAGCAAGTCTGACGTAACATAATGTAACTGCAAAGTACATAAATCAATGGATAATCATGCAGTCTATTACACAATTGGGGTCGCTTTATTGTATTCGTGACTTGTCTCCATAAAATCTTTTTATGCGATCTTCAATTGACATGACAAGAGAAAATCGTGGCCCTTGCTTTGAAAATGATACTCATTGTTACAGGCATCGTCTAACAATGTCAATAACGAGCTTGTTAGCTTTTGCGATTCAAAATGAGATACGATTTGTTATACTGTCGATCCAATCGATTGTTGAGTCGAAGAAATCTTGCAACGTAGGTAATGAAAAATAAAAGGGGAAGAATATTTGTGCACTGCTTCAAGGGCGGATTCAGCCTGATAGCGTTTGACTACCAGTCACATGATGTTAAGTGAAGATGTGGTCGAAGGTACCACGCTACACCTGGATTGGGAACTGGCTCTCAAGTAAGGCTGCCGGAACACACCGATAGGTGCTTGGCGACAGATTCATAACTTGAGAATGGTAGCTAGCCAGGCGAGCACTTGAAAGTGCCTTACCATCAAACTATGGTTTCGTCACTAGGTTTTCCTTCAGCGAAAGCTCTAGCTAATTGTAGGATTCTAATCCACGTTCTACGGATTGCAAGCCGGCGTCTCTACCACTGAGGCACCATAGCTTCAAAACTTGTTACTTGTATATTTTTATTAGTTATTTTATTTTATTTTATTATAATATGTCATTGATAAAGAATTAATCCCAAAGACGTAGTGTTTTTTCCCAACGATAATTTTAAAGACCGTCACCATTGCGGTAGACTTTATCAGCCTCTATGTAAGCTTGAAGTACATAAGCGAAATGCGTATGTAAATGCAATAATTGTATATAATAAGTTGCTAAATGAGTTTAAAGAGCTACCTGTTCATATGTTTAAAAGAAAAATTGGTAATTGGCTTCTGAATAATTGTTTCTATGACCTCAATGAATACATGACATTTAAAACAAACAATTTAATTTAACATTCCAATCTTAATTTTAGTTCTGTTCTGACATATTAATTCTGACATTGTACATACCTAATTCACATTATTATTAATTATTTTAAATTGTAAACTTAAGTTGACATTCCACACCATTGTTATGGTAGAATGTATAAAAAAAATTATATTAAGAACTCATATTTATAATTATGTACAACATTCTTGGAATGAATAAATGAAATGAATGAATTATGATTTAGATTGTGACGACAACGCAGAAAAAAAAACCTGTCACTAATTTGAAGTTGTTCGTCATCATCATCAACACTATTTTTCAGGGCCGTAACCATTGCGGTACTTTGTCAATTAAACGACGACGTAAAAAAAGCCCGTCTCTTAATTTGAAATTTTTTGTCATCGCAAATTTTCAGGGTCGCCCCGCTTGCCAATAAGTTTTCAGCCAGCCTTGGCCTCACTGCGGCAAAGTGCGGAAGCGACCGCTTCGACGCGGTAAATTCGGTGCGATCTGCTATTGGTTATGCAAGACTTGACTCTTTGCTCGGGTTGATAGCGCAGTGCAATTAGACAACATGTCACCATTCTTCTTTGATGGTATTAGTTAGACAAAAAAAGGCATTGCATTAATTCCCATCCCTACAAAAATTGCATCAGCCGTTGTAGAAAAAAATTGCGGAGAGAAAAATCGTTGATATCTTTGTTCCGAACAACTTCGTTTCTCTACACTTAGGCCCTAAAGTCAATATTAAATGAGATTTTTCAATAATTATATTCATTAAGCATTAAGCAGGAAAAGACGGGTGTCTTTTCCTGCTTAATTTGTAAATCGGACGAAAGCATAATTGGGGAACTATAAATGTAGAGAATCGAATAATGAGCTTTAATGATAATGTTTTTTCTCGAGAATTGAGAAATGCCCAAGTTATAAACGAAAAACTTAAAACCAAGATGGCGGCTAAGGTCAGGGTCGAGGTTGGTCGTCATTTTCAAATTAGACTCCCACTGACCCCACTAATGCAACAATTGTCAGGATGGGAATTAATGCAACATAAAATTCTAACTTGACTGGGCAAAAAGATGGAGTTTTTGTTATAATAGCAGTGGGCTGGTCATGTAAGCCGCTAAACCGATAACCTATTTTATTCCGGAAAAAGGTTCCTACCTGAAGACGCGGGTGAAACCGAGGGGCACAGCTAGTATGCCATATCTATGCAAAAAAATCACGTCGATCCATTGCTGTGTTGTTGCGTGAAATAAGGACAAAGTAACAAAAACACTTACGTTTACATTTATAAGAGTACGGTCAACAACAAAATTCGCTGAACAATACTAAATTTTCAGATTTTCTTTAAAGATAAAGTTATAGATAAAGATTATTTATTTGTCAAACATGTGTACATACATACAGAGCATGCAAGGTGTTAAATCTAGAAAAGTACCTACACGTTTTGCCTGGAAAGGCGTACAAAAATTGGGTAGTACCAAAAAAAATATATAATCAAAATAATGTCCAGAGAAATAATAATTTAAATAAAAAGATACAAAATAAATGTTAAGTAAAACATCAACTTCAATTACTACCCTACCTTTATGACCTTAAACACCAACCTTCGACCGAATCATCACTTAACATCGCGTGTGTTGTGTTGTAGTCAAACGCTACCTTGTTAGAATAAAACAAACATTACTGATGTAATACGCTAATTTAGAAAATTTAGTTTGTTCAGCTACTTATGCCGCTGACTGTACCTACGGGTGACATCATAGAAGGTAATATAGTAGGTATACTACTAGGTAACCAACGCACACGTGTTCGACTCCATAAATCACAAGATGTGAACGATTTGGCACGTGAGCATTCATACTTACTTTTCACACGTTTTTATTGCACCTAGAATTGATATTTTTCCATTACAGTGAACTGTTAAGGCCATCCCATCCACAGCCTCACCAAGCAGGCGACAAAGGGGGTACCTGATATCAATCTGGGAGTAAACAAGATTGATTATACATTACAAAAGGACCAAAAAAACTCGACTGCGCCAAAATAAAGTACCCTAACGCCCGAAATTTATTAATTTTAATTATTATTATTATTATTATTATTATTATAAATTAATAATCGATCCTGATCCGTTATCCGCGGTTTTGGATCGATATGTCATGTCATAATATGTCATTTTAGTAGTAATCTGTCAAGCCCTAGTACTAAAATGACATATTATGACATGATATATCGATCCAAAACCGCGGATAACGGATCGGATTGATTATTAATTTCGGGTATATGTCACTCTCTCAACAAAAACGAATCTAATGACACCTCATATGTTAAAATCCGTCAAGCCATTTACGGCAGGTTTCAATAACCGATCTATCGACGGTTTGACATAAATTTGACATTACTTCTATGGAGCTTATGTCAAATTTCCATCTCCAGTAGGGAAAACCGTGGATAGATCGGTTATTGAAACGTGACATTAGGCTATAGGCCGTGCCAAAGAAATATACATACATACACTTGAAAAGCATAACCCTCCTTCTTTCGCACTCGGGTAAAAAACGTTAAAACTAATCGTTAAAAATAATGAAGGCAATATTTTCAAAGAAAAGCTTCATGGCCCTCTGGGTAGTGTCACAGCCCGATCGGTTTAAAATTGACAAAGTTTCATACAAACTTTCATCCCCTATTTTATCCCCTTGGGGGTAGAATTAATCAAAATCCTTTCTTAGCGGATGCCTACGTCATAACATCTATCTGCATACCAAATTTCAGCCCGATCCGTCTAGTGGTTTGGGCTGTGCGTTAAAGATCACTATGTCAGTTACCTTTGAGTTAAATACATTTAGATAATGCTTTGTTAATACGTAAATACACAGTTTTCTTAATCACCGCCAACCCCAATCAACTTCCCGATGGGGTGGTAAATATCCCTTGACCTCCAGGTGGTAGTAAGGGATTTTAGTTGCGGTGTGTGGAAGTGGGTGGTTGCGGGCGGCGAACACGTGAAAACATATATATATTTCTATCCTTTTCTAACGCATGACAACTTCTGAAAAGATCTCAAAATTTCTGGATTGGTCTAGAATGTTCCAAAATGTGTAAAACGGTTATAATGACATGATGTTAAGTGATGATGTGGCCAAAGGTTGGTGTTTAAGATGATGAAGGTAATCGGAATTTTTGTTGTTGTTCAGTGAAATTTGTCGTTGACTGTACCTACTACTTAAATATAGGCTTTTTAGAGGCACCCCTGTACTGACGGCATCGTTGACTCATTTTATGGTTCTGTTCTGTAGTTACACTACCTACCGCTTCCTTACGAAACGACAAACTCTTTTATAAAACACTTTTTTGTTATTCCTTTCAGATCAGTGTTTTCTGAACACAAGTTATCTGTAACGCGCACACACACACACAACGCTCTTCACATCTTGTATGATCTATATATATATATAAAAGAAAAGTCGTGTTAGTAACATCCATAGACATTTTTTAGAATTGGCTCGCTGTGTATATTCTACCGAATATACAACGGGGAATGCTCGGAAGAGCTATTCAATCTCATCCCTCCATCACGGTTCTACCACCGATCATCTCGTCATCGGAACAAAGCTCATCCACACATTATCGAGTCTTGGAAATCCCACACCTCGCGATTTATGCGCTCCTTTCTCCCGCATACTTGCAAAATGTGGAATGAGCTTCCCCCACAAGTGTTTCCGCTGTGCTACAGATTGCAATCCTTCAAGATGGGTGTAAAAAGAGTTCTTAAAGGTCGGCAACGCATCGGCAACTCCCCTGGTGTTGCAGATGTCCATAGGCGACGGTGACCGCTTTCCATCAGGCGGGCCGTCTGCTTGTTTGCTAATCTATTACATAAAAAAAAAAAAAAAAAGGCTAGTGTTAGATACAGTTATCACTAACTAATCTTCACGTTTAAAACGTTTCGCTGATAAAAATACCTATTCGCGTCCGTTTTCTTCCGCTGACATTGTTTCGTTAGAATTTGGCTCGCAGCCACCGCAGCCGCTTGACTCCGCGTCTGCTGGTGCCTAGTATCAATCACATCAGACGTATCGTTTTATACAGAAACTGTATTATTTTACTCCATGAAATTAGGATTAGGTAATGACAAAATCCTACTTCCTACTAATATTAGAGACGTGAAAGTTTGTGAGTATGGATGGATGGATGTTTGTCACTCTTTCACGCAAAAACTACTGAACGGATCTGAATCAAATTTGGAATGGAGATAGCTTATACCCTGGATTAACACACAGGCTACATTTTTATCGCGGAAAAAGGTTTCTTTGGGATACGGGAAGACGCGGTTGACACCGCGGGGCGCACCTAGTTCTTAATAATATTAAGTCATCCAACTAGCTCCGATGGCTCAGCGACCCAAAGTGTGTCTTGGCCTCCGAAACGAGAGAGCGCCTTTCTTCTCCAGTTCAGAGTCTGGAGTTCGCGTAGGTCCGCATCCACCGCGTTCCTCCAGCGGTATCTAGAGCGTCCAACCAAAAACATTTTCAAAAAGTCAAAACTCAAAGAAATATCTTTTTTCAATAGGATACATGTGTTCACTTTAAAATTAATCTTTAATCTATGTCTGTACAATTAAAGACTCGTCGTATTTCCTCCAATCATCACCGCCACTTTAAATTGATCTGTCTACAAACACCAGTAGGGTATAGAGTACCGTGTAGCAAAACATCTTTATTAGCTAGACTTGCGTTAGAGGTGTGTCCATTTTCAATCAGACCTATTTTTAGCATTCCCGAGTTCGTGTAAATAGAACGGAGCGTAAATAAACTGAATGAAACTCGTGTAAGTTCTTCATTGCGTTCCTACAGGCCTTTTCCTTCCGAGCACGGATTCGGAAAAGTTTTCTTGACAATTTTTTAGACGCGATTCATTAATCTGAATTCGGAAACTGACATTTAATTTGACAAACCAGCTGTTCAATCACGGAAAAGTTTCCGTCACTTATTTGCTCTCGGAAAACGTTTCCGTGAAGCAAAAGTGAACCTTTCCGAGTGAATTAGAATCGCACTATTGGGCCGTTATCTACCACGCTGGCTCAGTGCGGGTTGGTAGATGTCGCACGCCCTTGAATGTTGTGGTTCTTGGACATGCCGGGTTACTTCCGATGTTTTCCTTCAACGTTTTGAGTGATGGCAAATCTGTACAACTTCTCTTTCCTTTCTCTATCTCTCTCTCTCTCTCTCTCTCTCTGTGTGTGTGTGTGTGTGTATAAATAGGTGCGAAGATTGAGTTTGAACTCAGCATTGCTTGTTAGGTACTGTTCGAACACTATCACTGTAAATACTAATCATCATCATCGTAATCAGCTGTTTTAGTCCAAAGCTCGTGATTTATGCGCTCCTTTCTCCCGCATTCTTGCAAAATGGGGAATGAGCTCCCCCCGCAAGTCTTTCCGCTGTGCTACAGATTGCAATCTTTCAAGATGGGTGTGAAAAGAGTTCTTAAAGGTCGGCAACGCATCGGCAACTCCCCTGTGATGCAGATGTCCATAGGCGACGGTGACCGCTTTCCATCAGGCAGGCCGTCTGCTTGTTTGCCAATCTATAAATTAAAATAAAATAAACAGCCGGGCGTAGGCCTTTCCCAAACTACGTCACTAAGCCCGATCTTTCAGTTTTCATAAATTGTATCAATTTTGCATTTGCTTTGAAAGCACACTGAGATAACTTGATAGCTATTATCTAATCTGAGTCTGAGCTAGGTACGCGTGTACGTCATGCCGATGGCAGCATAATATATATTTGTATGATGTCTTTGACCCGATGAGTCAGAAGTGAATTGAGAAATATTTTAGGTAAACCAGATTAGTCCTAGAAAGTTTGGTAGCGATCGGATTAACAGAATTTTTTGGCTTTTTTATTATTGCTATACCCGTGCTAAGCCAGGATTCATCTAGCTTGTATTTCACATTATTTATTCTCAAAAATGATCTAATCGATGACACGGTAGCCGACTTGGTAGTGACCCTGCCTACGAAGCTAGCGGTCCCGGGTTCGAATCCCGTTAAGGGCGATTATATGTGTGACTAGCTGGTGCCCGCAGCTTCGCCCGCGTGGATGTCGGTTATCGCGACCAAAAGTAATCAAGAAATTTTGATCCCGTTCCCGCAAAAAGTAGCCTATGTATTATTCCGTCCTATAATCTATTCCTGTACCAAATTTCAGCCAGATGAATTTCTGAAGTTATCCCGAAGAAGATATAAAAAAATTGAGCTTTATACTTTAATGAATTTAGGGTACTAATTTATACACCTGAACTTCCTGTTATCTGCCCAAGTAAACACAACCCAAACTCTATATTCGCAGGATGTTCTTACCTGTACAAAAGGGGCACACGGAGAAAAAAGACCTTCCGAAATACCGTTTTCCTTCTGAGTCCAAAGGGAAGGAATTGTTATTTAGAAGGAAAACTAAGGTAAAAATAAGGAAGGAATCGGTCCTGGAAGGTAAAGACTCAGAAGGAAAGTCAGATTATTTTTCAGTGCATGCACAGAACAACTTTCAGCATCACTATCACTATCACTACTTATTATAAAACAAAGTCCTTCGCGCCGCGTCTGTCTGTCTGTCTGTCTGCCTGTTCGCGATAAACTCAAAAACTACTGCACCGATTTTCATATTGTTTTCACCAATAGATAGAGTGGTTCTCGAGGAAGGTTTTAAGATATAATTTGTTAAGTTTTTGTATACATTGGCTAAAATATAACGATATTTGTTGGAGAGGTCGGAAAAAAATAAGCCGTCTGGGAGCTTTCAACGAAAACGCTGCCTAAATCCTTTTAGATATAACAAAATGATGTACTGTGGAGTTGTGTATCTTATACAGGTCTACAAAAAAGTCCACAATAGCATATGTCTATCTCTTAAGGATAACATACTATAACTACTTTTTTACATTTTAAAAGTTGATAAAAAGGCCGACTAAAATCGGACCGTGTTTTCAATACTTTTATATTAATCCTTATCAAAATAAATCATTTCGTATTCAAGATTGTTCCAATAGCTTTTTGAATTGTTCAAATCGGACATTCTATTCGAAAGATATTACGAAATTAAAAAATGTCAAACTAATGGAAAAATAAACCCGCCGCGCGCCGCACCGCAGCGCAGCGGGAAACGCGGTGAGGTGAGGGGGGCGGGAGAATCTATGAAATAGGTAAAGTGCGGTCGCGGACCAGGAAGACCTTTAGCTGCGTGGTTCAAACGCGCGGTCTGAAAAAAAGCTTAGAATTAAGATAATGGATAATGGATACAGCAGGTAACGCGGTGAGAGGGCACCGAAGTGCAGGAATAATTTTGGAGTATACGGATTATATATACGCTTTCGCGTCTAAACTACTGAACCGATTTAAATGAAATTTGGTAAAGAGATAGTTTGAGCCCTGGGGAAGGTCATAGGATACTTTTTATCGCAAAAAACTGTAGCCCACGCGGGTGAAACCGCGGGGAACAGCTAGTTTACATTAAAAAACGAAGGTCTGGCTGTCGTGGGCTCTGGGTCTATATAATTATCCACACCATTAATACTTTTTTCTACTACTTATCGAAATTATTTAAAAAAAAAACAAATCTATGCAAATTCTTTGCTTTCCAAGTTCCCACGTGTCCAAATCTTTAGGCTAAGCGTATATTGAGACGCAATCGATGCAGTGCGGGGCAGCGCTGCATCGTACGCTGATCTTTGCTATGCATAAGCAAAGATCAGCGTACGATGTTTCTTTTTTCTCTTTTCTTTTTGCGGCAACAATGACTACTTTTCTAAATTAAGTTAGTGCCTATTAATCAATGCGTAGGATAGTATTTATATCACACGTTCATACATAACACGTATTTTAAAAAAGCATGAAGACATAGAAGCAACGCTATTACAAACTGTAACTAACAATAACTCATTAATTTCATAATCTGACACTAATACTGAATAAAAAACTTTAGGATGGTAAAGAACCTCCTCCGAAATAGTAAACGTTATCGCGGCCAAAAAAGTACCTGCCGGTCGTTGCTTGCCTTTTCTTTTGCTGGTGCAAGGAAGTTAGAACAGACGTAGCTAGTTATTAGTTTGACGTTATAAAGTGATTAAATGTTGTATAAGTTGAATATTAAACCCAGTTTACTCGTCAACTTGAATACTGTTCTTGATACCGATTTATGTACTTTATTACAGTGTATCTGTGTAATTTACAGCATCGCTCATGGACTATGCCATGCGCTTCCATCGCCTGCGTCTCAACATACGCTTACCCTTATTGTAGCCCGCAACATCAACGTCAATACAAAGTAGTTCTAAGTAAATAAGGTATAATAAGATCATGTCTGCTACACACGTAACGATATATCGTTACATATTTAAACGTTTAATTAGAGCGTATAGTATAATCACTAACTTAGGATTAAGTAGATGGCTCTATATTTTTTTATAACAGTGTGTTGATTTTTGATTTCGAACATCACAAATCACAATCATCTTTTGATTTTCGTTTTTGTAGCTTTGTCTAAAATCTTCTAATATTTTTCAACTTTCGCGCGAACGCGTCTTACAAAGAGGTCCTGTTTGTTTGCCCGTGTCCGACGTCAGTTTTATTGCAGCAAAACACACGCTACTATCAAAATTATGCAAATACGGTCAAGTCGATCAACAATGATTTATCGAACAGGAAATGTTACTGCCGTCGCTCATCTGCGCAAACCAGAAATACTGCTACGATTTTTCAGACACACTTTCGATATAACCGGAGATCGGTTAGCAATTAGAACAGATACATCGCTATGATAAATTGTTACGTGTTTGTATACACCAATAATCATCATCATGCCAATAATATTCTTCCTGACATGTAAACAATTCAACAGAATGTTGCCTAGCAACCATGTAAAAGATTTCGAAAAATTTGGTTTTTTAGTTTTTCCCACGGAACCCATGCATTATTCCGGGATAAAAGTAGCCTATGTTACTCTCCGGCGCATAAACTATCTTTATGCAAAAAATTACCCTGATTCGCTGTTTTGTTACGCCGTGAAAGCCGAACAAACCAACAGAAAAATACACTTTCGCATTTACATAAATGTGGGGATGGGGATGGCGATAGGGGTAGCTGCGGTTCGCGTTTACATCCTTAGTATTCCCTACTATCCCGCAAGAATCTTTTTCCGGGTTAAAAAGGAACCTATATGCTATCCGGGCTACAATAATCTAATCGACTCGACCAAATTTCCGACGTGATGCTTTAAATTGATATAACTTTTTTATTTATGAACCGATTGAAATAAAACAAACACTAAATGTTAAGTGGAGAAAACCGCAATATAATAATGAAAACCGCATCCAAATCGGTTGAGCCGTTTCTGAGATTAGCGCGCACAAACAAACAGACAAACAGACAAACAGACAAACAGACAAAAATTCTAAAAACCATTGTTTTGGGTTCTATTGCGTTAATAAAGGCCCCCAGTAAAAGTATTTCTCATTTATCTTCAATGTACAGACAGTGATGAGTTACAGATTTATTATATGTATAGATAGATGAGCACGAATATTTGTTCCTGAGTCTTGGATATTTCTATCTAGATTTAAGTATTTATTTCTCTATGTAAGTATGTATATCGTTGAGCTTACTTTCGGGCTTGGTCAATTTGTGTCCCTGATATTTTTATTTGATTATTTTTTATTTATTAATCCAGGTGGACTTATACCGCGAAATCACATTCCGCAACTCCGGGCAGACCTACCGAGGGGTTCCTGTTATGGCCAGCAATATGGACACCGTCGGCACATTCGATATGGCAGTAGAACTATCTAAAGTAAGAATAATATGCCATTAACCCTTATAACATGAGGAGCTTGGATATCGTTCTCAGAGCTATGATACGGGATCTTGAATTCGATTTCAGACAAAACTAGTAACAGAGACGACATCGATATTAAGGGCCGGTTTTATAAACGTCCGTATGTATAATGACATACCAAATTTCGGTAAATTTGATCTTATTGTCAAATTATCCGTGCTAAAATTTACGTTCACGTTTATAAAACCGGCCCTTAAATGTCACATATTCGACTGTAATAATAATTGGTCGTCGATTTATCCTTCCTAAGAATTGTGAGCCATGATCCTGGTATATTGATACCGCTGGATCACTCTGGGCAGATTTACCAAAGGGATTCTGCCAGGGTCAATTTTAATTTAATATTTTGTCTTAGCTAATATTTTCAGAACTTAGGAATAATAAATTGATTTTACGGATCGTTTGTTGTAGGTACAGTCAGCGACAAAAGTAACTGATCATACTCGATTTTCCCATTGTGTTCTAGATCAGTAATGTTTGGTTTTTCTTCACAACTTACAAGGTAGCGTTCGACCACAACACAACACACCTAAAGTTAAGTGACGATGCAGTCAAAGGTTGGGGTTTATGCGGATGAACGTAATCGGAAAATGTGTTATTGTTCAGCGACTTTTGTCGTTGACTGTACTAACTACAAACGTATTAATTTAACGCCTTTTTCTCATTCTAGCACGGTATATTCACATGCATCCACAAATACTACACAGTCGAGGAATGGAAAAAGTTTGCTGCAGAACATCCTGAAAGTCTAGAACAAATTGGTATGTAACAATGATTTATTTACCGATAACCGTTGCAGCAAACGTGTTCTTGAGTGGAGACCACGACTAGCCAAACGTATTATAGAAGGCTTCCGACTAAGTGGAGCGACGCCATACGCAAAATGGCTGGCAGCGTTTGGATGAGAGAAGCCGAAGATCGGGCTCAGTGGCGTACTTTTGGACAAGCCTATGTCCAGTAGTGGACTGAAACAGGCTGATTATAATGATGAATAATTATTTATGTAGTTTTTTCTATGATGGCTTGTTGAGAAGACTTTGAACTTTTAACACTCTTGTTGGATATTGAATTTGAAATTTCTGTGCCCACGACAAATGTCTGTAGAAAGACGATTTCGATTATTTGGAGCTATGGTGAGTCACAGCTAAATTGCACAGATTCCAAGTCTATAAAGACCGTGATAAAACTTTATCTTTATCTCATTATCTTTATTGAGAATGTGATGTTTTATACTTGAGACTTCGCTGAGAAAATTGATAGGGCACATCGTTAAAACTAGTAAGTACAGTAGCTCCAAATGATATTTCATTTAAATAATGTGATGAGGAAATCATTTGCTTGGCGGTAAGCGCAAGCATGGCTTGCTTATAAATATTGCATCAGCTTACCCTTTTTTATTTATTTTTTGAAGAGCTTTTTCGCAAATGCCAATATGCCACTCTATACTGTACAAATCACATGTAAGAAAAACAAATACAGAAACTTAAATTTAAAAAACAAGCAAAATACAAAATAATTAATCATGCATTTTTAAAGCATATTTAACTAAATCTAGTGAGGTTCCGGCGTTCGATCTGCGTACCCTTAATAATGAAATTGTGCTTAAAGATTTTATATTCTCGTTGTCCCACCCACTGGGGGACAGCGACATGATTTATTTTTTAAACAATGACTATCAATGTCCACGTGGTGATAAATTTACAAAAGATTCACTTAATATCCCTCGCTTCAAATAGTTAATTTCAAAATACATATAACTTCCTTCCAGCTGCCAGCTCAGGCACGGCAGAGGCTGACTTCGAGCGCCTCACAGAGATCCTGAACAACGTCAAAGACCTCAAGTTCGTCTGCCTCGACGTTGCCAATGGGTACTCGCAGCACTTCGTCGAGTACTTACGTAGAGTACGGGCTGCATTCCCAAAACATACTATAATTGTAAGTAGACTATAGAACCACACTATAGAACTAGTAGACTGTAGATTCGAGATGAATTATTTCTAAATTATATCTTTATAACCATCATCTATTCATAAAGTCTTGTATTAACGACATTGTCGTCGGTTAATCTTTACGTGCAAAGAAAAGGAAAAAAAGGAATAAACATGTGAAGTGAAACATTATGGTCCTAGAACGGGTCCTTGTGACACTCCTAATGTTAAAAGAGAAGTTTAAAACTTTTGTACTGCTTAAAGCACTAAATTACGTTAAGTTACATATCTAATAAAATGGATTGATGGCCGTAAATATTTGAAGATTGTATCAGTAGTCAAGATTCATTTATTAAGCTGAACAACACAGTCAAACGCCATGTCCTTATCTGAAAAATCGCATATTGCTTCAATAACATGGCTTAGTAAAAAAACTTTATTACTTTTTCAGGCCGGCAATGTAGTTACTGGTGAAATGGTGGAAGAGCTTATTTTATCTGGTGCTGATATTATTAAGGTAAGAATACAGGTATAATTTTCACAGTTACAGCTCATTTGCCACTATGGGATTTAGTATTTCTACTATGTTTTTATAAAAGTGAGAGTCTCAATCCCTTGTTTCCGACTCTCATTAGAGATCCGATCTTCTATAATTAATCTATAGACGTGACAATAACACGACCTCGACCTTTTATATTGAATCAGGAATAACATCAAACATGTACACAATCAAACATTGTTAGTTTGGGTTCAAAAACCTTCTTGTATTTTATAACTAACTCCGTATATGTTTTCACCTATCAATCTTATCATGGATTATTCCATCGGCAGGTGGGCATTGGCCCAGGGTCTGTATGCACCACTCGCATCAAGACCGGCGTGGGATACCCTCAGCTGTCCGCTGTTATAGAATGCGCGGATGCAGCGCACGGACTTAAAGGACACATTATATCGGTGAGTTTGGTGCGACAAAAAAGAACCCAAATGTTTTAATGTAATAGATTCACGAAGAAAGAAGACGAAGACACGAAGGATTTGCGCTCACTCCAGGTGGGCGACTGGCAGGAGGTGGCGCAGAACAGACCGAAGTGGCGTCTTTTGTTATTGAAGGCCAACACTCACTTTGGGTCGTTGCGCCATCTCAGTTAGCTATGTAATAGATTGTCATACAAGCAGACGGCCCACGTAATGGTAAGCGGTTTCCATCGCCTGTGGACATTTGCAACACCTAGGGTGTTGCCGATGCGTTGCCGACCCTTAAGAACTCTTTTCATACCCACCTTGAAAGACTGGAATTTGTAGTACTGCGGAAAGAGCTAAAGAGATGGTACCTTGACTTGCAGTTCACGGTTTTTTACTGCAAAAATAGGCTACTACCTACATGAGCCATGTGAGAGCACACCATCTGAGCTTCATTACTTAGTCATATTCTATAGATAATATACAGAAGGACATCATCACAGAAATCTACATCGTGACGAACGATAGCCATTTCTGTCGATCATCCATTAGCTTGCTGATGTTAGGATTCGTTGGAGGAGTCGCATCAATAAAGGTCAGAGGCTCTATGATAGAGTGTAATTTGACAGGCTTGCTGTAGAAAGAGCGAGACGGCACGTCAGCGACTACAATCCAAATAATGCAAAACACTAAGTGCATCACTAAATGTGAACTTGCCTGCCGTTCTCGCATTGGTCTATTTAGCCGCCAAGTGTTCTTAAAACCACACTGCCGCGGTTTAAATCGTCTGTCACAGACGTCAAAAGGTGGGGACTGATATGAGCATTCGCTCGATGTGAGCATGTTACAAGATGAATATTCGGCATGTCAGTACAGCGAGCCGAGCAGCTCAATGACGAGCACAGAGCACCCGAGCGTGCTGCACCCAGCTGTCGGTTTCTTGGCGAATGCCATTGAATGTTACATTACATAGTCAGTCGCTAGCACGAGCAGGCTTCCACCATATTGACTACAACTGCTGCGGATGGAGCACAGTCGAGCGAATGTATTCGTCGTGAAGATTCAGGTGTCGTGAGCGTTTGCTCACAACGAACATTTTTTCCATGCGAATATTTACACCGAGCGAATGCTCAAGTCAGTCCACCTTTAGGCTATGTATGTGTATATATGTATTAATCCAAAATTATAACCAGGTTTTATTCATCCCAGGACGGTGGCTGTTCTTGCCCTGGTGACGTAGCGAAGGCCTTCGGCGCTGGCGCTGACTTCGTGATGGCAGGCGGCATGTTTGCCGGCCACGACCAGTGTGGCGGCGAGGTCATCACCACGCCTGATGGCAAGAAGGTCAAGCTGTTCTACGGAATGTCGTCTTCGACGGCGATGATGAAGCACTCGGGGGGTGTCGCGGAGTACAGGTCTTCTGAAGGTGAGAACATCGTGTCTCCTGTTGACCTATCGATAGCCTTCTAGTTATTTGGTCGTCATCAAGTGTTGCGCTATTTATTATCTCTTTTAGAAGTACCTATATTAAATGTTGGTACCTTTAACTTCTTATATTTCTTTTAATAAACTTTAATTGACTCTGGGGCATGTCCTATTCTACTAATATTATAAACGTGAGAGTTTGTGAGTATGGATGGATGGATCGATGCATGTTTGTTACTCTTTCACGCAAAAACTACTGAACGGATCTGAATGAAATTTGGAATGGAGACAGCTTATACTCTGTATTAACACATAAGCTACTTTTTATCCCGGAAAAAGGTTCCTGCGGGATAACGAAACGGGGGAAACCGCGGGGCGCAACTAGTTAAGTGTTTTTGTCCTTGAATTTTTCTTCCTCAGTCATTCATTCAATTTGTTTTGGGAAGCAATTTGGGCGCTATTTTGTCCATGTTTAAATATTGGTAGTAATTATTTTGTGTCTATGTACAAAGTAACAATCTGACATGCACTTATTTGAACCGTTCCTCTTTCCAGGTAAAACAGTCCAAGTAGAATACAGAGGTGACGTAGCTGTCACCGTTAAAGACATCCTCGGAGGCCTACGGTCGGCCTGCACCTACGTCGGAGCGTCGCGACTGCGCGAGCTGCCGCGGAGAGCCACCTTCATCAGGTGCGCTCGGCAGGTCAACGAAACCTTCTCCTAATCATGATAGCCTGGTACATTAGCTAGCTCGAGGTCTGCCTGGGTGAGAACAAATCAAACTTCTTCTAACTTGCGGTCTGCCTATCCGAAGAAAGAAAAGGATCAAAACCTTAAAATTTAAAAAACTTCCGACATCTTGGAAATGACTTACATCGTTTTGGACCAAAGCTGTTACACTACTGGACTGACATTAACCAAACATAGCTAAGAACTACCGTAAGGAAACTGGCTTTCAAATGATAAAAAACCGCATTTAAATCGGTCCAGGCTGACCTACGATAGTTTAAAACAAATCTGTTTAAAAGATCTTTGTCATTGTTCCGAGGTAGGAAATGTGTGTCACATAATACTCATACCAGCGCGAGAGGTAGCCTCATCTATGTTACTTGCTGGTGCTAATTCTACTATAAATTATATCCTAGAATTGCAATCATACAATTGCTGTAAAAAAAATAATGTACCACCTCCAATAACTCCATCCGTTAAACTTATAAGAAAGCCATAATTTTACATACATAGGCCGATTTAACGTTCAAAAAATATTTGAGAGTTAAGGAAATTACGATGTTAAAGACACTAACGTGACCTCGCTTACATAACAGGATGAAACGTTCAATGGCTGGCATTCTCGATTGTAAGTCGAAAAACTCGTGTTGTGTCGTAGAGTACTCGTCGCCATGCATTGGTACTCCATCAAGATGGGTATCTCTATTGCCAGAACATTGGTTGAGTTTTTGGACTTACCATCGTGAGTTTAAGTCGTTGAACATTTCATTAGAGAAATTACAATGTTATAGAATCTAATGTGAGTCGTATTCATAATGAAATAGGCTATTCAATAATAATAATAATAATAATAATAATAATTCTTTATTGCAGACACAAGGTCCATAGTACAGGCAAAAAAATATATGGTTATTATATGTATATATCACAAAAAATATGAAGAATAAAAATACATATGTAGCAAAAACATTACGAAATGTTACTACGAGACAAAAAATAAATAAATTAAAAATTAAGTGGTTAACTCCACCCATCGTCTATACGTTGGCGTTAGTAGCAATCGATCTGCCATGCTCCTGACAATAGCATTCCTAGACGTGTCAACTCTGGACATGAAGGACGCAATTCGTTTTCGTTGGATGGCATTAAACGAATCGGTACGCGCCTGTGCGAACATTTCAGAAGCGCTACAATAGCGTTTTAGGTTCATGAGGTGCCTAAAGATGTTATTATAGGCCACCCTAATGCCATCATGCGCTTTTTTTGTGTACTCAGTCCAGAGCTGACACGTATAGAACGTCTGGCAGAAAGATTTGAACAGGGTGATCTTCACGTCAGGTGAGGCCTTGCTGAACTTACGCCTTACGCCGAACTTATTCAATGGCTTGCAGTCACGATTGTGAGTCGAAAAACTCGTGTTTGTTTCGTAGAGTCCTCGTCGCCATGCATTGGTACTGGATGAAGATGGGTATCTCTATTACCAGAACAATGGTTGAGTTTTTGGACTTACAATCGTGAGTTTAAGTCGTTGAACATTTCATTAGGGAAATTATAATTTTAATTTAATAATTTTCAAAAAATCGTGCCGGGTCATTAACTAAGATGTTTACTATCAACCCATTCGATAATACCAGTATTATAATATGATAGAATAATAAAATACACAATTAACGTATGTTTAAAAGCCTAAAATACAAGTGCACTTGCTTTGAATCGTTGTTGAAATTTCCTGTTAATAAAATTAGATAAAATAAAATGTACAACTTTTGATTGGTGCATGATTATTGATTATGTTATAATTTTTTTATGATAATGTTTTGAAGAGCTGGTTAGTATTATTTGTTGCAAGTCGTTTATATAAAATAGGTTTGTTTTAACTTAAAATCAAGTTAATACTTAGAAGCACAAACATGTTAACGACAGAACGTCAACATTATGCACAATTTTTATGTTAAGTTTTCGATGTGTTTATTTTCAATGTCATTGTCTAATTTTATTATATTTTAAACAAAAGACGTTTTATTTAAGTTGTTTATTAATTATGAATTATAGTTACTACAAATAAAACCTTCTTTTCATTTATCGTCCTTTATGAATAAAAAGGGTAAATTAAGTAAGTACATAACAAATGAGTCTACTTATTTTAATTTTATTTTGATAGACGCAAGTTATAAGTGAGCGGTGGTGGCCGAACGGTTTAGGCGTGCGACTTACAAGACGCCGACACCGAGTTCGAATCCTCTCGGCCCTGCACCTATGACTTAATAACTTATGTGCGGATTTACCATCGCTCAAACCGGTGAAGGAAAACATCGTGAGGAAACCGGCATGTCCAAGAATTGCAAAATTCAAGGGCATGCGACATCTACCAACCCGCACTGGGCCAGCGTGGTAGATTACAGCCCATACTCTCTCTTTGAGAGAAGGCCGGAGTCCCAGCAGTGGGAAAGTAAAAGGCTGATGAAAAAAATAGTTCATTTTTTAATTCGTTTTAGAACAGTTTTCCGTAGTACACACAACATCTCCATTGGATAGACAGACGCACACATTGCAGTCTATCTTAAAAGTAGACCCCTTACTACAACGACCAATGTCTTTCACCACTGGCACAATATCAACAACTATAGGCTTTTCATTGCCTGAAATTGACTTTGCCTTCAAAACTGGCTTTAACTCGTACTGGATTGAATTGTTCTGACAAATATTTGCTGTGCAACGAACAGTTCTGCTATCAGGTAAGCATTCACAGGTATTGCAATCTCTTTTGTAAACATGTAAAGGTTCGCAATGGCCACTCAAATCTGTCAGACCTTGCAGTTCTTGACTATTTTGCTTTCTGCATTTTGGATCTGCATGACATATCTGCATTTTGTTACCATTGTAGACACCACACTGGCATATAAGGCAATTCATCTCATAAATAGTTCCTTCGACGCAGTCGTTTAAAATATTGCTTCCTGAGCATTTGTTTAGAGTACAACCAAACTTTTTGACGCCATACCTTCCGTAGCAATAGCACGTGTTACAGTCTTTTTTGTATTTAGTTCCTTGTACACAGTCTATATCGTTTAAAGGTGCGTTCACAGATTCAAGCTCTGTTTCATCGATGATGTCTTTTGAACCTACATGGTTATTGAGGCATTTCTTGACGGTGCAATAGATCGAGCCTTTATCATCGCACTGACATACGTTGCAGTCTATATTAAATTCTTCCCCAGACTCTTTATTGCTACAGAGGGTTGCGTTTTTAGTACAGTTATCACAAATAAGTCTGTTGTTTTTAAGACATGTGCAATTTCTGCAGCCGAGTTTATATTTGACATCCGATTGGCATTGAGCATATACTTCGCCAACCTCGCTTTCATCTTTAGGTGCCTTGAATACTGGGTCATCGTTGGAGCATGATTTTCTGGTACAAAATTTAGGGTTTGGGACTCCATCGGCAGGACAGAAACAGACATTGCATCCTATAAGGTAAAGCTTTGCAGGAGTACACTGCTGATCTTTGAAGGTCTTAACGTCAGCGACTACTTCCACTGGATGAAGAATACGGAAGGTGTCTCTGCAGATGGGACTTGGCCAGGTGCCGTCTTCTGTGCAGATGCAGAGCAGTTCCCCTCGTTGGTAGTGGACGCCAGGATTGCAAGACGTCTGACCAGATCGCCAGACGCCGTGACCTTCCATGCCCACGTTTAATTCTCTAATAGCGTCTGAAATCATAGATAATCCTAGTTTGGTGCTGGTAAAATGGCACATGAGGCTACCACAACTATTCCTTAAAAGGTGAATATAATGCTATGTAGGGCAAGTCCTAGTTGTAAGTGACCTACAAGTTAGTGCTTTTATATCAACGCTACCTTCTTGATCAAGTGGAACATCAGCACGACCGATACTTTGCATTGCTACAAAGAAAAAGTTTACAAAACGACGCCTTGGCCAAGACACCCAAACAAGACCTTGTACAACCGATCTTTTGGATTTTTAATTGAACAAAAGCAGTCAGAAAACTTTCCATTAGGGTTGTGGGTATGACAATTGTGCCCACAACGGTAGATCTGCCACTAACCATTAAAATGTCCAAACATGTCCACCTCTGAACACACCCTGGCATCGCAAGTGTACCGGCTTTGTTTGCCGCACCTACACCAGTTACAGTCATTCAGAATGCTCGATTGTTTGTCGCAAGGCTGTTTCCATATCGATTCTGCTACAGCTAGAAATAACATATTAAAAGCTTTAGTAAGAGAATGAAAGGAATAAGCTAACCAAATATATGATCGTGATTTCTATACCTAGGCCCTAACAGCTATGTATGAATGTACCAATGTGTTATATTATAGGAAAACATCGTGAGGAAAATGGCATGTCAGAACATTCAAGGGCAGGCGACATCTACCAACCCGCACTGGGCCAGCATGGTAGATTACGGCCCAAATTCTCTCCTCTCTCTTTGAGTGCAGGTCAGTGTCCCATCAGTGGGAACATAATAGGCTGTTAGTGATGATGATTATATCCTGGCTCCAGTGCCGGATTAACTACGAAGCAAGAGTAGCAATTGCTACGGGCCCCGCGAGAAAGGGGACCCCGTACATTTATTAAAAGGTCCCCCGATATTTCAAAAGTCAAAAGTCAATTTTTATTTATTCAATAGGATACATTGTGATCACTTTAAAACGTCAAACTTAAAACTAGTTACGCCTGTTCCAACCTCCTTACGCCGGCAAAAGAACAGGCAAGAAACGTCCGGCAGGTAATTTTTTTGGCGCGATCACATTGACAATTTTATTCTTATTACTAATTGATTGAATTGGAGCAAGTTCACTAAAATCCCAAGCTTTTTTTTGTCATCTAATGGTCCGATATTTATTAATTAGCTTTACTAATAAGATTTCTCTTGTTTGGTTGTACACATTGGGATATGGGAACATGAATATTAATGAGTTGCGGGATCACAACCAAAGCAGACCAGACTTTATTTTAGCGAAAGCACTTTATTTTTTATTCATCTATTTAAAACCATGATCTCTGCATGAGTGTAATTTATGAGTGCATGCAACTTATTAAGTTGTGGTATAATTTACTTGATATCACAAAAACGTGAAATGTTACAACTGTTCCTACTAAGACAATCCGCGTCAGATACTCGGTAACCGACTACTTCCTTATATTCCTTCCAAGGGCTCTTTGAAAGAATTTGCTACGGGCCCCGCGCTTGCTTAATCCGGCACTGGCTGGCTCCTAGAAATGTATAGATCCCACAGGAAACGAGGAATACATTTTAGACGGCAGACTTTTTAGGAGAAATAATGGTAATAAAAGCGGAGCGCTCTTAGTTATTTAAAAATAGCATAACTGTTGACCATAAGTTTAGTACTTACGTTTTTCATGTTTATACAAAATACCAAACTGTAAATTCAAAGACAGTAAAAATAAAACATCCAACGCAACAAATTTGTTCATTTTGATCGCCATCAAAACCATGGATTTTTAATCATATTTCCTTTCCAACTTTAGTAATGAAAAGTCCTATCTCATAGAAGTATTGATTGAATTCTGGTTTATGACTACAAAGCAATTTTACACGATAATTTTGAATTAGATTATGAATCATCAAGAATATGGCATAATCTGCAATTCTGCTACTGGTCACATACTCAGATCGTAGTCATCACTGTGACAGCGTAGCGCTAACTGAATGTCTACACTCTACAAATCTTCAGCATGATGCTGCCCTACAAATCTACTGCACGACGCCGCGCCGCCACACTCTACAAATCTTCAGCTACTATGTTGATTGCCAATGTTACCAATTACCATGGCTATTGCAAGATCCGAACCCATTCCTACGCACCCACACACACACACACACACACACACACAGCACTCTAAACAGCTACATTTTTTTTTTCCTTTGCCCTCCCTCGGGAACAGAGCACACTACTGCTTGGCTGTTGAATAACTGGCAAAAATGTGGTAGTTCCCCAGGCGGACTCTGCAAGGAGTTCTAACACTACAGGACTACATTTCAAAATTCATATTTATTTACCTAATTGTTACCTACTTAGTTTTCATATTGGTCAGGAAGTTTTTCTGGGTAAATAGCATAAGTACTTATAATTAAAATTTTTATTACATTTATTTGTTGCAAAGCTATGTTTTACATGGGTTTTTAGTACACAACAGCTTGTTATTCTTCATGCAAAAACAGGAATTGCATTTAAACACCGTCGTGGCACCCGGAGAACAATTGGCGTGGTTTTCAACTGACACTATCGACTTCCTCGAAGCCATCTGGAATACCTTGTCCAGCACCACTGGCAGATAGGGTTTCAGTACATCTCCCAAAGTGAATTCGTCATTAGTTGGTAGTTTTTCAGATTTCGGTGTCAAACTATTCCATTCAAATAGCTGTGGATAATTTCCAATAACAGGAACAGGTGGATCAGAAACGTTTTGTATTGATGTTTGAGGATCTATCGGAACACTTATTTCAGTCTCCGTTTCACCAGACTGATCTCTTTTGTCCTCACTGACGTCGTTATTTTCATCGTCTTCGTAAGGTAGTTTTGTGCTCGATCCTTCTCTCCCAATTGTTCCCATTGCTACTTTGGATTCTTCAGATTCTGTATAATATTCATCACTGTCACTTTGTTTTTTCTCTCGTTGTTCATTCACATTTTCATTATTTTCGCGATTTAATTCAATATATGGACGTCTGTCTTGGAATCCCGAAGTAGTATATTTGTCTGTTGATTCTGAGTATTTACTTTTAGTCTCAATTTGGATGATTTTGTCTCCAAATCTTAACGTTTTTTCTCTATCAGGTATCAAATCGATGGCATCTTTTACGAGGTCTGTGCCACAAACGTTTAAGTTATAAGAACCCAGCTGAAGCCTCTTTGCATAATAATTATTACCTGTATTGCAAACCAGCTTGCTTTCACTAATGCAGTAGCAGAATTGGCATGGAGCTAGGGAATACCAGTTATTAGCTTTACAACTTCCATAAACTTGATCCTGTTTCATAAAACGTCTACCAATAGTGATATTAATTTTACTACACTCATTTTTAGTGCAATGTTTTTCGTCTATTGTGCTGTCAGCTCCACATTTGCAAACGTTACAATGATCTATGATTACATAGGAATTGGGTTCACATGTCTGTTTAGTTTTAATAGGAAAAGATTTGAAGATAGTTTTGCAATTTTCATGGGGCCAGGAACCATTTTCATTGCAAAGACACACTGTTAAATTGCGGACGTATAACATATTTGGTTGACACCATTTTTCTACAGTTTTTAAGGTGCCAGTCTCATTGCATGGTTTTGAATTGCACTCGTAAATGTAGTTTGGTGTGCAGACACATTTATTGCATTCGTTTTCGGTGATATCTTTGACATGACAGAACTTTGAAAGTGGTGGGTATTCTGGAAGGTTATTATTGTAAATTAAAATTAAGATATAGCATTTTTTTTTTCTTGATAGAGAGCATTGTTGTATTTATTACCTTTGTGAGACGCAGCGTTATTAAATAAAGTAAGTATAACACTAGTATAGATGACAAACATAGTATTTCGTAGTTAAGATCTCACTTGGTACAGAATTAAAATTTGGTCTGTGATACATTCATTCTTCAGAAAAGTAATTAAGTTGTTTTCTAGGTTTATGTCATTTTTATGGTGATGAATGTTAACTTGATTGATCTGAACTATATTTGAATTTATCTTACACTAATTAATTTGCATGTTTAATTAATCTTATGATAATACGTTGGAAGTCCTTTATTAGGAGTTTTACCAAAGGAAACTGAAGCTCCACTTGCAAACCATCATCACTTATCGTCCGACTAACTAACTCCTTTGGCTCAGCGACTCAAAGTGTATTTTGGCTTCCGAAATGAGAGAGGTCCGCATCCACCGCGTCCTTCCAGCGGTATCTAGGGCTTCGACCGGCCTATGGTCATCCGATTAAATAAAATATTTGACTTTTGACTTTTAAACACAACATGCAGAATGTCAATAGTCAAACGATATCGGAAGCCTTCGGCAGGCCTGAAAATTCAGGCAATAGAGATGGCTACAAGCTAATACGAAAGTAGAAGAATAAAACTAGAAGAGTTATCCCTCAGGTGGTTTAATTTCTTTAAGAAAAGTGGGCTTCCTGTCAATGCAGGTTTCAAGCTCGCTCTTGAAGCAGTGCTCCTGGATGATGACACCTTTCTCACACTCGCAGACGTAGCACTCATCCATCACTCTCCCCGCCGTGCCGCAAGCCCACGCCGTGTGAGGATGAGGGGTACTAACTTGATCTTCCTCACCCTCCTTACTTGAAGAAGGTCTCTTTGTTATGGTTTCGTTTCCTAGAATTAGCACAAAGTAACTACTTAGTACAACAGGGAGCCGATGGATGCCAATGGCTTTTAGCCGTTCATGGTGGCGTTCAAAGGGAGGCCTATGTTCAGCAGTGGACTTCTTCCGGCTGATGATGATAATGATGATGATGATGATGGTGAACAATTTTTTTGCTAGCTTTTCGCAAAGTTTTTAAAGGAGTCTACCCAAAAGGATTTGTGTACAAAGCAGGAAAAAGTTACTTAGATATAATATCGCTATAATAAACGTAGCGTAGGACGCTCTACTAGATGGAGCGAATTACGTCGAGTGGCTGGCGGTAGTTGGAAGAGAAAAGCCGAAGACCGGGCTGACCGTCGTACCGTGGGAGAGGCCTATGTCCAGCTGTGGGCTGACAAAGGCCGATGATGAAGAAGTATAATATCTACTCACCAACATTTCTTCGCCCCATAGGCATATAGTTGACGTTCGGAAAGGCCTGTTCACAGTAAAAGTTTTCTGGTAACGGCCGGCAAAAGTGATGGATGGCACCCATGTAGGGGCAGATACATTGGTTACATCTAAAAAGTAAAACAATCATGGAGTGACGGCGACCGCTTATCATCAGATGGGCCGTCTGCTACTTTGCCACTCTATTATATAACAAAACAAGAAGACGAAAGAGAGCTTGATTAAAGTAGGCCTGACCTGAACCTAGCCCCAACGGCAAGATTACTATGCCTTCGGAGAAAAATATACAATTTCCTGGGATTAATAATAAATAATCTACCTCTCTCTCTCTTTCTCTTTCACTCTTTTTCTCTTAAACTTTTTCTCTATCTTTATAGATTTTTCTATCTCTTTCTCTCTCGCTCTCTCTCACTCTTTTTCTCTTTCTATCTATTGCTCTCTCGCTCTCTCTCACTCTTTTTCTCTTTCTATCTATTGCTCTCTCGCTCTCTCTCACTCTTTTTCTCTTTCTATCTATCGCTCTCTCTCTATGTCTCTCTCTCTCGCTCTTTCTCTCTCTCTCTCTCTATCTCTTTCTATCTATCTCTGTCTCTCTCTCTCATACTCTTTTTCTCTAGATATTCTATGTTGATGACAATTTCAACCAAATCCTATCAGTCTTGACTAGATTCAGGTGACAAACATCCAAACAAATAGGCTTTGTGTGTAGTATGTATCATAATGCTTTCGTTTGAATTTCATACCTTATTATGTACATAGAGCCAGGAGTACACTCTTTTACCTCGTTGCTCTCTGAGATGTTTACTGTCATGCAGTCCCTTCTCGACACAGTAGGTGTCTTGATAGGCTCCACGTCACTTGAGTTCTGTAGGTCAAAGAAGTTAAAACATGCATATACGTGGCGTTTTATAAGTTTACTTTCATAATCATCATCATCAGCCTTTACGTTCCCACTGCCGGGACTCTGGCCTTCTCTCAGAGAGAGCAGGGGCCGTTATCTGCCACGCTGAGTTGGTAGATGTCGCATGTCCTTGATTTCGCGGTTCTTGGACATGCCGGTTTCCTCACGATGTTTTCCTTCACCGTTTTGAGCGATGGCAAATCTACACATTACTTATTAAATCATAGGTGCGGGGCCAAGAGGAGTCTAACTCGGTTTCAGCGCGTTGTAAAGCGCACGCGTTACCGTTCGGCCACCATCGCTGTTTTAAAACAAAATAGCTTACCAGACCCTTACCTTTTCAGAATTCTTCTCCTTTTCGCACTGTACTTGCGTGCAAGTAGCATATACTTTCAAACCCATATCAGGACAGAGGCACAGTTTGCACCCCACCTCAAACTCCTCACCAGGGAAGCATAACTCCAAGTTCCTTGTTTTATCCCCTGTCTTCTGGTAGCTCGTTAAGCTCTGCGATAGCTGGAAGATCTTTTTCCATGGAGTATTGATCTCAGAGCAAGTGTTGTTAGTACATATTCGGTCGGACTTGTCTCCGTTTGGAGGACAGACGCATAAGTTGCAGTCTTCGCTGAAAAGTCTTCCAGGTACGCAAACCTCACTTCTTAAGAAGTTCTTCTCACAGCTATTCGTGGTGCATTTAGCCACATTTTTGACCCCGTTTTTAGGACAGTAGCAGATGTTACAGTCCACGTTGTAGTAAGTTAAAGGTTCGCAAGCAATCCCGTTATTGATCTTATTACGGATCCTTGCACAGCTGTTCTTTGTACAAACCCTGTCTTTGAGCCGACCGTTTTCGGGGCAAATGCAAAAGTTGCATTCCTCTTTCGATATTGATCCGGGAATACATAGGCCATTAGTTGCAGATTGTATTGCTTCATGTTTTTCATTCTTTTGTCTCTCCAAGGTCCTCTTCTTGGCTTCACAGTCGTCGTAAGTACACCATTTTGGGTCTAATTTTCCAGTTTTGAGGCAGTAACAGGTGTTGCAATCAAATTCTACGAATGTGTTGGGATCGCATTTGGCTTTAAAATCTATATCGAATGTAGTTTCTCTTATACTTATTTTAGTTTTCTCCATGTGGCGCTTCTCTGTGATTGTAGATGTGCATAGCATCAAATTAATGTCACCTTTGTCAGGGCACAAGCAATACCGTCCTTGTTCCTTGTAAATTGAATTCGGTTCGCAAACCTCATCTACTTCTATTTTTTTAATAAGTTTACTGTCTATAATATGATTGCTATAATTCTCTTTAATAACAATTTCTAAAATCGAAAGCTTTTGCTGATTGGAACAGGCGATAGTACAATATTTTTGATCTACATATCCGTTGCGTGGACAAAAGCACTGGGTACATTTGGGAACCATTTCTCCGGGAATACAAGTAGCTGTCTCAGAGTTATATTTAAAATTATCAATAGACATGCATTCTGATTCGATACAAGCCTTTTCATTGATAGTGCCCTCATGAGTACATTCGCAGTAGTAGCATTTAGGTGGCGTAAACATTTGCTGTTGGCATATACTTATCTTATTTCTCAAACGAGCCAAAGAATTAGGGTTTACTCGGTGACCGCAAACATTTTTTGTGCACAATTTCTCATTCCGTATACTGTCATTTGGACAGAAGCAAACATTGCAGTCTTTCCTATAAAAAGACCTTGGTATACATCGTTTGGCAACATCAGTCGTTACTATTTGACAAGTCTCCGCACATTTACTGACAATGAAGAATCCGTCATCAGAGCACAAGCAATGAAGACAGGGGAAGAGATACATAACTTTTGGTATGCAGACGTTGTTCTTAATAGCTGCCAAGTAGTCTGTTGATCCTTGAAACGGGCAGGAAGCATCAGTAGCGCATCGAGCCTCACTCATCTTTCCAGAGGCAGGACAGACACACAAACTGCAGTTAACGTAGTAAGACAAGAAAGGTATACACCATAATCTCTTTACATCAATCGAATTGCTTATCTGGCTCGGTTTGGCTGCCTCGTCATCTCCACACATAGTGTTGGTGCATATCATATGGCCGTTTTCTTGACAAATGCATTGACTGCAGTCTTCCCAGATGACCTGTCCTGGGTTACATGTCTGACGTCTATTAATTTCGCAGCTTGCTTCGTTCCACCGACCCAAGGCATTGCAGAGGCACACTAAGCCATTCATGTGAAACTGACTGTTTGGGATACACGCATCTATTGAAAATTGAAATGTGATTTGTGAAATGTTCAGCAAAATAAGAACATTGAGGTGACAGAAGATTTTGGATAACTTACGGAAAAGGGTGATTCCATAAGGTATCCGAGATACCAAACTTAGCAGTGTTAGTGTCATGAACATAATCTGTCTAAACAAATAGAAAAGGAATTTCTCATTATTGTGGTTCTAGAATGTAATTTCATGGATGGAAGATATCCGAGTCAATCAAAATTATATTTTCAATTAAAGTTTTCTTGGTATTCAAAGCTATAAGTTTCAGCGAGGCATGTTTCCTGATCAAGATCATTTATAAATCAAAGTTTGTTTGCATCTACACAGGTAACTAAATCATAAATCGTCGATCGTTTCTAAAGGCTAAACTTAGTATGACAATTCAATTGTTTACTACTGAAAACGAAACAAATTATTTCATGCATGAAAAATTTATTACCTACAAGTTTGCTGTTTGTTTGTTGTTGTGTATTCTAAAATAATAAAAGTAATCCATAATCCAAGCCTTTTTCGTCGTACATAGTTATTTTCTTTTTTCTATCATTATAAAATAGTATACCATACATTAGCAAAAAATTAACCATATCGAGCAGTTCAAACGCAAGATTTTTGATAAGACAATCTCTTCAAATGGATAATCTTAATATGTACGGTGGATACTGGATAAGATCAGCTCTGCTCTCAAGACCGAAATACATTATGACGTCCAGCAGTGGATAGATCAGATATGTTTACAAGCCATGTTTCTCCAAGAACAGTCGCTGTTTTTCCAGCAATTTCACTTGTGAGTAGTTGAGACAAGTCTTCTGTGTGCAGCGCAGGGAGCCGTCAGCTTGGCAGTAGCATTTGTTGCAGTCGGATCTGGAAAGAGATTGGCATCATCTTCAGCATTAGGTTCCCGATGCTGCGGGACTGAGGCTCAGACTTAGTAGATGTCGCATGCCGTCAAAAGTGTTGGTTCTTTGACATGTCAATTTCCTTACAATGTTTTCCTTCACCGTTTTGAGTGTTGGCAAGTTGGCGCATAAGTATCATACGAGGTTATGAGATGATAAGAAGATTAAACATGAAGATACCTGTAAATAGTATCTGGTATACATTTCCCGCTGGTCATTTCGAGCTGTTCCGGCGACTCCTTGCGCTGCGAGAGCTGAAGCTTCTTGAACACGTCACACTGCGGTATCACGTGGCAGTCTGTCTTGCCGTCCACGCACTGGCACTCCTTGCAGTTCACATTGGTCACCTCGCCGGCGCTACAGGGCTTCCCTAAAATGAATGTCATATTATATGGATCTTTTTTTTACTTCTTAGGTAGTGTTGGACCACTTGTCGCCAGATGTTACGTGACAATGTGGTCAAAGGTGTGCTACAGCTAGATTGGGAACTAGCTCTCAAGTGGGGCTGCTGGTACACACCAATAGGTGTTTGGCGACAGATTGTGATAGCTAGCTAGATGAGCACTAGAAATGCAGTACTACCAAAGATCTATGGATTCATCACGATGTTTTTCTTCAACAAAAGCTTACTACCAGATCTAGTTGAAAGTAATGTATCTATAAAATAGCTCATAGAACATATTTGTTGTAATGAAGACCTGGTCTTCCTTTGCTGAATGATCTGTTACGAAACTTACGAACAACCAGACAAGCTACGCGTCAAGCTCTTCTTCAACCTCTCCACTCATTCCCTAAACTCACCAGACATATCCATCGCATCCATCCTGTTCATATCATCATAACTGATGCACAGCTTCTTGTGGCACAGCAGATTGTTGTTGTCTAAGCACACGCACAAGTTGCAGTCCACCTTGTACGACTTGCCAGGGTCGCACCTCTCGGAGGCTGTGGACAGGTTCTGCAGTTCTTGCAGGTCTCCAGCTGGAACGGCCGGCCGAATGTCTTCTGGAGTCCTTATGGGAATTGGGTTACCTGTAATTAGATGATTTTGTACTTCTTACAGGTTAGCTTTTGACCACAAGTAACCTGATGATAAGTGATGATGTGGTCGAAGATGGCGTCGTGTTACACCTGGATTCGGAACTGACTCTCAAGCGAGGCTATCGGAACACGCCAATAGGCGCTTGGCGACAGATAGTTAGTCATCATTACTTATCCATTTATCAAAATTAATTAAAAGTTGACAAGCCTCTCAACTAAGAGATGACGTGTCTGAAAGTTTGGCTTTACACAGAAACTACAATTGCTTATAAAAAAATATTTCAGTATTTATTAAAGAACATACCCTGTTTATCAAATTGACACGCTTCTTTTTGGCTTTTAGAGCACAAGACCTTGCTCTGATCGGTACAGAAGCACCTTCGACATCGGGACCTGTAGATCTTCCCTGGCTTGCAAGGCATCCCTTTCTGAACTTTCGGCAGATATAGAGCCTTCTGTGCTTTTTCTGCGTTCCTTAACGCCTGAAAAATTACTTATTAAATCACTGTAAGGAGCGATGCCATTGGAAAAATATCTGAGATTTACCATCACTCAAAACGGTGAAGGAAAAACATCGTGAGGAAACCGGCATGTCCAAGAACCTCAACATTCAAGGGCATGTGGCGGCAAAAACTTCCGCCACAACTAGCAACACTGGGGTGACAACGAGAGAGAGCTCCCGCCAGTCTTTGAAATGTCACAAGGGTTTTTGATGGGAACTAGTTCTAAGATAAAATGTTAACTATACAACAATAAAGCGAGTCGTACGATATTGCGACTCTTTCATTGGACTGGATCAGCCTCCACCCCAAAGGCATATGACATCTACCAACCCGCACTGGGCCAGTGTGGTAGATAACGGCCCATACTCTCTCTCTGAGAGAAGGCCAGAGTCCCGATTGGGACCGCAAAGACTGATGATGAGTGAAATTTGGTATGGAGATAGTTTGAACCCTGAGGAAGAGCATAGGATACTTTTATCGCGACAAACTGTAGCCCACGCGGGAAACAGCTAGTATAGAAAAACGAAAAAACCGTAGGTAATCGTGAAAACAAACCGTTTTCCCTTGGCTCAACTTGCTGTAAGTCTTCCAATCGATGCAGGCCATTTTAGTACACATCAGCTGTCGGTCCGTCGTGCACTTGCAAGTGTTGCACTCCATCTTGTACACTTTGTTTGGAGTGCATTTCTCCCCTTCATGGATTTCGTGGATAGCATAGTTGTGCGCTGCGAGGGTCACGTTGTTGGCTAGAAATGTTTGAAGTTAACGTTTACAAGTTAGCTAGCTGTTGGTTTGTATGTGTTCTCTATCTTTTTGTGTGTACTGTGTGTATGCCTGCGCAAAGCGAATATATAGGTTAACATTTCTTCATAGAGGCAAGCGACGGAAGCCTGTTGAATCTCTTTTTGGTTGCGGAGTAAAGTACTCAAGCGCTGAGCAAGAGATGGATTGTATTATGTGAATTTGAAATTCATTCATTTGAGCACATGAACGGGACACTTTTTAACTTTCTATTTATCTGTATGGATCGGCCTTTCTGTTATCTGACTTTTCGTAGTAAGTAGCTAAGTTACATGTGTCTAGCTACAATATTGATGTAGTTACTATGTAGTTTTGGTTTAATTAAAACAAACAAACGTCAATTTAAAAAGAAATAAGTCTTTATTTAGAAAAACAGCGGTGTTTATAAATAATAAATGTAAGTGCTGAGCAGGCATTCTCGTTAAATTGCGTCTATGTTATAAGCCAATACAATTTGTTTCAAATCGTTTTTATTCAATTTTAGATCCTCCAGGCAGATCATGGACGTACATATAGGTTCCCTGTTATTGTTGCAAACGCACGAATTACATTTATATCTATACTTGACTCCAGGCTTACATCTGGCATATGGATTCTTCAGTACAGGCAACGAATTGAAGTGCTGTCTCATTGGATTAGATCTCAAGCCACTGTCACTGCTCGATCTCAAAGTTCTCATGCAATTTTCTTCTTCACAGATAAGTGTTCTATTGGGAGTGCAAGCGCAGTGGCTGCAGTCTATAACGAACATGTAATACGGCTTACAATGTGTCTTATAGCTATCCCAATAAAATCCAATATCGAAAATTGCATCTAATTCGTCAGCTTTGACTTCTTGAATAACTGTGTCTTCAATTTTAAGACAGAGTCTGTCTATAAAGACATTGATATCACTGCAAGCGCATAGTTCTTTTGTCGTTCTTAGAACATCGCCCGGCTTGCAACCATCGTCTTTATGTTTAATGTTGCACTGTCTATTAGTACAAGAATCGAAATGGATGTATCCGGCGTCATTGCAGACGCAAACGTTACAGTCGGTGACGTAGAAGCGTCCAGGAGTGCAAGCGATGTTAGTTCCTATCTTGAGTTTGTGAAGGTTGATATTGGATCGGATCTGTTTGAAGTTTTTTCGGCATTTCAAGGATCGCCAACGCCCTGAGGCGTCGCAGCTGCAAATATATGTGTCCTGGCGGTAAGTGTAGTGGGGATCGCATTCCTTGTCGTTAGGGCCTGCGATTTCTGTTAAAAGGTAAGCTGAGTTAACACATTGACGTCAAGAGACATTGAGTGGATTGATGAAATGTGTCCCGGAATTAAAGCTATTGGTCCTAGTATATATCTTCTTCCGTATGAGGAGTTTTCAGACAGCCTGAAGGTCATAGCTTTGCGACTGATATACTCGTAGCTGGGGCCAACAGCGAAGCAAGCGTTCAGTTGAAGATGCCAGTAACGGTCACCCATCATAGTGATGGCCGTCCACAACATTTACAAGGTAAAAGTTCACTTACGCTTAGCATCATATTGACACTTGACGCTTCGGCAGCTGAACACGCCGGCGGAGGTACACGTGCACACGCGACACGCGCTTGTCAGCGTGCTTGAGACCACGCAGCGCTTGCCAGGATTCACTGGCGTCACAAGTAAAATGTACACTTTTGAACACAACCACACCTTCCAAACATACATGGTTTGATTACGGTCGAGTTGCCTAAAATGCAAGATGCCTCTTTCGAATTGCCTAAGAAGGCAGGGTACCTAAAACGCATCGTGGCTTACAAGCAGTATGACTGAAATTCACAATGACTTACAAGTAAGATGCCTAAAAATCAAGATGCCTAAGAAGTAGGATGCCTAAACATCAAGTTGCCTAAGAAGTAAGATGCCTAAACATCAAGATGCCTAAGAAGTAGGATGCCTAAAATCAAGATGCCTAAGAAGTAGGATGCCTAAGAATCAGGATGGCCAAAAATGTAAATGCCTTAGAATCAGGGTGTCTGAAATACAGGCTTATTTTCTCATGGTTCTATATTTTTGTCCTACTAGTGCGCTGTTTAGTAGTTAAGGGACCATAAAAACCAAACGTCTTGTTTTTATATCGAGAAGTTGTGCTAGTGGTATTCAACAACATAATTATTCCTAGACCTTTCTCATTTTATATAATTTTAATTTATGTTTCCACTATTTTACATATAATGATGTGTTTAACTTACATAGTATACTGATATCCCCGACAGCTATTTTGATAAAAAATGACACCAAAAAAAGACCTGCACCGAACGTCATTGTTACGAGATCAAATTGTAATTCAAACCTAAACAAAAGCTTCAGGTAGGTCGTAAAAAGTTAATCTGTTCTAATTAAACCACTAATTGTAAATGATTGGGCATTCAGTTAATTCCTAAATTTAATTAGCATTTCATTTCTGCTTTCAATCAAATCAACGTTCAATTTCTAATTGGAAGGAACATCAGGTAGGTATCTACTACATATTTTTATTTGTTTTCAAGTTTTTTTTTCAGGGCATTGTATGGTTTGACCACAGTTCACGTGATGGTGTCGAAGTTAGCCCCACGCTACGCTGGGAATAGCAAAACTGGGTCTATAGTGAGGCTGCCGGAACACACTGATACTTCCTTGGCAGCCCGCCAGACTGATTTATGCCCGAAATTAAACTTCGATCCTGATCTGTTATCCGTGGTTTTGAATAGATATGTCATGTCATAATATGGCATTTTAGTAGTAATATGTCAAGCCTTACTACTAAAATGACATGTTATGACATGACATATCGATCAAAAACCACGGATAACGGATCAGGATCGATTATTTATTTCGGGCGTTAGATAGCTAGGAGAATACTAAAGAATATCCTACCGTGAAACTACGGTTTCATCACGATGTTTTCCCTCACTGAAACTTTAAAGCTCTTAGCTGAAATAAAAACAATAAATATCCAATTGAACATATTTATTTCTCAATTATTTAAACCACAGTTAAGTTTATTTACGTATATGTTACTAATACATATTGGTACTAATGTACCGAGCAACTTAATCGATCCGGACACGTTTACATTAGTCTGTGTGAAACAACCAATGCTTGCTATGTGGACGACATCGTCTTGATGTCTGCCTGCTGAGTAGCAATGGATGTTAAAAACTGTAAATAGTTTCAATAACGATGTATTGTGGTGTATACCTGATCAGCAGTGCGATTCACTCGGAAACTCTCCCGTCCACGGATTCGGATAAGTTTCCGCGAGAATGTTTTGAGACGCGATTTACAAATCTGAATTCGAAAACAGACATCTAGTTTGAAAAAACAACTTTTCAATCACGGAAAAGTTTCTGACACCTACTTGCTCTCGGAAAAAGTTTCCGTGAAGCGAAAGTGACGTCGAATCCGACACGGAATCTTTCCGAGCGAGTTAGAATCGCACTGCAGTAGATATTAGTTTACACAATAACTAGATATTGAGAGAACTTATCGCCGAGATATGCGAATCAACTCGATATGCTATACCGCAAGAACTGAGAATAACTGAGTTTGAGTACCTAGTAGACGCGGACTCTAGTGATCCAATACTAGTTAAATGAGCATATCAAAACATCGAACCCCCCATCAGTACCCCTAGTACAGGTTTTGATGGTTTACAAAAACTATAAAAGTTTTCGTTTCCATCCATACATATTTTTTTCAGCGAATCATACCGAGACTTGGAGGAACTGAAATCGTTAATACGGGTTATTTTAAATCGTTATAATCATATTCCAACAATGTTATTGAGTTACTTTTTGAAATTAAGCAGATCGAGTTGCCACTTTGATAACTCGGCGGTGGTAAACGTCGACGTTTACCAAAACTTTTATGACTTGTGGGGGAAGCTCATTCCACATTTTGCAAGTATGCGGGAGAAAGGAGCGCATAAATCGCAGTTATCAGTATTATCACAAATGCTTAGTTATTCTGAGGTGTTTGACGCTCAACTTTTGGGTAGGATTACTAGCGCTTCCCATCAGGCGGACGACATTACCGTTTCACCGTATAGCTTCTAAAGAATAACGTTAAAGGGTTGTCTCGCATCAACTAATATGAACGAGCCGTTACATTTCACTAACTAATAAACTTAATAATAAAACACACAAACCAACTCTAATGGGGATGGATGACGTTAAGAAATGATGACATAAAACTTAGTGCAAACGGAGTGTACTATAAGATTTTTATGTCAACGGAAATCATGGAAATTTGTCTGTCGTTTTGTCACATCGAGGGAAAGCGTAAAGCCATAATACACTTCGTGTGCCACCAATCTTATCAACAAATATAATTATGAAATCACTACAAAATCAAACATACATAAAATACTCAACGTTCAAAAATACAATAGCTTGCAATGCAATATGCTACGAAAAAACAGAAATAAGGCAAAGGAAAAAAACAAACAAAAATTGACAAATTTTAGATGAATTTTTTTAAATGTAAAAAAAAATCACTGAGTTGCAATACAAAAACTATCATATAATAAGATAATACACTCCATCATTTGATTCAAAAACTGTAACACCTAAGCTATAAAAATAGTCACAAAATACGTAAGAAAAATCGCAACACCTAGAAATGCATAAAATGACACCTTTTTAGACCACCGAATCTTTTTTAAAAGATTTTTAGATTCTACACAACAGTTAGGTACCACGATTTTAATAAAGTTCTTAGATTGCATAGCTGCAAAGTTAAATTCAAATTGACAATCAAGCACTACCTTTCAAAGACACGAATGAGGAAATCAGGAAAATATAGTAGGTAGGTATGTGGAAAATACAATGTAGATTGTACAATTTTATAAAAATGTATATCGATTTAATGCACAAAAAGTATCTAGGGACTCTGCTAGTGTTGTTAATATTTTTATGTCAAAAAAATAATTTATTACATTTTTTAGTTTATTTATCATCTGAAATGTCGTTAAAATTGTACGTTACAATAAATGACACCTTAATTACTAGAAAGTTCAGAAATCATACAATAATAATGCAAAAACTACATAAATGTTACAGTTCAGACACAAAAAAAACAATTAAACGATATAACACACACATCAGATTTCAGAACTCGCGGCAATATTATCATTGTTTTAGCTGCTATAGTCTACCTAGTATTCATAAGCAAAGAAGTTTGCTTACTCTTTATTCAAGTCTACAGAATTGATTACTCGGCTCATTCGTGTCCAAGGTAGATCTTACATGTTGGCCGACACCTGGTCACATAAGCGTAGAGTGCAGAAGATGTTCAAACCATCCGCAGAGCAAGTGCAGTCGTTGCAGTCGCGCTTGAATTGATCTCCTGGAGTGCAGCGGAAACTTTGCGTGGGTTCTATGAAAGATAAAAGAATTACACAATTATTATTTTTTACTACTTACACTTACAGGGTAGCGTTTGACCACAAGTCACCTGATGTTAAGTGACGATGTGGTCGAAGATGGCGTCACCTGGACTGGGAACTGGCTCTCAAGTGAGGCTGCAGGAACACACCAATAGGTGCTTGACGACAGATTCTTAACATGAGGGTGGTTGCTAGCCAGGCGATTACTAGAAAATGCCCTACCACCAAGCGATGGTTTCATCACGATGTTTTCCTTCACCAAAAGCTCAGGTTCATTTCTTTCTATAATAAGAGTGTAGTGGTAGGACTCTTTTGCAGAGTCCGCCTAGGGAAGTACCTTTACCAGTAATTCAACCACCAAGCAGTGGTGTTCTGATTTTGAACCTTTATAGTTCAAAATTTTGTCTTTAATGGGCAAGCGAAACACTTACCATCAGACTAACGACTCGCTCATCTCATCAAAATAAGCTGGTCATTTCGGATGTAGCGAACGTTTTGCCTGCACGCAGCACTCGACACCCTTCAACATCAGCTGCTACTTATATAAGTTTATCAGCAACAATTTTGACGAAAGCAACATATAGCTTAAAGTTACTTTGTTTACTAACAATTCTGAGACAATCATAAGAGTATTAATAGGTAGATTTTTCATATTTAAATTATCTATACCTGTTTCTGCCTCCGTAGTTTCCTTCTTACAACGTTTGAGCGTGCATGTGGCGTGCATTCCGTCGGTCGTGCAGCGGCACACGTTGCAGTCGCGGTCGAACACGCTGCCCGGCACACACGTCGTCTTCACCTGCTCGGATGTCTCTGCAAATAATTGTTTTAGAATTATGAACTATGTTCCTTCGTCACCAACTAAATGCTGCTTCATTCCAGACCACGAATGTTTAGGAATCCTTATCAGCAGGAGTAGTCCAGCCACTGGTAAACTTTGGTCAGTTACTAACTATTTACAAGACCTACGCGTAATCTTATTTGCTCATGTTATGCCTGCCTGCATAGTCTGCAAACCTATATCTACATGAGTTGATTAAAGCATTCAAGTCTCTCAACTTCTATCACTCAAAACGTGAATAGACTCACCCCGCTTTCTCCTCGTACTTTCCACTTCTCTCTTTGCAGCACCACAGTCAATCCGCGTGCAGGAGAAATCTTTACCCTCGTCATTGCAGAGGCACTTATTGCAGTCCAAGCGGAACTCTGTCCCTGGCTGACACGCTTTCGGAGATTCCAACTGAAGTGAGTGAGAAATCAGGGTTATTACGTACTTGTTTTTCAAATGAGACGTAAAAAGCACTATGACATGATGAAGTAAATCACCTTTTTTAAATTATTTTTGTGGACTACAGTTTATCGCGAAAAAAGTACCCCAGAGTTCAAACTTTTCACCAAGTTTCATGAAGATCGGTTCAATAGTTTTGAAGTTTAAGGGAAACAAACAATCAAAGGTATATATTAGTAAAGATGTAACTAAGGTCGAATATTACCTGCACAGCTCGCGTCTTTCTAGTTAGTGTTGCATTCTGAAAGCAAAATAATGATAGTTATTTGAATAGGTTGTTTTTTTCCCACGGTTATCTTTGCTTCTTACAGACCATAGAATTCGTTTTTAAGGATTGATGTTTATATAAGTACATATAAAGAAAGTCCAAAGTTAATAACTATGTGAAAATACCTTTTGAACTATGATAAATACTTGATTACTAATTTTAGATACAATAATTTTCTATAAAACCTATAAAAGCCAAATTTACACCAAAAATTCAAAAAATAACAATCACCTAAAAACTGAATATTAGAATATTTAAAACCACCACCAATATCATAGAATGAAAAAGGCTGAGATCGGAAAAAAACCTAAATTCAAACCTTATCATAATATTCAACACAAGCTCGTCTGGTACAAGAAAACGATTTCCCATCACTGTTGCATCGACACATATTGCAATTCATTTCGAAAACTTCGTTTGGACGACATTCTTTATTTACCACTCTAAGTTTTACCTAAAAAATAAGGAAACTAAAGTATTAATTTGAAAAGGTTTAAAAGAAATCAAGCTCTATAAATTAATAACATTGAAAATGTATTACAGAAAAAAGTACTAAGAAATATACCATGACACACATTAATAAAATAACATCAAAACCATGTCCCATCAATAAGAGTTGAAGAACAACAAGAAATTAATTTGGTTAAACGTAAAACAGAAGTCAAAGAATTAACATAAGATAAAAAAAACTACTAAAAAAGAATATATACAGATAAACGATATGAAAATATCAATTCACAAAGAACTAAAATAATAAAAAGATAACACGATAGTGAAGACCCAGCACCAACTGCTAAAGGAAGCGCTTTAGCAACCTCGACCTAGCCCAAGCATACTACCAAGTTCAATTTGACCTCTAATTCCGGATCGTCTGTGCTATTTTCGTCAATGGATTCCGGAATACAGACTCTTCTGGTGCAGAAGAAGCTGGTACCATCCTCGTTACACCAGCAAGTGTTGCAATCTTTGATGAACATGCGGTTGGCAATGCAGACGATTTGTTTCGTGTTACTGGATGACGTTGTTGTAGTTTCCTATAGTTTTAAAGAGCGGGTTAGACACAGTCATGACGTGATTCCGATGAAACTACGCAAGATAAACAATCTATGAGAAGCAGTAGTGACAACAAAGATAGGTTTAAGAACGACACAATTAACGGTAGTTGGTTATTAGCCGTTTGCATAACTGATTCACCTGAAAATGAGATCAAAAATAGACTGAAAAGAAATACACCTATACACGACTGATCCATTTTAACACCAGATGACAGTGATGTAAGTAACAGTTAACTGGTTTTCAACACATTTGTAGGTTCTTTTTTTAAATAAAACACGTATCTAGACGGAAAATTTATTAAAATGTACAATAAAACTATAAATAATTTTAAGTGTAATAGTAGTGGTAGGACGTTTGAACCATTTTGATTTCTGAAGATCAGTTCATCAATCGTCTTGTATCCATGTTAGTTCTCAATTATCTCTGGATGACTATTGCCTTTGTAAGGTACTATTGGCTTCATTTCCTGAAAAAAAATCAGTTTTAGTTACCGGTCGTTTTGCATTGATATTCATTATAGTATATATTCATTCGTATTGCTTTATTTGCAAATCAGTATTTTCTGCTTTTTCCATATTTCGACCAAAATAAGTGTTTATTTATAGTATTTATCTACCCTTGATGTTTGCAAGTTCATATTTTTCCATAGTCATTTTAACATGCTTTTTGATCCTCTTAGGGAGAGATTTTCAAAACATCCTCTTCAGTGCATCCTTCACTACTAAAGGATGTTACTCCAAAAATTACACGTAAAGTTTAAACCTGGTTTAGACTATGCATTGGTTTGTCTGTAAATCAGTCAGGAGTTTGAATTTAATGTATTATTAGCAGGGCCCCGCAGTTTCACCCGCATGGACCACACTTCATCGCGATAAAAAATATCACTGCAAAACGTAGAAGGTAAGAACTACGATATAGCAAATTTGGTGAGATATATTATAGAGTACATACTTTAAGCTCATGAAATATTTCGACATCCTTAGGCAACGGGCAAGGCTTGTTAGTGCACGAGTAGTCGGTGCCATAAGGATTGCAATGGCAGGTGTTGCAGCCGATATAGAAAGTGTCACGGGGCTTGCAAACGGAGTGGCGCTCGATGTGATCAGAACCCTGGCAATGAAAACAAAGAGCGTAGAGATATTTAACATCTAGTAAGTTAGGGTCGCTCAGCGGGCTATGGAAAGGGCTATGCTCGGAGTTTCTCTTAAGGATCGAATCAGAAATGAAGTGATCCGACAGAGAACCAAGGTAACCGACATAGCTTATAGGATTAGCAAGCTGAAGTGGCAATGGGCTGGACATATTAGCCGAAGAACCGATAACCGTTGGGCCAAACGTGTTCTTGAGTGGAGACCGCGTCTCGGCAAGCTGGAGCGATGATATACGCAAAATGGCTGGCAGCGGTTGGATGATAGGAGCCGAAGATCGGGCTCAGTGGCGTGCTTTGGGAGAGGTCTATGTCCATCAGTGGACTGAAATGGGCTGATTAGGATGATGATGATGATAAAGGGTGACGAGCGCAATACGTTGCCGCGCAGGATTTTGAACTGTTGAAGTTTTTTATACTAATGACTGTATGAAATAGTTGGCAAGAGAACAAACCTCACTCTCCATAAAAACTTCAACCTCCTTCTTAGTATTATCCTCTTCAAGACACTCGTTATGAGTGCATGAGTAGCTCAGACCGTTAGCAGCACATTTGCAGGGGTTGCAGTCGAGTAGGAACTCCTGGTTCGGTTTGCAGACACCGCGCTTTGCTATCACGTGGTTTTGTGTTGCTTTTGCCGACTAAAATCAGAAGTGGGATTACAAAGCGACTTACTAAGCTTTATGAATGTTGTCAATGGAATGTTTCTTAGGTATGCGGTTTAACTGAACTATTGAACAGATTAGAATAATTTAATATAAATCGTTTTGTTTAAGATCTTAAATGTGTGAGTTTAATTTCCTGATTAGGGTACCTAAGCGGTTAAATTACATAGTTATTGTGTTAGTTTAAGTAGTGACAAATTGACATTGATGTCGGTTCTGAGGTGCATTATTTAAGCTAAACAAGTTTTGACAGATCTAGAAATTATACTGTTCTTTCTCATTTCCGTTGTCAAAAAAGACAGCAATTATTTTAGACCTATCAAAATTAGTCTAGTTTTAGAAAACTCACATGACGCATCATAGTCCATAGTTATTATTGGTCCTTTACGTGATTGTCAGTAACAGCAAATGTTAGCAAAATGGTAATAAATTACAAATTAAAACTTTACTTACCGCCATTTTAATTTGTGCATCCCACTACCACAATGTTGTGCAGAACGTGACAAATTATTCACATTTAGTGCGTAAATGTATTGTGAACTTAACAATTATTCTTTGAAAAGTCGAACAATTCTTTGAAATGAATAACATTGAATTGAATAACATACGCCAATGAAAAACAAAAAAAAAACGACATTAACTATTGAATTTGTATGGCCTCAAGTTTAATAGATGGAAGAGACTCCGCAATTCCTCTTCGCTGACATTTACACATATAACTTTTATTGAAAAATAATCTAATAATACGAATTGTACTTACTGACTTAGTTGTATCCCTTTTCTCTAGATTTGATTCTGAAAAGAGAAATAAGGATGTCGTCATTAATATAAAAACGCAATAAAGAAAACCTAGTGGGAACGTTATAGGATGATAAATAAAATAATTAAATATTATTGTCCGCACAATCACATACATAGGCCCTAACTAGGATTCCCTGTAATTCTGATGCATATGAATGTTATAAATATGATTTTTATTTATTTTACTACTTGTTGCGCCCGCAGTTTCAACCGCCAGTTATTCCGCAGGAACCTTTTCCCAGGATAAAAAGTCTATGTTTTAATCCAGGGTGTAAGCTATCTTCATTCTAAATTCCACTCAAATTCGTGTCCAGGAACCACAACGATGAAGGGCATGCGACATCTACCAACCCGCACTTGGCCCGCGTGGTAGATTATACTCTTTCCGATACTCTCTCTCTGAGAGAAGGTCAGAGTCTCAGCAGTGGGAACGCAATAATGATGAAGATGATCTCCGGAAAAAGATTCCTGCGGGATAACGGGAAGACGCGGGTGGAACGGTGGGGTGCAGCTAGTACATCCATACATTCATACTCGCTTCACGTTTATATATAACTAGCCGTTATCCGCGGTTTCACCCGCGTGGGCTACAGCTTTATGCATGCAAAGTCTCAGCCCGATCGGTTTAAAATTGACAAAGTTTCATACAAACTTCCAGCCCCTATTTTATCCCTTTGGGGGTAGAATTAATCAAAATCCTTTCTTAGCGGATGCCTACGTCATAACATCTACCTGCATGCCAAATTTTAGCCCGATCCGTCCAGTGGTTTGGGCTGTGCGTAGATAGATCACTACGTCAGTCAGTCACCTTTGAGTTATAAATTTAGATATTAGTAGGACTAGACCAAAAAACTTACTTGTCTTCTTCGGGCAGCCTACCAGAGTGCATATTCCACTGCCATTATAAAGGCAACTGCAGGTATTGCAATCCCTCTTGAAGGTCGTGTAGGGCTTGCACTTGATTGGCTCCTCTGAAAAACAACAGTTCATTTCTTTAGTTAAGAATCTGTCGGCAAGCACCTATCGGTGTATGCCCCACTTGAGAGCCAATTTCCATTCCAGATGTAGCGTGACGCCGCCTTCGACCACATCGTCACAACATCAGATGACTTGTGATCCAACGCTTTGCTGCAAGAAGTAAAAAAAGCCTAGCAATAAGATCAAAGATTTCTTAGAGAAATGGGCGGCTGAGTTTTTTTTTTTTGTTTCTTACAGGGTAGCGTTTGACCACAAGTCATCTGGTTAAGTGACGATGTGGTCGAAGATGGCGCCACGCTACAGCTGGATCGGGAACTGGTTCTCAAGTGAGGCTGCCGAAACACACCGATAGGTGCTCGGCAACAGATTCTTAACAAGAGGGTGGTAGCTAGCCAGGCGAGTACTAGAAAATACCCTACCACCAAGCTATGGTTTCATCACGATGTTTTCCTTAACCGAAAGCTCAAGCTCATTGTAGGATTCGAACCCACGTCCTACAGATCGCAAGCCGACGTCACTACCACTGAGCCATCATCGCTATAAATATCTCTTAAGGTGAGCTTTGAGTATAGATATTATGTCAGCTATTACTATCATCATCGGCCTTTTAAGTTCCCGATGCCGGTACACACTTTTCTCCGGGAGAGAGAGTATGGAGTACCTACCACACTGGGCTAGTGCGGGTTGTCAGATGTTGCATGCCCTTAAATGTTGTTTCTTGGACATGCCGACCATCTCGTCATCGGAATAAAGCTCATCCACACACTATCAAGTCCAGCAGTGCGATTCTAATTTACACGGAAACTCTTCCGACCACGGATTCGGAAAAAAATCTTTCAGACATTTTTAGCCACGATTCATTAACCTGAATTTGGAAACTGATAGATATTTAATTTGACAAAACAGCTGTTCAATCACGGAAAAGTTTCCGACACCTATTTGCTCTCGGAAAACGTTTCCGTGAAACAAAAGTGACGTCGAATCCGACACGGAAACTTTCCGAGTGAATTAGAATCGCACTAGCTACTGGAAATCCCACACCTCACGATTTATGCGCTCTCTCCCGCATACATAAACGTGGAACGAGCTCCCCCCGGAAGTCTTTGCGCAGTGCTACAAATTGCAGTGCTTCAAGATGGGTGTGAAGAGTTCTTAAGGGTGCCGACCCTTACATGTTTGCCACTCTATTACATAAAAATCCTATCACCCTCTCTTGCTCTATCAGACTAGTTTCTATGCCTATCTCTTTCTAAAACTTACCAAAAACTTCAAGATCGCAGGAGTCCAATTTCTTACACTCTGCGATCCCCGCGTTTGAACAACGGCACTTATGACAGTTGCTCTCCCACTCACTCCCCGCCAAACATTCTGTGTACGCTGATGATGTTTCTGTCTCTTGCACTTGACTTTGCTCGGGTGCTGGAATTGAAAACAGCTGTTTTTATGGTCCCGTACATACAAAAATGGAGAGCGATGGTGGTTTGGCGTGCGACTTACAAGACGCCGACACCGAGTTCGTATCCTCTCGGCCTTCGTACCTATGACTTAATAAGTTATGTGCGGATTTGCCATCGCTCAAAACGGTGAAGGAAAACATCGTGAGGAAACCGGCATGCCCAAGAACTGCAACATTTTCAGGGGCATGTGACATCTACCAACCCGCACTGGGCCAGCGTGGTAGATTATAGCCCATACTCTCTCTCTGAGAGAAGGCCAGAGTCCCAGCAGTGGGAACGTGGAAGGCTGATAATGATAATGACATACAAAAAAAACGGCATGTGTATTAATTAGTTTTATTCCGTGATAGAATATGCAACTATATCTAAATTAATTATTTTCGCATGTAATATCTCGTTTTGTTTCAGTAAATTTTGTTAACCATCAATATATTATATCATTATCATCGCCAAGCACCTATCGGTTTGTTCCGGCAGCCCCACGTGAGGGACAGTTCTCAATCCAAGTGTAGCGCGGCGCCACCTTCGACCGCATCGTTACATAATATCAGGTGACTTGTAATATAAAGAATTTACAAAAACAGCTGGAAGAAGTCCACTGGTGAACATTGACCTCCCCCTTTCGACGCCACCATGAACGGCTATTAGCCATTTGCATCGATCAGCTCCCCACGACTCTTACAATGTCGTCGGTACACCTAGTGGGGGGCTACCTACAGAACATCTTCTGGTTTGTGGTCGCCGCTCGAGAACCTAACTTCCGCATCGGCTATCGGTGTGCCCTGCCCATTGCCACTTCCAACAAATATTTTGCTGCTTTATTTTGTTTTGTATGCCATTATGAAGTTCATCAAAGGATTGCATTGACATTCTGTAAAATTTGAAGAACTCTTCGGGGTGTGCTCTTAATTTTGCTCTTTTCAGATAAAATTGACTCTCTTTTATTCTTTGAGTATTTAATGGGTGGACCCAATAACGACGTTTCCTTGTTTTCTTGTTTAGCGCCAATAAAAGTGCTATCCCAATTAATTCTTCGTCGTCCATGTCCATGATACGTGCTTTCACGAAAGCGTTACTATACCCACTGGCGGCATAAATTTCGAATACAAAAAACCTAAAATCTGCGCTAGGATCACGGAAAACCTAATCTGAATTCCGGATCAGGAAACCTAATGAAGAAACCGTACGTTTGCTGCCAGCCTAAATATTTAAAGGTACCTACTTACATTAAAGTATGTACGAATCCAGAAACAGAACTTACGTACATAGATCTCTTTTTTCTGATGCGCACAAAGATTCTTGACTTTCGGGAGTACATTTCAAAGCTGTAAAAGAAAAAGAAATAATAATTAAAATAGGGTAAGATCAGTAGCAGCTATTTTATTTAATACTGTTTAAATTTTAGAGTACAGACAGATATGTGAAAATCGATGTAAATAAGTTACAATTTATAAGCGCCTTGTAAATAGTTTATTTTACAACAATTTTATGAATATATAAATAACAAAATAAAAACACTTAACTAAACCTTAAAATGTAAAATAAAACTACCTATCAAACTAAACAAACTACTTAATCTAATAAACCACTACCAGTTGGCAACGTTCCCAAAATGCTGGCCGCGTTGAACGGCAATGCTTAAATATGCTTATTCTTTGCGCAAAATAACGGCCAGCATTTTGATCACGGGTAGCATGGACCAGTCGCTTCGATATAATCAGCACCTTTGCAAAAGAAAAATTCAAATTCTTTAGTACAGAACCCTGAATGCTGGAGGCTCAACTCAATTTGCCAAGTTTTCTCTAAACAAAACTTTTTATTTATTTTCCATTTCCCGCCATAGAAAACCCTCGTTAGGGATAAAAAGTAAAAAGTAACCTATGTAGAAAATAAGTAATCCAGGGTATAAGCTATCTCCATTCCAAATTTCGCTCAAATCCTTCCAGTAGTTTTTGCGTGAAAGAGTAACAAACAAACATCCATCCATCCATGCTCACAAATTTTCTTGTTTATAATATTACGAGCTGTTCCCCGTGGTTTCACCCGCGGGGGCTACAGTTTATCGCGATAAAAAGTATCCTATGTCCTTCCCCAGGGTTCAAACTATCTCCGTACCAAATTCCATTTAAATCGGTTCTGTAGTTTAGGCGTGAAAACGAGACAGACAGACTAGGGATGCGAAAAAATAATCGATTTTTATATTAATCGATTATTTTTTTCTTTTAATCGTTTTTTAATAATCGATTATCTAAATATGAAAAATCGATTATTGATAAATCGATTTTTTTACTTACTGTCTAAAAAATAAATCGATTATTTAACCTACTCTTTTTTTTTCAAATAATAAAAAATAAGATAATGTTTGTATTATTGGAGGTTAAACCAGTGTGTAGCCAAACTACACATTTCAATCGAATACTCTAAATAATTTTATTACAATGTACAAGAAAATGCAACTTTTCGAATAGATAGAAAAAAGTTATTATAAAAAAAATCGATTATTTTTATTTAAATAAAAATAATAATATAATATAATTTTTTACAAATTGATTTATTTTAAAGAGATAAAAATCGATTATTTATTAATTGTTTTTTTCCCTCCAAGTCACATCTTTAAGACAGACAGACAAGAGTTACTTTCACATTTATATATTACTAGCTGCGCCCCGTGGTTTCACCCGCGTCTTCCCGTTATCCCGTAGGAACTTTTCCCGGGATAAAAAGTATCCTATGTCCGTTTCCTGGTCCTAAGCTACCTCTACACCAATTTTCATCCAAATCGGTTCGGCCGTTCTTGAGTTATAAGTAGTGTAACTAACACGACTTTCTTTTATAAATATAGATAAGTAGGGATAAGGATAGTAGGAAGTAGGATTAAGTATTATATTAGTCATAGTAATAACTTATTACTACCAAGAGTAGTATAGTAAATCATAGCGTAAATGGCTGCCAAAAGTCACGTGACGTAGCGTCGCTGCGCGCCTGAACGTTCCTCGAATTGCCCTATAACCTTCGCAATTATTGCAGTTCTATTATTAGCGGCTAACAATTGGGCCAATAATCGCAGGCGTAGCTTTGGCATTGTCCAAATTGTGGGTAGCCCGAAATTTATTCCCGTCCCGGGTTCGAATCCCGGTCAGGGCAAATATATGTGTGATGAGCACGAACATTTGTTCCTGAGTCTTGGATATTTCTATCTATATAAGTATTACTTCAAACTAAAAATAATATACCATAACAAAGAAATAAAAACAAATAAATCTAAACTAATAACTAAAATACATTATTAAAAGAAGTCCCTTTAGGCAAGGTACCGAAGATACTGGCAGCGTTCCCCCTTTGAATGGCTAGACTAATTCTTTGTCCGACTAGACTAATTCTTTTTCTAGTATTTATGTCTCTATATAAGTATGTATATAGAGATTGTCTAGTAACACAAGTTTCGAGCTTAATTTGGGGCTAGTTCAATTTGTATGCAAAGGTTCCCCCGATATTTATACAAAATATATATTATTGCAATTTTTAGCTTAATTTCGGAGTCGTCCTCAAAATTATGTCATGTCATTTTAGTAGTAAATAGTATTATGTCTAGCCCTAGTAATAATATGACATAATACATGACATATTTATATTTTTTACTTCAAATTAAAAATAATTATACTATAACAATGAAATAAAAAACCTAAACTAATAACTACAATACATAACATGACATATATATCGATCCAAAACCGCGGATAACGGATCAGGATTATAAATTTCGGGCGTTAAACGACAATCAAACCAATATGCAAAGCTCCTGATGACCTATTTGAGTTTGTGATATCGAAAGAGGGCCAAAACCAACACATTCAAGAGCTGAGTTCAACCGAACACTTCTCAGAAGTGCATGTTCACTTCCTTCCTCAACTTATCAGTGGGCGCGGTCCAACGCGATTGTACAGTCACCGACAAAAGTAGCTGATCATACTAAATTTCCTAAATGTGTCATAAATCAGTAATGCGTGGTTTTCTTTACATTTTACAAGGTGGCGATCTGACCACAACTTATCACAGCCGATTTTAAGTGATGATGTAGTCAAAGTTTGGTGTTTAAAATGATGCCGGTAATCGGAGAGCGATGGTGGTCGAGCGGTTAGGCGTGCGACTTACAAGACGCTGACACCGAGTTCGAATCCTCTCGGCCCCGCACCTATGACTTAATAAGTTATGTGCAGATTTGCCATCGCTCAAAACGGTGAAGGAAAACATCGTGAGGAAACCGGCATGCCCAAGAACTGCAACATTCAAGGGCATGCAACATCTACCAACCCGCACTGGGCCAGCGTGGTAGATTACAGCCCATACTCTCTCTGAGAGAAGGCCAGAGTCCCAGCAGTGGGAACGTGAAAGGCTGATAATGATGATGATGATGATGATGAATCGGAAATTGTGTTATTGTGATAAATTGTCGGTGACTGTACAGTCACCGACAAAAGTAGCTAATCACAATAGCAATGTTTGTTCTTTTTTAAAACACTTTTATTAGCTTCATCATCAGCCTTTACGTTCCCACTGCTGGGACTCTAGCTGTCTCTCAGAGAGAGAGAATGGGCCTTTATCTACCACGCTAGCCCAGTGCTGGTTGGTAGATATCGCATGCCCTTGAATTTTGTGGTGCTTGGACATACCTATAGGTTGTGATCCCGCAACTCATTAATATTCATGTTCCCATATCCCAATGTGTACAACCAAACAAGGAAATCTTATTAGTAAAGCTAATTAAAAAATATCGGACCATTAGATGACAAAAAAAGCTTGGGATTTTAGTGAACTTGCTCCAATTCAATCAATTAGTAATAAGAATAAAATTGTCAATGTGATCGCGCCAAAAAAATTACCTGCTTGGCGTTTCTTGCCTGTTCTTTTGCCGGCGTAAGGAGGTTGGAACAGGCGTAGCTAGTTTTAAGTTTGACGTTTTAAAGTGATCACAATGTATCCTATTGAATAAATAAAAATTGACTTTTGACTTTTTTGACTTTACCGGTTTCCTCACAATGTTTTCCTTCACCGTTTTGTTTGAGCGATGGTAAATCCGCACATAACTTAGTAAGTACGGTGCCGAGAGGATTCGAACTCGGTGTCGGCGCGTTGTAAAGCGCATACGGTTACCGTTCGGCCACCATCGCTCATTATTAGCTTCACTTGTAACTAACTAATTATCTAACAATGTAATCAAATCTTAGAAGTCATTTTTCACCAACTTCTAATTGTCGTATCGAAATGAAACATTGTATGTAATGTAATCCCGGTGACAATGCAATAATTTGGTATCATCGACCTGATCTAATGATGCAGCCAGAAGGTGGATAGTGAATATCTGCAGTGGCTACTACTAAACCCCTCGAGAAACTACCTATAGTATAAATTTCAATTCACAAAAAATATAAGTTAACTTAACTAAACTATAAAATAAAACTAACGATTAAAACTACTTATCAAACTTAAGAATTTAAACTAAAAAAAAAGACAAAGCCTACAATTATATATAAATATACGTTTATACATAGGCACATATTTTTTTATTTACAACTTTCAATGCAGCCTTTGACCACAGCACAGCACAGCTGATGTTAAGTGATGTACCGGTAGAAGAAATAAAATTGGATTTTTTTAATTCAAATTGTTCAGCGACTTTTGCCATTGACCGTACCGCATGTAGGTAGGTACGGTAACAAACAGCCAGCTCGTAGTAAACAATCGTACAAGAGCCGATTCAGGATAAACGCGATAGCTTTATGTATGTTCGATCAATATTTACGCCCTCTATTAATCATCATCATCATCATCATCATTATCAGCCTTCCACGTTCCCACTGCTGGGACTCTGGCCTTCTCTCAGAGAGAGAGTATGGGCTATAATCTACCACGCTGGCCCAGTGCGGGTTGGTAGATGTCACATGCCCTTGAAAATGTTGCAGTTCTTGGGCATGCCGGTTTCCTCACGATGTTTTCCTTCACCGTTTTGAGCGATGGCAAATCCGCACATAACTTATTAAGTCATAGGTACGAGGCCGAGAGGATTCGAACTCGGTGTCGGCGTCTTGTAAGTCGCACGCCAACCCGTTCGGCCACCATCGCTCTATTAATAATTCATATTATCTCTCCACGGTTTTCCCAACTAGACATAGAAAGTTGACACAACCTCCACAAAACTAATGTCAACAATATATCTCTGTTTCTTTGTGAATAGAGAGTTAATTAATTTCTAGTTAGGAGAACATTCTTCGAGATAAATCGATGTTCTAGAATCAAAGTAGGTACGCCAGCAAATCACGCCGGCAATTTCTCTTGAAAATCCTACTAATGTTATAAACGTGAAAGTTTGTGAGTATGCGATGGATGGATGTTTGTTACTCTTTCACGCAAAAACCTACTGAACGGATCTGGATGACATTTGGAATGAAGAGAAAGAGAGAAAGACTTTATTTGGCAAAACTGCACACAATAACAAAAGAAAGAAGCACACACAAAAAACAGTAAAATTATACATAAACCATTAAACTATGCGATGGTGCGAACACTGCTGCCGTGTGCAGTACCTCCCAAAAAGGTCTTGGCTCAGCATATGCTATGGACGAATCCACAGCGCTGATTTTCAGCCAGAAGATAGCTGAAGATAGCTTATACCCCTGATTATAGGCTACTTTTTATCCAGGAAAGAGATTCCTGCGGGAGGTTGCGAGCTGCGGTTTCACCCGCGTCTTCCCGTTATCCCGCAGGAACCTTTTTCAGGGATAAAAGTAGCCTATGTGGTAATCCAGGGTATAAGCTATCTACATTCTAAATTTCATTCAGATCCGTTCAGTTGTTTTTGCGTGAAAGAGTAACAAACATCCATCCATCCATCCATTCATACATAGGTACATACAAACTTTCGCGTTTATATTTTTAGTAGGATGTCAGTTAATCGCTACTCTGAGCGTCATTCTAGAACTTTGTTCTAGAATACCGACCAGTGGTGAGAGTCATTAAGTACCCAATCCAGGCGTAACGAGGCGCCACCACCTTCGACCACATATAAAGTCAAACGCTACTCTGTACTTACGATGTAAAAAACCGTTATTGTAGTAGGTAATCTAGTCACGCAAAGATATTTAGATTATGTAAATGCTATTTTGTAATTCTTTCTTCCTTGTTATTGTTTTTCTTTTTAAAACACCTTTATTAGCTTCACTTGTAACTAACTATTTATATCTACTAAGTTATTGCTTGTGTATACTTCTTCAGTACCCCTAGTACAGGTTTTGATAGTTTACAAAAACTATAAAAGTTTTCGTTTCCATCCATACATATTTTTTTCAGCGAATCTTACCGAGACTTGGAGGAACTGAAATCGTTAATACGGGTTATTTTAAATCGTTATAATCATATACCAACAATGTTATTGAGTTACTTTTTGAATTTAAGCAGATCGAGTTGCCACTTTGACAAGTCGGCGGTGGTAAACGTCGACGTTTACGAAAACTTTTATCGTTTTCAAAACTTGTACTAGGGGTACTGGTAAAGGATTATAAGTCGATGACATAATTATGTAACGACTAGTGCTCAAAAATACACCTAAGTACCCTTAGTAGAAGTTTTGAAAAGTATAAAAGTTTTCGTAAACGTCAAAGTTTTCTTCCGTCAACTTGTCAACTCGAAACCGTAACTCGAAAACTGTCAGAATTAGAATAAGTACAACGATCTGAAAATACTGTTCTTCCAAGCGTCGCGTCGGTAAGACGCGCTGAAAAAAAATGTATGGAAGGAAATGAACACGACGACTTCTCGAAATGATTAGAATGGATCGGTCCGCTCCTACATTGCTATACCCTATTCGGGTCCATATGTTCGCTAATCTTAACCACTAAGATCTCTTGTATATGAATGTAATAAACGATTGAATATGAATATGAACACTTTTATAGTTTTTGGGAACTATCAATATCTGTACCTAATAAAGGAGAATGGGCATTATTGTATGAGTTGCGTCTCAACCTCTCAACCCTTGTAACAGGTTGCGATTATTATAAACATGTTCATTTAAGCTGTTCTAAGTTTAATAATCCAAGTTTCTATTATAATTGTGTGCAGGTCAAAGTTACATAACACTGATTAAGATTTTCTTTCAAATGATATAGGTAAGAAAATGTTACGACACTTGGGACGAAACTTGTATGTACTTACTAGTAATTTAGTAGGAGACTAGACAAGCCCGACCACTAAAAAAAACAGATATCTGACCTAAACAGCTAAGCATAATGTTGTGATGATCAACCGGAGGGTAACGCTGGGGGCGTTAACACTAACTGGAAAATCAAGTATCCGCGTACACTAGAGGCCAAGGTTAATGGCACACTTCTGCGGACGAAATCCGCACTAATATTATAGATGCGAAAGTTACTCTCTGTCCCTCAGTCTCTAGTTACCCGTTCAACAGAAAAATAACATAAAAAACAGCTTATAAGTTTGACGTGTCTGTCTGTCTGTGGCACCGTAGCTCGAGAACAAATGAAGCGATTTCAATTTATAAATTTTTTTGAATGAAAGATGAGTTACGAGCGAGTTTTTAGTTAGCTATGTTAGGGTTCTTTAAATTAATTTTTTTTTACACAAGGAAGTGGGATAGCTAGATGGGATAAGTGGAATAGCCGGTAAAAAGTAAGTAAAGTAAGGGTAGGATTGTTGACATTATAACGGGCAGACGTAACATAACCTATTGGCGTTTTTAACAAAATTTGAATCTAATTGTTCAATACATGGGCCCCTCAGTGTACGTGAGATTTTAAATGCAAAGCACTAAACAAGACAGGCTCGGAATCGGAGCATATAACGGTACTCCGGACGAAGGGAAACGATTTCCTTATGCTTAGGTATAAGTCTAGGACGATAAACGAGATTTTATCTCGAAGCCTTTACTGTACAGTTATAATTCCATGTTGTAAACATTTCTCTAATAGGTACGGGTCGAAAGTAGGGCTGCCACCTTTCGAAAAAGTAGTCTGAGATTTTAGAAAAATTGTTTTTTTAACTAAAAAAAAAACATTTTGCTTGCGACATCTACCAGAACCAACCCGCACTGGGCCAGCGTGGTAGATTACGGTTCATACTGTCTCTCTTTGAGAGAAGGTCAGAGTCCCAGCACTCCCAGCAGTGGGAAATTAATAGGGTGATGATGATGAAACATTTTTTAACAATAAATAAATGAATAAATATCGGGGGACCATTGTACACAATAAATTATTAATTTATTAAAGAATGGTAATGTATTTTTTAAGTGTCCTGACTAGTTTTTTTTTTTTTTTGAAAGGGCGAGATACTGTTGGCCGTTTAGCCTACTATACAACTTCACCGGGCTACTAACCTTTAGCTAATGGTAGTGTGAATTGGACCAGCTTGACATAGAAAACAACATTTTTTTTATTCTAGATGGTTTTTTTTCTGCTGTCACACCGACCGAGTATGCAGTATGCAGTATTCAAACCCGCAACCCCTAGAGTGGCAGCCCTAGTCACATGCCGACCTTACTACAACTGAGCTGTCGCTAAATAATTAAATGAATTATCTTAGATAGATTTAATAAATATTAGAGGTTAAGGAAATCAAGAGGATATTATACGCGAGCATTTTATAAATAGGTATCTAAGATTGGATGATTGTATATGTTATGGTAATTTATGCTGCCAGTATAATAACTCAATTATATACCATTTAAGATGTTTGTTTTGACTACTTATCAGTATCGGGGCTTTCCGACCCGAATGGAAGAATTTGGTGAAGTTTTCCTACTTCCATATCAAATCAAATCATGTTTATTTATTAGGACACAGGGTCATGGTCACTTTGAAATTTCAAACTTGAAACTGAAACTGAATAACGGCGGTTCCCAATAACCGATCTATCCGCGGTTTTCCCTACTGGAGATATAAATTCGACATAAGCTCCATACATATTTAAGTATTATTTTCTTTATATAAGTATGTATATCGTTGTCTAGTACCCATAACACAAGTTTCGAGCTTAATTTGGGGCTAGGTCAATTTGTGTGCAATTGTCCCAGATATTTATTATTATCTCTTTATTTATTTCTTTTCAAGTAAAAGTTTTTTACATTTTTTTTATAAAATTATATTAAACAAAATTACTATAAAAAACTTAAACCTAGAGTGCCACCGGTAGCGGGGCAGGACTCAAGCTACCGGTGGTTAGGTTAGGGCTGTAGAGTGAGGAACCTCTTGACGATACGCGCCGTGTCAAGGCGTACTGCCTTCCGCATTCGACCCTTGATCCAACCGTCCAGCGAGAGCCTCTTGAGATGTTGGTCGAGACTCTTCGCTATGAGGCCGTTCGCTGAAACAACTATCGGGACGATGATCGTTGAGTCAACATCCCACATAGCGGTTATTATTATTATTATTATAGAAATTCTATCTCTAGTAGGGAAAACCGTGGATAGATCGGTTATTGGGAACAGCCGTAAATGACGTTCCTAAACCATGCCTAAATGAATAAAACTATTTACCACTTTTTTGTTATACTTCTTTACAGGGTAGAGTTTGACCACAAGTCACCTGATGTTAGTGACGATGTGGTCGAACGTGGTGCCACGCTACACCTGGATTGGGAACTGGCTCTCAAGTGGGGCTGCCGGAACGCACCGATAGGGGCTTGCTGACGTTTGTACATTGAAAAAAAGTGTTTTAAAAAAGCAAGGGTATCGGTGCCCATACAGACACGGTTCAGCGGTGGAAGGTGGAAGGCCAGACATAAATATTGTGTGTCAACCACGACATTTGACACCTACCAACCTTTGTTTTTCTTCATTGAACAAATGTAATAAAATAAATCTTTTTCCAGTTGCCATCACCATCTCAAAATCCCAAATTCCACCAGTGGAGGCAAACAACACGGTTTTTGGTTTCGATCGCCATTCGCCATCAGTGGTGGCAATCAAAACAGCCTATTCCTAGTTGTCACCACCCTTTTTGCTATTGGTGGCAATAACGAAGTAATATCCTAGAAGCCACCAGTTGCGGCAAACAACACGGTTTTGGTTTCGATCGCCATTCGCCATCAGTGGTGGCAGTCAAAACAGCATATTCCTAGTTGTCACCACCTTTTTTGCCATTGGTGGCAATAACGAAGTAATATCCTAGATGCCACCAGTTGCGGCAAACAACACAGTTTTGGTTTCGATCGCCATTCGCCATCAGTGGTGGCAGTCAAAACAGCATATTCCTAGTTGTCACCACCTTTTTTGCCATTGGTGGCAATAACGAAGTAATATCCTAGATGCCACCAGTTGCGGCAAACAACACAGTTTTGGTTTCGATCGCCATTCGCCATCAGTGGTGGCAATCAAAACAGCCTATTCCTAGTTGTCACCACCCTTTTTGCCATTGGTGGCAATAACGAAGTAATATCCTAGATGCCACCAGTTGCGGCAAACAACACGGTTTTGGTTTCGATCGCCATTCGCCATCAGTGGTGGCAGTCAAAACAGCATATTCCTAGTTGTCACCACCCTTTTGCCATTGGTGGCAATAACGAAGTAATATCCTAGATGCCACCAGTGGCTGCACACAACACGGTTCGATCGCCACCAGTAGTGGCTATCAGGATAGCTGTCCCCAGTTCGCACCATCTGCGCTACCACTGGTGGCAATTGGGATTTATACATTTTATCCATAGATTGGGAACTACGTATTTCAGCTGTCAGAAAACTTCCCAATGTGAAGAGCCAGTTTAAGGCTGGTTCTAATATGAAGGGTCCACTGCAATAATGATGAATGTCCTTTAACTTTAGTTTTGAGATAATTGGGTTTTAAATGTATAAACGGTGTAATAAAACTCAGACCCGAAGATTATAAAATGTTATTATTGTCGTGAACACCTGTGACGTTGAGCGTTCTAGCCGTGTAGCCAAAATATTTAACACATATTTAACACGAGACTGCAAGCGATATTGCTAAGTTTGCTAACAAGATTTCTAAATACAAGGTGGGCCAAAAGAAGTCATCCGATGTTGTTTGGCTCTCTTTTTTTTTTCTAAATGAATAACTTCGATTCTGGCCGATATAATTTTCTTGACTTGACTTGACCAATAAAATTCTATAGGTTCAAATAAAAATAATCAAAAAACAGAATCGAAGTTTTTCATTAAGGAAGAAAAAGAGAGCCAAACAACATCGGTTGACTTTTTTTGGTCCACATGACTTCTTTTGGCCCACCTTGTATAATGTTATGTGACCGAATGGACTCGTTAAGATTTTTAAAAAATTGGACATTCATCATTATTGCAGTGGACCCTTCATATGACGCTCAAGCATTGATCAACACTAAGTACCTAGCGATTAATTGACAATTTCTATGAAATGACATATCTTAAATCTGTGCTTAATTAGTGATTACCGCTTGAGCGTCGTTCTAAAATACCAGCCTATCATCATCATCATCATCATCATCATCAGCCTTTTACATTCCCACTGCTGGGACTCAGGCCTTCTCTCAGAGAAAGAGAGAGGGAGTATGAGCCAAGACCAGCCTATATAAAAGGCTAATCGGGGCAAGTAGGACAAGTGTGATTGTTTGATTGTGTACTGTGGGTGAAACAACACGCCCCTAGCAAGTACTTGTTTATCTACAAAATTCATAGAAGACCGCACAATCGTGGATCCAAAACGCATGTTTGTGTGACATCACGCGAGATAACGTTGGACACATTGCATGAATGGGATAAGACCTCTGACCTCCGATAATGTGTGACGCGGCAGTCACACGGACGCTGATACGGCGCCTTGAGGTTTGTATTGATTTTCTGAGCGGTACTTCGGCTGTCACACCAGTACCCCTAGTACAGGTTTTGATAATTTACAAAAACTATAAGTTTTAGTTTCCATCCATACATATTTTTTTCAGCGAATCTTACCGAGACTTGTAGGAACTGAAATCGTTAATACGGGTTATTTTAAATCGTTATAATCATATTCCAACAATGTTATTGAGTTACTTTTTGAATTTAAGCAGATCGAGTTGCCACTTTGACAAGTCGGCGGTGGTAAACGTCGACGTTTACGAAAACTTTTATCGTTTTCAAAACTTGTACTAGGGGTACTGAACCCAAAAATCGGATATTTATTTGTTCGACCAATCGAACCGCTAGGAAAAAGAATTCCCAGTCGTTCTACCAATAGAACCATCAGTAGCACCATCCTCTATTGGTGTGTTCCAGTGTTCCAGTAGTCTCACTTGAGACACAGTTTCCAGTCCAGGAGTAGCGTGGCGCCATCGTCGAGCACATCGACACTTAACATCAGGTGACTTGTAGTCAAACGCTGCCCAACATGGTAAAAAAAAACAAATAGGAATAGAATTCCCGGTTGTTCTACAACCGCAAATCCTTCGTGACTTCCGTCTTTCCAGCGATATCTGGGACGGCCGACAGAGCGACGGCCACTCGGCCGTCCACTGTATGCTCGTTTGACTGCACGATCCTCTCCCATTCTTTCAAGGTGACCGAGCCAGCGAAGTTTTTACGCTTTTATCTCGCCGAAAAATAACAAAATGTAGACTTATATTAATAATCACTTAACCTATGTACTCCTACTAATAATATAAACGTGAAAGTTTGTGAGTATGGATGGATGGATGGATGTTTGTTACTCTTTCACGCAATAACTACTGAACGGATCTGAATGAAATTTGGAATGAAGAAAGCTTATACCCTGGATTAACACATATGCTACTTTTTATCCCGGAAAAAGATTCCTGCGGGATAACGGAAGGACGCTGGTGAAACTGCGGGGCGGAACTAGTGTACAGTCAGCGACAAAAGTAGCTGATCGTTCTCGATTTTTCAAATGTGTTTCAAATCAGTAATTATTATTGTTTTTTTTTACATTTTACACGGTATCATTTTGACCACAACATAACACACCTGATTTTAGGTGATGATGAGGACAAAAATTGGTGTCTAAGATGATGAGGATAACAGAAAAAAGTGTGATTGTTCAGCGACTTTTGTCGTTGACTGTACACCTAAGTCTAATCTAAATAATAATATAATCCTATAGCGTGCTAGAAAGTTCATCCGGGTTCTGAAATAGATCCATTAACACGTATTCGCTTGTGAACGAGGAAAACGATTCCCACATAACAATAATTATGTTCATTATCTAATTATTTACTATTGTCTTGTTATGTTGTTATCTTGAGATGAGCTTGAGCTGTCAGGCAGGCCATGCCATGGTAAACTGCATGTAGTTGTGTAACAAATTGCAGTTTTTAGCGTCCCGTAGCTCAAAAGGAAAAACGGAAACCTTGTAGGAAGATTAAGATAAAGATAAAGATATTTTATTTGTAAACATGTGTGTGTGTGTGTGTGTGTGTGTGTGTTACATAGCAAGGTTGCATGCAGATCTTCAATAAAGGGATTATAGGTAGTACATGTTTTGCCTAAATATGAGTACAAATAAAGTGGGATGGCCGCTAATTACAAAATCAAATTTAACACTTTGTTATTCGTCTGTTTGTCTAACGCCCGAAATTAATAATCAATCCTGATTAAAGATTGGCGTTTAAACGAATAGCGGTTTAAAAAAGCAGCTTTTAAAAATAAGCGCATAAGCAGGCTTATGAAAATAAGCGGACTACGTTTAAACGTTGACGGCTTTTTTCCAAAGTCCAAACAAATGCAAACCTTATTCCTATAGGTATACATTTCAAAATAAAATCTGATTGTTATAAGCGTAAGACTCAAAATAAAGATTTTTAATTGTATTGGATTCACATTATTTCAACCTTATTTCTATGCAGTGAAGGCGCAATATTAATTGGATGAGATGTCATATTACGCGGCTACATTACGTTCTGCTTATTTACGTAATATTTGTGGGGGACTGGCAACGCCTTGTGTTTGGTTGGTTAGTGTTTTACAACGAAACCGAAATGTTCCTCCGTCTTCCATTTAATTATCTCTAGTTCGCTTTTTGTTGTTGACAAATTAAGTTCAGCGAGGGCTTATTTTGTTTATTTACATTACGCGCGCGAATGAGCTTCGAGTCTTATGTGTTATGTAACAAAAAAAACACAAAAAAATAACAACAAAGACATTATTCATGTATATATAAAACAAGAATGTAAATATACCGTAGTAAAAACAAGTGTAAATAATACATGATGTAAATAAAATCAATGAACTTCTAAGTACGCCTGAAATGAAACCCAGTGATTAATGGATTGATAATTCATTTCAGACAGTCGCCTGATAAGTACTAAGGGAAGTTCATTAATTCATAAATATTGTATAGTACTTTGTAGTATAAAGTATTTATTTAATAACATACAAGATAAAAAAAATTAAAAATAAAATAAAAAAAACTATTCTAACAACATATTAATAACAAATTTATTGAAAGCTAGTAACAACACTAGCAAAGCCACGAATCATTAATCGCTTTTTTCAACTCTCGGCGTTTGTCACTCACTAGTCGCTATTATTTAAACATGTCACCATTGTCTCCGTTTAATTCAACAAAAAGCGAATAAGCGTTCGACGACTTTTTTAAGCAGCTTAATAATATAAGCGGAACGCTTTAAGCGCGTTGTCAATTTTAAGCCGTTTATCACATCTTTAATCCTGATCCGTTATCCGCGGTTTTGGATCGATATGTCATGTCATAATACGTCATTTTAGTACTAAGGTTTGACATATTAATTTTTTTTTTATTTGTTATGGCGTCACACGATTAGTGTATTTGCCAGTGTCAAGTGTAAAAGATTTCAAACTCAGACAGTTGAATCAAGTTTAAATGATGATGGTGATGATGATGATAAGATGATGGGATGAGGATAGTGTTAAAGTAAAGTAGTGGCGCTTTACTTAAACTCTATAAACTATTTTGGAGCAAATTGAAAAGTCACTTTCACAACTTCATTTCAATTTCCCACACTCGTACACATTAACGAACACATAATGGTTAATAATCCACCAATATTACACATTGTCACTCGAAGAAACACAATTTTTGGAAATAAAAACAAAATTTTCACGTTGACAACTCAATTGCCGCCAAATAAGTCAAGGCTTGACATATTACTACTAAATCACCAATCGTGTGACGTCAAAAAAAAAATCTTGGCTTTGACTTTCAGGGGCGGTTGGTTAACAACAGCGGAAGGAGGTTATATAAGAAGTTCTACGCATAAATTGAATCACTGAGAAGTTAGCGCGTTGTCGTCATGAGAATCGGTAATCAAAACGGCAGACGGTTCTTGATTCTTAGCGCCAGCTATCAATCCCCACAACGATACTCAATTGAGATCAATATAGCTTTCATTTGTTTAAACTGGCCACCAATAAAGTGTTACGATTTTCGCCTTGTTTGGACTTTGGAGTTTTATTATAATGTGACCAGACTTCTTGCAGTCACGAGACGATTTGCGACGAATCAATTGGGGAAATCAATTAAGTGTATAATGAGGATAGGTACTTACTTCTAAATATCACATTGTATAGAACCTACTAGTTGCGCCACGCGGTTCACCCGCGTCCCGTTATCCCGCAGGAACCTATTTCCGAAATAAAAAGCCTCCACTAATCCAGGGTATAAGCTATCTCCATTCCAAATTTCATCAAAATCGGTTAAGTAGTTACGGTGAAACGTGGTAACAAATATTTACAAACACACAAACTTTCGCATTTATAATATTGTAGGAAGAGAAGAAGAAAAGAAGATTTAAGTTTCATAAACACAAAGAACATTGACCACTTTTCATACTGCCCTGGACCTGAACGCAATATATTTTGTATAAAAATGTTCGTTTCTGTCAATATCACTTGACAGTGACAATCAATTTGCTAGTACAGAGATTAAAAAGATTAGTTTTTGTTCATATATGATAAATAATGTTGATTTTATGACTTATTATTTAATTTAGGCCGACTTCCAAAGCGTGAAACGGAACGAAAAAGAAAATGCGGAGTGCGTTAAGTTCAAAAATGTCCTAAGAAACTCCGAAGTTAAAAATCAATATCTTTTTTATCTATACTTTCTTTAAAATATCGTTTGTATAATCTTAATAGGCAAAAATTAAATATTTTATCGTATATAAATCGTTTTCATACGACCTCGGGTCCGTTTTGACCATTGTTCATTATTTATAAAAAAAAATCGTTTATTAAGCGACATGGCGAATACAGAGGAATTCCCAGCCCGCCATTCCCACAAATATTATCGTTAGTTGAACTTGTCGCAGTTTAATCAGGAGCGTGTCTGGACCGTTTTAGCAACAAATTGCTATTTATAAATGGCATAACAATGTAGGCGCCGCATTAATTTTAGATTCTCTCGTATGGATCGAACGATAAATAACTCACAATGACAACGTAGGCGCGGTCGGGGTGAGAATTCCAGTAGCAGTCTCAAGCCCGAAATTAATAATCGATCCGATCCGCGATTTTGGATCGATATGTCATGTCATAATATGTCATTTTAGTACAGTCAACGACCAGTGGCGGATTTACACATTTGCCACCAGTAGGCTAAGTATTCAAATTTTGCCGCCCCTACCAACCTCTATAACCTCTACGGCCTCTGCCTTTCCTTTTTAAATGTGTCATTTTTTTATGCATCAGACAAAAATTGAAGAAAATTCAAGTGGTGAACAATGTTTAATTGTTTGTGTGCACATAATAATATTTAAATATATATATACGACTCTTTTAATATCATTAAAATATTTTTTTAAATTGACACTAAATTTGCCGCCCCTAAAATCTGTCGCCCTAGGCTCCAGCCTATTCAGCCTGCTGCTAAATCCACCACTGTCAACGACAAAAGTTGCTGAACAATCACACTTTTTTCTGTTATCTTCATCATCTTAGACACCAATTTTTGACCTCACCGTCACCTAAAATCATATAGAATTATAGAATTATCTCTACGGAGAGTTAAACAGGGATATCCTGACAGGCTATTGTAGTGCTAATTATTTATGATTTTCTTAATGCCAATTTGACTTACAATTTAATGCCGTTTTTTTTTTTAAATCGGCGGAATATTTTATATATTTTACCATAATGAAACGTTTTCTTTTAGTGTCTAAGTTATGGACATCGATAAGTTAATGTCCAGAAAATAAGGAATACAATATAAAACCAGAAAAATATTCAAAAAATGCTGTTTATTTATTTTTTTACAAATAATATACTGATCTAAAACACATTTAGGAAATCTAGTATGTTCAGCTACTATTGTTGCTTCATAATATTATGTCATTATAGTAGTACCTAATATGTCAAGCCCTAGTACTAAAATGATGTATTACGACATGACATATCGATCCGAAACCGCGAAAAACGGATCAGGATCGATTATTAATTTCGGACGTTAGTGACATATCTGTATGAACTGACAGCGTCAAATCTGTGCTCAAGTACTGATCATCGGTTGAGCGTCATTTTAGAATACGGGCCTTAGTAGTTTTTGCCATACAAATTTGCCCCCTAGCAAAAATGCAAGACCTAATCAAAGTTAGATTTCTAAATAGGTACCTATTTCTGTTGTGAATAGGGTTCTTATTAGTGTTTCTACTCTATAAAGCGGGGCTGAAAAAATATCCTACATTTGAGGTGCATCCGTACATACATTACAATATGAACAGCAGAACCTTTTTGGTCGGTATCCCGCCAAAACTCCACAAGATTATTTTTTTCTGGAGACTTCACTAAAACCTCAGTAGTAGTCAGTAGCTAGTTTTAAGTTTGACGTTTTAAAGTGATCACAATGTATCCTATTGAATAAAGTACTACGAGTTGACTATTGACTACAGACTATTGAGCTTTTTGGTACGTATCCCGCCAAAACTCCACAAGTTTTTTGGTGACTTCTTAAATCTTACAACGCACTCTATGATTAGGAGGTTTTTTTTTTTTTTACTATTTACAGGGTAGCGTTTGACCACAAGTCACCTGATGTTAAGTGACGATGTGGTCGAAGGTGGCGCCACGACCTACACCTGGACTGGGAACTGGCAGGAGGAAACTGGAGGACTGGAGGACTGGCTGGAGGTTGGAAATTGTAGACAGACGGAAGATAGTGAAAGGGAAGATTAATAAAATACTAATGAGTACTTAATTAATTCACGCTTAGACTACCTACTGAACCGATTTAAATGAAAGTTGGTACAGAGATAGTTTATAGTCTGTGAAAGGACATAGGCTACTTTTTATCACGATAAACTGTTGCCCACGCGAGTGAAACCGCGGGGAACAGCTAGTTATCAATAATTTATATTTACCGTTAGTTGCATTGCAGAATAATAAAACCTTTTTTCTTGTATATTTATGAGATCTAATTCGATATCCTAAATCAAAACAAATGTTTGGGACATCTAAGTTTTTTGTATATTAGTTACTATAATCTCGAAATGTACAAACATCTTATCTAGTATTTCGCTTTATTACTAAGTTTGACCTTTTTGGCCAACTTATCTAATATTTCACTTCATTAGTGTACGTTTGACCTTTTTTTTGGCAATTTGCGCATCTCACTTTCGGCCTACGTAAAAGAGGGTAGGTAAAAACTCACCGCCCGCCTCGCTGTGTCTTGACAGGTACAACAGAACACCAGCAAGCGTCAGCCACTTCATCTCACTCACTTTTCGTGCACAACACAAAAAATAAGTTTATCGGAGAGGGGGGTCAAGCGACCAGCACCCGCGACGTTTGTCACACGACTGATGCTCCTTCGCGTTGAATTCAACTGATATACTCCCACGCAAGCTTAGTTTTACCGTTCCTCGTGTCAATTTTTTTAACCTACACGTCCATTCGCGTGGTAGCAGAAAGCTCTTATATTTTATCTCGATCCGCGATTTTAACCATGGTAAGGTAAATGTAATCAGTAGTAAAGTCTAGCTATTCAAAGGGGGAACGCTGCCAGTAACTTTGGAACCTTGCCTAAACAAGGACAAGGAGTCCCTTCTAATAATAACTTATTTTAGTTATTAAGTACATTATATTTTGAAGGTTTTTAGTTTTAGGTTAATTGTTCTAGTACACATTTTTTTAATAATAAATGCGTACTAAATGGAAATTTAACATTACTTTTATGGAGCTTATGTCAAATTTCTATCTGCATTAACCGTGGAAAGATCGGTTAGTGGGAACGGTCGTTAGTAGGTAGTCCTACTTCCTACAAATATGTACTATAAGTGTAAAAGCTTGTATATGTGTGTGTGTGAATGTTTGGTACCACGTACCACCGTAAGTACTAAAACATCGCTTGAATCTTTTTCCGGGATAAAAAGAGGATAAACAAACTTTCGCATTTATAATGTTATAGTAGTTGTATTTGTATAGATTTGCAATTAAAAGGCAATTAAAAATTGCAATGCAAATTGCAATTAAATTCATTATAAACAACCTGTTTCAGTCCACTGCTGGACATATAGGCCTCTCCCAAAGTACGCCACTGAGCCCGATCTTCTGCTCCTTTCATCCAACCCTTTTGCGTATGTCGTCGCTCCTGCTAGCCAGAAATCGTCACGTACTTTTCCATTTATAATGATTTATTTAAATATAATAAATATCGGGGACAATTGCACACAAATTGGCCTAGCCCCAAATTAAGCTCGAAACTTGTGTTATGGGTACTAGACAACGATATACATGCTTATAAATACTTATATAGATAGAAAAATCCAAGACTCAGGTATACAAATATTCGTGCTCATCACACATATCCTATCCAAGTCCTTACCGGAATTCGAACCCGGAACAGCTAGCTTCGCAGGCAGAAATACTACCAACTCGGCTACCGCGTCGTCATCAGAATTGAGAACCTCTGTGAATCCTGCGATAAATTAGGAAAACAAAATACTGGGAAAAGTCATATGGCTGCGATATTAAAATTTCTGACGCGGAACAAAACAATTTCTAGGAATAGTCTCTAGCAAATCGCAATAAAAACAAAAACAACCTATAAATAACTTAGTTTTTTTTTCTTAACATAAATCGATGAATCTGTTTAAAGAAATAAATATTATGTGCTTTTTTGGCGGCAATCGAACTTTCAACGTGAAAATTTTGTTTTTTTTCCAAAACTTGTGTTTCTTCGAGTGATAATGTGTGTTGGTGGATTATTAACCATTATATGTTCGTTAATGTGTACGAGTGTGGGAAATTGAAATAAAGTTGTGAAAGTGACTTTTCTAGTTGCTCCAAAAATGTCCGTGTAAAGCTCCACTACTTTACATAGACACTATCCTCATCCCATCATCATCATTTAAACTTTATTCTACACTCTGTGTTTGAAATATTTTATACTTGACATTCGCAAATACACTAATCGTGTGACGCCATAACAAAACAAAAAAAAAATATTATGTTTAAAAGTTAGGTTTGTTTCCCAAGTAGAAAAAAAAATTCTTGATTGAACACGGTCGCGCAGAATATGCTGGGTTAGCAAGGTGTATTATTGAGAAAACATTTTTTTTTTTATCTTGATATACGAAATTATCAATTTTCTGTGTCACGAGTGTGATAAAACTTTGATACAAAACACAGTAGGTACATAGGTACATAACTGAAATTATTTCCGAAATTAAGGTAGTCCCAAGGTACCTAATCTTTTTAAAACACTTGTATTTTTCTTCCATACTTACTTACACGGAAGCCGAAATGCTGTCAAACAAAAAAGATTCTATGTTAGATTTATCACGAAAAAAACAAATGCAAACTCATTCATTTACTCATTTTGTAGGTACGTATTTTAAACTAACTAACCTTAATTTTCAGCAAAAGCTTCTAATAATCTCAACGATATGAGATAAAAATTGCTAATCACCGTGCGACTTACCTATCGGTTTATTTTTGCTATATTACGTAAATTATTTTAAAGTTATTACTTAGATAACCTCTTTGTACCTATTTCTGAGTTCATAAGTTTTAAAGTTATGCGAACGACAGATCTCGAGAATCTTGAAATCCTTTTTGCTCTTACCTTCTTGACTACATTTTATAAATTCTGAACGAAACATCATATATATAGGATGTTTTATTAAAAAGCAAGTATTTTGAAATTTAAAGCATGGTGTGTTTCTAAAGCATGGTGTGGTTTCTCACAAGGACTTTAGTTCTTCTAAAAAACTCGGCAAAAATAGCTTTCCATATTGTACTTATACTTATGCAAACTCATATTTATGTTGATATAATATCGATCGAGGAGCTTAGTAGTAATCGGATGTTATTCAATCAAAAAAGAGATAATATAAAGAGGGCAGAAAACAGAAGGTTACCTTCAAGTTTCAATGTACCTAGTAGGTAGGTTGTGTTTAGTACTAGGAACGTATAATAACAGCCTAATTCTCTACTGCATGTTGGCTGGTGGTAAAAAAATAGCATAGAATTAAAAATAAGTCAAAAATGGAACATGCTTTATAAGGACAGATTTAAAATTTAGAAACAGAATCTCGGCTCCCGCCAAACGGACCGCGAAGTTTGTTTAGCATAGAGATCGCATTTACATGCCCGTTGGGACCCACACAAAGGTTCCGACATAACTTCATGCTCTTTTTACGACTACAAACTCTCATTCCCTTTGGAATGTCGAGTTAAATTTAGGATTCGCATTTTTCCAATGCTTTTATTCTCGTTTTAACGAGCGGACTCTGTTACTAACTCCGGTTATGTTTTTATTTTTTTACGGCGGCCTTTGATGCTGCGAAGCCTACGTCAATTTTAAAAATGGAATGGAATTCCTGGACGAAAACAAATAAGTTTTTTAATGGTCCTACGTCAAGAGCTAGCTTAGGAGAGTATTTTATAGGTATTTTTATAGGGTTGGGCCCACGCAAAAAATTGTAATTTAGCGTTCGGAAAACATATTCAGGAAATAGTTTTAAGCAATTTGCGTGGGAAGAGCTTTCTTTTAAATATTTTTGACGTGACAACGTCTTATAATTCGATAGAGCCGGCTGCACGCACGAAAAAACATGACTCATGCGGCGTTACCTCGCTCTGAGGCGTTCCATTTAAGGCTTGAAGTGCAAGCGAGAGCGCGGAACGAGCGACAAAGAAGCACAATCGGCCAATCGACGTTGTCACGTTCAAATATCGTCAGTAAACCGACTTTACAGACAACCAATTTTTTATTAGCTTTTGTAACAAGAAACAGGAACTTGACTACATTTTGTAATATTTAAGTATATGAATATGAAATTCTAAATAAAAGCCGTCTTATTCTGAAATTTCGTAACCAAGGGAAATAGGGATTCGTTTTTATATATAAGACTAGCTGCGCCCCGCGATTTCGCCCGCGAGGACTGCAGTATAACGCAACAAAAAAACTTATATAATCTTTTTAATTTTTTTTTTCTATATAAGAACTTTCTCCTGGCAATAACAAACACAACAAAAAAAATATTAGTGAAATCAGTCCAGCCGTTCACGCGTGATGCCGTGACCAGGGGAAATGGGGATTCATTTTTGCTTATAACGATTATTATCAATAATATAAGTAAGTATTAGTCATATTGTGTGTTTGTTGTTTTGATGAAGATTACAGTTTCATAATAATAAATTAGTAATATGGGTCAGGGCGGGCCGAAGTGTAAGGTGCAATGCTGTTTATTGCTAATTTCTATTGAATTTGATCACAGATTTATCGATTACGTCACCGCTGATTGTACAGAAACTCGGTCTCTTTACGACATTACTAATGCCCGAGATTAATAATCGATTCGATCTGTTATCCGCGGCTTTGGATCGATTTGTCATGTCATAATATTTCATTTAAGTACTAGGGCTTGACACATTACTACTAAAATGACATATTATGACATGACATATATCGATCCAAAACCGCGGATAGCGGATCAGGATCGATTATTAATTTCGGCCGTAAGAACACTCCCGACTAATTCACCTTTCAAACAAAAAAAAAACAATCAAAATCGGTTCATCCGGTCGGGAGCTACGATACCATAGACAGACACAAACACAAAGACAGACAGACATCGACGTCACACTTATTACACCCCTCTTTTTGCGTCAGGGGTTAAAAATACCTCCTTTTACTGGAAGATGTTTGGTTAGAAAAAGATGAGAAAACCCGCTTAAAAAAATGAAAAAATAATAGGGAGTAACTTTGGGGTAGTCGGTAGATTTGGAATATTTGGACCCTCGATCTACAAAAGTACAAAATAGGTACATAAAATAATAACATTGTTTATACCAGTACCAGAGTTCTGATTTTCCATTATTAGAATATCCCGTGTCGTCTATTCGAATATTCGTAGGTGGTTCACTATTTGATTATTCGATTATTTGAATAAAATTGCAAGCCCTAGTCACTATAAAGTCACTTCTCATTACCCATTGTCGCTCGCTACGCCGGACTCCCGAGCAAAAAACAAAAGACCCCGTGTTTGGTTATAAGACTTTTAAAAAGACCCCGTGTTTGGTTTTAAGACTTTTAACAACGCACTAATAAACTGATAAGACTAATCACATCGCAAGCTCGTGGCGTAATCGCTAGGATGTTCCCACGGCTATCGGTCGTCGGTCACCGGAACCGGTGCCTACCGTATCACCGTATCCGTAGTGGTCTGTACGGAATAAAATTATTAATTTTAAAAGTAAGTAGATGGAAGTAGACTAGTCATCATTACGGTACGTTTCGCCTCTTTCTTAGCCCCAAGCAAAGGTCCCAAGTTATTTCTCTCAGACAAAACGTAGTTTGTAATCGAACCTCGAAAACCACAGAATCTAATCACAGTTCTAAATCTAATAGCGTCCAAGTTATGCCATTCCTTACATACATATTTTATGATAAATCAATCTAAAACCGCTGAACTTATGATTGATAATTTTATTCTTATTCAACGAAAAAAGAGGTAGTTCTACATTTCTACTTTCTAGTTTGCCAATAAGCAATGATCATAGATTAAGTAGACTGTATTAATTCAAAGAAGTGTAAGTCTTTGATATACGGTGCACTGGCTGAATGGACATATTTTGCGAGCCATTTACATAAAAAACTAACTGTCACATGTCACATGACCTTTGTTTTTGACATTGACAAACACATAAGATTTTGCTGTCAATGCTGTCAGCTGTTAATTATTTTCTGCTGTAATGTAATTTTGTAAACAAACTCATATGAGTTTTTCAAAAAACATATGTTTTTGTGAAAAGTACTGTAAATGCTAAGAAACCCACTAATTAAATCTGATTGATCTGTGCATTAGACAAAAATGGATGATGGGAACTCTATCATCTACGGGCTCGAGCACCAGGTATAAAAAACTCCTCTAACTTTCACTTCACGCTGTCGCTGAGAACGTAAACGTAAATAAACGTAATAGAATAGGCTGATGATGATGAAGAGCAGTAGCGTTGTTTCGAGACATCTTTATAAACAAATCACTGTGTGGCGTTTTTCACCGCGTTCCACGTTCTTCTATTTGAATTCTTCATCGGACGGACGCCAGTTGGAAAGAGTTGTTTTCAAAACGTTCAGCAATATAAATGGCATTATTTATTATAATCCCCTAAAACTGGATTAGCATATAAGTACAGCGTAATCGCCCACCGTTATAATTATTTTTGCGTCCAAACGAACAATTGAAAGGCCGAGTGGCCTTCGCCCGGTTGGCCCTCCCAGGTATCGCTTGAAAGAAGAAGTCACAAAAGATTTGCGCGAGCTGCAGGTGGAGGACTGACAGAAGTTGTGTCTTATAATATCGGAAGCCAAGACTCACTGTGGGTCGTTGCGCCAGCTCAGTTAGTTAGTCACATGTACTTATAAGTGCATGTGAGGGTAGGATAATAAAACGAGATAGTCTGTAGTTGTCAACCTAGCTAGTGTGTGTTCTCAGCAATATTGCAGTTTTAGTGTGTACTAGCTGCGCCCCGCGATTTCACCCGCGTCTTCCCGTTATCCCGTAGGAACCTTTTCCGGGATAAAAAGTATCCTCTGTCCGTTTCCTGGTCCTAAGCTACCTCCCCAACAATTTTCTGCCACATTGGTTCATCCGTTCTTGAGTTGTAAATAGTGTAACTAACACAACTTTCTTTTATATATATATATAGATATAATAGTTATACATTTTTGAGGTGATCCGTCAGAGAACTTAAGTCACCGACACATAGCCCACAGAATTAGCAAGCTAAAGTGGCAGTGGGTTGGTCATATAAGCCACAGAACTGACAACCGACGGGGTAGACGTGTTCTTGAGTGGAGACTGCGACTCGGCAAATGTAGTGTTGGACGCCCTGCGACAAGGTGGAGCGACGACTTGCGCCGAGTGGCTGGCAGTTGTTGGATGAGAAGAGCCGAAGACCGGGCTCAGTGGCGTACCTTGGGAAAGGCCTATGTCCAGCAGTGGAGTGATACGGGATGATGATGATGATACATTTTTTTCCCAGACTCGAGCCCTATCTCCTCAGTATGGAGAGAGTGATGCTATAAGGTTCTTGATAGGCACGCAGAGCCTCAAACCACAGTCCAACCAAATTCACGTTGTGGAGTTAGAAGAAGACACAGGAGCTTTGCATACAAAGGTATGTCCCATGTCACTTAACATCAGGTGACTTGTGGTTATATGTTATTTATTTATTTGGTAATAGGCGAGCAGCCTGAGGCTGATGTGCCTATATCATGCTGTGTTGAATTATAGCAATGTCCAAAAGTTTTTTTTTTTTGTATCCTGCTTCTTGGCAATCTGCTTACAAAAACAATAATCCAATGTGCTGTGCAGTGCTGTCTGTCCCTGACTGGCTTCTACTTTCAATGGAGATAGATTTGTCCAGTGAGTCATCTATCATTCTGTGTGTGCGAATCTATCCGCCAGGCCCTGTATGCCATGTCTTTTGAGTCTTTTAAATTGGAGACTGCCTGTTGCTTGCAGTTTAGCGGCCAGTTCGTTACTGTGTCAGTCCATTCTGCTTTGGTATCTTGTGCTGTGGAACTCAATTTCTTCTTTAACTGTCTTCAGCTTGATGTCCTTATGAGTCTACCAATGTCCAAAAGTGCTGAGAAAAGTCAATTCAAGCAAGGAAGCATTGTTCATTCGCAACCACTTGTCCAGTCTGTTTTTAAAGGAATTGACAGAAGGAGCTGACACAATGTCTTCTGGTAGTCTGGTACCTTGTAAGAAGTCTAAAAATAATATCAATGCAGCAATAATAAGGAAATAAAAACTACTAGGCAAAAATAGAATGAAATTCCATAAATGAGAAAGCGTTTCAAAATTGTCATATAAATATTGGGACGCAATGGGCGGATAGCCGACTCGCAATGGGCGGATAGCCGACTGACGACCGATGTGGCGCAATGGGCGGATAGCCGACTGTGAAGCGTGAGGTCGCGGGTTCGATTCCCGCTACAGGACAAATATTTGTGCATTGAAAAAAAAAAGCGCAAGTATTTTTACTGTGTCTGGGTGTTGTGTATCCCCGATCCTCGTAGTTTCTGATACCCTAGATACAGGGAAACTTAGTTAGGGGTCAGAGCCTATGTATGTGATTGTGCGGGCATTATTATTATTATTTATCCTCGCGCTAGTAATTAACCGTTAAATGCATTAATCTGTGCTTGATTAATTTAACAAAAACAATTTTGATTTTTCCAGGTGTTCAAGCATGACATCGGAGAGATATGGCACCTGCGCTGCTCCATGCACGACCCGGCCTTGCTGGTCACCACTCACAACTCGTACGATGCTACCGCTGTGCAGTGCCGCATGGGAGTCTCTGTACTCCGACTGCCAACAGTTGAAGTAAGTTTATCTCATACAGCACTGTATGATGGTGAGCGATCGTGGCCGCACGGTAACGCGTTCGCCTCACAAGGCGCCGACACCGAGTTCGAATCCTCTTGGCCTCGCACTTTTGATTTAATAACATTATGTGCGGATTTGCCACTGTTCAAAAACTGTAAAAGAAAACATTGTGAGGAAACTGGCATGTCCATGAACCAACATTCAAGTTCAAAGTCAAAGTCAAAAAAATATTTATTCAATAGGATACATTGTGATCACTATAAAACGTCAAACTTTAAACTAGCTAGCTACGCTTGTTCCAACCTCCTTAGGGGCCATTCATAAATTACGTCACACCAATTTGATGATTTTTTTACCCCTCCCCCGTCCTTGTCACAGTTGGTCACATTTGTTAGACCCCCCCCCCCCTACCTAGTGTGATGTCACATATTTTAAAATTGTATACTTCGTGTTGTAATATTTAATATTATATTTTGAAAAAATGTGATGTCACGAAATTTGAGACCCCCTCCTCGCTCCTTGTCACACAATGTCACACTTCGTCGACCCCCTCTCTCCCCCTTAACGTGTGACGTAATTTATGGATGGTCGCCGGCAAAAGAACAGGCAAGAAACGCCCGGCAGGTAATTTTTTTGGCGCGATCACATTGACAATTTTATTCTTATTACTAATTGATTGAATCGTTGCAAGTTCACTAAAATCCCAATCTTTTTTGTCATCTAAATAGTCAGATTTTTTATGAAAAGCTTTATTAACAAGATTGCTCTTGGTAGTTACTAAATAAATAAATAAACAACTATAGGTTATTCATCATCATCATCATCATCATCATCATCATCATCATCAGTCGGAAGACAATGAACGGCTATTATTAGTCATTTGCATCCAACATCATTTTCATTAGCTGCGGATGGTATAACCATTCACAACAACGCCTGGTTTCATGTGTTGGCCCAAAAACGCGCAATAAGACACCTTCGTGATACCAACCAGCTACCACTTCCGTCGCGAGAACATGTTTCTGGGAAGTGTGACCGCATCTGTGGCTTCCGGATTGGCTTACTTAGCCATGAGCGCAGAGGTTCTTTAAACTTTACCAATTATAATCTCTTGTAGATGAACGCAGACCAATGAATGAATGACCGACGGGCTTACCTATAGCTGGCAAGACATTCTGGCCGTAGCATTTTATAAACGAATTTCTCGTTTCATTTCAGGTGATCCCAAAGGATTTAGATGATCTGAGTACGATACAGAATCGCAATGCAGAGGATATGGAAGTACTCATTACAATCTATCCGGATGTAAGTGTAGTTCACAAATAAATAAATATCGGGGACCAGCCCCAAATTAAACTCCATACTACTAAACCTACTAATGTTCTAAAAAATGTATGTATGGATGTTTGTTACTCATTCACACAAAAACTACTGAACGGATTTGAGTGAAATTTGGAATGGAGATAGCTTATAGCCTGGATTAAAACATAGGCTACTTGTTATCCCGGAAAAAGAATCTTGCGGGATAATGGGAAGACGCGGGTGAAACCGCGGGGCGCAGCTAGTAATGTTATAAATATGAATGTTTGTGAGTATGTAGGTATGTATGTTTGTTACTCTTTCACGCAAAAACTACTGAACGGATTTGAGTGAAATTTGGAATGGAGATAGCTTATACTCTGGATTGAAACGGAGGCTAATTGTTATCCCGGAAAAAGGTTCCTGCGGGATAACGGGAAGACGCGGGTGAAACCGCGGGACGCAACTGGTCTTCTATGTTTTTACCCGTGTTTTATAATGATTCATCTCAGTATGTATATCGTTGCCTAGTACCTGTAACACAAGTTTCGAGCTTAACTTGGGGCTAGGTAAATTTGTGTGTAATGGTCCCCGATATTTATTCATTTATCTTTATCTCTATAAGCAGAAGAATAAGAATCATTTATTTGCAACAAATTATACAAAAATACTTAAGACAAAGAAACAAGAAAAATGTATTGTTGGAAACCGGCCTCAACTCAGCGTTGTGCTGGTCGTTTGATCAGCGCTGGTCTTCTGTTGAAGCCGCTTTTGATGACGTCACTGCCATGAAGGCAATTTCAAATAACTAATTAATAAAACAAATACATGGCTAATAGGCCTAATAGCCGTTCACGGGAGGAGGACTATGTTCCAAACTCAAAAAACTCAAAAATATGTTTATTCAATAGGATACATTGTGATCACTTTAAAACGTCAACTTAAAACTAGCTACGCCTGTTCCAACCTCCTTACGCCGGCAAAAGAACAGGCATGAAACGCCCGGCAGGTAATTTTTTTGGCGCGATCACATTGACAATTTTATTCTTATTACTAATTGATTGAATTTGACGACGCGGTAGCCGAGTTGGTAGTGTCCCTGCCTGCGAAGCTAGCGGTCCCGGGTTCGAATCCCGGTAAGGGCAAATATATGTGTGATGAGCACGAATATTTGTTCCTGAGTCTTGGATATTTCTATCTATATAAGTATTTATTTCTCTATATAAGTATGTATTTCGTTGTCTAGTACACATAGCACAAGTTTCGAGCTTAATTTGGGGCTAGGTCAATTTGTGTGCAATTGTCCCCGATATTTATATTATTTATTTATATTGAATTGGAGCAAGTTCACCACAATCCCAAGCCTTTTTTTTTGTCATCTAATAGTTTCATAAGTATTTTTTAATTAGCTTTACTAAGAAGATTTCTTTTGTTTGGTTGTACACATTGGGATATGGGAACATGAATATTAACGAGTTGCGGGATCACAACCAAAGCAGACCAGACCCCACAAGCAGCACCCGTTCACGAGTTGACGCATGTGCCAGCCATCGCTCTCCTCGACCATACAGTTCAACAGTGGACTTCGTTCGGCTGATGATGATTTTTAAATTAAAATCTATCAGTGTGTGTTGTGTGTTTGTGTGTGTGTGTGTGTGTGTGTGTAGTAGTAGTGAGTCCACGTGGACTAGGTACCTGCGGCCGCCTCGCCAGTCTGCTGTACTGCCCGTGACGCGAAGCCCGTGTCGCTCGCTCTTCCACCCGCGCACTCGATCGCTAAGTACTGTTTACCTATTCACTTACCTCACTAACTTATTGGAATAAACGGAATCGAATAGGGATGTTAACACTAATTACAAAATAATGTTTAATCTTACTTTTATGTTAGTTTGTATTATTAGGATATCGAAAAACATATTTTTGTATATAAATATAACTTAATAATTTAAGTAAAAATGATTTAAATGCTATATTTATAATCTTTTGTCACGTGACTGCAAACACCAAAAAGAGCTTCTTACGTCACTAACCACTCAGGCGATTTGTGCTTCGATGGTTGCCCGCGCGTCGGTAGCCGCGGGTCGGCGTCGGGGGTCGGCGCGGTGGTATGGTTACGAATCGCGACCATCGTGTTTTTCGGTCAGTGACGTCATCTCAGTCACGTGACATTTGCTAGTGTTTTGGCGGAAAAATTCATAATTACTCTAATTATGTATATTTTCTCATCGAAAATACTAATAATTTTAAATAAAATATTTTTTTTATGGTAAACAAGAGTCAATCTTTAATATAAAAGCAATTCCGAAAAATAGTTAAGATCCCTATTCACACACTCGTTTTACCAAATGTTTATCTCTAGCTTCTATTCCCACAATTCGCAGAAGGTCGAGGAGGAGGTCCGTTGCGCCGAGTGGCACCCGACGGAGCCGACGCGGCTGGGGCTGGTGTGCGAGGGGGCGCTGCGCGTGTGTGACGTCACCACCGGCGCCGCCCTCGCCGCCACGCCCCCCGAGGGGAAGGCGAGGACCAAGCTCACCGCCGGCAAGTGGAACCCGCACCAGGGGCATAACCAGGTTAAATCAAAATAATATTTGTTTATTTTTTTGTGTATTTTTACTATTTACACAAGTCACCAGTACCCCTAGTACAAGTTTTGAAAACGATAAAAGTTTTCGTAAACATCGACGTTTACCACCGCCGACATGTCAAAGTGGCAACTCGATCTGCTTAAATTCAAATAGTAACTCAATAACATTGTTGGAATATGATTATAACGATTTAAAATAACCCGTATTAACGATTTCAGTTCCTCCAAGTCTCGGTAAGATTCGCTGAAAAAAATATGTATGGATGGAAACGAAAACTTTTATAGTTTTTGTAAACTATCAAAACCTGTAGTAGGGGTACAGTAGTGCGATTCTAATTCACTCGGAAATTTTCCGTGTCGGATTCCACGTTACTTTTGCTTCTCGGAAACGTTTTCCGTGAGCAAATAGGTGGCGGAAACTTTTACGTGATTGAGCAGCTGGTTTGTCAAATTAAATATCAGTTTCCAAATTCGGATTAATGAAACGTGTCTAAAAAAATGTGAAAGATTTTTTTCTATATTCCGTTTTACAGTTTGCAGTATTACAAGACATGCATATCAAATGCTACGACACGCGGAGCGACTGCACCAAGCCAGCGTGGTCCATTGACAACGCGCACAGACAACTGGCGAGGGACCTGGACTTCAACCCTAACAGGTAAAAAAAAACTAAAGTTAAAAAGAAGTAGCCAATATAAACCAGTTAGACAGCTGTAAACCTTATTTTGTTAAGTTTAAAATTTTAACGATGGCTTCATTATACATTTTCGAAATTTGTAAATTTGTAAGAAATAATAATAATCTCCAAGGAAACCGGTTGGTGCTACCTAAATCACGACTGAAGATGCACTCTTCTAGTACATTGGTAATGGCTGTAACTATATATAATAAGCTACCACAAGAATTAACAATTTTACAAAATGACAAGAAATTTATGCGTAGATTAAAAAAAAATTATATGACAAAGCGTATTATTCAATTGACGAATATTTAAATGAAATTAATAATTAAGTATTGTATTGTATTGACTATTTAATTTTATGATTTATGACATTAGGCAATTTAACGTCCTCCTCCCTTCTAATTTGTGCTGTGCCCGACGGGGCCCATACGGACTAAATGTACCCATCTAATTTATAGTTTTTTTAAGTTCTTTTGTACACAGTATGGATGCAAATAAAATATGAATATGAAAAGAATAAAAACAAAACAGAAAAAAGGGTATTAAATAAAAAAAATAAACGCCCTCATCCCAACATACTCCACTTCCCTCAGTATCCTATATGACCTATGTCCTCCAAGGTTCTATCTTCGATCTGTCTCCAAATCAAATTTCGTCAAGAACGGTTCAGCGGGTTACTCGTGAAACGTAACAAACAAACAAACAGAAATACTTGTATTACAGACAATTCCACATAGCGAGCGTGGGCGACGACGCGGCGCTAAACATCTGGGACTATAGAAATGGGAAGGAACCTATTTTTAGCAGGACCGATCATTCACATTGGTAAGTAAAAGTGTATATAAACCGTTTGTATTGGAATTTTGTAAGGGTGCTGTGCAAAGAAAAAGAGAACTCTGTCAAGACCTTTTTCCTCAAGAACTCGTAGAGGTGTCAAGTTGAGGGCGACATTTTTTTTTAATTTTACAGGTAGGTATATCTTTTATTTCTTTTAGATTTAAGAGAAAAAAAATCGTTAAAAAAACCATGTAATATTTTTACGTACAGGTACAGCAGCAGGCTAGGTCATTTATAAGCGTCAAATTCCGGTTTTAGCTAGTTGCGCCCCGCGGTTTCACCCGCGTCTTCCCGTTATCCCGCAGGAACCTTTTTCCGGGATAAAAAGTAGCCTGTGCGTTATACCAGGGTATAAGCTATTTCCATTCAAAATGACATCAAAATCGGTTTAGTAGTTACGGTGATGCGTGGTAACAAACATTCACACAAACTTCAGCATTTATAATATTAGTAGAATTAGTCGGACAAAGAATTAGTCTAGCCATTCAAAGGGGGAACGCTGCCAGTATCTTCGGTACCTTACCTAAAGGGACTTCTTTTAATAATGTATTTTAGTTATTAGTTTAGATTTATTTGTTTTTATTTCTTTGTTATGGTATATTATTTTATTTTGAAGTAATAAATATAATCAGTAGAATTTGTATATTGAGTAATAATGACAAACTATTTATCAACTATTCAACTAGATGGTAGTTTATTACATAACGACAAAACAACAAAATATATACAGTTGGATAGAAAATTAAACTTAATACTAAGAACTAAAATACCTGTATAAAACTAAACATCTACAAATAAGAAACCTAATTTAGGTCGCTGCCTGCAGGTACAGTGCCCAAGAGACTGGCGACATTACCTCTTTGAGCCAATAATGACATAGTTTATTTTTAACGATTTTTTTACTTAAATTAAAAACTTTGGTCTACTGTAAACTCCAAAATTGTCGCTTGTGTTAACGAGCAATAATTCTTATGTCAGAATATAACTATTATATAAAAAAAACATGTAACAATATTATTATTAGAATTCATAGTAACTTCATTCTCTTACTTAAATATTGCCATTATACTTATTAATCCATTTAATTAGAATAATTATATCTTTGGCAGAATGTCTACGATTGCACACATTTCATGTGAATGGCAACTTTATATTCTTTCTATCAATTTGGATGGGGTAGATTTTGGCGGGAAATAGTGGTGACAGACTGACAGTCGATTGTATTGGGATTTTTGGTTTTTGGTAGGGAAAATATTTGGGTGGCTGGTTAGAGTGATTCATCCAGATCTGTGTGGGGTGCTATTTATTCTCCTCCTTGAATTACACTCGATACAAATAGCCTTTCTTCACCCGTCGCGTGTCAGTGTGGTTTTATGACATTTCCCCCGTGTCTGCCGCAGGGTATGGACGGTGCGATACAACTCGTACCACGAGCAGCTGCTGCTGACGGGCAGCTCGGATGCACGCGCGCTGCTCACCGCCGCCGCCTCCATCTGCGTCGACGCAGACGACGACACCGCCGCCCCAGTGTGAGCTTACTAAACTAATAACTAGACACCAGTACCCCTAGTTTAACTAGCGGCACGAAACTCTAGCGCTCGACGTCATTGCGCAGAAGTCAAAAAAAAGAATAAAAGGCTATATTATTACACAGGACACATGTTATTATTATTATTATTGCTCCCTCCAGGCTAGAGGACGGCGTGCTGCAGTCGTACGAGCAGCACGAGGACGCGGTGTACTGCGCGGAGTGGAGCTCCGCGGAGCCCTGGACCTTCGCCTCGCTCAGCTACGACGCGCGGCTCGTGCTCTCGCGGGTGCCGCGACACTTCAAATACAAGCTCCTATTGTAGCTACTTACTACCCCGACAAGAGCTTAAAGCTGCAAAGTGCAATACAAGGTTTTCTGAGAACTAAAAAAACCACCCAAGTGAGAGTTGGGCTTGGGCACCAATATAAAAATGGCAAAAAAATCACATTTGAAGGGTCCACTGCAATAATGATGAATGTCCTTTAACTTTAGTTTTGAGATAATTGGGTTTTAAATTTATAAACCGTGTAAAAAAACTCAGAACCGAAGATTATAAAATGTTATTATTGTCGTGAACACCTGTGACTTTGAGCGTTCTAGCCGTGTAGCCAAAATATTTAAAACATGTTTATCACGAGACTGCAAGCGATATTGCTAAGTTTGCTAACAATATTTCTAAATATAATGTTATGTGACCGAATGGTATTACTCATTAAGATTTAAAAAAAAATGGACCTTCATCATTTGTTGCACATTTCTTGTTGGTGTTTGTGTTCTTTTTTTTAGTATCATCATAAAACATCAGCCAAATACGTTCCCACTGCTGGGACACAGGCAAAAAATGTATTTATTTTAGTATGAAATTGGAATGCTGAATTGCAGACTACATACTAAAATAGGAAAATACACAAAAGAAAACAATATAAACAATGGACTTACTTTATTTTTTATTTATAAACAAATAATTTATTGATTAAAACCTCTCAGCTACTCTACTTGCCACATTTCTCAGATTGCCATAGACTTTAGAAGGTGGTGATCCCATTATAAGATTACAAATCGCTCTACGTGCCAGCGCTATGTTCTGATAACTTCCTAATATGTGAATCTTGGAGTCTGCCAACACTATTCTAGTCTTCGTAACATTCTCAATGGTAAACTTTGTACGGCCAGCTTTGCCGGCAAGTCGGCCAATGGCTCGGCCCAAATGGTCACCGTTCAGGGTCTTTACGTCTTTAATTTCAAAAGACTCGACGAATAGGTCATCTAGACGGAGTAGGGCGAGGGCGTCTTCAACTTCGAATCCATATAGGAAGGCCTGGAAAAGGTAATATTTTGGATTACTTGTGATATTTACATAGATAATTGAGTTCAGTATCATCAACCTGAGTTTGACACCTTTTCAAATAAATATAAAAAAAAATAAAATCATCAACCAACAACATCAACATTTATATAAAAAAATAATGCATGACAATGATGTCAATTCCGTTCTACATTTTCTAATAAACTAAGTTTGACAAGCCTAAAAGTGTGGCTGTCTTTGTCCGACCAGCGCCTCTAGCCAAGATGCATTCTGCAATCGTTGACGCTAATAGAAAACAGGAAAAAGTATTGGTTTGACATATTTCAACGCTAAGTCACGTGGTCAGAAACGTCACCGATTGCAGAATGCATCTTGGCTAGGAGCGCAGGTACGTAAAACAAAGCCAGTATTACTTTTAGATTTGTCAAACTTAGTTTAGTTTTAGAAAAAGCACACCATTTTGTCTCAATCAACTGAGGCCCATGTGCTTTTAAATCCCATAACTTGTTAGTAGTGAAAGTAGTCATACCTTTACAAAGTCAGCAGCTTTTTGCAGATTGGCAATATCTTTCGTCTCCGGGCCAACTTTGACTTCAACGTTTCTTGTTTTTGTGTTGAATCTGACTTGTAGTAGTAAATGTTCCACTATAGGTGTGAAGATCTTCAGCCAGGCTTCTTTAAGAGGTGTATATCTATGAATGAAAAGGGAGTAAGTACTCTAAATCTTTAACTCTGACAAAAATTGTTTAAATGAAACTAAAAATAAAAATTCTCAGCATGAAAGATTTTTTTATACATCTAACAGTATAGGAAGTAGTTTTAGGTGGTGCCACGCTATACCTGGTTTGGGAACTGCCTTTTTAGTGGGCCTGGCGGAACACAGGTGCCTGGCCACCGGAACACAGGTGCTTGGCGACAGATTCTTTATGAGAGGTAGCTCTCCGGATAAGCACTAGAAATTACCCTACTACAAGAGCTATGGTTTCATCACAATGTTATCCTTCACCAAGAGTTCAAGCTCATTGTAAGATTGAACCCATGGGTCGCAAGCCGACGTCACTACCACGGAGCCATCATCACTACATTATTGTACCTACGTAGACTTTTAGGTTACCTGTGAGCGGGTACAGCTATTTTTCTCATCGCCACTTTACTTTCATTAGGGTCTGCGTTTTTCTTCGCTCTTTTAGCCCTTGGCCGCGTGTGTTTTGCTTTCCCTTGTATGCCGTTATGCTCTTCAACTTCCATTCCACCACCAGATTCCGACACTGCTCTTCGCTTTATATTTTTCTGCTTTATTGTATTTTTGGCAGGCAGGAAGTCGTCAATATTTATATTTTCTGTCTCCATTTTTATTTTATTATGTTAAATTGGCGCTAGAAGAGTACTATTATGGAGTAAACTATACTTTTTCGCTGAAAATAATATCAACACATGGTGCCATTAAACGCCACAGACTAAAAAGAAAAATAAATAAGGTCTGACGTCTGACTGTTTGACACTGATGACATCAGCCTGATGTGATGTGACGTTAACATTTTTGACATATGTGAAATAATGTAATGTACCAATCACAAAACAGCACAGGATGATGATACCCTAGTGAGTGGTGTACGTAGTAGTTCTAGGAGTAGTACCTAGTGATTATACTATACTATATTATACTATACGTGGTGGCTAGAAACAGCATTCAGTAGTGCTGATTATCTAATCTAAAATAGTTAATTATTAGATTCTAATAAATAAGAAAAGGTCTGTGGGTCACCAGCCTTACAATACAAGCTGTCAGTAGTTTCGTTCATTCATTTTCTGATGATTATGTCACAGACCGATTTTGAGGTAAGGACGTAATTCTTGTTTTGAATTGATTTGAGGTAAATCTCACAATATTACCTTAGTTTCAATATCAGCGAAATATTACACAAACATTTATATCCGCAGGTATCAAGGTGCCTCAAATCGACATGACCACTCTAATGAGAACCGCCCTGGTGAAGGTGATCACTCCAAGCCAGGGTGGCAAGATAGCTGGATGTACCATCGTACAAAACCGCAACATCTCCGGCAAAGCTCTCAGGGAAACTCTCCCTCCGAGGCCACCGAAGCCTGCACCGTTCGACTATGTGAATAAGGACTATACTTGGTTGCGCAGTCTTTTCGACCGAACCACTCACAGGTTCGATGAGAATTCGAAGGTTATTGTGGTGGAAGGTCCAGTGGCGGCTGGGAAAACTGAGTTCGCCGCAGCTTTAGCCGAGGATCTTGGTATGAAGCACTTTAAAGAAGCGAACATGGATATTCACTACATTCGTCCAAACGGGTGCGACCTTCGTATGTTTGACAAAGATATTCCTGAAGACACCAGAACCTTCGATCACGTGAATTTCAACCAGACTCCAAACCACCGCCTGGCTGCTAACTTCCAACTTATGATGTACACAGCCCGTTTTGGTCAGTACATTGACGCATTAGCTCATCTCTTCAACACTGGCCAAGGAGTTGTGCTCGAAAGGAGTCCGTACTCTGACTTTGTGTTCTTGGAATCTATGACCCGTCAGAATTATATAAGCAAGGCTGTGAGGACTTTATATTACGAGTTGCGAGCTAATACCATTGAAGAGCTGATGCGCCCACACTTGGTTATTTACCTTGACATGCCTGTAAACAAAGTGAGTATTTATTTCTGTACAACTTGATGATGGAACAAGCAATACCTGCATCTTTAAAGACTAGCAGCTTTAAAAAGTTATGTTTACTCTACTAAGGGCCTCTTTCATCATCGTAATAACAAATCCCTTATAAGCTACTCAAGTAGCTGCTTAGAATAGTAAATGACACTTTTTAAGTTCCGTGTAAGGGGGCGTATGGATGGAAGGGAAGAGGAAGACCAAAGAAAAGATGGATGGATTGTGTGAGGATTGAAATGAATGAAAGGGGAGTGAATGAAGCGATGATGGCTGATGGGAGAGTGGAAGAAGAATACATGCTGCGCCAACCCTAAAAAGATGGGACCAGGACAAGAAGGAGATGATGCACTGAATCTGATACCATTTAATTTCCACCTTCAGGTCCAAGAAGCGATCAAGAAGCGCGGCTACGAACACGAGAAAAATGGAAAGGCTCTGACTCCTCAGTTTCTCACCGAGCTGGAGAGCCAGTACAAGAGCATATACCTGAAGGACATCTCTACTCATGCCGAGCTGCTGGTGTACGACTGGACAGGAGGCGGCGATGTGGAAGTTGTGAGTAACTGTTGTGAGGCTCTGTAACCACCCTCGACTGGTGAAGGTGAGGCTTCATCATCATCATCAATGGCCTGCTTCCATCTACAAGAGATGATATTAGGTAGCGTCCGAAAAACATCTGCGCTCAAGGCTAAGTAAACCAATCCGGGAGCCACAGATGAGAGCCTTGAAATTCGCCGTAAAGTTGCCAGCTTATCGGTATTTTATAGGTAACATTTCGAAAAGTGTGAGTTGGAATTTTATTTTATTATACTAAATACTGCGCCCCCGGTTTCACCCGCGTCTTCCTTTTCTCCCGCAGGAATCTCTTTCCTGGATAAAAAGTCTATAATTAATGATATAAGCTATTTCCATGCCATATGTCATCCAGATCCGTTCAGTAGGTTTTTGCATGAAAGAGTAACAAACATTCACAATCCACACATTAAACTTTCACATTTATAATATTAGTAGGACTACTGCGCCTGCTATTCCTGTTATTCAGGTTATAAGCTATCTCCATTCCAAATTCCACTCAAAATCCGTTCAGTAGGTTTTTGCGTGAAAGAATAACAAACATTCATCCATCCGTCCTCACCAACTTTCAAATGTATAATGTTAGTAGGATTGAGAAAAAACTCCTGACTTTTTTTCGAGCTTTACCTTCCAAGACCGATTCCTACCAAAATGTAACCTTTTCCTTCCGAGTCAAACATCCTTCCCTTTTCCCTTTTGAATGTATTTCGGAAAGTATTTTCTCTGTGTGGTATAGACAAACGACATAAGCTCACAGAAACATCCAAATTATTAACACCAACCATTTTCCACTCCCAGGTTGTGGAAGACATCGAGCGTCTCAACTTCGATCAGTACACAGAGCGCGAAGAGCCCAAGATGAAGGACTGGCGGCTGCCGCGAGAGCCCGACTGGGCTGACAAGCGTATGCACTACACCAACAGGAAGTACTGGCTCATGAACCTCTTCGGGATCCCCAAACTGGACATTCCGGAGCTCATCACCAGCGCTGAGGATGCTTATGAGAGGGAACAGGTAACCAGGACTACCAGGACTTATGCCCGAAATCAATAATCAATCCGATCCATTATTATCTGCGGTTTTGGATCGATATGTCAGTCATAATATTTCATTTTAGTACTAGGTTTTGACACATTATGTATTACTAAAATGACATATTATGACTTGACATATCGCTCCGAAAACGCGGATAACGGATCAGGATCGATTATTAATTTCTACCGTTAGACACAGGATACCAACCTCAATTCTCTAACGGCCGATAACTGATCTTTCCACGGTTTGCCCACCTCAAGATAGACATTTGACACAAGCACCACAGAAGTAATGCCCAATTACTATCTCTAGTAGGGCAAACCGTGGATAGATCGGTTATTGGGTTCTGTCAAATAACTATTTAAACAAAATATCTAATACTTGAAATAAATTGGATATGGACTCCCTAATTAAGAGTTGTTAAGAGTCGGCAACGTCTTCGAACACATCGTCACTTAACATCAGGTGATTAGTGGTCAAGTGTTAACCTGTAATATGTACAGGGCCAGATTAACCCTGTCAGGGTCCCTAGGCGATTCAGTTCTCGGGGCCCCTTTACGTTACCAATTTCTTACTTTAAAATATATTTTTCTCATCACTATTAAATTATATTCATACTAAAAACAAATGGAAGTAAATTATGAGTATTTTTGGAAGGATACAATTTTCAAATAAAATTTTCGTTCGTTATAAGTTTCTGGGTGCATGCACGGGGCCCCTAGCCGATGTTGCCTAATCTGCCTTAATCCGATCCTGAATATGTAAACGATAAACTGTCGCCTTTTCGTTCGGATTCTTGCTTTCTGACAAGTTTACTTCAATGTATCTTATAATGACAACATGGCAGTAGCAAAATAACAAAATGAGAAGGATTAAAGCTAGCCCTTTGTTTCAGGTCATATTCAACCATCCCCAGTTCCAATTCCTCGAGGGCTACAACAAGAGCGATGGGGGCACCATTTTGAAGACCAAGATGCCTAAATACTCTGAATGTATTTAATTTATTTTAAAATCTGTAGAAAATGTAATAAAATTATGGTTATTGAATAAAATTGTTAACAATTTGTTTTATTTGCGCATTTTATGAATAGGTAGAAATAAGAACAATGGATTAAGGTTTTAGAATTTTGTTTTTACTTTGTAGACTTGTGAACTACTGGAAACCTAGCGCGAGTTTTTACTACAAGTTTTGCTGAGGGCGTAAACGCGTTTTTGTGTGAAGTAAAATTGATTCAAAAACTCGCCGCTACATCAACTGGTACATTTTTCTTCGTACAAAAAACCTACATACACACTAGGCAGCGATTTTGGGTGGTATTATAATTTATTCATAGAATCTGAGTAATCAAATAATAAGCTGTTGGAAACACGAAATTTCTTTTATAGTTAAATAAATGATAACACAATTTGTATAATTCGAGGTCATTTATTTCACGAAAAGTACATACGTAAATAATAATAAAAATAGAAAATGTTATTGCTAGTCTTGCACAGCACCAGAATTCTGCGTTATATATACATATATTTATAACATACTTAACATATAAAGAAGACATGAACAAGGACAGTACTAAGTAAAACAACATCAATTTCAGACTGCAAATTTTGTATTGCTGGTTTGTGTCAAAAGAGTACTACTATCCCTACTTTTATCTTATACAAAATTTAAACTAAAATACAATTAAATTTCATTTTTGTTCTACTTTGGTAACTATGTAAAAAAACTGCAAGGTTCATGAACATCGTAGGCCGTAGGTTAATTAAAGACAGATTAGGTAAAACAGGTGACAGGGTGACACAGATGTTTAATGTAGAAATGTTAAGGATCTGTCGCCTATCGGTGTGTTCCGGCAGCCTCACTTGAGAGCCAGTCCAGGGCCCCTAGCCAAGATGCATTCTGCAATCGTTGACGCTAATAGAAAACAAGAAAAAAGTATAGGTTTGACATATTTCAACGCTAAGTCACGTGGTCAGAAATATGTCAAATCTATACTTTTTTTTGTTTTCTATTAGCGCCAACGATTGTAGAATGCATCTTGGCTAGGGGCGCAGGTGTAGCGTGGCGCCACCTTCGACCACATAGTACATCGTCACTTAACATCAGATGACTTGTGGTCAAACGCTACCCTGTAAGTAGTAAATAGCAGTACAAGAAAAAACTTCAATTCTGTCGCTACATTCTTGTCACACTGTAATAAAAGTACAATGTAATTCTCATTACGTATGTATTCCATTTGGTTTATGATCGCAAATTTCAAGGATTTTAATGAGGCAAACCGTAGATAGATCGGTTATTGGGAACGGCCGTAAGAAGACTTCCTTCAAATTGAAGGAGGCAATGATAATACATATTTGAATATTATTTGGTAAAAATGGGCATAGAAATCATAGTTTGACATAATATAACAAAACATCCAGGAATGTAATTTTAATTAATTAATAACTTAACAAATTTAATACGCGATCTTTACGTCATTTATATTTTTCCAATTTTTATAGTAATTTTATATAAATACTACGCGTATAAAAACTAACTCAGAGTTAAACATACGTTAATAAGCAAAAAACTGCGTTACGTTTTTTAATATTTACGATCACAAATATTTTTTCATAAAAGTCCCGGTGCGACGCATATATGCTTATGACACGATCTCATACAAATGTTTGACTTTTTTTATTTTATTAAAATTAATTATCGGATTAAAACTTAACTATTTTTAGACCTGTCCAATTTAATTTAGTTGTAGAGAATGCACTTCAGAATATACGCCGATATAAAAGCTTGTAGTTTTCATTATCCAATATGTGCAAAATAAATTTCGGAACCGAAAATAACTTTGGTATGGAAAACTTCAGTGTTATGATTTTGCATCGCTTCGAGAAATTGAAAACACCACTGTGCATTAATTTTGCTTAAAAACGTATATTTAACTCGGTCTAAAACTTAACAATTTTAAAAATACAAAATATCAGTTCTCTTTACTTTCAAAAATAGAGCTTGCGACGTTAATTGCCACAAACTTCTCGTCTCAGTGGCGACATCTCTTATCTAAATATTTATACAAGCTTTTGATACAGTTCTAATAGTTTTACTACCATTTTCAACACATTTGCTCGCAACATGCATTTAAGTTCATAATTACGCACACGTGCTTTTTCATTGCAATTATCACATGTTATATATATACTATGTTATGTAGACGATAAGTTTTTTATACTTTTTGAATATAGTCTAAGAGCTAGACGGCTAATATTTTTACATCTTTTGAGTATAGTTTAAGGAGTACGGCCAGTTTTTTAAATATCTTTTGAGTATAGTCTAGGAGCTAGACAGCCAGTTTTTTTACAATTTTTGAACGTAGTCTAGGAGCTAGACGGCTAGATTTTTGTATGTCATTTGCAGATAGTATAAGAGCTAGGGCTACAAATCGACTAAGAAGGGCGAGTCGAGCGCCCCAAAACCGGCTGCGACCCCTCCTTCGTTAGCATCCGCTTGCTTCGTACGGAGCATGTGGCCAACCTGTTTGTTGCTGTAGATCTTATCTTTGGTTCTGTGAGAAGAGAAAAATATATTAAAAATTCAAATAATAACTAAATGGTTCTAAATAGAATTCTAAGTAGAATGATAGAAATTATGAAGTCGATAAAACACGACTAAAGCACAACTTTATACGCTGGCCCAGGGTTGGTAGATGTAGCATGCCCTGGAAAGTTGCGGTTCTTAGACATGCCGGTTTCCTCTTTCCTCACGATGTTTTCCATCACCGTTTTGAACGATGGTACAGTGGCCGGCCAACAAATTGAGCCAAAAGTGACGTGGAAGGGGAAAGTCCTCGCATGTGCACTTCCGTTCCAGTTCGTGGTTGGATGCTGACGTGACGTGAACACAGCGCGGGAAGCTGATTAGCCAATTAGGCGCACGCGTTTCGGCGAACTCCCCCCGCGCACCCATCGATCCACCTAAGAGATATGAAAATCGCTTCTGCGCAGCCAAGGTCATTAGCTTAACTTGTATGCCGGCCACTGTATATCCACATATAACTTATTAAGGCGCTGGTTCCCAAGCTAAGCTTAAAAACGGGGTTAATAACTATCTCTCTGTGTAATTTTGGTCTAACAAAATATATGTCAATCTACTTGATATATAGCATAGCACCATCAGGCCGAAAAATGCAAAAAATATATTTATATATTGAAAAAAAATGTGCAAAGTGCCCCATTTTCTACATGTTTAATACTACTTTACTCCTAATATATACATATATATATATATATAACAAAGACTTGTTAATACCATCAGCGTATAAAGAAATATAATACCCAGAGAACCTTCAGGCCACTTTTTGAAAATACTGCTTTAATTATTTTTTGCGAATTTTTCACGTATTTCATACTCGCAAATCGGCACCTAAACCCCTCAGTCGCCCATAAAGTCAGTACGGGACGATCAAGCAAGGTCAACGGCGCATGGCAGGGCCTTAAGTCAGAGGTGCGGCGCCGAGAGGATTCAAACTCGGTGTCACACGTCACCGTTGAGCTACCATCCCTTTAGTTAAATAAAAAAAAAACGTACCCAATGATGACTCCAAATATGCCAAGCTCTGAGACGAGGTCCGTTGTAGGGGGCGGCACCGTCGCGCCCGGACGCACAACGTATCCAGTCACCTGGCAACCACAACACACATTTTTATTTTATTTTATTGGGAACACAAAAGACATACAAATACATACATACTTGGCTGAAAATCAGCGCTGTGGATTCGTCCATTTTTTTTTTTTTTTTGTTTTTTTCGGAGAAATGCATAGCTATGGACGAATGTGGATTCGTCCATAGCATATGCTGAGCCAAGTCCTTTTTGGGAGGTACTGCACACAGCAGCAGTGTTAGCACCATCGCATAGTTTAGGTATAATTTTACTGTTTTTTTGTGTGTGCTTCTTTCTTTTGTTATTGTGTGCAGTTTTGCCAAATAAAGTCTTTCTCTCTCTCTCTCTCTCTTTCTACAATAAATCAAATAACTCTTAGGAGCCTTAGGAGGTAACAAAAAAAGTCCATTACAAGTCTCCACTGGTAGCTATAAAGTGAACAATAGTACTTACTTAAGATTGCGCTAGCGGTCCCGGGATCGAATCCCGGTAAGGGCAAATATGTGTGTTTAACAAGAATATTTGTTCATGAGTCTTGGATATTTCTATAAGTATTTATTTTTCTATATAAGTATGTATATCGTAAAATATCGTTGTCTAGTATATATAGGTCGCGTCATGTAAAAAGAACGCTGGAAGAAACTGGAGCGAGTGTGTTTGCTTTACTGAACGGATCTGAATGAAATTTGGAATGGAGATAGCTTATACCCTGGATTGGACACATAGGCTACTTTTTTATCCCGGAAAAAGGTTCCTGCGGGATAACGGAAAGACGCGAGGCGTAACTAGTAAAAAATAAAATAAAAGCTCTAATGTGAAGAAGAAGAAGTAGACTCACTAGAGGCGGCAGTATCCTCTCCATAAGTATGCACGCGGCGCGCTCGCGGCTGTGCCTCATCTTGATCCAACCCGTACAGATTGCTGCCGCCGCCCTCGCGCTGCGGCTTCCGTACAAACCTGACGTTTAATTAAAGAAGTAGACTCACTAGAGGCGGCAGTATCCTCTCCATAAGTATGTAGGCGGCACGCTCGCGGCTGTGCCTCATCTTGATGAGCGCCTCCCGCACGTCCGACCCGTACAGGTTGTTGCCGCCGCCCTCGCGCTGCGGCTTCAGCACAAACCTGACGTTTAAATTACACAAGATTACACATTACAAAAGGAATAAAAAACCCGACTGCGCCAAAATAAAGTACCCAATGTCACTCCCACAATAAAGACGAATCTAATGACACCTCATATGTTAACATCCGTCAAGCGATTTACGCCTGAAATTAATAATCGATCCTGATCCGTTTTCCGCGGTTTTGGATCGATAATAATAACACACACACGCTGTATTTACTTGGCTAAAAGCCCGTAAATAATAATAATATGTAACGGATGCAAAATTAGAGACACAGCTACTCCAATACAAGAACGAAGGAAAAATACCCCAGCTTGGCAAAGAAGGTTGCAAAATAAAATTGATAATTTCAGAAAGGACATAGGACGAATGACACAATACATAGCGGGTGTTAGAAACAGAAGACTTACGCAGTATATCGATTATATTAAAAACAAGTATAAGACACATTCACGATATGAAGAGCCTAACTTAACTAACAGTCAATTCTTAGACAGCTTGAAGCAAAGACTTAGTGCTGCATCTAATCGTCTCCGTAGGTACACTAAATGCACCCTTAGGGCACAACAAAATATACAATTTGACAGGAATGAGAAACAATTTTATAGGCATATAACAACAAAGACACAAGATAACTCCAGAAACAATGCAAATCAAACGCTACCAACACCTGAAAACATGCACTCTTTTTGGTCTCAGATCTGGGAAAATGAAGCACGTCACAATGAAAACGCTGAATGGATTCATGCAGATTCTCAGCAAGTACTTTGCGATCAAATGCAGTATGAATACATCCCCGTGGATCTATTCATAGATGTCATCAAAAGCACACATAATTGGAAAGCACCCGGCACTGATAATATACATAATTATTGGTACAAAAAATTCACTACTGCTTATCCCATTCTTCACACTCACATAAATCAATTCATAGAATCACCAGATACAATGCCACACTATATCTCACAAGGAATAACTCATATGATACCTAAAGACAATGACCTCACAAACCCAGCAAAATACCGTCCGATTACATGTCTACAAACCATCTACAAAATCATAACGTCATGCATTTCACGCCTTGTTAATAAACATCTAACAAACAACAACATATTAGCAGAAGAACAAAAAGGCTGCCGAAAATTTAGCCAAGGCTGCAAGGAACAGTTGATTATAGATTCAGTTGCGATGAAACAGGCCCTCAAAAATAAAACAGACCTCCATACCATGTATGTTGATTACCGCAAGGCATATGACTCAGTACCTCATAGCTGGCTTATTCACATACTCAACCACTATAAAATCCATCCATCGTTAGTTAACTTTTTACAAAACACTATGCAGCACTGGAAAACCAAGCTGTCTATAAGAAACGTAAAAGAAACCGTAGAAACTGATGAAATTTCAATAAAATGCGGAATTTTTCAAGGAGATGCCTTTACTCCGTTATGGTTTTGTCTTGCCCTAAATCCTCTCTCACGACTGCTGAATGACTCTGGCGCAGGACTTCGCATTAATAATGACAGAAACACACACACTATCACACACCTTATGTATATGGATGACATAAAACTATATAGTGACGACACCGAATCACTCCATCAACTAGCAGACATCACACAAATATTCTCCAATGACATAAACATGCAGTTTGGCATAGATAAATGTAAAACCTTTACAATGCAGAACCAGGCGGTTGTATTGCAGCCGTATACGCTTAGTACAGGTGAAGTTGTAGAACCGATGGATGAAAACAGTTTCTATAAATACCTGGGACTTCAACAAGCACATCAGATATCCCATAACCACACAAAACATGAAACAACACGCAAGTTTAGACTCAGGCTTAATTTTATTTTGAAATCGCAATTAAATGGGCGTAACATAGTAAAAGCAATTAACACATATGCGATACCGGTACTCACATACACATTTGGCATTATAAATTGGTCACAAACTGACCTTGTAAAGCTGCAGCGCACAATAAATACAACAATGACGGCTCAGCGCAAACATCACCCGCGATCATGTATACAAAGACTAACACTGCCAAGATCTGAAGGAGGAAGAGGTATCATTGATATAAAAAACTTACACAATAAACAAATAACAACACTTCGAAAATTCTTTCATGAGCGCGCTGAGACATCTTCCCTACATCAAGCAATAGCCCGAAATGATAAAAGATACACACCCTTAAATCTCTCAAACTATAACACACAACGCAACGAGACTATCAGTGATGAAAAAGACAAAATGGCCACATGGAGGCAAAAATCTCTACATGGAAGACATTACCTGGACTTGCAACAGCCTCATGTCGACAAAACTGCGTCGAACGCATGGCTGCAGCGTGGTGAGCTCTTCCCTGAGACTGAAGCATTCATATTGGCCATTCAAGATCAAGTTATTGATACACGCAACTACCAAAAACATATTGTACGCACACCAAACATTACTGACACCTGTAGAAGATGTTGTAGTGGCTCTGAGACCATCCAGCACATTACTGGGGCCTGTAAAGCTATTGTCCAAACGGATTACAAGCATCGGCATGATCAGGTAGCAGCTATCATACACCAATACTTAGCATACAAATACAAACTTATAGAAGAAAAAGTCCCGTACTATAAATATACACCACAATCGGTTCTAGAAAATAGCAACTACAGACTGTATTGGGACCGAACCATTATAACTGATAAAACAGTACACTTTAATAGACCAGACGTTACAGTATTAAATAAAACGAACAAGACTGCTTATCTTATAGACATCGCCGTCTGCAACACACACAATTTACAAACAACACACACTGAAAAAATTGCCAAATACACAGACTTATCAATAGAAATCAAAACACAATGGCAAATCAATAGCACCAGAACCATTCCAGTAATAGTGTCAACCACTGGGGTGATACCCAAAACTTTACATGCTAGTCTCGAACTGCTCGACATCCCGGACACAGCTTACAAACTGCTTCAAAAGGCAGCCATACTGAACACGTGTAGGATAGTTAGGAAATTTTTATCTTTGGAATAAGCACTTGGCTCCGGCCCGTGCAAATTTTACCTCCGTCGTTGGAGAGAAACTAAACAAGTTTGTCAAAAATAATAATAATAATGCCCGCACAATCACATACATAGGCTCTGACCCCTAACAAGGTTTCCCTGTATCTAGGGTATCAGAAATAATTCAATCAATCGGACTCACCTCTCAGCATCCGCCAGCGCCATCTCCACAGCCCTCTCGCCGCCCTCGTCGAAGATGTCCCGCCTCCACAAACCACACCTCCTTAGTGCTAGCGAGCTGGTAGTGTGTCAGTACGGACTCACCTCTCAGCATCCGCCAGCGCCATCTCCACAGCCCTCTCGCCGCCCTCGTCGAAGATGTCCCGCCTCCACAAACCACACCTCCTTAGTGCTAGCGAGCTGGTGGTGTGTCAGTACGGACTCACCTCTCAGCATCCGCCAGCGCCATCTCCACAGCCCTCTCGCCGCCCTCGTCGAAGTCCAGCGAGTAGAGGCCGGTGAAGATGTCCCTAACCCTGCCGGCCGCGGCGCCCGCCTCCACGAACCGCTCCAGCGCGCCGGGCGACGCGAGCGCCTGCTGCACCTTCTTCGTACCAGCCAACTGGTAGTGGATCGACGGACACTTTATGGCTCTGAAAGACACGTTTTGATGCAAATATGGATTCATTTTAAATTACAATTGGACTTTATGTTTTACCTGCCTAATTTTTTATTATTATGTATTTTATTTTAATCATTTCTACTTCTGCATTTACATATTTTTTTTTTTGTTAATGACATCTTTTTCTTTCAAATTATTGTGCGCTTGACAGTACCTAATATCCTCCACATTTCGCTCAGTGACGGACTTACTATTTATTTAAACATGTTTTTAAAATTAATTGGTTTGATTATTTACAGTTATAATTGTATCATGTTCGCGACTGTACCCATGGGCAGCTATCCCCTCCACATTTCACTCAGCGCTAAACTTCCGTGCCGCTACCTATACCGTAAGTATATATTACCTACTTTTAGATGTATTTGGTGAAAAACTCATCATCATCATCATCAGCCGGAAGAAGTCCACTGCTGAACACAGGCCTTCCCCCTTGAACGGCTATTAGCCATTTGCATCCATCGGCTCCCTGCGACATTTACAATATAATCGGTCCACTTAGTGGGGGGCATACCTACATAGCTTGGTGGTAGGGTATTTTCTAGTACTCGCCACTCTCTTGTTAAGAATCTGTCGCCAAGCACCTATCGGTGTGTTCCGGCAGCCTCACTTGCGAGCCAGTTCCCAGTCCAGGTGTAGCGTGGCGCCATCCTCGACCACATCGTCACTTAACATCAGGTGACTTGTGGTCAAACGCTACCCTATAAATAGTAAAAAAAAATAAAAAAAAGAACGTCTTCCGGTTCGTGGTCGCCACTCGAGAACCTTTCTTCCCCATCGGTTATCGGTTCTTCGAGCGATGTGGCCTGCCCATTGCCACTTCAACTTGCAAATTCTGAGAGCTTTGTCGGTGACCTTGGTTCTTCGGCGAATTTCCTCATTTCTCTGTTAGTTTGATATTACAAATAGACACTTTAATTTTATTTATTTGTATGTATGAGTGTATGTACTCACGTGGACCTCTCGACGCGCAGCCTGGCGTCCCACTCCCTGGTAGAAGGGTACTGCGCCGGCTCGTACCCCGACCGGTAGTACACGACCGCCACCACGCGCCCGTCGCTGCAACATATTACAATACAATCTAAATACCTATGTATATATATAACTCAAAGGTGACTCACTGACATAGATCTATCAACGCACAGCCCAAACCACTGGACGGATCGGGCTGAAATTTGGCATGCAGGTAGATGTTATGACGTAGGCATCCGCTAAGAAAGGATTTTGATTAATTCTACCCCCAAGGGGAAAAATAGGGGATGAAAGTTTGTATGAAATTTTGTCAATTTTAAACCGATCGGGCTGAGACTTTGCATGCATAAAGCTGTAGCCCACGCGGGTGAAACCGCGGGGAACAGCTAGTAGAATATATGTTTTTCTCAAACATGCTTGGAAATATGAGCATTATTTTGACAACCTTCTTCGAGATAAATTGAACTTGCTGCACTGCCCAAATATATGCGAGCAGCGGCCGGCTAAAGTTGTAGTTAAGCGGCCAAATAAATTACATAGAAAACTTATATCTGTCGTGTTTAGCGGCCAAATAAATTACATAGAAAACTCATATCTGTAGTCTTATTTAAAAATGGAACGATTTTTACTCTGAAACATTGCAACAAGGGTGTAACTTATCAAAGGTTTTATTTAAATTCCAAACCAGCTCGCACATAGTCTGTAATTCTTTATCAATGGCATAAAACAGTATAAGAGCAAAATCTACTCACAGCATGAGTTGTTTCTTGTCGTTCAACGTAGTCTCTTCATAAATCTCGTTCAAAGTTTTTCTGTGGATCTGGAAAACAAAAGTTTTTATTAGTAGGCACACCCACACACACCAGTCCTCGTCATCATCATTATCAGCCTTCCACGTTCCCACTGCTGGGACTCTGGCCTTCTCTCAGAGAGAGAGTATGGGCTGTAATCTACCACGCTGGCCCAGTGCGGGTTGGTAGATGTCGCATGCCCTTGAAAATGTTGCCCAAGAGGGCATACCGGTTTCCTTACGATGTTTTCCTTCACCGTTTTGAGCGATGGCAAATCCGCGCATAACTTATAAAGTCATAGGTGCGGGGCCGAGGGGATTCGAACTCGGTGTCGGCGTCTTGTAAGTCGCATGCCAAACCGTTCGGCCACCATCGCTAAGCCATCGCCAGTCCTCGTACAGTCAGCGACAAAAGTAGCTGTACCCCTAGTAGGTACAAGTTTTGATAACGATAAAAGCTTTCGTAAATGTCGACGTTTACCACCGTCGACTTGTCAAAGTCAAAGTGGCAACTCGATCTGCTTAAATTCAAAAAGTAGCTCAATAACATTGTCGGAATATGATTATAACGATTTAAAATAACCCGTATCAACGAATTCAGTTCCTCCCAGTCTCGGTAAGATTAGCTGAAAAAAATATGTATGGATGGAAACGAAAACTTTTATAGCTTTTGTAAACTATCAAAACCTGTACTAGGGGTACAGTAATGTTTGGGTTTTTTTGCAACTTACAAGGTAGCGTTTGACCACAACACAACCCACCTGATGTTAAGTGTAATAATGTGGTCAAAGGTATCTAACCTTAAAAGTTTCACATTGTTTTAAATCTTGCTCGGTAGCCTTCGACCACAAGGTACCTGATTATAAGTGACAATGCAAGGTGTTCCACGCTGCACCCGGATTAGGAACGGACTCGATGATGAAAGAAATCGAAAAAATTCTTATTGTACGGCGACTTTTGTCGTTGACCGTACCTACCTTGAGTGAACTTGCTCCAATTCAATCAATTAGTAATAAGAATAAAATTGTCAATGTGATCGCGCCAAGAAAATTACCTGCCGGGCGTTTCTTGCCGGGGCCCGTAGCCAAGAGACCTGACCACGAGACTTGGCGTTGAAATATGTCCAACCAATACTTTTTTCTTGTTTTCTACTAGCGTCAACGATTGCAGAATGCATCTTGGCTACGGGCCCTGTTCTTTTGCCGGCGTAAGGAGGTTGTAACAGGCGTAGCTATTTTTAAGTTGGACGTTTTAAAGTGATCACAATGTATCCTATTGAATAACGAAAAATTGACTTTTGACTTTTGACCTGTATATCCGGCCTGGTGTCCGATATCTCGAACTCGTGGAACCGCTGATCGCAGATGTTGTACGACACCTCCTCCACCACGAACAGTATCACGGCGGTGGGGACGCCGAACAGGTCGTACGCGTCCGTGATGCCGGCGCAGAGGCCGGACAGCGCGCGGTTCTCAGGCATCTGTGTGTATAAATTACAAAATAAATTTATTGAGTAGACATCGTGTGATGACGTTAAAGGTTAGTTTACATCTACAGACATTGAGCGTGGCAGACACCTACAGACACCTTTACGTTTATATCTGCATACATTAAACGGACTTCACGAGGGCGCGCTGATGTGCGCGCGCCACCTCGGGACCTATGACGTCATCGGCGACAAACCTCCCCAGGTCCGTCGCCTAGGCCCCAGAAACTAGCTACGCCTGTTCCAACATCTTTACACCGCGCACCGGCAAGAAACGTCCGGCATTACCGGATAAAACACATACCTTTTTTCTGAAATAGAATGGCAAACAAGCAGACGGCCCGCCTGATGGAAAGCGGTCACCGTCGCCTATGGACATCTGCAACACCAGGGGAGTTGCCGATGCGTTGCCGACCTTTAAGAACTCTTTTCACACCCATCTTGAAGGATTGCAATTTGTAGCACAGCGGAAAGACTTGCGGGGGGAGCTCGTTCCACGTTTTGCAAGTATGCGGAAGAAAGGAGCGCATACATCGTGAGGTGTGGGATTTTTAGAACTCTACCTGTGATATTAATGATAAACAAAAGTTACTTACATGTTTAATCAAATCGTTGCGTCCAAGCTGGCGCAGAATATAGCTGAAAACGTCAAAATAAACATTATAGAAATCGTTCACACAACAAATCATGACCAATATATAATATGACATTACAAGACCCTTCTACTTTACAAACACAAACTCATGCTACATACAACATAGAACAAACAGTAAAGAGATGCCTGGATAGAGGCCAATGCATTCGTGCAAATACTCGAGCGAGCCTATTGCTCTTACTGTATACGCTTACAGGGCCGGATTCAGAGGTCTATGGGCCCTGGGGCAACAAAATAGTGGAGGCCTAATTGTTTTCAGTCGAGTTTTATGTTAAAACAAATGAATTCTTTTGACAAAACATGAAACAAGAATTATACAAAGTTAAACTTAATAATATCCAAGGTTTAATTGTTTACTAGTGTTTACTCGTTGAAATTTGGATGATTCTTTTTTTAAGTCTACTGTGGGGTATGTATCTCTTTTGTGAAGGCCTCGTTGCTCTAGCCCCGGCCGCCATATCCTTAATCCGGCCCTATAGGCTTGTTTTCGAGCATTTGCGCGAGTGAACTAGCTACAATAAAATACATTTCACAAACTTATAGCAACCACTAACATACAAGCTGTAAAGCAGAGCCGATAGTTTTTGTTATTAATCAATTCATCAATCGTGCAACCCTTAATTTAATAATTGTACTATCAAGAACTATATCTCGTCTCTAATAGCATAAGGTCGGATATGCGTATCGAACTATAGTCTCTTTTTTATCTTTATATACCTATATATATAGATTTCAATTTCAATATATTAAAATCAAAGTCCTGACTGATATCAACGGACAGCCTAAACCTCTAGTCGTAGAAACTTGAAAGGAGGGTGGTATCTAGGTAGATACCCTCCTTCCCTTCCCTCCTCCTCTTGGTAGGTAGGAGGGGTAGGAGGAGGGGGCCTTGATGCTTAAGGGTGTACTAAGGAAGGATTTTTTGAAATTCTACCCCTAAGGGGTAAAACGGGAACTGCCCACGCGGGTGAAACCGCGAGCTTGTTTTTACATAGGAACACAGAGCACTTCGTTCTTTTCACTGCCTAGCTGACAACGGTACTTCTATTTCTATTCGTTGTTAAGATACGAGGTAGCATAACGTCGGATATGCGGAGAAATAACATTAAAAAAAGTCGTAAAAAGCACAACCGACCTTATATTATATGTATATACCAACAATTTTTTTACAATAGCTTATAACATCAAAACTATTTTGACACAGGACCGTACTAAGTGATTGTTGGGGGCCAAATTTATTAAATGTCTATTATTCGTATAGATTTCTATACCAACATTGAAATAAACAAAATATTGGTTTGAGAGTAAAACAAATTCAGTTGAAGTTTTGTTCACTGATAACTGATTAGTTATTATTTATTTAGTCGATCAATAATACAGATGCAATCATTCTAAGTAGGTACTTAGTTGTATTTTATTGAACTAAATATAAATTTTGTAACAAAAGTATAGTTCTTTATACAACAATACTATTTTGACATAGCGCATTATGTGGAAATATAAGTTTTATTTCTTTAATTCATATATTTATATCAATATTGAAACATGAATCTAAGGTTTTTTTCAGGGCACAGCTAGTGTTTTCTAAATTTTAACCATTAATATCTCATGAACACTAAGTTTATGTCTACAATAATTGAACTGTAAAACTGATTGAGGGTAAAACATTAAATTGATTTATTCGAAAAGTCACATACCTACATAATATAATATATATAAAATAGTATTATTATACCTCATCTGTTGTTTCATTATTGATGTTACATTCTAAGAAAATAATAATGAAAACATTACTTTTGAACTGTAATCAATCAATATAATTTAGATAAACATTACCAGACAATGGCACAATCTATAATAAATAATAAGATATATGTACACCAACGTGCATCTATAATAATTCATTAAAACCCATCCCATCCTCACACCTTTATAGCGATGATGGCTCAGTGGTAGTGACGTCGGCTTGCGATCCGTAGGACGTGGGTTCGAATCCTACAATGAGCTTGAGCTTTCGGTGAAGGAAAACATCGTGATGAAACCATAGCTTGGTGGTAGGGTATTTTCTAGTACTCGCCTGGCTAGCTACCACCCTCTTGTTGAGAATCTGTCGCCAAGCACCTATCGGTGTGTTCCGGCAGCTTCACTTGAGAGCCAGTTCCCAGTCCAGGTGTAGCGTGGCGCCATCTTCGACCACATCGTCACTTAACATCAGGTGACTTGTAGTCAAACGCTACCCTGTAAATAGTAAAAAAAAAACACTTATAGAGGTGTGGATGTTTCTATCTATATAAGTATTTATTTCTCTATATATAAGTATGTATATCGTTGTCTAGTTCCCATAACACAAGTTTCGAGCTTAATTTGGGGCTGGGTCAATTTGTGTGCAAAGGTCCCCCGATATTTATATATTATTTACTTATATAAATGCGAAAGTATATTTTGGTTGCTTTGTCTGTCTTTCCTTCACAGCGTAACTAAACGGATCGGTGTAATTTTTTGCTTAAAGATAGTTTACGAAACGTGTACCTACAATTCATTAAAACCCATCCCATTCAAACAGAAGCAGGATAATTTGTCAATATTAAGTACTAACACAATATATTACATTCACAAAGAATCATTGTCAATACATTGTTGGTATGACATCAACAATAAGTGTAATAACTTCCTTTTAATTGTTCTTTAGTGTTCGCTGTAAAATTCACTATCCCCACTTAGAACTGATTCAAATGTATTTGTCATTCACAAGTATTCATGATATTTTCAAGGAACATGTGACAAATTGTCACAGTAAAACTTCACAAGTAAATGCTCTTCTTTTTCGTTTTTGTATTCTCTAAAACTAAACTAATTTTGACAGCTCTAAAAGTAATGCTGTCCTTTTTTTTTACTTCGGTGGTTAGAAAGAGACAGCAATACAATTAGACCTGTCAAACTCAGTTTAGTTTTAGAGAATACAAAACCGAATCGACACCATTATTTGGCGTACTAAAACATAGTAAAGGATCTAAGCTAGCCTCCTTTTCTTGATATCTCTACTTCCCTACTAATATTATAAATCCGAAAGTAACTCTGTCTGTCTGTCTGTCTGGCTTGCTTTCACGTCTAAACTACAGAACCGATTGAAATGAATTTTGGTACAGAGATAGTCTAGAGCCTGAGAAAGGAGCAAGGACATAGGCTACTTTTTATCGCGATAAACTGTAGCCCACGCGGGTGAAACCGCGGGAAACAGCTAGTTAGAAAACAAATTAGTGAATTAAATAGCTACAGTAACCTGTCACTGTGATATTTAATCTTTAATGAGCAACAAAAAAGCACTTTTAATTTTTCCCCAATTATCTAGATAAATTTTCCAATTTTTCTTTGCTTAAAAACCTTATACGGCATAAATTAAGTATATACGCACAAAAAAAAGGAATTGTCAAATCGGTTCAGCCGTTGTAAAGCGATAAATTTACATTTAATTTTTATCTCTATTTAAAACAACTGCAGGGTTAGGGCAGTGAACTTTCAGCATAAAGTGACTCTATATCTTAATAATTATGTTGAGGTGATCACAAATTGTGAAACGCAAATAACACACTTATGTCTCATAACATAACACCCACATTACACTAAGCAGTTTTTGTATGTATGGAACAAAGCGCAAAATAATTTTGAAAGATGTGTACCCTAGCCACACTCAGCAATGATTGGACAGGGCCCTATTCGCTATGACTCAACATCAACATTCCTTGCCAATAACGTGTGACGTCATTACGGGCTTTAGCGGTCATTCCACGGAGATAACGTAACGCGCTGCTTAGATGGTCATAGCGAATATGGGCCCAGGAGACAATAGACAACAGTGATAGCACCATCTCGCGTTTTTAACCCGACGATGCAGGCATCAGGTAACATCTCTCAAGTGATCGTGCTACCGTAAAGCCTTCTACATGCATTCTATAAAACACATGCACGCCAAACAACTCGCAATAAATTAAAACAAAAAAAAACGCGATCTGACCAGAAAAAGAGTTTAAAAAAAGAGGCCAGATTCAAAGAGCAAGATTTCAACCATTCAACTACAAGGAGTCCGAATGCAAGTTACTTTTTAAATAACATTGTAGCAACAATTTTTCAATCAACGATCAGTTACAATTTAAAAAAAAACAAATTCTTATCATTTTTTATTCCGTCCCAAACGCATGCAAAGAGTGAAAAATTGAAAATTCAGTCACCGATAGCGAAGCGATAGCGTGCTGTGCGACAAACAAAAACGAAAAAATAAAATAAGTACACTATAGACGCTAAGGGCCGGTTTTATAAACGTCCGAAGTTAAATGTCATACCAAATTTCGGTAAGTTTGACCTTCTTGTCAAATTTCAGTACGGAAAAATTGTCAACAAGTTCAAATTTACCGAAATAAGGTCTGACGTTTGACTTAGGGACGTTTATAGAACTGGCGCTAAGTGAAACAAATGAAAGTATGAATGTAGAGCGTGCAGGATAGAGGAAAGATAGCAGACACATGAGAGATGTCGACTGAATTGTTGCACTGCGAACATTTACAGCGTGGATACTTCAATGAAAACACTGAAAACATTAAAATCTCACTGAGTAACGAACTAGCAGATCCATCTGGTGGCCAGAACTTGAACTATTTTGCTTATTCAGTCACTTGCAAACGTTTTTAATCGACAATTAATGCTATTACTGCATAAATGACTTCCTCATTTACCACTTCACAAAACGACTAGCATTGATCGGTCCGCTCCTACATGGCTAACATAATATTATGAATGCAATAAATAACTGGAGTATTGAGAAAAATCTAAGCAATTTTTTTAAGTAACATTAAAATATAGTAAGTCTTTGAACAAGGTTTAGGAAAGTACCATCAAAATGTGTTCTTAGCTGCATTTTAATAATTTCTTAGTAGACTAATTTTTTAACTTCAAATCTTCTAGGTAACATTGTATTATCTACCGCATTGTAACTTTAATTAAATAGTTCGCTAGCCAGTACGTCACTCAGTAGCAAAAACAAAAAAAGAGTATCCAGGCTGTACGCTTCCGCGCTTCGCAGCGTGTCGGTACCGAGACATGGCAGGTAGATGCGACGTTATGGCGCCAAAACTAGATGCCACTGTGTTGAACTCCACTTGCTTAATCTTGTTACCATCCGGACTCGTCATCAGGTAATCCGAACGGAAGAGGCCGAGGCTGACTTGCTGCAAAATGCAAAGAACTTGAGCGCCATAACATAGTAAACGTGTACTACGGTTTTTTTTTGCATCCCACAGGAGAAAATTCATTGACATTTCTATAGACAGGTCGGTTATCTAAAGCTGGCAAGAGCAAGAGAAACACATACACACATTGCGCTTGTGTAGTATCTGTGAATGAGTGCACGGCACTGCATACGCATCACGAAAAGTCTCTTTGTCTCTCTCGCACACGGTCGCGGTTACGAGCGTGACAGAGACTGTTATTGTTTTGTTTACTGCTGTGAACGTGTCAGCATTAGATAACCAACCTGTAGGCATAATTATTTTCGTGACTAATTTCGTTTTGAAATATTATGTCAATGGATTTTCGAGTCCAATCATTGCTATTATTAATTATACATTTAACATTACACAAACAATTAGTATATCAATGATGCAATGCATCATGCCTACTTCCACCACCCACCAATTTATTATCTGGATCCTTCAGACGCAACGGTAAAGTTGCGAAATTTAAAATTATTAAGTAGATAATACACCTTAAAACAAACTATAAACTTTGTTAATTATAATAGAAATTTCATGTTCCAAACTTAATAACATCATACTATACAAACCAATACCAAAATAAAAAATACCAATACCCCACTAAAGTTTTTAAAATCAGACGTGTGTATTCATCGACAAAATTATTGTGTCGTTTACAAAAAATTACACTCTTTTTGTATCGCCATAGCCTGCCAAATACGTTAACCACTACGCAAAACTAAAACTTGACCTATCACTGTAAACAAACTTACAAACTAAGAAACAAACATTTCTATTGCTTAAGTATAATAATAAAATTCTAGTCGTAATTTATTCACTTATAAATTATTTTGACGCTGTCTTTTAACCTGAAATTGCGATAAATATTTCACGGATAAATAAATAAAAATATAGGGAATCAATTCCAATATGAAAATACTACAAAAAAGCCCCTGCCCCCTCACTTGTTACGGCCCATAAATGGTACACTAGAATCTTACATATTTTATTACGAAATACTTACACATGCACAATTATACACAGGTACTATTAGGTACTACGTGGGTACATTATTTATCTATGCTAATATTACTCAGTTACAAAATTCTACAACAATTATCGTATTTTTTTTTGTATACTACAATGAATTTTCAATAACAGACTCAAAACAAGTTAAAACTACTGAAAAATCACGCTCTAAAAAGTGTGAAACCGGAAAGTATTCCCATCTGAAAAGGTTAACTACAACTATTTAACATTTTATCGTTTATTAAATAAACAACTGACGTTTTTTACTATAATGTATTTAACACATATTCATAAGGATGTTAAGAGAATAGCAGTAGTCCTTAAGCCACTTGATTTTGAAGCTTATGATCGCTTACTGCTGTTGAAGAAATGTAGAATTTACTGTTTTGTTAAGGTCTTAAATAAATAAATGATTATTTTAAGATTTTAAATTAATGTCTGTTAAATTGGGCCATACTTACCTAGTTATACTTACTAACGGCCGGTTTCAATAACCTAGAAATTTGACATTACTTCTATGGAGCTTATAAATAATAAATAAAATAAAAAAATAAATAAAAAAATCAATTTATTGCCACTACACAGAGACTTAGCCTAGGTTCCAGTTATACTTATCTAATTAATTGCTACTAAAAAACAAATTAATTAATTAATTTTTACTGTTTTTTTTTCTTTCTTATGTCAAATTACTATCTCCAGTAGCGCAAACTGTGGATAGATCAGTTATTGAAACCGGCCGTAAATCAGAATAAGATGAGCAATTACTTCAAACAATTACAAACAAAACTATCATGCATATTAGAAGCGATAAGACAACAATAATATTAATACGTTTTATTTTACATTCTTTTTATTTATTCTCGTTTACTTACATTTGTTTGTTCACTAAACTAAAGTTATAATTATATATTAAAAAAAGAGTCGTGATAAAATTGTCAGTAAGTAAATCCCCGACAAAAAAGGACGAGGTTCTATGTTCGCCACATGTTTTTTTTATCAGGACCCTTTTATATAGGTAAATCATTCGATTATGCCAAAGAGGTTGTTAACATTAACAAAGTGTGCATGTATGTTAAAAATAAAATGTATCATGCATTTAATTAATGGTTTTAATACTTTATTTTATTAACATAAATTAACTACTTACAGTTTAATTTATTTGATAAAAATGGTTAGTTGATTGCTAGTGCAAGTTTAGCAACCAGCCCCGGATTCAAACGGTAGGATTAGTAGAATTTAATTGAAAATGTGATCGAGAAAGTGACCAGCCAAGCGTTTCTTGCCTGTTGTTTTGCCGGCGTAAGGAGGTTGGATCAGGCGTAGCTACTTTTAAGTTTGACGTTTTAAAGTGATCACATATTCTAAATTAATATATATGTAATATGATGTTAAAACATATATTAAAGATTTTGAAAACCCAACGGGAATTTTTAATACAAGTGTTACTCAAAGTACTTACTTTACATTACTAATTGGATTTCGTTAAAAAGCACTTTACACTCCTTGCCATTCATATGCAAGCGGTAAAAAAAGTTTTATATGAAATACTACGGTTTCACCCACGTCTTCCCGTTATCCCACAGGAAACTTTTTCCGGGATAAAAAGTTGCCTATGTGTTAATCCAGGGTATAAGCTATCTCCATTCCAAATTTCATTCAGATCCGTTCAGTAGGTAGTTTTTGCGTGAAAGAGTAAGAAATAAACATCCATCCATCCATACTCGCAAACTTACACGTTTATAATATCAGTAGGATAGGATAAAATTAATATATTAAAAAAATGCAAACGTAACTCTGACGTAACGTAACTTTGACGATCGATGTGGCGCAATGGGCGGATAGCCGACTGTGAAGCGTGAGGTCGCGGCTTCGATTCCCGCTACAGGACAAATATATGTGCATTGAAAAAAAAAAGCGCAAGTATTTGTTCTGTGTCTGGGTGTTGTGGATCCCCGATCCTCGTAGTTTCTGATACCCTAGATACAGGGAAACCTAGTTAGGGGTCAGGGCCTATGTATGTGATTGTGCGGGCATTATTATTATTATTACTCTTTCTGTCCCTCGTCTCTTTAACATCTTTTCACGCCCAATCAGGCCTTGATGAAATATCGTGTGAAGATAGTTTACCCAGGGGAAAGACATAGGATACTTTTTATCGCGATAAACTGTAGTACAAATAGTGAAATCAAAGGTTGTATATAGCTAGTGCAGCGGTTCTTAACCGGTGGTCCGTGAACCACTGGTGGTCCCTGGTAGCACCGAAAAGTGGTCCGCGAAGCCATGCTAAAAAAATTGTACAAGAGACAGCGAGCGACAACATCGTGCGGTACGTCGCACTCTAAGGAAGTCAGCACGTTACCTCCAAACAGTTGGTGGTCCATGGCAAGCCAGAAAGTTTGTCAATGGTCCCTTATCACTGAAACCTTAAGAAACACTGAGCTAGTGAGTTTAAAAGAGTAAAGTGCTTTTGTTTTGACATAATCGTTTGACTTACCTTATAACACCGTAACGTAACAATTACAAATAACAACTCCAGGGGAAGGTACACAGTGGAAAGCGTACTTCATCGTAATTAAAAATGAGATTTCAACGAGTTTTTCGTTCAATAGCTATAATAGGTACCTGGGTATAGGTACAATTAGCTTTCCACCGTCATTCCCCTGTCCCAACTACCTGAGCTTACATAGAGAAAACGGGACGCCTGTTTACCGGAAGAGACTGTCAATTTTTTTTATCATCGCTATGGCGTGTGTATCAGCATAATATTCCACTGTCATAATATTGTGACACAAGGATAGGCAGATGGTTTTTTTTTTGTCGGTAAGGAAAAGTACGGCCGTCTGATATTTTTCAATCTATTATCCATATAGTTTCGTACCATTCGTCTACTTTTTGGTTGTCTGGAAGAGATCGCTCTGAGCGATAAGACCGCCGGTTGTGACAACCATGAGGTTTTATTGTTGTTCTACTTTTAATTTTCATTTATTATGGTGAGCCAATATGGAGTTAATCTACCTACTTACATTCGCCACGTTCAAAGCGTAACAGTCTCAACCAGTAACCAGGGCCGGATTAACCATTAGGCAGAGGGGCCTGGGGCCCCGGATCAACTAAGGGGCCCCGTGCACATACCAAGAATAATAAACTTTTACAAAACAAAAAAAATATTAGAAACTTTGTATCTTTCCAAAAATTTTATTATGAGTATAATTGCATAGTGATGTTGAGTAACATTATTAACCTCCGACGCAAAAAGAGGGGTGTTATAAGTTTGACGTCGATGTCTGTCTGGCTGTGTGTGTGTGTGTTTGTGGCGTCGTAGCCCGAACGGATGAAACGATTTAGATAAAAAAAAATCATTTCAAAGGTGACTTTATCGAGTTTTTTTAGCTATAATAATAGTCAGGGGCCCAATTCTCGCGGCGTGATGTATTATCACATTTGATAAACACCGCATTAACTGTCAAAATTCAATACATATTTTGCGAGAATTGGGCCCCAGGTTTTATAATAAATTTTGATTTATCTAAGGTTAAAATTTATATGTTCCAGAGAAATGACGGTTTTGTAAAACTTGGCGGTTGGCCTCCTGACAGGGTTAATCCGGCCCTGGCCGTACCCAAGCGGCCGTATTCCTCTACGAAAGCGCACTACCTCTGAATCTCCTTGGACACAGGTCCCAGATGGCCGAACCCGGATGCGATGCTGTTGATCTCAACCTGCTTCCAGGAGCAGTACGGCGCGTGCTTAGCGCACTGGTTCACCGTGTGCGGACACCGCGAGTCCAGCATCACGTCGGATCGCAGCATCCCTAGCGATACCGGCTACGCGACAGATATACAAAGACATCAACGATAGTGTTGCCGATCGATGGACGACTATCGATGATTAATCGATATTCTATCGATAGCCAACCAATCGCAAAACTATTGATAGTGTTGTTGCTAGCTTAGAATAATATCGATAGTATTGTTGCTTGTAAATAAATAAAACTTTAGATAGTGTCGATACTATCGATTACCTTAGGTTAGTATTGTTTACAATATTCAGGCATACTACCTAAATATTGCAAGTAGACAGACTATCGAAGGTCTTAAATGATCGATACTATTGATAGTTTTTTATTTACGAGCAACAATACTATCGATAGTATTACTATTACTAAATAAATAAAATATTTAAATTATAGGTAGTACGAGCTGCCACTTTGGCAGTTGTAAAGTTTGACGGTTACGAAAACTTTTATAAGTCTTCAAAACTTGTGCTAGGGTTACTGATTACATGCCATAGAGGATAGTAAGGTTACCTGCGTAATGCCTTCCTCGCGAACTTTCATCCATATATTATAGAGGCTGGCCGTGAACTCGTCCACTTGAAGGGCATTCTGAAGAGTTTGCTCGAGGAACTCGTAATCATGAGCAACCTGGCAACAATGATTAATTCATTAGAAGTTTCAGTGTGAAATTACAGGACATCATTATCTCCATATCAAATTTCATTTAAATCGGTTCATTACTTTAGGCGTGCAAAACAAGAGCTTCCCAAGGGTACCGTAAAATGTTAAGTTCACCATTATGTATAACCTAGTGCTATGTATCCAACTTGTTTCTTTCATTCTTTACGCAAATGAAAATAAATAAAAATACAGCCGAAATTAATAAATCGATCCTGATCCGCGGTTTTGGATCAATATGTCATGACATAATTATGGCATTGGTGTCGATTCGGTTTTGCATTCTCTAAAAAAAAACTAAGTTTGACAGGTCTAAGAGTAACGCTGTCCTCTTTTTACTTCAGTGGTTGGAAAAAGACAGCAATACCATTAGACCTGTCAAACTTAGTTTAGTTTTAGAGAATGCAAAACCGTAACCGTATTGACACCAATTTAGTACTAGGGCTTGACATATTACTACTAAAATGACGTATTATGACATGACATATATTATATCGATATAAAACCGCGGATAACGGATCAGGATCGATTATTGATTTCGGGCGATACAGAGTTACTTTTGCATTTATAATATTAGAAGTAGGGATTTGATCTGATTATATTTTTGACAGAGTTATAGATATATACAGAACCCGCAATAGATCAAAGATTTCATTGGATGGATTATCTCTGTGATCTTTTCTTGTTGTTATAAAATATGGTACATGATACAGACCTTGTGCATGAGCTCGTTCAAGATTGGTTGAAGTTCCACAGCTTTTTCAAACTCAGCCTTTGGGAATGGTGAAGGCAGCAGCACAAATGGTGCAATCTGTAACACATTCTAGACTAGTCGCAGGAATCTTTTTCCGGGATAAAAAGTAGGCTAGCTTATAAGCTATCTCCATTCCAAATTTCATCAAAATCAGTTTAGTAGTTACAGTGATATGTGGTAACAAACATTCACTTATGATTTAGTTGTGCTATTTATTTAGGTTCTCTTTTGTTTACTATGATATTGATCTTATTCTTTCTTCTTTTATACGAAACTAGCTGTTCCCCGTGGTTTCACCCGCATAGGCTACAGTTTATCACAATAAAAAGTATCCTATGTCCTTCCTCAGGCTTCAAATTATCTCCTTAATAAATTTAATTTCATTGAACATTGCATTTTTATGTTATCCATCCAATAAATAATAATAAAATGATAATAAAAACACCGGACTTGTGTATGTGGTTCAATTGTTTTTTTTTTTTTTTTTTATACTATTTACTGGTTAGCGTTTGACCACAAGTCACCTGATGTTAAGTGACGATGTGGACGAAGATGGCGCCACGCTACACCTGGACTGGGAACTGGCTCTCAAGTGTGGCTGCCGGAACACACCAGTAGGTGCTTGGCGACAGATTCTTAACAAGAGGGTGGTAGCTAGCCAGGCGAGTACTAGAAAATACCCTACCACCAAGCTATGGTTTCATCACAATGTTTTCCTTCACCGAAAGCTCAAGCTCATTGTAGGATTCGAACCCACATCCTACGGATCGCAAGCTGACGTCACTACCACTGAGCCATCATCGCTATGTTAATCTAAATATGACTGAATATGACTAAATATGACTGACATAGTGATCTATCAACGCACAGCCCAAACCACTGAACGGATCAGGCTGAAGTTTGGCATGCAGGTAGATGTTATGACGTAGGAAGAAGGAAGAAAGAAGAAGAAAGAAAGGATTTTGATTAATTCTACCGCCAAGGAAAACTGTAGCCCACGCGGGTGAAACCGCGGGGAACAGCTAGTTAGCATATAAAGTTTGTTCATAAAATATTCTCTAACTGATCACTGAGTGATCGCATTATTTATTGGCTGAGTCTATTAAATACGGGTACTGTACGAACAATTTATAATTATTTGTACGGAAGTCGGACGAATCATCTTATTTTATAAATTGGAGTGCAAATTTAAAAAAAAAAATTGTTTGTTTGTTTTTTAAAATATAAAAAAAAAAACAAAAAAATCTAACATTAATAATATATATAATAATATATATATTGGCGACGAATACATATAATTTATTCGTCCAGTACCCGTACAAATAGTCACTCCCTTATTTATTTAGTTCAGAAACTAACCTGAATGGCATCTTTAGTGAAACATTTCTTATCCCTCATACCAACTCCGTGCATCAGCGCCCAGTCTTTAGCTTTTTCTATCACGGTAACAAGCACCTTGGTTTCCAGCGGCAAAGGTAAACACGCCGACAAACGCGCTTGAGACATTTTCAATTCTCCGATAAAATAACACGATAACAAATAAAGTAAGAGCGATGTGTGCACGTCTAACCGCGTTATGGTAAATGGCGATACAGTGAGCTGTGTACAAAAATTGAAATAGTTAATAATAAAAATTTTGAAAAATAAAAACAATTCTCAAGTGACCAATCCACATAGAAATAAATTCTGTGATTCTGTTCTGTGTGTCAGAACTCAGACAGTCTGCCAGTCTGTCTGTCACTGTCAGTGTCAATTCATAACTAGTCACTAGTCACTACTGTCACTAGACACTAGACATGAATTCGATATACCAAAACATAAATTACATAGAAATGCGTAGATATACCGATATCTATATTAACATAACCAATATCACAGATACTGTATTGAGTCTAAAGTCAAAACCTCTACGTGCGTGCGAGAACAAAGAAGCCAAAACATAAAACTGAAGCAATGCAAACACGTATGTACTAATACCAAAGACAACAGAGCGAACACAAAGCAAACTTCACAAAAAGTATGAACCATATTCTCTATAGGTCTACCAGGATCTGATGGCGATAAGGGAAAAAAGAAATTGACGCTAGCAATACTGGGGGAAATTGGAGTAAAACGCTTTGATACTTTTTTTTTCATTCATAATTTAGCAGACTAGCCGAAAAGTTTTGAAATCTAAGGTAAAATAAATTGTTATTTGACTTACATAGTAAAAGAATATTTAGATATTAAAAGAAGTATAGGTCTACCAGGATCTGATGGCAAAAAAAAAGTTTAATAAATAGCGATTTTCATATGGCAACGAAAAAAATGTCATCTCTCAACTGAAATTTTGAAGAATTGTTTATGGTTTGGCTTCAAATATTATAAGTAGGAATGACAAGTCTTTTTACTTTGGTTTATTGCATCTTTCGTGGGAACTGAAGAAGCTTTTTCTAGAATAGGGATCGATGAATGGCGAAAATCTTGTGAACATGTAATAAAATTGAAAATCAGTTCATAGAACAAGATCGTTAAGATGCAGGAGGAAAGGTTTATCATAAATACTGCGACTTCCTCGTCTTCCTCTTCCATTGAAGACTTTTTTATGGATGTGAAGTATTTGGAACCATTTTTTTTTTTTTTTTTTACAATTTACAGGGTAGCGTTTGGCCACAAGTCGCCTGATGTTAACCATTTTCAAGTTCTGATAGCCTTTAATTAATTAATAAACTCATGGACAGAGTAATTGGAGTTTTCATCTAAATTTCCAACCCCACATTCGCCACACTAAGATTTTCAAAAATTATCCTTGATCATTGGATAAATTTTTATATTTGCATGTATCACAAACAGAATCAGCCATTATAGGGAAAAAAAAGTATCAAAACGTTTTACTCCAATTTCCCCTAGTATTGCTAGCGTCAATTTCTTTTTTCCCTTTTTGCCATCAGATTCTGGTAGACCAATATATGTTACAATATTATCACATGGCATGGCACATTTTTTTTTTGTTTAGTTATCGCTGAGTTGTTGATCCTGCTGTTCTTGACGCGATAGTACGATACAATGTATCAAGCTCACGACTCGATCAATTATTGTAGTCGATTTTTTGATTATTTTGACAGTAACAGCAAATAACTGTGTTTTTAAATGTTGGCAATACACAACTAGGGACACGGTAGTCTACTCATGAGTAGTATTGAAATTAGCAGTATTTAAAAAAAGTATTGATTATGGTATCGAACGCATTGGACATAGGTCAATATCAGTCAGTAAATAACGTCAGTTTAAGCTCAGTAGAACAGAACATGAAAAAACAAATGGTATTTGTAAACAAATTTAATAACAAAAAGAAAACTGTAACTTCACATATTATTATAATCAAATAAAATTTACTAATTTAACCACATATCAAAGATCCCATTCCTCCTGCGTACAATTGGTACATTCACTTAAAAATAGAAGTTTATCGATCCGTTTCGGAGATAAGCGAATTCAGATTTTTGTGATTGTACTTCCTGCTTCAGAAAATAATCGTTCTGACGTCACAGGAATTAATAAATATTCTCATGCCAGTTTAATTAATTTTGGGAAAACAACTTTCATGTCTTCCCATTGTTTCATGGGATGAAAGGTAGTAAAACCTGTGCAGATAAGTTAAAGCTTAATCCATCCATATTTTCAGATTGTGATGAAGATGACGAACTTGGTTTTTGTTTTATTTTTTCGTATCAGTCAACTTCTTATGGTGACTCCGGACATCGTAACTAATAAGTTACGGACTTACGGTCGAATCACTTTAAATAGATAATTTTTAAGATTAACCATTTAAGCTTAATTTTTTATTCGATATAAAACCTATCAAAAATTACTCATTGAGTACTCATTGAAACTATCGCTAAGTACCGTGTACAAAAGTATCGCTATCGAAAAGAAACGTATTCGATACCACAAAGTATCGATACTTTTTTCGTGTCCCTGCACTGAACAGACGACGCTTATTTGCAAGTTGGCGACTTGACAAGAATGGCTGTTTAATTTTTGGTTGGCCTTTGCTCTGTACTCTTTGAATTTCTATTAATCTAAATCTGAATTCTGAAGAAGTCTTGTTTTGCTTGTGCTTGTGCCGGTTGTGCCTTGCTCTTCTTGCGATTGTGCTATTGTGATTTCCTTCTTGTTTGAATTGAGAATGTTGAGATTGGTTAAACCATAGCATTAAAGGTCTATTAAAATTATGATTGTTACACGAGTCTGACACATTTCCTTGCTCGGTTTAATCGTTTTTGTCGTCCATTTTCTGGTGTGGTTGTTTTTTCAAATTGTACCTTGTCGTGTGTGGTCATTGTGTCGAGTTGTTTCTTGTCGATTGTCTTTATTGGTTCATATTTTGTATACTCTATCTATACCCGATGTATTACACGCCTCAATGATCTTACGTGTCTGATCATGAGTAAAATGAAGGGTTCCGGTGAAAAATGTCCCCTGATCAATACATATCATGTTCGGAGATAAATATGGTTTTATGATCAAACGTCTAGAAAAAGGGTAAATTACAACGAAATTGCCATGGTTAAAGATGTATAAATTTTGTTCTGTGGTATTTCTTCATTAAAAATTTTTTCCTGTTGAAAATAACATTATTTTTGACATCAGTCTCTTCCTGATTCTGGACAAGAAACTTCAGATGAGATGGTCACATTGAGATGGAACGAACAAGTAAATGTTGGTTCAATCCTTATTGGTTTAAATGAATTCTGATGTCGGATAATCTTTGTTAATATATGTACTATTTGTGGAAAACATTTGGTTGGCTAAGGCCGCCTCTAGACGGTCAATCATATTGCGAAATATACATTATTATTGACCAGATATTGTGTCTAATTTAAATCAATCAAATCAAATGGTTTATATGCTGGAATACATAATTATTATTATTACAATAGGTCTTAAAAATATATGTAGGCCAATGTATTCAGCCTGCAAGGAGGCGTGCAAATGTCATAAATCATAATACAATTAATAAAACATAAAATTAGAAAAACATATCAAGTAACAAAACAAATCAAAATTAAATAAAACAAAAATTATTAATAATTACAAATATTACATAACTATGTATATAGATTTTAAAGAATAAACCATTGTCGAAGTTTATAAAAAAGTTGACCCAGTTTTGAGGCACGGTTATTTTTCAATGATCTGTCTATTAAATCCTTCTATTAGGTACTTGATTTTAAAGTTAACTAATTAAATGTAGTGGTAGAGACGTCCTATTTACACAATGATAAACCTAATATGTGCCAGCTAACTGCCTGCGGAGAGCGAAGAAGATAGGTTGCAAGTGATCAGTGCTTATTCCAATTTATTCTATAGCCCTAGTGTTCTTGAGAACGCATTATGTGGGGTTTCCATTTGTTGCGTGCATTTCACGATTATGTATTGCTGCCATCACTGCAATCGCCCGCGCGTTGGTGCCTTGTTTTGACGTAATAATGCGTCTTATTTCTTCAAAGCGTAGGTTTTCAACTCCGTCCTCTTCAACAATCCCGTTCCACGTATCGTTCGTGGCTTGTTCAGCCAAACAGACTAGGCAGACACGCTCTGTTGAAAGATGAGTTTCTGAAGTATCAGAAGTTGTTGTAACGTACTCCACAAGTTTTTTCCTATCTACCATTGACCATGGGTTCGATTGCCAGTATTTTTGTACCATTTTATAGATATGTGAAGAGGTGTAGTATGAATGGGCTGTCATTTGGTCGCTCATGACAAATGAAGCTTTACATGTGGTATATCTAAAACCATTTTAGTTTTTCGAACGCTTTTGCCTCTTACTTTAACAGCACAAAATGTGTCGGTATGCTCGGTATCAAAATGTGTCATATCTCTTTTGCCACTGCTGAACTTTCTTTGTGCAACCACCCATGGAATTGAGCGCATTGCATAATTTATCCCACAGCATCATTGCGTGGACTTTTCCTTCTAGACTTCTCAATCTCTAGGAATTTGAGAAGTGTATCAATTTGTTCAGGAGTAGCCGAACCCGTATGTGAGAGGAGAGAAACCATTTTAGTTTTTCGAACGCTTTTGCCTCTTACTTTAACAGCACAAAATGTGTCGGTATGCTCGGTATCAAAATGTGTCATATCTCTTTTGCCACTGCTGAACTTTCTTTGTGCAACCACCCATGGAATTGAGCGCATTGCATAATTTATCCCACAGCATCATTGCGTGGACTTTTCCTTCTAGACTTCTCAATCTCTAGGAATTTGAGAAGTGTATCAATTTGTTCAGGAGTAGCCGAACCCGTATGTGAGAGGAGAGAAACGACTTTATTTGGGAAAAACTGCACACAATAACGAAACAAAAAAATAAAGAAAGAAATGCACAAAAAACAGTAACATTGTACAGTCAGCGACAAAAGTAGCTGTTCATTCTCGATTTTCCAAATGGGTATTAAATCAGTAATGTTTGTTTGTTTTGTTCAATTTACAATGTAGGGTTTGACAACACAATTCATCTGATGTAAAGTACCTGATTCGGTCGAAGGTTGGTGGTTAAGATGATACGGAAGTTGAAAAATTTGTAATTGTTCAGCGACTTTTGTCGTTGACTGTACATAAGCCATCACTAATATTATGTGATGGTGCGAACACTGCCATAAAAAAAATATGGCAAAATAAATGTAAATGGCTCCTATGTGGAGCCAATTACACTGAAAAAAATGTAGAAAACCCCCATTAGAGGCACCTATTACTGCAAAAAAGTTATTATAAAAATTATTTTACGTGCAAACCATATAATACAAGTATTTATGTAAAGCGACATCCAACTGAAGACAGACTTGAAATTGAAACTTTATTATTGTGGAATGTGTATCGCGTTTGCAAAGTACATAGTTATAGAAAAAAGCTCCCGAAACAATTTTTTTAATTTGCTGAGTTGATGATAATGATGGTTTAATCATAGATAATAAATAATCTCCTAAAACAAAAAAAATGTGTTTGGTAAATGAGTTTAATTTTAATCTTCTTGCACAGTTATTTGGTTTGGTAAGAGTTTATCTTACCGGTTTTTTTTCTAATATTAGTATTAATGATGTCTTTGCCCTTTTACCTGCTGTTTCTGGGGGAATCACTTCATATTCTAGGTTGATGCGGAAATTATTTGCCGTTGTTTTAGAATTAGTTTCACACTTAGGATAATTCAATGGATCTTCACTTGATTTGCCACCTCTTAGATGTTTAATTGCAGATTTACATTCATCTGATGTTATGGCCTCAGGGATAGTCTCTGTTCTGAAAGAAAATCCAGTGAAACCGGTATCACAAATAATCTTGTGATTAAACTTCTTACAAAAGTGTCCTCCTGAAGTAGCTGGTGTAGAAAATGGAGTGAGAACATTGAACTTGATAGGTCTGGATTTAAAATCTGGATGTAATGGATCACATAAAACTGAGAGTATGTCATAATCATCACGCTGTTTCAGAATAATTGAGGGAAATAATATGTAAGTATCATCTTGCTTGACATCAAACGTAACAGTATATAAATTCTGATAATTAACATATTGATTATAAGGCTAATTAATCAGAATTTACAGTAAATTTTATATATTGGTGTTCTGGTGTTATGGGAACAAAATATCGTGGGAAAGGACTGTAGTAGCGTAGCTACATGACTCCCTCCCTAGCGAAAGCGTACCGGCAGTTTGATTTGGCGGCCGAGTCGTGTTGTTCGTATTATTGGTTGCGGTGATGCTGGTGTATCTTGATCTGGTATCAATACGTTATTATTGGCCGGTTCCGATGATAATTGCGGTGTGGGTACGATGTCTTGTTTCGTTGGTATGATGATGACGTGGTCTTGAGTTGGCTGGTCCGAAATGTTTTCGTTTAAAATGTAAGCAGGCTTGAGTCGGTCGATTGAAATAGTTGAGCTTCTCTCTGGTAACTGTAATATGAATGTTTTGCTGTTTCGATCTATGACTTTGAATGGTCCGTCGTAGGGTGGTTGCAGCGGCTTCTTAACTGCATCGTTTCTTACAAACACATGCGAACATGTTTGCAAATCTTGATGCACGAAGATTGGTCGCTTGTGTCAGACTCAGGCCTATTGTAGCTGTAATTCTAATAACTTACGAAGTATTTGTTGGGTATTTAGCTAAGAAATAATAACATCAGGTAGGGTAATTCCGGGGGAGATGGCCCTAGTAACTTTAAGAGTCTATTGTGAAGGAATTATGATGAATAAGACATTTAATTAATATACAATATGAACTTTATTTATTACTCTTATCAACCATTAGTGATAAATCACTTTAAAGAACGGAAACAATGTAATTTTTAACTTTAAAAAAAAATTAGGACTGGCCATCTCTCCCAGGGTGTCCGGGAGTGATGGCCATAGTATTCGGGGTGAGATGGCCAGTACTTCTTTTGCCTTTCCCTTTGCCCTTGAGATCTTTTAACTCATTTTTTTTCTTATTACCACAGTAAGAACACATGTCCTCAAACTCGGTGCAATTTTCATGCACCCAGAGCTTGCAAATATTGCATTGTATCCAATCATCAGCTAATTGTGTCCTGTAATAATTATCACCACAACCTCTGCAATTGTCGACGTCGTCCAGGGTGCTGTTTCATCCATAGCCTGCAGGACTCATAGAAGAAAGTTTTAAGAGACTTGAAAACAGCAACATCCAGCGGCTGTAGGTAGTGGGATGTGTGTGATGGCATTGACAGTAAGATGATGTCATTATCATTAGCAAACTCTAGCATTTTAACTGACTGAATTGCAGTGTGTAGAATGACCATCCAACAATAAAAGTACTTTGCCATTTGGTTTTCGAGGCAAGAAATGCGCTTTCATCCATTCTAAAAATATGTCAGAGGTTATATAAGCGGATTTTTGTGACATATAAACCAGTGAACCTGGAGGCAGTCCATCTTCAAATTCAGGTTTCTTCCTTTGCCCTTTCATAATGCATCTAAAAAAAAAAACAAATAAAAAATCTCAAAATCTCTTTCTTTTCTTCTTTCTTCTTATCTTTTCTTCTTTCTTCTTCTTCTTCTTTCTTTTTTCTTTCTTTATTTCTTTAATAAATCTAATTTAGGATATTACATTTTATGGCTATCTCTCCCGCAAATATTATGGCCATCTTACCCGATTGTCCGGGAGAGATGGCCACATTACGTAATAAAGGCAAACGTCTCAATTTTGTAGTTAATTTTGAGGTTAGAACACGAGAAAGTTTATTACTTCACAAAAAAAGAACGAAAACGGAGAAAACTTTCAAAACTTTTTTTGCACCACTTAATATGTCAACCCCTTAGCTTAAATTGGACGTCTGATTAGAAAACAAATTCAAATTACTCACAATTTCATCATTTTTTCGCAAAAAAATCTACTTACACTTGTTGCCTGTGCCGAAATGAATCGAACTAAATTAAAAATGGCACCATCTATAAATTATTTCTTGAACTTTTTGCTATTGGCCATCTCTCCCGTACGGCCATCTCCCCCGGAATTACCCTATACTCACTTTTAACACTATATTTCTTTACTCACTTACTCACTCTAATTTTTACACAATTCCGTAATTAGTTGACGACCAGTAATGGATGGCTCTTCCGTAGCCAACTCGTTTTACCTCGACCACCACATTACCCATCGACCTCTGTCGCCATCTTCTCTTTTTAGTCCCATCCATTGCTGGTAGTCAACTCACTATCTTATTCTATACATTTATTCATTTTGTTTTGCAATAACATAAGTGTTGATGACACTCATTACATCGTTTCAGTTTTGTTTCATATTTTGACGTGCTGGGAACAGCAGCGCTATCCAGGTTCTTCTCAAATCGCTGAGTTCCAGATGTCGCTCTAACAACGGCATTCTCAAAGTTCTTGCTGGCTGTTTAAAGTAGCTTAGTCCCTGAGTCCCTGATGTACCGGCAACGGCTGCGGATATTGGATTGCTGTGGTCGTTGTAATTTTTCTTATCCTGTTTGTAACGCCGGTAGTGTATGTCCGTACGTATTTTTCCTTCCTTTGGAAACTATTGAAAAATACATCTGATGCAAGGATGCTATTTATCTATCAACATCAGGAGGAGGAATTCGAGTAGATGGAGTGGGGTGGTTGGTACTTTCAACCACTGTGTTAGAGTAAAAAACAGCGACGTTCTAGAACTGCATTATTCTATGCATTTCTCTCCGTAAGAGGAATGTACACGCCATAACAAAAGCTAACCGTCACATACATGCACACGCATTCATGAAAATTAACCCAAATAACTATACCCTCCATTAATAAATACCAACCTCAAAATGCATGGCATGCAAGCCTTAATAAAAAATAACCTCCGAACACAATAAATAAAAAGAACAATACACACAAAAAACCAAGCACAGAAATCTATTGGAGCGTATGCAGGATTGATTCACACCAAACCAATGAGCTCTCTAAACTATCTAATTAATTTTGTGGTGCGATAGCAGAGATTTCGGCCCCGTAACTCTCTTCTCTCTCTTCTCTCTCTTCTTCTCTTCTTCTAAGGTAATCCAAGCGTGGATTCCAGATATGTCTGTTGATAAAAAAAGTCGTTTACAAGTTTGGCACTTAATTTTTTTCAAATAACTTGCGCGTCAAAAGTCTTCTGTAAAATCTGATGCTTGTGCGTGAATCTTTTCTCGCCGGACTTTCAACAAGTCCAGCAGAGCTCTCGGAGCATCCTGCTTTACTTGCCAGTTGATCTGAAAAAGAAAGGAGGGTAATGACCTCTGGCTAGACTTGTTGTGACAGTGTCATTGATGACGCTGTTTCAACATGTCCAGCTGATCTCGGCGAGCATGCTGCGGATACCGCAGCCAGTTAATCTGGGAACAAAAGACACATCGGCAGAATCATTATTCCCTTGTAAGTAACACTTCAGTCAGGTCATTCTCTCAACAAAAATTTGGAAAATAAGGGATCAATGCTTTAATGAGCAAAAGAAATTTATAAGCTATGTTGCGGCAATTTAATGATCTGATACGGCCAAAAATGTTTTCTAGTGGATCCTGATTAAGATTTCTATAATAAAAATACTTGACACCAGATGCCTGTAATTTGGCCACATTGACAATCTATGTTAGACTATCTATGTTCAATACAAAATCTCTGAACCAGATGAATAATATTTTTCGGTGACTAAAGAATATTACTTACTCAAGCGAGTCCTGGTTTCAGGTCTAGGTGTATTACATTTCAGTGTAGGTTTATCTAATAAAATTATATTCTTACCTTTACTTCTATAGAAATTTCTTTGGAATTTTCGCAATGAGATGCGGGAACTCTTTCCATCGACCCTATAATGTTCCAGAAATAATAACACCGACAGTTCTTATATTTTCCGCCGAAGATGGCTTCTTCTTTGACGTCTGAGCCACATCTCCTTCCTCATTGTGTGCACTTGTGCAGCCCGCAAAAGTCTTATGCCCGTTTTCACCGACATCTCCTAAACGAAGAAAATTTTTCGTACATAGCCAGCTGAATCTCCATAAGATGGTCACTCAGATCTGTAACAAACAATAATTTTAAGTAAATTGCCATGCCTTAAATATTGACGCCGGTCCCTCATGTAGTCTGCGAAAAAATCTAAAAGGTTCGGAGTGAAACATAGAAACCTAAATGTTTTCCGTGAATGCATTTTATAGGATTGTTTTCAACTTTTCATCAGTGCATGACAGTGATCGCATTGCTTTTGATGTTTTTGCCCAAACGATCTGATAGATCTTCATAGACCCTTTGGAAACATTTTTGGACTATTAACAAAAGCCAATTCTTTTCATTCACTTCATAGTAGTTTACAATCTTTATTTTCACACCTGTGACGGTTGTTTGAAGATCTTCTACTAAAGCGTTAATACCGTTGATGCCTTTGCCAAAGGCAACCAGACTATCTGCAGAAAAATTATTGGCAACGATGTTTGTGAGTGAATTTTCATGTCGTCAGCAAATAAAAGAAAATCAGAATGTCTAAAGCACAAGTTTATGTCATTGACAAAAAGTATAAACAGAAGAGGGCCAAGTATTGATCCCTGTGGTACACCAAGAAGGGATGGGTGACGTAGCCGACGCAAATCCATTTAGGACTACAGTTTGGCAGCGATCTTCAACGTACGAGGCAAACCACCTAAGTGTAAGTAGGTCACCTCGTATTCCAACTGTGTATTCAGCATGAAAACGTTTTGGGATTGACCCGTTATCACATAAAAGTTTCAGATCATTAAATTTAGCCGGAGGGATACACAGGCTACTTGTATACAATGGCTGTAGGTTCAATGCGATCACTTCTTTGTATCTCTTTATTTTCCGGAGAATGTTCCATCTCTCTCTCTCTCTCTCTGTTGTTATGTTCTTTTGTTTTCTCTCTCTGTTGTTCTGTTGTTGTGAATGTTCTTTTGTTTATTTTTCATTTTCCTTTTATTTTTCCTTCAAATAATACGCCACGTGTGGGAGTGGGGGAAGACAGCTTTTGTTACGTCAGGAGTAAGAACTTTTTTTTCACCCAGTACTATTCCATCATATCACGTAATTTGACAGAGGTTGTAACTTATCTGGGATCGCAAAGGTCCGGCCCTCTAAATCCGTGATTGTTGTTACACAAATAATACCTATATATGTTTTCACATCTACACTGGCTTTGACCATAATCGAATCTTAATTCTTCTATTATTCCTAGTAACCAGCTGTAGAAATGTTGTTGTTTCACCTTAAAGGTGTCTGCCCACTACAAAGGTAAAAAAGGTAAAAGGGCCCTGATTGTCAATCTGCTTAATCTGGAAAAATATTTTGTTTCGTCAGGTATTTTTAAGTTTCTTTTTGTAAACTTTAAACACATAATGACTATTCTGTAAATCTACATATTTCAATGCCGAAATGTGTTTGTTTTTTGTTCCAAATCAAAATACATCTTCGCTTGTTTTAACACAAATCTTAACCTTTTGAGAAAGTTTAATGAACCCTCCAAGCAAATTTTAAATTATGGTCATTAATGTGTAGTAAGACATCAAAATAACACACAAGTAACAACAGATCTCGGTTTCTAAGATAATTACCAACTGGTAGAGAAGCCAATGACAAACCAAAGGAAGTCATTGAAAATCGTAGGTTATCTTGAAGTTTTAAATTATGGGTAGGAACTTAAAATTACGGTTCCTTGATGTGGACATAATGTATATAAAAAACCTTACTTGGTAAATATTATCTGTGTGAATATCTTCCATTTTAAAGTCTTCAGTTGTTATTGTCCTTCATATTCAAAATGAACCTGATGTCTAGAGATGTAGGTAGAAAGCCAGCCTTGCTAAACTTTGAATGAAGGCCAGAGCTTTCTCAAATTTTTTCTTTGTAAGAAGTTTAGTTTTTAGCATTTATTTCAATTTTCTATCCAACTGTATATATTTCGTTGCTTTGTTGTTATATAATAAAAGACAAGTGTTTTGTGTTCTTGTTTTTTGTTTATGATTTATGTCCCACAGATATACGTCTAGAAAATGACTGGCTTGTTTTAGCCTTTATAAGGGGTTTATCCCGACGCTTTAAGATCGTGTATAAGACTGCAGAAAATTCTAAGTTGAACCTTGGTGCCCTCCGTAAGCTAGGTCTTCAGGTATTAGGGTTTCCTTTATCGTGGTTTCTTCTGCCTTTACCATTTACACTAGGATTCTACCCAAACGTTTAGATACCTTATCATAAATCGCCCACCAAATAGTTCATCTTTCCGTACTGGATCTATGAATGCATTTTGGCTATAAAAACTCTGGTGCGGCAGACATGGCTCTTCGCTTGAGCTCGGACATGCTAGCTGCATCTGCAGTATCTGTACCTAGACCTGTCGGAATGAATGTACGGGATCTAACCCGGTTATCATCATCAGAAGACCATTGTCGCGGGTCTGGTGTCGGTGACCTTGGATGATTATGGTCGAGCTTTGCCTGGTCAAGAAGATCCAGCGCCATATCAGGTTTTGTACGTATTCACGCTTCACCTATAGACTATTTGATTCAACCAGCTGCATGTGCAGTATTGAAGGTTTTAAAGTCATTGTCCATACTCACGTTACGCCTCTTGGCTGTATGATTCAACAAGCTGCGTGTGCAGTATTGAAGGTTTTAAAGTCATTGTCCGTACTCACGTTACGCCTCTTGGCTGTATGATTCAACAAGCTGCGTGTGCAGTATTGAAGGTTTTTAAAGTTATTGTACGCACTCGCGTTACTCCTTTAGACTGTATGATTCAATAAACTGCGTGTGCAGTATTGAAGGTTTTTAAAGTCATTGTACGCACTCGCGTTACTCCTCTAGACTGTATGATTCCATAAACTGCATGTGCAGTATTGAAGGTTTTTAAAGTCATGGTACGCACTCACGTTACGCCTCCAGACTGTATGATTTAAAGTCATGGTACGCACTCACGTTGCGTCTCTAGACTATATGATTTAAAGTCATTGTACGCAATCACGTTACGCCTCTAGACTGTATGTCATGGTATGCACTCATGGTACGCACTCACGTTACGTCCTATGACTGTATGATTTAAAGTCATGATACGCACTCATGGTACGCACTCACGTTACATCCTATGACTGTATGATTTAAAGTCATGGTACGCACTCATGGTACGACTCTAGACTATATGATTCAGCAAGCAGCGTGTGCAGTGTTGAAGGTTACAATACGCCATCGGAGTAACTCATTATCAGCCGAGCATCATGCAAGAAAAAAGAATGGAAAAAATCATGAATTATGTGGGTAGTTAGAAAAGAAAAACTACGCAAAAATCATGAGGAAAAAATATCAGTTATTTTCCAAAGTATGCGCCTTTTCCCTAAAAAGGAAGGGACAAAGGCAAATTTACAGATAAAACTAACACACAGTTAATGACCACGAACTAACCTTGATCGTCCGAACTAGTTGGCGAGTTTCGTATCTTGCGTTCCCAACATGTTATTATTCGTCATTATTTGGACTTATGACGATCTTTTCTCCATAACACTGCTTTCAACTAACTTTTTCACAAAATTTCCAATAAAATAACGAATTTAATCGATAAGTCGAAGCTGCGACGCCCGCACATAAAAAAGGAATGAAGTATGACGGAGATGACAGCACTGCCTATGACATGGAAGGTATCGTTCAGAAACAGTGAATTTTATATTTTTGTGATTTGATTTTTATTTTTACAGCTCTAAAAATTATGTGCGACGCCTTGTGCAATAAATAGGATTACTACCAAGTGAATAAATATCGAGAATGCAACGTCGAAGTGTAATTTAAGACAAACTTACCTTAATGTAATAGCAAGACGCTCTCTTGTACTAATAGCTTCTCTATAATTTGTATCTTTTTTCTTTATGTCACATTCTATTAAACTGTGCAAATATTCAAACTCATCTCTTGTCATTCTAAAATATGAACGAAATTGATTATCTTGCAATTCATAAAAAAGTCTGAACTCACTATACTGTTTTCTTAAATAATTAAAATTTTCCATCCAAAATCGTCTTTTTTTCTCTCTCGATTTCTTGCGTTTTCTCTGTATTGCCACTGCCACTACAAAAACACTATCGTAAAATACATCATCGTCGTCGTCTGAGCTAGACAAAAATGAGAGTAGCAATGATTTCTTGGTATCCATCGCACGTCTACTTTCAATGCCGCACTGTATAGAAATGATGAAGCGGGCGAGTATCGCTGAACGAGTATTGCTGAGTGAGTTTATTTTTGAAAGCTCGTCGCTTAGCGGTAAAACTAGTAAAGCGAGTCGTCGCCGGCAGTGTGAACAGTCAGCGATCAACTATTTGTATATGCATCTCTTTTATTTACACGGAATGTTATATCTATTGTACGTTTCTTGAGCGAGAAAATAGTCGATAGTTAATCGTTTACTCGCCGTTGGTGGGACCACTGCCTTACATACGACGCCGCGGCGGCGACGGCGAGTCTTTATGCCGCGGCGGCAGCGGCGAGCGGTGCCGTAGTTTTCAACTAATGTACGAGTTTAGTTAGCCGCTTACACACGGAGAGGAAGTACGTCGCGCGCGGTGCCTGTCAAAGAGTATTTATCAGAATGGACATACCTGAATTTATCAAGAACATAGACATCGATAATTTAATATCACTGGTTCGTGAAAGGCCAGTCTTGTGGGATAAATCTTTAGACGAGTTTAAATATAAGAACATTTCGAATGCAGCATGGAAAGATATTTGCATTATATTGTATTCCGAATTCGACGCGCTCAGTGATAAAGACAAGGATATGTTTGGTAAGATTTATTTATTTATCCACTTATTGTTTGTATTACAAGTAGATAGGTTAAGATTAAATACAGGTACATAATAACAGGTTTAATAGGTATTAAATTACTTTTAATTGCCAAGATAATGCCCCTTCTTCGCTCATAAAATAATCTGAGAACATATCACGTATTGCATTGGCTGATGGAACTCTTCTTACAGCTTGTGATTGTGTAATGTCTGTGATTACGTCTTCATGATCTACAATCGCCATTGATTCCCTAGAATTACCTCCATCTCTGGATCTGACGAAATTATGCAAAACGCAGCAACATTTAACAATGTCGATTGAAAAGTCAGTTTTCACGTTCAAGGGTCGATGGAATATTCTCCATTTATTTGATAATAAACCAAAGGCACATTCTACGTACCGCCTGGCTCTTGAGAGGCGATAATTAAATATACGTTTTGCTGTAGGCAAGTTCCTTCCACTATAAGGACGCATGATATTTGAACTTAAACCAAATGCCTCGTCAGCAACGAAAACATAAGGCATATCTACACTTCGAGTGCTTGATATTGGTTCTGGGTGCGGTAGTTGTATCTGGTTTTGTTCTAGATGCTCAAATAATGAAGAATTTCGAAAAATCGTTGAGTCACACTCTTTTCCATACGCACCCACGTCTATATAAATAAACTTGTAGTCTGCGTCAACTACAGCAAACAATACTATAGAGAAAAACTCTTTGTAGTTGAAAAAAAGCGACCCACTATTGTTTGGTTTAATCATTCTGATATGTTTGCCATCCATGGCGCCAATGCAGTGAGGGAAGTTGGCTTTGTACTCGTACTGCTTTGCGATTTCTTTTAATCTCTCTTCTGTTAATTCTGGAATACATTCTTGTGATAGTTCTTTCCAAATCACTTTACATGTGCGTCTTACTATTTGAGCTATTGTAGATATTCCAAGCTTAAAATTTTCGTGCAGATCAGTAAATGTATGTCCTTTAGCCAAATATCTGAAAAACAAATATAAAAGTATAATCTAGAGTGACTATTATTTTGTCAGGTAAAGCTGTCTTTAGTAAATGGAAGAACGTGAAGGACAATTTTTTTAAATACCTAACAAAGATAAAAACAAAGAGATCAGGATCAGCTGCAAGTGCTACCAAAAAATATCATTTGTTTGAACAATTATCTTTCTTGAAAAAAATTGCACCATCTGAGACACAATCGAGTATTGCAACAACTCAAAATCAAGAAGAATCATCTCAACAGCCACGTGAGGAATCTCCTACTCCTACTACTAATGCACAGCAAGCTGAACCGAGTACTTCAAAGACCTCACATCGCAAACGCAAAGCTGATGAGTTCGAAACCGAAGTTTTGAATATTTTAAAAAAAGAACAGGATAATAGACATTTATCTTTTTTTAAAAGTATTTTGCCAAGTCTAGAAAAATTTAATGACCAACAAGTATTGCAGTTTCAGAGTAGAGTACTACAAATTGTAACCGAAATTCAGTACCCTACAGCAGTATGGCAAAATACACCTAATTATGGATATCGGACAGGATATACAACGACATACGATAATTATCAGAACACGTCATCTACGAGTACTCTATCACAGATCGCATCACCAGAGTCTCACGAAACGTTACCCGAATTTAATTAATTTACTACTTAAATTTTGTGCCTTAATGTGAATTATATAAAACTTGATTGTATTTGTAGTTTTTTTTTTTACTTACGTTAATGTCACCATTAACATTTCAGGAGGTGAAATGCATTCCCTCATATTCGTACAATTCTTCTGCAAACCGTTGTGAACGCGTCCTAATAGTTGGTCGAATGTATCAATACTCATACGAAAACTACTGCGGAATTTCTTAGGATTTCTTCTCAAACTCTCATAATCACAATAAAACTTTCCGTTACTTTTTCTGGAAGATAGAAAGGGATGTATCCAAATAGTTCTTGTTTTTCTCTTGTTACGACGACGACGCAGAACACAAAGGAACAGCGCCACGGTACTATCCATTCTGTCCGACGGATCGCGCGTGACTAGTCTATATTTGCGCCGCGTAGCCCGCGTTAGTGTCGCTGGTTCTGCGGTGAAACGCCGCAGCTCCTGCGGCACCGCGGCGGCCAAAAACGCTGCCGCCGCGGTGTCGTGTGAAAACACCCTTACTCCTGCTCCTGCAGAAGGTTTTGATCAGAATAAGTAAGATTGTGATGATGGTTATTAGAAAACTCAGGTACTTAGGACACCTAGGATTGTCTGGATGCTTTATTATGACCACAAAAAAACCAGCCTATTTCAGTAGTGTAGAGAACGCCGACAAATAAATAAATTTTACCTCTTCGTAACATTAGTATGCATACATTTATATTTTTCAATACACATTCGTTATATACACCATTTGATTACAAAAAAACAAAATTCAATATCATCAATAAAAACAGCTTTTATTTCAGTATGGTATATATGTACATATATTTCAATACACAATTTCGCTAATTACACCATTTGACGAACAAAAAAAAAATCAATATTTACAAAAATCAAATCACCCGTGCAAAAATAAATCATTCTGTATGCGTGAAACACGGCCTCGAGCGGTCACGAGCGCACCCGAACGCGTCCGAGCGCGCCCGAGCGCGCCGCCGCCGGTCATAAAAAACGAACCCTTTGTACCTAAAAAACGAACACTTGTAAGCAGTTTATAGATAACTTTTTGCTCGGAACGGTGTATTTGTTTTCATTTCAATGAGTTTATAACTTCATATTGTTATTGAGAAATGACTTAGTTTACCGAAAAGTGACGATTTATCATACAATAACTTGTAGTTACCAAACCTTGTGGTTTTTATGGAATTATCTACCTTCAGAGACATTTTGCTGTTTTACATGAAATATATTGCTTGTGTGGGTAAGTAAATAATACTATTCTTGTTTTTGAATGTTGTATCTACATGAGGGTGTAAACAAATCTTAGTAACACGCTAAAATACATTCACAAATAAATCATAAAACCGGCTTACGGCGGGCGCAAAACCGGTTCTTCGTCGAATTTATAGCAAATGTTTGCGAGTGAAAATTTAGAATTATTAGTGTGAAAACATGCATATTTTTATATTACATTTGAAAGACCATATTATACTAAAGGAAAGGGTATAAAAACAATGAAACAAAAATGATTTTTTCTTATTTATCTAACATATTTATTGTCAAACGGCAGTTATTTCAAAATACCTTCGAAACAATGGGCTGTTATAAACTAAATAAACATTCATATGTTTTAGTTTTTATTTCTACAGAACAAGTAGTTCACTAGCTTCCAAGAATAGTACCTGGAACAAAGCAAAACATAAACAATGAGCTATAAGAGACATAAATGTTTGGGGTCAAGTACCGCGCAGCTGAGAGCTCAGGGTCGCGCGGTATCTGGCCCAAATTCGAAGCGCCGCGACCGTGGTACTCGAAGGGATGCATACGTCTATTATAAATACGAAATTTTTGACTTAAAATTCCAAAAGCATTTTCTACAACACGACGTGCACGGCAAAGGCGATAATTAAAATGGCGTTTCTTGCTATCGTTTATGGACTGTTGTGAGGGATAAGGTCTTAGAAGATTGTTTTTTAAGGGGAAAGCTTCATCTCCTAATATTACACACGGTGCACTGACATTAGTCCCCGGCAAACATCTATTACTGGGGATATTAAATTTATTTTCGAATATAGCCCTCTCTCTGCCCATTTTTGATTTTGACAAAATCACTGTCTTTACCGAAAGCTCCCACGTTAACAGCTATGAAGTTATAATTAGCGTCAACTAAAGCCATAAGTACAATAGAAAATGTTTTTTTATAATTAAAATACAAAGAACCACTGTTTGGTGGTGCTAAAATAATAACATGCTTTCCATCTATAGAAGCTACACAATTAGGAAAATTCCATTTATTCCAAAATTCTTCTATATTTTTTTCCCATTGTTTGATTCCAGGCGTCGGCATACTTTCTCGCAGTACATTTTTTATTACAGCATCACAAACTTCTAGCACAGCACGTCTCACAGTACTGATTCCCAAACGATAACTAAAAGCAATGGTTGTAAATGAATCGCCTGTTGCTAAGTACCTGCAAACAAAATATCAATATTAATCGTGTAATTATTTTTTACAGCTGCAGCTTGCAAACAAAGATGGCAAGGGCTAAGGGATGCATACAGACGAGCATTAAATAAGAAAAAAGGCAAAAGTGGACAAGCAGCAAAAAACATTAAAAAATGGAAGTATGAAGATGAAATGGCTTTTGTTGCTTCGTTCTTTGTCGAGAGAAAATCTTTAGAATCCGTTGAGCTGGCAAGTGACGATGAAGAGTCACAGCCGAATAGCGATACAGGAACTGAAATTCAGAACCATCACTTCAACAATGAGATCGATAATACTGTTGATGTTCCTGCTACAGAAAATATTACAGCCACCGAAATTCAGAACGAAGATGACAATACTGCCAGCAACAAATCCTCACAACCACTACTCAGTCAAGCAAAAAGGCATAAAGAGAGGTAAAATTCAACCACCACAAACAGCATCCGCTGTATTGATGTCGAAATTGTTAGAAGCGCAAAATAAATCTCCACGACAAGATGATGAATTAGACCGATTTTTTTTGCATAACGGCGCGCAGTGGATTTAATTAATTTAAGTCGATAACATTTTGAATTAAGTCGATGGTAATGAGTGAATCGAATCGATATCAATATTGGTCTATGGCATATTTTTTAGAGCGGGTAACACCGAACGGAGTTGTAATTAATGTCATTGCGGTGGTGAGGTCACTTTTCTGACAGCGGCCACGCGCGATGGTCATGCGCAAACCCGTTGGCTCTTAAATCAGTTAATATTACTTTAATCCATGGTAGTTAATTATTAACCAGTGTCTCAATAATTATAATAGTGTTCACTGTAAAATCTGTGAGTGTTATTTCTGTACCACCTGCACCTAAACGCCCACCATGGACAACCTACACTCGGATAAACCTCCTGAGATATTACCTCGGCCTCCTGATGATCCGTCATGCATATATCAGGTACAGTAAAGAAGTTTTCTCCTTACTTACAAGCCATCGCAAAAAACAAAATATTCAGTTTAGTTTCCGAAATGGAGTTACAGCAGCTCGCACCACCTAACTTTGCTACAGCTACACCACAGTATGCCCATGCTTCATCTCCAGCGTCGACTTCTTCGAGTGTACAAGCGAGTGCTACACCTATGCCTCCGTCTCCTGAGCTTTGGAACACTAACGAGTGGCATAATAATAATCAAGCATAAAGCTTTACCATGAATACTAGATCAAAAGTTGATTAAATATTAATAATAAACAAATTGTTTTTTACTTACCGTAAACACACAGCAAGTTTTTCTTTAGGTAGCAGGCATTCTCTAAAGTTTGTGTTTTGTTTAACAATGTCATTTTCAATTTTTTTCAGCAAATCGTTAAATTGGAATGTACTCATTCGGAAGTACTGAAAAAACTTTTCTTCGTCATCAACTAAGTGCCTGAATGGTGTCCAATATTCTCCTTCCGTTTTGCGTCTTTTTATAGAATCGTGAATCCAGTAGCGTCGAGTGTTTTTTGGGCATTCCTCTTCCTCTTCATCCAAAATGATAGCAATCATTGCTAGTTGTTCAATCGTTAGTTTCCTTATAGCCATAACTATTTCAATATTTCACCACACGCGTCTACGCAACACTGATATTTATACGAGAATGAACCGATGCTTTACGAGCGTATTGAAAGGATTCCTGCCGTGTTACATACGGGCATCATACAGATTACATACGGGTTGTAAACGGGTTCAGAACGCTGTCGGCCCGCTTCAGTGGGCAAAAAAGAGCGTATAGGACTGCTTTCCGTGCCGGAAACGTTCCTAGCACGCTCATGGTATGCTACGGGTTAATACCTTAGGTTACTTTTCTCAGCCTACCCTGCAGTTTCCTTTGTATAGAAAGAAAAATTAAAAACTGCATAACATTACGAATGATTTATATGAGAAATGTATCAAACTCGAAGTCAGAGTCGTCTTGGGAAAAATAATGTTTTAACTCAGTGGTAAGTACCTTCTAGAAATCTTCATAGGTGCCTCCCTTATTGGGCGGGGTGTTTTTTTGTAACGTGAGTTTTTTTTTGGTATCACACAATCAAAACTAGCATACTTTATTATTAGAATTGAAATCAGCTTACATTGGCCTTCATTGCTTTGCTAAGGATTAACAGAATAAACATGGGCAGAGTGACCGCTATTGTCTGCATTAATGAAGATGTCTTATATACTCTCAGAGATATCTGGCACTAGCTTAAGCAAAGATAGCTTAATATACGTACAAAATAATATATATTAACTAATAAAGGACCAAAACATTGAATGGGACCTGGCTCCAGGTGCCTGTGATCTATCGTGATCATAATCACGAACTGTTTTTTGGAGTCCCTAAATTGATGTTTTACATAACAAGAATATTTGTGCGAAGCATATAATATAAAAAAAAAAAAAAAAAAAAAACTAAGCAGATGATTATATTTACTTATGCATGTTATGTACTTTCTTATAATTCATTAAATTTCAGATCCATTCACAGAACTGGGCACCCATTTAGACCACAATTGTTTTGTATGTGAAGTTAACAACCAAACATACCATCACAATGTTGAACTTGTCTCACATTTTTTCACATTTACGTTTTAGGTGGTATATACATATTATTACGGATAAGAGATCCTTTGGCATAGCCTGACCTTATGGACCCTATGGTCAATGCATTCATTGGATTGGGAAACTCATTTATTTTACGTCTTCCTTCTATTCTAGTTTATCTGTATTTTTAAGAAATATTATTTTGATCAAGCCACTGCACGGGAGTCATGGTCAGCTAATACGCCTAAGAAGGCCTTTAGTTACTCTTATTATTTTTATTTTTCCAAAGAAGATTGATCCATTTCACCCTCTCTGGTAGCATTATATCCTGGTTTCGAAGGTATTATCAACCAAACATAGTTATATTTCCAAGGGGTATCAAAATTAATTATAATTTAAACTTAGGCTAAAAAAAAAAAAAAAAAAAAAAATAATAATAATAATAATTTCAGAAATAATAATAATTGGATATCAATAATTTCAATAAGAACTCCGATAACTTTTTAGCATTGTGTTAATAGTACACTTCACCCTTAGCGTGGCGTCTTAGCTTTGGCTACGGCTTCGCCAATGCCTAATAAAGGTCCGGGCAAAGACCCGAGAATAAACCCATATAGGATAATAATAATAATTCAAAGTATTACATAATTTTTCCTATTTTCTCAAATAGGATTCAAATTCTCGTCTCTGAATATCATTCAGGTACAGACTCGCCGTTCGGCTTCTGTTTTAATATCAGGTAAATGTGTTATTTAGATTTATAGGATTCACAAAAGAAGTTTACGGAATTAAACTTTGCTATTCAAAATACGTATCTACATGAGATCCTAGTACTCAATCACTTGTAGTAATTTTATCCAAACGAGAGTAAAGCTTTTGATTCCATATCCAAAAAATTTGTGTCTTTCCTCGCGTTGTCAACTATACAATGAGTGCGAAATTAAAGTAAGTCGCACGAATGGAAATTAATATTTGGCTAGAAGCACTTACTAGAAATAAAGACTAATTACTGATTTCACCTACAAATAAAATACTTTGGTGCCTAATCTAGTTATACTTTTTTACCTCACGAAACGAAAGTATTATCAGTTTAGATAGATGTCATGGCACCTAAGAGCTACCTCCATCAAAGAAATTAATTCATACATCTAAGAGATAATCCATTGCTCCTACCACAAGTCACATATACATTAGACATACTTACATTTATAGTTTGGTGCAAATACTGGTATTTGCAGCACATAGTAGCCGCTACACTCCTACCTCGGCTAGTTATAAGGAGTTCTGTCCATGTTATAAAATGAACAACAGGATGGTCAGGAAGCTTATTAGTATTGCATTCACAAAGGTAATTCATAATATCTTCAAGCAATAATGCTAATAACGGTAATTGGGCTTACATTATCAATTGATTTATTGGTTTTAGGTTGAACGTAAGGTTCATAATGATGTGGATAATCACTCCACTTTTTTCGTTTATATGTGTTAATGTATCTTTTTATTTTTCTATCTAGAATTCTGCCTGCCTATCTCGTTTGTGTGAAAGCGCTAAACATCTACCAAGTGAATAAATATCGAGAATGCAACGTCGAAGTGTAATTAATGGTTAAACGAACTTACCTTAAGTGATGTTCGACCATAATTATACTAGACGTTGCATTCGAAGATATTTATAGTCCCACCCGAACCCAGCTACTAGAGCCCATACAACTAACAAACGAGATAAGTGTCTCTGAAAGAATGAAGTATGACGGAGATGACAGCACTGCCTATGACATGGAAGGTATCGTTCAGAAACAGTGAATTTTATATTTTTGTGATTTGATTTTTATTTTTACAGCTCTAAAAATTATGTGCGACGCCTTGTGCAATAAATAGGATTACTACCAAGTGAATAAATATCTTCGAATGCAACGTCTAGTATAATTATGGTCGAACATCACTTAAGGTAAGTTCGTTTAACCATTAATTAATCAACAACAATTTCGAGCAACAAAACCTAATTATTATTTGTTGCATCGCTTGGAGTGGTTTGAGTGGCAGGCATTAAATCTTGGATAACTATTTCTTGTTGAGTTTGCTGCACACCAGAAACGCTGGGTTCAGTTTGCTGCCCAGCGGAAACGCTGGGTTCAGTTTGCTGCACACCAGAAACGCTAGGTCCAGGTGAGTATATAGAACCGTCTTCTGATACATAATTTGTCTGATTTGTAGAAGGAGTATTGTAACCATAATTATGTGAGTAGTAACCAGAATAGTTTGTATTGGCAATATTTTCTTCTGCATCCATTACCGATTGAAACAACTTTCTTTTTATTGCTCTTTGATGAAACTCCGGCATCTGTTTTGTACTTTGGTACATTGAATCGAAAAATGCTTTCAACGGATCACCTGATGTAAGTACTTCTTTACGTAAGTCGTCCCTCTGAGCAGTTCGTTTGTCTCGATTTTCATTAATTTCTTTTAAAAAATTGAGCAAAGAATCTTCTTCATCATGGACTATTTCATCAGTCTTCCTTTTTTTGGTACTTGTCTCTACTAGTGAATAGTCTCTACTATCTTCTGTACTAGCTGTTTCCTCCAAACTTATAGAAATATCAGGATTTGGTGAAACATTTGTATCCCTTTCCGTATTTGTCATATATGGAAGCAGAAATTCCATGTGACCCATGTATTTCCAGGGTTTTATGGTTTTTTGCGACTGTCCAGTTGTTGTCTTGCTAATTTTTTTAAGTTTTTCACGGTGAGTGTCTCGCAAATGTTTCCATTTTGTCTTTGCCAGTGAAACTGTAAATAAAACAAATTATTTTAAAAGTAATAATATAATCAAACAGTGTTATTCTATATCAGGTGTACAAAACGATGTAGGCTGAAACTAGGGTCAATTTAAATTTTTTTATGTATATTTTTAGTATTTTTGCATTTACAATGCTATTTTTACTTGAATTATTTAAATAATAGAAAAAAGCGACACACCTCCCAACTAGCTCAGGCTGGATGTTTTTTTATGTTTTTTATATGTTTTTTTATGTATTTAAAATTGACCTTCGTTTCAGCCCGTTTGTACACTTAATCAAGAATCACACTGTATGTTAATTTCATGTGTTTAACTATTAATAAAATACGTTTTTTCGGTAATTCTTACGTAAGCATTTACATTATTTTAATTTAACTAGGTATCGTTTCGGCCAGTGGTCGCAGCAGGCCGAAACATCAGCTAAAAAGGAAAAATAAATTAATATACGTCAGAATAACCGAAAAAACAGGTATGTCTCGTGAAAACTACAGATCTAAAATACATACATAGGTATTCATAAATATTTTTATTTGTTTTCAGATTTCTCATAACCGGAACTACATATAATGCACTGGCAAAAAGCTATAGAGTAGGCCGTTCTACGCTCTCGCAAATAATACCAGAAGTATGTGAATCGATATGGACCAGGTTACAGCCAAAAGTAATGAAGATTCCTACTGAATCTGAGTGGAAAGTTATAGCGAAAGACTTCGATGATTTGTGGAATTTTAAAAATTGCCTTGGTGCTATTGATGGCAAGCACGTGGTAATATTTTCACCCCCTAAATCAGGATCACAGTATTTTAACTACAAACACACATTTTCGATTGTACTGTTGGCAGTTGCTGATGCTCATGGGAGATTTATAATGATCGACGTTGGATCAATGGGCAGGTTCAGTGACGGAGGAATATTCACAGATAGTAACTTCTATAGTAAGTTGCAAAACAATGGATTGAGATTGCCCCTTGATGAACCTCTATACGAAGGAGGTTTGCCTCAGCCTTATGTTTTTATTGGTGACTGTGCATTTCCTTTGATGACACACTTATTAAAACCATACCCTGATCATGAAAGGTTAGATAATGACCAGACAGTATTCAATTATAGATTGAGCAGAGCACGCCGAATGATAGAATCTGCGTTTGGTATGTTGGTGCATAAGTGGCGTATCTTTTTTAGGCCATTAAATTTTAAAATATGTACAGCAAAAATAATTGTGAAGGCTGCGTGCGTTTTACATAATTATGTAATACATAATAAATTACAAAACAGCCTTCAAGAAATCGACAACGTACAGTCAGAATTTCCTTATAATTTTTCAAGTAATGGCTCAGAACAGTCCCCAGCTGATCTAGAAAATGCCTTTTTCGTGAGAGAATATTTCAAGGAATACTTTAATTCCGTTGGAACGGTTTCGTGGCAGAATAATCGTGTGCAACATATATTGGACTCTGATCGTATAACACACGGAATACTTTAATTCCGTTGGAACGGTTTCGTGGCAGAATAATCGTGTGCAACATATATTGGACTCTGATCGTATAACACACAGAATTCTAAACTAATAATTCAACGTTGAAAAGACAATGTAAAAGTAAACGAATATATATTGCTACAATGCAATGGGTGTGCGTTTCGATCGCTCGGCAACTAAAATAAAATGACTAGTTTAAAAAAATACAATTTTAACGCTCAAAAGCAAAAAATTGTAGGTACGTATGGTATAACGTGACCGCGCCGGTTTTAGTTGTGTCTGAGCAATCGAAATGCACACATACAACTGTCAATATGATTAAATAAAAAACTTACCACTCGCCATGTTCGTTTTTTTTAAAATCTCTTTCCACGCTTTGTCCTTCACATCTAATTGTTTATAAGAACTTAGTTTTGTGTCCCATAGACAAGGATATTGTCGGACACATTCAATAAAAAACTCCTCCATAGTGTCTTGGAACTTGCAACTAAAGTTGTTTCTAAACACGTGTGACGCGTACGCAGGTTTGCACAGGACTGAGCAAGCGAGTGGCGCGAGTAATCGCTCGTCGCACTTACACACTCGCTTATAGCCCGGCGACAAAACTATCGAAACTACACTCGCTTCCCGCTAATCGCCAACTCGTTTATAGTTTCTAGTTCTACTCGTTTCTCGTTCATCGTCGCCAGTCGGACCACTGCCTAAAGCTCCATATAAATCTAATGGGTCCCCGAGACGATCAAGTGAACTTGACAAGTCTCACGTGATTGACAATTTCACTTGACGAGGGACTTGACGCGACTTGAAGGTTCCATCAAGTTGAACGACGCAGTCGTTCGCCCTTTGCCCAGGAAAGTGGTCGTCGCAAAAATTTATAATAATGTTTTCCAACGCAGACAAGGCATTCCTTGCTATAACTCTAGCGGTATCTATCACAAAAAAAGAGAAAAGAAAGAGGCGATGGTGCAAGGAATGGTATAAAATGAGATATCGATTCACGCATGAACATTTGCAAAGAACTCTTCAAGCAACTGAGCCGGACGATTATAAAAATTTTCTACGAATGGACAACGATTCTTTTAAAACATTGTTGGAGTTGATTCGACCCAATATTGAAAAGCAAGATACCAATATGCGACAAGCTATTCCTGCCAGCCAAAGGCTCTCTATAACTCTAAGGTACTTAGTCACTGGTATGGACTTGGAAGATTTAAAGTTTATGTGTGCTGTCGCTCCTCGTACTTTGGATTTAATAATACAGGAAACGTGTGAGGCTATAATTCAAAAGTTAAAAGAAAATATTCGGGTATGTATGATATTTATTTATTTTCATTTATATTCATCTTAACCTAAATAATCATAACAAAAATTAAATGTGATTGTGAAATATGAGACAGACAAAAAAGAAAACTTTTTAATGGTTTGTTGTATTTTATCTTGTATATCGGTTGTGCAACCGATTCATACCCAAAAAGTTCTGTTTGGTCTATATACGTAGTCTCTCGATTCGTTTAAGAAGTTACTAAAAAGAATAGAAGTGTGTTAAGAACTTAGCCGCAGTATCTGATTCTTCTTCTTCAGTAGTTGGTTCTGGTATATGAATTACAGGCTGTTCATGAGACTGACTTGGCGCCTGCATAGGTTGAGATGGCACAATTATGAGTGATTTGGCAGTACCATGCACCGGTGTCTTGCTTATGACTTGTGAGTGTGACTGTTGTGGTGCGGGTGATTGGTATGTCAAAGTTGAGTGGTGCCCACTTGGTGATGGTGACTGGTATGTCAAGGTTGAGTGGAGTGCATTTGGTGATGGCACAGGTGATGGTGACTGTTGTGGTGCGGGTGATTGGTATGTCAAATTTGAGTGGTGCTCACTTGGTGATGGTGGCTGGTATGTCAAGGTTGAGTGGAGTGCATTTGGTGATGGCACAGGTGATGGTGACTGATGTGGTGCGGGTGACTGGTATGTCGTAGTTGAGTGGTGTACATTTGGTGATGGCACAGGTGATGGTGACTGATGTGGTGAGTGGGATTGGTATGAGTATGTGTACATGGGTGAGCTAGCAGGCAAGATCTGAACTCCGTTTCTTGACAGTGATCCCATTTCGCCTTCGAATAAAACATCATTTATTATTTTCTCCGCATAGCGTCTTTGATCGGCTGATAAACGTTTGAGTTTAAGAGCCCAGCTCTTCGCAATTATATCCGATTCAGAGTCATCAGGTTTTTTGAAATAATGCGATGCTATATCTATCAGTTCCTGCTGTGATGTGTTTTTGCTTTTCTTTGGTTGTGGCATCTCTTTTTGATAATTGGATGGCCCGGAAGCCTGTAAGAAAATTAACCAATGTTTGTACTATTTACAGGTACCGAGAAACACCGAGGACTGGAAAAAAGTAGCCAAAGAGTTCGAGAGACGATGGAATTTTCCCAACTGTATAGGTGCTGTTGATGGCAAGCACATCGAAATAGAAAAACCTTCAAATTCTGGATCTTACTATTTTAACTATAAGAAGACATTTAGTATTGTTCTCATGGCTATTGTTAACGCCAATTATCAATTTATGATGGTTGATATTGGTGCAAATGGGCGGATGTCAGACGGTGGAACTTTGAAAAATACAAAGTTTTGGCAATTGTTTTCTGAAAGTGAAAACAAACTTAATATTCCGGAGTCATGTGAGTTACTAGAAAGCGATAAAAAGTTTCCGTTTGTACTGGTAGGTGACGAAGCTTTCCAACTGACTCCAAACTTCATGAAGCCATACAACAAAGCCGTCTTGACAGATGAAAGACGGATTTTCAACTACAGATTATCAAGAGCCAGGAGGGTGGTTGAAAATGCATTTGGCATCCTGTCTTGGCGATTCAAAATATTTAAAAAAGACATTGGACTGCATCCTGATAAAACGCGAAAACTTGTTTTGGCTGCCTGTCATTTACACAATTATTTGTGTGAAAAAAATAAAAACAAATATATTCAACCAGGAGATGTTGACATAGAAGAAGCAAATACCACAATCACAAGAGGTGCGTGGAGACAAGGACGCCAATTGTTAAATATAGAGCGAGTACGAGGAAACTCGGCAAATGAGGCAAAAAGAGTGAGAGATGACTTTTGCGAGTACTTTAATGGTAATGGTTCCGTTCCTTGGCAAAATAATTGCCTAATTTAGATATTTAAAAACAAACTTAAAAGTAAAATGTATCTTTAAATAGAAAATAAAAAATGTTTTACCTCACTGCTTAAACTGCTTTCAGTATCACTTATACACATTTGGTCTGACAGAAATAACAGTTCATTGTAATAGTAGAGTGACGGTTTTGGTACATCATAGGAAGAGGCGCCAGACCGTTTTGCTTGTTCAATCTTTTTTCTTTCTTTGTTGAAGTTGGTTCTTAATGCATTAATTTTTTTCTTCAATAAATCTTCGGTGTAGGTAGGTTTATATACTCGAAGTGCTTTGACTATGCTTGTTAAAGCAACCGACCTTTTGTTTTTATCCGCATAATCCTTACTTTTAATTTTCCACAGTGCAGGATAATCTCTGTAGAGAGATATTAATAATATCACAAAATCACGCTCGGTAATTAGGTCGGCACTTGCCGCCAAGGCCACGTCTCGGTCCGGTTCGTCGTCCGCCATCTTCGATGCTCCGGCCGCAAATGAATAAAAACTTGTCAAGTCGCGTCAAGTCGCATCAAGCGCAAGGTACTTCAAGTGCCGTCAATCAAAATTTCTGTCAAGTAGGTCAAGCCCGTAGATCACTTGACGGGACTTGTCAAGTCAACGCTGTAAACGATCAATATTCACTTCAAGCACGTAGACTTGTCAAGTGCACTTGATCGTGTCGGGGACCCATAAGGCAGACTATCGCAGCGGCGCCGCGGCGGCGACGGTGCCGCTGCCGCTGCGGCATAATGTGTAAAGGGCCTAAGCAGGAGTCTGTTTGGAAGTGAGAAATAAATGAAACAACAATGTATTTACACAATTATTATTTATTCGAGGAATATGTTCGAGGAATTATTTATTCGAGAAATCAGTGTGTTTCTAGTGAAAGTTCTAATTACATTTATTTCAGATAAAGTTATTTTTACGTACGATTGGATGTGTGTTACAAAAGTGCTGTTGTGCGATAAGTCTGTTATTATAACAAACACATGTTTTGGAGTAATCCACTAAAAGACTGTATTTACACAATTATTATAAATAATAATTGTGTAAATACAAAGTATTTTAGTGGATTACTCCAAAACATGTGTTTGTTTTATTCATAAAACAAACACATATTTTGGAGTAAACTCTCACTGAAAGACTTTGTATTTACACAATTATTATTTATTTATGCGAGGAATATGAATGACATCAGTGCGTTTCTAGTGAAAGTTCTAATTACATTTATTTCAGATAAAGTTATTTTTACGTACGATTGGATGTGTGTTACAAAAGTGCTGTTGTGCGATAAGTCTGTTATTATAACAAACACATGTTTTGGAGTAATAATCCACTAAAAGACTTTCATATAAAAGACACTTACAAGCTTACAAAGTTTTTCCTCAACCTCGCAGATTTCGTACGTATGCACTGCTTCCAGCTTAGACGACCCTTCCATAAAAGCAAGGACTCGTCTAAGCTGAGGTGCTGACCCGGTACATACAGTTCAGAAAACTTTCGATTGCAGTGATTCACTACCGGGGCAACTTTTTCAATCTTTCGTGCGTACCCTCTGGTCAACAAATCCTCGTTACTCACAAAGTGCAAGAATTTATTTATCAAAACGAATCGATTCCGTGACATCAACTGACGAAATCCTGCCATTTCGAAGGGTCCGGTGGTCCAATAATCAATAATCTTAGAGCGATGGCAAAAAGACATCATAACTAGGATTGCCAGGTATCTGTTAAGTTCGTCGAACGTAAGTTCAGTCCAGGCATCCAGGTACGCCGGAATCCCAGAACCAACACCAGGTTCGGAGAGCTGAGAGATAGTCTCGCAAGCATATTTATTTGTCTCATTTACAACATACTCCAAAAATTCACGATCCCAGATCCTTAGGAAGATATCAACGGAATCCTGGGAAGAAAAAGTTGGGCCGGGCTCCCGTAAATACGTTTCTTGTTGGCCGATGAACGATGAAAAATCATCCGACCACTCCGAATCGATATTTACAGGAGCAGGAGCTCCTGCAGATCTTCCACCCCTCCCTCTACCTCTACTTACTCCCCTTGCGCTTCTTGCTCCCCTTCCTCTACTTGCTTCTCTCTCATGGTCCACATCCGCATTGAACACTTCATCCGACACTTCATCCGCCACTTCATCTTCCATTCGTTCATTTCTTTCATCCCCTCTACCATCCTCCATACCTCCATCTGACATACCTGTCTCCTCCTCCTCAACTATTTGTCGCCGCAGCTCCCGTGCGGCTTGACTGAAGAGGACGAAGTTTTCCACATCAACTTCGTCCTCTTCGTCAGCAGCCACGAGCTCACCCTCGTCGACCATGAGCTCTTCGTCGCTCCCTGAATCATTCAAGATATCTTCTATATCTTGAAGATTCAGGGAGCGACGGCTGCTTCTGGCAGCCGCACCGGGAGCCGCAACAACCTTGCGCCGCCTCCTCGTTGACGTCGACGCCGGCGACGCCAACTCCGGCGTATTAGCCGGATTCCATGCCTAAAACAAACATTGAAGCACATAAGGAAACAATATATATAATAACAATATAAAACGCACATCTTGATCTATTTGTACTTACAGCTAACCGCCCTCCAGGCGTCACCTGGAGGATCGTGGCATCACTGGACAGCCGAATCGATCCCCCAGGTGAGCTGTGCACCGGATACGCCGGCACCAAGCGTCTGCTTGGGCCAGCGGCAGTGATATCCATCTGTAATTAGAAACAAAACATTATTTATTACTCAAAAATAGTAATAATCCTGATTTTGTTAACATTTTACACTAGGTACGGTCAACGACAAAAGTCGCTGAACAATAGCAACTTTTCCGATCGCCTACATCATCGTAAACACCAACCTTTGACCGCATCATCACTAAACATCAGTTGTGTTGTGTTATGGCCAAACGCCAACTTGTAAGTTGTAAAGAAAAACAAAACATTACTGATCAAAAACATACTTGGAAAATCAAGTATGATCAGCTACTTTTGTAGCTGACTTTACTTACATTTTGTCCTTCTCGTTGGGCATCATCATCATTTCTGTCCATCTGTAATTAGAAACAAAACATTATTTATTACTCAAAAATAGTAATAATCCTGATTTTGTTAACATTTTACACTAGGTACGGTCAACGACAAAAGTCGCTGAACAATAGCAACTTTTCCGATCGCCTACATCATCGTAAACACCAACCTTTGACCGCATCATCACTAAACATCAGTTGTGTTGTGTTATGGCCAAACGCCAACTTGTAAGTTGTAAAGAAAAACAAAACATTACTGATCAAAAACATACTTGGAAAATCAAGTATGATCAGCTACTTTTGTAGCTGACTGTACTTACATTTTGTCCTTCCCGTTGGGCATGAAGGGGGGACCCTTCATTATCATTTCTGTCCATCTGTAATTAGAAACAAAACATTATTTATTACTCAAAAATAGTAATAATCCTGATTTTGTTAACATTTTACACTAGGTACGGTCAACGACAAAAGTCGTTGAACAATAGCAACTTTTCCGATCGCCTACATCATCGTAAACACCAACCTTTGACCGCATCATCACTAAACATCAGTTGTGTTGTGTTATGGCCAAACGCCAACTTGTAAGTTGTAAAGAAAAACAAAACATTACTGATCAAAAACATACTTGGAAAATCAAGTATGATCAGCTACTTTTGTAGCTGACTGTACTTACATTTTGTCCTTGAGGTAGATAGATCCTTATTTATATATCGATCTGTAATTAGAAACAAAACATTATTTATTACTCAAAAATAGTAATAATCCTGATTTTGTTAACATTTTACACTAGGTACGGTCAACGACAAAAGTCGCTGAACAATAGCAACTTTTCCGATCGCCTACATCATCGTAAACACCAACCTTTGACCGCATCATCACTAAACATCAGTTGTGTTGTGTTATGGCCAAACGCCAACTTGTAAGTTGTAAAGAAAAACAAAACATTACTGATCAAAAACATACTTGGAAAATCAAGTATGATCAGCTACTTTTGTAGCTGACTGTACTTACATTTTGTCCTTGAGGTAGATAGATCCTTATTTATATATCGATCTGTAATTAGAAACAAATTTTTTTTATTTTATTATCAGCGCCTGGCTAGCTACCACCCTCTCGTAAAACGCTATACAGGTTAGCGTAGTAGTAAAAAAAAAAAATAGATCACTATCAGTCAGTCAGTCAGTCACCTTTGAGCTATATATATTTAGATGCATTATCTACTCTTACAGGAAATCTAAACAAAACCCACCCACCGCTAGTAGAACTAACTTGTGAAAAAATTTAACGATTTTCTCTATAAAAATTTTTTTTCTTGGAAACTGATTATTTTTATTTGACTTAACTGTTAGGAATGTATTCAGCTATCACAAAAAAAAAGTCAGACCAAAATTCTAATTTCAGATCCTATCCACTGTTTTCCAGAACAAAAATCAACACGCGGCCATTTTGAAATTGACGTACCAAGTACTAGGAATTTGACACCGGCGTAATTATTCGTGGAATATTACAAAATCATACTTTTATCAAAAACTACATATGAAAATAGCTTCTAAGAAGAGTTTGCAATGTGATTGAAGAATTTCTAATATAATTTCAATGCGAAATATGTGTTTTTAGAGCAATGGAAAATCGGAACAATTCTAGATGTTTCCACCTGGGTTTCTTTTTTCACTTTTATCACTTGTAAACGCACGAATTGTAAAAATATTACTTATAAACAGTAGTAAAAACTATTTACTAACGAAAATAAACATCACTTACACTTTTCTCGAACAAATTTGCACTGATATAAATAGATTTCGGAGAACCTACCTCGTCGGAGCGGCGCGCAGAACAATGTAAAGTTTGAAGGACAACAACTTTTTTATTTTTCTTAGAAATCTTGCGACTATAGCTTCTAAGTCACTCATTGGTTCATTCACAATCGACTAGTAGAGTTGCCAGAAAGAATAAAACAGTAGGAGCTTTGATACAAGGCGAATTTGCCAGCCCGGTCACGAGCACTACTTAAGTAGTGCTCGGTATCTGACGGTCATTTCGCAGAGCACTACTTAAGTAGTGCTCGGTACCTGAGGGGAACCAGAATATGCCGAAAAACTGTACTAACTACTTGCATATTGCATAATTTCATAAGACGCGGCGAAACTGTATCCTTTACGGAAACTAATACTCCTGTACAGTTTAACAACCTAAGACACCAAGGAGGTAATGCAGTTTCTACTGCTTTTGAAGTACGCAATAAATTTGCCGATTTTTTCCAAACGACTCAAGGGCAATTAGATTGGATATCTACTTTGTAATTAAATTACTTACCTACTTAAATAAACGATAATTGAATACTTAATAATTGACATACCTGGTTGTTTTAGTTGCTCCGAAATATCCTTCCAAGCCTTTTCTTTTTTTTACACTATCCATATACTTCGGATGTTGTAAATTATATATAAACTCATATTTACGTACACATTCTATTAGTTTTTTGTCCTCCATTATTACACATCTATACGCATTCACGCCTCGCGTTGAACTAATGAACGGACTGGCAACGGAGCAACGCTGCTACAACGCATTTAAGGTGGATGATCCCAGAGCTCATCACGCTATGTTGTCAAGAGATGGCGCTGATGTCATTTTTTACCTAAATTATTTTTTTACGTCGAAAATAACAACCTTATTCGAACCAAACACTAAAGCGCGCGTTCTATAGCGTTACTCAATTGTAAATTACCCAAATCTTCATTAAATAAACCAATAAATTACTCGTAACGCTTCTCTTACTGCTGGTGTCACAAATTTACGTACTTACACACGCACACGTAGACATAAAGTATGTCATTAGAACGCATCTAAGGTGGTTGCTTGCGGTCCGCCTAGCAGCCCAGCGTCAATAGATGGCGTTGTTTCTAATTAACGCATCTTATTTTATTATGAATGAACAGGTGCATATTATTTTAATAATAATTATGTTTACCGGTAATGGCGTAATATGTTTTATGTATCCAACAATATTTCAGATGTGTTTTAGTTTTCAAAACACTTTTATTTGTGCCAAACAATATCGCGGCGGTAGTGGTGTATGGCAGCGATCTATTCACGCACACATAGAAAATGGTCTTGTTGTACACGAAACCATTTGCTAATTTCGTTCTTTCGTTTACTGTATAGGTTAGACCAGTGGTCAAACCTCTCAGTAGTTCTTTACTAATAACGAGGTTCCGAGTTCGATCCCTGCCTCAGATTTTTGGTAATTTTCTTTGATTTGGATGAAATTTAGAATGGAGATGGCCTATACCCTTTATTACCTATACTCTCTACTCTCCTACCAATAAAGACATTGGCTATTGTAATACTTTATTATGAAACAATCAGGATTATTTATTATATATGTACATAGTATCAAAATAAGAAACAGTCAATCACCAATAGTCTTTTTATTTACACATTCTTAAAATATTCAATAATTCACAATTCTTCGTCAATATAAAGTCCTGCTGGTCGCACAGTTTTTTTCATTTTTTCCATGAACTATGTTCTGGCCACAGACTCATTGTGTTGGCCATATGCCATGTTATTGGTCAGAACATTGTTTTTATACAAAATTCTTTTGACGTGGTTGTGGCATGGTGTTATCGCTTTTCGTTTAAATATCTGCAACAAAGCTATAATTAAAGTATATTCTAATTTGTATCCCAACCTGGCCATACGAAAACCACGGATTTATGTCTACTAAACACTACTAAAGAAACAAACATGACTTTGAAAAACTAACCATTCCAAATCGGCTGGCTGGCCTGTCGCATTTATATGTAGTGTAAACATCATTTTCATGTTGCCCTATGGTCAGAAGTTCAATTCCTTTTATTTCCTCCGTTGTTTTTTGGAAGTCTCGAATTTTCGAGAGACATACTTCTTTCAAATCTGTTTCCACAATTGGTTCAATTGGTTTAGTAGTTACGTTGATACGTGGTAACAAACATTCACACGCACAAATTTTTGCATTTATAATATTAGTAGAATAAAATTTCGTTTATTTCAAGGTGTCATTTACGAAGTAAATAAGCGTAGGAAAATTATATGTCATCATATTGTTTATTTCAAAGGTATTTGAATACACTTTCAGCAAGGGCAGTTGTAGAACAACGTCCTTGATCCTCCGAAAATTAGATTTGTGGTGACAGCCAGCCAGCAGGGCTTTTCCGGTTATACAAAGGTACTATGTGGCAGGGCTGTTGCTGGCCTCAGCTGGCGTAGTGGTGCACGATTGTATCTGCTGATTTCCATCAATAATTTTCCAACGTTGATCAACCTTTTTTACAGAGTAAAACTATAAACAACAACTTGCCTAGCAACGTAGCAACTAGTCAAAAATGCATTTTACGTGAATGACGTAACCAAAAAACTCATAGAACAGTCTGATTAGTTTATACTAGCTGCACCCCGCAGTTTCACCCGCGTGTCCTACAGTTTATCGATATTTTTTTTTATAAAACTATTGTAGTAAAAGAAACACTAAATATTAAGTGAAGCTTACCACTTACCACACATACACATACATTAGTGAAAACCGCACCCTAATCGGTTAAGCCGTTTCTGGAATTAGCGCGCACAAACGCACAGACAAACAGACATACAGTCAAACAGACAAAAATTCCATTTATCATTGTTTTGGGTTCTATTGCGTTGATGATAAAGACCCCCAATAATAGCTTTTCTCATTTATCTTTCACTAGTTTTCAGCCGCGGTTTCACCCGCGTCTTCCCGTTATCCCGCAGGAACCCTTTTCCGGGATAAAAAGTAGCTATAAGCTATTTCCATTCCAGTAGTTACGGTGATACGTGGCAACAAACATTCACACACACAAACTTTCGCATTTATAATATTAGTAGGAAAGGATAGGATGTACAGACAGCGATCAGTCACAGTTTTATTATATGTATAGGTAAATACATTTTTATTGTAAATGTGGATGTGGATTTGGATTCCGTCTTCTTTACCGCTTAGACTGTTTTATTGAAAAGTATACCTTATTCCGTTTGATAACAATATGTATAGTATTACATTGATAGATATCGGTTGATTTCGGTTTTTTCTTTGACGTTTATGATTTGAAGCGATGATAGCTCAATCGGTTGCGCATTGAACTTCCGTGCTGCACAGCACATGTTCAAATACCAACAATAGGTATGAGGTTTCGGTGAAGAAAAATATCGTGCCAAACCACAACATGGTGGCTTATTATGTAATATTTGAGACTTTAGATCAGATACCTACCTAGTAGATAAGACACTCATTAGCCCAGTAACTTCGCTAGCTACTTATGTTGTAGTTAGTACCTTACCTACCATACCTTTACCTACCAAATATTTATTTGATAATACGGTAGTGCGGTACCAACACACTGGGTATCAAATATAGGGGTGTGACTTGAAAGGGAAAAAATCGATTAAGAAATAATCGATTTTTATCTCTTTAGATTAAATCGATTTGTAAAAACGATTCGATTATTTTTTACTTAATAATCGATTTTTTACAAATCGATTATTTTTCGATTTGTTTTACAAATCGATTATTTTTCGATTTTGTACAAATAGATTATTGTTTGAATTTTTACTAAGCGATTGTTTTTATTTATATAATCGATTTGTAAAAAACAATTATTTAAATAAAAATAATTGATTTGTAATATAATCATCGACTTTTTAAAAATCGATAAAAAAAAGATCGATTAATATAAAAATCGATTATTTTGTTCAAATCCCTAAACTATTTTAGCTAGGTAGGTACATACCTACCACCGTGGTAGGCGACCTCTTGCAAGGGCGATCTACCATTTCTAGTTCTACCGCCAAGTACCTAACTAACTATTTTATCAATAGTAGGTATCTATCTACGTAGACCGTATGTATTTAGATTTACGTTCTAATGTAAGTATGTTGTCAGCTGCCTGGTTACCATAATACATACAAGTCGGATGGCCGTGTGAGAAACTATCGCAAGATATATATTTACTTTACTTATTTATTAACTTATTTTCCTACTTTGATTACCTGGGGAAATTCTATCACTTAGGTTATCAAAGTGGATTAGACCTCCACGACCTTGACTACCAACCCGTTTCGATTTACGTCTTCGGAACGGAAAGTAAAAATTGCCCCAAAATCAACAAAATCGTTCATGCACGACTTGGCAAGTCGAAATATCGTGGCGAGCGAGACAGAAAATCATTCTTCACTAGTCACGCCCGATCTTGCAACGTCGCATAATTTTTAGCTATTAACAAACTATAATTTCTTCTGTGACGCTTCAACGTTGTCGTATGCCACCATTCGCTCACTGCACAAGGTCTACATCTAAATAGTTCATCGAAATTCAGATAGATGGCAGGTTAAAATCACCTAATTCAAGTCCGTCAACTTCAGTGCCACTCACGCACACATGTGTATAATAATACGATTTTTCCGATGTAAAATTACATGGAAAACATAGTTTTTGTAAGAGAAACTGATAGTTCGCGAATGGGTAATTAATTGAACAATTTAAGAAAATTTTCAAACTTCATTAGAATAGTTCGCGTGATCCATATCGCCCTTCTTGAGTTTGTATGGGAAATTGCACGAGCCCATTCACCTTAAAACGGGTTTGTAACGGTCATACTCCCCGCTCAGTCACCGTTTAGCCGCCTGCGCGCAGCGGTCTGGCAACGTCGCATGCCATGCACGTAGTTTATCCGCACCGGCAAAATATTCCCTCCGACAAATAGTTGACGGCCCGTGCATCATACATGGTACGCTACGGTGTCGGCCGGTGACGGAACGGTCTAGTGGGCATAGTCTCATAATTCTCAATACAAAGAATAGTTTTTTGTCCGAAACGGTCCTAGTACGGTCATGGTATGCTACGGGATAGTGGGCAGACACCTTTATATATAATGTGTTTTTAATTATTCATTTCGGTGAGCAGTAAAACGAACCAAAATTGTGTTGCTCTGGAAAGAGGTTAACTTAATACTAGTTGTGCTTGTGCACAACAACATTCTATGACGGTAATTAATCTTACCTGGAAAGAGAAACAACATTTAAGGTATTGTTCCAACAGTTCCAGGTCGGTGGTTAAAAATAAATGAAGTATCACTTTGTTACACCTACATAAAAAGTAGCTGATCGTTCTCGATTTTCCAAATGTGTTTTAACACTTCATCCGCCACTTCATCTTCCATTCGCTCATTTCTTTCATCCCCTCTACCATCCTCCATACCTTCCTCTGACATACCTGTCTCCTCCTCAACTATTTGTCGCCGCAGCTCCCGTGCGGCTTGACGGAAGAGGACGAAGTTTTCCGCATCAACTTCGTCCTCTTCGTCAGCAGCCACGAGCTCACCATCCTCGACCATGAGCTCTTCGTCGCTCCCTGAATCATTCAAGATACTTTCTATATCTTGAAGATTCAGGGAGCGACGGCTGCTTCTGGCAGCCGCACCGGGAGCCGCAACAGCTGGCACCTTGCGCCGCCCCTCGTCGTGGCCAACTCCGGTGTGTGAGGCGGATTCCATGTAGCCATGGGCTAACCAACTCCGGTCCCGGAGTGGATATGTCATAACTCACTCCGAGCAAAGATATGTGTCCGCTTAGCATATCCAGATCCGCTTAACAACTCCGGGAGTGAAGGAACTGTATACATATCCACGGAGTCGGAGTGGCACAGAGTGCTTTAAAAACATACTAATTTGGCAACATCATACATGTACATCATTCCTCATGATTACAACCTGGGTTTATCGGCAGCTTTAGCAACAATTACGCGCTTTTTAATTGTTTTTACACAGAAATAGTTTTATCAAAACAAAATAGCAATGATAGTTTGAGTTTAGAGTTCGGTGACATAACAGATGTCAACTTGAAAGGTGAAGTTGACAGATGTTTCGGGACACTGACATAATGCTAGTCTAGAGCATAGACTCATGTGTCTGATAGGAATCTTGTAGATTGGAACGTAAACAATACGACAAATATTTTGTACACAATTTTATTTTACAACTAAACACATTTTTCGAGAGAATAACATTATAGTTTTGAATAGGGAAACGAACAACATTCTCACGTGACTGAATAATTAAATTGGGAATAAAATCATAATATAATATTACGCGACGAATGCATTGTGAACTGCGTACATCGGAGCGTGGAATGATCGACGTCTACATGATCTATGAGTTAAATTCGTGACATTCTTGGTGAAAAAAGATGACGAGGCCTTTCGCTAAAGAACCTTCGTCCGAGACGCTGCGTAGGCGGCGATCTCTATTCGACATTTTGATAAAGTGCTTCAAAAGAACCCGTAAAAAGGTAATCATTTTAATTTTATTGGCAATCCTCGAAAAAGCAATTTGGAATTCCATCCTATTGCGTCAGCCAGTTGACAGCTATGAGAATCCCAATGTAACACGCTGTTTAATTCTTTCACAGCGGGTTCTTTTTCTCGGGATAACCTCTCCGCCCTGAACCAAGCCTTTCGAGATCCTGCGCGCTAATTTTGACACCGAACCGAAGTCCCCTCGGGGCTCGATCTCATCTTCGTGCCGGCAACCCGCCGCTTGGACCAGACCACGTCATAGCACGGTATCCTTTCTTTTTGTTTTTTCCCTGGAATATTATCCACGGTTATAGGCAAGGTTTCTTAGCCTTTGTTGCGAAGCGCACTTTAATCGACATAGTTTCGGCATTCCCGGTCCGCTTCACTTAAGCCCCGTCGGAAAATACAGTTTATTAAATTTAGGTTCTAAGTTGGATCTACCTTTGTAATTTTAGATTTAACGTGTTTTATGTAACTTAGCATTATCTAGATCTTAGTAATTTAGTCTAAGCTTGGAATCTCAATTAGAGATCTTAATTAGAGATTTAGATAAATATTTATGGAACCGCTCATCTATGTACTAGATTTAGATTATTCAATAAAATATAAGCTCTATTCTGATACTAAATCTAAACGTTTTATTTATTTTCACAATCACAACACAACAGCTCAGTCCGCTGGCACGGCCCTCGAACCAAAAGTCCTTCCGTTGTGCCGGCTTGATCTATCCAGGTACTTTCTCCTACCCTCATTCCCAAACATCCATCCCAATTACCAACTATAGTTTTTACAATGTTACAAGGTAGAAGTGGTTTGAAGGTGTTTTGGGATTGTTCTGCTTTTAAGACATAGGATTGATTGCAATATGATGCTTACAATATCTGCCGGCTCGTCTTCTTCTACGTTAGCATGTAATATGTTGATCTGCAAAATTATAGGGAACATTAATGGCTGGTCTGCCTTATTTGCACAATAGCTAAATCATTATTTTATGTGTTTTTTTTCAATCTTTATTTAAATAGCTTTAGTACATTTATTAACATTGACTATGTCGCTCTATAGGACAAATTAGGTACTGATTACAAAAAATATATATGTGAATAGATTTGGTTCCTCAATATGTAGTGAGAAGATTGCTTTTGTCACTCACATTATTTATTTCGTTCCTGTCCACCTCCACCTGTTGCGGCTCACTACTTTTAAACTGAATCTGAAAATACAATCAAATTAAGAAATTAATAAAATCTTAACAATGCATGCAATCAATGGTAGTTTTTAGGATTTTGTACCCACAAAAAAACAACAAAGAGAAAAACTATCCCATACATAATAATATTAGGTAATTATTTTATTTACCTGATGTATCTGGTCTGAATCAAACTCATTTGAATCTATAATAAATTCATTAGGCAGCCAGTTCGTTATATCTTCATCTCCATCCGGTTCCATTTTAGGCGGTGGGCCACCACCAGTCTTCAGGGTTTCTTTTCTTTCGTATGCCTTCTGTTTTTTTTTGGCCATTTTTATTATCCCCCACTGCGACTTCAGTTGTGGAATGCTGCGGGGGCCACCCTTGCACATTGCGTTGAAACTAAAAATTATGATAAAGTTATTGATAAGAAATTTACACACAGAGGAAAAAGCCGGGTCAGAGTGTCGATAAGGGGGCGCAAGCCGCATTAGTTAAAAATATATTGATAGATACGTACCTTCTTTGCAGATCCATCCATGCTGCCACTTTTTTGGAGTTGGTGTTAGTCTGCGTGTTTTTATTTTCGATGATATGCACACGTTCGCGCACCAACTCCAGCAATAGATTCTATCGGAATAGAAATAAACACGTGTTGTATTGTATGTAATAAATTATATCCAACAAAAGAAATACCTGACTATTGTGTTTAAAGAAAGATTAGGTATGCGTTTACTAACCTTGTCTTCCTCCAGCCAATTTTCGCTTCTTTGCCTCTTTAGGCTCTCGTGTTTGCTTATTTGCGTGTTTGTTTGTTCCATCATTACAATATCAAATCCACCCACAAAACGAAACAATAACAAAACAAATCCTCAACACCACCCACGCAGAACACTTGTTGGTTTGTTATGACAGCAGCAACTGTCAAGTTTTTTTTTTAGAGCGTGGTTGACTATGGTTTCAACAGAACGACAACTTAATAACGCTAAAGTATCCTCTAAAGTCATGTTAGCTATGATAGGTTTATTGAGCGTTTATGAATAATGAATTTTATAATACGTTTATTGGAGCTTTAGAGCATTTTAACTATAACGTTTATTGGAGCTTTAGAGCATTTTAACTATTGAACGTTTTAAACCTATTATAAGGGATTTTTATGAATAAGACTGTTATTCTATTTCGTATTTTTTGCGAAAGGAACTCATGGAAAATTTAATCAAAATAAAACGGTAAATTATCGTAACACTTTATTATCCTCCTAAAATTAAAGCAGATGCTCAAATTGTTTCCCTCCAGCACGAATACAAGCTCTGCATCGCCTCAGAAATGACCTGTTCACCAGTCTTGCAAATCTCCTCGCATTGATTTCTTCTGATGCTGCATCAATTTTTTGGCGCAATTCTGTTACATTTTGAATTGGTTTTGAGTAGACCTTTTCTTTTAAGCATCCCCAGTAAAAAAAAATCTACTGCATTCAGGTCTGGGGACCGAGGGGGCCATGAAATTGGTCCAAGGCGTCCGATCCATTTACCGGGATATAATTCGTTTAAATATTCTCTTACAGGCCGGGCATAATGTGCTGGGCAACCATCTTGTTGATACCACATTTCTCTGTAGATGTTGAGATGAAGGTTATCTTTTTTTACTATATAAAAATAAGTCGGGTTTTCCTTCCTGACGCTATAACTCCAGAACGCACGAACCGATTTCCACGGTTTTGCATTCGTTGGAAAGGTCTCGGGCTCCGTGAGGTTAATATCTTGTTGCGTTACTGGTTTCCAGTTGTTGCTACTTTTCTGTTGGGCGTATCTATTTGTTTGTTCCACAATTATAACAATCAGTTCATCAGGAAAAAACCATTCGAAAATAGTTAGTGGTGATGTTTTGTGCGTGTCATTAGCGATGGGTTTAAAACGTTTTTCAAAAACGGGAATGTCATGGGTTTCGGATTTTGTCTCCCATGCTCTTGGCTGAGAACGATCTCTGTGAACTTCGTTGTTAGGTTCAGACTCTTTTTCATCATCTGCCAAAAACTCTTCCATGGGAACTTCAATGACATTTAAATTTTGCTGAACTTCATTAAATTCCAAACATCTTCCATCAGATTCTTGTTCATCATCTGCCAAAAACTCTTCCATGGGAACGTCAATGACATCGAAATCTTGCTGAGCTTCATTAAATGCGTGAATGTCTTGAGGTTGTTCATTACATTCGTCGTTTGCAGTATCTAAGTCAGTTGGCAAAGGATTGTCTATTTTTGGTGAGTTTGTGATACGAGATGATTCTCCCAAGACTGTTAATAAGGTATCCGTTGAAATCTGTTGGGCTTGTATAGTAGGCGTCTCTTGTTTGTCTTCATCCAATTCACAGCCAAAGATATATTCAAGACGTTGTTCAATTAGGTTATCGTCAGGCTGATTGAGGTAACTATCGGAAGGAGAATGAATGCTGTTGACATAGCATGAGTCGTCTTCAGAATCTGAACCTGATAAATCAGACAAGTCGTCTAAATTTTGTACCACCTCTTCTATTTTTTTTCTTGTTTTGTACCACCTCTTCTATTTTTTTCTTGGGTAGCTCTTTACGTTTCTGTCTAGCGTCCATATTTAAATAGCTGAAAGTATGTAATAGAAAGTCGGTAAGTAGGTAGTCTCAGCAGCACAAATAGTTACAAAAGTTCCTAAAAATTGTAAGTGACTCAGTTAGCCATAAAAATATAAAAATCAAGTGATCAATCTCGAGAAAGCTCCTTAGCTGACTTACTCGCTGACAACTTTGTGTTAGTAAGGTAAGACTACAAGTACCTATACCTATTTAGCTACTTATATAGTGCAACAGACAAATTATTTATTGTATATATAGAAATTGGTATTTTTTCAATGCAGGAACAAACAATGGGAAATTATTTCCCACTTTGTTAAACCTAAGAAAATCCAACAAATATCAATGCTACGAAGGCGAAAATCGAAAAAGGCAATCAGAAAACATGTCTAGTTTACAAGAATATTGTGTTTATGCACTTACCAGATTTTTTTTCTTCAAAAACTTTCCAAACTTCCACCAGAACCGGTCTTTTCGCAAAATATTTCAAACTGTGTTTTTGAAATTGACATACGATGACAGTTCGCGGCTTCGTATAAAATGTTGCCATTAGATTAGATTTAAAAAATCTGTAGGATAATTTTATGCCTGAGGTTGGTGTAGTATATTAGTGAGGGTAGTCGGCATGCCCTCAGTGTATATTATGACAGCAATAAATGTCAGTGTTCAGCCCCAGCTCTCGCCGGCGGTAGAACCCCTCCCCAGCCTCTACGAACCGCCAGTGTCTGGAAAATTCGTGTATCTAGACGGAAGGCCATGTCGACCGCACGGTGCTGGTCTGGGTGCGAGTTATATACTAGGTCATCTGCACCGAGCGCCAACAAGTCAACTTTCCCTAACGATCTCTCTACATTGGGAGCATCCTCCTGTCCCCAAGTTGTGCTACGCGCCCGTGCAACCAGTTATTTCCTGTCGCCGTCGCGAAAACGTAACCCTCCCGATCCACTATCCACTACCTGCCGTGTCTCATTCCTATCTGCCTGGTTGGGTGCCGCTTAAAAGTATCCTATGTCCTTCCCCAGGGCTCAAACATCTCTATACCAAATTTCATTTAAATCAGTTCAGTAGTGTATATATTCCGTATAATCCAAAAGTATTCCCGCACTTCGGTGCCCCCTCACCGCGTTACCTGCTGTATCCATTATCCTATTTTAATTCTAACTTAGTATTTCTATCTAAGTTATTTTTTTCGGACTGCGCGTTTGAACCACGCAGCTAAAGGCCTTCCTGGTCCGCGACCGAACTTTACCTATTTCATAGATTCTCCCGCCTTCGGTGCCCCGTGCAACCCTAACCTCACCGCGTTTCCCGCTGAGCTGCTGTGCGGCGGGTTTATTTTTCTACTACATACTACTTACATTTTTAAACTCGTGATATCTTTCGAATCGAATGTCCGAATTGAATGATTCAAAAAGTTTTGAATAAGAAGTAATTTATTTTGATAAGGATTAATACCAAGATACAAATAAGGAAGCCTTTTCTAGCGGCGGCATTAAAAATATTCTTTTAAAATAAAAGATCACTTATTGTGGCATAACTATAATAGTTAGACATATGCTCTCGCGGACATTTTTGTAGATCTTAATGAGACCTACGAACCAGCAATACATTATTTTGTTCTATTGTCAATAGTTTTTGCAGCGCACGCAAAAATAGGTTTTCGATTTCACACCTTGGGTTGCAATTTAGCAATTTTCTTACGGATCCCTATTTTTTTTTTTGGAAATAAAATATAGCCTATAATAGCCTTCCTCGATAAATGGACTATCCAACACTGAAAGAATTTTTCAAATCAAACCAGTAAGTAGTTCCTAGTTTTTTTCTTGTTTTACAGTTACCGTTTCTTTTGGTTTTCTTGTATTTATTTTTTGCTTGTGGTCGGCATATGGTACAGGCATATGTTCGGCATTTTTATGGGCTTTAACCTTTTTTATTAACATGTTATGTCTGTCTTCTAGAAGCATACATTTGTAAACTGAACGTAGATATATCTTGAATTTTATTGTAAGCTAAACAGTTTTTTGGTGTTCTAAGCACTATTTCACATACAATGTTTATTTCATTTTTTGCTGATTGTTGTTATGGCTGTTGCCGTGAAACTAGTTCTGTACTCTACAATATTCCATTCCGACTTGTATTTTATCGATTTTTATTTTTTTGTAAGGTTTGAACAAATCCAAGTTTGACAGCCTCATCATGAAAGGAACATAAGTCCGCATCCAGCATTTGCAGAAAATGAAGCTTAATTTTCGACTGTATTTTTAACAATTCCCGCATTATTCCAAGAGTTCTATAGTACATTTCTTTTCGCGAGTTTTTGAGTAACCATCCGGCAGCACTCTCTTAAAACACGGGCAACTTCAACTAATTGTAAATAATTGTATGGTTTACCACAAAAAAATCGAATGTCGGTTTTAAAGGGTGAAAAATCGATCCAATGAATTCGATCTCGGATCGATTCCTAGTTAAGAGCTATTCGATTCTTATGTCAAACTAAAATTAGAGAGCCTCAAAATGCACTTATATTTTCAGAACTAAATTTTATTGAATACGATAGAGATGTACAATTGTACAACAATTGTACACTTGAAGAATGAACATTGCCTATGAATAGTAAAATATAAGAAATTTGTGGTTCGTCTCTTCTAGCAATGTTGTCAACGCAGTTGGTTCATCACTAGATCTGGTTATTTCTGGGCAAAAATTACGAAGTGTTTTATGTTTTGTCGCTGGAATGCACATGTATAATATGATAGCGAACCACAGTCACAATCTTTGTTCATAAGTCAAGTGCACAATATAACTCAATTATTAAATGACTTCCTAGTTATTTTGTCTTTTTTTACCTTTAAATTTGTTTATCTTTAGAATGAACTTAAGGAGATAAGTTCAGCTTCAGCATGTTATGCAATAAGAAGCCTGAGAGACGAGATAACCTTAGCACAACTTAAACAGGTTTATTTTGCGTTGGTAGAATCAAAGCTTAGATACAGTATCATGTTCTGGGGAAACAAGGCAAATCACAACATCTTGTTTCAGCTTCAATTGCGGGACGTTTAATTGGCCTTGAATTTCCTTCAATTTCGCTAACGCGTGCGAGCTTCTCTTGAAGAACTTTACAACTTTTTTTACACATGCGGTAGTATCGGCAATCTCCATTAGTGCTGTTTGGACGCAGAGATTGATGGTGTGGACGAAACATAGCGCCAATCTCCAGCCCTAATTGCGGCGGTAATGTTGGTTGCATTATCACTGGCTATTGCTGTCACCTTGTTTTCAATATCCCAATCTCGCATTACACTCCTTAAATATTCGGCAAGATTTGCTGCTGTTGTTCTTTCGGGATACTGAACGCAGCCAAGCATCGTCGATTGAAGATTTATAGTATTGTCTAGTTTTTGTATGTAATGCGCTGTTACAGCGATAAAATGCTTGTTGTTCATTGAAGTCCATCCGTCTGTGGTAAGACATACAGCTGGAGCGGCAACTACTTTCAGATTTGCTTAATTCGCTTCTGTACATTTTTGGTAAATGGTTCTCGGAAATGGTTTTCCTTGTCGGCAAAGAATACCCAGGACAAAGCATTTTCAATAATTTTTTATACTCGGGTTCATCGACAATTTAAAATGGATATTGGTGACCTATAGCAATCATTTTTAACAATTGTTCGTCAACTTTTTCAGCTCGACGAAGTCCTATTGGTCTCATGTTCTGTACGAATTCCGTCATGAACTGCTGGCCTGGAGTATGAGTAGGGCGTACAGGACATAATACGCTAACCGCATTAAAGTCCGATGCTTGTAACAATTTCTTCATTGTTTTCTGTAACGTGAGTTACGGAAGCTGTAGTAAGCTCCGGCTGACGTGCTGGGATAAGCGGTACGGTCGGATGTTTTTATTTTAAATGTCTGTTTAAATTGCCGACATTATTACATAAGTGGAACCACAAAAGGCTAAGTGTTCGTATTGCTCAAACTGTATTGGAATTTATACAGTTTGAGCAATACGAACACTTAGCCTTTTGTGGTTCCACTTATGTAAAGTGGTTCCAAACTAGCGGTGGCAGTTTTCTAAAAAACGATGCCAAATAACGATGCCAGTACCCGATGCCGGCATCCGATTCCTTAGATATCGAAAAACGGATGCGCATCGTAACGTCTCGTGCGTTGCTCGGCATCGGCACGCATCGGCATCGGCATCGCCGCGCGGCATCGGCAACGAAACGGCGCGTCGTTTCGATGCCGATGCCGCATCCGCATCGGGCCTCATCGATATCGTGGTCTCTGTCGTATTCGGTCATAACCGCATAGTATCTTTCAACGCCATCTATTGTATTTATATGTAACTACTATGTATAGCGGAATTTATTTTTTCTTACTTTCGATTAAAAGTTTTGAAACCTAAAAATCTATATAGATGGCGTGGCGTTACTTGTCACAAGGCCGAATCTAGTAATATTTCCCGTTTTATACATTTTTACCATAATGTTTATTGTGTATAGGACGTGGAGCGTGGGTATGGAATAAGACGACTATTCAGTGGCCCAGATGTCCTATTTATTGTCTCCAACTTCTTATTGACTAATTACAATAGTGAAATCGGGATGAGAGAGTATGCTGAGTATTGCTGAGAGAATGCGCGTGTTACATCGTCGAAATTCGAAAGCCGAGTGTGTGTATGATGGTGAATGAAACAAAAAGAGTGTAAGATGGAATGGAATGAATGAAATGCCTTACGATCTAAGTTAAGTGGCGCGTTCGACGCCACATCACCCCCCTACGGAGAAAAATACAATAATAATGATATGAAAATAGAATAATATGTAGAATTGTAGATAATATTATTATTGTTATATAGGACATGTAGTCAGAGGTCCAAGATATCGCGGAACTTGACTCTGCGACCGGTCCGAAAGAAGCTTAAGACGGAAAGAAGCTTAAGATAGAAGCTAGTATGGAGTTTCTTTCCTGCAACTTCTAGTCTGGCTACAAACTCGTTTGTGTCGATGTCGCGAGTGTCCGTGGCCTGTACGACGCACCAAAATGGCCAGCCTACGCGCCATTCCCGCATCACGACACTCCAACCCGTCGACATTTGTCTTCAAAGACCTGCCGACGGCCACGCACGCGTTCCTGAGGGACGACACCGTGAAGCGATCATTACAACCACCTTACACCGGGCTTTATAAAATCTTGGCTAGGAGTCAAAATACAATAACATTAGAAGTTGCAGGAAAGAAACTCCAAGTGATATAACAACGCGCTAAACTTACAAAAGGGTTATGAAGTTACAGAAAATATAAATGCAATTGAAAAAGATTAAAATGCTTATGGCCGACATTCTCTTCTATACAAAAATGCTGCGCCATCAGAGGAGGTACTAGATTAAACATCAAAGTAAGAAAATCGTCACACCTTATTGAGCCGCTCTATCAAGTATCATTTAATTTTGGCTTTATTTGTTGAATTGAAAGTTAAATAAGTCATGATGTTGCAAAGTGCCTGTCGTTATTCTTAACTTACAGCCTGTTTTTTTTTTTTTTTTTTACCCGGGGAAATGCTGTTACGCACTAACCCCTCCGGTGCAATGCCCCCCCCAGAAGGGGAGGGGCTCGGAGGGAGTGTGGGACTCGCGCTGTACTAGTGCGCCATACCGCACTAAAACCCCGGGGTACTTGTTCCGCATCGTCCTTATGCGGGGGGGCTGGGTATCCAGCAAGCCTCGACTTCCAGCCCCCCAACGACGGGTGCCCGCTGTGATAGCGGGGCCTCTCCGCCCCTCTCTGACAGGAGGGGCCCGGGAATGGCCGGCAGTACTCCTCGGCCAATCCCGTCCATCGGGGTGGATGGTGGACTTATTGTCCATCACCCGGGGGGGGGGGGGGGTGACGACGGTCGTGCTGTCGTCTTCTCCTCTGGTCTTCGTCTGCGGAGCGGCGCAGCAAGAGGGTCTTCCTCCCGGGCGCGCTCCGCCGCTTCCTTTTGCGACATGACGTTCTCGCAAAAGGAGGCGACCGCTGTCCATGCTCCTTCGTCTCCCAGCATGGCTTCGACAACGCGGGGCAGTGAGAGGTCCGGCCCGGTGACCGCAATCAGGCTGTTCCGCAGCTCTGACCAGGCCGGACACTCTTCGAGCGTGTGCTGCGCCGTGTCCGCTGCCGCGCCACATTCATGGCACGACGGGGTTTCCTCACGTTGGATGCGGTGCAGGTGCGAGCCAAAACACCCATGGCCTGATAGCACCTGCACCAGACGGAACGAGAGGAACCCGTGCGGCCTCTCCAGCCAGTCTTGGAGGACTGGCCCTATTGCGTCCAATGTTCGCCGCCCGAAGGTGGCGGAGGCGAATGAATTAATTTTGGCTTTATTTGTTGAATTGAAAGTTAAATAAGTCATGATGTTGCAAAGTGCCTGTCGTTATTCTTAACTTACAGCCTGTACTAGCCTAGATGAACCCTCCGGATTTTTTTATGCGGCACACCAACACTTTTTTTTGCCAGATTTGCTGTGTTGCTCGCCGTATTCAAATCGCAACATGCGAGCTAGCCGTTAGCCACAAAATATTGCACCTGATCCACGTGATAATACGAATGTATGTGCACCTGCATTAATGACATACTTAACTTTAAGAAGTGGCGTAGATGTCTCTTCAGATAGCTTTAGCAATAATAGCAAAACCAAAAAGTTGTGTTTAATTACTATTTAATATCGTGGCATTATGTATGATTATGATCCACGACATACCTAGTGTTGAGTACTGCCAAATGCTTGCTAAATGCAGATCTCAAGCTCTTCCTTCAAACAAAATCACATAATGACATTAGCTGACAAAACGATATTGCCATGATTTAGAGCTTGACAATTAAGTTAATATCATTAACATTGAATAGCATTACAGTAAATATCTTGTAAAACATCATAGTTATTGTTGATTAAAGATCCCGAATACAAATACCAATTTATTAAAAACGTTGTGTGAACGGGGTGTGATAACTAATATTATTAAGTATATACATTTACTGCACCAACTTTTTTAAATCCGCTTACCTGCACGCTCACAGCTGTTCTAAATCTAGTTCAATGTAATCAACAACAAAGCTAAAGAGATGTAAAAAAGGCTGAAGTGCAATCGAGATGACATTATTAGTCGTGTCAAATGGGATACTCAATTACTTACGCCAATCAGTTTGTGACTAAGGAAATGCACCTAATTTAAACAATCGGCGCCAGATATGCTAGTACTTCATCTCTCCCTTTTGGTTACATAAGGGCGTGCATGATCAAAATAATATCTAAAATCTAAAAATCTCATTCACATGGACATTCTATGAGGAGGGCTTATGTTCTGCAGTGAACTTTTTCAGCTGATGAAGAAAACAATGATAAATTATTTCTATGTACTTACATTTTAGCTTTTGCCTAGTGTTTCTAGTTTGTTAAGGTGTTAATGAAGACTAATATGTATTATTATTTTTACATTGATCTCGCATCTTGGTTTCATCATCTATTTTTTATCATCATTTTCTTCATCAGCTGAAAAAGTTCACTGCAGAACATAAGCCCTCCTCATAGAAATACGACAGTTTACAATGGAACTAATTTCTTCAGACTTATGTTTAGCGAATCTCAAGTTATAAAACAATAATAATATATAATAGTTATAATAAAATATTTGTGCATAGTTTTACACATAGGTTCATGATCGTTTTGTCTATAAACACGATAGTAATGAAAACGCCCTCTTTTAATCACCATCATACACACACTCGGCTTTCGAATTTCGACGATGTAACACGCGCATTCTCTCAGCAATACTCAGCATACTCTCTCATCCCGATTTCACTATTGTAATTAGTCAATAAGAAGTTGGAGACAATAAATAGGACATCTGGGCCACTGAATAGTCGTCTTATTCCATACCCACGCTCCACGTCCTATATTGGTGACCCCTAAAATCAAGACGCGCAGCCTTTGATTCGAGCTGTATTTGGTGAGAAGCAAAAAGTGTGCGGAGGCCCAAGCCCGCATACACCAACTCGCCGTGCAACAACGACAGTTACGAGAGAAGGCGAAGCGTTTGTTACGCGCCGACGCCGCAACGCAACGCGCGACACGACGGAGCATCCCGAGCATCACAAACGGACCCCGCAGCATCGTGTCGTGTGCGGAGGCCCATTCCCGCCCACGCGCCTGTAAAGTTTGTGTCGTGCATCATATTTTCCGTGGAACATCCACACAGTTCAGTGTAAAAAAAAATATTTCCAATCCGCCATTTTGCACGCTAACAATCATCTCATGCGCAAATTGCAATTCCATTGATAGTGGCGCCACCGGACACAACGGCCATAACGGTGAACTAACATTATTTATTTCCGCTTGTGAGTGCTTCACTACTCATCGGGAATCATTCGTAACGAACTGTCAAGCTCAAGTGTCAACTTCATTGTTACTTTCGTTTTGTTTATATTTACGTAAATGCATTTTGAATTTCGTTAATCGAACTAACTTGGTTTTGGATATTGTATACGTAAATTAACACTACTAACCGTACAAAAACGGCTTATAATTAACACATTGCATATGTAACGTCCCCATACGGAGCTAAATACAGGTTATTTCTTTGACTAACATGTATATACTTAATAATATTAGTTATCACACCCCGTTCACACAACGTTTTTAATAAATTGGTATTTGTATTCGGGATCTTTAATCAACAATAACTATGATGTTTTACAAGATATTTACTGTAATGCTATTCAATGTTAATGATATTAACTTAATTGTCAAGCTCTAAATCATGGCAATATCGTTTTGTCAGCTAATGTCATTATGTGATTTTGTTTGAAGGAAGAGCTTGAGATCTGCATTTAGCAAGCATTTGGCAGTACTCAACACTAGGTATGTCGTGGATCATAATCATACATAATGCCACGATATTAAATAGTAATTAACAGCCAGCTCACCCAAATCCTGTACTCGTTGAGCAGCCAGGACGATCTGCAGCTGTTGTGGCATTCGGCTGGACCAGATGGACTTCATGACCTCGGCTGGGAAGGCAGGACCAGCAAGCGAGTTCAAGTGGCGTAGAAAAGATGAAGGCTTCCTGTCACCAAGGTGCTCTCGCTCCAGCAGTCTGCGGATTTTTTCTTCAAGCGAGTCTGAAAATCGGGATATGACAGTATTTTTCAGCGTGGTATATTGTAGGTTTTTCGGAGGCTGGATGATAATGTCCTCCACTTCTCTTGAACAAGAGGTATCTAGGTGTGCCACCGCAAAACTGAACTTTGTAGACTCCTGCGTGATTTTGTTAATGAAGAACTGTGCCTCTAAGCTTGCGAACCAGAGTGCGGGTCTATCCTTGCAAAATGAAGGGGTGCGAATAGTAACTCGATGAACCTCTGCTGAAGGCAAACTGAGCATGCACGCACCATCACCGGTCCCCGTTTCCTTGTCATCCGACTCAGCCATTTTTATAAAGAAATAATATGTGTTAGTCAAAGAAATAACCTGTATTTAGCTCCGTATGGGGACGTTACATATGCAATGTGTTAATTATAAGCCGTTTTTGTACGGTTAATATCCGAAAACGCCCATCGCCATTCCAAACGGCACTACGTTTCCTAGAAGACATTGTGTCCGAATATATACAGTTTATTTTACAATACTTTCACTAATAATCACTCTATACTACACTAAACGCTAACCTACACAGATAGTACATACAATATTTATTTACAATGTCAAATGGAATATAATAAAGACCCCAAGAAAAACATTTTGCAACATAAACCTTCGCACATTAAACTTCAATAGTACTTTGAATTTGATTGTTTCAATTTCAAACTTAGCCACAGGGAAGCGCGGGAAGACTTGTTTACGTTATTATTACCAATGAAGGAGATGGTTGGTAAACCTAGTAATAAACAGATATACTAGACTAATAGTGAGCCGTAGCGTCATGCAATAAAGCTCATCATCAGCCGGAAGAAGTCCACTGCTGAACGTAGGCCTCCCCCCTTGAACGCCACCATGAACGGCTATTAGCCATTTGCATCCATCGGCTCCTGCGACTCTTACAATGTCGTCGGTCCACCTAGTGGGAGGCCTACCTACAGAACGTCTTCCGGTTCGTGGTCGCCACTCGAGAACCTTTCTTCCCCATCGGTTATCGGTTCGTCGGGCAATGTGGCCTGCCATTGCCACTTCAACTTGCAGATTCTGAGAGCTATGTCGGTGACCTTGGTTCTTCGGCGGATTTCCTCATAAATAAAGCTCGTAATCATAAAAAAATCGCATTTCGAGAACTACTCGAAAACTTACAAATGAAAACAATGCGCTATTGGGATTCCTTCATTTTACCAATAACCAAACTCGACAAACGTGTTTGTAAACTGTACATTGCCATTTTGCATGGTAGCTCAAAATTTGCTTTCTGATAAAACAAGCAATGTACCACCTAGTGCAAAGTTTTAAACAAAAAATTAAATCGTTCTCGTTAGCATTGACTTCAATGGGAGTTCGAACTGGTCTGCAGTCTGACATGTTAAAACGAGCCAATACCAAGTTGATGTATTTTTCTTGATCCAACATGATCATACCTGTATCATAATCTCTAGTTATATTAATGCCAATGCACTGCTTCATTTCACCCAAGTCTTTCATACAAAACTTTTCTTTCAGTTATTTTTAATTTCTAGTTTTGTTTTCTTATTATTTGTGAAAATCAATAGGTCATCAACCCATACTGCAATATATATCATCATTGTTTTTGTTATTAAATAATATATACATGGATCAATTTTTGATCGCTCTAATCCAATTTCTAGTAATACATTATTCATCTTTAAATTCCATTGCCGGCTAGCTTGCTTCAATCCATAAATAGATTTATGTAATAAACATACCTGTCCATTTTCTGTGTAGTTTTCGGGCTGTGACATATAAATTTCAACGTCTATGTCACCTTGTAGAAAAGCACTTATGGCATCCATCTGATCCATTTCTAGATTGTATTTGGCAGCTAGTGCAATTAGATAACGTACTGAAGTGTACCTTACCACTGGAGCATATACTTCATTGTAATCATTCCCTTTCCTCTGAGCATATCCCTTGATCACCAACCTTGCTTTATAGCGAACAATATCTCCTTTTTCATTAGTCTTGGTTTTAAATACCCATTTACAAGGCAAAACTCTCTTACCAGGTGGTAGCTCTACCAGTGACCATGTCTTGTTTTTGATTAGAGATTCATATTCTGTCTCCATGGCCTTCTTTTTCCTTCTTTCCACTGGGCTGCATGAGGAGATGAAAGAGCTTCATCTACATACAGTCTGAGGGTCATTTAAGTCAAGTATCGGACAGAAGAAACTTACATCTTGTTCATCCTTCTCCGCATGCTGAAAAACTTTCTTACGTTGCCTTAGGTTAACGTTACGATTCAACGTGTCAGAGTCAAGGTTTTCATCCGGTGTGTAAGTTGAGTCATCATTTTCATCTGTTTGATATTCATCGCTTGAAGATATAGTTATGTTCTCCGGTGTATCTTTGTAGGTTCCTCTGGGTGACTGCGCTTCAGGATTGCTGTCCGAATTACAAGGTACGAGGGGAGGTCAAAAAGTTCACGGAATGAAAGGGAAGGGGGGTGAATTTTAACATGAAATTATTTTTCCTTTTCAATATATTCTCCATTAACCTTAATACACTTTTCAGACCTTTCAAATAATTTGTTTATACCGTAAAAAAAATGATTTGTCAAGGCCTTCAAAATAAGCAGAAATTGCCGACTTCACTTCTTCGTCATCCGTAAATTTCTTTCCACGAAGCTCTTTTTTCATATTTGGGAACAAATAATAATCACAAGGGGCCAGATCTGGACTATAGGAAGGGTGGTTTAAAGTTTCGAAGCCGCACTTGTGTAAGGCAGCCATCGCAACATGACTCTTGTGAACGGGTGCGTTGTCGTGCAAAAGGAGCACACCTCGAGACCATTTTCCCCTTCTCTGTTCTTTAATTGCTACTTTTAATTTTTCCAATAGTGTAGCGTAGTATTTTCCCGTGATATTGACACCTTTATCTTTATAATCGATCAATAAAATCCCCTCGGAATCCCAAAAAACTGTAGCCATAATCTTTCCGGCTGATTGTGACACCTTAAACTTCTTAGGCGGTGCTGCGCCTTTTTTGTGCCACTGCATTGACTCCTGCTTCGACTCAGGTTCATAGTGATGAACCCAAGTTTCATCTCCAGTCACAATTCGGTTCAGAAATTCATCCCTGTTTTCACTACACAGCTCCAAAAACTCGCGCGAGCACTCGACGCGCTGCTGTTTTTGAAGCGGTGTGAGCATTCTCGGTACCCATCTTGCACTGACCTTAGACATGCCAAGATGGTCATGGAGAATGTTCAAAATGGTCGTAGATGATACTCCAGTCATCTCTGCGATTTGTTTCTTTTTTAGGCGTGCATCTTCTAGAATAAGTTTTTCAACTTTTTCAACAATGTCTGAGGACGTTGCCTCAATTGGCCGACCTGAGCGCTGATCGTCTTCAATTGAGTCTCTGCCTTGCTTGAAAAGACTATGCCACTTGTAAATCATTGTTTTTCCAGGGCAAGAGTCCCCGTAAACTGATGACATTTCTTCCATAATGTTCTGAGGCGTTTTTCCTTGCTTAGTGAGGAACTTAATCACGGCGCGATACTCAATTTTCTCCATAGTTGATGTTTTCTTCCCGATTGACTTGTTTATCCAGCGATATCTCAAAGGTTAATGAACCGATTGGGGTGATATTTAGTATTTATAATTGTTTTGAGTCAACAAGTAGCGATAAGTAAAAACAATTACCCCTTCCCCTCTCTAACCCCTCCATTCCGCGAACTTTTTGACCCGCCCTCGTATGTATATTTTATTATAATATTTTTCTAAGTTTTCTAGAAACAATACATCTCTACTTTTAATAATTTGATTAGTTTCAGGGTCAAGTAATCGATAACCCTTGGTGGCGTCACAGTAGCCCACAAATATTAATTTTCTAGATTTCACATCCCATTTGTGCCGTTTTTCTTTTGGTATTTGTGTCATAACTTCAGAACCAAAGATTCGCTTATGTGGTTTCATACCTGACCACAGTTCTGTGGGCTGCCAGTATCTTCGGTACCTTGCCTAAAGGGACTTCTTTTAATAATGTATTTTAGTTATTAGTTTAGATTTATTTGTTTTTATTTTCTTTGTTATGGTATATTATTTTTAGTTTGAAGTAATAAATATAATCAATCAGTGATAAATAAAAAAGTTGTATTTACGAACAGACGTATGTTCCACATGCCTACAACTGCTGGAAAAAATCAAAGTGGAGCAAGACCCAAAGAAACAACAGTTACTAAGAACTGAAAAACGGATACATAGCCTTAGAGCAAAAGAATTTTTTAAGTTGGTAAAGGAGGAAAAGCCAGACTTGAAGATTTTTACGTTTGATTGTCAAAAAAATATCATCATCATCATCAGCCGGAAGAAGTCCACTGCTGAACATAGGCCTCCCCCCTTGAACGCCACCATGAACGGCTATTAGCCATTTGCATCCATCGGCTCCCTGCGACTCTTACAAAAAAAATAAAATATGCCGTTACCGAAAATACCCGACCAAAACACTTATTATTCGCGGCAGATTTACTTATACAATTGTACAGTGGTTGAAGGGAGTTCCAAGTCCAAATTAACGAAAAACAATGTTTTTGCATACTGTTGGACGGAAAATGAGTTCCAAAAAGGATCAAATGAGATATCTTCCGCTGTATACCATCATAGACTTACGCATACTAACTTCACTGACATTCAGACAGTAAGATTAATAGCAGATGGTTGCGGAGGACAGAACAAAAACTCAATTATGATAGCTATGTGCTCTAAATGGTTAGTGGAATCTGCACCTGATAATGTGAAAAGACTAGAACTTGTTTTCCCTGTTGTGGGGCATTATTTTATCCTTTCGGATAGAGTGTTCGCCCAAATCGAGAAACAGGTTCGGAAACGAGAAACATTAGTGCGGACTGCGGCCTGAAGATTATTTAGAAATTATAGGCCAGTGGAGTACAGTTATCAGAATGGGCACAGAATGTCAAGTATATGATTTTAAAAGTGCTATGTCATCTATTGTTAAAGATGTTTGCAAAAATGATGAAAAATGAAAAGATGTCGCTTTATAAAAAATCGTTTGCAAAAAATGCAAACGATTTTGTATAAAGCGGTCCCAACAACCAGAAAATATTACATTGGAAGGAGAGATGAGTTACCGAGCCAGTGAAGGAGTATTTAAGAAAGTGACACATAAAAATAAAAAAGTAAAAGATATGAGCCCAAATGTCATTGCCAGATGTCAAATAAAGACAAACATAAATAAAATCAATGAATGATGTCAAAAAGTTGCTAACCCTTAAATGCATGATTTTATTTTTAGACCGAGAAAAAATATATTTTGGAGCCATGAATATGCTGATTTAGGGAAAAATAATAAAAAAAATAGTTTTTTTTTATTTTCATAGCTATTTTTATTAAAAACCATTTGTTGCAGAACTACAACACTATGCACTCACTAGACAATAACTACATATGAAAATTTTTAAAACAATTTTTGGTTGTGGTAAGACAAAGAGCTACTCCACACTTCTCACACCTGTTTTGCGTGTATCCCTTGCATCCAGGCATTTTGCATCTGCTGCGAACACAATTACCAGGCCAGTGACCAACATTATCAGTCCTTATGTCCTTAGGAGGAATATGTTGAGCTGGTCCTCTCCTTTTTTTTGCTTGTATTTCCATTTCAACACTGCTGCTGGTACTTGGCCTTCCTCTTTTGTTGCAGAGTTCAAATGAGTTATTTACTTTGGCTAATACCTCAGCTAGTTCCAGTCTATAGTTACATAGGTTTAGAACTGATGAATTGGCTTCAGTTGTTTTTAAATTTTTATACACAAGCCAAGAATTTATTACCGTCATGTCCAATAAGTGGTAAAAGATACGAAGATACCACTTTCGGCTTCTCATTGCAATTCGGTACCTCCCAATAAAGCTATCCATTAGGTCCACTCCGCCCATATGGGCATTATATTCCTTTATTATATGTGGGCATGAAATTTTAATTCTAGTCTTATTTGCCTTGTCAAATCTTTCTACTTGGCCCACAGGTTCAGCTCCAACATATGAAGATAGAAAAGTTACAACTTTATTGTCCTTCCAAGTAACTGCTGTCAAATCAATACCGTCAAATTCAGTCATCTGCTCTTCATAAGTTCCACGAGGAACAGATTTCTTCATCATTGTTTTTTTGTCCGGCAGTTTGCAGTTCACTAGCCTGTTAGATTGCACAGTACCTAGGCTATAGATTCCTTGTTTGGCAAGATAGGTAACTAAAGGTACAGAGGTGTAAAAATTATCAAAATAAATTATATGATTTATATGCCTTGGGACACCTCTAGCAAGCCGGACTACAACATTTCCCACTGGCCCAAAATCTGGTTCATCTGGAAGCCGTTCATTCTCTTGGCCAGTATATATTTCAAATTTATGAGCATAACCTTTCACGCTGCACATCACATATAATTTAAACCCCCACTTATGGGGCTTATTAGGTAAATACTGCTTCATGAAGTGTGCCACTTTTGTGGCACACATCTGTTCATCAATTGAGAGTTTTTGTTCCATTCCATAGGAACTAAAGCAAATTTCTCATTTAGATGGCTAATTATAGGCCTTATCTTATGGAGCCTATCATGTTGTGGGTGTTCCTTGGGTAAATGTTTCTCGTTATTGTTGAAATGTAGAAATCTACGAATAGTCTCAAATCGGTTGACAGTCATTATGTCCTTGATTGGTTGAAAACCTACAGTATTTGACCAGTATAGCCGTACATTGGGATATTTTATAACAGACATGTATATCAGTATCGCCATAAACTTTCTTAGCTCAGTTTCAGATAAATTTAATGGTTTAGTCACATTTTTTTGAACGGAATACAAATTAGACTCTTCCACAATCCTTTGAACTATTTCTGATGTAATAAAATGTGAAAAAATACTATAGGGAGTACCAGTAGTAGCCTCATCCTTCAGTTCAGGTGGGTATGTAGAGTCTCCATGAAAAGCTGTCTGGTCAGAATTCAAAACAATTTTTTTTACCTTCCATACGAGTCCTCTCATAGTTGCTCGGCGACTAGCTTGACTTGTTGAGGGGAATGGAACCTGTGGCACTTGATCATTTGCTGTAGCTTCATTTATCAATGGCGGGTCTCCTGCCATGAATGGATCATTATCGGGGTCATCATTTTCCTCTTCTAATGGACTCTCAAGATCGTGAAGCAAATCGTCTCTATTTTCATAAAAATTCTCATTACCTTCTGTATCCGAGTCCTCAAGATCATCTTCCGAAATCTCTCCATCATATATTAGAGCTAAATACTCTTCTATTTGCTTTTGATTCAAGTATGGCATCTGAAAACCAATAAAAGTGATAGTTAGTAACTAAACAGGGACATTTTCTAGTAAATGCATATTGTTGCAGATTTACAACAACAAAATAAACAAAATTTCCGAACACACCAAAAGTTTTTTTTATAACTTATAAATTGTACTGAAAAGAAGATGAATTATTACGTAAAATAACTAATTTTGTTTGAACGTACCTTCGAAAACCAAATCATTCCATCGCAGCAACTTTGTCTCAATCTAATCGACCGGTCGCATTTTTCTCTAGAATGCTAAATAAAAGTGAACTTAACCACTCAGCTATAGAGAAAGAAGCTTACGCTTTAGTGGAATCGCTAAGGAAATGGCGACATTTTCTCATTGGCAAGGCATTTCGTCTCATTACTAACCAACGCTCTGTATCATTCATGTTTGATAATAAAGTGACGAGCAAAATAAAGAACGAAAAAATACAGCGATGGCGCTTGGACTTAGCACCATTCAAGTACGACATAGTGTACCGCCCCGGAAAGCAGAATGATGTAGCTGACGCACTTTTGTGCTTCGGTACCAGCACGATCTGAAAAACTAATTTCATTACATGAAGCTTTGTGTCACCCAGGGATACAGCGTATGAATCACTGGGTAAAGTCAAAAAACTTACCTTATTCAAGTGAAGAAATAAGGAGTATGACCAATTCTTGTCGGATATGTTCTGAAATAAAACCTAGATTCCATCGATCAGACTTACCAGATCCAGTTCTAGTAAAAGCAACCTCACCTTTGGAAAGATTAAGCATTGACTTTAAAGGTCCAGTACCATCCAATACAAAGAATAAATATATATTGACTGTGATCGATGAATATTCACGTTTTCCGTTTGCGTTCCCATGCGCTGATATAAGTTCTACAACGGTTATAAAACATTTGAACGAGATATTCATGTTATTTGGTATGCCATCATACCTCCATTCAGATCGGGGAACTTCTTTCATGTCTGCTGAAGTAAAGAATTTTTTGAATTCACGGGGGATTGCGTCAAGCAGAACAACTCCTTACAATCGAAGAGGGAATGGCCAAGTAGAACGCTTCAATGGGACACTATGGAAATCAATACAATTGGCCCTACGTTCGCGCAATCTCGCGATAGAGAATTGGGAACAAGTACTTCCTCAAGCTTTACATTCGATTCGATCCTTACTGTGCACAGCTACTCATTGTACGCCGCACGACCGGATGTTTACGCATACGAGACGTCTACGAATGGAGTCTCTATACCTACTTGGTTAACAGAATCTGAAAATGTTCTGATGCGGAAGTTTAACCGTAGCAATAAATACCAGCCAGTGGTTGAGGAGGTTAAATTACTACATGTGAATCCTGATTACTCTTATGTTCGCCTTGCCGACGGACGAGAATCCACTGTCTCGAAACGTCACCTCGCACCGTTGGGTCGGGACAGTATGAGTAATACCTCGGAGGAACTTAATGAGACACGAGAGTCAGTCAGGAACTTAATGAGACACGAGAGTCAGTCGAGACTAGTGAAGACTACTACTACGATTCTCGTAGTTTCAATGATGAAGTAGGTGGGTTGACGGAACATCCAGCGGTCGAAGCTGAATCCACAGAGTCTGAGAATCCTACTACTAGCCAGCGGATATCCACGAGAGTTCGAAGACCCCCAGACCGCTACAATGACTACGTCTTGAATTAATTCGTTCCTTTAAACGGTCTGGGAGAATGTGGTGATATGGAAACTCCTTAGAGTTGCAATGGTTTGAAATAATGTTCTACAACAATTGTGACAGTCTGTCAAGTATGTCTTTTATATAAACGTGTAATTTTAGCAGATTAAAACCTTTAGTATCCTACGGTTTTATCTTATTATATCAATATGCCTCAATTTATAGCAGATAAATTTAATGAGCTTCTTTAAGAACTAACAGGGGAGTTTCATAACTTCTGCCGCATGAGTTTCACAGATTTTGAGTATTTGCTAGACAAAATTTCTCTTCTGATTTCGAAACAAGATACGGACTTCAGAGAAGCTATACCAGCGAAATATCGTCTCATTAAGGTTTATCGCAACTGGTGACAGTTATAAAAGTTTACACTATTTATTCAAAGTGTCTCCCCAAGTAATTTCAAAAATTATACCTGAAGTCTGCAAAGCAATTAATGATGTTCTAAGAAATGAAATAAAGGTAAGCTGTTTTTATACATTTTTATTTTTATTATCAATAAGTTGAAATAAAAAATTAATGCATGAAAAATTTAGCCGATTAAACTATCTTTAGGACTGGACATTCTAAAGATCTACTCAAGATTTTTTTTATTACTTGGCTTTATTTTTCATGAATCTTGTAATTAGAAAAAACTTATAAAAGTGGTCGTATCGTAATAACTCAATTTTCACAATCAAAGCATTCATAGGCTTTAATTAAATCTTCATTTACACGGTTTGTTTCTGTTATTTGGCAAAACAACTCATTGGATGTATCTGTTCTTTGGGAAATCAACCCATTGGATGTTTCTGCTTTTTGGGAAATCAACTCATTCGATATTAATTGAATGGTAGGAATAGAATTTGACGAGCCCGATTGGTTAAAATAAACGTGATTTCGAGAAGTGAATGGTTGGGGGGAATTGATTAGCAATGGTACATACTGTGACGTTTGGGCGGTTGATGACTGGTTTGGACCTATAACTAAAGTATTTGGTTCAGAATACGAGGTTTCGGAAGATGATGGTCGGTATGGAGCCGATGGTGAATTATTTGGCAAAGGTTCGGAATATGATGTTAAATATACCTTGTTCCACATTATATTTGGAGGTTGCATTAGTGAGGATGCATTCTACATCTCCAACAGGTAAATCTGCTTGGTTACTAGGCCCCGCAACTGCATACTGCACATTAACCACAGGGTTCTCTAATGTGGTTGTAGTATCATGTACCTGAAATAATAAATAGATTTATAATACTTGACAAATTACTAGGTAAACATTTTTACTAATTATTATAAAATGAACTCTGAAAACTAATTACCAGGGCAGCATCACTATCATAATCATTGATTTCCACAACGAAATCGAGAGGCGTGATAGCCATCACTGCCATGTCTTCTGGAGATGGTGATGGGGGCTTTTCACCTCCTGTCCACATCTGCTCTTGCCTGTGTGCTGATATATTTGCCTTGGCTGCCATTTTCATTCTTTTCCAGGCAAGTTTTATTTCAGCCTCCGATCGGTTTTTTGAGGTAATTTCATTTAATCTAAAAATATATTAAATTTCTAATATTTGCTTTTTTGCGCACATAAGTACTCATAATTTTTACTTATATCCTCAAAAGTATATACAAGTTCAAGGAGACTAATTATACTTGGCCGATATGTTTTTCCATTCTTTCGCCTTTAAAATATTTATATTAGTTTTGGTGGACTTATCTTCTAAAATATGCGCCGACTGTGCAATAACCTGGCGCAATATGTCCTGAAAAAGATGAAGTAAGGATAATCAGGATCCTATTTAAGGAAATTAATTAAGGCAGCGATATCTGGGACGGCCGACAGGGCGACGGCCAGTCGGCCGTCCACTGTATGCTCGTTTGACCGTACGATCCTCCCCCATTCTTTCAAGGACGAAGTCACGAAGGATTTGCGCGAGCTCCAGGTGGAGGACTGGCAGGAGGTGGCGCAGGACAGACCGAAGTGGCGTCTTTTGTTATCGGAGGCCAAGACTCACTTTGGGTCGTTGCGCCATCTCAGTTAGTTTTTTAGTTAGTTAAATTAAGGCAGGCTACGTAGGTACAAACTTAATGCACTTAAAAACTCACTTTCTCTTCGGAAGTCCAATCTTCGGCCCTCTTTTTCTTCCCCTGATCAACTTTTTTGTCTTGGTTCATTTTACCACAAATGAGACGTGTAACAGTGCGTCGTGACAAAACACTTGTGCACACAAGTGCTTTGTTCCAGTTTATAAAAAGCACTTGAAAGCTTTTGGATTTGTTTATTTTATGAATTACACAACAATCAATGAAAAGAACTATGAAATTTCGCGCGTCGCGCAACGTCATATTTACGTTCCGATTGTCGCAAACCTCCTTGTCAACTAATAAAACTAACAACCTTGAAAATATTGTTACAAAAATGATTTTCATGAATTAGATTATTTATTGATTAAAAATTAAGGAAACAATATGCTTTCGAAGGCCAATACGTAATGTATTTTAAACGGAAACAGTAATTCGAAATCTATATTGCGTAATACACGGAACGTCGTGAACGAGTTGAGTCGAAGAGAATGAACTTTTTTCGTATTTAATCTATGATCAATATTTAAACCATGGATGATCTTGGGACTAACTAGTCTTCGGTTAGTCCAAGGCAGGTAATCACAGAACATCGTCTATGCTCTTAGAACTCTTAGAAGTGACCTGCGCTAGATGAGATTGGTGAACATGAACACTTTGAACAGGTTTCATTCATTCAATTTCGTTCCGTAATTCATTCTATCAGACGAAGTTTTGTTTGTGTTTATTGACTTTTTGTGAAATAACGCCCGCCATATTTTCCCGGTCCCGCACAGTTTCGTCAATTTCTCTTTTTGACTTTGCTTGCTTGCGAAAGTTGCGAAGCGATAACGAAGAAACAAAAACTAGGTACTTGAAATTAAAACCGTTGCTCTTTAGAATTACATTAAATTTTATCTTACGTATCATTTCTCTAATGACAAGGATCACAAGGTTAAAAACCTGTATCATTCAACAACTGCTAACAGACAAAAACGTAAGTAGAGCTAAGCCTGTGCCGACTTAAATTACATGAAATAGCAGCTTGTTAGGTTACAGAATAATTTATTACATTTAGGTTATGTTTGTTTCAGAATAATAATTTCTTCTCGCAGTCTCGCTCGCGCTGCATTGCTGATTGTAGCTGAACAATCAACTCGTGCCAGCTATTTTGATTTTTTGGCTCTCGAGACCAGAGGAAAATTTAGTTGGACTTGGTACAGCCACATAGTCAATATATAGCTGATGTAAATGCTCCAACAATATGTGGCTATCAATTCGAGAACAAATATCTTAGGAAGAGGAGAAGACTGCTTGTAAGTCACCCAACCCTATTTGGACCGAAAGAAATTGAAACCAGGACTCTCTTGAGTAAGGAATAATATTATTTATAGATATACAAAAATAAAAACAGAGATTTTGTATTGAACATAGAGATAGAGCCTAACATGGATGTCAATGTGGCCAATATGTATCCAGCTGGTATCGGGTTCGTTATTTTTTAAATTTTATGTACTGCAGCATATTTTACCCTCCATATTCACAAAATCTTGAAATTCCTGGTCCCAGTTACTACACCCAACCCGATAGTCAATTATATTAACTATGTATTAGTTATATTCGGTTTATAACGATGAATCAATGTATAATTCTATGTAGCTTGTTTAATATAGGTACATGCCCATTCTGTGTATAATTTCTTAGGATTTGCACTGTATATCAGATTGTTCAATATTGTATAGTACCTAATTTGATTGATGTATAGTAAACATGGGCGCTATCAGCAATTTCTGGCAACGGCTATCTAACCGTTAATTGGTTTTAATATCGATACTGATAACCGTTGCCGGATATCCGGATCAAAGCGGGTTTTTTTTTTTTTTTGTTTTGTTATGGCGTCACACGATTAGTGTATTTGCCAGTGTCAAGTATAAATATTTCAAACTCAGAGAGTTGAATCAAGTTTAAATGATGATGATGATGATGATGAGATGATGGGAGACGCATGAGCCTTTTTTAGGTGTGCATTTAAGTTCCCTGTTGTTGTTTTATAGGAAAATGTTTGTTTGCAATATTTACATATCGCAAAAATATTGTCTCTTTTCTCAAAATGAGTCCACATCATACCCTTTCTATTTCTATTAGACATTTTTCTAAATCACAGAAAAGTTCAATAATAAATAGTTTTGTACACGACTTATAAATAACACTAACCCTACTTAACTACTTTCTAAAATAAAACTTTTTTTATATTTACACTCTATCACAACCTAACTTACTATTTTTTAAAATTAAATCAACTCAATGCGAAGAACAAAAAACTTTAAGGAACGCACAAGAAAAAAAAGTAAACAAACTTAACTTCTATCTAGCGGTCTAATAATTCCACCTGCGCGCGGTCGAACCAATTCTACATGTCATGAATATCGCATATTTTGTAAAGTAATCACGACCTTAAATCAATGAGCACAAAGTTTAACTATATTAACCCTTTAGAGGTCAAATTATAATGAACGGTCCCGGCTTCCAGCGCATGCGCTCTAGCAACAAACCACTGTCCATTATAGTTTGATCTATCAATATTCAATTCCTCTCTGTTTTACATATCACGAATGATAGAGAGGGCATGGTTATTGGTCGTTCGGTTACCGCAACCTAGCCAAACTAGCGATAGCGAAACGTCACGAGAATCGAAACCAACTAGCCAACAACTGTGTGTCAGTTAGTTGGCAACGTCGCGTCCCCGTCAGTTGATAAAATGGATATCTGATAGCCGCTGCTAACCATATCAATATCGGTTGGGTACGTTAGAGGCACGGCAACCGTTTTCAGTTACGTTTCGCTATAGCGGACACATGTTTAATGTATAGCTGTTGTAAGTACAAATTTTTATGATGGCATGTGCCTATTCTATGTACCATTTTCTTGGATTTGTATTACATATATTTATCAGACAGTTAATACATGTCCATTCTGTGTATAATTAATTTCTTTAGATTTGTATTATAATCAAATTGTTAATTCAATTTTGTATAGTACCTAATATGAATTTGATTGCTGTAATAGTTGTAAGTAGCTAGTTCAATAAAGGCACTTGCCCATTCTAATTTCTTGGATTTGGATTATATATATCTAACAATTAAAATTTTGTATAAACCTCCATCTTAACCCTACAAGGCTCAATTTTTTTTTAGTGCACGAAAAAAATATATATGTTGTAATTAGTGATCAGAAGTTAGGGAAAAATAATAATAAAAAAATTTAAATCATATTTTCCGGGAAAATCCACTTTTTATTTCAGTTCCACATACGGTACACTGAGCCTTAGCTATGATTTTTGGTAGTGAACTAGTACAATTGAATTGTTTTAGAAATAGTTTGTAATTTAAATTTTTTTTTAATTGGTGACTTATTATTTTAAACAAAATGAAATAACAATTATATATTATACTTTTTTATATGTATATTGTAACTTATAATGAATAAAATCATCTAAGTAATATAATAAACTAGCTGGGCCACGTGGCTTCAACCCGCGTCTTCCCACTATCCCGCAGGAACCTTTTTCGAGATAAAAAGTAGCCTATGTTTTAATCCAAAGTATAAGCTATCTCCATTTCAAATTTCACTAAAATCCGTTCAGTAGTTTTTGCGTGAAAGAGCAACAAACGTCCATACAACCACACATACACACATCCATGAATCCATACATCCATACTCACAAACTTTCACGTGTGTAATTTTAGTAGGAATTAGGATTTGTTATTTTTTTATTGATTAAAAGATCTAGAACATATATATATTTATTTTGGCAAAGTTGTACGTGACATTTGTCGCAAGATAAGAATGTTTTTCCTTTGCATCCAAAATATTTGCATCGTAGTCTTTTTCCCCCCAAACAGGAAAGTTCTCAAACCCATCACGTCTGACATCACGAGGATAGGATTGATGTATTTGGCTTCTGACTTTTATTTTCAATTTCATCAGATAAACTCTCTTATTTTTATCAATGTCCCAAACATGCATAAACTTTTCCCTACTTTAAATTTGAAGTCCTTCTGTTTCATTGGGGTTGGAGTATGCTGCTGCTCCTCAACTCTTCTGTACAACAACCAGCAATTGATAACTGTTACATCAAGAAGATCATAAAATTGCCTCAAGTACCATTTTCTGGTCCTCATTTTTATTTTATATTTCCCTAGGAACGAAGTAGCCCTGTAGTTGAACCTAAAGTCATTCCTGATGTGCTAGGCTGAGGATCTGATATTTCTGGCTGACGATTTCCAATATTTGTAATAACCTCCATAACGGGAGATGAATACTGGGGTCTCTGCGGATATAAAGAAGTTTCCACGTCGCTAAGAGGCTCAAATAAAAAGTTTTGGATGGAATGAATTTTTTCGATGTCATCATCACTTTCAGCTTCAGAAAAATCTTGTTCATCTTCACTCCCAGAAGGAATATACAAGAAAACCTCAATATCTTCATCAGAAAATCTTCTTCGCGACATTATCTGCAATAAAATAAAAGTATTCCTATGGAAAGTTATAGTATGTACGTATAAGTAAAAACAGACACCAAAGCTCAACGTACCGTATGTGGAACATACGTAAAAATATGATTTACTAATACATTTACTATTGTAATATAAAAAATTACTTACCTCTGCAAAATATACACTTCGTATAACAGACAGTAATTTTTTCGAGTCAAAACTGTATCAATAACTATATTTTTTTTATTTTTGAAATCAGACAAATGACTAACGTATCACTTTTACCCAAATTTCAGATTGAGTGCATTATAACAAAGACATGCACGACATCTATAGGTAAAGATTCGTATTACTACATTGCTAAATGTCAGTAGCTTCTATCAAGATGTCAAGAGATGTCGTTACTAAATTTTTTATGGCTATAGGAACGATTAAAGTCGGTGTTCCACATATGGAACTGGGTGCCTTGTAGGGTTAATTTGATTTGATTGAAGAAATTGTAAATTTCCGAATCGAAGTGGTAGTATTATTTATCTGAATATAAATTTAAATATTAAAAACAGTTTCATTATCTAAAAACCATATGCTATTGAAAACATAAAATAGGAAATGGAATCGGTTATCGATAGTGGGTTGGGTTTAAATGTCCCATCACTACAGATCGATATCGATATTTGCCGCCTGACATTTCAAGCACTATCGTCACAGAATATAATAAAATAAAATACTCCATAGTAACCTTCATCTGGCGCAGGTCATTTCGTTCACTTCTCTGACAATGATGTCGTTCTATGGTTTATTTCCATCTATACGTAGTATATAATATAGTCTACTTAATCTATGGGTTAGTCTACGATTTGTAATAAAATCGAGGACTAACTGCTTAGTACCGAAACAAACACGAACTTGTTAGTCTAGGTTTATTTAAACCCTCATTTAGTCTGTGTTTTGTAATAAGACTGACTGTGTTTTCTTGATTAGGCAAGGCATCTTCATTATTTGCAGACCTGGCGTCTGCGTGTTGCGCCAAAATAACAGACGCATGAGCCTTTTTAGGTGAGCATTTAAGTTCCCTGTTGATGTTTTGTAGGATAATGTTTGTTTGCAATATTTACATATCGCAAAAATATTGTCTCCCTTCTCAAAATGAGTCCACATCATACCCTTTCTATTAGACATTTTTCTAAATCACAGAAAAGTTCAATAGTAAATAGTTGTGTACAACACTTATAAATAACACTAACCTAATACCTACTTAACTACTTACCTAAACTAAGTAACTAGTGCGTAACAGCATTTCCCCGGGTCAAAAAAAAAAGAGCCGATTTTACCTCAACCAAGTGGGGGGTTGCACTGGTTTGTTGTATGACACACTGCCATATAAAACTAATATTAAACACAACCAGATATAAAAGCGCAGCATGCGATTCAATATACTTGTATATGGCAAGAAAAATGACATCGAGTCTAGAGTAATAATAGTAATAAAATATGGACGAATACCTCTTCTTCAGCTGATTTTTATTTTGTAGTTTATAATGACCGTGACGACGCAGCTGGCTGTAAACGTTTTAAAAATACATATTTCGAAATTCGGATTAGCATTTGCCACTGTTCCAATTTCAAACGCGAGTGTCGAACGTGCATTCTCTGTCTATAATGTCGTTAAAAATAAGTTGCGGATAAAAAAGCAAATATGTTGCCGTCTATTAAAATGTTTCAAAGCATCATGATGGTCCGATTTACAATAAATCGAAATGATGGATATTGGTGTCGATTCGGTTTTGCTTTAGTGGTTTGCATTGGTGTTACTTCAGTGGTTAGAAAAAAGACAGCAATACTATTAGACCTGTCAAACTTAGTTTAGTTTCAGAGAATGCAAAACCGAATCGACACCAATGTACAACATTTAATCCATCAAATAAAATGTTAAATTTATTCAATGTCAACATGTGATGTAGTGTATGCGCTATAGCATACATACGCTGTCTCGTGTGTCACTGTATTGGTTAGCTAAAACGTCACTGTCACGAGAGCCGCGGGCGAGAGTGCACGGTGGAGCGGATGGCGAATACGTGGGCATTGCCGAGCCAGTGTAAGGTATTGTAGACGGGGTACCAGCAAACCCTACAAGTGGCGACGAGGATGGGATATGAATTTGAATACATTCTTGATGTTGTTTTCGGTTGCGACCTGGTAGAGTCTCATTTCTAGCGTCATTTTCCCAAAGAACCGGGCCTTCCGCTTCTTCATCTCTCTTTCCTTTGCCACGCCCACACATACCTTCCAGTTGTCGGGAATTGTTCCTGTAGAGATGATGTCAACAATCTCTTTGACATTGACACTCTCCCGGGATATGTATTGCAATATTACATTGCTGCTTTCTCTGGGGGGTCCTCTGGGGAAGAAGCCGTGTAAGGTCCTGTGGGCCTGTGTGTCGTACTCATAAATCCAATGGTTGCGACCAGCGATGACAGATTTATCCGATAGTAGGTCCGCTGTATACACTTGATAATCGAAGACCAGGGTAGGTCCTGTCTGTATGCAGCTAAACATTTCGGGGGTCCAAGGGTCTGTAGGTGACTCCCCCCAGAAGCCACCCGTGTAGCATTCATGGACGCGTCGATCTGCGCCCTCCAAAAACACCAGTTTTGGCCACCTTCTCCTCATTTTGTAGTAGTTCCTTGAAAACTCCAATACGAATGCAGAGCGGGCCAACTCTCCCACCTCCTCCAGTCCCTCCTTCCGAACGGTTCCCTTATCGAACCAGGCTGCTACGCTCTCATCCATCACCAAGTGGTACCGCACTCAACATCAATGTAAACAAAGCGAGATGCTTGGACCGCGTAGATGAATGACGAGAATATTACATCACTTTACTATTATTAATGGGGATATGCATGTTTAAAATGCAAGAAACCATTGTATTATAAGATGAATATAGAGGAAAACATATTGGTAAAAAAATAATAATAATAATAATAATGAGAGAACTGTTCATCTTATACATATTAAACATAATATACGGAAAAGGGGATCATTTTATTTATCAAAAAAAGGATCATGAGAACTGTTTGTTCATCTTAGACGCATCAAACATACATACGGAAAAAAGATCATTTTATTTATTAAATTAAAATTATTTATTTGTCAGAATATTGTGCTTATGATGGTAGTGATTACAGTGTTTCAAATATTCTACCGTTTCCGGTGTACAAATATTATATTTCATAGATTTAGGAAAAGAATAGTATGCAATGTCAAAGGAAATTAATGACAAAATAAAAATAATAGAAAGGGTCAATGTCAGGAGTTGTATGAAGAAAGGGTCATCTTGAGAATAATAGGTATTTAAGTCATATATAGTGTCAAAATCAGAAGCGATAATCATAGAAAATTAAAATAGTCAAATTAACCCATCATTCATAAACTCTTGCACTGAGTAATAACATTTGTCAACTAACAATTTAAATAATTTAGTTTTGAGTCTATTGTAACATAATTCTTTGTAGTCATCTGGTAATTTATTATAAATACGGATAGCCATACAGTATGCATTATTGCTATACAGCTGTATCCGTTGCTTAGGTACATATAAGTGATTTTAACCACCACAGAGTGTAATTCGAACAACTTTTGATGTTGATTTACAAATAAGATATTATAACGGTAGTTCTGATTTTGTGTGTTCTTCTAATGATTTACAAATAAAAATAAAGTACTTGCGCCTATTCGGCGGTAGACGGCGTTCATGCATTGCTACTTGTTTCATGGAGCGAGCGCCACGACGAGAGTTAGAGATCAATGTGTAAATATAATTTGGCTTGAGGTACGCCCTTAAGCTGGGTACCTACCTACTTACCTGCAACTAAGTACTACATCGTAGAAAGTTGGGTGAGACTTATTTTATCTAGTACCAAGATAATCCACTCATTAGTTAATGTAGCCAAATACTTACCTACTCGTACGAACCTTTGTGCGACTGGAATAGCATTGTTGTTTATGTTCAATTCTTATGAGCGATGGCGCACAGACCTATATACGACACTTAAGCTCTCTATCGGTGGTGGTTGCATACACCTGTGTTGAAATATCTTCAACCGTATTTCCTATTCCAGAAGGCTATGTAGTATGTGTAGATATCTAACGTATAATAAAGAATGTGACATAGTCTTAACTGTACCCTCTCTACTGCTGTCTAAGCATAGCGGCAACTGTTGTCGTCGCGCCGGTTGAACCTTTTAATGATTCATATTTTAATCCTTCTAAAGAAAATTATTAAATAAAGGAGAGGGGGACGGCCAGTAATCAACATCTTTATAATTATGTTGTTTAGGTATTCCTATGTATAGGATGAAGTTTAAAATGAAATGATAAGATTATTATGTTAAAAATGCTTAAGTTTCTTGTAAATATCATGTCACATTATTTGTTTTTTTTAAAGTTCCGAAAGCTTATGACATATTTTAGTTGATACCACAAGCGGACTAAAGGAATATAGCTTGGGTCTGAACTGAAGGTAGGTAATATTAGCTGATTTCTGTACCGTATTGAGTAGTTTATATTTCTGGGTAAGTCTTCTCGCTTTATGGCCAATGCGGATATTTTCTGAACAATGACCATAAATGAAAGGCAAAATCAAAACTTTTAATATTGAACATTGGGGTTTATATCTGCCGGTTTGACCTATGCTAACGATTATGTAATGTTTTCATCTAATTAATTCATACTGTAACGTACTACGTTACTTACCTTAATTTTGGCTTTTAAAAACATACAAATTCGGCAACATCATACATGTACATCATTCCTCATGATTACAACCTGGGTTTATCGGCAGCTTTAGCAACAATTACGCGCTTTTTAATTGTTTTTACACAGAAACAGTTTTATCAAAATAAAATAGCAATGATAGTTTGAGTTTAGAGTTCCGTGATATGACTGATGTCAAATTGAAAGGTGAAGTTGACAGATGTTTCGGGACACTGACATAATGCTAGTCTAGATCATAGACTCATGTGTCTGATTGGAATCTTGTAGATTGGAACGTAAACAATACGACATTTATGTTGGATACAATTTTATTTGGGTTTGTTAGTCTTTAAACAGCTTGCGCTTATAGACCGCACAGGAAGCCATGCGGTCTGCGATGAGCTATTGGAATGGGAATAAAAATCTACAACAAATTACCTCTGACAATTGGGAACTCTAATTCTATCTTTATATTTAAAAGAAGATTAAAGGATTTTCAGCTAGATAGGGCTTACTATTCCATTAATGAGTTCGTAAATGATAAAACTATGTTTTGAATTGATTATTTCAATGTAAATATATTATTTGTTGTTCCAAATCATGTATGAATTTATTTAATAACTATAGTACATACATAGTGACACAAATATTTAATCTAACAAATTTTGATTTTGCACACCCAATCAGGGTAGAGAACAATATCTTTTATGTAACATCGCCTAATGAACCTATATTGATGCAATAAATGATTTTGATTTTTGATTTCCGTTCTGATAAGTGCTAAATAAAACGTTATTCATATTCTATCAAAGTCTATGCACTGAACGGTGTTTTTGGAAGGGTTAAAAGTACCTTACTATTGTCTGGTAACTCAAATGAATAAAAACTAACTGACTAACTAACTGTATTAAATTAAACTTGTTTGAAAACCTCCATTCAATTGGGAATTGTCGGGCAGTTCAAAGGAATGCCTCCATTAAATTGGAACGGGTTGACAACACCTCCATTCAATTGGGAAAATTGTCGGGCAGTTCAAAGGAATGCCTCCATTAAATTGGAATAGGTTGACAACACCTCCATTCAATTGGGAAAATTGTCGGGCAGTTCAAAGGAATGCCTCCATTAAATTGGAATAGGTTGACAACACCTCCATTCAATTGGGAAAATTGTCGGGCAGTTCAAAGGAATGCCTCCATTAAATTGGAATAGGTTGACAACACCTCCATTCAATTGGGAAAATTGTCGGGCAGTTCAAAGGAATGCCTCCATTAAATTGGAATAGGTTGACAACACCTCCATTCAATTGGGAAAATTGTCGGGCAGTTCAAAGGAATGCCTCCATTAAATTGGAATAGGTTGACAACACCTCCATTCAATTGGAAAAATTGTCGGGCAGTTCAAAGGAATGCCTCCATTAAATTGGAATAGGTTGACAACACCTCCATTCAATTGGGAAAATTGTCGGGCAGTTCAAAGGAATGCCTCCATTAAATTGGAATGGGTTGACAAAACCTCCATTAAATTGGGAATTGTCGAGCAGTTCAAATGAAGCCTTCATTAAATTGGTACAAGTTATAATCTCCATTAAGAAGTTATTTATTAACTAACAGTTTATACATGTCTGAAAAGTTACTATAAAACAGAAAGCTTCACGCATAACAACGAATTACAAAAAAATAAACACACCGGAGAACACAACTGTCTCTTGAGTTTAAGGTCAGAAATCAAGGTGCACATAGAGGGATGGGCACTCATGTTATAGTCGCAATGAAGATTAAACCACAACTGTATATAGGCTGGAATAGAAAGTACAGAAATTGATCGATGTAAGAGTTTACGTAGGAGATCGGGACAAAATTCAAGAGGGAAGGGGAGAGAGTATGGTGTCAGAAGAAGAGAAGCTACTGAATCGAACTTGACCGAAGGGGATACAGTTTATAGTTTATGCAGTTTATAGTTAACACAAATAAAGTAAATTAGCTCTGCTCCAACTATGATCCAATACCCCACACTGTACAATAGAAACGCATCGAACGGCACAAGTGGAATGTTCATCTGAAGAGAGTAGGGACGATGCACTAGGATTCTAGGAACGGATTTGTGGGATAATTAAATTATATTTAGTCTAAAATTTACTGCACAATGTGATTTCTCAATAACATATGTATTAGTAATACGTACAATTGATAGCTAAAATAAATATGAATGATGATACTTGGAGGGGTCGATTACAGACCTATAAATAATAGTTATGATGAGCTTCAAAGAACTGGGGTTTGTTCTTTCCGAATTTATAAATAAGGGAGGGATGTAGTGTATGCGCTATAGCATACATACGCTGTCTCGTGTGTCACTGTATTGGTTAGCTAAAACGTCACTGTCACGAGAGCCGCGGGCGAGAGTGCACGGTGGAGCGGATGGCGAATACGTGGGCATTGCCGAGCCAGTGTAAGGTATTGTAGACGGGGTACCAGCAAACCCTACATGTATGATTTCAAAAAATCTGAATCTTCAGATAAAAAGAATTTTGAAACATAATATTACAGCATATTATTTCTAAATCATTATGAATTTATAATTAAGGTGATTTTAGGGGTTTATGAAACAAAATTTAGGGATAAATATTTTTGAGAGTTGGTAACACTGTAAGGAGGTGACACTGCCTGGCGGTCAAACAGCATTGTTACCAGTACGTACGTAGCGTTACAACGAGCAAAGAAGCATGGAAAGCTTTATGTACAGTATTCGAAGATAAAAGTCAAACACAAAGTGGTGGATGCATCCGATTCTTCAATGAGTGAGTACATTGAGAGTATAATGAACTTGGTTCAACAATTAGCTGACATTAACAAGACGATAGAAGATAGTGAGGTAGCTGTCTATTGTCTGGATTGCCAGTTGAATATGATGCTTTAGTAGGTATCCAACTTAGAAACTGCCTGTATGACATCTAGCTTGTCAAGTAAGCTCGTTCGTTCACGCCTTCTTCAAGAGAAATTTCGTAGTGATGGAAGGGCGTGTTGACTTGCAAAAGAACTCGTACTCTATAGCTAGGGATACACATAGCTTGCATAGCTTGCACACTAGTGCGGGGACAGGCTTGAAAATCGCAAATAGTTTAAACAAAGATCACTCAGAATGAAAGTAAAAGTTACACACGTTTTTTCATCACTTTGATATCACTTAATTCTGGAACGGTTTACTTGCTCGTGATGCCCGATGATGATGCCATCGCGACACCAACGTCTCCCGGCTGACCCACAACGGCAATTGATACGCCGCTCTGCTGCGTAAAGTACTTGTGCTGCTCTTAATGACCGGCGCAAACCATATAGGCTGATTTGGTTGTTGATGAAGTTATTTGACATCTGCGGTGTAACTTGTAAAGTCCGTCGACCGCAAAAATGCACACGACACAAATCACTAAAACAGCAATGTTCATCATTGAAATATTTTGTTTTATTTTTTCCTGCACATGCACACTGTTATTGTCTCCAATAGCGTTTTGTGTTATGAACACATCTTCTTTGTCCACTTTTGACTGACACATTTTTGTTTTTTTTAAGTCAGATTACTGAAAAATTATTTTATTTGGAGGCGCGCGCGCCGACGTTTTCCCCGCTCTCGGCTGCGCGCGCATCCCAAATATGGCAGGGTCGCCATGCGGGGAATTGATACGACTGCACCCTAGTGATTTTATTATGCTCCGTAACATTACAATATACATACTTACTTACTACTACTACACCTCACTAGCATACCAGCTCCTTGCAAGTGCCAGTTACAGTCATGTGTATTCGCTAACTGGCATGCCTGTAACTGGAAGCTGGCTTGTTGCATTGCAAGTAGCTAGCGCAACATTTGATTTTCTCTCATGCCCGTTGAGGGAGGGGTCGCGGGGGGCTGTTAACCCACGGCAGGTAATCACAGAACATCGTCTATGCTCTTAGAAGTGACCTGGGCTAGATGAGATTGGTGAACATGAACACTTTGAACAGGCTTCATTCATTCAATTTCATTCCGTAATTCATTATTTTTAATATCAGACGAAGTTTTGTTAGTGTTTTTTGACTTTTTGTGAAATAACGCCCGCCATATTTTCCCGGTCCCGCACAGTTTCGTCAATTTCTCTTTTTCACTTTGCTTGCTTACGAAAGTTGCGAAGCGATTAATGAAGAAACAAAAACTAGGTACTTGAAATTAAAACCGTTGCTCTTTAGAATTACATTAAATTTTATCATACTTATCATTTCTATAATGACAAAGATCACAAGGTTAAAAACCTGTATCATCAATCAACAACTGCTAACAGACAAAAACGTAAGTAGAGCTAAGCCTGTGCCGACTTAAATTACATGAAATAGCATCTTGTTAGGTTACAGAATAATTTATTACATTTAGGTTATGTTTGTTTTAGAATAATAATGTCTTCTCGCAGTCTCGCTCGCGCTGCATTGCTGATTGTAGCTGAACAATCAACTCGTGCCAGCTATTTCGATTTTTTGGCTCTCGAGACCAGAGGAAAATTTAGTTGGACTTGGTACAGCCACATGTTTCAGTTAAATGCGGACCCGAAATAAAATAAAAAACTATTTCTGTTTCTACATAGCTCACTTTTTAAACTTAACAATTCAACAATAACTTGACTTGTTTGCTGACAATCTAAGCATAGTTTGTAAGAATTTTATGATGTACTAGCGGCCCGCCCCGGCTTCGCACGGGTATTTAACAAAAAAATCATTAAAAATTATAATACACACATTATTGGAGTTTTAGTAAAGATCTCTACTTTTATTGAAATTAGACATCAATATTTATACGATACTAACGTCACTCAATTGTTTTGCCTTCCCGGAACCTCTCTAACTTTATGGTATGGTATTAAAGTTCAAATTGGCTCTACATTTTAGGAAGAAAACGTTTGTATGGGAAAAAGAAAAGGGCTGTTTTAGGGGTTTTCCCGGCAATTATTCAGATTTTTCTCGCCGTAAAAACCATTCTTGGGCTTCAACGAACATTTTAAAAAAAGAATTGGCAAAATTGGTCCAGGCGTTGTTGAGTTATGCGCTTACCAACACATTTTGCGATTCATTTTTATATTATAGATATAAGCCATATTTAAAATAGTTAGCGTGTTGGTGTTTAACTGTAAGCTACTATTTGTTTTTATAAATAAATAAATAAGTCTTATTCCTCTTTCTATATAGCTAAAGAAAATAAAAACTGATTACTATTATTTAGTGATGCCCTGTTGCTGTGATCTTTTAATAATGTCGGCAGTTGAAAGTTCAGCTTTAACAAACGAAAGGTTTCTATGATGGCATTCATTCCTTATCAAGAGATTACTCCGACGAACCAGTAACATATGGAGCAGACGATCTTTGTGGTCATCACATATCCACAACAAATTGTCTATTTTTGACAACATCATCGGAACTTCTTGCTGAGAAATATGTCTTTCATGAAGAATCGGTTTACCTTGAACTTCAAAGCATGATGTAACAGTATCGAATAATTTGCACAGATTTAATGTGGGATTATGTCAGACTCTTTATCTTGCCACCACTCACGAAGTTGTATGTAGCTATACATTGATGACTCACATCGTTCTGGGTCTTTTATTTTAAGGCGCAGGTTTCCAAAAATGGGGTTATTTAAAGCTATCTTTCTGTGTAATTCTGGTCTAAAAAAAATCTAATAAAAATATATGTTAATCTACTTGATATATAGCAGGACACCTTCAGGCCGAAAAATGCAAAAAATGTATTTATATATTGAAAACAAATGTGCAAAGTCCCCATTTCCTAAAAGTTTAATACTACTTTACTCCTAAACTATATATGTAACAAAGACTTGTTAATACCATCAGCTTATAAAAAAATATAATACCCAGGACACCTTCAGGCCATTTTTTGAAAATACTGCTTTAATTATTTTTTGCGAATTTTTTACGTATTTCATACTAGCAAATCGTCACGTACACCCCTCAGTCGCCCATAAAGTCAGTGCGGGACGAGCCGCCGTGCTGAACGGACCTGTGCCACTTTTCTCCGCATATTTTTGTAGCTGAAAGTCGTACGATGAACTACCTATAGGCTATGAGTGGTAGGTGCATAGTGCCGCGGCGAGTTAATTGCCTACTCTTGCGGTGATGCATAAGGTTGTCACTTTTATTTTTAGTTAAATACTAGCTGACCCGGCGAACTTCCTTCCGCATAAGAGGCAATAAATGAGCAGATTTAGGATTTTAAAATTAATTAACGTTAGTAATAAATAAACTCGCATAAAACAAAAACATCTTCAATTCACAACTTCAATATCAACCATAGACAACATTACGTTTAGCTGTCAGTTGTGTTTTGTTACACCATGTCAGTTGCATTTTGGTATACCATTTACAACAAATGAATGATTAATTTTATTATTTATGAGTATCATATTTTATCTTATTCCGGACGAAGACAAATGCAAAAAATCAAAGATTATAAAAATCGGTCCAGCCGTTATCGACTTATACCTAAGTGGTGTAACTAACATGCCTTTTTTATAGATTATATTATCTGTGTATTATGACAGCGCAAGGTGTTTAATCATGTAATTTATTAAAATGTTTTACCAATTCATAAATGGGTTGCATATTAAAGACATTTTAATAATTATAAATTAATAAATACGATTTATTATAAACTATACAAATGAAATAGTCAGTGAGAGCAGCAAATCCAAGCGAGCGAGCAGTGTAGTACATAAATGCGCGCGATCAAACGCGTGGCACAGCCCTACTGAGTCCCAGGCCGGTCCCTGCGTACACGGCGCTCGCTACTCACTCACGCGCACATTCAAATGGCGCGGCAGTGACTACTAGCCGTGCCCCGCGGCTTCGCCCGCGTGGGAATTGATGTGTTGTACAAACTTTAGAACGCCATTGCACAACCTCTAGGGGTTTTCTTAAATATAAAAAATACGTATTTAATTATTTACTTTATAGTTTATTTGTACCTACTTTTAAGAAAATCCACATAAGGAATAAAAAAAAGCCATACAAACTTTAAAACTCTATGGCACACCCCGTAGAAGTAATACATATCTATATACATATAATAAATCTGTAACTCATCACTGTCTGTACATTGAAGATAAATGAGAAAAACTTTTACTGGGGGCCTTTATTAACGCAATAGAACCCAAAACAATGGTTTTTAGAATTTTTGTCTGTTTGTCTGTTTGTTTGTGCGCGCTAATCTCAGAAACGGCTTAACCGATTTGGATGCGGTTTTCATTAATATATTGTGGTTTTCTCCACTTAACATATAGTGATTGTTTTATTTCAATCGGTTCATAAATAAAAAAGTTATATCAGTTTAAAGCATCACGTCGGAAATTTGGTCGAGTCGATTAGATTATTGTAGCCCGAATAGCATATAAGTTCCTTTTTAACCCGGAAAAAGATTCTTGCGGGATAGTAGGGAATACCATGGGTGTAAACGCGAACCGCAGCTACCCCTATCACCATCCCCATCCCCCACATTTATGTAAATGCGAAAGTGTGTTTTTCTGTTGGTTTGTTCGGCTTTCACGGCGTAACAAAACAACGAATCAGGGTATTATTTTGCATAAAGATAGTTTATGCGCCGGAGAGTAATATAGGCTACTTTTATCCCGGAATAATGCATGGGTTCCGTGGGAAAATCTAATATAACGAAATTTTTCGAAATCTTTTACATGGTTGCTAGGCATCATTCTGTTGAATTGTTTACATGTCAGGAAGAATATTATTGGCATGACAATTATTGGTGTGGATACACACGTAACAATTTATCGTAGCGATGTATCTGTTCTAATTGCTAACCGATCTCCGGTTATATCGAAAGTGTGCCTGAAAAATCGTTGTAGAATTTCTGGTTTGCGCAGATGAGCGACGGCAGTAACATTTTCTGTTCGATAAATCATTGTTGACCGTATTTGCATAATTTTGATGGTAGCGTGTGTTTTGCTGCAATAAAACTGACGTCGGACACGGGCAAACAAAAAGGACCTCTTTGTAAGACGCGTCCGCGCGAAAATTGAAAGAAGAAAAATATTAGAACATTTTATACAAAGCTACAAAAACGAAAATCAAAAGATGATTGTGATTAGTGATGTTCGAAATCAAAAATCAACATACTGTAATAAAATAATATAGAGCCATCTATTTAATCCTAAGTTAGTGATTACACTATACGCTCTAATCAAACCCAAGACGTTTAAATTTGTAACGATATATCGTTACGTGTGTAGCAGACATGATCTTATTATACCTTATTTACTTAGAACTACTTGGTATTGACGTTGATGTTGCGGGCTACAATAAGGGTAAGCGTATGTTGAGACGCAGGCGACGGAAGCGCATGGCATAGTCCATGAGCGATGCTGTAAATTACACAGATACACTGTAATAAAGTACAAAAAACTGGGATCAAGAACAGTATTCAAGTTGACGAATAAACTGGGTTTAATATTAAACTTATACAACATTTCATCACTTTAAAAAGACAAACTAATAACTAGCTACGTCTGTTCTAACTTTATTGCACCAGCAAAAGAAAAGGCAAGCAACGACCGGCAGGTACTTTTCTGGTGATTTTCTCTTTTTTTTCTGGCGCGATAACGTTTACTATTTCGGAGGAGGCTATTTACCATCCTAAAGATTTAGTGTTAGATTATGAAATTAATGAGTTATTGTTAGTTACAGTTTATAATACCGTTGCTTCTATGTCTTCATGCTTTTTTAAAATACGTGTTATGTATGAACGTGTGATATAAATACTATCCAACGCATTGATTAATACGCACTAACTTAATTTAGAAAAATAATAATTGTTGCCGCAAAAAGAAAAAAGAAACATTGTATGCTGATCTATGCTTATGCATATATATTACAAAAAATGCTTATGCATATATATTACAAGCGCTGCCCCGCACTGCATCGATTGCGTCTCAATATACGCTTAGCCTAAAGATTTGGACACGTGGGAACTTGGGAAGCAAAGAGTTTGCATAGATTTGTTTTTTTTTATGAAATAGTTTCGATATGTAGTAGAAAAAGTATTATGGTGTGGATATATAGACCCAGAGCCTACGACAGTCAGACCTTCGTTTTTTAATGTAAAAGCTGAAAGTTTTTCTGTGCATGCCCCCTATATAGTACAGGTAAGAACATCCTGCGAATATTATAGAGTTTAGTTTGTGGTTACTTGGGCAGATAACAGGAAGTGCAGGTGTATAAATTAGTACCCTAAATTCGTTAAAGTATAAAGCTCAATTTTTTTATATCTTCTTCGGGATAACTTCAGAAATTCATCTGGCTGAAATTTGGTACAGGAATAGATAATAGGACGGAATAATATATAGGATACTTTTTATTCCTGGAATAGGTTCTCATGGGTTGCGGGAACTGGATCAAAATTTCTTGATTACTGTTGGTCGCGATAACCGACATCCACGCGGGCGAGGCTGCGGGCACCAGCTAGTCAAAAAATTAAAAATGCGTTTTCAATGATTTACTTTTAAGGTTTATTTGTACCTATTTTTGAGTCAATCGAACCAAGGAATGACATTTTTCATACAAACTTATCTACCTTATTTAACCCCTTTCAGAGTTGACTTTTCAAAATTAGATTAGCTTATGTGTTAGTCCAATACCTAAACTGTCTACATTCTAAATTTCATCAGTCAAATTCGGTTCAGTAGTTACGTGGTAACAAACATTCACACACACACAAACTTTCGCATTTATAATATTATAGTAGGATGTTGCTACTGTGTATATATGTAGATACGGCGGGCTCGATTAGTAGAGGAGGTACCGCGCCGCGCCGCATGGCGAGAGCGTCGCTTCGGGCGCGTTGGCCGCAGATCGCGTAATTTTGGTGAGGGGATGCGCGGAGTGCGCGGAGCAGTTTCACTTGATCAAGCAAGGTCAACGACGTTATGCAAGCTCTTAAGCTTTGCTCACAATTCTCACATAGCCCCGCAGTTTTTTTTAGCACGGAGGCTGTTTTTCGAACGAATCGAGCAAATTATTTTCCATATGAACATATTCCGCATCATCGTCAGGCAGGACGCAGGACAGCATCATCAACCTCGGGTAGGTGTAGAACGGGAATTTCAGTATCTTGTTCTAAAGTTTTTCAGGTTTTCGGCGAAAAATTGAGAACGAAATTGAACGGCGGAATTTTCAATTTGTCTAAACAAATCTTCGAAATCAATAATAGCTTAACTATTATCCTTTTCACAGTTTGCCCCTCTACCAACTGGCGTAATTAATTTCGTCATAATGTTGGATTTTAAAGCAGCTGTGAAATGATGACACGTTGGGTTATTGTTTGTAGGAAAATGTTGTCGCATCATTTCAAAAAGGTTTTCTAAACAATTGATTCAACTGAAGTATTTGAACTAGCCGTGTGTCGTTCATGAATGAATCCTTCAATTGGATTACTTCAGTTGGCGTGTGTCTTTCGTCCACTAGTCCAGTAACAACAATTCAACTACTTCAGTACTTCACATACTTCACTTGCTCCACCGGCAGCGAACGATCCGAAACACGAACGCGCCGAGCACCACGCGATAGATATGATAATGCTGTCACGCTCTGTTGTACGTTTTGAAGTAATCGTCTATTTCACTCTAACTTTGGCTCGGATACGTCATGTATTATGATCGTTCGAGAACGATTTAATTTTTTGTTAAAACTTTTGTTTAAGTACATTGCTTGTTTTATCAGAAAGCAAATTTTGAGCTACCATGCAAAATGGCAATGTACAGTTTACAAACACGTTTGTCGAGTTTGATTATTGGTAAAATGAAGCAATCCCAATAGCGCATTGTTTTCATTTGTAAGTTTTCGAGTAGTTCTCGAAATGCGATTTTTTTATGATTATGAGCTTTAGTGCATGGCGTTAGTTTTTCTGTATGATTATGAGCTTTATTGCATGACGCTACGGCTCACATTATCTAGTATATCTGTTTATTACTAGTTTACCAACCATCTCTTTAAGTTTGAAATTGAAACAATCAAATTCAAAGTACTATTGAAGTTTAATGCGCGAAGGTTTATGTTCTAAGCCTGATCAAGTATGAAGAGAAGTCTGTATTATTCGATGAAGTATGAATTATAGCCCAGTCATATTAGGTAAAAAAAGGGGTCAACCTCGGAATGAAAGATAATAAGCTGCAAATTGGTATGAACCTTTGTTTTGTCATTCTAAATGTTGTCTCAAAAGTCACAATCGTTATCGTGTCCGCGTCCAAGATATTCAAGGTCAAAGGTCACAAAATCGGTTTTTCGCGAATATCTGGCTTCCTATCGGTTAAATGAGATTTGCATTTATTATAAAAGTTGTAGGCTATAAAATTCCCTACAACTTTTGTTTAAACTTTTTTTTCATACGACTAACCGTTTTGAAGGTAGAGCGCGAAGAGTGCACATCGTACAGTCATATACGGCCTAATGCAAGGTCAAGCGTGAGTTATGGTTATCAGTACGTTATAAAGTCAATTATTTACTTGGAAATTATAATTATTAAACAATGCCTATTATTTATGTACTAACTATTAATTATTTATATTTAATTAAAGTAAGTAACTTGATTATTTATATATAATTATTCATATTTAACTATTTAAGTATAAAATATTATTAATTCTGGATTATATATTTTAGTTTTATTTTAAGTTAACACGACATTATATATCTTTTCTTTAAAACGCGTAAATTTCTCAATACTTATATACCTGGAAATACTTGTCCCTACCCTATGCCCTTTTCTATTCATTGCCGGTAAACATGGGCGCTATCAGCACTTTCTGGCAACGGCTATCTAACCGTTAATTGGTTTTAATATCGATACTGATAACCGTTGCCGGATATCCGGATCAAAGCGGGTTTTTTTTTTTTTTTGTTTTGTTATGGCGTCACACGATTAGTGTATTTGCCAGTGTCAAGTATAAATATTTCAAACTCAGAGAGTTGAATCAAGTTTAAATGATGATGATGATGATGATGAGATGATGGGAGACGCATGAGCCTTTTTTAGGTGTGCATTTAAGTTCCCTGTTGTTGTTTTATAGGAAAATGTTTGTTTGCAATATTTACATATCGCAAAAATATTGTCTCTTTTCTCAAAATGAGTCCACATCATACCCTTTCTATTTCTATTAGACATTTTTCTAAATCACAGAAAAGTTCAATAATAAATAGTTTTGTACACGACTTATAAATAACACTAACCCTACTTAACTACTTTCTAAAATAAAACTTTTTTTATATTTACACTCTATCACAACCTAACTTACTATTTTTTAAAATTAAATCAACTCAATGCGAAGAACAAAAAACTTTAAGGAACGCACAAGAAAAAAAAGTAAACAAACTTAACTTCTATCTAGCGGTCTAATAATTCCACCTGCGCGCGGTCGAACCAATTCTACATGTCATGAATATCGCATATTTTGTAAAGTAATCACGACCTTAAATCAATGAGCACAAAGTTTAACTATATTAACCCTTTAGAGGTCAAATTATAATGAACGGTCCCGGCTTCCAGCGCATGCGCTCTAGCAACAAACCACTGTCCATTATAGTTTGATCTATCAATATTCAATTCCTCTCTGTTTTACATATCACGAATGATAGAGAGGGCATGGTTATTGGTCGTTCGGTTACCGCAACCTAGCCAAACTAGCGATAGCGAAACGTCACGAGAATCGAAACCAACTAGCCAACAACTGTGTGTCAGTTAGTTGGCAACGTCGCGTCCCCGTCAGTTGATAAAATGGATATCTGATAGCCGCTGCTAACCATATCAATATCGGTTGGGTACGTTAGAGGCACGGCAACCGTTTTCAGTTACGTTTCGCTATAGCGGACACATGTTTAATTGCCGGGACAGATGTTCTATAGTATTCAAGGCCACTCTCTCCACTTTGTATGAGTCAAGATTATTCGTTAGTTTGAAATTGTACCGTTGCAACTACGGATGTACGGTTTTAAGAGCTATGGCTGATTTGTGTTTTATATGTGATAAGAAACTTTCAGAAGGTGTTTCTGTGAATGTCGTACGTGGTTTACAAACTTTAAAAACTGCAAGTATTGAAAGAAATGATGGACATATAGACTATTTAAATACTTTAAGTTCTGTAAATGTGCATTCCGAGTGTCGAAAAGTGTACACGAGTAAAAATGTTATTATTGCATCAAAACGACGCACAGATGAGAGTGAACCTTCAACGTCAAGTGCACCTCGTAAAAAACGAAATGAAGTCTTTGATTTTGGAAAGTTATGCTTATTTTGTGGCCAAGAAGCTGATGAAATAGCAGAAAAGAAAAAAAAATTAAAGTATAGACGGACAATAAGTAATGTAAGTACTCTTGCATTCAAAGACAACGTAATTAAGAGAGCAGAAGAACGAAACGATTCCTTAGGAGAATTAGTAAAGGAACGTATATATTACGAGTATGATTTGATCGCTGCTGAAGCAAAGTATCATACTATTTGCTATACCAACTTTTTAACCCGAGTACCATCTGCAGATAAAAAGCCTCGCCAAGATGATCAAGTCACTCAAGCAATGAAGGAGATTTTTTATTATATAGAAAATAATGAAGATTCTCAATTTACTTTGAAAGAACTTAAAGATGTCCCTACGGAATACATACCTGACGATAAGACAATTATTACAAAATTACAACAAAAGTATTTAACTGATATAATAATCACAAAAAAAATTGGATCATTTACAATTATAACTTTCCGTGATACACAGCTTAACGTATTATCAAAAGCTTGGTACGAAAATAAAAAAAGTACTCCTGTAGAAGAACGTCTACGGATTGTAGAAGCTGCTGCGGCTATTATTAGGGAAGACATCAGATCATCTGTAGTTGAAACAAAAACGTATCCACCTCCGAATAAAATGCTAGATTGTATTAATGAAGAAATACCAAAAACATTATCACATTTTTTGGAAGAAATGATATTAAAAAATAGAAAAGGACAAGTAGATCATTTAAAAACGAAATGCACATCTATTAGCCACGCAATAATGGCTTCGATACGAGAACGTTCATTTTCATCACAGCTACTGTTGGGCCTTTCCGTATTTCTTCACAGAAGATATGGGTCTAAAAAATTGTTGGATGTTTTATCATCTTTAGGATTTGCTGCATCATATAGTAATACCATACAGTATGAAGTTTCAGCAGTTTACCATCCACAACCTCGTATTTTACCATCAGAGTCTGGTGCGTTGGTACAATATCTTGGAGACAATGCAGATATTAATGTCAGTACTCTTGACGGTAATAATACTCTTCACGTTATGGGAATGATAAAAATAATTACTCCGAAAGATGCTGTAATTTATGATGATCGCATAAAAAAATGTACAACTAAACCGAGTGCAAAAGAGTTAGCAGCAATATCACATGTATCTCTTTTAGCATATGAAAAGCCAGTTGTACCTGGGTACAGCAAGATTCAAGTCCAAAATCTACATGATGATCAAGTACTGATTGAAAAAAAATTTAATGCAGTTGATTTGTTGTGGTTATACGGAAAATGGAAGAATCTTTCACCGTTGCCAGGGTGGAATGGCTATCTTCAACAACTTACGAAAAATAATCAAAATTTTTCAACTTCTCAGGTTATATTTCTACCTTTCATTGATCATCCTGCCAGTAATTTAGACAACTTTACATAGTGCTATAAATATTGCCAAGTCACATCAACAAAAAACGTGCATAATTACATTTGATCAGCCCCTGTACTCAAAAGCACGTGAAATGGTTGCTGCGTCAGATGCAAACTCAGACTTGTAACAGTTGTCAAACTTGGAGGATTTCATATGCTCATGTCTTTTCTTGGATGCATAGGACATGTAATGGACGGTAGTGGTCTCAAGGAAGCTTTAAGTAAAATATATGCTACAAATTCGGTCGACAAAATGTTGAATGGTCACGCTTATGCAAGAAGTATCAGAGGCCATATATTATTACGACTTGCATTATCAATAAAGATTTTTGAAGAGATGAAAATTGAAAATTGTGTGTTAGATGAGTTAATTGAACAGATAACTAGTCGCGATGTTTCCTACGAAGATGTTGAAGGATGTACGAGCAGCTCCAACTCGTTAATTGATCAATTTCAGGATAAACTAAAAGAATTAAAAGCTCGAGGTCCCACGGCACAGTTATGGGTGCAATATTTTGAAATGGTATCAATAGCCCTAGATTTCATTCGCGCTGAAAGGCTGGGACTTTTTCAAGAACATTTGGATGCAGTGCGAAAAATGCTGCCCTATTTTCATGCTGGTGGTCATTTCCTATATGCGAAGTCAGCTCATTTGTATCTTCAAGATATGTTAAAACTTGAGGAGACAATGGATCAACAGGCTTTTGAGAACTTTAAAAACGGATTCTTTACTGTAAAACGAACAGAAAAATTCAATTCTGGTACATGGACAGACATGGTAATCGAGCAAAGTCTGATGAAATCTATGAAGACAGAAGGAGGAGTATCTCGAGGCCGAAGTACACAAGAAAGTGTTCTATGTAAGTGGGTATATGCTATGTATGCCACGAATACAATTTGTGAAGAAATTGAACGGTTTTGTAACATTTCTTTCGATTCTGTGGACCAACATGTTGATGCTAGAGATTCACGAATAAAAAGGGATGATACTGATGTAAATGAACTGGTTGGTTGGTTTACGCTTCATAATCCCTTTCCAAATGCGAATCAGTTGGTATCCTTAGCTTCAGGAATCGTTGGAAATGACCAAATTAATTGTCACCGAGCCCATGAAATCGGATTGCAATCTATGGTAAAGATAACTGGTTTGAACTTCAACGAAATAAAGTTAAAACGCGTCGATAAGGTTTTACCGCTTTCAGCCATTAACAAATCTGTCAAAATTAATGATTGTAAAGTTTCTATAGATCCAATGTTACTTTTCCAGAGAATAACTGTAAGCAAAAAATTTGAAAGTAATTTACAAGAATATCTTCAGTATGAACTAAGTCCGTATCCGACATCTTTATTTGATAGTAATGGCATGAGAAAAACCACGAAAGCAACATTATATGACAATATGATGCCTGTCGTTATCGATCTTGATGAAAATAATGTAACATACATCATCGATGGTGGATTTCTTCTGCATCGCGTCGTATGGAGCAAAGACGATACTTTCTCTATTATTTTAAATAAGTACATTAAATATTTACAAACATATTATGGCTCAGCAATTGTTGTTGTATTTGACGGATATTCGGACTATAGTAAAAATATTAAAGCACTGGAACAACAAAGAAGAACTGCTGCACTTTCAAAATCATATGAAGTTTGTTTTGACGAAACAATGGTTGTGCCAATCAGTCAAGAAAATTTTTTATCAAATCGGTCTAATAAAAAAAATTTTATCGACATGCTTGTTGAAAAATTTAAAACTGTTAATATCACAACAAAACAAGCCAGAGATGATGCTGATGTTCTCATCATTGACACAGCTATTGCCTTATCAGAACATCAAAAGACTGCTGTCATCATAGGAGAAGATATCGATTTGCTCGTTATTTTAATTGGACGTACTCAGTCACATCATCAGGAAATTTTTTTCAAAAAAGTTGGCAAAGGCAATGTCAAAACACAAATATATTCTACTAAAAGTTTTGACCAATATCCTCGTACTAAAAAGCACATTTTATTTTTACACGCATTCAGTGGCTGTGACACGACTTCTGCGCTATTTAAAAAAGGAAAAAAAACTGTTGCTAGAGCATTGGAAAAAATTCCTGATTTAGATAAACTGGTGGAAGTATTTCAACAAGAAAACTGCCCAAAACAAACATTATTAGAAAATGGAGTGCGCATCTTGTTGGCATTATATAATGCTCCAAAATCTGAGGACAACATTGATCATTTCCGCTACACGCAATTCATCAAATTTACAAAACTAAATAAACCTGTACAACTGTCAACACTTCCACCAACAAGTGTAGCAGCTCATCAACACATAAAACGTGTCTACTACCAGATTCAAACGTGGTTAGGGAAGGACTTAGAACCTCAAGAATGGGGCTGGATGCTTGAAAATGAAATCCTGGAGCCCATACGAACGTTATTACCTCCAGCACCAGCCTAACTACTAAACGTAATATTTTGCAATTGCAAAAATGGTTGTGGTTCCCGCTGTGGATGCAGAAAATCAGGGCTACAATGTTCTTTAGCTTGCGGCCAGTGCAACGGACAAGCTTGCCTCAACGCTTCACTGTATCCAAGTAATCCCGATGAAGAAAATACATATGATCCCGATATTCTGGAAGGTTTGGAGATGAACATGACAGATAATGAGGATGATGACAATGAATCGAACATTTTTGAGCGACAAGAATAAGAAGACGACGAAGAAGAAGAAGATAATTAGCTTCCATTTCCAATTTCATTACAATTAAAATCAACAAAGATACTTTTGATATTTGAACTCACATTTTGATAAATGTATATTATGCCGTATTTAATAATAAATAAAAATATGTGTAAAATATATACTCTTACTATCATTTTAACTTAAAATAAAACTAAAATATATAATCCAGAATTAGTAATATTTTATACTTAAATAGTTAAATATGAATAATTATATATAAATAATCAAGTTACTTACTTTAATTAAATATAAATAATTAATAGTTAGTACATAAATAATAGGCATTGTTTAATAATTATAATTTCCAAGTAAATAATTGACTTTATAACGTACTGATAACCATAACTCACGCTTGACCTTGCATTAGGCCGTATATGACTGTACGATGTGCACTCTTCGCGCTCTACCTTCAAAACGGTTAGTCGTATGAAAAAAAAGTTTAAACAAAAGTTGTAGGGAATTTTATAGCCTACAACTTTTATAATAAATGCAAATCTCATTTAACCGATAGGAAGCCAGATATTTGCGAAAAACCGATTTTTGTGACCTTTGACCTTGAATATCTTGAGACGCGGACACGATAACGATTGTGACTTTTGAGACAACATTTAGAATGACAAAACAAAGGTTCATACCAATTTGCAGCTTATTATCTTTCATTCCGAGGTGAAAGCCCTAATATGACTGGGCTATTAAAGAAAACCAATGAGAATGTAATACTTTAAAACCGTGCATCGAACACCCATTCAAAAGACATCATTTCATATGTCTTCGTTCTCTACGAACGCCAAACAAAAATATCTTTTGAGCCACTGAAGTAAATGAACTACTGGACTAAATGAGTGATATACTTCAGTGTGATAAGAAGAAGCGTATATATTTTTTCATTCTAGTGACACATTCTGCGCATGGCTAATTTGAACCCTTCGGCTCAACATACTTCCAAATATCTTCCAACGATGAAAGCTAAGTAACGTATCCCTGGAGTGCCTGGTCGCGTCTTACGTTCTTAAGTCTCGGAAAGCTATCAGATTTGAGGAAATACATTGTTTTTTTTATAATATCTCCACAATTCAACATGGTTAGTTTCCTTGGAGACATTTTCTCTTCTGTTCCTGATTGTCTTTTCTGAATGAAGAAGCCCACAAGCCAAGCATAATTTTAGTACTGAACTTGGCTCTCCTTTTTTACATTTTTTATTTTTTATATGTTTTTGGTGGGATTGCCTTTTCACTTTTCACATCCATCTCATGCAGTCATGTACGCAAACTAAATTTTGTCTATAACAAAATAAACAATTATCTTTATGAAAATAGGCTTATATTATAATAGGCTTTTATTTCGCCTAAAACAACAACAAACAAATGCCTACAAATATGAAAAATTGTTATGTAGGAACAGACTTTGGATGGATGTGATGTTATGTGTGGATCTAGATGTGTGTATGTAGCCAGTTACCCCAGTCCAGGTGTAGCGTGGCGCCATCTTCGACCGCATCGTCACTTAACGTCAGGTGACTTGTGGTCAAACGCTACCCTGTAAGTAAAAAAAAAGACAAAAGAGGAACGATTTATTTTTAATTGTCTTTATTTTTTCTAGGTAGGCTGAATGATTCAGCCTGAATCTGAAGATTTGTTTGACAGCAATATACTGTTTTAAACTACCATGGTCAAAAACATTATAACATAATAAATAAGAAGATCTCTGAACTCAAACAAATTCGCCATGTTTGCATGTTTGGAGAATTCATTCAAAAAGATAGGCATTCGAAGTAAGCTAGAAGAATTCAGCAACCAGTTTGGCAAAAAGACTACGGCATCAACCTTTATGAAGAAGATGATAAAGCATTATATGCACTACTTTCAGCGAACCAAGGGGATATACCACGAAGCTTTCAGAAAATAGAAGAAAGGAGAGATAAAATGGTTTGGAAGGATGCAATAAAAGAAGAGTTTAGAGTCTTCGAAGAAAGTGAAACATGGAAAATAGTACCAACACCAGAAAGAGAAAAGTTGTGAGATAGTAAGTGGGTTTTTACAAAGAAAAATATAGGAGAACAAGAAATATATAAAGCGAGATTAGTAGTACGTGGATTTCAACAGAAAGAACATATTGAAGATATTTACTCACGAGTTTTTAAGTTACAAGCGCTAAGAGTAGTGTCAGTAGCAGCATTTATAGAGAATATTCGGTTGTCACATCGCACTAAAATTAAGATGCACTTAAATTTGATTTTGACAGGACTAAGTTGAATTGACTACGATAGAGATGCTACCAGTCTGTCCAGTTTGAAGAATGAACAAAATTGCAAAATATAAGACATCTGTGGTTCTTCTTTCTAGCACTGTAAGGCACTGTTGCCAGCGCAGTGGGTTCTCCACTAGATCTGGTTATTTTAATATGCAAAAATTACGAAGTTTTAAGTCGCTGATATGCACATGCATAATATGACAGCGAAGCACAGTCACAATCTTTGTTCCCAAGTCAAGTGCTAAAAGATAACTCTATTATTAAGTGACATTTTTGATAATATAAACGAGAGCCGCGGGCGAGAGTGCACGGTGGAGCAAGGTGAATCGAACATATTTGTACAAAACTTAAGCCAATTTTCATACGCATTACGTTTATTAAGAAAAGTCGCAAATGATGAAGCACTCTTAAATGCATATCATGCCTATGTGGGGTCCACGCTCAGGTATGGGATCTTGTTCTGGGGGAACTCTACGAATAAAGAGATGGCTTTTAAAGCACAAAAAAAATGCATAAGGGCAATATGTAAGCTACAACAAACTGACTCCTGCAAGCTCTATTTTCAGAAGCTAAGGATTTTAACTCTCCCTTCGCTTTATATTTTAGAATCGGCATTGATTGACAAAAGAAACCTGAGTGACTATGATCATTTAAGTAGCTCACGGCATCAAAATAGATTGAAATCAAAAAGTAGTAGGACCACATTGTACAACAAAAGCACATTCTGTATGCGAGTTAAATTGTATAACAAAGTTCCACCTAGAATAAGAGAGCTACAATCAACTGACATTTTTAATAGACATTTTAAGATTTTTAATTGACAAGGCATATTACTCAATAAATGAATATATAAATGATATTAATAATTAATGTAATTCAATAAAAAGATAATAATTAATATGATGTAATAAAATGATAATATGTATAATTAAATGTAATAATGTCATATAATATGTAATACTAATTAATTTTAATATTTGCATTCCTAACGGAGCAGTTTTGGCGATTTAAAACTATGTACTAACACCTACAATGTACCCATTTATACTGGCAAATAAACGTTTTGATTGATTGATTGAATACAAGGGCATTGCCGAGCCAGTGCAAGGTATTGTAGACGGTGTACTAGCAAACCCTAAAAGTGGCGCCGAGGTTTTTTTTTTACTATTTACCAATAGCGATGGGCGTTTTCGGATATTTACGCCATCGATGCGCACCGGCATCGGAGATCCGGCATCCGATGCCCGCATCGTTATTTGGCATCGTATATCTCTTTAAAATAAATCGATTTGTAAAAAATCGATTATTTAAATAAAAAATAATCGATTTTCTATATAATCGATTTTATTCAATAATTTTTTTCCAACTATTCGCATTTTTTTGTACATTGTAATAAAAGTAACTTATAACTGCAAATTCGATTGAAATGTGTAGTTTGGCTACACATTGTTTTAATCTCCAATAATACAAACATTATCTTTTATTACTTAAAAAAAGAGAGTAGGTAAAAAAAATCGGTTTATTTTTAGAGAGTAGGTAAAAAATCGATTTTTCAAATTTAGATAATCGATTATTAAAAATCGATTAAATGAAAAAATAATCGATTAATATAAAAATCGATTATTTTTCACATCCCTAGAGTTGCGTAGGTCAAGATATTATGATAATAGAAACTGGTGCGAGCGTGAGCGATAAGATTGTGTGATAGATTAATGAATAATAATTTCAGATTGTTAAAAAAGTTTTTATCATCCCACAATAAATATTATGGTAAAAATGTATAAAACGGGAAATAATTACTACATTCGGCCTTGTGACAAGTAACGCCACGCCATCTATATAGATTTTTAGGTTTCAAAACTTTTAATCGAAAGTAAGAAAAAATAAATTCCGCTATACATAGTAGTTACATATAAATACAATAGATGGCGTTGAAAGATACTATGCGGTTATGACCGAATACGACCGAGACCACGATATCGATGAGGCCCGAATGCTCGATGCCGATGCCGATGCCGAGCAACGCACGAGACGTTACGATGCGCATCCGTTTTTCGATATCTAAGGAATCGGATGCCGGCATCGGGTACTGGCATCGTTATTCGGCATCGTTTTTTAGAAAACGGCCACCGCTATTTACCAACAAGTCACCTGATGGTTAAGTGACGATGTGGTCGAAGATGGCGCCACGCTACACCTGGACTGGGAACTGGCTCTCAAGTGAGGCTGCCAGAACACACCGACTGGTGCTTGGCGACAGATTCTTAACAAGAGGGTGGTAGCTAGCCAGACTAGTACTAGAAAATACCCTACCGCCAAGCTATGGTTTCATCACGATGTTTTCCTTCACCGAAAGCTCAAGCTCATTGTAGGATTCGAATCCACGTCCTACGGATCGCAAGCCGACGTCACAACCACTGAGCCATCATCGCTGGTAAACAAGGTAAACTTCATTATATAAATTAGTAAGTAATTAAATGTAATTATGATTTTATCTTTTTACTTTGTATTTGTTTATCATTAGAAATTAATCGATGACGATATTTTGTATGTTTATTTCTCCTAAACTGAAGGTTATTTTTTTGGGAAAATTTTGGCAGGACTTGGCAATACTAAGTACGTGTTTAGTTATTTATTTTGATTTGATTTATTTTCCTCTTCATAATAATAATTATCACTCTTCTTTTCCCTGTGATTCTCATTATTTTCACTATATTTTATATCACTTTCATCAAATCTCACATCTCTTGTTGTTACTATCTCATCAGTTTCTTGATTCCATACCTTGTATCCTGTTATTGCATATCCTACCATTCTTACTGATGTAGCTCGTTGATCCAGCTTGTCATTTTTGGGTATTATCATCATCCATCCTTTGCATCCAAATACTTTGTTTATCAAGCATCATATCTTTTCCAAACATTTTTGCTGATATTCTATTATTTATTCCCTTTGATGGACATCGGTTAATTAATAAAGTCGCTGTCAATATTGCTTGTCTCCATAGGTATTTAGGCAGGTTTGATTCTTCCAACATGGTCCTCGTTTTGTCATATATGGTTCTGTTCATTCGTTCACTCTTGCCATTCATTTGGGCTATACGGTAGAGTATACTTGATACGTATTTCTTTCCCTTTACAGTATTTCTTAAATTATTTGATGAATATTCTCCACCATTATCGCTTCTTATTCTCTTCACTTTTACTTCTTTTTCTCTCTCCATCACATTTATGTAATTTATTATATTTTGTCTTGCTTCAGATTTTTGCTTTAGTAGATATGTATGAGTGAAGTGGGTCATCGATGATTGTTTGAAAATATCTATGCCCCTCTTTAGTAGGAATCCTGGTTGGCCCTGCAACATCTGAATGAAGTAGCTCACCAATTTGCCTTGATTGCGGTCTTTTAGTGGGTCGAAATGTTAACCTGGTGCTCTTTCCTCTCATGCACAGATCACATACTTTGTTGCTGTAGGGTAACTTCATTATGGCCAAACTTTTCTGGTTTACATGTCCCAATCTTTTATGCCAAATATCTGAGTCTTTTTCTTCGCTTGCAGTTTGACATTGGTGTCGATTCGGCTTTGACACACCTAAACTAAACTAATCCTAAAATTTTTCTAATTTTAGTTAGGAAATTGTTAAAAGCTATTCGGTTGTCACTAAAGATGTGTGTGATAAACGGCTTAAAATTGATTGCAAGCGCTTAGGGCGGCTTGCACAACAATTCTGTTCGTCTGAGTAAAATGCCTCGTTGGTTTGGATTGGTAGTTCTATTGTTGTTTCTATAGATTAATATTGATTACCTACAACTACAATGAATTTGTGGGATTTCTCAGACGATGACAAAGAAATTATAATGTATCTAAGCCGGCCCATGGCAGCAAAAGAACTGTTTCCGAGGTCAAGATTGTTCGAAAAACTTTCAGTGCAGAAATTTCTGCGGAGATTTCGACTATCGAAAGCTACCATAGTGATTTTGTTACAACAAATAGAAAAACATCTAAAAGCAGCACTCCATTTTACGCAAATATTCAACCCTTATGTTAACCAATTAACATGGGTTTGACCATGTTTGACAAAAAAACACAAGGAGCGCGTGATACGGAACGTTTGGCATTAAATGTAATAGTAGACAATGCGACTGTCACGATGTTTTAGTGATTTTCATTAGTTTACGAGGGGCGGCTGATAAGTTTTAGTGCGCTTTGGGTACCCCGAATGCTCACACCGCTTGACAAGCAGCGACGACTCACATGGGAGTCGTCGCGTTGCGAAGAGATTTTGGAATTACCCAAGGACAATTTGGACGAAATTTGTAACCGAATAGTGACCGTAGATGAAACATGGATACGTCAATATGATCCGGAATCCAAACAAGAATCCATGCAATGGATAAAACGGAGAGGCCACCGAAGAAACTCGACGTAAAAAAGTCGGCGTCAAAGATTATGCAACCATTTTTTTGGATAGTGAGGGAGTTTTATTAATTGATTACCTATTACCCTAAAGGAACTACAATTAATGGTCAATATTACGGTAATTTATTGACTCAGGCACGTGTGGCAGTAGTTCAGAAGAGACGTGGGAAATTAGCGCGCGGTGTGTTGTTTATGCAAGACAACGCACCAGTTCACACCGCTCGCATTGCAAAGCAGGCCTTATAAGACACAAGGTTCTCTGTTAGTACTATTCACTGGTCGTCAAAACTGTTTTGGGCTGGTCCAGAGTGGCAGCAGTAATTTCCAGCAGAGCTGCTGTCATCTCCCGCATCCCAGCAGCCAAACTTTCAACTGCTGCTGCCTGTCGCTCCAATGTTTGTTGTAATAAACATTAGTACTAGGTGGGATATATAGCACTATTTTAAATTTATTAACATCTATTGCATACTTATATTCTTGCAAATAAAGTTGATTTATGATTTTAATTAATTGAGTTTTACGATTATTCATTTCTACTCGTACCTACTATCGTCGTACCCGCAACACAAAACAGTGACAGCAGCGCGCATGACTTCGTAAGCCAACTACGAAACAAAATGGCAAACCTTCGTCCCATCCCACCATCGCGACACTCATAACAACAGAAAATGAAAGTAAGGTTAGCAGCACAAACTTTTAGTAATTCTGGGGCGCAAGCAATAGTTTACTGCTCGCAGGAATTGGGTTTGCCTTAGGCTTGTGCTTAATAGGCGGGTCCACACAATAGGTTGGCTCCTCGGTATGATACTGCATCAAATAAACATTCTATTAAAATCTGAATAGAATACATAATTTATGGTTTTTGATCTTTTAGGTGATTCAGGCTGTCCACTAGAACTGTGGCTTCAAACGCCGGTGCTTAATGCACATGAAGGCAGCCCCGAAGCGAACGCAGATGCACATAAAGTCGCGCAATTATGTGGAAAGGTGTGTGGCGCATCACTAGCGCACATCCCTACAGGAAGCACCGCACCGCTGATATATTTCGTTTTCCCCAAAAAAGAAACTCCTCTAACAAACAGTGTTCTTGTAATTAAAATACAGTCAAATTTCTTTTTGTAGTTTGATTCTACAATTGGTGACCGCGACGGAAGAACAAAATTGGAGATATCGCCACGATGCAGAGCAGCGGGGAAAAAGCCGAGAAACCGGGAACGGTCGATCGCGTGTCGGTACGGCTTGCCTGCATTTTGGCCCGAGGATCCCGAAATCTGGTTCGCGCAAATAGAAGCCCAGTTTGAAGTTTCTGGTACAAAAACGAAATATATCAGCGGTGGGGTGAGTCGTCCAAGTAGAAGTCTGGTTGCGCCACAGGTGCTTTGGAGTCCTTAAGGGGCGCTATCAATGCATGATAAGCATCGTACGTTAGAGTATGCTCCAACAAAGGCAGGATGCATAGTCAACGCCTGTGTTGTTGCACAACATAATTATGCATCAAGGGTGGCCTTGAAGAGTTTTAGGTAGATGACGAAACCACCTCTGAACATGACCAGACTCCAACAGAAAATGCACCAGACTCAGCTGATATTCATCATAGGAGACTGATACTGGAGACTCCAGTATCAAAATACCCAGGAGAAGGATATTCACAATTATTCAAAATTTAAATAGTTTAAGTACCTACCTGTATGATGTGTAATCTTTGTGTTTTTTTAAATAGTATTTGCAACCCGTAATTGTATTTCAGATATTTACTGCTTTGAACTTTTACGCCCGTGGAATTTACCAAGGGTCCGTGGGGCAAAATATGGATGACCCATGGCACAACAGACAGTGTCTTGTTGTTAGCAAGAGGTAACGACTACACAACCCTTTGAGTACCGCAGCGCCTCTTAAGAGGCGCTGTCAAAAAGTCCGTAGATTACCCCGACCGCCTCTTAAGAGGCGCTCGGTATACCGTTCCGAATTTCGTCCTATAAGAAAGTCCATAGTGTTTTATTCTTATTGGCAACTCTACTAGTCGATTGTGAATGAACAAATGGTAGTTTTTAAAATTCTGTAGTGGCAAGGTTAGACGAAAAATAAAAAAAAAATCGTCTCACAAGTTCACTTCGTCCGAGTGAGTTTTCGACCGTTGACGCGTGACGCGAATCAATAGTGAAATTGTGTATATTTGTATTGGAAAAGGGTAAGTAATGTTTATTTTCGTTAGTAAATAGTATTTAGTACTGTTATAAGTTATTTTCTTTACAATTCGTGCGTTTACAATTATAAAAATGAAAAAAGAAATAACCCAGGTGGAAACATCTGGAATTGTTCCGAATTCCATTGCTCTAAAAACACATATTTCTCATTGAAATTATATTAGAAATTCTTCAATTACATTGCAAACTCTTCTTAGAAGCTATTTTCATATGTAGTTTTTGATAAAAGTATATAATTTCGTAATATACCACGAATAATTACGCCGGTGTCAAATTCCTAGTACTTGGTACGTCGATTTCAAAATGGCCGCGCGATTGCCGCGCGATGGCCGCGTGGTGATTTTCGTTCGTACAGGATGTTCATTTTTGTTGTGGACAAAAGTGAATATTTTTTTTTGAAATTTAAATTTTTGGTCTGACTTTTTTTAGTGATAGCTGAATAAATTCCTAACAGTAAAGTCAAATAAAAAAACCAGTAATACACACAGTTAGAAAGAAAAGTTTTTTTTTATGCAGAATATATAGTTTAATTTTTTTCTCAAGTTTGTTCTACTTGCGACGGGTTTTGTTTACATTTCCTGTAAGAGTAGTATATGTATATTTATATAAATAGTATATGTATATTTATAAAACGAAAACAATTTGACCCCATAGGTCGGGTCGGGTGTATTTGCTGTCGGGTGCTGATAATAAATAATGTTTTGTTTCTAATAACAGATGGAGAGTCAAGCTCGCCCCGCGCAGCAAGTTGATGCTGGGAATGCCGCACAAGCTGTAAGCACCTAGTGTAGAATGTAAACAAAATCAGGATTATTACTATTTGTAATAAATAATGTTTTGTTTCTAATAACAGATGGAGAGTCAAGCTGGCCCCGCACAGCAAGTTGATGCTGGGAATGCCGCACAAGCTGTAAGCACCTAGTGTAGAATGTAAACAAAATCAGGATTATTACTATTTGTAATAAATAATGTTTTGTTTCTAATAACAGATGGAGAGTCAAGCTGGCCCCAGTAGACAGCTAGGTGGTGGTGGTGATGCTGGGAATGCCGCACAAGCTGTAAGCACCTAGTGTAGAATGTAAACAAAATCAGGATTATTACTATTTGTAATAAATAATGTTTTGTTTCTAATAACAGATGGAGAGTCAAGCTGGCCCCGCACAGCAAGTTGATGCTGGGAATGCCGCACAAGCTGTAAGCACCTAGTGTAGAATGTAAACAAAATCAGGATTATTACTATTTGTAATAAATAATGTTTTGTTTCTAATAACAGATGGAGAGTCAAGCTGGCCCCAGTAGACAGCTAGGTGGTGGTGGTGATGCTGGGAATGCCGCACAAGCTGTAAGCACCTAGTGTAGAATGTAAACAAAATCAGGATTATTACTATTTGTAATAAATAATGTTTTGTTTCTAATAACAGATGGATAGTCAAGCTGGCCCCAGCAGACAGAAAGGTGGTGGTGATGCTGGGAATGCCGTACAAACTGTAAGCACCTAGTGTAGAATGTAAACAAAATCAGGATTATTACTATTTGTTAAAAATAATGTTTGTTTCTCATAGCAGATGGAGTGCGCTGGCCCAAGCGGGCTTCGCCTGGTGCCAGCGTTTCCAGTGGCGTGCTCACCTGGGGGATCGACCAGGCTGCTCTCACGAGATGCGACGATCCTCCAGGTGACGCCTGGTGGGAGCTTAGCAGTAAGTACAAATAGATCAAGCTGTGCGTTTTATATTTCTTATTGTTTCCTTATGTGCTTCAATGTTTGTTTTAGGCATGGAATCCGCCGCGCACGCCCGAGGTTCAGACCCCGGGGAGGAGGCGGCGCAGGATGCCGGTTGTTGCGGCTCCCGGTGCGGCCCCCAGAAGGAGCCGTCGCTCCCTGAATCTTCAAGATATTGAAAATATCTTGAATGATTTAGGGAGCGACGATGAGCCTATGGGCGCTGACCATGAGGACGAAGCAGACGACGCCGATGGCGTCGAAAACTTCGTCCTCATGCGTGAGGCCGCACGGGAGCTGCGGCAGCAAATAGTTGAGGACGAGGAAGATATGGAAGAGGAAGGTATGGAAGAGGATGGTAGGGGATCATGTGAGGAATATGAAAGGGTGATTGACGTGAATGTGGCTTGTGAGGATATTGAAAGGAATATGACTGACGTAAATGTGGATGAGAGAGAAGCAAGTAGAGGAGGGGGAGCAAGAAGAGGTCGGGGTGGAAGGAGGTCTGCAGGAGCTGCTGCCCCTGTAAATACAGATTTCATGTGGTCGGATGATTTTTCAGCATTCAACGGCCAGAAGGAATCATATTTACGGGAGCCCGGCCCAACTTTTTCATCCCAAGATCCCGTCGATATCTTCCAAAGGATATGGGATCATGAATTTCTGGAGTATGTGGTCAAAGAGACAAATAGATATGCTTGCGAAGTTATCTCGCAGCTCTCCGAACCTGGTTTCGGGACTGGAATTCCGGCGTACATGGATACCTGGACCGAAATTACTTTGGAAGAGCTAAACAGGTATCTAGCGATCCTCATACTAATGTCTTTTTGCCATCGTTCAAAGGTTCATGATTACTGGATTACTAGAACCTTTTAGATGCCAGGATTTCGGCTATTGATGTCGCGGAATCGTTTCGTTCTTGTCAACAAATTCCTACATTTTGTATGTAACGAGGATTTGTTGACCAGAGGGTACGCACGGAAGATAGAGAAAGTTGCCCCGGTTGTGGATCACTGCAACCGGAAGTTTGCTGAGTTGTATGTCCCAGGTCAGCACCTCAGCTTAGACGAGTCCTTGCTTTTATGGAAGGGTCGTCTAAGCTGGAAACAGTGCATAAGAACGAAATCGGCGAGGTTTGGCATCAAATCTTTTGAATTGTGCGAAGCCACTACAGGTTATCTGCTCCAATACCGATTGTATACGGGCAAAGATATTGAAATGTATCCCGAATCCATTCATGGGTTTCAGGACAAGACCGCCAAGGTTGAACCTTGAACCTCATGGAGGGATACTTGGATGCAGGTCATGTACTCGTGATGGATAATTGGTATAACCTAGCGATGGGCGTTTTCGGATATTTACGACATCGATGCGCACCGGCATCGGAGATCCGGCATCCGATGCCCGCATCGTTATTTGGCATCGTAACGAAGTGTTGAGTTGCGTAGGGATGTGACTAGGAGATAAAAAAATCGATTAATAAATAATCGATTTATATCTCTTTAAAATAAATCGATTTGTAAAAATCGATTATTTAAATAAAAAATAATCGATTTTCTATATACTCGATTTTATTCAATATTTTTTTTCCAACTATTCGAAAAGTTGCATTTTTTTGTACATTGTAATAAAATTACCTAAAGTAACTTATAACTGCAAAATTAGATTGAAATGTGTAGTTTGGCTACACATTGTTTTAATCTCCAATAATACAAACATTATCTTTTATTACTTAAAAAAAAAAGTAGGTAAAAAATCGATTTATTTTTAGAGAGTAGGTAAAAAATCGATTTTTCAAATTTAGATAATCGATTATTAAAAATCGATTAAAAGAAAAAAATAATCGATTAATATAAAAATCGATTATTTTTCACATCCCTAGAGTTGCGTAGGTCAAGATATTATGATAATAGAAACTGGTGCGAGCGTGAGCGATAAGATTGTGTGATAGATTAATGAATAATAATTTCAGATTGTTAAAAAAGTTTTTATCATCCCACAATAAACATTATGGTAAAAATGTATAAAACGGGAAATAATTACTACATTCAGCCTTGTGAAAAGTAACGCCACGCCATCTATATAGATTTTTAGGTTTCAAAACTTTTAATCGAAAGTAAGAAAAAATAAATTCCGCTATACATAGTAGTTACATATAAATACAATAGATGGCGTTGAAAGATACTATGCGGTTATGACCGCATACGACCGAGACCACGATATCGATGAGGCCCGAATGCCCGATGCCGATGCGGCATCGGCATCGAAACGACGCGCCGTTTCGTTGCCGATGCCGTGCGGCGATGCCGATGCCGATGTGTGCCGATGCCGAGCAACGCACGAGACGTTACGATGCGCATCCGTTTTTCGATATCTAAGGAATCGGATGCCGGCATCGGGTACTGGCATCGTTTTTTAGAAAACGGCCACCGCTAGTATAGTATAACCAATTGCCCCTCACGAGATACCTCAAGTCCCGTCATACAGACGTATTGGGCACGATGAACCGGAAGCGTAGGGGTGTTCCGCGTTCAATAAAAGATTTGAAGCCAAACCAAATGGAGCGTGGTACTTCGGTAGCTAGTCATAGCGGTGACGTGGCGTTGGTGGCCTGGATGGACGTCAAGCTTGTCCCCACTATTTCTACCTACCACAATCATGCCTTTGTTCCGGGAACTCGCGTAGGACAGGCGGTCCAGAAGCCTACAGCTGTTGCTGAGTACAATCAGTACATGGGGGGGGGGTTGATCTCAAAGACCAGAAGATCTCCATGTTTCTCATGGAACGGAAACGTAACCAAAAGTGGTACATGAAGGTGTTTAGGAGGCTACTTAACACCAGCCTTCTAAACGCCTTCATCGTGTATACACGGAACCCCAGTTACCGAATGTACTCGCATCGCGAATTTAGGCTGAGGCTGCGTTTCCACCAGAGATGTGCGATGGAAATGTGTCGTGCGAGGATGTCTAGCTGTGCTGTGAAAATGTGTGGGTGTTTCCACCAAAGCTGTGCGATGATAATGTGCCTACGAGGATGTGTAGCGGAGCTGTGAAAATGCGCATTAATGTGTGGCGCGAGGATGCGTTGCGAAGCTGTGAAATGTGTCGACGGGGGTGCGGTGTAGTGGGAGCGGATGCCTGCCGCTCACCGCGCTGCGCTCACGTCTCACTTTGCTGTCGTAAGCGCTTGTAGTCGTACGCATGTCGTACGGTTGCGTGGCATAATGGACGAAAAATTAATTGATGCCGTTCAAAAGTTTCCGTGTTTGTGGAACACTTCTTTCCCATTTTACAAATGTAATGAAACTAAGGACGCTGCGTGGGAGGAAATAGTCAAAGAAATACAATATAAAGATGGTAAGTAATAATCATGTATTAAAATCAGGTATATTAAAATACAAGTTACAATATTTGGGTATTTATTGTGTGCGATGAATTCGTGACGAAATACGAGTATCTTGCCATGACACTTTTCCTTGATTATTGAAATAAGAGCAGTATTTCTCTCTTACATCATAACTATCACTTGACACGACGACGGAAATGCTAGGAACCGATACAAGAGTACTTGTATTTGTGTTATCAATGCAATCCAAATAATTACTTTGTCTTTCAATTAAAAAATTATGCATTACACATGTGGCTTTTACGATTTTGTCAACCGTTTCCACTCTGCATTCAAAGTCTTTACGATACACATACCACTTTCGTGCCAATACACCGAATGTAGCTTCTACAATGCGACGTGCCCTCGAAAGTCTATAGTTAAATATACGTTTCTGTTGGTCTAACTGGTCCCGCGGATATGGGCGCATGAAATTTTCCATCAAAGGAAAAGCCTCATCTCCAATGAATACAAATGGTACTGGTTCACCTCCTTCATATAATGGTTCAGGTTCTGGAAGATTCAATCTTTTTTCTTTCAAATATTTTCCAAAAACACTATCATCAAATATTCCAGCATCACTAAATCTTCCCATGGATCCCACATCAACCATTATAATCTTTCTCCTAGCGTCAGCTAAGCACATAAGCACTATAGAAAATCTTTGTTTGTAATTAAAAAAAGAGGACCCAGTGTTTGCAGGACACATTATATAAACATGTTTACCGTCTAGAGCCCCCAAACAATTTTTAAACTGCCATAGCTCTTGAAAATCCTTTGCTATTCGCTTCCAGTCGTCTTTGGTAGGTTTTGGAATAACAAGAGGTTGTAAAACAAGCCAAAGAGCATTACAAACTTCTGCCACAATTCTCGACACACTTGCTACTCCAATCCTAAAATTTTCTGCCAATCGTGTGAACGACGAGCCCGTGGATAAATACCTGCAAAAAAAGGAATGTTTATAATAATAGTAAGAAAAATAATTAACAAATAAAAAAGTACTCTTTACCTGTTACTGATTTTTTGCGATCTGTAAGACAACATGCTTGGTATAAAAATGTTATATTCCTAATCATAATTTTCTATTATTTCAGTGAAAAGCGCTAAGTATCGTTGGAAACAACTACGGGATAGCCATCGGGACGCGCTAAAGAGGCAGAAATCTAAAAAAAGCGGACAGGCTACAACCAAAACACGTGAATGGAAATACCAAAAATTGATGGAATTTCTTTTACCGTACATGGCCAACAGAGATAGAGAGTCAAGTTATAAAGAGGATATTTCGTCACCAAATAATGAAAATGACTCTTCGCAAAGCACTCAATATTCATTAAACCAAGATGACTCTTCGCAGAGCACTCAATATTCATTAAACCAAGATGACTCTTCGCAGAGCACTGAACATACACCAAATCAAGCTGACAATCCCAACAATCTTTACGAAATAGCCTCAACTTCAGGCATTTCAACAGATTCGGTCACCCCGTCATCATCAAAGAAGAAAAAAGGCGATGAATTATCAATTTTAATACAAAAACATATGAAAAATCAAGAAGATTTTCGAAAAGAAAGGCAAGAATTAAGAGAACTTTTAAAACCAACGGACTGCGATGATACTGATCATTTTTTTCTTTCAATGGCGAAAACATTTAAAAAATTACCAGATTACATGCAAGTTCCTTTAAAAAGGAAACTTTTTAATATGATTAGCGAAGCCGAAGAATCTTACGTGCTGACGTGGTATAATCAAAATATTGGTTATTCTTCAAGCTCTGGTAGCAGTATAGCAGTAGGTAGTAATATAGCAGGCCAGATGGATTTGCCGCCTCAGCTGGATCCTGAACAACTTGGTTATTCTTCAAGCTCTGGTAGCAGTATAGCAGTAGGTAGTAATATAGCAGGCCAGATGGATTTGCCGCCTCAGCTGGATCCTGAACAACTTGGTTATTCTTCAAGCTCTGGTAGAAATACAAATAAAACAGTGGGCCAGATGGATTCATCTTTCCAACTGGAAGCTGTACAACCAGCATCTCCGGGAACACAACATTCAGACCTACAAACGCCAAATACTTCAAACAAAGTAGGAACAGAGCCTAATTTGCCATGAAAAAGAGGAACTTGTTGTCTACTTATTTTGCAGATTATGATTACTTTTCAATTAATATGTTTAATAAAGACAAAATTGATTCAAACTATTTTACTTACTTTAAACATACCGCCAATTTTTCCTTGGTGCTGATGCATTCTCTGTAGTGAGTGTCTTCTTTCTTGATAATGTTCTCAATCAAATTGTGTAACTCATAAAAGTTACTTCTAGATACTCGATAAGAATTTTCGAATATTTCATCATCAGCCGTATGAAAAAAGGTAAAGAATTCTCCATGTAATCGATGATATTTAATATGGTTACGTATCCAAAACCTGTGTGTTCTTGTATTGCTCAAAATTATAGAACTAATAAACTCCGTATCTTCTGCTTCCATTTCTTCATCACAAATTGTTAAATATAAAAGTATTTTCTTTTTCCAATTATCCATATTATTATCTATTTTGCGCACTTCTACTTCCAACAAACTCCGTCTATGGACTGGCTGGTACAGTATGCGCAAACCTCGCAACACATCTTTCTCAACACACATTCCTCGCACACTTCCCTCGTACACATCCCTCGCACACATCCCTCGCACACATCCCTCGCACACATCCCGCGCTTGTTTTGTATGCGCAAAAATCTAGCTCCGCTGAGCCGTTTCCACCAGAGCTGTGCTGACCGAGGCAAGGTAAATGAAGCGATCCTATTGGTTCTTTACAAACACATCCCTCGCTATGCATCCTCGCACATCTCTGGTGGAAACGCAGCCTGAAGGTCGCCGAAGGGCTATTGGACACATACTAAGGAAGCACAAAATAGGAAAGAAAGGAATCTTATTAAGCGGAAGTACTTACCACCTTAATTAGTTTTGACCGTTATTCTTAGTAACATGTGATTGAAATAATATTCTGCAATTTTAAATTAACAATTTACATGAAAAGTTGTTTAAGACTAGAGAAATAAGTCATGCAAAAACAAATATAATTTTATTGCACAATATAATAGGTTTTATGAATGTATTGTACATACATGGTATGTAAAATATTGTACATATCCTTATTGCAGATTTTATGATAAATACGGGCTTGCCGGTGTGATTGGGGCCATTGATTGCACACATGTTGCCTTATTGAGGCCTTCAGAGCACGAGAAACAGTATTTTTAATGATAACGTTTTAATTCGATTAATACTTAAGTTGTAAGTACAAAAATACTGAACTTACCACAGAAGGACTGGATTAATAGAGATATAATAGATGGAATCAACAATAGAAATGTATTATTCTACCAACACAAACTCAAACCGAAAGACGAAACTGATAAAAAGAACTTTATCACACAAAGGAATAAGCTAGCCACAAATATAAAAACTTGTAAAAACAAATATTATTTGAATGCATTTAGGAACTGTGATGACAAACCACTTAAAATGTGGAATTTAATTAATACTCTTTCTAAAAATAAAACTAAAAATAGCTGTGCTCCATCTAAGATTGAAACCGAACTGGGAATAGTCACAGACGAGAAAGGTATATGTGAATCTTTTAATGATTTTTTCTCATCGATAGGCAGCAAGTTGGCAGCTCAAATACCTACGTTACCCAGTACATCCACAAATATTTTTGACAACCTTTCCCCTAGCAGTCAATTATCTGTACTTGAACCATGTACAAAAAATGAAATAGTTAAGATTACAAATAACTTGAATTCAAACACTAGTGTAGGAATCGATGGAATTAATACAAAATGCATTAAATGTTTAAAAGACCTAATTACTGATGACATTGTGGGATGCATTAATTTTAATCTGCAAAATGGAACCTTTCCAGACAGTCTCACAGTAGCTAAGGTGAGTCCTATTTATAAATCTGGTCGCAAGACGGATCCTAGTAATTACCGACCAATCTCGGTGTTACCGGTGGTTTCAAAGATTTATGAAAAAGTAATTTATAACAGACTCGACTCATATCTTGCTTCAATAAACTTTCTCTTCGACAGACAATATGGTTTCCGTCCTAAATCAAATACCCTATCGGCTACTATAGACTTAGTTACTAAAATTAAAACTAGTATCGACCAAAAACAGTTGGCCTTAGGGGTATTTATTGATTTAAAAAAAGCATTTGACACAGTCAGCCATTCTATACTTTATTTAAACTTTTAGATATTGGAATCTCAGGAAATGCACACAAAATGTTTGTATCTTATCTCAGCTCTCGGTCCCAGATTGTCAAAATTGGGATTTCTGAAAGCTCGTCTCAATCAATAACTTGTGGAGTGCCCCAGGGCTCAATTCTTGGTCCGCTACTATTTTTAATCTACATTAACAGCATCAGTAATATCGGACTTAATGGGAACTTGACACTTTATGCAGATGATACCTGCTTATTTTACTTTGGAAATTCTATTCATGACATAGTTAACAATGCTCAGTCAGACCTAGATAAATTAAATATGTGGTTTCAAGCTAACTTGCTGACTATTAACATCTCTAAAACTAGCTACATACTATTCTCCACACCTCAAAAAAATATAGAAATGCACCGGCCACTTAACATAAATGGACAAATTTTGCACAAAACTAACAGTGAAAAATACTTAGGACTAATCCTGGATAGCAACTTAACTTGGAAACCACATTTAGAATCTTTAAAATCAAAATTACAATCCTTAATGGCATTGTTACGAAGTTTTGTAAAATGCTTACCACGCAATGTCAAATATATTATATATAATTCACTCGTAAAACCTCATCTTGACTACTTAATAGAAATATGGGGATGTGCAGCCAAAACTAATTTGAGTATGATTCAGATTGCTCAGAATAAAATTATTAAAATACTTTTTAATTACGACTTCCTAGAATCAACGGAAAAAATCTACAAAGAAACTAAACTTTTGAGTACTAGGCAGATATATACTTTGAACACATGTACTTTAATAAGAAAAATAATTAACAAGGGTCTCTGAAATGTTATTCAATACAAACATAGAAATTAATAAATTGAATACAAGAAATGCTCAAAATATATATTTGCCATACCCTAGAACTAATTACGGGAAAAGAACAATCTTATACGAGGGAGCACAACTATATAATAAACTACCAAAAGCAATCAAAGACGCAAAATCATTAAACTCATTTAAAAAACTTTTAAAACTCCACATTTTAAGTGACCAGTCATTACTTCTGTAGTCTTCATAATCTTTGGCCAGACTTGCGATGATTGTTTGTTTAGTTTTTACTTACCTACCCTACTTAATAATTGTTTTTAGTTGTAACGCCTGCATGCTCTAAGGCAAAAAATGTACCCTACTTTATAATTATTTTTTATGTTTCTCTAATAAGTGAACTATGTTCTTTTGAGAAATAAATGTCTTAAACCAGAAGTTAGTGAACAATATTTTAATGATTTTATTGTGACATTCACAAATGTTACCTACATTTTTATCCTTTTTTTATCCTTTGTTACATTGATTGACATTCTTTTTCAGATATGTGACAGTGATTTAGTAATAACTATTTGTAGTTATTAAATTAAAGAAACTGTATTATTGAACTTGTAACTGCTTTTTATTTTTTCCAACTGACTACAACTACCCATTGTTTTTTACAACCATAGACACACACATAGAGCGATGGTGGCCGAACGGTTTGGCGTGCGACTTACAAGACGCCGACACCGAGTTCGAATTCTCTCGGCCTCGTACCTATGACTTAATAAGTTATGTGCGGATTTGCCATCGCTCAAAACGGCGAAGGAAAACATCGTAACGTTTTCAAGGGCATGTGACATCTACCAACCCACACTGGGCCAGCGTGCTAGTTTGGGGACCGGGGAGAGTAGACGAAGCGTCCCGGGGTCCCGCTATTTGTTTCGCTTCTATTAGGTGAGGTGAGGATGCAGCTTCAATGAAAGTCCACACGTATGTTCCGATGAAAGTATAATCAAAACAGGCACAACACAAGATGGTCTTATCCAACGATTTACACTAAATGTAACATTACAGAAACTACACCAAAAATAGCACTCAGAGACGAGCGAGTAAAGTCCCTTGTTTTATTTATGCGGGTGAAGTGTCTACTGTTGTGACGCGCTAGTGAGGCGCCTCGTCCCGTTGCGCTTACGCCGCGCTAGTGTGGTCCCGGACCGAGATCGAGATATCGATCCACAGACTAAATTAATATTAAAATTAAACCCTACTTAAATAATAAGTGGTGTTGGTAAACGCCACACCACCCCCCTACGGAGAAAGATAAAACGACTTAACAGAAATCAGGTAAATTCTTAAATTTAACGCGTCTACCAGACCGTGTGGTATATGGTAGTTTGTTGGTTGTAGTGGTTGTGGTGGTATTTGCGGGTGTATGTGGAAGTGCCTGGGAGGGAAGGGAAGGAGTAGATCTCATCGGAGGCTCAAAGACAATAGGGTCCGAAACAGTGTTGTCAATGTATGCCGGTTTGACGCGATCAACACTGACAATGACGCTCTTGCCCCTGACGTCCAGAGTCATAGTCTTGCCATCACTGGCATGGTCGATGACCCGGTACGGACCCGTATAAGGTGGCTGCAAGGGGCGTCTCACGGTATCATCTCGAAGGAAAACGTGCGTCGCCGATGAAAGATCTTTGAAAATGAAGGAAGAAGGTTGGGAATGACGGGACGCAGGTATTGGACGTACAGTCGACATTTTACGTCGGAGTTGCACGACGAAATCAGCGGGATCGTCAAGGGTCTCGGAGCCGGGAGCTGAAACAAGTAGTTCCCCGGGTAACCGTAGAGGTTCCCCGTAGACTAATTCGGCGGCCGTGGCTTTTAGGTCTTCCTTGAAGGCAGAGCGCATGCCAAGTAGGACGACGGGAAGTGACCGTACCCAGGAGTCATGGTGGCACATGAGCGCAGCCTTAAGTTGGCGGTGAACACGCTCAATCATGCCATTTGCGCAGGGATGGTACGAGGTCGTCCTAACTCGCTTTGTGGCGAAACGTGTCATCAGTCGACGGAAAAGGTCGGACTCAAATTGTGAGCCCTGGTCCGTGGTTATGACCGATGGCACGCCGAAGCGAGGGATCCATTCCCGCGTTAAAGTTTCGGCAACTTCTTCTGCGGTGATGGAGTGCATGGGCCAAACCTCCGGCCATCTAGTAGCTCTGTCAATGGCAGTAAGACAGTACCGGAAGTCGTTGCAGATCGGCAGGGGGCCAACAATATCGATATGAATATGCCGGAAGCGACCCGATGGTAGGTCGAAGTTGCCGAGAGGAGCAGCGTTGTGGCGCGACACTTTGGCGCGTTGGCACGCCTCACAAGCACGTGCCCATTTTTTACAGTCCTTGTTGACAGAAGGCCAAACATAACGGTCAGTCACCAGGCGGGTGGTAGCTCGTGCACCAGGGTGACTTAGTTGATGGAGTCTGTCGAATACTGCACGTCGGAAGGAAGGGGTCAGGTAAGGACGAGGCTTGCCAGTAGACACATCGCAAGTGACGGAGACGTTAGTTCCAGGAATCACAACCTTGGTCAATTGCAGGCTTGAGCCTTGCTGATAAAAATTGGCTAACTCCTTGTCCGTCTCCTGCGATTTGGCAAGAGCCTCGTAGTCCTGCTCGAGGGCGATAGCGTCGACACGCGACATCGCATCGGCAACGACGTTATCCTCTCCCTTTATGTATCTGACGTCAGTGGTGAACTGACTGATGAAGGACAGTTGATTTAGCTGAGCAGGTGGGAGCTTTTCCCGACGCTGTACAAAGGCGTACAGCAGCGGCTTGTGGTCCGTGAAAATAGTCACATGTTGGACCTCCAAAATGTGGCGGAAGTGCTGTACGCTTTCGTACACCGCCAGCAGCTCACGGTAGTAAGCTGGCTACTGACTTTGTTGCGGGGTCAATTTCCTACTGAAAAAGGCAAGAGGAAACCACTCCCCATCCACTTGTTGTTGCAGGCATGCCCCGATGTGCACGCTGGAGGCATCTGTGAACAGTGCCAGAGGCGCGTCACTGATTGGGTGTTGCAGCAAGGTAGCCTCGGATAGACTCCTTTTACAGGCTTCAAATTGATCCAGGAGCTCAGGTGACCATGAAAATGGCGTTGCACCTTTGCTTTTGGTAGCTACGACGGCGTCAATAAGTGGAGCCTGGAACTGAGCAGCGTGCGGCATGAAACGGCGGTAATAATTTAACATGCCGAGGAAACGGCGCACGCCTTGGACAGTTTTCGGAGGGGGAAAATCCAGAATGGCTTGAATGCGGTCTGACGGAGGTTGGGTGCCTTCAGGGCTGATGTGATAACCTAGAAACGTTACCTCTCGAACTCCAAGAACACATTTGGTAGAGTTCACCACCACGCCATAGTCCCGTAACCTGCCGAAGAGGATGCGCAGATGTTCCTGATGAGTAGTCTCGTCAGGAGAACTGACTAGTATGTCATCCACATAAGGAAAACAGAAATCAAGACCCCGCGTGACCTCATCGATGAACCGCTGGAAAGTTTGACCAGCATTACGGAGACCGAAGGTCATGAAGGGGAATTCGAAGAGGCCAAACGGTGTAACGATGGCGGTCTTCGGCACGTCCTCTTCAAACACGGGAATCTGATGGTATGCCTTCACAAGGTCGATGGTGCTGAAGATCTTGGCACCAGTAAGGTTGTGGGCGAAGTCATGTATGTGCCGGACAGGATACCTATCCGGCACGGTTCTGGCGTTTAATGCACGGTAATCGCCACAGGGACGCCAGGTATCGTCCTTTTTCAACGCCATGTGCAACGGAGACGACCAAGCGCTTTTAGAAGGTCGTGCGGTGCCAGATTGTACCAGGTCCTCAAACTCCTTTTTGGCCGAGATCAATTTTTGAGGGGCCAAGCGGCGAGGACGACAGCAAATGGGAGGCCCATCCGTTGTCTTTATGTAGTGCACAGTATTGTGCTTGATGACCCTGGGAAGGCCAGGAGGACGAGTTATCTCGGGAAACTCTGCTAGCACCTGTGCGAAAGCAGAATTCGACGCAGATACGGCTTTGATGCTCGGTTGTTCCGAAGAAACGGAAATGGCAGACACTGACAGGTTCGTAACGCCGTCAACCAATCTCTTGACCCGGCAGTCTGGCAAAAGGTGATAATGAGACAAGAAATCCGAGCCAATGATAGCGGTAGTGACGTCGGCCACAACGAATGACCAAACGAATTTTCGTCGGAGGCCAAGATTCAGCGTTAATGTTAAGTCGCCGTAAGTCTTGATGCTGCTTCCGTTGGCGGCGCTGAGCTCATAGTCGGAGGACGTCCTCCGGTCTGAAAGCCAGCGGCGAGGGTAACAACATAAGTCAGAACCTGTGTCAACTAAAAATTGTCGTTTAGTAACACGATCAGTGACGAAAAGACGGCGGCTAGAACTGTTGATGGAGTTGCAATCAGTCGCCGCTGCTACTGACTGCGGTCGGAGTTTTCCGACTTCCAATTGCAGGGAGGAATGCATTTGACCGCTTCGCTACCATATTTTCTGTGATACCAGCAGCGCTTGGCTGATCGGTCAGGGGTCGTGCTGCGTGAGGACTGGCCGCTTGCTGACAGAGATCGCCTCCTGGAACGGGAAGATGTGGCAGGCTTAGAGGATGCAGATGATAATGCAGCAACCTGCCTCGTGAGTTCCTCTATCCGTTCCATCATGGTGGTCAGCGAGGGTGCAGCGGCAGAGTAAACATTTGCCGGAGCAGAGTAAACGTTTGCCGGACCTGGTTGAGCCTCGACGATCCTATCTGCAATGTCGGCTATTTTATCTAAGGAAAGATCGGCCTGTGCAGCGAGAATGCCTTGGACGTGTTGAGGCAAACGGCGAAGCCATAACTGACGCAGGATGTTGTCGTCGGAAAGGACGGCCCCTGCCAGCGACCGAAGGTGACGGAGGAACTGGGACGGCTTCCTATCCCCGAGTTCCTCGTCACTGAGCAGTCGCCTCACCCGTTGCTCCTCCGATGCGGAAAAACGATTAATTAATGTGTCTTTCAGTTTTTGGTATTTTCCTTCCGCAGGCGGGTTCGATAAGACGTCTTCCACTTCACCGGCAGTTTTGTGGTCGATAAGACTGACGACATGACTGTATTTTGTCACGTCCGTAGTGATCTGAGCCAGGTGAAATTGTGCCTCGACATGAGCAAACCACGCCAGAATTCTACCATGCCACAAAGGCGGCAGCTTGACAGCCACCCGGTTTACAGCAGGTGCGTCGGCTTGTTCCGGTTGTGGCTGCCCGCTACTTGGTACCTGCGTGGCACGTAGGGCAATATTCTCGGCTTCAAGGGCCGCTAAACGTGCCTGCATTTCTTCACTCATTGTAAATAAGTAGTAAAACAACTATAAATATAAAAACCACTATATAAAAAAAATGAGCAGGTAGGAAAGGGTAGAAGTTAAAAGCGGAACCACACAAACAACCATATACCAAATACAAACAATATACCACTAAGACAAAACAATAGACGCATAAACAAATAATAGAGTGAGCGGTGCTCTAGTAAACAAATCAAATCAAATACTGGCTAACTTTGTAAACAAAAACAGTCAGGACTAATTTAAATTAAGTTATATTAATGCTATCGTTGAAAAATGTTTGGTAAGTTAATATTACAACACAAGAAAACACGAATGGTAAATTGTTAGAGTCCCAAAACAAAACAGGAAGAAAAAAAAATGTACAAGATGGCGAACAGTACTTGCGTGAACGTTATGGCACCTGACCGCTGTAGAAGGGCGACCGTCAGTCCAAATGTCAATATAATGACAGCTTGACGGCTAGATGACAGTTGCTGCGATGTTGTTAACAAATGGCGGCAGGGGGCGTTGTCGGACGGCGTCGTTATAGCCGTTGGTTTCAACGCGCGCCAAACGGTTCGGACAAGTTCGGACTTGTTCGAATTTTCACACACGAATGTTTATGCACTTTTGAGGGAACGGGAGGCACTGAACCACTAAATACCATAAGGGCACACCGATGCACTTCTAAAATTCACCGAGGGCCGTGAGGCGGGAAATGGCGCCGCGATGACCGCTGACGGATTTTTGTCCGGAGTCTCGCGGTCCGCTGGTCGGCTCGTATTGTCGGCGGCTGGATGTTCAGGTCGTTGTTTCTTCCGTAGCAGTGTCGGCCCTGGTCGGCTGACGAATTTCACGTCAGGGACGACTCGCGCTGGCAGACGGTTGATGACGAAATTTTTCGTCGCTGGTCACCTCACGTTGATGGGCGTAATCTTGATGTACGCGTCAATATAATCACCACGATGTAGTGATCACGTCGGGGTCACCAATTTGGGGACCGGGGAGAGTAGACGAAGCGTCCCGGGGTCCCGCTATTTGTTTCGCTTCTATTAGGTGAGGTGAGGATGCAGCTTCAATGAAAGTCCACACGTATGTTCCGATGAAAGTATAATCAAAACAGGCACAACACAAGATGGTCTTATCCAACGATTTACACTAAATGTAACATTACAGAAACTACACCAAAAATAGCACTCAGAGACGAGCGAGTAAAGTCCCTTGTTTTATTTATGCGGGTGAAGTGTCTACTGTTGTGACGCGCTAGTGAGGCGCCTCGTCCCGTTGCGCTTACGCCGCGCTAGTGTGGTCCCGGACCGAGATCGAGATATCGATCCACAGACTAAATTAATATTAAACCCTACTTAAATAATAAGTGGTGTTGGTAAACGCCACACTAGATTATAGTCCATACTCTCTCTGAGAGAAGGCCAGAGTCCCAGCAGTGGGAACGTGGAAGGCTGATAATGATGAGACACACACATTCCAAATGACCGATAGACAACCAATGAAGGCTTTATGTTGCCACTAGTATTTTAACACTAATGTTGATGCTTCATATGGTGGAGCAACACATGATGCTCATATTTGGAGGGAATGTGACATAAGAAACCAGTTGGAGGGACTAGGAAGAAACAGTTTATCTATTATGCATGTCTTGATTTATACTTTTGATATTAATTAGGGTGAAGCCAAACGAGCGTAATTTGTGAGTCGTGAGTCGCGTATTTTTGGTCACTCATTTTACGTTCAACTGAATTTCTGTTGAGTTGCAGGACGAACTTCATTTATTTATTCAGTATTGAGCGTTGGTACGACTGTTCATGTCGTCGAGCACGATGGATCCATTAAAAACATTGTGTATTTACGAAGCATATTACGAAGAGGAGGCCAGAAAAACAAGCTGGGTAAACCCACTCAATAGTTAAAGGCTGATATGTGGACAGTTCCATACTTTATTTGCCCTTCCCTCACCACGACCGAAATTCGGTCGAGTTCACGCGTCGGCATTGAGTCGGCATTTTGCGTCGTCGTGTGGCACCAACTGCCTTTTTGTATGAAACTGAATGCAGCAGAATTTATGCTACCGAAATTCTGCAACTCACGACTCACAAAATTACGCTCATTTGGTTTTACCCTTAGATAAGTAATGTGCTAATTAGCGGCCGTTTTCTAAAAAACGATGCCGAATAACGATGCCGGCATCCGATTCCTTAGGCAACGAAAAACGGATGCGCATCGTCTCGCGCCAGTGTGCGTTGCTCGGCATCGGCACACATCGGCATCGGCATCGCCGCGCGGCATCCGCATCGGGCATTCGGGCTTCATCGATATCGTGGTCTCGGTCGTATTCGGTCATAACCGCATAGTATCTTTCAACGCCATCTTTGCATTTATATGTAACTATTATGTATTGCGGAATTTATTTTTTCTTACTTTCGAATAAAAGCTTTGAATCCTAAAAATCTATAGTGATGGCGTTACTTGTCACAAGGCCGAATGTAGTAATTATTTCCCGTTTTATACATTTTTACCATAATATTTATTGTGGGATGATAAAAACTTTTTTAACAATCTGAAATTATTATCTTTACATGATCGTTTTTTCACTCGCTGAGTTTTCTGATACATTCAAGCCAAATCGTTTTTTTGTGAAGTGATAATTTTATTTTTATTATTATGTACGTCTGCGTTGTTATAACCACAGAGTAATTGTTATAAACAGGAATGATGGGTTATAACTTACAGACTGATGACAGATGTTAGTTATAAATTATTATTAGATAGTACCTAATACTTATACGATACTAACATAGAAGAAAAATTGAATTTATGTTTGTCTACGATGCCAAATAACGATGCGGGCATCGGATGCCGGATCTCTGATGCCGGTGCGCATCGATGTCGTAAATATCCGAAAACGCCTATCGCTAGTGCTAATGCAATTTATACTAAATACTAATAATTTATTTTTAATATTTAGTTGTTTCTGGTTATGATGACCACTGTAGATAATGAATGCTGTTGAGAACTCTCCAGAAGGTACAATTACCTCCTGTTGCGTATCCGAACGTCTCCAACCAAACGTATCCGAGCGACGTCAACATTTTTGACAACTACTGTCACTTCGCATTATATTCCGATTCCAACCTAGGCCTAATGCATTGAAATTTTGTAACCTTTTGTTTTTTCAAAATTATAAGAAAATCATCGCAAATTCATCTTTCATTTTTACACCACGAGAGGAACCTGAGCGCCAACATAAAATTGGTCCTTCGAGCCGGATCATTAACACCATCAGCGGAAAAGATGGCGTATCGCGCCTGGCTGATATCCGGACGGCATCAGGCACAATACGGCGCAGCTTTTCAAAAATTTGTTCCTTGTTCCGCGAAGAAGAAGCCAAGCACCAAGAAGAGGATTAATCTTTGAAGCTGGAGCTTCCAAGGCCGGGGGCATGTTGCGTATCCGAACGTCTCCAACCAAACGTATCCGAGCGACGTCAACATTTTTGACAACTACTGTCACTTCGCATTATATTCCGATTCCAACCTAGGCCTAACGCATTGAAATTTTGTAACCTTTTGTTTTTTCAAAATTATAAGAAAATCATCGCAAATTCATCTTTCATTTTTACACCACGAGAGGAACCTGAGCGCCAACACCTCCAAAAGCGTGCTCGCTGCACCATAGAACGCACATTTGGTGTATTGAAGGGTCGATGGAGATGTCTTTTGGCAGTTAGGAAACTCCATTACTGCACAGAAACAGCAGGTAAAAGGGCAAGGACATCATTAATACAAATATTAGAAAAAAAAACAGTAAGATAAACTCTTACCAAACCAAATAATTGTGCAAGTAGATTAAAATGAAACTCATTTCAAAAAAGATAATCATTATCATCATCTCAGCAAATTCCTAGTTGCGCGAGAAGGCGATAGTCTCGCGAATATGAACATTTTATAAATCAAGTGAATTACCTTGAGCGATCAGCGTGGTACCCATATCATCGTAAAACTAAATACGTGATTTACGTTGTCGTGGTGGGCCTTACCGGGATGTTAAAAGTTAAGTCAAGTTAAGTCCCACAAACTACGAAATTTCCAACACCGATCACCCTGATGTACTAGGTAAATACCATTCGAATGACATGACCCGATACAAAGGTGATTCCATGTCAAAACTATTAATTCCTAAGAGGTAACGCGGACGTCTAGCTAATGCTGATAGGGTTCATAGTCCAGCGAGGGCGTTCCCCTAGATTAGAGGGGGAGTGTATGGCAACCCATTCATCAGATAGAGGTAGCAACCGGTCGATACGTGTGTTCCGCGGCCGTCTTCCACCTCTTTTACCCTTATGTAAGACGTCGGTCGTCTATCCCTTTCGTGTGTCGAGAATATTCGACGCCGCCCGCGCCTTTGAAAAGATCGAAGTCTCCGCGCGCAACCCTTGAGATACCGAGCACTACTTAAGTAGAGCTCTGCGAAATGACCGTAGATCACCGAGCACTACTTAAGTAGTGCTCGAGACCGGGCTGCCAATTTCGCCTTCTATGAAAGTTCCTAGTGTTTTATTCTCTCTGGCAACTCTACTAGTCGATTGTGAATGAACTAATGAATGATTTAGAATCTATAGTCGCAAGGTTTCTAAGAAATATAAAAAAGTTATTGTCCTTGGAATTTCACATTATTTCTGTCCGCGCTCCGACGAGGTAGGTTCTCCCAAATCTATTTATATCAGTGCAAATTTGTTCGAGAAAAGTGTAAGTGATGTTTATTTTCGTTAGTAAATAGTTTTTGCTACTGTTATAAGTTAATGTTTTTACAATTCGTGCGTTTACAATTGATAAAAGTGAAAAAAGAAACCCAGGTGGAAACATCTAGAATTGTTCCGATTTTCCATTGCTCTAAAAACACATATTTCTCATTGAAATTATATTAGAAATTCTTCAATCACATTGCAAACTCTTCTTAGAAGCTATTTTCATATGTAGTTTTTGATAAAAGTATGATTTTGTAATATTCCACGAATAATTACGCCGGTGTCAAATTCCTAGTACTTGGTACGTCAATTTCAAAATGGCCGCGTGTTGATTTTTGTTCGTACAGGATGTTCATTTTTGTTATGGAAAACAGTGGATAGGATCTGAAATTAGAATTTTGGTCTGACTTTTTTTTTGTGATAGCTGAATACATTCCTAACAGTTAAGTCAAATAAAAATAATCAGTTTCCAAGAAAAAAAATTTTTATAGAGAAAATCGTTAAATTTTTTCACAAGTTAGTTCTACTAGCGGTGGGTGGGTTTTGTTTAGATTTCCTGTAAGAGTAGATAATGCATCTAAATATATATAGCTCAAAGGTGACTGACAGACTGACTGACTGATAGTGATCTATTTTTTTTTTTTTTACTACTACGCTAACCTGTATAGCGTTTTACGAGAGGGTGGTAGCTAGCCAGGCGCTGATAATAAAATAAAAAGTTTTGTTTCTAATAACAGATGGAGGGATATGCTTCTGCTTCTGCTGCTGCTGCTGCAGCAGCACAAGAGCGAAATGAAGGACGAGATGTAAGCACCTAGTGTAAAATGTTAACAAAATCAGGATTATTACTATTTTTGAGTAATAAATAATGTTTTGTTTCTAATAACAGATGGAGGGATATGCTTCTGCTTCTGCTGCTGCTGCTGCAGCAGCACAAGAGCGAAATGAAGGACGAGATGTAAGCACCTAGTGTAAAATTTTAACAAAATCAGGATAATTACTATTTTTGAGTAATAAATAATGTTTTGTTTCTAATAACAGATGGAGGGATATGCTTCTGCTGCTGCTGCTGCAGCAGCACAAGAGCGAAATGAAGGACGAGATGTAAGCACCAAGTGTAAAATGTTAACAAAATCAGGATTATTACTATTTTGAGTAATAAATAATGTTTTGTTTCTAATAACAGATGGATATCACTGCCGCCGGCCCAAGCGTCCCTATCACTGGACCTGGATGCTTGGTGCCGGCGTTTCCGGTGATGAGCTCACCTGGGGGATCGACTCGGCTGCTGTCCCATGATGCCACGAACCTCCAGGTGACGCCTGGAGGGCGCTTAGCTGTAAGTACAAATAGATCAAGCTGTGCGTTTTCTATTGTTATTATATATATTGTTTCCTTATGTGCTTCAATGTTTGTTTTAGGCATGGAATCCGCCTCAGACACCAGAATTGGCAGCCTCGTCGAAGAGGAGGCGGCGCAAGGCGGCTCCCGGTGCGGCTGCCAGAAGCAGCCGTCGCTCCCTGAATCTTCAAGATATAGAAAGTATCTTAAATGATTCAGGGAGCGACGAAGAGCCCATGGTCGAGGAGGGTGAGCTCGTGGCTGCTGACGAAGAGGACGAAGTTGATGCGGAAAACTTCGTCCTCTTCCGTCAAGCCGCACGGGAGCTGCGGCGACAAATAGTTGAGGAGGAGACAGGTATGTCAGAGGAAGAGGAAGGTATGGAGGATGGTAGGGGGGATGGTAGAGGGGATGAAAGAAATGAGCGAATGGAAGATGAAGTGGCGGATGAAGTGTTAAATGCGGATGTGGACCATGAGAGAGAAGCAAGTAGAGGAAGGGGAGCAAGAAGCGCAAGGGGAGTAAGTAGAGGGAGGAGTGGAAGATCTGCAGGAGCTGCTGCTCCTGTAAATTTCGATTCGTCGTCGTGGTCGGGTGATTTTTCATCGTTCACCGGCCAACAAGAAACGTATTTACGGGAGGCCGGCCCAACTTTTTCTTCCCAGGATTGTTGAGATCTTCCAAAGGATCTGGGATCGTGAATTTTTGGAGTATGTATGTTGTCAATGAGACAAATAAATATGCTTGCGAGATTATCTCTCAGTTCTCCGAACCTGGTGTTGGTTCTGGGATTCCGGCGTACCTGGATAACTAACGTTCGAAGAACTAAACAGATACCTGGCAATCCTAATTATGATGTCTTTTGAAATGGCAGGATTTCGTCAGTTGATGTCACGGAATCGATTCGGTCTGATCAACAAATTCTTGCACTTTGTGAGTAACGAGGATTTGTTGACCAGTGGGTACGCTCGAAAGATCGAAAAAGTTGCCCCGGTAGTGGACCACTGCAACCGAAAGTTTTCTGAACTGTATGTACCGGGTCCGCACCTCAGCTTAGACGAGTCCTTGCTCTTATGGAAGGGTCGTCTAAGCTGGAAGCAGTGCATACTTACGAAAGCTGCGAGGTTTGGCATCAAATCTTTTGAATTATGCGAAGCCTCTACCGGTTATCTGCTGCAATACCGTTTGTATACGGGAAAAGCGATCGACATGTATCCCGCATCCATTCATGGGTTCCAAGACAAGACCGCCAAGGTTGTCTTGGACCTCGTGGATGGATACCTGGAGGGGTGGAAGATCTGCAGGAGCTCCTGCTCCTGTAAATATCGATTCGTGGTCTTGGCCGGATGATTTTTCATCGTTCATCGGCCAACAAGAAACGTATTTACGGGCGCCCGGCCCAACTTTTTCTTCCCAGGATTCCGTTGAGATCTTCCTAAGGATCTGGGATCGTGAATTTTTGGAGTATGTTGTCAATGAGACAAATAAATATGCTTGCGAGACTATCTCTCAGCTCTCCGAACCTGGTGTTGGTTCTGGGATTCCGGCGTACCTGGATAACTGAACGTAAGTTCAGTCCAGGTCCCGACCGCGCCGTGAAATATAATATATATATATACATATATATACAAAACATTATATTTTTCAAGATTTATTCTACGTGATATCTTATACTTGTTGATTTGTGATTGTTAGGTACTACATATTTGTCCTTATCCTTATATTGTGCGATATTGTGTTTGTCAGAAATAAATATAGTTTCATTTCATTTCAGCATGGAGCAAGCGATATTGGTAGGTTTCAAAAATTCCACAAAAGAACGGAATTTAATATACAACGTTAATTGCAGATGAGGACTCTGCAATTAACGTTAGTACCTATTAAAGCATCCTAGAGAGTCGTCCTGTCCTTATGCTGATGTAACTATCTGTGCACAAACCATTTTTTGTTAAGAAATTACAACTTGAAAAAGATACAGCCTAGTTTTGCCAAGTAAGCCAAGTACTTGAAATTATTGTAAAAAAAAACTTAAGAACATAAAAACACCTTATAAAATTGGATATTGTCTCAGCTAGCACACTCACGCAGTTTATTGCACAACGTGGATATCAACTCTGTCGAGAGAGATCACAGAATTCTTGCTAAATTTGTAGGTGGCAAAAGAATACATTTTTCACATAGATACCAACCAATACAAGATGAGATGTAACGCTTCCGCTCTATCATCTGTCACAGGTACTGATTCCAGTGATGAGGTCATAATGACCTGTGAACCTGGATGAAGCGGACCTCATGAATCTACAATGTTTTTCCCATGTGTTATCAAAAAGTGAAAATTTTAATGTGAAAATAAAAGTGTCATACATGTAAAGGACATGAGCATCGGGACATTATTATTATATGTACTTTTATTTATAGTTATTGTTATATTGTCTAAAATTTTTGTAATTTAGAATTCGAAATTATCAAGCTGAACCTAATTCACCCGATAATTTCGAAACTACGGTGGGAGAAGTTATGCATTCCGATGCGCCTCTGAGTTTGTTATCAATACATACCTAAGCGGTAAAACTGCAGCGTTGCGTCTGGGGCGCAGGTGCATAACTGCTGACCATACCTTTTTGCACGTGTGTGCCTATGAGTAAGTTAAGTTTAGAGAGTCAGTTCTAAATCAGCTCTCAACTGTATCTTACAGTCTTAAGAATTAAATCGTCTTTTAAAATAATTTGTTTTTAAAAAAGTTCCTCCGGCTATTTCGATATTTGACTAGGTAGAAGTCCAAGAAGACAAATACATAGATTTAAAAACCAACAGAATAAAGTCTTTAGAGAAAGCTAAAAAAAAGATAAATAGATAATTTAGAAACCAAGCTGCTTCATAGTCAAACTACGGACTGGATTGCACAAAACCAGATATGCCTAAAGAAATGATGGAGGAACCACAAAAGTGTCCGGTATTTAAGCGTACAGTCCGATATTTTCGAGGCCTGTGCCTGTCCGGTGAAACATAAGGCTGATTTTAGAGTCACGCAGAGCGCACGCTGATCGTCAGCCTGACAGCCTAAATGTATGAACATCTAGGAAGCGTTTTTGAATAACGCGTAGCTGTCGGCGCGGACGGTGGTCAGCGCTGAGCAACTGACAGCTCAGCGGCCGTACGCGTTGCGCGTTGGCGCCGCGTAGCTGTCGGCGCTCACCGGCGCCCGCGCGCTTCTGCCTTCAGACTTCAGTATGCGTTCTAGTGTCGAACCGAGTGGATGTCGTCAGCGTGTACAGTCATTAGCGTCAACGATTGCAGAATGCATCTTGGCTAGAGGCGCTGGGCCCGTAGCCAAGATGCATTCTGCAATCGTTGACGCTATTATAATAGAAAACAAAAAAAAAGTATTGGTTTGACATATTTCTGACCACGTGACTTAGCGTTGAAATATGTCAAACCAATACTTTTTTCTTGTTTTCTATTAGCGTCAACGATTGCAGAATGCATCTTGGCTAGGGGCCCTGTTATAAATTTATGCAATACACAGCAATTCACAGCATGCTTTAACTATATTCTTTGATACATTAAAACCCACACTAATAGGTGTATGAAACACTCTGAACTTTTTTGACATTATACCAAATGTCGATTCTATATATCGTCTACTACGGCTCAGTCTATAGTTAAATACTTATTTCTTATGGGTCATATTAGTTCGTGCATATGGCTTCATAATTTTTTTAGATATTCCAAAAGCACCATCGCCCACAATTACATGTTCAACTGGAGTATTTGTTCCAGGCAGTGGCTTCAGTCCTGGTAGATTCAGTGTTATTTTCTAGTTTAATATCACGAGTAGTTGTAATTTCTTCGGCCGTATTTTCAAGAAAGAGAAACGATTAGCAATATAAGAGCTCAACGTGAAGATAGTACATTAGATAAGGATTTGGACAGTGGTTCTCCACACTCTCCATCAGTTTTGAGGGACGAAGAAGTGATAATATCTATTCCATCGCCAGTTACATACATCCCATCGAACAGGATCACTTTCACCAGCAGCATCTTCAAGTTCTCTTGCATCTGCTCAGGAAACAACTGACAAACCAAAGTCTACTTTGTTGGAGTATGTATTAAAGAAAAATCAAAATAACACTACAGAGGAACATCCAATTGACAAGTTTCTGCATGGTATTGCTCCCACTCATCTTACACCATATTACCAAAACTTAGCTAAGACTGACATATTTAATATTGTACAAAACTATGAAATAAAAATGTTTGAGCGACATATGGAAGTACAAAATGTTGAAAATGATGTACAAATAATTATTGAGACAAGTACCCCATCTGCCGGCACAGAACGAAATTTAAAAGTGCAAGAAGAATTACCAGAACTTACACATCCAAGTCCATCTACATCTACAAGTGCCCCAACGAGTATGCAAGGAGAATGCGTGACTGTTCTTATAACAGCTAATGCTGCGGGTGAACTAGCGCCGCCAATGGTATTATATAAACTAAATTACATACCGTACAAAATAGCCAAAGAAGCGCCCAAAGGTTGGGGCTTAGGCCACAGACCAAAGGGATGGATGACGGGAGAGGCGTTTTACGAATACGTTACCAATGTTTTTTTCCCTTGGGTTGAAAGAAGTAATATAGAATTTCCTATCATATTCTTCTTAGATGGGCATTGGGCATTGCTCGCATACCACCCTGTCGCTTAGTTACTTTTGCCGAGAGAAAAAAATTATATTGATCGCTCTTTACCCGAATGCTACCGAGTTCATAAGTTCACATGTTATGTCCAATCCCCTTTAAAACGCTGGGAGCCAAGTAGCCAACTACCAACTAAGTACTTTTGAGGAATGAAATAAATTATATGCCCGAAATTAATAATCGATCCGATCCGAAATCCGCGGTTTTGGATCGATATGTCATTTTAGTACTAGGGCTTGACACATTATTTTATTACTAAAATGACATATGTATTATGACATGACATATCGATCCAAAACCGCGAATAACGGAAATAACGATTATTAATTTGGCCTTACGAGTTTTTTTTTTTTTTACTATTTACAGGGTAGCGTTTGACCACAAGTCACCTGATGTTAAGTGACGATGTGGTCGAAGATGGCGCCACGCTACACCTGGACTGGGAACTGGCTCTCAAGTGTGGCTGCCGGAACACACCGATAGGTGCTTGGCGACAGATTCTTAACAAGAGGGTGGGAGTTGCTATCGGAATAAATACATATCAAAACTGATGCATAGGGATCGCTTTTTGCTATTATTAAAATTTTGGCACTTCAGCGGAAATATTGACAATGGTGACATATTACATAAAATTCGAAGTGTGCTCGAAATTCTATTAAAATTATTTAGGGACATCTTGAAACCAGTTGAAAACGAGTTTTCGACTTAACAAGAACTTCGCTTTTTTACGTAGAGTCAAATAAGTACTGACGGACTAGCTCCGCTAGAAGTAATCGAGTCCTGTGTCGACAAGGGACAAACATAATAATCATTCATTCATTGCACATGAACAAGACAAAAACAATAATTACTAGTCAATAGTACTTTATTCAATAGATACATTGTGATCACTTTAAAACGTCAAACTTAAGACTAGCTACGCCTGTTCCAACCTCCTTACGCCGGCAAAAGAACAGGCAAGAAACGCCCGGCAGGTAATTTTTTGGCGCGATCACATTGACAATTTTATTCTTATTACTAATTGATTGAATTGGAGCAAGTTCACTAAAATGATAAAATGTTAGATGAGTTAGACGTCTTGTTATCGAGTAAACTGAAATCGATGATATATGAAATACCAGAATGACGTCAATGACAACTGAATTGTTTGCAACTGAAAAAGAAACTGTCTCGAATAATAAAAAGAAGGAAGCCTGGTCGTAGTTTTATTGCCACGGACACGCCAGAGAAAGATGTGATCGGGGATCAAAATTACGCTATTAGTGCAAAGATTAATAAGAATAAGAATCGTAAGATCCCCCACCCACCCACCTTGATTAAGTTTATTAAAGTTGATTAAGTATATTAAAGTTTCAGATTATTTACAATTTTTAGTTCGATAGTCAAGCTGACATTTGTAGTAGGTAACTAAGTTAGCAAATAAAATCAGAAGACTGATTGTAATATTATCATGTACAATATCATCTACTGTGATTTATAGCAGTATGTTGATTGATAGATAAAATATTTGTGATGTTATTAAGTTTAATTATGGCTATAACAACAGACACAAACAACAACAGACTGGACAAGAGGTTGCGAACGAACATAGCTTCCTTGCTACAGAATTGACTTTTCTCTGCACTTTTGGACATTGCTATAATTCAACACAGCATGATATAGGCACATCAGCCTCAGGCTGCTCGCCTATTACCAAAATAAATAAACTTTGTGGCTGGTTTATAAAAAAAAATATGTTTACAGGAAACACCAGAAAATCTCAAACAAATAAGACAATCTCAGCACGAAGGAGACCTCCAAATAAGAGGTATGTAGAAATTAGTTATTTCTATAAACAGTATTTTTGTTGTTACTTTGTTGTGTTACTTTTTGTAAATGGCTTCTGCGGGGTTGCCACAATTTCGCCAATGTCACGTAGGATGGTAGAAAATAAACGATGGAGATTGATCGGTGGACAAAAATATGATCGGTAGCGGAGTAGACCATCTAAAAATATTGCACATCTGAAACAAAACATAGGACATACACATGACGAAACACAAATATTGTATACATAGAGTACCTACAACAAGACTTGTTGTAGGTACTCTATGTATACAATATTAAATAAAATATATAATACAATATTATTATTTAGTAAAATAAATAAATATTTGTATTGTAATACAACTGATTGTTATGTTACAAGCTCCATAAAAGTAATGTCAAATTACTATCTCCAGTAGGGCAAACAATTGATAGATAGGTTATTGAGACTGGCCGTAAGTTGGTTACATTAAATAAAAAGTTGTAAGAGAATAGTTGTCACAATGCTATTTCTTCCCCAAACGGCAATCTTGCCAAGGCTAAGAAATGGAGAATAGGTACTAACTTTTTTCATATAGGTACTTTATCATTCTGAGATCCAAGTATATAATAAAGGTCCTTAGAATATGCCTTGTTACATGTAAAGGTCTCTGCAAATAATGTACATGTATTTAGAATTTTGTAGGTAATATTAATATTGGGAAATGATTAGACCAATTTACCGACAGGGCAGCTGGAGGTTGTAACCGATTCTCCAGAGAACCAGAGAAAATTAAATAACATGACTAATTCCGTCAAAGACGATGCAATGTTGTTCGAACTCAAAAAAGCAAAAAACAAATTCAACGCTTCACTGGACAGCGAACGCAACACAAACAATCGATGAAGAAACGACACAGGCGGCAGATAATAAATACCACGCATGAAGTTTACCAACATTGTATCTTGAAGATATACCAAACCAAGGCTTGTTGCTACATATATAACCTCAAAAAGATTCATAATCACTGGTTTATCTATTTTCAGAAATTCATGATCACTTGCAATTTGCGATGCAGTCAGGATATCCGCCCTTCGTCATAGCCGTAATTTTTTTAACGAATGATCGAAGACGAAGCCCAAACGTGCCTGTATCATGGAAAAGATGAAAATGTTCACAATTTATTGAAATTCAAAAACTCCATTCTCAAATTTTCACCTCAACCAAAGTAAAAACTATTTTCAGAGCCAAAACGAACGATCTACGAATACAAACGTCCAATTTTCCAAACTCCAAACCAAAATGGGCCATTGTAAAAAAAGTGATAACCAAACTCCAAAGTAGGGAAATAAGAAATAAGCGAATTAGATTAGGTTAGGTTAGGGATAGGGTCTAGGGAACTAGGGATACTAAACTTAACATCGATACATCGAATTTATTCGATGTTTTCCATACGATATATCGGATTGATGCCATGATTTTGACATATATATATTGTATTAAATATACATAATATGTAATAAATATTTATGGAAACAATAAATATTTCTCATTTTTTTTGCCGAATTTACTTAAAAATTAAATAAAACATTTATTCTAGTCATTGATTCTACATTCACTCATACAAAATCAAGAACACCAACTTTGGGCGTTTCACAGGAAAGAAGTAATTTAACTAATTAATTTTTTTTTTGTAATTTTAACTCTATGAAAGGTATTCGATAGTGAAAAATATCGATGTTTTCTAGCGATTTAACGATAAAAGTCGACGCTGGGATCCCGTTTTATATTATAGAATGTAAATATCGATTCTAAGTGGACACCTCTATTCCAAAGCCAAAGTCAAATCAAGAGGGTTGCCAGATTGCCATTGTTAATTAATTATTGAGCTAGAATTGCTTTTCTTTCTAGTCGCGCAAAATCGCATTTATGAATTTCACGATGGATTTGTTTTTTTATTATTGTAAGGTTAAAATGTTATGACATATTTTTATTTCGATTTGATTCCTTAGAGCCAAGCCAAACTTTGTCAGGGACTTGGATTCAGGGGTAATGGCCAGAAATAAAAAAATACTTGGAATATATGGCTGTCAGTCACGGCACATGGCATTTGCCACCAACCAACTGTCATTTGATCATCACTTTCACTCTACTGCTTGTACTGCTTGTGCTTAGCCTGTGTCGTCATACGCCAATTGGTTATATGAAATTAAAGTTATTTAGCTATATTATAATATGCGTGCTCAATGAGTAAGCTACTGCCACCTATCGGAATATTCAAAGCAACATTTTAAAATTGTCTCGTCTGATTCCAATCCCCTTGTGTTATGGCAACTCCGCAGTACAAATGTCATTTCAATCAGTCATTTGACATTTGGTCCTCAAGGCAAACTGTCAAGCAAGAAAGAAACTAAAAGTTACGAATCTCCTTGTAACGAATTTATGCGGCCGAATTTTTAATAGTAACAGCCACGAAAAACAGGAAAGTAGTTAATAAAAGGAATATAAGTATTTGAACAATGGAAGTGACGGACGATAATCTGGCTACCTTAGCCAACTATCTGCAACAAACATTGAGCCCTGACCCAAACATTAGACGGCCCGGTGAGTGAAGCTATTCGTTTTCCTGTATTTTATAACTTATTAGTTTGAGATAAATAGTCTTGTGACTAAACTTAGATAAACTTGCATACATCAGCACGGAAACATCATAAAATTCCAATTTTGTATGTACCAATTGTTGAAACTCATTTTCAAATTCAAAAAAGAACCAAATAACTATACATTATAGACTGCTCATAGTTGTCATATTATAATATGTACAAATTGTACATAATATGATTTTTTAAAGGAGCAATGTAAAAGGTGCCATTGAGTTATTCATGTGGATATTAATAACCTAAAAATGATGTATGTTTACCAACTTTATGTCCAGACTAATGCCTTTTAATAAAGCAACATTGCCCTGGCAGCATAAAAGAAATGATATATTATCATTCTTCCTATAAAAATTATAATGTGACATAATGCAATGCAATCCTAGCACAGTGGTTCTTAACTGGCAGTCCGTGGACCACTGGTGGTCCCTGGTAGCACCAAAAGTGGTTCGCGAAGCCATGCTAAAAATATTGAATAAGAGACAGTGAGCGACACAACACACAATGGCACGTCTCACTCTAAGAGCGGCGAACTTTGTATCGCTAATAAGTCACCTTTTGAACCTTCCCTGAAATTCCACAAATATTTCAAGATCAAAATTATCAAAATCGGTCCAGCCGTTCTCGAGTTTTAGCAAGACTAACGAACAGCAATTGACTTTTATATATAAGTAGAAGAATAAGGTTATTTCTGTATATTTTCAGCGGAGAAATTTCTGGAAGGTGTCGAAGTTAACCAGAGTTATGCTATACTCCTCTTGCACCTCATTGACAAGGATGGAGCGGACATGACCATAAGAATCGCAGGAGCTATTGCTTTTAAAAATTATATAAAAAGAAACTGGCCAGTGGTAAGTTTAACTGTTTAGAGGACAGTTTCAATTACCTATCTAACCACGGTTACTCCTACTAGAGATTGAAAGGACGTCATCTTTTTTGATCCAAATATGAAAGTGCCGGCCAATAAAAAAATATGCTGTATTCCGTTAGAACTTGTCCCCCTGAGTATTTATTATTATGACACCATCTGTCGGGTCCACTAGTTATATATAATTAATTCATTTTTTGTACAGGAGGATGATGGCATAGACAGAATTCATGCGTCGGATAGAGCCACAATCAAGACCATAATCGTGTCGCTAATGCCGAAGTCACCTGAGGCCATCCGCAGACAGTTCAGCGATGCAGTGGCCCTAATCGCTAAGTGCGACTTTCCAGAGAAGTGGCCCAACTTGATAGATGAGCTGCGAACGCAGATGGTTGAACAATTTGCTATTGGTATGTACACGTCTATATTTTTACCCATCTTTATCAGCCTGTTGCATTCCCACTGCTGGGACTGTGACCTTCTCTATGAGAGAGTATATGAGCTGTAATCTATCACAATAACGATATCAATTCAAAATTGAAAGGCTTTTTTTTATAACACACTAGTTGCGCCCCGCGGTCTTACCCGCGTCTTCCCACAGGAACCTTTTTCCGGGATAATAACTAGCCTATGTGTTAATCCAGGGTATATTCATCTCCATTCCAAATTTCATTCAGATCCCTTCAGTAGTTATTGGGTTAAAGAGTAACAAACATCCATTCATACTGACAAACTTTCACGTTTATAATATGAGTAGGATTAAACACACACATTAACTTCCCGAAATTAATAATCGGTCCTGATCCGTTATTCGCGGTTTTGGATCGATATATCATGTCATAATATATCATTTTAGCAGTAATCTGTCAAGCCCTAGTACTAAAATGACATATTATGATGACATGACATATCGTCCCAAAACCGCGGATAACGGATCGGATTGATTATTTATTAATTTCGGGTGATAGTTAACACAAACACACAACATTAACACGTATAGTATTTTAATGTGGTATAGAAAAAACACACATATGTATAGTGTTTGGAGTTTCTTTGCGTGATAGAATCCGAAATGAGGAAATTCGCCGAAGAACCAAGGTCACCGACATAGCTCTCAGAATCTGCAAGTTGAAGTGGCAATGGGCAGGCCACATCGCTTGACGAACCGATAACCAATGGAGAAGAAAGGTTCTCGAGTGGCGACCACGAACCGGAAGACGTTCTGTAGGTAGGCCCCCCATTAGGTGGACCGACGACATTGTAAGAGTCGCAGGGAGCCGATGGATGCAAATGACTAATAGCCGTTCATGGTGGCGTTCAAGGGGGGAGGCCTATGTTCAGCAGTGGACTTCTTCCGGCTGATGATGATGATGATGATAGTGTTTTAATGTGTTATAGAAAAATAGTTTGTTGTTTGCCAGGCGTTACCGAACCGCTGTGCTGCTCCGCTGTCTACAATTTATTTACCTGGTTGCAGGAGACTACCGCATGATCAACGGACTCCTCAGCACTGCACACTCGCTGTTCAAACGGTACCGTTACGACTTCAAATCGCAGAAGCTGTGGGAGGAAATCAAAATGGTGCTCGACAACTTTGCGAAGCCTCTTACGGATCTCTTTCAGGTTTGTAGATTTTTTTTTTACATCTTACACCCGCAGTGCGATTTCAATTCACTCGGAAAGTTTCCGTGTCGGATTCGACGTCACTTTCGCTTCACGGAAACGTTTTCCGAGAGGTGGCGGAAACTTTTCCGAATCCGTGGTCGGAAGTGTTTCCGAGTGAATTGGATCGCACTATTGGTACGTGCTCGTATTGCTCTCGTACTGCGCGCGTCTTGCGATACGCTTATGCTCAACTAGCTGTTCCCCGCGGTTTCACCCGCGTGGGCTACAGCTCTATACATGCAAAGTCTCAGCCCGATCGGTTTAAAATTGACAAAGTTTCATACAAACTTTAATCCCCTATTTTATCCCCTTGGGGGTAGAATTAACCAAAATTCTTTCTTAGCGGATGCCTACGTCATAACATCTACCTGCATGCCAAATTTCAGCCCGATCCGTCCAGTGGTTTGGGCTGTGCGTTGATAGATCACTGTCAGTCAGTCACCTTTGAGTTATATATTTTTAGATTTACACCGCCGCGGAATGGAAGCGTTAATTTCGTCATGACGCAAGAAGGCGTGAATTTGCTGGAATTCTTGCACATTCCAAACGCTTGTTTTTGTTTGGCAACACACTGCTGAGACCGAGCCGACTCACCGTTCACGCCACTTCCCGCGAATTCCACAAACGGCCCCGACAGTAGCTAGGGATTCCCTAGAAGACGCGCAACCTTTTTTTTTAGCTCTTATTTAGTTTTTATGTTGTACAATTGCGTAATTTAGTTGCAAAAATTCGCTTCCATTCCACTCAGCGGCGCTGTATATTGAGCCTTACGCTACGAAGCCGAGTGCAGAGGGGGATATTCTATAGAAATCGACTGCGCCGCATTGTTACCACCCGACGCACTTTGCGTGATCACAACTTCATCTTTTTCAATGTTTGATTGACACATGTTGACAATTTTTCTGCATGTTTTCTAAAACAATCCAGTCGGTGGTCTCTGTCCGCGCACTAATAAGGAGCGAACCCGACGCGCCGCCTCGACGAGACCACCACTGGCAGGGTCGCCATGTATGGTTCGTTGGGAGCTCGGTTGAAACGACAGGTTCGGTTGGATGTATCTTTATTACTGTCTAATGATTAACATGTCACATATATACACTACATGACTACACTACCTTGATATATTTTTGTTCTGACAGCAGTTGTAACGCTTCCACAGGCCATGATAGAGCTGACAAAGAAGCACGCGGACAACACGGAAGCCCTGCGAGTGATATACGGGTCCCTGGTGCTGACCTGCAAGGTGTTCTACTCGCTGAACTACCAGGATCTGCCGGAGTTCTTCGAAGACAACATGCCCATATGGATGCCGAATTTGCTGGCGCTGCTGCAGATCAAAGTGCCGTGCTTGGAAGTTGATGTGAGTGGAGTTGTAGTTGTGATGGTCACATGTGCACCGCGCAGCACCAATATACATACTTACATCAACTTTCGCGTTTATAATATTAATAGGATTCTTCTTCTTCTCTTCCTTTATATAAGAGCGAAGCTCTTGTCGGTGGAGTATTTTCCATCCCGTTCTGTTCTCGGCCATCCTTTTGACCTCTTGGTACGACATGACGTCAATCCTTTCTTTAACTTGATCTATATAATTATGTTCTTCTCGGTCTACCTCACCCTCTCTTGCCTTCTACTTTTCCTTCTAATATAGTTTTTATATATTCGTCATGCCGCACCAAGTGGCCAAACATCTTTCCTCTTCTTATCTCTACTGTTGTTAATATCTCTCTTTTTTCTCCTACTAACTTCTTGGTTGGTTTTTTTTATAGGATTACTATATTAATAGGATTACTCAAAACAAAATGCATTATGTAGTAACTAGCTGTTCCCCGCGGTTTCACCCGCGTGGGCGACAGCTTTATGCATGCAAAGTCTCAGCCTGATCGGTTTAAAATTGACAAAGTATCATACAAACTTTCATCCCCTATTTTATCCCGTTGGGGGTAGAATTAATCAAAATCCTTTCTTAGCGGATGCGTACGTCATTACATCTACCTGCATGCCAAATTTCAGCCTGATCCGTCCAGTGGTTTGGGCTGTGCGTTGATAGATCACAATGTCAGTCAGTCAGTCACCTTTGAGTTATATATATTTAGACTACAAAAGATGTATTGTTGCAAACCGTCTTATATCAATTTTTTTCATTTAATTTCTATACATTTTTCTTTTATTTGTCATCAACTCGCGTGATGATGATGATGCAGGACGGCGACGACAAGCCCGGCGTGATGGAGCAGCTGCGCGTCGAGATCTGCGAGTGCGCCGCGCTCTACGCTCTCAAGTACGAGGAGGAGTTCGCGCCGCACGCGCCGGCCTTCGTCACCGCCGTATGGACCGTGCTGCTGTCCACCACGCAGGCCACCAAATACGACGCCGTGAGTCTGAACTAAATGAAATGATTTATTTGCTTTAAGTATTGCTAGGTACATATTATGATCTTAAAAAATGATGTCATCATCAATCAATTAGTAATAAGAATAAAATTGTCAATGTGATCGCGCCAAAAAAAATTAACTGCCGGGCGTTTCTTGCCTGTTCTTTTGCCGGCGTAAGGAGGTTGGAACAGGAGTAGCTAGTTTTAAGTTGACGTTTTAAAGTGATCACAATGTATCCTATTGAATAAAAATGATTTGAATTTTGAATTTTTTTTTGATGAGGATTACTTAGTCAGAACTAATAATAGTGACATGCAAATATTTAGTAGGGATATAAAAACGAAAAATCAATAATATTAGTGACACATACTCCATAACAAAACATTTTTAAATGGTCAAAGTATCTTAATTCGAAACAATATTCCACTAATAGAATAGTAATAGGTGTAATAATATAATAGTAAGAATGTGAAAGAAAATTTAAAATTCATTATTCGATAAGTTCGGTTAGAATAAATTACATTTTCGGTCAACCATAATTTAAGTTTCCCTCACTGAGAAAAAAATTCTGACTTTCCTTCTAACATATAGATTTTGATCGCAAAATATGCGACGTCTATCATATCTTTTGATTGCGTTGGCTTTCAAGTTTGATTTTTCACAGCGGAAAGAGACCGTAGAGCCAAGTAACCCAAGCCAAGTATCTGATTTAAATTTCACCATGATACCCCAACGCGTTCTTGAGAAAAGGGCGCTAGATAGACAGACGGACAACAAAGTGATCATAAAAAGGTTTCGTTTTGCCTTTTGAGGTACGCAACCTTAGAAACGTAGTTTTCAATCTGGCATTAGGTTTTGAAACGAGATATTTAACATGTATTTGTTTAATTGTTTGTTTTTGTATATGTTCATGTTTGAGATCTCAGTGTTGCAAACGCATGCCGCTTGCAACACCGAGAACTCAAACATCACGAGAATAACAAATGTTTCAGTTGGTGTCGAACGCGCTGACGTTCCTCGCGAAGGTAGCCGAGAAGGATCACTACAAGAGCCTGTTCGAGGACCCCGCCACGCTGAGCAGCATCTGCGAGAAGGTCGTCATACCCAACATGGAGTTTAGAGGTAGGAGAGGATTTATTACGTAGGTCGAGTTTAGTTTTTATTTCCTTTTATATGACTCCACACGTGGCTATTTAGTCACTGTCAAGTATCAGAGTTCCCCGCGAAGGTAGCCGAGAAGGATCACTACAAGAGCCTGTTCGAGGACCCCGCCACGCTGAGCAGCATCTGCGAGAAGGTCGTCATACCCAACATGGAGTTTAGAGGTAGGAGAGGATTTATTACGTAGGTCGAGTTTAGTTTTTATTTCCTTTTATATGACTCCACACGTGGCTATTTAGTCACTGTCAAGTATCAGAGTTCCCCGCGAAGGTAGCCGAGAAGGATCACTACAAGAGCCTGTTCGAGGACCCCGCCACGCTGAGCAGCATCTGCGAGAAGATCGTCATACCCAACATGGAGTTTAGAGGTAGGAGAGGATTTATTACATAGGTCGAGTTTAGTTTTTATTTCCTTTAGTTATTCAACATCATCATCATCATCACCAGCCGGAAGAAGTCCACTGCTGAACATAGGCCTCCCCCCTTGAACGCCACCATGAACGGCTATTAGCCATTTGCGTCCATCGTCTCCCTGCGATGTCGTCGGTCCACCCTGGTCGCCACTCGAGAACCTTTCTTCTCCATCGGTTATCGGTTCGTCGAACGATATGGCCTGCCCATTGCATTGCCGCTTCAACTTGCAAATTCAGAAAGCTATGTCGGTGACATTGGTTTTTCGTTCTTCATTTATTATTTTAACACGTCCATATAGTAGTTTCGTACTATTCCTCTGCTCTTGGGTTGTCTGGAAGAGATCGCTCTGAGCGATAAGACCGCCCTTTGTGACACTTACCATTAAGTTCTTTGTTGTTCTTGTTTTAAATTTAATTTCTCTGTATTGTGGTGTGCCAATAAAGAGTTAATCTATCTATTTTTGTGTGTAAATGTATTGTTGCAATGTGCAGAGTCGGACATGGAGCTGTTCGAGGACAACCCCGAGGAGTACGTGCGGCGCGACATCGAGGGCTCCGACGTGGACACGCGCCGCCGCGCCGCCTGCGACCTGGTGCGCACGCTCGCCATACACTACGACGAGAAGATGATGCACATCTTCGGCCAGTACGTGCAGGTCAGCTCTCGAGTACTAGAACGCAGCTCCTTACCGATGTAGTACGTGCAGGTCAGCTCTCGAGTACTAGAACGCAGCTCCTTACCGATGTAGTACGTGCAGGTCAGCTCTCGAGTACTAGAACGCAGCTCCTTACCGATACAGTACGGTCAACAAAAAAAGTCCCTGAACAATAGCAACTTTTCCGATCATCTTCATCATCGTAAACACCAACCTTTGACCGCATCATCACTAAACATCAGTTGTGTATTGATCAAAAACATACCTGGAAAATCAAGTACGATCAGCTACTTTTGTAGCTGACTGTACGTGCAGATCAGCTCCAGTACTAGTACGCAGCTCCTTACCGAAACAGTATGTGCAGGTCAGCTCTCGATTACTATAGTTTTTGAGGCGATGATGCCTCAGTGGTAGTGACGTGTGCTCCGCCAGCCCCGCTTGAGAGCCAGTTCCCAATCCAGGTGTAACGTGGCTCCACTTTCGACCAGAGGGATGGGATGGAAAGAGCGTGGGTTTTCCATCCCGTCCCCCTTACATGAGAACGATATTGTTGGACATAATCTTACGATATTTTAAAGCCATAATTCTACTGTAATGGTAAGTGAAATAAGTAACTAGGTACATACGTTTTTTATTAAAATTGCAATTGTTATTTCAATAATCGATGGTCTTGACATCACTAGACAACGCACTACCATCTCGTGTACCTCTGATACAGACAGCGCGGACACTAGCTGTTATCGCCGGCGCCGTGAGCGGCGGACTGACGAGCGGAGCGGTTCGGATTGCCCTCCGTCTCGCGCGCGCGTTTGTTCAAGTTTAGACTCTAACTACTATTGTTACGGTCCATTATAGCTGATGCTGCAGAAGTACGGCGAGTCTGGTGCGGCGGCGTGGCGCGGCAAGGACGCGGCCATGTACCTCGTGACGTCACTGGCGGCGCGAGGCAGTACGCACGCGGCGGGAGTGACGCGCGCCTCGCCGCTCGTCGACCTCGCGCAGTTCGCCGCCGCGCATGCGCTGCCGGAGCTGCAGCGGCCCGACGGTGAGTGTGACGTCACAAGCGGCGGGAGTGACGTCACTAGCGGCGGGAGTGACGTCACTAGCGACAGGAGTGGCGTACTGCAAAAAAACTATGACTTTTTTTTACTACTCACAGCTCTTGACCACAAGTCACCTGATGATAAGTGACCATGTGGTCGAAGGTGGCGTCAAGCTACAGTTAGATTGGGAACTGGATCTCTACTAGGGCTGCCGGAACACACCGATAGTCACTCTAAATTCAGAATTATAAAGATAATTGTATATGTTTCAGTGGGCGAGCTGCCGGTCCTCAAGGCGGACGCCATCAAGTACATCATGACGTTCAGATCGCTGCTGCCCAAGGAACTCATATTGACTGCTGTGCCTTACATTGTGAGTACTTGTCTCATCGCACTGTTCCGCTGTGTTCACGTCATCGATTGTATCGCGAATTACCGATTGCATTGAGGTTAAAGAATGGTGATAATAATGGATATCTATTCTATGGTTGTTACTCTTTCACGCTAAAACTACTGAATGGATTTTGATGAAATTTGGAATGGAGATAGCTTATGGACCCCGGATTAACACATGGTTACTTTTTATCTCGGAAAAAGGTTCCTACGGGACAACGAGAAGACGCGGGTGAAACCGTGGGGCGCAGCTAGTCACACATATATTTGCCCTTACCGGGATTCGAACCCGGGACAGCTTCATAGCGAATAGGGGCCCAGTAGTGAAGTGTGCACGGCACGGTTGCAGATCCAGCACATCAGCGGGCGCGGCGTGGTGCTGACGTACGCCGCGTGCGCAGTAGAGAAGCTGATAGCGGGCGGCATGCTCGGCGCCGCGGCGCTGGGCCCGCACGCCCCCGCCCTCCTTCAGGCGCTGTTCCAGGCGCTGGCGACCCAGCATCTGGCGGGGGAGCACAACGAGTACGTCATGAAGGGTGAGTCCGAAGAAAACTTTTTTTGAGGTACAGTCAGCGACAAAAGTAGCTGAACAAAAACAAATTTTCCGATTGTCTCTATCATCTTAAACATTAACCTTTGACTGAACCATCGCTTAACATCGGGTGTATTGTGGTCAAACGCTACCATGTAACATGTTAAAAAAACGCATCTAAAACACATTTAGAAAATCGAGTATGACCAGCTACTTTTATCGCTGACTGTACATAAATGTCGAAGAAAATGCCACTTCCAGTTTGCCCGAATTTTGTATTTTCCGGTGGACAAGAAGATTTTTTTGTTTGTATAAATTCAGATGATTTGATTGAATTGTTGACATGAAAATTTTATTTTATTTCCAAAACTTGTTTCTTCAAGTGATCTTATCTTTCTCCTTCTTTCTTATCTTTTGTACAGCTTTAACGCAATAAAAAGTATCCTACAAAAGCCCATGGAAAAATCACTCTCCTTGTTTCCAAATTTCTTTTTTTTTGGCAACTGTTTAAATTTTTCTCTACTTATGAAGAACTTTCCTCGGATTTCCAACAACGAATTCGGTGCAGTTTTTATCAAGTTATGGCGTGACCAAGGGAAATAGGGATTCATGTTTATATCTTTCATTTTCATTTGTTAGTTACCTTACTCCTCTGAAACGGCTGGACCGATTTGTATGAAATTTTGTATGCATATCTGGTAGGTCTGAGAATCGGCCAACATCTATTTTTTATATATTTTTTTTTTATCGAGATGTGGTCCACGTGGGTAAAACCGCAAGGCGCAGCTAGTTTTTATATATATTCATATAGATAACATGTGTAATGTGTGTGTGTACGTGGCAGCTGTGCTCCGCACGCTGTCCTGCCTGCGCGAGTCTGCGCTGCCGTACCTGGGCGAGGCGCTGCCCAAGCTGGCGCACATCCTCTCCGTCATCGCCAAGAACCCCTCCAAGCCGCACTTCAACCACTACCTCTTCGAGACGCTCTCGCTCGCCGTGTCGTGAGTACCATGCATTTTTACATTGGACGTCGTGTGACCCTAATGTAACCATGACAAAAAAGTACTGAGTGAGACTTAAAAACGAGCTTTCAAGTATGACATTGGTGTCGATTCCGTTTTGCTTTCTCTAAAACTAAACTAAGTTTGACAGGTCTAAAACTAATGCTGTCCCTTTTTTACTTCAGTGGTTAGAAGAAGACAGCTTTTAGCTTTACTTTTAGACTTGTCAAACTTAGTTTAGTTTGAAAATGCAAAACAGAATCGCAAACTTCGAAACTAGAAAAACTCAAATACGCAAATTATGTTAGAAAAAAAAAAATATATATATATGACGAATCCGGTCTATTTCCTTCCTTACTATTTGTGAGCATGTATGTACGCAAAAACTACTAAACGGATCTGAATGAAACCGGAAAAAAGGAAACCGGCAGGCCCAAGAACTGCAACATTCAAGGGCATGCGACATCTATCAACCCACTGGGCACTGCACTGGGCCAGCGTGGTAGATTACAGCCCATACTCTCTCTCTGAGAGAAGGCCTGAGTCCCAGCAGTGGGAACGTGAAAGGCTGATAATGATGATGATCGACCAGTCGCTTCGTAGACACAAGTTTTATTCCAGAAAAAAGGGGCAATAGAAATGTCCCAAGCGTGGTTACATACGCATTATGCAGTTCTTGACGAACTTTTTGTTTTTGCTAAATTCTCCAATGTTTTTTCTCAGATTGGTGACAAAAGCTAATCCGAGTGCGATATCGGCGTTCGAAGACGCCCTGTTCCCGATATTCCAGGATATTCTGCAGAACGATGTACAAGGTAACCCTTTACAGCTTTACACGCTCATCTATATTATCTATAATGTATATAAAATAGTATGGGAAGTAAAAGTATGTATTTACAGAGTCCGCCTCGAGAAGTACCAAATCTTTGCCAGGTATTTAATTGACAAGCAGTATTAATGCCCACACAATCACATACATAGGCTCTGACCCCTAACTAGGTTTCCCTGTATCTAGGGTATCAGAAACTACTAGGATCGGGGAACCACAACACCCAGACGCAGAACAAATACTTGCGCTTTTTTTTTTCAATGCACAAATATTTATCCTGTAGCGGGAATCGAACCCGCGACCTCACGCTTCACAGTCGGCTATCCTCCCATTGCGCCACATCGGTCGGTCGTATTGTGCAAACATTATTGTGTTTTGAGCCTCAACTACCCAAATCTGTTAAAGCTCCAGTCAAAGAGCTGTCAAGAACTTATTCGGGCCGCCCTAAATAGATATTAATCTATTGAGGCCTTGTTTTGACACTAGCTATTCCCCGCGGTTTCACCCGCGTGGGCTACAGTTTATCGCGATAAAAACTATCCTATGTCCTTCCTCAGGATTCAAACTATCTCCGTACCAAGTTTCATTTAAATCGGTTCAGTAGTTTAGGCGTGAAAGAGACAGACAGACAGAGTTACTTTCGCATTTATAATAAGTAGTAAGGGATTAGAACTCCATTAATCAGCTTCGACTATTACCACAGGATAGATATCCATTGTCACCATTCAGCCTAAAAGAAATGCTGTGTCCCACGCAGATTAAATATTACGAATGCTTTGATAATTTCCCGGTCCAGGTGTAGCGTGACGCCACCTTCGACCACATCGTCACTTAACATCAGGTGACTTGTGGTCAAACGCTACCCTGTAAGTAGTAAAAAAAAACTGTGTATAAAATAACAATAGATTCTTATAGATTCTTATTACGTCTACGTAATAAAATTTTTGTTTGCCAGTTATGGTAAAATATGCTGAACATTTTTATATACGGACCATATTTCGTGCAAATAAATTAGCTGTAAACTAGACGATTTGAAATCAAGTTCCCAATCCAGGTGTAGCGTGGCGCCATATTCGACCACATCGTCACTTAACATCAGGTGACTTGTGGTCAAACGCTAGCCTGTAAGTATTTAAATTTTTTCACTTTCAGAGTTCATGCCGTACGTGTTCCAAATGCTGTCGCTAATGCTGGAGCTGCGCGGCGAGGGCGGGGCGGGCGGCGCGGGGGACGCGTACGGCGCTCTGCTGCCGTGCCTCGTGGCCCCCGCGCTGTGGGAGCGGGGGGCCAACGTGCGGCCCCTCGTGCGCCTGCTGGCCGCCTTCCTCGCCGTGCGCGCCGGCCTCGTGCTGAGCTCCGGCAAGCTGGTAACTGTCTCTGCTGATACCAGCTGTCTCGGCTGATACCAGCTGTGTCTGCTGATACCAGCTGTCTCGGCTGATACCAGCTGTCTCGGCTGATACCTGCTGTCTCTGCTGATACGAGCTGTCTCTGCTGATACCAGCTGTCTCTGCTGATACCAGCTGTCTCTGCTGATACCAGCTGTCTCTGCTTATACCAGCTGTCTCTGCTGATACCAGCTGCCTGCGCTCCAGCAAGCTGATAACTGACGCTGCAGCCAGAGGAAAAGTTACCAAATCACGATTAACTTTCCAAATGTGTACCTAAGAAAAGCCCGGGTCAAATTCGCGAAATTTATTTGTGACACTAAAAAATCGTTACTGGAGTTTATGCAAAGGCCATACATAGGCATTGTCTTATGTGATTGATTTTGTTGATTGTTGTTTATAACAGAGTATGCAAAAATCAAGATATCTTAAAGGACATGGGGGATGGGGCCTTTGCCCAGCAGTGGGACAGTACAGTACCCCTAGTAGGTTTTGATAGTTTACAAAAACTATAAACGTTTTCGATTCTTCCATACATTTTTTTTTCAGCGCGCCTTACCGAAATTGGATGGTCTAAAATCGGTAATACGGATCATAATAAATAATTGAATTCCAACGATATTTTCAAGTTACTTTTTGAATTTAGGCAGTGCGAGTGGCCACTTTGACAAGTTGGTGGTAGTAAACTTCGACGTTTACGAAAACTTTTATAGTTTTCAAAACTTGTACTAGGGGTGCAGGTTAAAAAATGCTAAATTTACAATAGCTTGCTTCGTCCTACATTTCTAATGCTTAGGATAATTTGGCAGATAGGATAGTTGGTTGCGCTAGTGACTCGCGATGGAGGGTGGTTTTTTTATGCTACTGATTACTATTTTTGATTGTTTTTATTTTCAGAATGCGATATTGGGCGTGTTCCAAAAACTGATCGCGTCCAAGACGAACGACCACGAGGGGTTCTATCTCATCCAAACAATGCTCTACAAGTTCGGCATGTGAGTCACGTCAGCTGATCTATCTAATTATTCTGCAAACGAATGTCTTTATAACGAGAAATCTTATTATTAAAGTTTATTATAAAATATCGGACTATTTAGATGACAAAAAAACTTGAGATTGTAGTGAACTTTCTTCAATTCAATCGATTAGTAATAAGGATAAAGTTGTAAATGTGATCACGCCCAAAAATTACCTGCCGGGCGTTTCGTACCTCTTTTGCCGGCGTAAGGAGGTTGGAATAAGTGTAGCTAGTTTCAAGTTTAACGTTATAAAGTGATCACAAGCATTCTACTAAATAAATAAATAAATATCAGGGGACCATTGCACACAAATTGACCGAGCCCCAAATTAGCTCGAAGCTTGTGTTATGGGTACTAGAAATAAATATATTTGTTACTAGCTGCGCCCGCGTCTTGCCGTTATCCCGCAGGAACCTTTTTCCGGGATAAAAAGTAGCCTATGTGTTAGTTCAGTGTATAAGCTATCTCTATTCCAAATTTCACTCAATATTCACTACTCAATTGTACTTTATTCAATAGGATACATTGTGATCACATAAAACGTCAAACTTAAAACTAGCTACGCCTGTTCCAAACTCCTTACGCCGACAAAAGAACAGGCAAGAAACGCCCGGCAGGTAATTTTTTTGGCGCGATCACATTGATAATTTTATTCTTATTACTAATTGATTGAATTGGAGCAAGTTCACTAAAATTCCAAGCTTTTTTTTGTCATCTAATAGTCCGTTTTTTTTTCAAATCCGTTCAGTAGTTTTTGCGTGAAAGAGTAACGAACATCCACACATCCATACTCACACACTTTCACGTTTATAATGTTAAGTAGGAAGTAGGATTTGAACAGTTGGCAAGTCTGCATGTAATAAGGAATCTCTGTCTATTTTCTAGGCCAGTAATGCAAGAGTACACGAAGCAAGTGATGACGCTGCTGTTCCAGCGGCTCTCCTCGTCCAAAACTACCAAATACGTGCGCGGCCTCATCGCCTTCCTGGGTTTCTACGCGGCGCACTTTACCGCCGACGCACTAGTGGAAGTCGTCGACTCGGTGCAGGCAAAGTCAGTGCATGTTTATTGTGTTTAGAAAGAAAATAGATTTAAAAAAGGAAAGAAGAATGGAAAAATAGTTTTTATTTGTTCGGTTTTTGCGTAATAATCTTGTACATTTCAATACGCGCTTGTAGCGCGCTTAGCATCGTAATAGCGTGCTCAAAATCTTCCAAAACGTATTCAAATGCGCGTTAGACGCTCAAAAAAAACAATTTATCTTATATATAAAAATCAATTGCGTCTCGCTAAAACTCGAAAACGGCTGGACCGATTTAGCTAATTTTGATCTTGAAATATTTGTGGAATTTCAGGGAGGGTTTAAAAGGTGACTTTTTTTGGCGATACGAAGTTCGTCAGGTCAGCTAGTGTAACAACAACAAATAATAGAACACTTATTTCATTTTCATCAGGATTATTTAGGTATTCCGGGATTCTGTGATTTTCCAAACTGTCTTATCCATACTTGTGATAACGTTTGAGGTCGTTGACCCTAAATTGTACCGTCGATTGCGATCACTGATAAGGCAAGTAGGATCCGCAGTGAATGCCTTCTTCTTTTATTTAAGAGCAGAGCTCTTGTCGGTGGAGTACTTTCCATCCCGTTCTGTTCTCGGCCATCCTTTTGACCTCTTGGTACCTCTTGGCTTTCTTCGACTTGATCTATGTATGTTCTACTCGGTCTACCTCTCCCTCTCTTCACTTCTGCTTTTCGTTCTAAGATGTTTTTCATATATTCGTCATCACGTACCAAGAGACCATACATCTTTCCTATTCTCAGTGAAAAATCAGCTCTCATTGTCCTTCTTCCAGTGTATCCCACTTCTGATATATTATAATGGTTGGTCGGCAGTATGTTCGCGATGTACGTGGAGCGCGTGCTGATCCCGGACCTGCAGAAGGTGGACGGCGTGCTGGAGCGCAAGGCGGCGGCGGTGGGCTGCGTGAAGCTGCTGTGCGAGTCGCAGCACTTCGCGCGCGGCGCCCTCGCGCCGCTGTGGCCGCGCCTCATGCAGGTGAGGAAACGTGCCCCTACTACGTGACGGTTGGCGCCCATTCAATAGACAAAAGTCTAAAATATCTATTCCATAGGAAGCAGTTTTGAATATAAAGTAATTTATTTTGATAAGGATTAATACCAAGATCCAAATAAAAAGCCAATTAGCGGCCAATTTCAATTAATTTTTTTAAATAAAAAGAACACGTATTGTAACTATAATAGTTAGACATATGCTGTCGCAGCATCTTTTGTAAAGGATAATGTGTTCTACATAGTCGTAGTACATTATATTATTCTATCATCAATAGTTTTCACTGCGCACGCGATGTAAGGAATATTTTAGGTAATTTTTTTACGCCTTGGGTTACATTATTGTAGTTTTAGTAAGGATCCCTTATTTTTTGAAAATATAATATAATAGCCTATGTCCGCCGCAGATAGTGTAGCTTTCCAACAGCGAAAGAATTTTTCAAATCGGTTTAGTTGTTTCGGAGCCTATTCGATTCAAACAAACAAACAAACCTTTCCTCTTTATAATATTAGTATAGATATAGATACAACGCGTTCTTGAAAAAAAGGGTCTTGATAGCCGGACAACAAAGTCATCATATCCCACTAATATTATAAACGTGAAAGTTTGTGAGTATGGATTATGGATGGATGTTTGTTACTCTTTCACGCAAAAACTGCAGAACGGATCTGAATGAAATTTGGAATGGAGATTCATACCCTGGATTAATACATAGGCTACTTTTTATCCCGGAAAAAGGTTCCTGCGGGATAACGGGAAGACGCGGAGCGCAACTAGTAAACTATAAAGGTTCCATTTTTCTTTTTGAGGTACGGAAACCTGAAAAAACGTTTTGTCTTTCTCCAGGCACTGATAGCGCTGTTCGAGCTGCCGACGGACGAGACGACGCACCCCGAGGACCACTTCGTGGAGGTGGAGGACGCGCCCGGCTACCAGGCGCAGTACGCGCAGCTGGCGTGTGCACGCGCCGCGCACGACGACCCGCTCGCCAGTACGTACACACGGCTATGTCTCCCTAGTACACGTCCGAGGCAGGGGGAGGACGCGCCCGGCTACCAGGCGCAGTACTCGAGCTGGCCTGCACGACGACCCGCTCGCCAGTACGTACACACGTCTATGTACCCCTAGTACACGTCTGAGGCAGGCGGAGGACGCGCCCGGCTACCAGGCGCAGTACTCGAGCTGGCCTGCACGACGACCCACTCGCCAGTACGTACACACGGCTATGTCTCCCTAGTACACGTCCGAGGCAGGGGGAGGATGCGCCCGGCTACCAGGCGCAGTACTCGAGCTGGCCTGCACGACGACCCGCTCGCCAGTACGTACACACGTCTATGTACCCCTAGTACACGTCCGAGGCAGGCGGAGGACGCGCCCGGCTACCAGGCGCAGTACTCGAGCTGGCCTGCACGACGACCCGCTCGCCAGTACGTACACACGTCTATGTACCCCTAGTACACGTCCGAGGCAGGCGGAGGACGCGCCCGGCTACCAGGCGCAGTACTCGAGCTGGCCTGCACGACGACCCACTCGCCAGTACGTACACACGGCTATGTCTCCCTAGTACACGTCCGAGGCAGGGGGAGGATGCGCCCGGCTACCAGGCGCAGTACTCGAGCTGGCCTGCACGACGACCCGCTCGCCAGTACGTACACACGTCTATGTACCCCTAGTACACGTCCGAGGCAGGCGGAGGACGCGCCCGGCTACCAGGCGCAGTACTCGAGCTGGCCTGCACGACGACCCGCTCGCCAGTACGTACACACGTCTATGTACCCCTAGTACACGTCCGAGGCAGGCGGAGGACGCGCCCGGCTACCAGGCGCAGTACTCGAGCTGGCCTGCACGACGACCCACTCGCCAGTACGTACACACGGCTATGTCTCCCTAGTACACGTCCGAGGCAGGGGGAGGATGCGCCCGGCTACCAGGCGCAGTACTCGAGCTGGCCTGCACGACGACCCGCTCGCCAGTACGTACACACGTCTATGTACCCCTAGTACACGTCCGAGGCAGGCGGAGGACGCGCCCGGCTACCAGGCGCAGTACTCGAGCTGGCCTGCACGACGACCCGCTCGCCAGTACGTACACACGTCTATGTACCCCTAGTACACGTCCGAGGCAGGCGGAGGACGCGCCCGGCTACCAGGCGCAGTACTCGAGCTGGCCTGCACGACGACCCACTCGCCAGTACGTACACACGGCTATGTCTCCCTAGTACACGTCCGAGGCAGGGGGAGGATGCGCCCGGCTACCAGGCGCAGTACTCGAGCTGGCCTGCACGACGATCCGCTCGCCAGTACGTACACACGTCTATGTACTCCTAGTACACGTCCGAGGCAGGCGGAGGACGCGCCCGGCTACCAGGCGCAGTACTCGAGCTGGCCTGCACGACGACCCGCTCGCCAGTACGTACACACGTCTATGTACCCCTAGTACACGTCCGAGGCAGGTGCAGGACGCGCCCGGCTACCAGGCACAGTACTCGAGCTGGCCTGCACGACGACCCGCTCGCCAATACGTACACACGTCTATGTATCCCTAGTACATGTCCGAGGCAGGCGGAGGACGCGCCCGGCTACCAGGCGCAGTACTCGAGCTGGCCTGCACGACGACCCGCTCGCCAGTACGTGCACTATGTCACCTGAGCCCCTAGTACAAGTTTTGATAGTTTACGAAAACTATAAAAGTTTCCGTTGTCTTCCAAGTATTTGTTCTTTCAACGATCCTTCATCTTTATCATCATCATCATCATCAAACCTATTACATTTCCAGTGCTGGCACTCTGGCTTTCTCTCAGAGAGAGTATGAGCCGTATTATATCTTTAACTTCGGAAACAGTATTATTGTTTGTTACAAAAAAAAAGTTCTGCCTAGTTTTAAATACTTAGTTTTAATTTCCGCGCATTATTTGAGAAAAGTACTACTAAGTAAATGTGCCTCGGCTTATATTTACACGTTCGTACATTGCATCTATTCCTGGCCATTGCAGTAATGTACTATTTATCAATTCGTAATGAGAAAACGTAATCGCACATGTTTATTCCAGGCGTGACAGACCCGAAGCGCTACCTGGCGGAGTCCCTGGGCGCGTTGTCCCGCGCGCAGCCCGGGCTGCTCCCCGGGCGCGTGGCGGCGCTGGAGGAGCCCTACCGGTCGGCGCTGCAGACCTACCTCGCCACCTACTCCGTGCAGATCTGCTGAGGGGACCGCGCCGCGCTCGCCGCCGACCACGCCATTCTCACCGGATTAAACTAAATGCAACTTGGACTTTGCTACCAGTGAAACGTGGACAGTGAGAGGACGTAGGCTGCTTCCGTTCGATAGGGGTCGTCCATTAATTGAGTCAGGCGTTTAGGAGAGGGGAGGGGTCGAGCCGAATCTCACCCAATGTCACGCGGTACAATGGGGGGTCTCGGCAAATATCACGTAATTGTTTTGTTCCCGAAAGAAGCAGTCTAAAAGTGCGAGTGAACTGTGTGAAATTATATCTAAAAATTAATATGTACATGCTTTTTTTTTTATAAATCCAACGAAAACAAGCTCGGACTAACGCAATTACACTTAAAAAAACGTATTTAAAAATATCTTGGGGTGATATTTGGGAGGTCGAGCTAAATCTTACGAAATCTCACCAAGGGGGAGAGGGTCGAAAAGTCAAGTCGCTAAAATCACCTCACGTAATTAATGGACGCCTATTTCAGTGAAGTGTATGTGCAGAGTGAGGACTTAGTTGTGTAAATGTAATTTGAAACGTTGGCTTTGATTACTGTGAATTGTAGATAAGACTGGTTGCAAGCATAATTTGTTGCCCTTTTTCTTTGCTTCGAAGTTGATGCAGGTACATTGGTTTTGAAGTGAAGGCAAGATTAGGTTTTGATATCAAAATAGTCTCTATAAATAATGTTTTTAGGGATCTCTTACGTAGCATTTAAAAAGGTTGGGCATTTTGTATTATTTATAACTTTGTACATGGCCGATTTAACTAGTTCATTCATTCAACGCCCATTGCTAACAATAGACAAAATGTGTTTACTAAAAATTCCATATTAGCTTGTTGCTAAACATCTTTGTGTTACTGTCTTATGCCCGAAATTAATAATTAATCGATCCGATCCGTTGTCCGCGGTTTTGGGCCGATTTGTCGTGTCATAATATGTCATTTTAGTACTAATTAAGATCGATTATTAATTTCGGGCGTTAGGCCGGTATTCTAGAATGCCGCTCAAGCAGTAATCTCTACTTATGCACAGATTTGAGTCTGTCATTTCATATAAATATATCACTCAATCGGTACTCAAGCATTGATCTATACTTGAACGTCATTCAAGTTTACCAGCTTTAGAAATGTATGCTAAAAAAATTTTATGATGTAATATTAATTATTAGGTATAATGTTATGAAGTATGGTATAAACAGTTATTTGAAGGCAAATAATGAGGCCTCATATCGGTGTCGATTCGGTTTTGCATTCTCTAAAATTAAACTAAGTTTGACAGGTCTAATAGTATTGCTGTCTTTTTTTAACCACTGAAGTAAAAAAGGACAGCATTACTCTTAGACAGACCTGTCAAACTTAGTTTAGTATTAGATAATACAAAACCGAATCGACACCATTATGAGCCTAGGGGTACAAGTTATGATAACATTATGTGGCAGGATTTGAAAGTCAATGACTGAATGTTATAATTATGTAAACAGTGAATGAATCACACTAATATTATAATTGTGTAAGTTTGTGAGTGAGTGTGAATGTTTGTTACTTCTTCGGCTCAATGTATTTGAGTGAAATTTGGAACAGATATAACTTATATCCTGGATTAACACATATCCTGGATTAACACAATTTTAACGGGTAAACTGCGGGGTGTAGCAAGTGGTTTATATAATTATGAATGATTTTTAACAATAGAAGTTGGAACGTTTTGAAAGAGCATTTACATAAGAATGAAAATGACATGACTGAAGGAATGAAATGAAAAGCTTGAATGTGGGAATCATTTGATGTAATTTTGTGATATAGTGGAATTCTTATAATGCGATGTTTAATTTTTTACTAAAAATGTATGCAATCTGATAGTGATATTATACTTGTGTAAGTTGTCTCTGTATTAAAATCAGAAAGTGTTATGTTTTTGTTTGAAAACCATGTTTGTAATTATCAAAGAATTGGATAACAATTTGTCCCTATGATCACTTTCACAAGTAAATTCTAAATGCGAAAGTAACTGTTTGTTTGTTTATTACCTTTTCGCGCCCAAACCGCTGAACAGATCGTGATGAAATTTGGTTAAACCCTTGGGAGGGATATAGGATACTTTTTATCGCGATAGAGTGTCCACTCTTAAACGGTAGTGATGTAGTTATAAGAGCGGTGTTTATTTGCAAAAAACAACAATGAGTAAGCGCGTCTTAACAATTACAATATTGCTCTCAGGGAGCGTGTAGTCTACCGCCGATCACTGATCAGTGTAAAGATCAAACGAGCGAATGCTCGATATCTGTAAGAATTGTAGCCCTACTGTTTTTCGTTCTTCTATGTTCGTTTTGTGGAGACCCCACCTTAACTGGATGCACAGTAGACGACTACGTAGAAATCATTTAATACAATTTCTGTATGTATGTATCATATTTTCAATAAATATTTTTGTACAGTTCTTTGTTTATCTTAAAAACCTTCCTACCTAAACGTAAGTGTACTTAAAAACAGTCAATAGGTCAGTAGGGAAAAATAAATTAAACAACTCATTTTATTATATCTGACCGGTATATTAAAAAGCAACTTCCTGGTAACATTTCCTTGAGCCTGCTTATCGAAGAAAACAACTAGCGTAGAACAGTAAAAAAACCAAATGTGCCAACATACTATAAAATTTGATGTAGACCAAAGCACTGTATTTTGTATAGGTAGGTACGTTTTTATATGCAGTAAGACCTATATTAGCCCAGTCGGGTCAGTATTTCAAATTGCATTCATTCCCATCAAGACATTTACATTCCCAACTTCCCACTGCTGGTATACAGGCCGTATGGACATAAAATTAATATTCGTTTCATCTTCAAGGGCTTATCTTATTTTGTTTAGAAACAACAAGCTTTTGCTGTCTAGGTCTGTACCTTGTCTTAGGCTGTGGTAAGGAATTATAGGACTCTGTTTAGACTAGAAACCGAGTAGAAAACCCAAAAACTCTCATAATAGTTGCTTTTTTTACTTGTTTAGTAAAATGTTAATTTCATTAGGTATGATAGAGCTACTCATAGCAACCTGTACTAATACAATCTAAAATATGCAATACATAAAATGCGACGGTCAAAAGGGCTTATAAAAGGGCAACGAAAATAAAAAATGCGGAATAAATTAGCAGAAGTTAGTATTATTCGCAAACCAAAGAAAAACATGATAAATTTTACGCTACACACATACAAAAATTTCTAAATTTTTCTACTTTACCGCTTATTTCTAAGTGAAAAGTAAATTTAGGGAAATAAGGCTACACCATGGCCTTTTCTATCTTAAACCACGTTTTCACTGAACGTGCGAGCGAGCATTTATTCTTAAATGTTAGTCTGGTCTGTACCACCGAACCAGTATGGTCAAAAGAATTAAATGCTGATTTCCCTTTTGAAGGAATGAATATTTGCTAGCTCTGGACTGGTTACGAAAAACCATATGAAAACGCGGTTTTACAAAAGATTTTAAAAAGATCTAGGCTTGTGATATATTTAGTTCCTTTTGGTAAAGTTATAATGTTAAGCCGAGAAGCACGTAGCGCTAACAAGTGAGGCTGCTGAAATACCGACAGATGCTTATGTGATAGACTGAGGGAGCATGTTTTGAGCAGCTCGCTATGTGGGTACTAGGCTTAATAACTCAATTATTTTCTGTGGCTGACTTTAAATAAAGGTATAAAAGTTATCTGACAAATAAATTATAAACAATTGACCTACAATATTCTTTGCTTAAAATTCAATTGTATCAATAATTGGATGGATAACTTTTATCTGAGGATTGAAAGACTACACCAGACACCAATGCCAAGGCTAAGAATAGTTAAAATAAACAAATGCACTTATTTCCCTATATACAAAGTATCCTAAATAATCGTGTAAATAATAATATGAAATTCATGAAGTTTTAATGTCAAATTAAAATGAATATTTAGTTACAATTCACCATAAAACGATTTATATAAAATCAAATTCAAACATATCAAAAATACATGTTCAGTTTCCATAACAATTAAAAAAAGAAATGAAGATTCATAAAATGTGTAGAATGGAAATGATTGGTTAGTTAAATGAAAGAAATACATTCTAAAACACACAATGTAAGAAAAACGTGAAAATAAAATATTAAATAAAACGTCACTTGACGCCCCTCCATCCGCTGTTATCAGTACATATTTATCGTTCATTGACAAGCGACACGTTTTTAGACAGCGTACATCTGAAACCGTTACATAGAGCCCAAGAAATGGAAAAGGGCCGTGTCCAGTAGTTCAAATTCGAATCGAGAGTATCGATTACTCTTTATGCAACTCGATCATCTGATGAGACAACGACAATTTTTTTTTTACCCACGACGGAACGGAGACGGTATATGCCTTTTGGGGTGAGAGGATGTTTGTATGTTTGTGCAAATCCATGTTGCCATTTTTCTCCTAAACTACTCCTTTTTTATCAAAATGTTGCTCGACTAAAGTTTTACTACTAACTAAAGTTTTATAATTTTAAAACTAAAAAGTTAAAATAATTTATTGGCAATTTGGTAAAAAAAAAAATACAGGCAAGCGAGTTAAGTTTCCAATTATTACCGTTTTTATAAACTAACATTTAATTTCATGGTTTCAGAGATACACTTCATAATACGGTCACCTTTACAGACAAGTTGTTACTGTCGTCAAAAGTCACTTTTTTATCACATGAAGATGTAGATTACATGTCGTCAATAAGTTGTTGAGCCGGTACTAAACTCCCAAGAATATCCGGCAAGAACCATCTAAGAGTTTATTTGCAGGAAGGTGTTATAAAAATTTCTTAGCTTATTTTTCTCGGGGAGAGTTTAGTCCCAGCTTTAGGTCCAGTTTTACCCATTCGCTTCCATATAAAGGTGGCAAGTCAACAACGTTTTTAAGCCAGCTTATAGGTCTTTTCTCTATGGTAGTCTCAAAGGTTGGTGAACCTTTTTGTACAAAATAAACTGACTTAAAAGTAAAAACTAATAAATTTCACTTTTTTATACCGAGTGCTATTTCAGTGTCCATTATTCGAATGTACCGTTTTCGATAAGCTGGCAACTTTAATAGTGCAGGTGATACACAACTTTCTTTTATTTAAATTTTGTAATAATTTACTTATTTTGTTCTCTATACATAGTTAACAAAATACCAAAGTTTTCGATTTTTTATCAAAATAAAACATTTGTATAGTTTAAAAAAATACATGTAACAATTTTACAGTGGCCGAAAAAAAATTGCGCGTCATCAAAAAGAGAACTGTTGTTTCGTCTTACAAGAGTGACAAGGACAGCTATATTACTGTTCTCTTTCTGACCACAGGCGCTATTAATTTCTGCCACAAAGTGCAATTAACAGGTCTAATTATTCAGATAATCGTCGCTCTAATCGGCCGCTGACTGTGAAATGCCTTAAAATAATAGGAACATTTGAAAAGTCCAAAAGCATTAATTAAAAATAATTATTTATGATTTGACAACCGATGCGAGGCAATGGGCGAATAGCCGACTGCGAAGGGAGTTGTCGCGAGTTCTATTCAGGACTCGAATAACTCAAAAATTTGTTCTAGAAAACTGTTCGGAATTTACTAGCAGTCAATTGATGTAAAAACCGACACGGAAACCTTCCGAGTGAATTAGAATCGCGCAACAGTGGCCGGTTTGTATCGATCCTGATCAGTTATCTGCGGTTTTGGGGCCATCCATAAATTACCTCACACCAATTTGATGATTTTATTACCCCTCCGCCGTCCTTGTCATAGCTGGTCACATTTCTGAGATTATGACATGACATATCGATCCAAAACCGCGGATAACGGATCAGGATCGATTGCTAATTTCGGGCGTAGGGGTAGGTAAAGAGCTGCGGACATTCCCCAGTCAGCGGCCGAGCACTATAGCTGGCGACGTGGCGGCTCGTATCACCTGCACTAGCGCTCGCCTCACTTGAGCGCGCACTCCACGAACAGCGGCAGGTGGCGCGGCGGCGGCGACGCGGGGGGGGACGGCATCTCCGGCGGGGTGGAGGGGTTGGACCCGCAAGCCACCGGGTACGGCTCGTGGGTGAAGTCGGCGGCCGTCAGCGGGAACAGGTCCTTGATCATCAGCCTGCGGGGAAACAAGTGTACAGATTAACATACTAAAATCCGGCAGCCTCACTTGAGAGCCAGTTCCCAGTCCAGGTGTAGCGTGGCGCCATCTTCGACCACATCGTCACTTAACATCAGGTGACTTGTGGTCAAACGCTACCCTGTAAATAGTAAAAAAAAAAACTAAACTGTCATTTTTGACGACCGATGTGGCGCAATGGGCGGATAGCCGACTGTGAAGCGTGAGGTCGCGGGTTCGATTCCCGCTAGAGGACAAATGTTTGTGCAAGGAAAAAAAAAGCGCAAGTATTTGTTCTGTGTCTGGGTGTTGTGGATCCCCGATCCGCGTAGTTTCTGATACCCTAGATACAGGGAATCCTAGTTAGGGGGTCAGAGCCTATGTATGTGATTGTGCGGGCATTATTATTATTATATTATACTAGCGGCCCGCCCCGGCTTCGCACGGGTATTAAACAAAAAATTCATTAAAAATTATAATACACACGTTATTGGAATTATAGTAAAGATCTCTACTTTTATTGAAAATAGACATCAATATTTATACGATACTAACGTCACTCAATTTTTTTGCCTTCCCGGAACCTCTCTATTAACACTTGAACTTTATTGTAAGGTGTTAAAGTTCAAATTGGCTCTACATTTTAGGAAGAAAACGTTTGTATGGGAAAAAGAAAAGGGTTGCTTTTATGGTTTTCCCGGCAATTATTCAGATTTTTCTCGCCGTTAAAACCATTCTTGGGCTTCAACGAACATTTTAAAAAAAGAATTGGCAGAATTGGTTCAGGCGTTGTTGAGTTATGCGCTTACCAACACATTTTGTGATTCATTTTTATATTATAGATTAACAAAAAAATAACCGACTTCCTGTCGTTTCCTTCCCTCTTCCTTCTCACCCACTATCTCTTTTCCATCAATTTTAGTAATAAGAATAAAATTGTCAATGTGATCGCGCCAAAAAAAATTACCTGCCGGGCGTTTCTTTTTACGAAGGAGGTTGGAACAGGTACAGTTACTTTTAAGTGTGACGTTTTAAAGTGATCACAATGTATCCTATTGAATAAAGTACTATTGACTATGGTCACCAAACTGTTCCAACGGAAGACCAGCGCTGGTTGACTAACCAGCATTTTGCTGAGTTAGGGCCGATTTGCGACACTGACATTTTTGTGTACTGACATCGAGTTCTGTTACTGTAACATTGTTTGTTTTTTTTTTCTTCTACAATTTGTACCAAGAGTGTTGTTGTTTTTGTGTATTGACATCGAGTTCTGTTACTGTAACATTGTTTGTTTTTTTTTTCTTCTACAATTTGTACCAAGAGTGTTGTTGTTTTTGTGTATTGACATCGAGTTCTGTTACTGTAACATTGTTTGTTTTTTTTCTTCTTCTACAATTTGTACCAAGAGTGTTGTTGTTGAAAATAAACATATGTCCCTGCCTGCGAAGCTAACGGTCCCGGGTTCGAATCCCGGTAAGGGCAAATATATGCGTGATGAGTACGAATATTTGTACCTGAGTCTTGAATATTTCTATCTATATAAGTATTTATTTCTCTATATAAGTATGTATATCGTTGTCTAGTACCCATAACACAAGTTTCGAGCTTAATTTGGGGCTAGGTCAATTTGTGTGCAGATGTCCCCTATATTTATTATTTATATATACTCTTTCTTCTTTCTTTCTTTCTTTCTTTCAGCGGACTCACCAGACGTCTTGGTCGCAGACGTATCTGACGGCGGGCACCGGGAACCCGTTGAAGGGCGAGGCGATGGGCAGCGTGTAGGCGCCCATGTCGGGGAAGTACAGCCACGAGCCCACGCGCTGCGGGGGCAGCAGGCACGCGCCCAGCACGCAGTCCAGCCCGTCGCAGGAGGGGCCCCACACGGAGCACGCCCGCGCCGGCGCAGACGACTCCTGCGGGGGAGGCAGGCTTAGTCGTCATCATCATCACCACTGCTAGACAGAAGCATGTAGTGCCCACATGCGCACTGTGCGGCGCACGCGTGCGACTGCTGAGCACGCCGGGACCGATCGCATTTTTACAGTGTGGGAGAAGGACGGCATGCGACGTGCAGTTCTTCACAGGTGCTCGCGCTATTGGTTAATATTTTATATGTTGCTCTATGTCCGTCCAAATAAGTGTAAAGCAATATTGTAATATATAGTTGGTAGTTTCAATGAATATTACACATATTATTTCTGTAAACCACTCTTTTATTTAAACCACAAACCACTCTAATCTGTAACCACCTGTAACCCTTGTGTATCTGTTTCCACCATCTGTAACCAGGGTACAGGAGTAGGCAGGAGTTAGGAGCTAGGTCCGACGTCTAGTCTCGGTTAATAGAGAGGCTAAAAGCATATTCCAAGGTACGCCACAGAGCCCGGTCTTCGGCTTTTCTCATCCAACCACTCGGCGCAAGTCGTAGCTTCACCTAGTCGCAGGGCGTCCTACACTACGTTGCCGGTCTCCACTCAAGAACTCGTCTACCCCAACGGTTGTCGGTTCTGCGGCTTATATGACCAGCCCACTGCCACTTCAGCTTTATTTTTTGGAAAACCAACAGCTTTTTACTATCAAAGAAAACGTACAGTAAAATAACAATAGAGAAAAAAATGATGGAAATGAATGTGTTACACATAGTGTACTGACCTTGAGCGGGTGCGCGTGCACGTGCTGGTGGTCGTAGAGGATGCAGTTGAAGGAGCCGTACACGCCGTCGTTGATGAAGTACATCGTGTGCGCCTCGCCGTCCTCCGCGGCGGCGATCTGCGGGGGAGGGGGGAGGGGAGCTTTAGTACACATAGCGTACGTTTATACATACGTTAACAGATCCAGTCTGGGGCCCAATTCTCGCGGCGTGATATAAATCCAATACTTAGCAGACGAAACTTTAGCTAAGCGACCAACCAATGTAACCTATGTTCCAGCAAATAAATAAACATTCATTCATACATATTTTGATAGTTATTGCGATATATATCGAATGTAATAATAAAAAAAATATTTAAAAAACATATTATATTTAAATCATTATCAGCCTTCCACGTTCCCACTGCCGGGACTCTGGCCTTCTCTCAGAGAGAGAGAGTATGGGCTATAATCTACCACGCTGGCCCAGTGCGGGTTGGTAGATGTCGCATGCCCTTGAAAATGTTGCAGTTCTTGGGCATGCCGGTCTCCTCACGATGTTTTCCTTCACCGTTTTGAGCGATTATATTCATCGGTCGTGATTATATTTAAATATCATTAATTAATTTGAAATAATAGAATTGTTTTTATAATATAAATATGTGTGTGTTGTGTGTCTGTGTCTCGTAACATCGCTTTGGTGTAAGCTGTAACGGTGTTGTATTGTGTCTAATAACTTATAAATAAATAAATAAATCACGCCGCGAGAATTGGGCCCCTGACTAGTGTTGCCAATGCTACGGCAATTACAGTGTCCTACGGCATTCAGGCCAAAAATCACAAAATACCCGGCCCACGGCCGCAACCCTGTGGCCGCAGCAGATTTTACGGCTTTTCGCCAATTCTACAGTAATTAATTAATTTATCGGTTTGTATGCTCAATGTACCTAAAATTTATTGAATAAGAACGAAGAAAGACGTGTTTATAGAAAAAAAAAATTAAGCTAAAATAAAGTTTAAAGCTATATATAAATTGTTACTTTTTTTCAAACAAATAGAGAAAACATTAGCCAAATGGCGCAGTTTTAAGGGTTTTTTTTAATTAAGCAGTGACACGGTCCTTCGTTGGTCTCTTCCCATACAAACACGGCTCTTTTGTATGAAAGGTGAGTTACGTGTGAGTGTTTTTAGCTATGTTTCATGAAAATCGGTACAAGAAGTGGGGGGTTTTTTAAATTTTTGACGTGACAACGTCTTATAATTCGATAGAGCCGGCTGCACGCACGAAAAAACATGACTCATGCGGCGTTACCTCGCTCTGCGGCGTTACCTCGCTCTGAGGCGTTCCATGTAAGGCTTGAAGTGCAAGCGAGAGCGCGGAACGAGCGACAAAGAAGCACACAATCGGCCAATCGACGTTGTCACGTTCAACTATCGTCAGTAAACCGACTTTACAGACAACCAATTTTTTTTTAATATTTCGTGCGTTAAAATGCGGCCTAGTCCCACCGGTGGGCGGGCCTCACCTCTCGCACGGAGTGCACGAGCGTGGCGAGCGTGTAGGCGGCGGCCGCGAAGTACCGGCCCGGCTCCGCGATCACGCGCACCGCCTCGTCGGGGAAGTGCGCCTGCAGCGCCGCGTTGATCACCTGCGACACCTGGACGACGACACAAGAGAATTCAATTAAACCTGAATTTAAAACAATCACCACTGTATTTTGAATGTCTTCGTCTTACAACAAAATATGTAATGATTTGGATATATATTTGGATATATACCAGGTCAAATCAAAAATACTGTAATAGGCGACCGGACAGCAGTCGCAAAAAAAAAAACTACCTGCCTGGCGTTTCTTGCCTGTTCTTTTGCCGGCGTAAGGAGGTTGGAACAGGCGTAGCTAGTTTTAAGTTGACGTTTTAAAGTGATCACAATGTATCCTAATAAATATATTTTGAATTTGAATTTGAATTTGAATACTTTTGCTGACAAGGGGAAAGTAATTGGGGGGTAAATAATTATAAAAATGTGTACTCACTGCGAAGATGTCTGTGTCGGTCCCGCCGGGGAAGCCCCCGCCGATGTCGAGCAGCGCCATGTCCCGCAGGCCCAGCTTGCGCCCCTCGGTGAAGAGGCCGCGGCAGATGGACACCGCGCGCGCGTACACCGACACCTCGCCCGCGCCGGACCCCACGTGGAACGATATGCCCACCACCTGGAAATAAAAAAAAAAACGTGTTAAAAAAAGCCCGGCCAAGTGCGAGTTGGACTCGCACACCGAGGGTTCCGTACAAACTTGCAGGTAAGGTATCTAAGACTGGAATGACGCTCAAGCGATAATCAGTACTTGAGCACAGATTTGACGCTGTCAGTTCATACAAATATGTCACACTAGTTGCGCCCCGCGGTTTCATCCGCGTCTTCCCGAACCTTTTTCCGGGATAAAAAAAGTACTTAGTCTATGTGTTAATCCAGGGTATAAGGTATCTCAATTCCAAATTTCATTCAGATCCGTTCAGTAGTATTTGCGTGATGGAGTAACAAACAAACAAACAAACATCCATCCATCCATCCATACTTATAAACTATCACGTTTATAATATTAGTAGGATTTGCCACAGCAACACTTATGGTCCAAAATAATAAAATTAGAAAAAAAACAAAATTGCAGTAATCGAATGTGTACACATAAGGAGTCATCGTTGCAAATCGGCCCCAACTCAGCATAAGACCTGGAGAGTTTGAAAGAAAAGCGTTACAAATAAAAACACCTTGGACTGCTTTCCATCGAAAATAGCGAAACTAAAAATGTAAAAATGCCTTACATCATTTTGGAAAAGAGCTGACACTCTTTCACTGCTGGGCCGATATTAACCAAACACAGCTAAGAAACATCGCAAGGAAAATGCGATCAATATAGTGTACTCACGTTAAGACGATGCAGTACAGCCAGCTTGAGCAGGCGGGGCGCCTCAGAGACCGGGTCGCAACCGAATTTCATTCCCAGCGGACACTGCGCGTCGGTCGCGTCGCAACGGATGCGGATTACCAATCTACGCACGGACATAAAAGAAACATTAATAAAAGATATCTGTACCCCTAGTACAAGTTTTGAAAACGATAATAGTTTTCGTAAACGTCGACGTTTACCACCGCCGACTTGTCAAAGGGGCAACTCGATCTGCTTAAATTCAAAAAGTAACTCAATAACATTGTTGGAATATGATTATAACGATTTAAAATAGCCCGTATTAACGATTTCAGTCCCTCCAAGTCTCGGTAAGATTCGCTGAAAAAATATGTATGGATGGAAACGAAAACTTTTAGTTTTTTTAAACTATCAAAACCTGTACTAGGGGTACAGTACATAAAACAGCGGGGCGCAACTATAATACATTTCTATTCCAAATTTACGGTGATACGTGGTAACAAACATTCACACACACACAAACTTTCGCATTTATAATATTAGAAAGACAAATTTTAAAATACAAAGTTATCCTAAGGGTTATTTTTTTTTTTTTGGCTAGGGAACTCTAAAAATGGTGTAAAATCGTTCATAGAGTGGTTGTGACTCACTGCGCGTGCGGCATCAGCTGCTTGATCTTCAGCAGCTCCACCTCCGAGTCGAAGGTCATCGTGTGCACGCCGAGGGAGGCCGCGCGACGGATGTGCGAACTCATCTTGGCGGGGTTCGCGAAGATTATGCGTCTGCGGAGGACAGTACGATGACAGTATTATTATTATTATTACCCTGTAAGAAGTAAAAAAATAAATAAATCGGTTTTCTAAGGTAAAACTCAGACTCAGTACCAAGGCTACCAAGAAACAACTCGCAGCGCTACTCACTCGGGCGCGACTCCGAGCGAGGTGACGAGCTCCATCTCCGCCTTGGAGGCGCAGTCGAACCCTGCGCCGAGCGCCGCCAGGGTGTTCACCAGCACCTTGTCGTCGTTGCACTTCACCGCTGCAACCAAACGGCCGAGTTGGACATACAGTACTAGGAACCAACGAAATTCTGTCAGGGTTATGAATGTTTTGAGTAAAGTAGAACTATGAACAAAATCTTCTGCGGTTTTCCGGATGGCTTCCAGAAGGTTCTTGTGCAGATCATCATCATGGACAGACCTCTCCTAAGGTACGCCATTGAACCCGGTCTTCGGCTCTTCTCATCCAACTACTGCCAGTCACTCGGCGCAAGTCGTCGCTTCACCTAGTCGCAGGGCGTCCTACACTACGTTTGCCAAGTCGTGGTGTCGACTCAAGAACGCGTCTACCCCAACGGTTATCGGTTCTGCGGCTTATATGACCAGCCCACTGCCACTTCAACTTACCACTTTAGCTCCCTTTAGCTTCACTTCCTTAACTTAAAGCTATGATAGTTCAGTGATAGTGACGTTGGCTTGCTATCCGTAGGACGTGGGTTCGAATCCTACAATAAGCTTGAGCTTTCGGTGAAGGAAAACCTCGTTATGAAACCATAGCTTGGTAGTAGGGCATTCTCTAGTGCTCGCGTGGCTAGCTACACACTCAAGTTAAGAATCTGTCTCCAAGCACCCATCGGTGTGTTCCGGCAGCCTCACTTGAGAGCCAGTTCCTAATCCAGGTGGCGCCATCTTCGGCCACATTGTCACTTAAGATCATGTGACTTGTGGTCAAACGCTACCTTGTAGTTAGTAAAAAGAGAACTTACCATAGAACGGCTCAACGCGCGGCATCAGCTCCTTCCACCGGCGGTACCTGGCGACCACCTCGCCCAGGTTCATGACGAAGAACGGGTCCTCCTGGACGCCGCTCGCCACGAAGTCCTTGATGACGCTGACGGATGACCACTCTCCCTCCATCACCTGCACCAGGCTCCTCTCAGCCTCCGGTACCTGATGGTGCAAATGAGAAAATGATGATTCCATAAATATATTTCCGTTTGATCGTAAGGAATATATAACTAACTAACTCCGATGGCTCAGCAATCCAAATTGTTTCTTGGCCTCCGAAACCAGACAGCGCCACTCCTCCCAGTTCAGAGACTGGAGTTCGTGTTTTGGATTCAACTTATTTGAGTCATCAAATCCAATGGAAAGCGACGATGTGGTCAAAGGTGTAGCACGATTGCCCAGTACAATACCTATCCACTCTTAACTTGAACACCCCCGAGGTGTACTTTTCAGGAAACACCGACCAAGGCAAGGCATTCAACTCCTTTGAATGGAGTTCTCAACAAAATAGTTGACCAAAAACGGTTCGTGCGTGCAGCGGTATTTCCATCATGAAAGGATGGCGTTTATCGGAACGCCTGGTTCGTTCTGTAGCGGAATGGTGCTGGAGGAATAAGGCCATGCAGTTCTTATTACTTCAAATCAGCGGTTTCTTTACGAGAACCTCTGCTGCTGATGGAACGAGGGAGAGAACGAATAAAAGAGAAACCCTTACCTTCATTGTTGTTGTTGTTAAGTCCTTCTCTCCCAAACGATCCCGAGTCAGTCCAGTCCGTCAGCAGACGGGTGGCGCGGTGGTTCCTGTTCGGAGAGGCCCGAAGCCTCGGCTGTGCCGAGGCGGGAGGGCGCTATGCCGCGGGGCGCGGTCGACGGTCCGGACGGAGGGGCGGCCGGGGTCAGGTGGCGGAGCCCGGAGGAGGCCCACTAGCGCTAGTCCACTGGTGTCAGCTACACACAATGAAATACAATATCAGACTAGTTAGATGATATGAAGAGATAAAACCAGTGCCACTCGGCCACCTTTAAAGAATGGGAGAGGATCGTGTGGTCAAACAAGCATACATGGGACGGCCGAGTGGCCATCGCCCGGTCGGCCGTCCCAAGTATCGATGGAAAGACGAAGTCATGAAGGATTTCCGCTCACTCCAGGTGGAGGACTGGCAGGAGGTGGTGGAGGACAGACTGAAGTGGTGTCTTTTGTTATCGGAGGCAAAAAGTCACTTTGGGTCGTTGCGCACTATCAGTTAGTTAGATGACAGAAACACATGTACTTTAACGATTGAGAATGGTATGTGTTAGCAACTCACGTGTCGGGCGTGGTGTGGCGTCAGCGGGCCGTCGTGCGGCGCCAGGGCGGGTCTACGTTGAGAGCGCGTCGCCAGCAGCGCGTGCTGGGGCGGGGCCGTACACACAGCGGGCTGAGTCGCCAGCAGCGCCCGGCACCGAATGACGCGCCGGACTCGTCCGGTGCTCCCTGCAACAACGATAATACACGTCACTCAAATGGTATTATTTATTACACTAGTATTATAAATAAATAAATATCGGGGACAATTACATACATAATTATTGACCTAGCCCCAAATTAAGCTCGAAACTTGTGTTATGGGTACTAGACAACGATATACATACTTATATATAGAGAAATAAACACTTATATATAGATAGAAACATCCAAGAATCAGGAACAAATATTCGTGGACATCACACATAATTATATTTGCCCTTACAGGGATTCGAACCCGGGACCGCTAGCTTCGTAGGCAGGGACACTACCAACTCGGCTACCACGTCGTCCACCAAATTTAAATGCGATAGTTCCTCTGCCAGTAGTTGGATGAGAAGAGCCAAAGACTCAGCTCAGTGGCGTAACTTGGGAGAGGCCTATGTCATGCAAGATGAAACTATCTTATTGGTGGATATGCAACTTTCTCTGCTTGCTATAGTGAATACAGCCTTTCAGTATGACGTCAATAACAATCATCAATCATCATAACAATAATTGCATCGTATTTACTTACTGCAAACTGTTCAAATAATGGTGCCTTAAAAACAAAATGTCGTACCGAAGGCAGGGACAAATTGCGCCAGTCGACGGGGCAATAAATATTTAATTGAGGCCTATTTCTGATATAGCCATATAACAGGCAATGTCTGCTTAGTCCTTCGCGCTTTTAAATCAGTCTGGAGCTAATCGATTTGTCTGGAAATTTAGTTCTGTGCGCTTGGGAGTAAATCAAAACCCTCATACAATCTGGAACATTGTTTCACGTTCTATGTTCATTTCTATATATTTATGGATTGAATTTTGATGAAACCTTCTTGTGCGTGCACCTTAAGGCTAAAAGAAAGGTATAAGCACCAAGCATACAACCCATATTTCAATAGTAGGTATAGTAGAGTAGAATGAGTCAATAATTGGAACACTAGACACTGGATTAATTCTAGACTAGAGAGATAAACCGATTTTGATTTGTATTTCTATTTTATTTAAAAGGTGACTAGATCGAGAGGGTTGTTATTGGTTCGTAGCTATAATTTTCGGGCTTTTTTAATTTATTTTAGCTTAGTTATATGTATTGCTATTGAAGTCCTGTAGGATTCACCACGCGGGTGAAACCGTGGGGCACAGAATCTTCTTCTTATATATAAAAATCAATTGCTGTTCGTTAGTCTCGCTAAAACTCGAGAATGGCCGGACCGATTTGGATAATTTTGGTCTTGAAATGTTCGTGGAGGTCTAGGGAAGGTTTAAAAGGTGAGAAAAAATAGAATAATTGCCGGGAAAACTCTGAAAACAGTGCTTTCCTTTTTCCCGTATAAACGTTTTCTAAATAAAATTTAGAGTCAATTTAAACTTTATTGCTATTCAATAAAGTTGATTGATTTATTGATTTTTCGATTGAGGCAGTACGAAGTCTGCCGGGTCAGCTAGTCTTAAATATAAAAATCAATTGCTGTTCGTTAGTCTCACTAAAACTCGAGAATGGGTGGACCGATTTGGCTAATTTTGATCTTGAAACGTTTGTGGGAGTTCAGGGAAGGTTTGAAAGGTGACTTTTACTGGAGATACGTAGTTCGCCGGGTCAGCTAGTCATTAATAATTAATTATTGTAATAAGGACGGCATATCATTTACACCTATTTCATAATAATTACTTACTCATAATAATATACTTAAATATTAAATTACTCCGAATATTTTACGTTACATAAAAAGACTGAATTGTTTGTAACTGTTTATTTATGGTGACTTGTAGTCAAATGCTGTGCCGTAAAATCGATGTAAGTATAGTGGCATTACAAACGTCCACTTTCTACCCCTTTACCCTTTGACAAATGCCGCACAAGAAACAAACCCTGCAATTACTCCAGCAATAGGCTACAGTTTGCATAGCTAATAAGACAACGACGGAAAGACGATGTAAGTACAAATCGAGGGCTGGAAATTACAAAGGTGACAGGGTACTATTATAAATAACACTAGCTGTGCCCCGCGGTTTCACCCGCGTTTGATTGCAATAACATATTTATAGCGATGATGGCTCAGTGGTAGTGACGTCGGCTTGCGATCCGTAGGACGTGGGTTCGAATCCTACAAAGAGCTTGAGCTTTCTGTGAAGGAAAACATCGTGATGAAACCATAGCTTGGTGGTTTTTTTTTTTTACTATTTGCAGGGTAGCGTTTGACCACAAGTCGCCTGATGTTAAGTGACGATGCGATCGAAGATGGCGTCACGCTACACCTGGACTGGGAACTGGCTCTCAAGTGAGGCTGCCGGAACACACCGATAGGTGTTTGGCGACAGATTCTTAACGAGAGGGTGGTAGCTAGCCAGGCGAGTACTAGAAAAGGGCAGGGTAGTGGTAGGGCATTTCCCATTTTCCCAGTCCAAGTGTCGCGTGGCGCCACCTTCGACCACATCGTCACTTATCATCAGGTGACTTGTGGTCTAACGCTACCCTGTAAATAGTAAAAAAAAAGTATTTAAAACATGCAAATCACAATCAACACCTATTGTACAGACAGCGACAAAAGTGGCTGATCAAACCCAATTTTCAAACAGCGTGTCAGGTGAGAGATTGTTGGAGAATTAGGGTCAGCAACTTTTGTAGCTGGTCATACCATTATTCGTCATGAAACCATAGGTGGCAGGGCATTTTCTAGTGCTCACCTAGCTACCAAGCTTTAAGGTAAGAATCTGTCGCCGTGCATCGCTATTGTTGTTTTCCAGCAGCCTCACTTGAGAGCCAGTTCCCGAACCAGGAGTAAAATCCATATCTTGTTAGATAATAAACTATTTTTGCGCCGCGTTGTGAGATAAACTCAAGTACTCTATCTAAGTACCTATCCGAGATACCATTTAAATTTTCATGTCACATGCAAACTTTTAGAGAGCACTTGAAAATGTATTCGTGTGAATTCGTGAAAAGCCCATAAATCACTGGCGAGAGGAAGCGTGACGTCACGAGGCGCCATATTGACTCAGCGTGCGCACGCGCAAGGTCAATGTCGGAAAAATTTCATAAGAGTCTAGGTGAAATATACGTTATTTTCCATTTATTAAATGTAAGTATAGAGTAATTTGAATATTATCTTACGGTACAACTTGTTCCTTACAAGCACTGTCTAAGTGAGAGAGGTAGCCAATACCCTAACCTTTTAGTATTTTTTCACAAATGTAGTCATTGCTTATTACTAATAATATATTATCATTATTTAATCATCATCATCATCATTATCAGCCTTTCACGTTCCCACCACTGCTGGGACTCCGGCCTTCTCTCAGAGAGAGAGTATGGTCTGTAATCTACCACGCTGGCCCAGTGCGGGTTGGTAGATGTCGCATGCCCTTGAATGTTGCAGTTCTTGGGCATGCCGGTTTCCTCACGATGTATTCCTTCACCGTTTTGAGCGATGGCAAATCCGCACATAGTCATAGGTGCGGGGCTGAGAGGATTCGAACTCGGTGTCAGCGTCTCGTAAGTCGCACACCTAACCGTTCGGCCACCATCGCTCTTCGCATCGCATTATTTAATAATGACTGTAATATGTAAATGAATCTTAATGACAAAATTATCAATACACAGAATACAAGCTGCCTAATTAATGGTTTACTAGCTGTTCCCCGCGGTTCACCCGAATGGACGTACCCACAGGATTTTTGTTACAATAAAAGATTTATTTTTGTTTAGTTTTGTTTGACGCACGAAAATTCACTAACACTCGAGTTTCGGCGGGGCCGAAAGGTTCGGCTATATTTTGGCCGAAACCGAAACTACAGTCGAAACAAGATTTTTTGACCGAAACCGAAATCGAAATTACGGTCGGTCACTACATAAAACATAGCATATGATACCATTCTAACTTTACATCATTGAAAGAATTATCGAAATGTGATCAGTATTTTAGGAGATTACCTCACACATGCAAACTCTCAAACTGCACATCTTCTTCAATAGTATGTATTAGTAATTAGATTATAATTATTATTTGTTTATAAATTTTATTAATGTTTATTTATTATTTAGTTCTTTACCAGACAATTATTTATTTATATAACTTGATATGTCTTCTTATATCTTAAGCATTTTGGGAACGTTGCCAACTGGTAGTGGTTTATTAGATTAAGTAGTTTGTTTAGTTTGATAGGTAGTTTTATTTTACATTTTAAGGTTTAGCTAAGTGTTTTTATTTTGATTTAATTGTTAAATTCTATTAATAATAAATCATTTTAACGAGCCAGTAATAAAATATCTTAAGTTAATTTGATATGGAATTTTGCCATTTGATAATTTACTTGCATGCTAAGTGCCTGAATGTATCTGAACAAATATCAATTTAAAAATTGCTTTATAAGTCGCACTAAACGCTTGTTTTTTTGTGAAATTATTAGTTTCTGATATTATAGTTAAATGTTTAATTAATTTGGGAATTAACAAGCTATACTCAATTATATATATTTATACATATTGTTGTCTTATAATATACATGTGGGTTAAATATTATAAATGTATTGAAAAGTATGGATATATTTGTTTGGGACCAGGCGTCCCGAAGGATTCATGAACCGACGACGGATTCCCTCAAGTTTTGGGTCGGTCATTGACTTAGCGCTTATCTACCTAACTTATGAGATTATGAGGTCGCGTACAATATAATTATTTACTAATATTTCGTAAAACAAAATATAACAAAATAGTGACAAAATATAGACTATCGTCTTTATGCTAAAATTCAAAAACAAACACTACATGTCTAAGAACCGGCGAAAATAGCTTTACATTTCTCGAACTGAATGGTACTTAAATTTAAAACGACACATATATCAGGCACCAATAACCAAATACAAAACGAGAAATGTAATAACAGGCACAAATAACCGAATATAAAACGAGAAATGTAATAACAGGCACAAATAGCCGAATACAAAACGACAAATATATCAACAGGCACAAATAACCGAACACAAAACGACAAATATATCAACAGGCACAAATAACCGAATATAAAATGAAAAATATATTAGCAGGCACAAATAACCGGATATAAAACAACACATATATCTATAAACACAAATAACTGAACATAATAACGACAAATATATCAACGATCAGCACAGATACAAACTATTCCATTTTTATTGCAATGTAATGCAAGTATTCTGTTATTTTCCATATTATTTTTGTATTTCGTTTATTGTTTATTATTGATTGTATGATTTGCGTTTTAGGTAATTGTTTAAAGCCGTCTAATTGACGATTTAAATTATGCCAAACTCACCTTTAACAGCGTAATTCTCGAAGCTTTAATTAGCTTTTAAGCAACAACCCGAGGTTGTTGCTAAATGAAAATAAAGGGACTTGAAACGCGTACGCGGACGGGATGCTTCGATCCGGGGATTCGGAACATGCAGATGCGGAGTATGCGACCGTTACAACAGAGGACTGCCGAGAGCGTACTGACGGAGTGGCCGGGGGACACCTATATTTATGGGTGGCTTTATCAGCGGCAATTCGCGGGATGGCACACTTATCAGTAGATAGCGCTCTGTGCTATGTAATGGGTCGAACAGTCGAAGGCACAAGTTTTTATCCAAACTTGAAAAATGATAAAATTTGAAAAACCCTTGACATATTGGACCGGTTTTCATCAAATATAGCTAAAAATGCCTTACATCATTTTGGAAAAGAGCTGATACTACACTGCAGGACCGATATTCACCAAACATAGCTAAGAACAGCAAGGAAATAGGCTTTTAAATGAAAAAAACCGCATCGAAATCGGTCTATCCGTTTGAGAGCTACGATGCCACAGACACACACACATAAACACACACACCACACACACACACACACACACACACACACACACACACACACACATAATAAATTTTACGTAACTAAGCGACGAAATGAGCAAGTCGCTTGATGCTAAGCATCACGATCACGCACTACTCGTATAATGTTAATTACACGAATCTATTATTTTCTTTTTTTTAAGTTTCCATTCCCTTCCCTTCATCGCAATCATCATTGTCCATCAGATAACAAAGTGGTAAAAAATAATCCCGCGAAGTAAAAAAATAAAGCTAACGAGAAGGACAGTAGAATGTGGAAGATAACGAAAAAGGTTGTTTACGGAAATCTTTACAAAACCCAAGGATGTTCTATTCGCGAGTGTACGCTGCGACTTGTGCGGACTGCCCTGAACCGCTTCTTGTGATGTCAGCAGACACGGGCCACGGCAGTGCGGCTGCTATCGGCAACTTTTGTAAATAATCGTGTTTGTTTTTTTTTATAGCGCCGGAATCACAGCGTGTTTCGTAAATATTTATTGTTGTCTTCGACAAAGAAAAGTTCGCAGGAATGTAGTGCTCGTAGCATAGCTGGGTCCGGTCGGTTGTAACAGGTCAACTAGCGCCCGTAATTAATAATCGATAATGATCCGTTATCCGCGGTTTTGGATCGATATGTCATTTTAGTAGAAAGGCTTGACATATTACTACTAAAATGACATATCGATAACGGATCAAGATCGATTATTATTAGGGCGTAGGTTAGGCAACACTCAGCGTGGCCATCATTTGGATGGGTGTCTGGTCTGCTTTGGTTGTGATCCCGCAACTCGTTTATATTCATGTTCCCATATCCCAATGTTTACAACCAAACAAGAGAAATCTTGTTAGTAAAGCTACTTAATTAAAAAATATCGGACTATTAGATGACAAAAAAAAAGCTTGGGATTTTAGTGAACTTGCTCCAATTCAATCAATTAGTAATATGAATAAAATTGTCAATGTGATCGCGCCAAAAAAATTACCTGCCGGGCGTTTCTTGCCTGTTCTTTTGCCGGCGAAAGGAGGTTGGAACAGGCGTAGCTAGTTTTAAGTTTGACGTATTAAAGTGATCACAATGTATCCTATTGAATAAATATATTTTTGAATTATGAATTTTGAACATATTGGCTCTTGACCTTTTTTTAAAAAGCCCAACCTGGATTGAATTGTAACTTTGTCAGAATTCACGTGACCTAATTTTACGAACCTACGTCATCGGCGCTGGGATCTGCGCTGTAGTTTGCATTTGTTTCACACTAGCGACCTTCCCCGGCTTCGCACGGGTGCAATGTAGATTTGTAGAGATACATACTGGGGCAGTATTTTACAAATCTATAAATTTTACGGTTTTTTTGTACTATAATATATATATGTAACTAGCTGTTCCCCGCGGTTTCACCTGCGTGGGCTACAGTTTATCGCGATAAAAAGTATCCTATGTCCTTCCCCAAGGTTCAAACTATCCCTGTACCAAATTTCATTTAAATCGGTTCAGTAGTTTAGGCGTGAAAGCTTAACAGACAGACAGACAGAGTTACTTTCGCACTTATATATAAGTAGGGATATACATATTAAACCTTCCTCTTGAATTAAATAAATAAATATCGGGGACAATTGCACACAAATTGAGCTAGCCCCAAATTAAGCTCGAAACTTGTGTTATGGGTACTAGACAACGATATACATACTTATATAGAGAAATAAATACTTATATAGATAGAAATATCCAAGACTCAGGTACAAACATTCGTGCTCATCACACATATATTTGCCCTTACCGGGATTCGAACCCGGGACCGCTAGCTTCGCAGGCGGGACACTACCAACTCGGCTACCGCGTCGTCAAATTAATTAAAAATTAATTTAAAAAAATTAATTTATATAATTAATTAAAATTAAGTTAATTGCTCTATCTATTAAAAAAAACGGCATTAAAATCCGTTGCGTACTTTTAAAGATGTAAGCATAGACATCGGGACAGGGATATAGTGACAGAGAAAGCGACTTTGTTTTATATGTACTATGTAGTGATACTAGTGGTAGGCCACGTTTGTTGTGGAAAACTATAACTAACACCGATGGTTCAGCGACCCAAAGCGTGTATTGGCCTCCGAAACGAGAGAGCGCCACTCCTCCCTATCCTGAACGATTCAGAGTCTGGAGTTCGCGTTTGATCCATTGTACTAAATTATTATATATGCGAAAGTACCTGTCTGTTAGTTACCTCTTTACTCCTAAACAGCTAAACATACTATACTAGGTATATACAGTACCCCTAGTACAAGTTTTGAAAACGATAAAAGTTTTCGTAATCGTCGACGTTTACCACCGCCGACTTGTCAAAGTGGCAACTCGATCTGCTTAAATTCAAAAAGTAACTCAATAACATTGTTGGAATATGATTATAACGATTTAAAATAACCCGTATTAACGATTTCCGTTCCTCCAAGTCTAGGTAAGATTCGCTGAAAAAAATTTGTATGGATGGAAACGAAAACTTTTATAGTTATTGTAATCTATCAAAACCTGTACTAGGAGTACTGATCTTGTTGAAATTTGGTACGGAGATAGTTTGAACCCTGGGGAAGGACATGGGATACTTTTTATCGCGATAAACTGCTGTCTAAGCGAGTGAAACCGCGACCGAGGCACAGCTAGCTATCATAAATGCGAAAGTTCGTGTGTGTCAATGTTTGTTACCACGTATCACCGTAACTACTAAACCGATTTTGATGAAATTTAGAATGGAGATAGCTTATACCCTGGATTAACACATAGGCTACTTTTTATCCAGGAAAAGGGTTCCTGCGGGATAACGGGAAGACGCGGGTAAAACCGCGGGGCGCAACTATTTTTTTAATAAAACTCTCTAACATCAATATTTGTAGTTTTCATAGTAATTAATTAATTAGTAATATTCGCGGTAATGTTTATTCATTCATTCATTTGCTTGTATCTAATTGTTTTTTTTTGTGTATTTTATTTTTTTTCCTTGACATTGTAGGTCCTATATTTATTATTGTTAATTTTATTTTTCTATAACGATTGTTTACATTTTTTTTTTACTTTTGATGAATTATTTAGGTAATACATAATAAATATTATTTAATAAATAATACATAAATTAAGCCTTTTAAATGCGTCGCACTATATTGTACAAAGCCGCCTGTATATATGTAGCAATATTTAAGTCATATCGTATAACATAATGTTTCTGGGAGCACGTGCATAATATTTGTTTTGGTTTAACAAATATAATTAAGATTACAATACTTCATTGGAAAATATACCTACTGATAATAGAGGTATAAGTATTATTATATAGTACACACTACATTATTGTATTTAGTAATCATAAATTTTAACGGCAGTCTCTTTCCTTTATATGACCAGACTAAGCTAGCTTCTAAAGGATTGATTTTACAAATTAAACGTTCGTCATAGCTTTGTCTAGATTCTAGAACTCTAGGCGGCAACCTCTCTTTGAACTAACAAACCGAGCGTTTAATCTACAGTATCAACGAGCGATGGTTCAACCACATCGTCGCTTTCCATCGGGTAAGATCGTGGTCAAAGGCTATCATCATAGTCAAAACTTATCCTACTACTGAACGGATTGAAATGAAATTTGGTACATAGATAGTTTGAACCCTGGGGAAGGACATAGGATACTTTTTATCGCGATAAACTGTAGCCCCCGCGGGTGAAACCGCGGGGAACAGCTCGTAATATTATAAACGTGAAATTTGTGAGTATGGATGGATGGATGGATGTTTGTTTCTCCTTCACGAAAAAACTACTGAACGGATCTGAATGAAATTTGGAATGGAGATAGCTCATACCCTGGATTAAAACATAGGCTATTTTTTAGAAAAAGATTCTAATGGGATAACGAGACAAGACAAGGTTGAAACCGCGCGGCGCAGCTAGTAATGAAATAACGTCACTTTGGCCGACGATATCTCTTAAACTACTAGACCAGGCTAGCATTGTAAAGCTAATCAATGTTGCTACTAATTATCGCAATGCATCTAAGACAATCATGCCCACATCATACCGTACAAAAAATCCTATATACACAGGTTAAAAAAGTTGCTTTGCTAATCTAAGTTTATCTAAAGCGCATTTCGCCAATGGCTTAACGAAAATCTGCAATATGGCATTCTAATCAAACTTACCTTAGACCAAAGGTCATACGAACGGGAAAAAAGGCACCGTCCCTTTGTAACCTAGATGACCTAGATCCCACCCGATCCTTGCACGAGCAGTTTATCGGGAAATTCACAGGTAATTCGTAATAATTTCATCACCAAACAAACCTACGACCCCGAGTGACGTCCGCCGAAATCTAGCACAAACAACCACTACCGACCGCCCTGGAGGGAGACTAGGCAACGATTCTAGTTCATTACACTGGACCCTGGAACACCGAGAATTGTGCAAAATAAACAGTATGGCATCTGCTGCGACCCATTTCGGTACAGTTATGAAAGCGATATGGGAATTGGGAAGCTACGCATGGCTCGCTACTCGCTCTTCTTAGGATGGTGTTATTATGCGTTATTAGATAATTTTGAATTAAACGGCAAGTCTAGAATTTAAGTAATAATGCCCACAATCATGTGCATAGCACCGAACCCTAAATATAATGCCTTGTACATAAGGTATCAGAGCCAAAGTGTATGCAACACCCATTGCAGACACGGAACAAAAAGATGCGCTTTTTTTCTTGCACTCATATTTGTCCCGTAGCACACATTGGCCGTCTAATTAAGAAAAGTTATCCTTATACCGAGAGTTAATTATATATTATAAAAGCTGTAATGCAGCCAGTGTTCATTACTTAGCTATGACTTGAATTGAAGATTATCTATACTTAATATTATAGAGCAAAAAGTTTTTTTTCGTTTTTTTGTAATAAACTTAAAACCACAGGACCGATTTCAAAAATTATTTCACCACTAGAATGCTACTTTATCCTTAAGTAACATAGGCTATATTTATTTCTAGAAAAAATTAGTTATCCGTACTAAAACTTCAATAATGTAACCCAAGGTGTAAAATGTAAACCCGTGCGTAGCCGGGGCGGGTCGCTAGTTCAGTAGTAGGAAACTTGCTGTTATAGCTTAATGCCTGTCTCATAAATCTCCGCTTTATATAATCAAATAAGCGCCGCGACGCTACCCCGGACTCTGGAGACACTTGTTGCAGGGGTCACGTTTGTATTGTCTTGTTTGGAGTTTACACTCTGTTATTATGTTCCGCCAAGGGATGAAGTGCATTTGCGCCGACGCGAATATGTCCAACAACATTGCACTTCCTATATGTATAGACAGTCTCCCGGGACGAGCTGAGGTTTTCGAACTTTGATTTATGATCGCGCGGGACGTGCCCGGATTGATAACTGATATTTTTGAGATAAACTTCATTTGGTCCAATTTTGACTAAGCATGGATTGACTTCTTATAAATCAGTGATAAATTTAAATTTGGTGCGTGTGAAGCTGAGATGTCGCTCAAAAGGAAAGGCACCGATGCCGAAGCTCAAGAAATAGCGTTGAAAAAGCCGTTTCACGATTTCAAACCAGAGATGGTAAAGAAACAGCAAGATTTACTGCGGACCAAGATAGAAATAAGTTGCGTGCCGAAATTACGTAACGAAAATTTAGTTGATTTAGTTATCAAAATAGCGGACCATGCTGGAGTGGATGTGGAGGCAAGTGATATATACGAGGTGAAGAGGGACGAGACGCGACCACCGGTTCCTGGCCAACCTCAGCCTATCATCGTGGAATTCTGGAGCCGCGTTCTGAAAGAAAACATACTAACCGGCGTGAAGCGTCTTGGTATCAACACGAAGGACCTGGACATGCCCGGCAAAGCACGTCGGATCTACGTCCACCAACATCTAACCCTTTACTATCAGAAACTCTATACAAGATGCAAAGCTCTGGCCGCCGAGAATGACTACAAATTCGTTTGGATAAGGAACGAAAAAATACTCGTCAGAAAACGAGAATGTTCTCCGGTTATACAAATCAACAGCGAGGAAGATTTGTCACTTATAGTCTAGAGTCTAGAGAGATGAACAAAGAATCCGTTCAAAAATGTAAGTGTTGTATTTTAAAATTTACTATTTTCCGAGTGTACTTAAATCTATTCAGTAGTGCGATTGTGATTCTAATGCACTCGGAAAGCTTCCGTGAGCAAGTAGGTGGCGGAAGCTTTTCCGTGATTGACCAGCTGGTTTGTCAAATTAAATATCAGTTTCCAAATTCAAATGAATCGTGTCTAATAAAAACCTGAAGGAAATGTTTCCGAATCCGTGGTCGGAAGAGTTTCCGCGTGAATTAGAATCGCCTGCAGATGTGCAATTATAACTCGTATCTGTGTTATTTATGTGTCTTTTTAGGGCACATTTCGATTTATGCTCGTAATGATTTTGTATATAAGTATTATGTAGTATTTCGATACGTATTTTAAGGTTGTACCCTTTACCTTCCTTACAAATAACAAGTTTATATCGGAACGATTTGAATCGTATTTTAATGAATACATGTGATGAATGAACCGCGAACCGTCCATAAAATAATGTTCGCGGTTTCAATAAAATTTTGGAAAAAAATTTATACAAAAGTAAAAATTAAATTTAATTGTTTTTTTAATTATTTTATTTTAGCATTTGACCATAATTATAGTAAGTATTTGTGCCGTTCATATTATAATAATTTTATTTGGTACCTTATTCGATTGACATGACATTATTTATAACTTTTGTTACTAAAAGATTTTAAAAACACTTTTATTTTATTTACAACTGTGTAGGCTATCATTTGACCGATCTCGACGATCTCTCCCAATGGGCCCTTATTTGACTCATCATAAAAGAAGATTTATTATTGTAATACTCATCACATAAAATACATTTTGTCAATTATTCTCGTATTGTTAGATAATAATATAATTAATTAACTATTGTGTAATAGATGTTGTTGACGTGTTGTTCTTTTTAATTTTTAAAAAATTAATGTGTTTGTCAGGCTATGTATGTCCTTACAATTAATAAATGTGAATTTGAGAATAATATTTTATGTGTTCATTGTAATACTCATTACCTGAGATAGATATTGTCAATTATTGTCATATTGTAAGATAACAATAAATAAATCAATTATTGTATATTACATTCTTATCTTATTACAATAAATACATGTGATCTTGATAATAATAATATTTTATTTGTCTGTAAACATGGTCTCTAAATTACGCTTTTGTAAAATTGTTTTGTTGCTAAATTTAATGTTGTTTAACCAATATAGATACATTTTTTTTTACTATTTACAGGGTAGCGTTTTACCACAAGTTACCTGATGTTAAGTAACGATATGGTCGAAGGTGGCGCCACGCTACACCTGGACTGTGAACTGGCTCTCAAGCTTAAGTGTTTTAGTTCACGATTTAGGACTTTAATCTAAAGGTCTTAAGTCTATATTTCCGGTTAAGGGTAGTTTCCAAATGACTATTTTCTGAATGTAACCAAATGTAATATGTGTGTGTGTTTTAAATGTATTTTAGGTTAGTTAAAGTTTAAGAAATTTGAAATAAGTATCTTTTCTCAAACATGCTTGGAAATATGAGCATTATTTTGACAACCTTCTTCGAGATAAATTGAACTTGCTGCACTGCCCAAATATATGCGAGCAGCGGCCGGCAAAAGTTGTATGAAAATCCATATCTGTCGTGTTTAGCGACCAAATAAATTACATAGTAAACTCATATCTGTCGTGTTTAGCGGCCAAATAAATTACATAGTAAACTCTTAACTGTAGTATTATTTAAAAATGGAACGATTTTTGCTCCGAAACATGCCAACCAAGGAGGTAACTTATCAAAGGTTTTATTTAAAATCCGAACCGTTTTGCACATAGAAAACTGTTTATTGAAAAAAAAACAAATGAACATTTCCGCGCATTATTTGAGAAAAGTACTACTATACAAGCCTTGGCCACAACTAGGCATTGATTGACTCAGGTATGTGTGCCTCGGCTTCGCCTCGGCCCACATTTAAACCTTCGTCCCTCAATGCCTACTTTTGTGGCCTTTGCAGTAATGTACTATTTCTGTGTAAGCTTGTTCTTCTAGTATCTTTTATGTGTAAGCTTGTTCTTCTAGTATCTTTTATGTGTAAGCTTGTTCTTCTAGTATCTTTTATGTGTAAGCTTGTTCTTCTAGTATCTTTTCTGTGTAAGCTTGTTCTTTTAGTATATTTTATGTGTAAGCTTGTTTTTTCAGTATCTTTTATGTGTAAGCTCGTTCTTCTAGTATCTTTTATGTGTAAGCTTGTTTTTTCAGTATCTTTTATGTGTAAGCTTGTTCTTTTAGTATCTTTTATGTGTAAGCTTGTTCTTCTAGTATCTTTTATGTGTAAGCTTGTTCTTCTAGTATCTTTTATGTGTAAGCTTGTTCTTCTAGTATCTTTTATGTGTAAGCTTGTTCCTCTAGTATCTTTTATGTGTAAGCTTGTTCTTTTAGTATCTTTTATGTGTAGGCTTGTTCTTCAAACTACATTTTTCCTGTAAAATTGTAATTTATTGTGGTGTTGCCGTTTCTGCCATTATCATTTGGTTGTTCAAGATTTACTTGCATTATACTCAACTGAACAATTATATTGTCTATTTATTCAAATGTGATATCTGATAAGAGCGATAAGGTTAAGGCTCCGGGGTTAGGGTTACCAGATTTCAGGAATTAAGACCATCTGTAATGCTGGGCTCTTGCCTGTTCTTTTGCCGGCGTAAGGAGGTTGGAACAGGCGTAGCTAGTTTTAAGTTGACATTTTAAAGTGATCACAATGTATCCCATTGAATAAACATATTTTTGAGTTTTGAGTTTTGGGGCCACGAAAGGGAAATGCCGTTAAGTAGCGCGATGATTGACGTTTGACATAGGTGTGGACACGACATTTGACAACGGCATTCACATTGGCGTTTGTCGTTAGCCGCTAACTCAAGTGCTTTCACGTTGACCGTTCAAGTGTAACCGCTGACACAATTGCGTTAATAATTAAATAACGTAATATTTATCGTGATGATAGGCACTGACATTTCCATTGACGTTGACCTTAGTGTCGCCCTAGCATTAGGGAAACTGGAATAATTCAAGTAAACAATTAGGGAGCAAGATTTAAAATTGAAATATAATTTGTAGATACAAGCTGCGGCCTGCGGGTTCACCCTATGATAAAAAAAATCTGGAGAGAGCCACCCTTATCACCTAGTGGTTAAAAAAATATCCTCGGAGCGGACAAATATAAAAAAAAACATAAAAATCGGTTAAGGCATTTCGGAGGAGTTCGATAACAAACACTGTGACACGAGATTTTTATATACATACTAGCTGACCCGGCAGACTTCGTACTGCCTCAATCGAAAAATCAATCAACTTTATTGAATAGCAATAAAGTTCAAATTGACTCTACATTTGATTTAGAAAACGTTTATATGGGAAAAAAGAAAGCGCTGTTTTTGGGTTTTCCTGGCTATTATTCAAATTTTTCTCATCTTTTAAACCTTCCCTAGACCTCAACGAACATTTCAAGACCAAAATTAGCCAAATCGGTCCAGCCGTTCTCGAGTTTTAGCGAGACTAACAAATAACAATTGATTTTTATATATGTAATAATAAATAATAGATGAGTAGATTTACATGTATTGCATTGCTAATTGCTAGGGTCGCCCGCCGTCGCACCGTTCGAACGAGCGCAACGAAATCTCATCAGGATACATTTCAGGAATGCGCCTACGTAATCCGGGATTTGTCACATCTGTTTTGTATCTGGTAACCCTATCTGAGTTTGTTAATTGTATTTAAATTCTGATGCAACACGGTATTACACATTTCACAGCTATCTTGCGACCGTTGACAGAAGATTAATTTCGAAGAACGTGCAATCTCTCATTTCTAAGTCATCATAAATGTATTTAGTGTTTCCACCTAGGTAAACTAATCTATACAGTTTTATTTTATAACAACTGTACTATTTTGATTTAACATTTCACTGAACCGAGGTCACTGAACCCAAGTCTAGGCTTTCAATATTTTGCCTGTTTGTTGGTTTTTTTTTTAATTTATTTGTTAGACTAACCACTCTGAGGCCCGAGATTAATAATCGATCCTGATCCATTATCCGCGGTTTTGGATCGATATGTCGTGTCATTATTTGTCATTTTAGTACTAGGGCTTGACATATTACTACTAAAATCACATATTATGACATGACATATCGATCCAAAACCGCGGATAACGGATCAGGATCGATTAATAATTTCGGGCGTAAAACTATTGACTAAACACTTTGAAACTATGTATTAACTAAACACTCTGAAATGATTGGATGGATTTCTGGATTTCAATACCTAATCTCTCTAGAGGACGCCGTAGGAGCAGAGCTCTTGTCATCATCGTCATCAGCCTTTTACGTTCCCACTGCTGGGACTCTGGCCTTCTCTCAGGGAGAGAGTGTGGGCCATACCATAATCTACCGCGCTGCCGGTGCGGGTTGGTAGATGTCGCATGCCCTTGAATGTTGAAGTTCTTGGACACGCCGGTTTTCTCGCGATGTTTTCCTTCACCTTTTGCGATGGTAAATCCGCGCATAACTTATTAACGTTAATAATCGATCCCGATTCGTTTTTCGCGGTTTTGAATCGATATGTCATGTTATAATATGTCATTTTAGTAGTACCTAATATGTCAAACCCTAGTACTAAAATGACATAATATGATGACATGACATATCGATTCAAAACCGCGAAAAACGAATCAGGATCGATTATTAATTTCGGCCGTAAGTCATTGATGCGGGCCGAGAGGATTCGAACTCGGTGTCGGCGCTTTGCAAGTTGCACGCGTTACCGTTTGGCCACCATCGCTCTTCAAAAATAAACGAACATTTTTGATTTAATTCGATTACTAGCCGGAGTAAAAATCGATTTGTTGGTCGGCGGGAGAGAGAGCGGTATTACAGGATATGTTAGCGAACCGGGAGTAGGTACCATAATTATGTCTGGGCACGCCGCTAACCCTTTTACGCGATAGCATGGGAATATCGGCATGTCACATTTTTAGATTCGATTATAAAACGAGAGGTAAAAAATTCTGCGTTGGCTTTTGGGAAGGAGTATAAAAAAGCCGCCAAAAAGCCGTAGTTTGTTTTAAGTTTGACGTTTTAGTGGTCTTTTTTTTTTACAATTTCCAGGGTAGCGTTTGACCACAAGTCACCTGTTGTTAAGTGACGATGTGGTCGAAGATGGCACCACGCTACACCTGGACTGGAAAAATTCAGGAAGAATTTCAACAGAAAAGCGGAAATCTTACATAAAACGAAGCCATCTGGTGGCGAAACGGAGTTCGCCGGGTTTGCTAGTGTTTGATGAAAATCGGTCCAAGATGTCGGGGTTTTTTAATTTTTAAATTTTTCATCCGAGCGCTACCGTGATTCAGAGTTGGTCCCGGCTATTTTAGAGAAGAAAAAGGTTACATTATTATTCTATGAGACTATCCAATAAAAAAATCAAAGGCCACAGCCTACTTGAACCATCAAGCTATCTTGTGCGTTGTTATAGATAGCCAACGAACTATAGTTCATTTACATTACGATAGTAACTGTAATAGTGTATTGTAACCAATCACATTGTTTATTTACAAACATGTGGGTCACCATTTTCTAGCCGATTGGGGTCATAAACGTTCCATTGGACTATCTGTCGCAGGGGTAGTCAAACTTTTTCCAGTAGGGACCAGAAAGGGCAAGAAATTTTATAAGGAGCTCAAAGGTTTAACAAAAATGTATTTTACATACTACTAGCTGTTCCCCGCGGTTTCACTCGCGTGGTCTACAGTTTGTCGCGATAAAAAGTATCCTATGTCCTTCCCCAAGGTTCAACTATCTCCATACCAAATTTCATTTAAATCGGTTCAGTAGTTTAGGCGTGAAAGCGTAACCGACAGACAGGTCAGGCAGACAGACAGACATTTACTTTCGCATTTACATACATATATATATATTAAATAGGGACTACGACATAGATCTCAGAATTTGCAAGTTGAAAATAACAATAGGCAGACCATCGCTCAACGAACCGATAACCGATGGGGAAGAAAGGTTCTCGAGTGGCGACCATGAACCGGAAGACGTTCTGTAGGTAGGCCCTCCAACTAGGTGGACCGACGACATTGTAAGTGTCGCGAAGAGCCGATGGATGCAAATGGCTAGTAGCCGTTCATTGTGGCGGGAGGGGGAGGCTTATGTTCAGCAGTGGACGTTTTCCGACTAATGATCTTTTTACTACTTACAGAGTAGCTTATGACCACAAGTAACTTGATGTTAAGTGACGATGTGGTCGAAGGTGGCACCACGCTACACCTGAACTGGGAACTGGCTCTCAAGTGTGGTTGCCGAAACACACTGATAGTGCTTGGCGATAATATTCTTAACTATAATAATAATAAATAAATGATACATTTATTTTTCCTTGCAAAGGTACAATGTAAAAGATTAAATAAGAACAATATAATATAAATATTATTATGTTGAGCACCCGTTCTGCAAGGAACTGGTGCCTGCAGTAGGCATAATAGCCTGTGTCACAGGTCACCAGGCCCCACTCCACGGATCTGACATAAACACTTAAAACTAGCATGCAAAAACTAAACATAACAAAAAAATTAAATTCTAAACAAAAACAATTTTGTATGTGGGTAGGTAAATAAATTTTTAAAGAAGATTCCTTTCACAGGTGTCGTGCGGAGTATAAGTGGATGTATGTGTGAGTGTAGTGCGGTGTATGTGTGAATATGTTGCGGTGCATGTGTGAATATATGTATGCTTGAGTGAGAGTAAGTTGACGAGTCGAACTAGAGGTACAGTCAGCGACAAAAGTAGCTGATCGTTCTCGATTTTCCAAATGTGTTTCAAATCAGTAATTATAATTGTTTTTTTTACATAATAATTACTGATAATAATAAAGATAATAATTGGTATCATTTTGACCACAACATAACACACCTGATTTTAGGTGATGATGAGGTCAAAATAGGATGATGAGGATGATAAATAAAAGTGTGATTGTTCAGCGACTTTTGTCGTTGACTGTACATGGTAAATATCCCGTTTCAAAACCTAATTGTAATGTTAGTACATGGCAGTTAAAAAATTAATAATTAATTAGTCCGTAAGGAACTTGTCTTAATCTAAGGCATAGTATCTTTCCGTGAGCAGTACGCCATTTAGGGCTTCAGCGAATTTCAGTCTAGATACCTATTTAAATAAAAACGTTTTTAGAGTTTTATAACCGCTGTTGATCTCAAGATGAAATCTTCGAGTTACACAGACAGTTTATGATCTCATTGTAATATCAAGAGCATATCTACTATCAGCGCGTTGTAAAATTAATCTGTTTACATCCTGTAATATAGCAGATTCTCGTATAAAACTGTTATCAGTATGTTTTGAGGACATTCCGCAATGCGCACACGCAGGTATTTCATATGAGAATAGAAGGCTGCCAGACGTTGTGCCGCCAGTATTTCTTTAAAATTTTAGTCTGCTGATTTTTTATAATTTAATTGATTTTTTTTTTTAGCTTTACTGATCGGAAGAGATTCAAGAGATTTCGTTATAAAAGAACTTTTTATTTTTTATTAGTAATAGGCAAACATTTGACCCCAGTGAGCCAGTCAGGTGATCCTGATGGTAAGTGTTGACGAGGTCGATGATGGAGCATGCTTGCCTAGAAGATGCCTATTCGCTCCTGACTTGAAGGCTTCCAAATTATACTCATCGGGAAACAAAGACGCTGGCAAAGTGTGTGTGTGTGTGTGTGTGTATGTAAAGTAACGTTATCCATGATTTGGGGGAACTAAACATGCGTTGAACAGAACAGATATGTTTGATAACTGTGATGATAGGAACATAACATAGATGCTTTCTCATTTTATGTAGGAACTAGCTGTTTCCGGCGGTCTCACCCGCGAGGGCTACAGCTCTATGCATGCAAAGTCTCAGCCCGATCAGTTTAAAATTGACAAAGTTTCATACAAACTTTCATGCCCTATTTTATCCCCTTGGGGGTAGAATTAATCAAAATCCTTTCTTAGCGGATGCCTACGTCATAACATCTATCTGCATGCCAAATTTCAGCCCAATCCGTGCAGTGGTTTGGGCTGTGCGTTGATAGATCACTATGTCAGTCAGGCAACTTTGAGTTATATATATTTAGATACAAGTTTCCAAGTAGCACGACATTTATTTGTAGAGTTGTTCATTACTTCAAACAGTTTATGAGGCAATAAATGCAATCTTATTTCATTTGCCTTGATAAATTGCAACTTCAACAGTGACTGGCCTGCTTTTCATAAACATTGGTCAATTTAATTTCCAATTGGTAAATATTGTCTCTCTCGTACAGTCAGCGAGAAAAGTTGCTGACACTCATTTTGCCTAAGCTTTTCGACCACCATACATCTATCACCTTATTCACCTTGTACTCAATGGGAGGTTTTTCCGACAGGCAATTAACGCCCGTCATTAATAATCGATCCTGAATTACTGATCCGTTTTTCGCGGTTTTGGATTGATATATCATGTCATCATTTGTCATTTTAGGGGTAAAACTTACTAAAATTGATTGACATATCGATCCAAAATCGCGAAAAACGAATCAGGATCGATTATTAATTTCGGGCGTAATAAGAAATACCTAGTCCGAAAGTTCCGATAGATGGCATTAAATAATGGAGCAAGCAAATTCTAAGTTTAAAAAAACTTTGATTGAATTTATCTATCGCGTATAACTCAGTAAGCAACTAAAGTGACAGTTGGCTGGTGGCAAATGCCGCGGCTGACAGACAATATTTTTTAATTCCGACTTTCTGCCGTTGAACCGTGTTCGGCTGTATGGGCTCTGAATGGCTCCGATGTTTTCAGCGCCATCTATCTATGGTTTAGGAACTAAGTTCTTTCAGCTGTCAGAATTAACAAACTGAGTTCAATCAGCTATTTCTGTCGCTGACTGTACCAATAATGTCACAATTTATCATGTGCCCACTGAAGAATGTTACAAATATTAATATTAATTGAATGTGACGCGCGCAGCACGACTTCGGTCGGTGGTTGCTAGGAGCAGAGTTCATGTGATTTTTTTATCTGCTCAGGGTCACTTCTGCTAAGTGTATCATCGGTGGGTAGCGTTATCAATTCAAGTTGGCGCCGTGTGTCGTCTGTACCTATACTTAAAGTATCGAGTTCTGGGGTCACGTTTCACATTCGCGATGACAGAATCTGGAGTTCATATACCTACAATATCGTATCTACCCTAGGTGCCGATTTAGTGGTGGGTTGATTCCGATATTTCACAATATTAGCTAATATCAATTATCAATAAATGCGTATTCATCAACTAACATTATGGTATCGTCAGTGATGTCGATTCTGATGTACATTTTCTAAAATTAAACTAATTTATACAGGTCTAAAAGTGATGCTGTCCTTGTACTTCTGTGGTTAGAACAGGACAGCAATACTTTTAGACCTAGCAAACTTATTTTCATTTTAAAAAAGCACAAGAGTATCGATACCAATGTCAGTAATTTCAACGTTACGCAGGTACCTAGTAGATACTGTCTTAAAATAATGACCAATACGAAATAGTGCCCAAGCTAGGTAAATCCGTTTTCTAGAATCATACATATCGTTCTGACGTTAGCAACATATTTCACGAGATTGTTGATGAATACGATTAATATCGCTCTGAGCCTAACAATAGATCTGTGCACTTTAGCAAATAGTGATTGGATAATGTCTACAAATCTTATGTTTGAGTAACAAAGATGATTGAAATGAATACTAGGTATAATAATACATATATATCAGTGGAGATTCACTCATATCACTAATACTGACGACAATGTGAAATACTACTAGTATTTTGATGAGTCTTAAATATCAGTTACACCACTAGGTATGTAGGTTTTGGCAACCTTCTTGTAGCGTGCAAGTTCCGGATATAGATTCTGTTGCTAAGAATCATTGGGATGTGATACGGAAAATTCGTAACATTGAATGCTAGAAATACTATTCGGTACATAAATAACTGTCAATGTCAAACAGGCGCGGGAACTCGAACTCAATAATTCTACTAACTTTTTTTTAGGGGGGGACTAAGGGCTTTACACAAAACTGCGATACGAGGTGACCATACCACAAAACTGCGATGCGATGCGATTCAGATCGTAAGTTCTTGTACATTCGTGCGAGCTCGCAGTTATTGCGATGCGATTTGAATTCGCAGTTTTGTGTGGGAGTCCTTACTCCTGCTGGTCCTTTAGCCATTACGGAAACTCTTCCGACTACGGAAAAGTTTCCGCGAAATTTTTTAGACGCGATTCATAAATTTAGCACAAATCTGAATTCGGAAACTGACATTTAATTTGACAAACCAGCTGTTCAATTACGGAAAAGTTTCCGACACCTATTTGCATTTGCACTCGGAAAACGTTTCCGCGAAGCGAAAGTGACGTCGAATCCGACACGGAATCTTTCCGAGTGAATTTTAATCGCACTGCAGATATTCACAATATCCAGACCCAAAACAAATAGGTAATTCATTATTCCTACATTTCTTCCTAATCTTTTCCACCTGCCAAGTGAGTATTGAACTATGTAAGTACCCTATATAGTAGGTTCAACCCAGTCCCTGTCCACATCTATTGTTATTAAGATTTTGTAATCAAAAAAAAAAAATAATAAAATAATAATGCCCGCACAATCACATACATAGCCTCTGACCCCTAACTAGGTTTCCCTGTATCTAGGGTATCAGAAACTACGAGGATCGGGGATCCACAACACCCAGACACAGAACAAATATTTGCGCTTTTTTATTCAAAAAAGGAAAAAGGAAAATACTCACAAATTAAATTCTGTCCTTTATTCTTCCTTCACATAAAATAGCTAAAAATACAAAGTATAAGCACAGATTAAGCAAGAAGCGAACCTAAACATAAACAGACTTCTTTATTCTGTGACATAGACTCCCAACTATCAAAAAATTTCAAGAGAGTTCACGGTCATTAACAAAACCTCAATAGCATTGGTTCTAGTGATTTGTAAACAACAAAAGAGTTCAGGAATAAAAACAAAAATTACAATCATGTCCTGATAACTTAATATCCCTAGAATCAAGCTGGTAGATTCTTATTGTTATGAAGGTGATGGTTCACTCAATATACCATGTCATTGTATTACATTTCATAACGTTTCAATCAATTATTTTATTTGCATGATTAGATTGCATAGAATTTTAATTCATAATAATTACTTTTGGAAACCCAAGATCTTTCAATAAGGATATAAAAAAGATATCTGACTAAAAAATTATTGGTACATTATGGTATTAAGCTTATCCTATTAGCTAGTACCTTTTATTTTCCATGTGTTCCAGTTTATTGGATGTATAATTTTTATCTGAGGTTTGAAAAACTGCATGATATAGGTAAGTAGCTAAGTACATAATATACTAAAAATTATCATCAGTTCATCATTCATCATCAGCCGGAAGTAGACCACTGCCGAACATAGGCCTCCACCCTTGAACGGCTATAAGCCATATGTATTCATCGGCTCCTCGCGACTCTTACAATGTCGTCGGTCAACCTAGTGAACGGCCTACCCACAGAACATCTTCCGGTTCATGCTCGAGAACCTTTCTTCCCCATTGGCTATCCGTTTGTCAGGCGATATGGTCTGCCAGTTCATCATTATCAGCAGTCAAATGACTTATACAATGCCGGCAACATTTTCAAGCAGTTTCCTTAATTTATTTTAACTTATGGCAATTAACGCGCATATCCTATTTCTACAAACATAAGGCACTATTAGCAACTCTTGCTAAAATACAAAATAAGCATTGCTGATTCTACATGGAACTCTGTATTTTCTCAAGCAACAACTCTAGCCTGCCCGTCATCACTGGCTGACCCTTTTTAGTCTTTTTACTCAGCTTCTTAAACTTCTCATGTTTCTTGTTTTTATAATCTTGCAACTTCTTAGTCCTCTCCTCTTTAACTCTCTCCATTTCTAGCTTCTTCTGTTCTTTATCTTGCTTGATCTTATTGTATTGCTCTTTTGCCTTTTTGAATGGATCTCTCTTAGTTTTCACTGCCATGTTTTCTTTCTCAATGATGTCTGGATGTCTTACGTATTTTCCAACGACACTAGAGTCTATAGTGTCTTCATCGAAGCTTATAGGTTTGTATGACCCGGATACGTTGTCATTCTTAATTTCTTTCTGATAGTTGCGTATGAGTTGCTTCTTACGTTGCTCTTCCCACTGCTCTAGTTTATACTTCTTGGTGTATTTTTTTAAGCGGTAAGTCTTCTTGTCGAATGGCTTCTTTTCTGTAGCCTCATTTTGACTTGTTTTACTATGTGCGTCGTTCCCAGTTTTCACATCTCGGTTTTTATCAAAGTGCTCCTGTCGTTTATTCTGTTGTTTCTGTGGTTGGACCTTTTTGTCAGCCTTCTTGTTCAAGAAGAATGAGTCTCGTTTCTTTTCCATCTTATTAATGTTACGTCAGACCTATAAAGAAACGAGAAAGCGTGTTGGATCATGGGATATAAAGAAACACAAAAGTTCATGCAACAGTTACTTGTTATCAAATATGATATCTTTTTTTTGAGTTTCCGCAGAGTAATGTTTAAAGGAAACTGGATGGTTGACATTTAGAAACATTTATAACGAAAAGGTTCCATGTCATTTGTAGCATTGTCACAAATGTTACTTTATAATCCGACTACAGTTTTTAATGTCGGCCAATAGACATCTCCAAAACATACTACGTTATTTTGGGATTAAAGCCTGCACTGACGTGTTTAGGATGTTTCATACATGGAAACAGAGGAATTGGCTCTCAAGTGGGGCTGCCGGAACACACCAAAGGTGCTTGGTAACAAATTCTTGAGGGAGAGCTGCTTTTAACATTACTGTTCCCAATAACTATTACTCATTAGAATTTACTTATATATGAAGAAATTATATATAACACGCTTTTTCATTTCTTTTATTTTAAATTATTGAAAGTAAAAACACCGTACCTAAAAGTTTCACTATGTTTTTCACTCTAACCTATTACCAGACATTTGATACTCGAGTTGTGTATAATTAATACTAATTAATAACTACCAGAATAGGGGGAAATTTGGTTTTATAAATAATATGTTTCAGTAGGTAGGTTTAGCTATTGAAAAAGAACTAGGCCAAAGTAGTTTGGTTAAACATCTTGCGCTGTGGACAATTTTGGCGTTACTTACAATACATATTTCAGATGAATATATTTCCTATTTGTAAGAATGGTTGAAAATTCTTCCCTGTGCTAACAACATGAAACTATCTTTGTTATGTGACCTTTGGAATGTGTGTATACTACAATATTTTAATTTATAATGTGGTAAAGTTTGTTTAAGTTTAGTATCTCTGAAACAACTGATCCGATTCTAAAAATTATTTCACTAATAGGAAACTACACAAACGTAGGGGACAACTATTAAATCTTATATAAAACTTCATGAAGTTCAAGTTTTGACAAATGTATGTGACTGACCTTTACATGTTATAAATAACCTAAAAGTTGCATGACACAAGAGTCAGGAGTGGCGTAGTTTTTTTATTGATCACAATTGGTTTTAAAGTCATTGGATACAAGGCTGTAACCGTTACAGTGTAACGCTGCTAATAAAACTGTCTTAGCACATCTAAAAAAAACCAAGAAGTTTTGATGAAGTTTTTCTCTTTCGCGAAACAAATTGCCTACGTGTATTTTACATTTAATGTATATTCACATAGAACATAAGTAGTAAATGTTACAACTTTTAATATACTAGCGATAAATGTGATGTAATGTAGCATCCTATGAGTAAGGAAAGGATAATTGTTTCGGTAGAATTTATAACAATATTGCAGGCCACTTGGTCAAACAAACATCGTGACATTCGTGACGTAAACTTTGTCATCAGACATTTTGTACTATTTTCTAGAAACAGGTGGGGAAACCTAGAGTATCGTGGTTATACTAAGTGATGAAACCTTTCTGACTTGTCCTGAGAATAAATTAGACACCATTTCATACATCCAAGATACATAACCTTGCGCCAGGTGTGGCTTGCGAGACGAATAGGTGCGTTTGAAACATGGGCCACATAAATACGGGAAAATGATTATGAAACAGAACGAGGACTTACCAAATTCAGCCACCCACTGGGTTGGCTTCTATTTATCGACGGAATCTTGATAGTTTCAATAGCACTTCACACAAAATTTATGTTGCGCCTAAAACTTTGGTTTTGCGAATTTTTACGACAAAAACCACAGCGACCATGCCCTAATGTGATTTTATTTATTAGTTTTCACGAAAACACTAAACGCGGATCGCGAAAACGTCACAAAAAGACCAAAATTAGACAAGTCAAGTCAAGCAAAGATGTTGACGATCAAATTGCGCGCGGTACGCCCTCTACTTTGCCATTTTTTACTAAGAATTATTTTTCGCAATGCGCTTCGATCAGTGAAACGGAGCATGCGCTTTGTTGAACTTCTATTCAATATGCAAATTACACTTGAAAGTATTACCTGAAAGTTGATTTTTTACGTATCAATTAAATATTTTCAAAACATTAAGCAGTTATAATTATTTTTTCAAAGAAATAACCTGTATTTTGGTAGGGCGAAGGTATAAATGCAATTGCTTGATGCGTGTAACGGAACGTAAAAGAAAATAGCGCCATCTATTTCCTAGATTATTTTCAGTCAACCACTCGTTCCATGTTATTTTCTGGCAACTTTAGTTCAAATTCGGCATTACAAAACTAGATGGCACTACTTGTATAAAAAATCAAAGTATGAGACTGAACTTAGCCCGCGAAAAACAAAAGTATGTACTACGAGTACATGTAAAAAAAATGTTTGCGCCCTAAAATAATGGAAACTATCAGAAATGTATTTTTGTGTAGTATTTAGGTGTCTAGCATAGTAAAAAAACACTGTATAAATAATATACCATTGTTACAATATTCGTTCCATGGTATTCGTAGTACAAAACAATACTCGTTGGTAGAGTCAATGATCGCGCGCTGCGGTCACCCACCAAGAGTATTGAATTACGGCTGTATGTGTATCGGATGACATATTGTCTGATACAGGCGAGCTCAGTGTAGTTTCGTACCTAACTCTTTCACAGTTTTTATTTCACGTGTACCAATACTGCCAACCTAATTTTCTGAAATAAACTATTTCTTTTCCATTTTTTTTTCTAATTTTGGGTAGCATAAAGACGCGCTCACTTTTTTTTTTGCCAAAATCGGACTGCGTTTTATCCTACTAATAATAAAAACCTGAAAGTTTGTGAGTATGGATGGATGGATGGAGTTAATCGCAAAAACTACTGAACGTATCTGAATGAATTTTCTTTTTATCCCGGAAAAAGGTTCCTGCGGGATAACGGAAAGACGCGGGTGAACCCGCGGGGCGCAACTAATATTATCATAATCAAACTGTAGCGATTGATTTTAGGGCCAAACTGAAAGCAAATGTACCAACCTTGTGTATGTAATATGTTTTTGAGTTTTTGAGTCCCCCTTCGTAGCGCGCCTATGCCTTGTAGCTACATAATTATATAGCTATCTATTAATAATTAAATTAATAAAAAACCCGCAAAAAAAATCCTCTTTCCCCCCGCATACAGAGGTTGAGTTACATAACCTGCGCCTCTAGCCAAGATGCATTCTGCAATCGTTGACGCTAATAGAAAACAAGAAAAAAGTATTGGTTTGACATATTTCTGACCACGTGACTTAGCGTTGAAATATGTCAAACCAATACTTTTTTCTTGTTTTCTATTAGCGTCAACGATTGCAGAATGCATCTTGGCTAGAGGCGCTGGCCCTCATTCTAATCAGCCTATTGAGTATTGAGTATTGGGTGTTTACTTTTTTTTTACGAAGACGGTTTTACTGTTGCCAGAAAATGAGTGTGAAGATCTATCGGTTCAGTTTTCACGCAAAAGCTACTGAACGGATATGAGTGAAATTTGGAATAGAGATATACCCTAGATTAACACATAGGCTACTTTTTATCCCGGAAAAGGGTTCGTGCGAGATAACGGCAAGACGCGGGTGAAACCGCGGGGGAGTAAGTTAATAATACAAATACAAATGGATGTGTAACTATATATAACTAACTAACTCCGATGGCTCAGCGACCCAAAGTGTGTCTTGGCCTCCGAAACGAGAGAACGCCACTCTATCTTGAGCGATTTCAGCCCAGTTGAGAGTCTGGAGCTCGCGCAGGTCTGCATCCACCGCGTCCTTCCAGCGGTATCTAGGGCGTCCGACCGGCCTACGGCCATTCGGTCGTCCCAAATAAGAACGCTTTGCCGCCCGAACTAACTAACACACTAACACACACACACTAACTATATATATACTTACCTAAATAATTTTAATTATATTCATAACTAGCTGACCCGGCGAACTTCGTATCGGAAATAAAAGTCACCTTTTAAACCTTCCTCGAACTTCCACAAATATTTCAAGATCAAAATTATCCAAATCGGTCCAGCCATTCTCGAGTTTTAGCGAGACTAACGAACAGCAATTGATTTTTATATGTAAGAACATAAAAACAGCAATTTTTCTTGCAGCTCTCTATAAGTCAGGGACTAAACCAAAGTTGATGGCAGAACAGATGGACGATTGCATAATAATTCACAATAAACTCGCCAACATCTGATTTTTATAATAATCAATGTAATACCAATAGTAATTACACAAGTAGCTAATTGACATATAACGTCCTTTCTAGTTAATTTTAAATTAACTTCAACAATGAAAACCAGAAATACTGGCAAGTGTCAATCAATATTGACAAAAAACAACAATTTAAAAATAAAATGAAAATTGACTTCTAAGATTTGATTACATTGTTAGTTAGTTACAACTAAGTCAAGCTAATAAAAGTGTTCTAATAATATTTAAGTACGTATGTAGTATTTGAAAAAAAAGTGTTGCTTTGCGATATCACCTTTTGAAACGATGATGGCTTAGTGGTGGTCACGTCGGCTTGCGATCCGTAGGTCGTGGGTTCGAATCCTACAATGAGCTTGAGCTTTCGGTGAAGGAAAACATCGTGATTAAACCATAGCTTGGTGGTAGGGCATTTTCTAGTGCTCGCCTGGCTAGCTACCAATCTGTCGCCAAGCACCTATCGGTATGTTCTGGCAGTCTCACTTGAGAGCCAGTTTCCAGTCCAGGTGTCGCGTGGCGCCACATCGTCACTTAACATCAGGTGACTTCATTGTGGTCAAACAAAAAGGACCTATCTCTGTTTGTTACGACCGCTGAACCGATCTTGATCAAATTTGTTTACAGATAGTTTGGACCTTGGGTAAGGACTAAGTAATAATTTTGACCACGATAAACTTACCTTCCAAAACCGATTCATTCCAAAATGTACCTAATCATTTCTTTTCTTATTTTAATTTTTACCTTAGTTTTCCTTCCGAGTCAAAAGGCATCAAAGGCCTCAAAGACAATTAATTCCTTCTGTATTTCGGGAGGTCTTTTTTTTCGTGCGGGTGAAAGCTAATAATTTATTAGAAAAAAATTGGCAAAAGGAGTCTAGACTTTTTGCCAATCAATTTTTTTTTATAGTTTATTTATGAGTGTAGATGTTATTTGTCTACCCGACTGTCCAGGGCTTGTACCGTCCAGTACATCGATTAATGCGTCCTAACTATTATTCCATTAGGCCTATTTTAATCCGCATAGCATCGCCAGGTCAGTCTGCCGGTCTTAGGCGGACGGTCGTCCACTCTTACCTCGCAGAAAAAAATATGTTGCGGTGCATAGTTTAATATGAAACCAGTTTTTTTCATACTAAATTAAGTTCACTTTATTTTTTACTAATAAATACAATTTCGTCGGTTGTTTCGCGATTTTTTCGGTGAAGTGACAGTTTGTGCTCTAGATTGAGAGGAAATTATCGAAAGGGAAAGTTACAGGTAGGATAATATTTATGTATGTACATTGTACAGTCAGCGATAAAAGTAGCTGATCATACTGGATTTTCCAAACGCGTACTAAATCAACAATGCTTGTTTCATTCTTATAACTTACCAGGTAGCGTTTGACCACACCACAGCACACCTGATGTTAAGTGATGATTCGCTCGAAGGTTGGTGTTTAAGATGATAAAGAAGATCAGAAAATTTGTTATTGCTCAGCGATCTTTGTCGTTGACCGTACTAGCTGACTATTGAGCTATTTCCATGTGTACAAAATATAAGGGAAATAACTATGCAATTATGTTTCTAAATAAAATAAATAACATAGACATTTACTTAATTTTATTAAGGTTCCTTTTATAATAGAAAAAACTCATTAAATTAAGCTTAATAATGAATACAATTAATATATGACGCCGCGACAATTGGACCCCTGGCCCCTGTGGCCTCATCCCGCAGGCCACAGAGAGGGTTACCAATCAAGCCATCAAGCCAATCTGGGAAAAACGAAAAAATTAAAAAAATAAGCGCTTAAAACAAACATTGCAGGATTTTTAAAAATAGCCTTTAATAGTTTGTTGATGGTCGAGAGAAAACTGATTGTAGTTACGAGTACATTGGGTTGGGACTAATTAGCCCCAGTTTTTAGGTTATTCGTGGAGTCAACCTCTTAATTAATGTTGTCAGAAAAAAGATAAGTACAATACCTACTTAGCTTAGAAACTCATTAATTACATTATACAAGAACCCTGAAAACACGACTTCTTTTTTTCCGCAGTCGTGTTTATTTAATCACTAGCTGTTCCCCGCGGTTTCACCCGCGTGGACTAGAATTTATCGTAATAAAAGTGTCATAAGACCTTCTCCAAGGTTCAAACTATCCCCAAACCAATTTCACAAGGTAGGTAGGTAGGTGGGTAGGTTCAGTAGTTTTTAAGTTTATCGGAAACAAACAAACAAACAAAGATTTTTTCCTCAATAATATACATTAGTACCTATAGATGACAAGTTGCGCCCCGCGGTTTCACCCGCGTCTTCCCGTTATCCCGCGGGAACCTTTTTCCGGGATAAAAAGTAGCCTATGTGTAATTCCAGGGTATAAGCTATCTCCATTGCAAATTTCATTCAGATCCGTTCAGTAGTTTTTGCGTGAAAGAGTAACAAACATACATCCATCCATCCATCCATACTCACAAACTTTCAGTTTTTAACATCAGTAGGATAGGATGTAGCGGGAATCGAACCCGCGACCTCACTTCCGAATCAGTCCAGTAACTCAGGAGCTTACGCCTACATGCAAACAAACAAACAAATAGCAAACCTCTATAATATTAGTATCTAATAGTTTGATTTCAAAGCCCTACTACTTATTCAGGTTTTTAAATATGCAGCTATGCCTACAAAGTTTATTTAAATTATGTATTTCTATAGTATCAAAAATAAATCTTGGTAACGAGTTAGGCATGTATATATTATAATATTTAATAAATGTATATTAGTACATTTATTACTTCAAACTAAAAATAATATACCATAACAAAGAAATAAAAACAAATAAACCTAAACTAATAACTAAAATACATTATTAAAAGAAGTCCCTTTAGGCAAGGTTCCGAAGATACTGGCAGCGTTCCCCCTTTGGATGGCTAGACTAATTCTTTGTCCGAGGTAGCTGCCAGCTCTTCGGTCTCCGGTGATGTCGACTAACCTTTTTGTTATTTTTAATAAATTAATATTGGCAGTATATTTTTTGTAATCTTACATGTATTGATAAAAACTATTTGCTTCGTGACGAGCTTTTGCAATAGGCCTGTTACTAGGTTAAAAATCTTACATATAAAAATCAATTGCTGTTCGTTAGCCTCGCTAAAACTCAAGAACGGCTGGTAGCTAGCCAGGCGGGCACTAGAAAATGCCCTACCACCAAGCTATGGTTTCATCACGATGTCTTCCTTCACCGAAAGCTCAAGCTCATTGTAGGATTCGAACCCACATCACTACCACTGAGCCATCATCGCAAAATGTTACAACTCTTCCTAGAGGACAATCCTCGTCAGACACTCGGTTACCGATGATTACCTTAGCGTAAATAAAACACCGAATTTTATACGGTGATCGCACAAGTTTTGCAAAATGTTGATTGCTTCGGGCCCCGCGCTTGCTAATGCGGCGCTGACGGAAGTAGGTAGCTGTCTCATTCTCAACTCAATTCAACAACACACTTACTCGTAAGGTAGGTTACGTCTCTGTATACCTATACTAGTTGCGCCCAGCGGTTTCACCCGCGTCTCCCCGTTATCCCGCATGAACCTTTTTCCGGGATAAAAAGTAGCCTATGTTTTAATCCAGGGTATAAGGCTATCTCCATTCCAAATTTCACTCAAATCCGTTCTGTAGTTTTTGCGTGAAAGAGTAACAAACATCCATCCATCCATATACTCACAAACTTTCACGTTCATAATAATGGTAGGATATAATATATTATACGGTAACTACATAAAAAAAACATTTTTAAATTTTTTTATTATCACTTGAGAGCCAGTCCAGGTGTAATATGGAGCCAACTTCTACCACGTCGTCACTTAATATCAGGTGACTTGTCGTTTAACACAACCTGAAAAAAAACTACCTAGTACAAGTTTTGAAAACGATAAAAGTTTTCGTAAACGTCGACGTTTACCACCGCCGACTTGTCAAAGTGGCAACTCGATCTGCTTAAATTCAAAAAGTAACTCAATAACATTGTTGGAATATGATTATAACGATTTAAAATAACCCGTATTAACGATTTCAGTTCCTCCAAGTCTCGGTAAGATTCGCTGAAAAAAATATGTATGGATGGAAACGAAAACTTTTATAGTTTTTGTAAACTATCAAAACCTGTACTAGGGGTATTGTAGTATATTTTGTCCTGTAGCGGGAATGTAACCCGCGACCTCGCACTTCGCAGTCTACCGTTCCTAATACCGCTCGTCATACTTTTTTTTGGCTTCACACGCTTAATTGTATTTCGCCAATGTCAAGTAGGTATAGGTATATTAAAATTGATATATTTAAATTATGATGCTGAGATGATATTATGATATGACTCAGCTATAATTTAAGTCGGGCACGATAGTCTCTCTCCTTTGTGTTTATGTAAAATAGATATTTTATACGGATTTTGTGAGACAATTAGAAATTCACTTTTTAACCGACGAAAAACAAAAGAAGTGTTGTGATTTTTTGTACGGTTTCATTTACTGCACATAATGGTTAAAATAATAGGTACCCTTATTATTCTGTAAAAAAAAAGGTTGGTCATTTTTAGGTATCGTTAACATTTTTGTGGAAGCAAAAAGCAAGGTGGAGCGACGACTTGCGCCGAGTGGCTGGCAGTAGTTGGATGAGAAGAGCCGAAGACCAGGCTCAGTGGCGTACCTTGGGAGAGGCCTATGTCCAGCTGTGGACTGATACAGGCTGATGATGATGAACATTTTTGTTGTTTTAGTTAACTACATAATCAAATTGTATGAAATAAATGACTAATTCCTTTATTTATAACAACGAATGGAAAGCTTACAGTTAATACCAAAACGCAGTCATAATGGTGGTTTCGAGTTAAGAATCTGTCGGCAAGCACTTATCGGTGTGTTCTGGCAGCCGCACTTGAGAGCCAGTTCCCAGTCCAGGTGTAGCGTGGTGCCACCTTCGACCACATCGTCACTTAACATCAGGTGACTTGCGGTCAACGTACCCTGTAAGAACTAAAAAAAATATCAAAAGCAATACTTTTTTATTCAATAGGATACAGTGTCACTTATAACGTCAAACTTAAAACTAGCTACACCTGTTCCAACCTCCTTACACCGGCAAAAGAACAGGCAAGAAACGCCCGGCATCGGGTAATTTTTTTGGCGTGATCACATTGACAATTTTACACATTTATTTTTTTGCATAATTAATTTTTTTAATGTTTAAATCAGTACCTATACCTACTTTATTTACCTTTCCAGATGCCACCATGACAGTGGTACGTGAGACGTTCATCAACGCCATCGATGGCAGGGCGGTGACGATGGAGCACGAGGCCGCCCCCGACCCGCCCAGGGCCGGGCTCAGCGTGCTGTTCACTATCATGTGCATAGTGGACCTTTTCGGCGTCTTTCCAATTGTCGCTCTGCCAGCGAGCGTCATTGCTTGTGGTGAGCTTGAAGGGGAAACGTTTGGTTCATATTTTCTCACAAAAGTACCATGAACCATAGATGTATTTGCTTGGTGGTGGGGTATTTTCTAGTACTCGCCTGGCTAGCTACCACTCTCTTGTTAAGAATCTGTCGCCAAGCACCTATCAGTGTGTTCCGGCAGCCTCACTTGAGAGCCATTTCTCAGTCCAGGTGTAGCGTGGTGCCACCTTCGACCACATCGTCACTTAACATCAGGTGACTTGTGGTCAAACGCTACCCTGTAAATAGTAAAAAAAAAAGCATAATAAACTCCTCTTTGACACTTCTTGGGGCTAACCCCTGATAGCCCTGAGTCCCTAAACTGACTCTATCAAAAGAAACCCCTGAAATTCATAGGCAAGGAAACTCTCGATCAAGTCACATTTAAATAACAACATGAACTAATTCAAAATCGATTGATATCCGTTTGGTAACTACAGACAGACGAATAGCTTCGTTGGTAGTTGGTACTCCTCAGGGTAATGGAATCAAAAAACTCAGGGCCTCGGGAATCTGTAGACTTTTCCTTAAGGTTATACCTACTACTTGATAAATTCCTGTTCTCCTATGATTCAGGAGGAAGAAGGTCGAAGGTCTGAACTCCCCCTTTCGTTTCCCAGGTATCTACGGCATCCCCATGGTGTTGGCAGTGATTGGTCTGCAGCTGTACACAGCAGTTCTGCTCGGCCGGAGCTGGCTGCTCGCCCAGGAGATCACGCCACTCATCAAGGAGAAGAACAGGTTTGGCATTCTACTGACGAGCTTCCGAAAATATATCTCTAACTAGCTCCCTAAACAACAGTTTATCGCGATATCGCTGCATGAACTGACATCTTGATGGAATTTGTTTTTTATTCGTCTTCCCGTTATCTCGCAGGAACTTCTAATAAAAAGATCCCTATGCGTTAATGCAGGGATTAGGCTATCGCCATTCCAAATTTCAGTCAAATCCGTTCAGTAGTTTTTGCGTGAAAGTTTAACAAACATCCATCCTCACAGACTTCCACATTTATAAAATTAGTAGGAAGTAGGATATAGGTATCTAAGCATTTGACCACAGTCTCATCTGATGGTAAGTGACGCCGTGGATGATGATGGAGTAAGCTAACCTAAAAGACACCTCGTGACTTGAAGACCCTCAAATTACTAATCGGGAAACAAAGAAACTGGAATTGTGTTCCAATCCTTCGCTTTAAAAATGTGGAAGCGAAGCGTTTTGTTTTGATCGGGGAATGACAATCATGTACGGAAGTCGTGTTGCCATACGTCTTGTCCTATCATGGTAGAAAAGATAATTCTGGTAGAATAATGTTAGGTATGTTAGTAGTTCTGGTATGGAGAAGGTTACAACCCTGGGGAAGAACATAGGATCCTTCTTACTCAGCTTGTAGAATATGATAAATGTAATTTGGCCAGGTACCCATATGCTGCAGTAGCAGAGCTTGCCTTTGGCCCTGCCGGCAGGAGAGTGGTGACCACACTGCTGAACGCAACGGTGTTTGGCTCCGGCATACCTAACTTTATACTCGGTAAGTCTATGAAGATAATCTAGGTAATTTATTACTTTCTCTTATACTGCCTATTACGTTCCCACTGCTAGGACTCAGGCCAAGAGGACTCAGAGAGAGAGTATGAGTCATAATCCACCACGCGATTCCAGTGTGGGTTGGCGCTTGGTGGTTACAATAGTTTGTAGAGGCCAGCCCTAGTGTCGGATTTTTCAGACCACCCGAAGGCTTCCGATATGGCATAACGACGTAAAGACTGATAACAATTAAATTAACAAAAATAATTTCCTCTCGGGTAAGACTTGTAAGATGCTTCAGAGAGTCGTATTATAAGCACGGAACGGAAACGCTCAGATGTAAACTAGACGTGACCGCAGAAAACGTTGATCGGTTATGAACGGCTAGGCAGTAGTAGGGATTCCCCGGTTCTGGCTCAGAGCCAGAACCGTCTCTTCGTACACTTCAGGAGGGGGTTCCTAAAAAAAAAAAAAAAAAAAAAAAAAAAAAAAAAAAAAAAAAAAAAAAAGTAATTTGGCCACGCCCGATCGATCTGTGCTATCAGATTTCTGATATCTCTTACGGATTACGAGATAGCTTCCAGGTCTCAGGAGCTCCAGTACCCCTCATTAAAGCTAATCTAATTGCCCTATTGTTCCTAATTACGGTCCAATCCTAATTGCCCCATTGTTCCTAATGGCGTTCCAAGCTGAGCTAGAACCTCAATTGTTTGCTCAGGCTAATTACTATAATTTTGCTAATTACGGTCACCTATTGTATTGCTGCTATTCGAAAAGTTCAATAATAACAAGGTGGATCAGCGACGTTGTAAGAGCCGCAGGGAGCCGATGGATGCAAATGGCTAACAACCGTTCATGTTAGCGTTCAAAGGGGGGGATGCCTACCCCGGCTGAATATGATAATAAAAACACTTCTTTATTGTTTCATTGCTCTTTATTTATCAATAAAATGAGATTTAAATATATTATAAAGCAATATATCATTGTACAATGTTTCCATATCGAATAATCTTATAAAATCAGACATTGTATTACCATTGTACTTGTAGTACAAATACAATAAGCAGTACTCGCCACATACCGAAGTCCAATCATTTTGTATCCTATACCTATTGAAATCCCATTGCCTTGAATTCTTCCTTAAAAATGTTTGGTGGTGGCCTTTTGGTGGGCGACCATACGAATCAAAATATTGTCCAAGACCGTTTATATCGATGTGTATGGCTACCCAGTGAGATCCCGGCTTTGTGTCTGGATCTAAATTGCTTATTATGTATGCTGGAATCTGAGTGTTTATTGGCAATCGATTTGCAGCATATACATTATATTGTAAGCTCGGATGAATTTTATTTAAATATTTCTGCACCTCTGTTGTATTCATAATTCATATAAAAACACTTATCCGTACAATTGATCGGATGCAAGTGTTAAATTAAATGTAATAAGTTGATATTTCAAGTCGATGGGGTCGTGTAATTAATGCAAGGGAGGTACATGTTACAAATCATAATTTATTCAAATAATATAGGTAAACACTTTCGCTTATAACTAATACAATGAAAACTTAATTTCTATAGTCTTAACTACTATAGTCTACACATACATTGCGGTGTTTATCAATTTCAATAACATTATCAAACTCCGCATACACAATACAGTTGATAGTTTGTGAAACAGCTGATTCAAAACGAACTTCCAATCTTACACTACCATGTTTTATAAGATTCCAGTGCCCCGATGAGTTAGCTGATAAATCAGGTGTTAAGTCGAAAGCTAATAGACAATAACCTTGAGCATATTGTTCCCTAGATATTCCATTACCTTCGTTAAGAAAATGTATACCCGTTCCTGAGAACAGTGTATGATAGGCTGAAGTGAAAATATTATTCTCGAATGATGGTTGTAAAGCTTTGGAAGGAATTTGCTGACCATCAATATATAAACAAAATGTATTAATATCATAATTTTCAAAATTAAATGGATTTTTAGTGAGACTACCATTGAATGCTGTGTTATTAATAAATCCGACTATACATCTTTTAGGTACTTGTCCTAGAAAAATATTATCAAGTGTTTTTCCCTGAACTCCGGATGGTATTGTTAAAACTTTAACTTCAGCTCGCGTAATGGGATATTTAGCTGTAGTAGTAGCTAAAACTTTTTGATGTGCAAGTAAAACTGTTGGATTGATTCGTGCTCTACGAATAATAAGTGTTGCATCAGTAATACATACTTTAAATTTTAAATCATTTGAAGAAGCCATTAAATTAAAAGTTTCTCTAGAACGAACTAATTTAACAGACATTTCAACACCATTAATCAAAAACTTTTCTTGATTAAATATATCACCGTGTAAGTGTCCAATCATTTCTATTTCTTTACTTTCAGATGCTAAGTCTTGTCTTTTAGTGAAACCTTCATTTTTTTCGTCGGTTGAATTCATTTTACCAGATGTGTCTTCATACCAAAGAGCACATGTTAGATGTGATGTTTTAGATGCAGGAGCATAATTCAGCAATGTTTCTACGTAAGCACGGTAAGCGTATGTATTATTTGGCGGAGACACAAGTTTTTGATTCAAATAAACATCAAGTTGACTAAACAATGAATGTAACCAATTATTAACTGGAGCCACTATTGTTGATGCATTCAGTTTTGTCGAGTCTTGATTCAGTATCTTTGCTTTAATATGGATTAAAGTGTGAGACAAATCCATGTAGTCATCACCAGTTCCAGGTACTTGAAATTCGATGGGGCCATCGTCAGCAAGGGATGAAATGGGTTTGTAATGTATCCACATTCCATTTTCTATACTTGTTTGTGTGGCTGGTAAAGCAAATAAGTCTAATTCTGACTTAATGCATTCACATGAATGACTGTGTAGAAACGACATGGCTGAATTATGTAATAATTATTTTTAAGAAAATATATCGTTAATGTTATTACGTTTCAACTTTGATTTCTTTTTAACAGCTTTCACCTTAGCAGCTAGCGGTGGAATGAACGAAGATAAATGTTTCTTCTTAGTTATATATCCTGACCCAGACATATTCAAACGATCTATTTTATCATCAGCTTTTCTTTTCAAGTTTGTACTAGCTTCCTTTAACCTAGCCTTAATTGAATCTTCCATAGGACGGGCACTAACCATATCTGATAAAAGACCCACACCTGTATTTAAAGCCTCTTTTCCAATGACTCGAGCTCCACTAGATAGTAATGGTAAAACAGATCTAAATAAGCCCCCTAGAAAGCTATCGATTCCGTGACCACGTTGATATGGTGCTCCTCTATAGATTACTCCAATACCCGATCCAGCTTGATGTGAGTAATAATGTTCATAGGGACAACTTATATTTTCACGTTGAGAATACATTATACTTTTCTAAAGTGTAGTTTAATGGCCACGGTTCCAAATTGAAATGGTATTTTTTGTCCAGTGCTTGTTCTTATATCTATTTCAATTGTATCAAACTCTCTACGCATGATGTTCAAGTAGTGAGGTGGCGAGAAAACATGCATTTTATTAGCCCCATAAATATATTTTGCAGGATCCAAAGGTATTATTCTGAGGAGGGGAGTCATTACATCTCCAACAATCTGTGGTTCGATTACATCACAATAAACAAATAACTGAGATGGTAATCCTAAATGTAAGTTCGCTGGACACTTTCCAATACCTTTTGTAACAAGATTTCTGCTGGGTTCAAATCCAAGTTGAAGGCACAACTTAGGTGATAATGTTAATGATGTTATTGATTCATCCGTAACAGAAACAGATACGAACTTGGATAACTCATCATAGCGAAACTTAAATTTCTCTTTAATATTATTTAATGCTGATAAAATATGGTTAATATTATCATAGTTTGTGGCTGGTATGTGTGTTTTGTAGTACACTAGCGATAGTTTTTCGTCATGAGGCATCTTCATCCATTTACTAATGTAAACAATATTTTCATGCTCTTGAACAGTAAACATTGTACATGGATATTGGAATTCAACAACACCAACCAACCACGATCCTTCCAGTTTGATAGACTTGGGTAATTTAGTTGAAAAAAGAGTTGTTGTGTTTTCAGGAAAGTATCCCATTGAACTATTACTAAGTAGTGTCAAATAAAAACTTTCTTTCATCATAATTCTTTTAGACCAGAAGCCAAAATCCAGCTGTTGAATTTATCTGGATAACCTTTCCACTTCACTAACACTTGCTTTCTGTCACCTGAGTAACGGCTACTAATTATTTTATCTATTTTGAAACTGGAAGTGGGGTTATAATCAATTTTTTGTAATTCTTTTTCATAAAAAGTACCCACTATTGGTTCATTTTGCAAATCTTTCAATGTATATACTACCCAAGGCGATCTATCTATTTTTGAAGATATTATAAAAATTTCATCACTCCAATTAGATTCATAACCTTTTTGAAATATGTGTTTAAATTTAGTTAGTCGCACATGATCACCAATGTGAAATTTTGGTACTTGGTTATGTGAGGTTTGTATTACATTATAATGACTCTTTTCGTACAAATTATTCCATACGGTCATGATATTGTTTGAATTTACATCACAAGGACACATTTTAATGCTGGAATGGTAACTATGATTATATGCATGTAGCAAGTCTTGTAAAATATCTATATATTTATACGCATTTTTATGAGTAAAATAACGCCACATTTTCATCTTGAGAGTCCTTTGAAATCTTTCTACAATGCTGGCTTTAATGTCAGGGTTATTTGTTGTATAATAGTTTATATTTTTACTCCTAAAGTATTTTTGTACATCTTTTGCAACAAATTCGGTCCCTTTATCTGATTGTATATGGATTGGAGTAGTATTAGCCTCACTAAATATACTTTCAAAACATTTTTTTACAGTTTCAGAGTTTTTATTTTTCATTGGTCTTACATAGGCATATTTAGTAAATACATCAATAACACAAAGAATATAATTATAACCATTATTATACTTTGAATACGTTCTCATATCACTCAAATCAGCTTGCCAAAGTTCATTTAGATTAGATAAAATATATTTATTACGAGGAAATTTTCTATGAACAGGTTTGTGGAGTGTATATGTTTCTTGAGCTTGCAACCATTTGATGACTTCTGATTTTTTCATCTTACCTTTCATAGCTTTCGCTAATTTATCAATACTGCTATAACCAGCAGGATGTGATGCATCATAATAAATTTTATTAATTTCTAGTAGGGAGTCCATTTTTCCCATTCAATTTTTTTCTTCAGTTTGTTTTGATACTTATCTATGCTAGTTGGTGTAGTGTAGATTTCCTCATCAGCAGAGTGCTCCTCAACATCTTTCATGTACAGTTTACTTATATAATCACTTCTGCTTGGATTCCCAATGTAAGTTAGTGGTATTTTAATATCCTTCAATGCTTTAGCAAAGCTTATCCACCCAATTGGCTCACTTTTTTTCAATGGTCTAAGTGAGTCGTTTACCAAATCTATAATATTACTTCCAGGAATTTTTGTATTATCTATAATAACTGTACCGTTGTTATCCCAATAGATTTTATTGTTACTCGATGATATCAAATTTAGTAATAACTCACCTTTTTTTACATATGTTTTAGGAATCAAACTGAGAATTTTTTTATTTGTGTATAGGGGACTATTTATAGTTTCAATACTTTGTTGGACTTTATCTTCATTCGATGTCTGAGTTGCGACTAAATCTTTATTATTCGTATCCTTAATTATATCAGAAACTTTACTTATTTCAGTGTCTCTCGCAGTATCGATATTGGAAGTAATTATTGGTAATTCAATAGGTTGACGATCCTCTTCAGTAAAGTGTAGATATCTTTGTAATATTTGTAAGTATAATATACATTTTTTTCTGTCATCCATAGTACTATTTAAAATTTTTTGCATTTCAGCATCTAACCTCGAGATAGGATTTTCGTTTTTGTGTTGATTGTTGTTTTGATTTAATTTCTCTATTAAGCTTGGTTCAACAAGCAACATTTTTTTGGCATGTTCCATTTTAAACAAGTGAACTAACTAATTCACTCAGAATAGAACCTAATATGATCGGTAGAAATGCACCCCCTTTTTGGACAATTATTTTCTTTTTTATCTTGGTTGCACCCTTACACAACAGCTTCCGAAGTATAGTTTTAAATTTTCTAAGCTTATTCTTTTCTTTTTCTTTGAGTTGTATTTTACCTTGAAGAACGTTGTGAATACACTCACAAATACATTGTATTTCTTCTTTATCACATGTTTTTAGTAGAGCTTGTCGGTATTTTGGTTTAAGTGTATGCAGTGCATTTAGGAAATCTTTATGCGTCTTGAGACTTCGATGCATTATTTGTAAATGATAGAAATTTGTTGATTCTTAGCATATTTAAAGCTTTTTGTAGGGATATATACTGTGCAATATCTATCTGGGGGAAATATACTCGTTTTGATTCGACACATGTCGCTAGTGTCTTGCTTAAGATCTATCATTATATACCCATGTGCCTCACTGGTAGCATCCCTGTATGCATCTTCAATAAATTTTGGATTTTCTGGTGATACTTGACGTGCTAAGTATCGAATCTGTGTTTTATCACGTGGATTTTTGAAATATATAATATAGTTAGAATTCAAAGATATGTCTCTTTGACCTTTACCCTGATGAAATAAATTTTGTGTAATGTAGAATACACTTAAGTTTCTGTGATGACTACCTTTGGTAAAAATATCAACAATTCGACCGTCAGATTCTCTCATAAGATCATCTATAATTAGAAGGTTTGCATCCTTTCCATCAAACATGTTAAGATCTGGTATACCTTGGTAATAGTTTACATTTGGTAAGTTGTACAAAGGCTGCATTTCATCGAAGCACCAAGTAATTTGACTAAAATTTCTATTACATATTTCTTTAATGTAACCAATAAAATTTGTTACAAATTTTGATTTTCCGCAACCACTTGGACCTGCAACTATAGCGGTAAATGGATGAATAAATTGAAACATTATTTATTAAATACACGTGTGGATCTTTTGAGGGTATTGAAATGACTAAGTCACGTTGATAAAATATTTGAATAAATTATGATTTGTAACATGTACCTCCCTTGCATTAATTACACGACCCCATCGACTTGAAATATCAACTTATTACATTTAATTTAACACTTGCATCCGATCAATTGTACGGATAAGTGTTTTTATATGAATTATGAATACAACAGAGGTGCAGAAATATTTAAATAAAATTCATCCGAGCTTACAATATAATGTATATGCTGCAAATCGATTGCCAATAAACACTCAGATTCCAGCATACATAATAAGCAATTTAGATCCAGACACAAAGCCGGGATCTCACTGGGTAGCCATACACATCGATATAAACGGTCTTGGACAATATTTTGATTCGTATGGTCGCCCACCAAAAGGCCACCACCAAACATTTTTAAGGAAGAATTCAAGGCAATGGGATTTCAATAGGTATAGGATACAAAATGATTGGACTTCGGTATGTGGCGAGTACTGCTTATTGTATTTGTACTACAAGTACAATGGTAATACAATGTCTGATTTTATAAGATTATTCGATATGGAAACATTGTACAATGATATATTGCTTTATAATATATTTAAATCTCATTTTATTGATAAATAAAGAGCAATGAAACAATAAAGAAGTGTTTTTATTATCATATTCAGCCGGGGTAGGCATCCCCCCCTTTGAACGCTAACATGAACGGTTGTTAGCCATTTGCATCCATCGGCTCCCTGCGGCTCTTACAACGTCGCTGATCCACCTTGTTATTATTGAACTTTTCGAATAGCAGCAATACAATAGGTGACCGTAATTAGCAAAATTATAGTAATTAGCCTGAGCAAACAATTGAGGTTCTAGCTCAGCTTGGAACGCCATTAGGAACAATGGGGCAATTAGGATTGGACCGTAATTAGGAACAATAGGGCAATTAGATTAGCTTTAATGAGGGGTACTGGAGCTCCTGAGACCTGGAAGCTATCTCGTAATCCGTAAGAGATATCAGAAATCTGATAGCACAGATCGATCGGGCGTGGCCAAATTACTTTTTTTTTTTTTTTTTTTTTTTTTTTTTTTTTTTTTTTTTTTTAGGAACCCCCTCCTGAAGTGTACGAAGAGACGGTTCTGGCTCTGAGCCAGAACCGGGGAATCCCTACTACTCTAGGCAAACTCCGATATGAGTGCTTCAGCGAAACGTATCTAAATATATATAACTCAAAGGTGACTGGCTGACATAGTGATCTATCAACGCACAGCCCAAACCATTGGACTCAATTCTACCCCCAAGGGGATAGAATAGGGGATGAAACTTTGTATGAAACTTTGTCAATTTTAAACCGATCGGGCTGAGAGTTTGCATGCGTAAAGCTGTAGCCCACGCGGCAGAAACCGCGGGGTACAGCTAGTTGGTTAATAATGGAATTAGGGAAAAAAAATCTTCCTAAGTGAACTGCATACGATTAAAATCGAAAGGACTATAATATGAACAAATAGATAGAACTGTATCGTACATATATATGTATATATTATGGTACGGGAGAAAGAACGCGAAATTATTATTCTTGTCTATGCCTGGGCCCGTAGCCAAGATGCATTCTGCAATCGTTGACGCTAATAGAGAACAAGAAAAAAGTAATGGTTTGACATATTTCAACGCTAAGTCACGTGGTCGCTGGTGTCTAAAATGTCCCAAAGAATTAAAAAGTTACATCGCTTTACTACTATTCTCTACCTCCACAATAACAAAATTTCACAAAGTTTTTGTGCTGTTTTTAAAGTCAGGTTATTTTTCCCAAAAAATTTAAGCAGATTAGAATATACTAAAATATCATATTTTTTTGTAATAAGACTATTTTAGAATACCTATTCAAAAATGTTGAACTTTGCAAAATTGTTTTTTTTTTATTTTACCTACAATTCATATCCTTTATTTATATCATCTCCTGGCTCATTGGCTGGCTACATCCTTGTAATGAAATTTTATGTTTTTTGTAACACGTAGGTAAATAAAAAAAATAAAAAAGAGTGCTTTTAAATAACGTCTTTTTCAAAAACATAAATGCTTGAAAAAATGTCGATGACAGGTTTTATCGATGATTTTTAGACAAATCTAAAATTTTGCGAGTGAGTATGTATGTATAACAGGATGTCGATGACCGACCTTTTTGTTGAAAAAAGCATAACAGAAGATGACAGCTTGGAAAAATCTTGAAAAATCATGTGAAAACAGATTCTGCACCGAATAAACACCTCGCTCACATCCTATTTACATTTCATTATTTACCCAATCGTTTACATATTTCCTGGTTTAAAAAAAATTATAAGTAGCAGCACGTGACGGATTCACCAGAGAGAGTACCTAGGCAGAGTAGGTTTAAGCCTAGGCTAGGGCGGCAAGGACCGAATTATTACTTTTTACGGAATTTTTGAAAAACTACATAATATCGGTTATATAGACATTTCGGTACTTGTAATGATTTGTGAACTATAACCCCGTTAATAAACCATCCCTAACATTATGCTTCAGGAATGTACAACCCGAAGAACTAGTAGTATCGTTCGAACCTAAAGTATTATAATCATTTGCTATCTTGAGAACCGGAAAAAAATCTGTTCTGTAATTTCTGACATTGAACATAATTATAGACCCAAGATTGGCGTTATAGATACGATCATTGCAATTATGCAGAGCACCTAGTTATCGCTGAATTAGTATTGCTTATGCATAAAGGATCAAAATAATAATTATTAAGTTTCTGACAACTCATTGTTAGCATTAGCGCGCGTTTAAAATGCTCTCGGGTGCAGTGACAGCTGTGACGTATTTGCCAAAATGGTCGCGATCGTAAAGTGAGAAAATACCTTATTAACTAAAATAGACTTCGAATCTAAATTTACATCACTCTAAAGTCCGATTGAATAAAAAACTTTGAGGTCACTAAAACATTTCAACATGATTATATATACCAAGTATGCCTACCTATACCTACCTACTTGATAAGTAAATTATTTCTTGAAGTGATTTCTGCCTAGAATGCATTAAAATAACCTGACCAAACTAGTGATATTTCACATCAATGTTGCCAGTCTACAATAAAATATACCTAATGAATATTTAATTTCAACACGTCGAAAACAGCTAAAAAATATTTACTTCCTGGTTTTTTATTTTAATGCATAAAACAGATTACCTATAGATCTGCATCTACAATTTTTATATTAGATTTTGAGTAATAATTAATGGCAATTTAATGTTTAAAACTGTTTTGAAGACACTACTTCGATTAGATTTTAAATTTAATTTTAAATTTATTGTGAATAGTAATTGGTACTGCGTTTCATTGACCGCCATCTCGCCATTAATAAGTTCTAAGCGTTTGACCACAAGTCACCTAGTGGGAAGAGAAGATAGCGTCGAAGAAGGCGCCACGCTGCACTTGGATTGGGAACTGGCTCACTGGCTCTCAAGTAGAGTTGCCAAGTATACTGTTTTCAGCATGCAAACACATTATTATGTGTTATAAAAAGTGAGGCTGCCGAACCCGGAACGCACCGATTGCGGTACCGCTAGCTTAGAGATTACTAGAAAATGCCCAGCAAAGTTTTATATGGCAATGTTTTCCTTCACCGAAAGCTCTGTTGTGTTGCATCATCTATACATATAATAAATCTGTAACTCATCACTGTCTGTACATTGAAGATAAATGAGAAATACTTTTACTGGGGGCCTTTATGAACGCAATAGAACCCAAAACAATGGTTTTTAGAATTTTTGTCTGTTTGTCTGTTTGTCTGTTTGTTTGTGCGCGCTAATCTCAGAAACGGCTCAACCGATTTGGATGCGGTTTTCATTATTATATTGCGATTTTCTCCACTTAACATTTAGTGTTTGTTTTATTTCAATCGGTTCATAAATAAAAAAGTTATATCAATTTAAAGCATCACGTCCGAAAATTGGGCGAGTCGATTAGATTATTATAGCCCGGATAGCATATAGGTTCCTTTTTAACCCGTAAAAAGATTCTTGCGGGATAGTAGGGAAAACCAAGGGTGTAAACGCTAACCGCAGCTACCCCTATCGCCATCCCCATCCCCACATTTATGTAAATGCGAAAGTGTATTTTTCTGTTGGTTTGTTCGGCTTTCACGGCGTAACAAAACAACGAATCAGGGTAATTTCTTGCAGAAATATAGTTTATGCGCCGGAGAGTAACATAGGCTACTTTTATCCCGGAATAATGCATGGGTTCCGTGGGAAAAACTAAAAAAACAAATTTTTCGAAATCTTTTACATGGTTGCTAGGCAACATTCTGTTGAATTGTTTACATGTCAGGAAGAATATTATTGGCATGATGATGATTATTGGTGTATACACACGTAACTATTTATAGTAGCGATGTATCTGTTCAATTGCTAACCGATCTCCGGTTATATCGAAAGTGTGTCTGAAAAATCGTTGCAGTATTTCTGGTTTGCGCAGATAAGCGACGGCAGTAACATTTTCTGTTCGATAAATCATTGTTGATCGACTTGACCGTATTTGCATAATTTTGATAGTAGCGTGTGTTTTGCTGCAATAAAACTGACGTCGGACACGGGCAAACAAACAGGACCTCTTTGTAAGACGCGTTCGCGCGAAAGTTGAAAAATATTAGAAGAAAAACGAACGTTGAAAAATATTAGAAGATTTTATACAAAGCTACAAAAACGAAAATTAAAAGATGATTGTGATTTGTGATGTTCGAAATCAAAAATCAACACACTGTTATAAAAAAATATAGAGCCATCTACTTTATCCTAAGTTAGTGATTATACTATACGCTCTTATTAAACGTTTAAATATGTAACGATATATCGTTACGTGTGTAGCAGACATGATCTTATTATACTTTATTATTTACTTAGAACTACTTGGTATTGACGTTGATGTTGCGGGCTACAATAAGGGTAAGCGTATGTTGAGACGCAGGCGACGGAAGCGCATGGCATAGTCCATGAGCGATGCTGTAAATTACACAGATACACTGTAATAAAGTACAAAAAACTGGTATCAAGAACAGTAGGGGAACCTGTTGTACCTTGGTCACTTTTTCATTCAACGATTTTTTGAAAAACAGCGGTTATAACTATTGCGATGAAACAAATTTTAGCTGTTAGACGAACTAATGTGGTTCATAATATAAATTATACAAAAGCATAGATCATCCTCTTTACAGGTTTTACATGAACTAAAAAAAGTTTGGAATGTTGATCAAGGTACAACAGTGGTGATGTACCTAGATCCGCCTATGTTGTACCTTGGTCATAGTTAGAACTCATAAAAAAAAATCCATATTTCTCTACAAATAGCAAATATTTTTATTATTTCCAGCTTCAACACGTCTATAATCTTATCTAATATCTATGACATATTAATTAACAGAATTTATATGAATGAAATCAATATTTTTCGTAACACCTAACTTAAACATTTTAAAAACTTTTTTTCACGGCTAAATTATCATGAAGGTTGCTCGCATCTTTACCAGTCTTCAAGTAGTTTTCATAATAGCTCTTTAAAGTACATCTTGACAAGTTAAAATGTTTAACAGTCCCTCAGATTTTTTTTTATTTAACTAGTTTAGTAGCACTAGAAAGTGCTGTTCTAGCAATAGGAGTCCGTTTGATGTTGTTATTGCTACAAGGCATTTCACCTGTATAAAAAACAACAAAATAATAAGTATGTGCGTTCCTAAACTGAATTAACAAGAATACATTTGGATGTAGGTACCTTGACCATATGACCAAGGTACAACTGTTTTACTATGGTCAAGGTACAACACCCCTACCCTTTTATGTTTATTCGCACATGTAAATATGGAGGTTATGATTAACTCAAATAAGCATACTACATTCTAAACTTGGCTAAAGTACTTGTTTAAATCAAATGGTTTTAAAAATTTATGTAGTAAATAACAGAAGTAATGAAAGAAATGAAAAATATGAAATATCTTACTTTTTTGCACCGAAAACGTTAAAGTGACCTCCCATGCAAACTCGATGCAATAGCCGCCTGCAACTAACATCATGTTGATTACTCTTGTCAAAGTTCACTATACCATACCCAAAGAGACGGAAAAAAGTCGCGACCATTTCAAAAAACTAAGTGGCTCTAGGTACAAAGGGTGTCAAGGTACAACAGGTTCCCCTATTCAAGTTGGCGAGTAAACTGGGTTTAATATTAAACTTATACAACATTTAATCACTTTAAAACGTCAAACTAATAACTAGCTACGTCTGTTCTAACTTCCTTGCACCAGCAAAAGAAAAGGCAAGCAACGACCGGCAGGTACTTTTCTGGGCGCGATAACGTTAACTATTTCGGAGGAGGTTCTTTACCATCCTAAAGTTTTTTATTCAGTATTAGTGTCAGATTATGAAATTAATGAGTTATTGTTAGTTACAGTTTGTAATAGCGTTGCTTCTATGTTTTCATGCTTTTTTAAAATACGTGTTATGTATGAACATGTGATATAAATACTATCCTACGCATTGATTAATAGGCACTAACTTAATTTAGAAAAGTAGTCATTGTTGCCGCAAAAAGAAAAGAGAAAAAAGAAACATCGTAAGCTGATCTTTGCTTATGCATATATTATATTAAAAAAATCAGCGCTGCCCCGCACTGCATCGATTGCGTCTCAATATACGCTTAGCCTAAAGATTTGGACACGTGGGAACTTGGAAAGCAAAGAGTTTGCATAGATTTGTTTTTTTTTTTTGAAATAGTTTCGATAAGTAGTAGAAAAAAGTATTAATGGTGTGGATATATAGACCCAGAGCCCACGACAGCCAGACCTTCGTTTTTTAATGTAAACTAGCTGTTCCCCGCGGTTTCACCCGCGTGGGCTACAGTTTATCGCGATAAAAAGTATCCTATGTTCTTCCCCAGGGCTCAAACTATCTCTTTACCAAATTTCATTTAAATCGGTTCAGTAGTTTAGACGCGAAAGCGTATATAGAATCCGTATAATCCAAAATTATTCCCGCACTTCGGTGCCCTCTCACCGCGTTACCTGCAGTATCCATTATCCATTATCTTAATTCTAAGCTTTTTTTTTCGGACCGCGCGTTTGAACTACGCAGCTAAAGGTCTTCCTGGTCCACGACCGCACTTTACCTATTTCATAGATTCTCCCGCCCCCCTCACCTCACCGCGTTTCCCGCTGCGCTGCGGTGCGGCGCGCAGCGGGTTTATTTTTCGATTAGTTTGACATTTTTTAATTTCGTAATATCTTTCAAATAGAATGTCCGATTTGAACAATTCAAAAAGTAATCTACAACTTTTGGAACAATCTTGAATACGAAACGAAATTTATTTTGATAAGGATTAATATAAAAGTATTGAAAACACGGTCCGATTTTAGTCGGCCTTTTTATCAACTTTTCAAAAGGAAAAAAGTAGTTATAGTATGTTATCCATAAGAGATAGACATATGCCATTGGGAACTTTTTTGTAGACCTGTATAAGATACACAACTCCACAGTACATTATTTTGTTATATATAAAAGGGTTTAGGCAGCGTTTTCGTTGAAAGCTCCCAGACGGCTTATTTTTTTCTGACCTCTCCAACAAATATCGTTATATTTTAGCCAATGTATACAAAAATTTAACAAATTATATCTTAAAACCTTCCTCGAGAACCACTCTATCTATTGGTGAAAACAGCATGAAAATCGGTGCAGTAGTTTTTGAGTTTATCGCGGACAGACAGACAGACAGACGCGGCGCGAAGGACTTTGTTTTGTAATAAGTAGTGATAGTGATAGTGATGCTGAAAGTTGTTCTGTGCATGCACTGAAAAATAATCTGACTTTCCTTCTGAGTCTTTACCTTCCAGGACCGATTCCTTACTTATTTTTATCTTAGTTTTCCTGCTAAATAACAATCCTTCCCTTTGGACTCAGAAGGAAAACGGTATTTCGGAAGGTCTTTTTTCTCCGTGTGCCCGTTATGTACAGGTAAGAACATCCTGCGAATATAGAGTTTGGGTTGTGGTTACTTGGGCAGATAACAGGAAGTTCAGGTGTATAAATTAGTACCCTAAATTCGTTAAAGTACAAAGCTCAATTTTTTTATATCTTCTTCGGGATAACTTCAGAAATTCATCTGGCTGAAATTTGGTACAGGAATAGATTATAGGACGGAATAATACATAGGCTACTTTTTATTCCTGGAATAGGTTCCCATGGGTTGCGGGAACGGGATCAAAATTTCTTGATTACTTTTGGTCACGATAACCAACATCCACGCGGGCGAAGCTGCGGGCACCAGCTAGTACCTACTAAATATTGATTAATCTACGGAAAGTTTGTAGGTATATTTCCGGCATGTAAGAATCGAATATTTTATTTATTAGTAGCTGCACCCCGCGGTTTCACCCGCGTCTTTCTGTTATCCCGCAGGAACTTTTTCCGGGATAAAAATTAGCCTATGTGTTACTGCAGGGTATAAGCTATCTCCATTCCAAATTTCACTCAAATCCCTTCAGTAGTTTTTGCGTGAAAGAGCAACAAACGTACATACATACATAAAACTTTTCGCGTTTATAATATAAGGTAGGATTAGGATAATGTATCCCACTTAGGTATTACATAGTATCTTAACACACTTGGTACTAATACCATGAATGCAAACTTTTGTGAGTGAGTATGTATATTTCTTACTTCTTTACGCTGAAACAGCTTAACAGATTTAAATTAAATTTGGAATGGAGATAGCTTACTCCCTGGATTAACACATAATATGCTACTTTTTATCCCGGAAAAAGGTCCCTGCGAGATAATGGGATAATTCTTAATACACATTTATGCATCAAGACCAACATGTCCTCCAAATTTCAAGTTTCTACGACCAGCGGTTTAGGCTGAGCGTTGATATCAGTCAGTCAGGACTTTGGTTCTTATACATACGAGTTTAAACATTTATACTTAGAAGATTTATCAAAATACTGGATATTTTTTTTCTTTTTTGCATGTTTGTTATTTACAATCTAAGCTTCGCTCAGACAGTTGTACACTTAATTTTTTTTATCTAAGAAACCGGATAATTCGAGTAGAGTTCTCAGATGAATTTCATACCAAGTAGATACCAAACCTGATTTTTAAGTGAAATCGATGATGAAAGATATTTTATTATACCGACAGCCCGTAAAAGAATAATAGATAGATTGAATAGTGGACTGACTGCCTGTATACGTGTTTTTCTTATTAGGTCAAGCCTTTACGAATTTTAGAATAATTAATAGATCAAACCTATATTAGAAGGTCAATCTCCGAACTCCGGTATAGGCAAATTTTATGGAAAAAACTTAATTTGAACGAAAAATGAATTAATTTTCAGGTGAAGAGCTTTGCCAAACTATTTAATCTAATATAATAATAAGTAAACATCACCTAGACGCCAGACATTAATGCGTTCTGCTGCGCGTGACATGATACATTCTTAAATATAGCTTGTATTAACTAGCTAACTGAGATGGCGCAACGATCCAAAGTGAGTCTTGGCCTCCGATAACAAAAGACGCCACTTCGGTCTGTGCTGCGCCACCTCCTGCCAGTCCTCCACCTGGAGCTCGCGCAAATCCTTCGTGACTTCGTCTTTCCATTCCAGCGATATCTGGGACGGCCGACAGAGCGACGGCCACTCGGCCGTCCACTGTATGCTCGTTTGACCGCACAATCCTCTCCCATTCTTTCAAGGTGGCCAAGCCGAATGTCATCGGGGAGATGAAAGCGCAACTTCGCTAGCTTGTATTAAGTACCTAAATAAATATTTTATTCAATAAATTCAGGTACAAATTTCATAGCATTGAGATTGGGTTCTCTCATTACCGGTATTTGAATTTCTAAAGCATTGTATGAGATTCCGGTATCACGAGTTTTTGGGATTGCGGTATTTGCGCCTTATAGTGATAGTAGGAATAAAAGTGAGGATATGGAATCTATAGGATGCTCAATCCTCCACGCCGTCATCAGACTTCTAGATCCTACACAAATCTGGTGTAATTTTTAGTAAAAAATGTATAATAGAGGAAATTTAATAGTTTTTTTACTATGTACTTACAGGGTAGCGTTTGACCCCAAGTCACCAGATCTTAAGTGACGATGTGGTCGAAAGTGGCGTCACGCTACACCTGGACTGAGAACTAACTCTCAAGTGAGGCTGCCGGAACACACCGATAGGTGCTTGGCGACAGATTCTTAACAAGAGGGTAACTCGTCAGGCGAGTACTAGAAAATACCCTACCATCAAGCTATGGTTTCATCACGATGTTTTCCTTCACCGAAAGCTCAAGCTCATTGTAGGACTCGAACCCACGTCCTGCGGATCGCAGGCCGGGGTCACTACCACTGAGCCATCATAGCTATATTATGATAAGAGGACTGTCAGGAGGTGGCGCAGGCCAGACCGAAGTGGCGTCTTGTTATAGGAGGCTAAGACTCACTTTGGGTCGTTGCGCCATCTCAGTTAGAGTGGTGGCAGTTTTAATGGCAGTCGTTGGGACAGTGCCGGATTTACCATAGAAGCTGAAAAAGCTGAAAAGGCTGGTAAAATTAGGGGGCGGCAAAAAAGTTCCCAAAAAACGATGTGGTACAGAAAAAATAAAGCTTCGTGTTTCTTAGCTTAAAAATGTTCCCAAAAAATTGTTAAATAAAAAAATCTAGAAACTAGATTATTGCCTAAAAAAAGATATAACTTAATTTATTGTGAACAATGTATCTAATTTTAGAAGTCAGTAGGAGCGGCAAACATTTTATAGCTTTTGGGCGACACATTAGTAAATCCAGGACTGCGTTGGGAATAAACAATTTTCCATGTTCAGGCGCTCAAAGCATGCAGATATTCTGGTGGAAGATCACAGACGGCGGCGTGTCGGTGACGTACTGCGTGTGGATGCTGGTGCTAGCGCTGCTGCTGTGCCCCATCATGTGGCTCGGCTCGCCGAAGGATATGAAGTGAGTTTTTTTTTGTGTCAGTGTCAAGTTTTTTTTTGTGTCACTGTCAGTGTCAAAGTGTCATGAATTAAAATATATTTCTAACTCAAAGAGTAGAATCAAGTATTTGATGATGATGAGATGACGGGACCCAGCAGCAAGCCGGGTCAAAGAGATTAGTGTTTAACGCTCGAAATTAATAATCGATCCTGATCCGTTAACCGCGGTTTTGGATCGATATGTCATGTCATAATATGCCATTTTAGTACTAGGGCTTGACATATTATTACAGTTTTTAGGGGTTACATACTACTAGAAGTCAGATTAAAAAATACTCAATAAATCTTCATCTTATGTACCTAAGTTTTAGACAACAGACATGTCCACTTCTTCATTTCGACAAATCTATATAAATAAAACCGATAAGATAAAATAGGTAGACGCCGACACCGAGTTCGAATCCTCTCGGCCCCGCACCTATGACTTAATAAGTTACGTGCGGATTTGCCATCGCTCAAAACCAAAACGGTGAAGGAAAACGTCGGTCGTGAGGAAATCGGCATGTCCAAGAACTGCAACATTCAAGGGCATGCGACATCTACCAACCCGCACTGGGCTAGCGTGGTAGATTACAGCCCATACTCTCTCTCTCTCTGAGAGAAGGCCAGAGTCCCAGCAGTGGGAACATAAAAATAAGTAGGTATTTATTAAATTGCCTCTTTTAAAAAACAGCGTAAATTAATACATCACGGAACTTGAGGCATACGTAAGTAACTTGTATATAACTCATAACATAACTAAACCAGTTTGACAAGTAAAAAATTTATAAATTTAGGTAGAGGTAGAGGCCTACTAGAACAATTTAACTTTTTTAATATTATAATTTTTTTATGGGATACTTATTTCAAGGTTTAGTATCGATACTATTGATTTTAATAATAGAGATAAGAGCTAATTACGTAACGAAGATAACTCAGTGGTTGTGACGTCGGCTTGCGATCTGTGTGTTCAAATCCTACAATTTGAGCTTTCGGTGAAGGAAAACATCGTAATGACACCATAGCAAGTATTTGTTCTGTGTCTGGGTATTGTGGATCCCCGATCCTCGTATTTTCTGATACCCTAGATACAGGGAAACCTCGTTAGGGGTCAGAGCCTATGTATGTGATTGTGCGGGCATTAAAAAAAATAGCTTGGTGGTAGGGTACTTTCTTGTAATCGCCTAGCTAGCTACCACTAACCAACCTTATATTAAGAATCTGCCGCCAAGCACTTATCGGTGTGTTTCGGCAGCCCCGCTTGAGAGCCAGTTCCCAATCCAAGTGTACTCGTATATAGCATGGCGCCACTTTCGACCACATCTTGTGGTCAAACGCTATTAAAAGCTAAATATTTAATGATGCAGACTATTTTGTAGACTTACCTACATGAAGCCTAGATACATTCCTTTCATACATTACATCAATTCTAATCAAACGCAAGCTCTAGCTGATAAAGCAGCCAGTTGTCTCTTGTTCCTTCGCCTTTAACTTACGTGATTTATTACTGAAAACTCGACTTTATTAGAATAACACTTAGCCTAAAATTTTTTAAGAGTGTTTAATAGCACATAACACATAAATATAAATAATATATAAATATCGGGGACCATTGCGCACAAATTGACCAAGCCCCAAAAACTTGGTTATGTGGTTATGGGTTATGGGTACTAGAAAACGATATAATATATACTTATATAGAGGAACAAATACATACATAGCTATTTAGCTAACTATCTGATCTCTTACTTGGATATCTAAGTATATCTAAGGTATCAGAAACTACGTGAAACGACAAAACCACAAAAAAAATACTTAATATCTTTATGTACATGTGTATTTAACACAAGCACAACACGAGTAACACAAGTTTCGAGCTTAATTTGGGGCTAGGGCAATTTGTGTGCAATTGTCCCTGATATTTATGTATTTATTTTATTCTTATTTATTTGTAGGTACCTACTTGTTTGCTCTTTTTTCAATGCACAAATATTTCATAAAAAAAAAAAAAATAAAAAATTTACCCCGTATCGGGAATCGAACCCGCTACCTCACGATTTCCTTGCCCATTGCACCACAAGGGCAAACAGGTTGTAAAAAAATAGTTCAAGGGCAGAGTTAAAATGTAATGTAATTAGATACAATATTTAAATAAGTTTGAAAATCAAAGCAATAAAAAAGCCTATAAGGGCCAAGTTCGACAATCGCAGTGGAATTTTTAGGGTTTCGTAAAATACTTTTATTTAAAGGGATATTATATATTATAACAAGATAAAAACACTTAACTAAACCTTAGAATATAAAATAAAACTACCTATCAAACTAAACAATACAACTACTTAATCTAATAAACCACTACCAGTTGGCAACGTTACCAAAATGCTGGCCGCATTGCCGCGTTGAACGGCAATGCTTATTCGTTGCGCAAAATAACGGCCAGCATTTTGGTCACGCTCGCGCATCCACCGCGTCCTTCCAGCGGTATCTAGGGCGTCCGACCGGCCTACCGCTATTCGGTCGTCCCAAATAAGAACGCTTTGCCGCCCGATCCAGACTATTCGCTCAAGATAGAGAAGAGTGGCGCTCTCTCGTTTCGGAGGCCAAGACACACTTTGGGTCGCTGAGCCATCGGAGTTAGTTATTTTGGTCACGGGTAGCATCGACCAGTCGCTTCGATATGTATCACGATACATCGATTTCGCTCCCGGTCCCCACGGCCCGGCCCAAGCGTTTCGACCCTAAAAGGCTCAAATATGTATCCACAATCGAGATTACCATATTGGCGCCTTTTGAGGCCCTCTGCAGATTCAGCCGCACCAGCCCTATTCTGAGTTATAGGAAGATGTGACGGCGCTAGGATTTCGTAAAATTCAACTCTAATATATTTATTAGGCCTGATAAATATAAGCTAAAGGTATGAGTAGCATATTTAATATATGATTACGCGAAACAGTAGTTTGTCATGACATTTATTCATAAAAACAATTTAACATGGGTCTGGAAATTTACCTGTTAGCAATAAATAAAAATAGAACAAGTTTATATATTATGTAGTTATGAAATAAAATTGACAAAATAATAGGCTAGCCAGTGCTGAATTTATTGTTAGTGCCGCCCCAAAAACGTGTGTAAAATTTGTCAGTAATGAAAGATGGTCTTGTAATGTAGGTACTTATATTTTTATTTATGAAATTTTTTATTACTATCAAACTTTTATTAAAATTTACGATAAAGTTTCTGGGTTAAAAAAACATGTCATCTATGTACCTAATTCTCCGGCATAGGAAACATCACTAATTTGTAAGAAAAAATCACGACTAAGTACTCACAAGTACGCATTTATTATAAAGTTAGCAATACCAATTTTTCTCACAAATGCCTTTGAAAAAATGCAACCCACCTCACCTTTCATTTTCCTCAAAAGAACAGAACAGATGGCAACAACAAAAGTCATGGTACAAATTATGGAAAAAAATACATTAAAAACAATATTACTGTAATTGGATGTACACAAAAATGTCACCATCGCAAATTGGCCCCAATTCAGCATAATGCTGGTCAGTCAACCAGCTCTGGTCTTCCAAAAAGATGGGTCAATTATTTCGATGGGCAACATAGTAACGGCGGAACCCTATGATAGTATGGGCGCGCATAACTAACTTCATATTAACTGGCATATTGATATTGATCGTTTTTTTATGACAAATTCAACCTTCAACAGGTTAATAGCCGTGGCGTCCGTATGCATAGTCTCAACAGTAGCTATATTGACGTGGACCTGCATATCATTGGACGACGTGTCGCCTCCCAGCACTGGGACTTTGCTGGACTACACGCCACATATGGAAGACTTCCTTAGCGCATATGGAGTGCTGGCCTTTCAGGTGAATGGCACATTATGAAAAAATTAACATTATTTATTTGTAAGCATATTGCTCTTATGATAGTATAGTGAGTTCCGTACCCCTAGTACAGGTTTTGATAGTTTGTAGTTTGTGTTTTACAAAAAGAATCTTCACGGAGTCTAAGTTAAGAAGCACGAAGATCCGTTGAGAATGTATTGTAAGGTGTAGGTAATGTAACTAAGTATGTAGTAGGTATTAACAGCAAGATGGTTTTTTTGTCGCTCCATCAAACCTCGCTCGTATTACCTACACTGGCTACGAGACCACAAGTTTCGGTCTAGTGGACCGAATCGTGTATTTTTAGTTTGTAAAAACGCTTATAAAGTTTGTGTAAGTCTAAACCCTTTTTTTAAGTGGGGAAATTCTCATGGACGGTTGAAGGGGATAATCAGTGTGGTTATGTGAAATTTCTACGACCTAAAATGCTCCGGTTTTTCGGCACTTGAGTAAGGCCTATTGCAACTTTAGCAGGAACCAGGTAGTTGGTTTTCCTATTATTATTATAAACGCGATAGTTTGTGTGTGTGTGACGTTGATGAAATTTGGAATGGATATAGCTAATACCCTGGATATACTAAGTACCTTACTAGTTGATGCGCTCCGCGATTCACCCGCGTCTTTCTGTTATCCCGCAAGATCTTTTTTCCAGGATGAAAAGTAGCATTATATGTTTTAATCCAGGGTGTAATATAGATAATATTGCAAATTTCAAACGGATCTGCCGTTAAGTAGTTTTGCGTGAAAGAGTAACAAACATACATCCATGCTTACAAACTTTCACGTTTATAATACTATTAGTAGGATATCACTGCTTTTTTTGTGTGCCTTTACTTTTGTTATTGTGTACAGTTTGCCCAATTAAAGTCTAAATTTTTTTAGAGTGAGAGAGCACTCTAAAAAAATAGATAAGATGTATTTTTTTTACTACTTGCGAGGTAGCGTTTGACCACAAGTCATCTGATGTTAAGTGACGATGTGTTCGAAGATGGCGTCACGCTACACCTGGATTGGGAACTACTTAGCTCTCAATTGACTTGGCAGATCATAACCATGTAAATACTTGGCTTACTTACTTGAAAGTAGATACTTTATACACATGTTTGTCCACAGTTCGACATCCACCCAATGCTGTTGACCATCCAAGTGGACATGCGAGACAGTCGGCACATCAACAAGGCGGTGGTCGGCGGGTTCGCAGTCACAGGCGCCATGTTCACAGTCACAGCGTTGTTGGCAGCGCAGAGATACGGCGTGGACGTCAACAATAATATACTGAAAGGTACACCTTTTTCTTTTTTTTTACTATTTACAGGGTAGCGTTTGACCTCACGTCACCTGATGTTAAGTGACGATGTGGTCGATGATGGCGCCACGCTACACCTGGACTGGGAACTGGCTCTCAAGTGAGGCTGCCGGAACACACCGATAGGTGCTTGGCGACAGATTCTTAACAAGAGGGTGGTAGCTAGCCAGGCGAGTACTCGAAATACCCTACCACTAAGCTATGGTTTCATCACGATGTTTTCCTTCACCGAAAGCTCAAGCTCATTGTAGGATTCGAACTCACGTCCTACGGATCGCAAGCCGACGTCACTACCACTGAGCCATCATCGCTGTGAAAAAAATCACTAACCCTTCAATCTTTCTATAGCAGTACTTTTTTAATCATACGATCAGCACCCAAGCGTGGATCCCCATTGTCAATGTGATCGCGCCAGAAAAATTACCTGCCGGGCGTTTCTTGCCTGTTCTAAGTAAGGAGGTTGGAACAGGCGTAGCTAGTTTAAAGTTTGACGTTTTAAAGTGATCACAATGTATCCCATTGAATAAATTTATTTTGAATTTTGAGTTTTACCGATATAAATGCTTGCCTTACTGATCTCATTACTATTTAATTTTGTTCACAGGTATTCCATCCTCGATTCCGCTGTACTTTGTCGCATTACTTGTGACGCTTCAGCTGTGCTTGTCCAATGCCGTCGGCAACTCAGTGCTGTTCCAGCAGGTCGAGGACTTCTTTCACATCCCTAGAAGTGAGTACATTAATGAAACTCAAATATATTTATTTAGTACGAGATGAGACAGCATGTGCTCACTTTAAAACGTAAAACTAGCTACGCCTGTTCCAACCTCCTTACGCCGGCATAAGAACAGGCAAGAAGGATTGTAAGCGTCGCGCTTGGCTGTTTAGTGCCACTCAGAACTTTGAACTAGTGTAGTGTAGGCCCAAGTATTATAGTAAGTATACTCGTATATATGTAACATGTTAATCAATAGAGTTGAGGGAGTAATAAAGATACTTTCAACCGAATCGGTCGTTTTCAATAGAGCTCCCTACGAACCATACATGGCGACCCTGCCAGTGGTGGTCTCGTACTAGGTACTTACCTGCGAAAAGTTTTCAACAGCTTGATAGGTTATATTTGTAAATTTGATAGATTTTTTGTGCCTTTTAATCTTGACCAGTAATGTTTGCACAATGAACAAAAAACAATGGTGTCGATTCGGTTTCGAATTCTCTACAACTAAACTAAGTTTGACAGGTCTAAAAGTGATGCTGTCCTTTTTTAAAACACTTTTATTAGCTTGACTTGTAACTAACTAACTAACTAACTAACTAACTAACTAACTAACTAACTAACTAACTAACTAACTAACTAACAATGTAATCAAATCTTGGAAGTCAATTTTCACCTACTTCTAATTGTCGTATCGACTTGAAACTTTGTATGTGTATGTAATCTCGGTGACAATGCAATAATTTGGTATCATCGACCTGATCTGATGATGCAGCCAGAAGGTGGGTAAGGGATCTCTGCAGTGGCTTCTAGTAAACCCCTCGTGTTTGGACTCATATGAATCGTCTTAATGAGTACAATAGATTGGACTTGGTGACGAGGGTCTGATGATGCAACCGGAAGGTGGGTAGGGGATCTCTGCAGTGGCTACTAGTAAACCCCTCGTGTTTGGACTCATATGAATCGTCTTGATGAGTACAATAGATTGAACTTGGTGACGAGGGTCTGATGATGCAACCGGAAGGTGCGTAGGGGATCTCTGCAGTGGTTACTAGTAAACCCCTCGTGTTTGGGCTCATATGATTCGTCTTGATGAGTCAAATAGATTGGACTTGATAACAAAAGACTAAAAAGTAATAAAATAAAAATATATAGTTTAAAAAACTAAAAAAAAACACTTTAAAAACGCACTGAAAAATATAAAATAATTAAATTGACTTGTTACGATATAATGGTTAATTCAAAAAGTGTGGAGCGCTTCTTTGCCCAGTAAAAGTACACACAACCAAAAAGCGCTCCACACTTTTTGAATTAACCATTATATCGTAACAAGTCAATTTAATTATTTTATATTTTTCAGTGCGTTTTTAAAGTGTTTTTTTTTAGTTTTTTAAACTATATATTTTTATTACTTCAGTGGTTAGAAAGAGACAGCAACACTATCAGACCTGTCAAACTTAGTTTAGTAGAGAATGCAAAACCGAATCGACGCCATTGTTTGCTGTTTTTTTTAAATGTTTGACGGTTGAATAACTGGCAATCCTAAGTAATGTTATGAACCCTCCCTTCCAGGTTTCTGCTACAAACGCTGCCTCGTCAGATGTAGCATAGTCGCCTTGGCTGTCTTCCTAGCGGAGTCCGTGCCAAGGTTCGACCTGGTCATGGGCCTCGTCGGCTCGACCCTCACCGGCCCATTGATGTTCATATGCCCACCGATTTTCTTCCTCAAACTGTGCTACATCAAATCGAAAATGACAGTGAAAAATCCTTTACATATTTCAAATGGAGCACGGATTTCACTGCCATCGGATTGGCTGCGACGCAGTCAGGCCATATATGGTAACGGGAATAGAGTTCCAAAGAAAAACGTTGACAACTCTAAGCTTCCGCTGATACTGTCCGAACGTTTTCGAGTTAAATACAAAACGTTTACTAGTAAGTTTAAGAAGTCGCAGGAGATTGAGGATGAGTATAGGGTGAAGTGGTACGATGTGATGCTAGCTTTGTTGGTGATGTCCATGGGTGTAGCGGCTACAGTGGTAGCGACGTACTCAAGTTGGGCGAACTCGATAGCTTACGCGACGTTCTCGCCGCCTTGCCTGCTCAACGCGACTGAGGCAGCCAGGAGTTTCCTCCGGTCACCGTTTGTACTAGCTTAATATTGATTTAGTCATTAGTTAATTTAATAAAAAGTCTTTGACAATAAGCAAATGTAGGTTATGCAGTTGTGCTGCATCTACCCTACGTGCTTAGAGACCGCATGTGTCATTTTCGTACTTTTATAAAACTACCTTCAGTTTGTTGTCAAATGGCAAGTCTGGCGGTTTTTGGTGGTCACATGTTGTTAACCATTGCTGAACCGATCTTGATGAAATTTGGTTTAGTTATAGTTCAAACCTTGGAGAAGGACATAGGATACTTTTTATCGCAATAAAGTGTAGTACACGCGAGTGAAACCACCGCCGTAGCTAGTTAACAAACAAACAAGACGTTTACAAATTACCATTTCAAGTTGCGTTCTCGATTATTATATCTAGCGTTTATAGCTAGATTATTTAAAACTGTTTTATATAATTAAGTACCACGTAAATAATGAACTATGTATATTGTTGTATTGTTCTTAAATACGAGTAAATGCCTTCAACAGTCTAGAGGCCAGTTAATTTAGTTTTAAGTAGTTTAAAACATAAAAAGTATCGATCTACGGGTAGTCAATACTTTACAATACTGTACCATTGATCTACTAATGGACGTCTTTTCCTTCACTCAAAAGCGTCCTAACCAAAAGAGTTCTAAAACGAGAAAAGAATAATTACACGTCAGTCTCAGTTTGGTCGCGTGTGTGTGACATGGTCAGTCGAAGCTGGAGATCTCAGCAGATCTTTTTTAACTTGGCCCGAAGTTTCGGAGCTGTGGCTGTTTTTCTTTTGTTTAGTCCAGCTGATGAAATTCAAAAGGTATGAGTGAAGAAATATTTTAAAACAAATCTATTTTTGCAGCGATTAAGTGTTATGTAGAAAAATAAATCATTTAATTTAGAAATGTCTTTTATTTTCCAATTATATTACTGGTTCTTAAGCCATAACAATAAGATCAGTCGTTAAGACTAGACAAGGCACATTAATTGCAACAATTATATTATTATTTACAAACCACCTAATAAAAATATATAATGTGTACAATAACATAATTTAGCTTTGGATTTTGTAGGCGTAACTAGGGATGACCGTTACGATACGATATATCGGAATATCGATACAGCACTATACGATATAGCGATATTTTGACCATACGATACGCTTCGATGTATCGCATTCTTATAAAAATATCGCATTACCGTATCGTATCAAACTATGTCGGTGATTAATTTGTATAATTTTAAAGTTCCTATTACATCATCACTACACGATAATAGACAGTGCCATTGAATATATTGTTATTAGTAATAAGAGAATGATAACGTCGACAAAATTGTTTATGGAACAAGAACAGCCGGCTTTTGTTTAGACTTGGAGGTAGATTTAAATAAATCTTAAGACTTTGTTTTTAAAAAATAAAAGAATATAGTAAAACTACTAAAAAAATAACCCTTTGCACGATATATACTCATTATATCGCATATTAATTGAAAGGCATGCGATACGGTTACGATACGATATATCGATACAAAGGAAATCGATAATATCGCGTATCGATACAACCAAGTTCGATACAGTTACGATGCGATATATCGATACAATACACTTTTTTGGGCATCCCTAGGCGTAACCTTATGGCCGCAGCCTCTATACTATTCTATATTATTAATTATTATATATGTACAATATTTCACATGTTACGTTTGATCTTACTACTATAAATGCAAAGTTGTTGGACATTTGTTACTCAATCACGCCAGAACAGCTCAACGGATCTCGATGAAATTTGGCACAGAGATAGATACTTTTGTATAGAGTGAGGTTTTTAGACCACTTCAGCAGCCCCACTTTAAGAGCCAGTTCCCAATCCAGGTAGTACGGATGTTTGTTACTCTTTCACGTAAAAACTACTGAACGGATTTGAGTGAAATTTGGAATGGAGATAGCTTATATCCGTGATTAACACATAGGCTACTTTTTATCCCGGAAAAGTTCCTGCGGGACAACGGGAAGACGTGGGAGCAGCTAGTCGTTCACAAACTTAAGTACTGTACAAGTCTATCACCACTTCCAGCTCTATTTTTTCTTAGAAACCAACTGCTCACCGTACAACTTTCTGATCTCTTTCTTATCGAGTTTCCCCATCACATTTCTCGGCATGTTGTCTATTATGAGCATGATTTTAGGAAGCTGGTAGGACGCTAGTACCTTCCCGGTTTCTTGTTTCAATTCCTTTAACGTCAGCTGACATTTCTCTTTTAGAACGACAATGGCGGAGACCACTTCTCCCATGTCCTCGTCTTCGATGCCCAGAACAGCTGCGTCGGCGACCGAAGGGTGCTCAAGGATGGCTGATTCTACTTGGAGCGCGCTGATTTTGTAGCCGCCTGCAATGAAAACAAATTTCATTTTCACAACCATGCTTGGAAATTTGAGCATTATTTTGACAACCTTCTTCGAGATAAATCGAAATTGTTGTACCGGTCAAATACATGCGAGCAGCGGCCGGCAAAAGCTGTATGAAAATCCATATCTATCGTGTTTAGCGGTCATATAGAGTATATAGTACTCATATTGGTAATTAAAAAATGGAACGATCTTTTACTCCGAAACAGGAGGTAACTAAAGGTTTCATTTCAATTTCAAACTGGCTTGCAAATATAAAGAAGGTTTTTGAAAAATATAACGCGGGAAACATTATTGTTGTTCGTTGTTCGTCATTAATTTTTAAAGGTAATTGACCGTATTTCCAAAAAAAGTCCTGCCTATGTACTACTTAGTTTTAATTTCCGCGCATTATTTGAGAAAAGTACTATACAAGCATTTTCACGTTCGTCCATCAATGCCTCGTTTGCTGGCCGCTGCAGTAACGTAATATTACACTATTATCATAAACCTTTTAGTTTCCCACTGCTGGAACTTTGACCTTTTCTCAGAGAAGGAGGTACCACGCGAGCCCAGTGCGGGTTCACAGTGCGTCAACTCGTGAACGGGTGCTGCTTGTGGGGTCTGGTCTCCTTGGGTTGTGATCCCGCAACTCATTAATATTCATGTTCCCATATCCCAATGTGTAAAACCAAACAAGAGAAATCTTATTAGTAAAGCTAATTAAAAAATATCGGACAATTAGATGATAAAAAAAAAACTTGGGATTTTAGTGAACTTGCTCCAATTCAATCAATTAGTAATAAGAATAAAATTGTCAATGTGATCGCGCCAAAAAAATTACCTGCCGGGCGTTTCTTGCCTGTTCTTTTGCCGGCGTAAGGAGGTTGGAACAGGCGTAGCTAGTTTTAAGTTTGACGTTTTAAAGTGATCACAATGTATCCTATTGAATAAAGAAAAATTGACTTTTGACTTTTGACAGTATTTTTTTGATTAAGTTGCGTCAAATTAACATGACATGATGATCTTTTATCTGACGCACAATACGGACGGGCGCACCAGAAAATAACGAAAAATGTGCATGCATCTCTTTCGTTCACCGAATGTTTGAAAGAGACGTAAGTATGCGTTTTCAGCGCGGACCGCTACAATTTGCGCGAGCCTTAAGATAAGTAAAGAAATCTAGTAATAACTTTAGCCAGTTGTAACTGTACCTGATTTGATGATGTCGACCGATGTTCTGCCGAGTATTTTGAACTTGCCGTCGGTGAATGACGCGGTGTCGCCCGTCCTGAACCAACCGTCCTCTGTGAAGTCTGAACAGTCCAGTTTAGGCGCTCGGTTCCAGTATCTGTGGACACAAAACATACTTTTCATTTCTCATATTCCGAAAGGCTAGCTTGAAGTTACCTGATCAGTACCCCTAGTACAGGTTTTGATAGTTTACAAAAACTATAAAAGTTTTCGTTTCCATCCATACATATTTTTTTCAGCGAATCTTACCGAGACTTGGAGGAACTGAAATCGTTAATACGGGTTATTTTAAATCGTTATAATCATATTCCAACAATGTTATTGAGTTACTTTTTGAATTTAAGCAGATCGAGTTGCCACTTTGACAAGTCGGCGGTGGTAAACGTCGACGTTTACGAAAACTTTTATCGTTTTCAAAACTTGTACTAAGGGTACTGAGGTATGAAAACAACACTTTTCGTCCATAGAGGCGAAAAGTTGAATAATAGGTGGCCACGTCCCAACTTTTTGCACAGCCACTTTGTAAAATCGCAGTGTAAAAAAATACTGAAAAAAAACAGCTAAAAAAAGAAATAATATTGTTTGTTTAACTCATCAGGATTTAATTCACTTTCCTCATATTCGAAATGAAAAGTAAGTGTTTATGTCGGGAGACAGGCCTATTTTAGGTACTCGAACCAAAGCATCTCATGCCTAAATAGATTATTTTCATCCCTTGTCCAACAATCTACTATTTAACAACAAATGAAGTGGAAATTGTGAAAAGATGGGGTAGAAAGGTTTTCGAGTGGCGACCACGAACCGGAAGACGTTCTGTAGGTAGGCCCCCCACTAGATGGACCGACATTGTAAGGGTGGCAGGGAGCCGATGGATGCAAATGGCTTATAGCCGTTCATGGTGACGTTAAAAGGGGGAGGCCTATGTTCAGCAGTGGACTTCTTGCGGCTGATGATGATGATAATGATGATGATGATGGTGATGTTGATGATCCTTACCTGGAGAAAACTGCGGGTCCTTTGAGCAGCAGTTCTCCGTGATGTACCCCGTCTTCAGGCGTCAAGTGTTCCGTCACTTTGGGCTCGCCCCACTCGTGGCCTTCCGAAAGGTTCTCCGTGCCCTTCGGTGCAAGACCGAGCCGCTCTAGTGATATCTAGAAAGTAGAGAAGCATATCAAATGTTAAGGCATTTTATTATTTGTGGTCACTGCTCAAACATAGATAAATCAAAACTGAAAGTAATGTTTATTTATTAGGATAACATGTGATCACATTAAAACGTCAATGTTTAAATTAGCTACGCCTGTTCCAACCTACTTACGCCGGCAAAAGAACAGGCAAAAATACCTAGCAGGTCTTTTTCAGGTGTTTCGAGCGTGATAACATTTAATTGGAGCAAGTTTACTTAAACCCCAAAGAAAAACATCAAAATAAATCAACAATCAAAAAAAAGTTCTCTGCACAAAATCCATCTAGCCAATGCTACATATCAAGGCGCTTGTCAAGTTTATTCAAATGTTTAATCGCTCTTCATAAATACAAGTTTGTCTGTAACTAATATTTTAGCAACGAAACATTAATGTTCATATTCCAAATATTTTAAGTCTTGGCCAAGTCGGTAGGATCACCAATCCAAGTTCAATACATCACACAATCTGTAGCACACTTCATACCTGAGTATTAGGCAGGTCGGCTTCCACAGTGGCGGAGGGTTCGAGCCTCCCTTCCGTGGGCACGGCGACCCTGGCGGCCACCCCTGGGAGGGGCAGCCCCACGCAGCCCACGGCGCGCCGCTCCACGGGCCAGTAGGGGTTGCTGAGCGCCATACCCACCTCGGACATGCCGTAGCGCTCGAGGAGGTGGACGCCGGTTATCTGGAGACCAGGGTCAAAGTCAAAATTTGTTTAAAAGTAAATTTAAAACTAGCTACGCCTGTTCGAACGTCTTTACGCCGACAAAGAAACAGGCAAGAAATGCTTTGTAGGTAATTTTTTGAATTGGAGCAAAAAAAAGAGACGGTCTGCGACAAACTGAGAATTTTACTGCGTTCATATACTTTTGTCGATTACCGTACGAGCTAGCGGCTAGTTCTAGTGTCGTTGTCTCCGGGCCTCCAACCTGCTTTACCAGACTCGTAAAGTAGGCGCCTCCTAGAGTCCAGTGTACCTGGTGGCACGTGTTGCCTCGGCTCCAGTGTACTTGGTGCCAGCGCTGCCGCAGCTCTAAAGCACCAGGCGGCACGTGCTGCCTCCTGGCGGTACGTGTTCTCTCAGCTCTAGTGTAGCTGGTGGCACGTACCTAGTGCCATCGCGCCGCCAGCGCTAGTGCTGGCTGTGCTGAGCCGACGCAAGCAAGGCGCAGACGCGCGGCGAGTTTAGGCGCGCACGTAGAGCCGTAGCTCTAGTGTAGCTGGTGGGACGTACCTCGTGCCATCGTGCAGCCAGTGCAGGCGCCAGCGGTGCGGAGCCGGCGCAGGCGAGGCGCAGGCGCGAGGCCAGTGTGGCCCGCACGTATTGCACGGAGCGGGCGTGCGGGCCGAAGAGGCGCTGGTGCGCGGCCAGCAGGCGCGAGTAGGCGGCGGGCACGGCGTGCAGCACGGACACGCGCGCCTCCTCGCGCTCGCCCACGCCCAGCAGCCGCGCCCACATCGTGTGCGCCACGAATGCGGGGATCATGCGGATCCTGCGGTACAACCATCTTCTAAATATATATAACTCAAAGGTGACTGACTGACATAGTGATCTATCAACGCACAGCCCAAACCGCTGGACGGATCGGGCTGAAATTTGGCATGCAGGTAGATGTAATGACGTAGGCATCCGCTTTTGATTAATTCTACCCCCAAAGGGATAAAATAGGGGATGAAAGTTTGTATGAAACTTCGTCAATTTTAAACCGATCGGGCTGAGACTTTGCATGCATAAAGCTGTAGCCCACGCGGGTGAAACCGCGGGGAACAGCCCGAACAGCTAGTATTATATAAAACGAAAAAAAAGGTTACCTGTCGGACGTTTCTTGCCTGTTCTTTTGCCGGCGTAAGGAGGTTGGAACAGGCGTAGCTAGTTTTAAGTTTGACGTTTTAAAGTGATCACAATGTATCCTATTGAATAAATAACTATTGACTATTGAAACACACACACTTCATCATTATCAGCCTTTCTCGTTCCCACTGCTCGGACTCCGGCCTTTTCTCAGAGAGAGAGTATGGGCTGTAATCTACCACGCTGGCCCAGTGCGGGTTGGTAGATACCATAACATTTATAATGTTTTAATCAATGCATACTGTGTTTTACAAAAGGAAGTATACAGAGACGGATTAACCATTAGGCAGACTAGGACTAGACTAGGGGGCCCCGCGCACCATGAAAAAAGAAAATAACGTTTCGTTAAACAACAATTTTATTTCATAAAAAGTATTAGATCTGCATCTGCAGCATGCCTTTGGGCTTGCTTTTGTCGCTTTACTGTGGGACGCAGCTAGGTTCCTACAATAACCTGGCGCCAGCCGCTAAGGAAGTCACCATAGAGTTCAGCTGTCTTCCACCTCGTTTGCGCTGTACTGCCACGCCTTTGAGCTAACTTTTGTCGTTTGACCGTACATCCAGTGATGTTGGTCAGCTAGTTTCCTACAGTTACCTGGCGCCGGCAGCTAAGGAGGCGAGCATAGAGTTGAGCTGGCCATGTATATGGTGCAGGGGCAGCGAGTGTAGGACCACGTCGTTGGCGCTGTACTGCCACGCCGAGACCTCAGTCTGAAGCATGCCTTTGGGCTTGCTTTTGTCGTTTTACTGTGGGATGCAGCTAGGTTCCTACAGTTACCTGGCGCCGGCAGCTAAGGAAGCCACCATAGAGTTCAGCTGTCTTCCACGTTGTTGGCGCTGTACTGCCAAGCCTTTGAGCTTACTTTTGTCGTTTCTCCGTACATCCAGTGATGTTGGTCAGCTAGTTTCCTACAGTTACCTGGCGCCGGCAGCTAAGGACGCGAGCATAGAGTTGAGCTGGCCATGTATATGGTGCAGGGGCAGCGAGTGTAGGACCACGTCGTTGGCGCTGTACTGCCACGCCGTGTGTAGCGCCGAGATCTGAGTCTGGAGCATGCTGTGCGTCCAGACGACGCCTTTGGGCTTGCTCGTTGTGCCTGCATATCAAATTTATTCATGGAAACAGTTTTTTTTGTTCGGAATGTTTGACAAATTTCTTAAATACAGCGACAAAGTCAAGTATTTGCCAAAATTCAACTGACTGGCCTTTATGAGCTCAGATATACAAATCCCTACTAATATGTATTATAAATGCGAAAGTAACTTTGTTTATCTGTCACGCTTTTCACGCCTAAACTACTGAAACGATTGAAATGAAATTTGGTACGGAGATAGTTTGAACCCTGGGGACATGGGATACTTTTTATCGCGATAAACTGTAGCCCTTGCGCCGAGTGGCTGGCAGTAGTTGGATGAGAAGAGCCGAAGACCAGGCTCAGTGGCGTACCTTGGGAGAGGCCTATATCCAGCAGTGGACTGATACAGATTGATGATGATGATGATGATAAAACTATAGCCCACGCAGAGTTACCACTTACCGCTGGTATATATGATGAGCGCATCCGCCTCTCCGTACCATGCGTTGGAGAGGCCGACGTCGGGCAGTCCTTGCTCCGTCTACATTCATGAGATAAACAATTACATTTATATACAATGGAATGTCAAGGGAAATGCAAAAGAAATCGAGTTAACGAGTTTTCGACTTAACAAGAACTTCGCTTTTTTCACGTAGAGTCAAATAAGTACTGACGGACTAGCTCCGCTAGAAGTAATCGAGTCCTGTGTCGACAAGGGACAAACATAATAATTATTCATTCATTGCACATGAACAAGACAAAAACAATAATTACTAGTCAATAGTACTTTATTCAATAGGATACATTGTGATCACTTTAAAACGTCAAACTTAAGACTAGCTACGCCTGTTCCAACCTCCTTATGCCGGCAAAAGAACAGGCAAGAAACGCCCGGCAGGTAATTTTTTTGGCGCGATCACATTGACAATTTTATTCTTATTACTAATTGATTGAATTGGAGCAAGTTCACTAAAATCCCAAGCTTTTTTTTGTCATCTAACAGTCCCATATTTTTTAATTAGCTTTACTAATAAGATTTCTCTTGTTTGGTTGTACACATTGGGATATGGGAACATGAATATTAACGAGATGCGGGATCACAACCAAAGCAGACCAGACCCCACAAGCAGCACCCGTTCACGAGTTGACGCATGTGCCAACCATCGCTCTCCTGGACCATATGAGAAGGAAGAGGGCGAATATGTAATAGCAATAATTCGTAGGGAAATAACATTTTGTTCGAGTTACAAAGTCTACATTATTCGAGATACCGCGTATTTAGAGGCTCAGCGGAAGGGTAATGGCATTTTTTTCGACTTCGACTGAGGATTTCGACATAACAAGGTTCGAAGTATAGAGATTCCACTGTATTAAATTTTTTTCGATGCCTTTGTTTCGATGCCATATCTCTAATCGTACCTCTGGCTTAAACAGCTCATTGGCGGGCTCATACAGCTGAGCCGCGACCTCCTTGTCTCGTCCCGTCACGAGGAGAGGCTTGGACACCTCTAGGGTGATGGGCCGCATTACCTAGGGAAGAAAGATATACACATATAACACACACACATATCACAGATGCAGAGATATGCAGCATGCCTGCCGTGCGGCGACTATGAACTTTGAGGTGCTACTGCAATTTTGTACTCATACTGTATGTCTAATCTAATACATACCTTTAGATATTTCATAGCGATCCGTAGGACGTGGGTTCGAATCCTACAATGAACTTGAGCTTTCGGTGAAGGAAAACATCGTGATGAAACCATAGCTTGGTGGTAGGGTATTTTCTAGTACTCGCCTGGCTAGCTACCACCCTCATGTTAAGAATCTGTCGCCAAGCACCTATCGGTGTGTTCCGGCAGCCTCACTTGAGAGCCAGTTCCCAGTCCAGGTGTAGCGTGGCGCCATCCTCGACCACATCGTCACTTAACATCACGTGACTTGTGGTCAAACGCTACCCGGTAAATAGTAAAAAAAAAAAGACGCGGTTGAAACCGCGGGGCGCAGCTAGTATAGAAAAAAATATAAAATGTAAGGTACCGCCTCATGTTCTTGTGTGCAGATGGCGAGGTCAGCTATGCTGTCAGTGATGAAGTACTTGATCATTTCCGGCGGGTGCAATGAGGTGAGGGGCACGGCTGCAAGGGAAATGTTTACTTGAATATGGGCGTTGTTTGGAACGTATGGGCGATGTTGGAACGAAGAGCTATGGGGGCCGAACTTACCAATTTGATCAATTAGTAATGACTAAATCATTTTTAACAACAAAAAAACCAGTTCTATTTCCCCTCGGTTTTTCTGGGATACCATCATTAGATCCTGGTTTCCTTATCATGGTACCACCCTTGAGATGTCTCCTTTCCAACAAAGAGAGAATCGTCAATTTCAGTTCATAAAGGACGAAGTTATCCGAAGTAAGTTAAAAATAAATTTATTACTTCAAACTAAAAATAATTATATCATAACAAAGAAATAAAAACAAATAAACCTAAACTAATAACTAAAATACATTATTAAAAGAAGTCCCTTTAGGCAAGGTACCGAAGATACTGGCAGCGTTCCCCCTTTGGATGGCTAGACTAATAAATAAATTTGTAATCACGCCCAAAAAGTTACCTGCCGGGCGTTTCTTGCCAGATCTTTTGCCCGCGTAAGTAGGTTGAAACAGGCGTAGCTACTTTTATGTTTGACGTTTTAAAGTGATCCTACTAAATATTTTTGAGTTTGAACGTTTACGCGTGCGCCTTACAAGTCGCTGACATCGAGTTTGAATCCTCTCGGTCCCGCACCTTTGACTTAAGGCCGGTTTCAGTAACTGATTTATCCACAGTTTGACATAAATTTAAAATTACTTCTACGGAGCAACACGGACATTGTGAGAAGACTGAAAAGGACAAAACCTTTTGAGTTAGTATAATTGAGTGCAAACAATACGCAGTTCAGTGAGTGCTACCTATAAAGAACACAAAAACAAAGTGCCTTCCCCTTAATAGAGACAATAAGAAAAGTGCTAATGGACACATTCTTAGTTATACTCTACCTAGCAACTAACGTTATATTTAAATTACTTATTAGCCATTATTGGCTAGATTGTAATAGTATAGAAGTATCCGCTTATAAGTAGAAACTTCTTTAAAAAAGAAAACTACTATGAAGCTTATGTCAAATTTCCATCTCCAGTAGGGAAAACCATGGATAGATCGGTTATTGAAACTGGCCGTTAATAAGTTATGTGTGGATCTACCATCGCTCAAAACGGTGAAGGAAAGCGGCATGTCCAAGAACCACAACATTCCAAGGCATGCGACATCTACCAACCCGCACTGGGCCAGAGTGGCGTACTGCAGCCAATATTCTCTCTCTTATAGAAGGCAAGAGTCCCAGCAGTGGGAACGTAGATTGTTAATGGAAATGTGACACTCTCAGGGCTGGGGAGATTCTAATATCTCCAATTAGATTACTTGGTTCACTTTAGTATTTTCTACATCCACCTTGAATGTTTTGTCATTTGCCATCTAATTGATAATACAAACAACTAGGTGATACCTGTTTAGTAATGAAACTGTTGAAATAAAAAAAACATGTTATATTGTGGAGCAAGTTCACTAGAATATAAATATATATATATGCATGATGAGCACGGATATTTGTTCCTGAGTCTTAGATATTTTTATTTATGTGTAAGTATTTATTTCTCTATATAAGTATGTTTATCGACGACCGATATGGCGCAATGGGCGGATAGCCGACTGTGAAGCGTGAGGTCGCGGGTTCGATTCCCGCTACAGGACAAATATATGTACATTGAAAAAAAAAAGCGCAAGTATTTGTTCTGTGTCTGGGTGTTGTGGATCCCCGATCCTCGTAGTTTCTGATACCCTAGATACAGGGAAACCTAGTTAGGGGTCAGAGCCTATGTATGTGATTGTGCGGGCATTATTATATCGTTGTCTAGTACCCATAACACAAGTTTCGAGCTTAATTTGGGACTAGGTCAACTTGTGTGCAATGGTCCCCGATAATTATCTTTTGTTTTTTTTAGTCAGTCTTTCTTTCATTCGTATGTGTTAATGGCTAATAGAAGAAGTTAGCAGGTCACCCGAAAGCCTACGACATGGCGTTACGACCAATAAAGCCAGGACCGACAGCTTGACGTGCCCAATAACGTTTTGTCAGTACCTGCATCAATACATACCAATGTTTCCCGACATCCATATAGCCCATTGTACAATGATGTGTGAGGCGTCATTACTGCACATGTAAGCTATTGTACGCTCTGTGTCGCCCACTGAAAGAGATAACATTATTTTTTATTATAATTGTAATTATAGTGGCAGTGGGCTGGTCATATAAGCCGCAGAACCGACAACCATTTGGGTAGACGTGTTCTTGAGTGGAGACCGCGACTTGGTAAACGTAGTGTAGGACATCCTGTGACAAGGTGGAGCAACGACTTGCGTCGAGTGGCTGGCAGTAGTTGGATGAGAAAAGCTGAAGACCGGGTTCAGTGGCGTATCATGGGAGAGGCCTATGTCCAGCAGTGGACTGATACAGGCTGATGATGATGATGATAATTGTAAACATTTTTGATTCTAAAGCCCAACTAGAGTATGTATTATGGAAACATTTTTTTGTACATTTCTTCTGACTGTATAACTCTTGTGTGTTTCTGAGTCTGTGTGTGCGTGTGTTGTGTGTGTTTGTGTGTGTGAGTAATGCGTGTGTGTGTATGTGTACTGTGCGTCAGATTGGCTTGGCAATAATTAAAATATCTTTAATACTATTGTATGTGTTATTGTCCAATATCATTTTATACTACACAAACAAGGTCGCCAATTCCCTAGTCATAGCATAGCTATTTAGCCTATTTTTTAATAATTTTATACAAAAGAGTAAATAATAAGGTTAAAAAAAATGTAGTCTTAATATCTTACCCAATTGTGCCGAGATCTCAGAGCATAGAACGGATGCCGCTTGATACAGTCCTGCATATGTGTAAATTCCAAAGTCATCCTGCAGTGCTATTCGCTTCGGAAACAGCTGAGCTCGGCGGAATACGGGCACTGCTCCACCTGGTAAACAGACGGACAAAATTATTATTATTTATTTAATAATAGTCGAGTTGGAGGCTGATGTGCCTATATCATGCTGTTTTGAACTTCACTAATGTCTAAAAAATAATTAAAACTGAAGTGCAGGAATAATTTTGGGAGTATACGGAATATATACACTTTCACCCCTAAACTACTGAAAAGTTTTTAATGAAATTTGGTACAGAGATAGTCTAAAGTCTGAGAAAGGACATAGGCTACTTTTTATCGCGATAACTGTACACCACACGGGTGAAACCGCGGGGAACAGCTAGTATCTAAATAATTAAACAAACTTACCAAATTTGATGTCCTGATTGAAAGAGTTTACGAGGTCTGTGTTCACCTCTTCCTTCACAGCCGTACCGGTAACTGATCTATACACAGAAATACCAGCAGGCCTACGAAAAAGCCGGTTTAGGATTCGTATGGAACGAAACCCAACATCCATGGTTAGATAGCGAAACTGTGACCTTTCGTGAGCTGCTTGACGTGATGTGACTGATAAAAACGTTTACGAATATATTTTTAAGCAAGGCAGCAAGAAATGGATAAGATCACTTGAGGAATCGGTAATCTAGATCCCGATACCGAGATTGTTATCAATATCATTATCAAATCACAGGACAGGGGGGGACGGGGGGATATGCAAGGACGTGTATGTCAACTGTCATCTTGCCAGCTAATCTGTCATACACTCATCATTTTTCTATCTCAATGTACACTCATACAGCACTAATTTCTTATCTGTCAGTGTCATCAGATTGTATCTATCTATCATAGTGATGGGCCAATTCGATATAAATTCAACTCGAGCAAACTCGACCTCCACATAACTCGACTAACGCCCGAACTTAATAATCGATCCTGATCTGTTATCCGCGGTTTTGGATTGATATGTCATGTCATAATATGTGATTTTAGTAGTAATCTGTCAAGCCCTAGTACCAAAATGACTTTTAGTATTATGCCATGACATATCGATCCAAAACCGCGGATAACGGATCGGATCGGTTATTAATTTCGGACATAAATCAATTCAAAATGGCAGGACAAGGAAAGAAATGTTTTTTTGATACCGCATAATCATAACATATCATATACATATCATATCGCATAACTATTGAACTGATTAAAATGAAACCTATTATGTGGGTGGGCAGCTGGCTGATAACTTAGACTAAAACATAATTATACTACATTTTTACACTGAAATTCTTATGTTGGTCTTGAATTACGCGGGTGAAACCTCGATTTACCCGTCAGCTTTTGAACTCGAGTTCGTGAGGTCTGAGTCTGAGTGACTGGAGTCATTTCGAGTTGAGCGCAACTCGAACTAATTTGAACTGCAAACTCGAGTTGTCACATCTCTAATCAATCTGTATTCTGTAATCTGTGATGAATTTGAAGAAGCAAGTTTTGCGAATTTGATATCTTCAAAAATAAATAAATAAAAAATATTATTATAGTGGCGAGTGACTGAATTTCGAAATGAAATATCATCCAAGTTTACCAATGCTTGTTCATTATCTTTAATCTATTAATTACCGTTAAAAATGGTTGTTAACGCGCCAGATTCGCCTGTACAGGCTGAAGTGATATTTGTGATAGAAGCCACAGCGGCCAATGGGGCGTACATAAATGAGTTAAAAACTAATTACATTATACCTACACTCGAGTAAGTGGCCCAAAAACTACCTATAACATTTAAATTATTACTTTCATACTCATTAACAGCCTATGTCAATGCACTGTTGGACATAGGCTTCTCTCAAGGGACACTGCTGAGCCCGGTCTCTGGCTCTTCTCACCAAACTACTGCCAACTTGGCGCAAGTCCTCGCTTCACCTAGTGACAGAGGGTCCTACACTATGTTTGCCGATGATAACTTTAAAGTCTGCAAAATAAACGATTGTGGCAAATTACTTACTCCGATGGCTCAGCGACCTAAAGTGTGTCTTGGCCTCCGAAATTAGAGACCGCCACTCTTCTCTATCTTGAGCGATTTCAGCCCAGTTCAGTCTGGAGTTCGCATATGTGTTCCCAATTAGTTATCTTAAATACGCGCACCTTTTAAATCAAACGCTGCGCACCACTTCCTGGCTTCTAGATTGGTGCACAACAGGAACAGACTACCAAAAGACATTGTGTCAGCACCTTCAGTGAATTCCTTTAAAAGCAGACTGGACAAGTGGTTGCGAACGAACAATGCTTCCTTGCTACAGAATTGACGTTTCTCTGCACTTTTGGACATTGCTATAATTCAACACAGCATGATATAGGCACATCAGCCTCAGGCTGCTCACCTATTACCAAATAAATAAAATGAAATATTCAATTTCCAGATACTTTCATGGCGGTGCATTAGAGGAGGGTGGCGGCAGTGGCTCAGTATACTGCATAGTGATGTACAGATCAGCGGACTGCCACCCAGGCGTGCCCGTAGCCACCGCTGGACCCTTCAACACGCCACAGAGTGTGTTAGAAGCTATAGATAAGATACAGTATGTTTTGAATACCATCAAAGAGTTAATGTATGCATAAACAAAAATGCATAATATTTTGTGTATAGTTAAAGAGAAATAATATTTTTGAATATCAAGAACTACTCAGGATTTTGAATTTCAACAGTCTAAAATTCTAGACTGCAATGTCACCCCGAGATATTTTTAAGCTACAACATTCTCCAGCACTATCAAAGTCAATATTTTAATTCACAGATTCATAGGAGGCCATGCAGAGAGCAAAGCATGCGTAACAGAAGCCCTTACGACAGCGTTGGCGTGCTTCGATGAACTAGGCAGAACGGACACACCAACACATGTGCTGTTGATATGCTGTTCACCTCCGTACTTGGCATACGCTGGGGGAATGGTGCCACCAGGTACGATGTAGTACAGGTTGGATTTTTAGGATGGGATTGGAATTCAACACCAATTAAATGTGACAAAGGAATTTATGGTGTAGAGAAGGAAGAATGAGCTCTACTATTGCAACGGTGCTGGGTCACCGTGGTAGACGGCCCATGCTCTCTCTCTCTTTGAGAGAAAGCTAGCTTCCCAGCAGTGGAGCATAATAGGCTTATGATGACAATGACTCACAAAACGGGCCCCCAATAATGACTATTATTACAATCAGTTGCGATGTTGGCCGAACAGTTAGGCGTGCGACTTACAAGACGCCGACACCGAGTTCGAATCCTCTCGACCGCACCTATGACTTAATAAGTTATGTGCGTCTTTGCCATCACACAAAACGGTGAAGAAAAACGTCGTGAGGAAACCGGCGTGCCCAAGAACTGCAACATTCAAGGGCATGCGACATCTACCAACCCGCACTGGGCCAGCGTGGTAGATTACAGCCCATACTCTCTCTCTGAGAGAAGGCCAGAGTCCCAGCAGTGGGAACGTGAAAGGCTGATAATGATTACAATCAGTTGGTACAGTTCAGTTCAATTCGAAATGAGGTGATCCGTCGAGAACTAAGGTGTCACCACCACAGAATTAGCAAGCTATATAAGCTGAAGTATAAGCAGCAGGACCGATAACTGTTGGTGTAGATGTGTTCTTGAGTAACCGCGACTGGGCAAACGTAGTCTACGACACTCTGCGGCTAAGTGGAGCGAGGGATTGCGCCGAGTGGCTCGCAGTTGTTGGAGCCGATGACCGGGCTCAGTGGCATACTTGGGAGAGGCCTACATCCAGCAGTGGACTGATACAGGTTGATGATGATGTTGATGGTACAGTTATCGAGTCGCGCAGGGTCCCCGGCTACAGCGGAGCAGGCTGCGCGGCTGCTAGGCGAGCGCGGCGTGCAGGTCTCCATAGCGTCAGCTCGGCGCGCGCCGGCGCTGCACGCGCTGTACGAGGTGGCGGGCGGGGACGTGCTGCAGCCGAGGAACTACGCCAAGGAGCCGCGCCACCTGGTTCTGCTGCGGGGGTACAGCCTCAAGGAGCGCCCGCCCAGCCCCGCGCCTCCGCCCGCGCCCGATCTAGTGCAGCCGGATGTGTACGGGTACGTGGGGACACACACTCTCTCTCTCACAGTCTCACACACATACACACACATACTTGACTTACAAGGTTGATTTTGTCATAGCTGAAAGAGATTATAGACCCAAGTTTTGCACATTAAATAGGCTGTATTATTGTGTGCAGGCAAGGCCGCGGCGTGCCGGTGGCGGTGGCTGCGAGCGTGCGCGGCGCCCCCGGGGGCTTCCCCCGCGGGGCGGCCCGCGGCGGCAGCTGGCTGCCTCCGCCGCGGCAACAGCTGTACGCGACCAACTCGGCGCTCCTCACGCAGCTGGCGCAGCCCTCCTACCCGCCGCCCGCGCTCCCCCCGCAGGTACCCTCCCCCCCCGCGGCGGAAGCTGGCTGCCTCCGCCGCGGCAGCAGCTGTACGCGACCAACTCGGCGCTCCTCACGCAGCTGGCTGCCTTTTTATACAGCCACTGTCAAATCATGGCGTAAAATTGTAATTAAAAGATACTGCCTGGTAAAATGCCACAGAAAAGAAAAAGAAGGGACAGCGGCAATTCGAACTTCTTACCAATATTTTAACATTTATTTTCCTCATATTCGAAATGAAAAGGAGAGTTCAGGGTGTTAACATCTTCCCTTGTGCAACGATCAACTATTACATTTTTAGAAAACAAACAGTCTTAATCAAAAAAGTATCTTTAAACTGCTAATTCTGACTAGCTCGCCTTTGCAGGGTAATCACCAACGCATGCCGGGCATGGTGAGCCCCGCGGCGTCGACGTCGGGCGCCGGGCCCGCGGGCGCGGCCCCCGGGGCTCCGCAGGCGGCCCTGCAGCGCAGCTACATATGGAGCGGCGTCATAGAGTGGATGGAGAAGGGCAAGCTGCCGGGGGACCAGCAGAAGACGTCGAAACATTTGCCCTGTCAAGTAAGTCGGAGCATTCATTCGGGACATTCATAACGACCCAATGTAGTTTAGTCGAAGTCAAAGTCAATAGTTAATTATTCAATAGGATACATTGCGATCGTAGCTAGTTTTAAGTTTTAAAACTCAAAACTAGCTACGCCTGTTCCAACCTCCTTACGCCGGCAAAAGAACAGGCAAGAAACGCCCGGCAGGTAATTTTTTTGGCGCGATCACATTGACAATTTTATTCTTATTACTAATTGATTGAATTGGAGCGAGTTCACTAAAACCCCAAGTTATTTTTTTGTCATCTAATGGTCCGATATTTTTTAATTAGCTTTACTAATAAGATTTCTCTTGTTTGGTTGTACACATTGGGATATGGGAACATGAATATTAATGATTTGCGGGATCACAACCAAAGCAGACCAGACCCCACAAGCAGCACCCGTTCACGAGTTGACGCATGTGCCAGCCATCGCTCTCCTCGACCATATGAGAGGGAAGAGGGCGACCCGACACACGACGCCGCCGCAAGCAAAGTCACTGACGTGAGCATGACTGTTTTGGCTGTTTACCGAAAATGGTTAGAATAGGGGAAATAGGGAGAATAGATAGATAGAAAGAAAGATAGATAGATTAACTACAATCCCAAGCTTGTTTGTCATCTAAATAGTCCGATATTTTATAATAAGCTTTACTAATAAGTCCACGTCAAATCCCAAATATCCCCCCTTAGACACGTCCTTGACCTCAAGGTTATTATCCAGGTGTCAGCCAGCACGAAGGACATCGAGCCCGAGCTCAAAGTGGACACGTGGCCCAACAAGCTGCTGATGCAGCTGATGCCGAAGCAGCTGATCAGCTCCATCGGCGGGCAGTACCTGAAGGACAGCAAGTCGGTGCTGTTCCATCTGCAGCCGAGCGAAGCGCTGGACGCGCTCACCAAAGTCATGGTCAACGGGTTTGTGAGTACCACCTTAATTTATTTTTTTACTAGTTATTCACCGCGGTTCCAGCCACGTCTGCCTGTTATAAATAAAAAGAAAATATACTTATATGTATATATATAAAAAGTGTTATAAATAAATAATTTGTATTTGTTATACCGCAGGAACCTTTTTCTAGGATAAATGTAGCCTATGTGTTAATCCAGGGTATAAGCTATCTCTATTCCAAATTTCACTTAAATCCGTTCAGTAGTTTTTGCGTGAAAGAGTAACAAACATCCATCCATCCATCCATACTCACAAACTTTCACGTTTGTAACGTTAGTAGGACTAGCGGCGCCCCCCGATTTCACCCGCGTCTTCCCATTATCCCGCAGGAACCTTTTTCGCCATCATATCCTTGAATTTGTTTTACGGTACAGATACAAAATATTAATATTTATATTTTTTTTAAAATCAGTATTATTTTACAAATATTACGCTTGACTGATCATTTCGGAATTAAAAACATTACTTTTAACTAGGGGGCGTCCATTAATTACGTGAGATGTTCTAGGAGGGGAGGGATTCAAGCCAAATCTTTCCGGTAATATTGCGTGAAAAATATTTTTTGTTTGATATATATATTCATTATTGTATTTTGTGATTGTGATTTTAAATTACGGTAATATTTACAAATACTATATAGTCTTTGCTAGTCTTCAAGAAAAATAATAGAACATGTTGTTTTTTTTTTTTATCAATAATCAACACGTTTACAGCCCAAATAGAAGTTTTGTAGAATCTCGCGTGAGATTAGAGGAGGGGGGAGGGAGTTGAGGAAAATCTTAAGATATCTGACCAAGGGGGCAGTGGGGGGGGGGGGTCGAAAAATTCTCAAAAATGCCTCACGTAATTAATGGACGCCCCCCTACATATTAGACTTTTTTGTGATTAGTATCCGATTGTCTATTGTTGTTGTGACTTGTCCCCAGGCGGGCTGCGTGCACTTCTCTCCAATGTCGTCGCCCCCTCAATGCGACATCAAAGTGCTAATTCTTCTCTACACACCGGACAAGAAGGCCTACTTGGGATTCATTCCCAACAACCAGGCCACATTCGTCGACAGACTGAGAAAGGTCAGTAGTGTATGTAAAATATACTTAATATATATTTTATTGATGTGTGCGTGTGTGTGAATGTGTGCGTGCGTGTGTGTGTGTGAATGTCTTTTGTTTTGCCACAGATATTATTAGTATTTTATTTGAAACTAGATGCGCCCCGCGGTCACACCCGCGCGGACTGCAGTTTATCGCAATAAAACGTATAACCTACAATTCTGTAATATCCAAATTTTATTACCTTCCTGGCAACTTTTTCCATTTATTTAATATTATAAGAACCTTCTCCTGGCAATAACAAACACAACAAATCGGTCCAGCCGTTCACGCGTGATGGCGTGACCAAGGGAAATATTTTTGTATATAAGATTTTATATGTATATGTACGTATTCTATATAGACGACCGATATGGCGCAATGGGCGGATAGCCGACTGTGAAGCGTGAGGTCGCGGGTTCGATTCCCGCTACAGGACAAATATTTGTGCATTGAAAAAAAAACGCAAGTATTTGTTCTGTGTCTGGGTGTTGTGGATCCCCGATCCTCGTAGTTTCGATACCCTAGATACAGGGAAACCTAGTTAGGGGTCAGAGCCTATGTATGTGATTGTGCGGGCATTATTATATTATTATTCTTGTTATAAATGCAGTAATTTTAAGAAATAAATTCTACTAAAACTAATACTAAGTAGAGGTAAAATGTTAATACCAATAAATACGACACAATCATATACTATCTGTCATCACAAGTCATCAGTAGGAATAAGGTTATCTGAAAGAGATCGCTCTAAGCCATAAGACTGCTTCAAGCTATAAGACCGCACTGCACTGACAGTTTTGGTTTATTTGTCTGTATGTTTTGTGTGTACAATCTTTATCTTTCAACATCATATAATCCCTGACAAGAGTTTCCTATACACACACACATACACATTTTTCTCTGTGTGTATGCATGCGTGCGAGTGTGTTTAGAATAGATATTGGTGTCGATTCGGTTTTGCATTCTCTAAAACTGAACTAAGTTAAAGTTTGACAGGCCTAATAGTATTGCTGTCTTTTTAAAGACCTATCAAACTTAGTTTAGTTTTAGAGAACGCGAAACCGAATCGACGCCTTAGAAACACTAACACTTAGCGGTAATCGAAACCCGGATGTCACGCTTCGGAGTCCCCCTTGTCCCACATCCGTCGCCAAAAGAGCCGTGGTCGTGCCGTTGCAGCAGACAAGCGTTGTTTCCGCAGGTGATCCAGCAGCAGAAGATATCGCAGATCATCAACAAGCAGCTGCCGACGGCGGTCAGCTCGGCCGGCGGGATGGCGCCCAACATGCCGCAAGCCGCTATGGCAGGTATATACGCCATAATGGTTGAATTTTTCTATATCTTTACTTCTCACATTGTAGCCACAAGTCCAGTTGTCTGGAGTAGTAGTGTAGCAGCGCTGGATTTACTCTGATGGCTCAGCAACCCAAAGTGTGTCTTGGTCTTTGAAAAGAGAGAGCGCTACTCTTTCCCTCACGATAAATACGATAAATATAAATAAGTACAGTCAACAACAAAAGTAGCTGAACAACAAACAAACACAACTGAATAAATAAAAATCCGATTACCTTCATCATCTTAAACACCAACCTTATACCTTATTTTTATTAATTATATTTATTAGGGACAATAAACAGTAATACAGTACATAATATTAAGTAATATTAGATACAAATAACTGTATCACCCACAGCATAGGCCACCGTTTACTATAATTAAATAAAATCTTTGCTGAGCGGTTAACAAAAAAAAAGTAACTAACTAACTGAGATGGCGCAACAAAAAAAAAGTAAAGGAAGCATTATGTATTTATGTAAAGTAGGAGTAGAAGCTAACAATAACAACACTAAACCATAGAATGAAACATTTTTTTATTGACCGCATCTTCACTTAACATCATGTGTTTTATGTTGTGGTCAAACGCTACCTTGTAAAATGTTGAAAAAAAAAGTATTACTAAAACAAACTTCGTAAATCTAAAATATATACAACTCAAAGGTGACTGACTGACATAGTGATCTATCAACGCACAGCCCAAACCACTGGACGGATCGGGCTGAAATTTGGCATGCAGGTAGATGTTATGACGTAGGCATCCGCTAAGAAAGGATTTTGATTAATTCTACCTTCAAGGGGATAAAATAGGGGATGAAAGTTTGTGTGAAACTTTGTCAATTTTAAACCGAATCGGGCTGAGACTTTGCATGCATAAAGCTGTAGCCCACGCGGGTGAAACCGCGGGGAATAGCTAGTAGTATATTCAGCTAATTTTGTCGTTGACTGTACGCTGATAACAGAGATGCATTAACGTTGCCCTTGTACAATGAAAGCCCAATCTCCCAGCGACCACAAATTTATCCCAATCCTTTTCTACTTGATTGGATAGGACAGTGTTGAACTGATGGAGGTGTTTCCAGGTTCGTCCGGAATGTCCCAGCCGGGCATGTCCGCGGGGGGCGGCATGGGCGGCGGCATGAACTCCGCGATGGGCCAGGTTGGCCAGGTGGGGCAGGTGGGCGTCCCACAGCTGGGCGCGCCGTCCCAGAGCATGGTGCAGCCGCAGATGCAGCAGCATAATCAGGTTAGGACACTTCTTGCCCTGCAGTGCGATTGTTCACTCGGAATGATTCCGTGTCGGATTCGACGTCACTTTCGCTTCACGGAAACGTTTTCCGAGAGCAAATAGGTGTCGGAAACTTTGCTGTGATTGAACACCTGGTTTGTTAAATTAAATGCCAGTTTCTGAATTCAGATTTGTGATCATGCATAGTCCAATCTATTTGGGGCTCGGCGTTGAATGTATTTTTCTTCCAAATCATTTATTGTCAAATTATGTGGGCAATAGATCTTACATTTAAAATTAAGGTATCAAGTAAAAAGTTAAACTGTTAAAGGAGAAGGGAGTTTATGGTTTTCAATAATTTTGAAATGTCTGGATACTGGAGCAGTATATTTTTTTCAGGAAAAAAGCAGCCTGTATTGGGTTTCTGTAGTGTATAACATTATGTAATATCTATTTTGGAAATTTTAAACAGAATCAGTCATGGTCCTTTTTTAAAAAAATCCAAGTAAAATCCAGACGTTTGGTTGTGAAAAAAAGACAAACCCAGCAGACAGGTTCCATTTACCATTTTAATATCTGAAGATAGAGCACACTCGCACGTCAAACTCCTCTCACCGTTAAAACCCCATCGTTCCAGGGTATGATGATATCAGGCGGCATGCCCGGCCAGGTGGGCGGCAAGGGCCCCCGCCCCAACCAGCTAGACGGGCTGGAGGCGGCGCGGCAACAGAACTTGGAGCGGATACAGAACCTGCAGCAGACGCTGGAGGCGGCGCACCAGCAGGAGGCGCAGTTCAAGTCGCAGATGGACATCATGTCGCATCTGCACGCCGCGCAGCAGCAGGAGCAGCACTACAAGCAGCTGGAGGTGAGTGGAGGGCTGCCTCATGTCGCACCTGCACTGCAATCAGCAGGAACAGCACTACAAGCAGCAGAAGCAGCACTACAAGCAGCTGGAGGTGAGTGGAGGGCTGCCTCATGTCGCACCTGCACTACAAGCAGCTGGAGGTGAGTGGAGGGCTGCCTCATGTCGCACCTGCACTACAAGCAGCAGGAGCAGCACTATAAGCAGCAGGAGCAGCACTGGAGGTGAGTGGAGTGCTGTTTAGAGCGCATGCAGCGCTGCAGCGCACACTGGGATCATGTCGCACCTGCACTACTAGGCTTCAAGCAGCTGGAGATTGAGAGAGAGACAGTTGAGCTGACAAAATAACATTAAGCATCTTCTTATATTTAAAAGCAGAGCTCTTGTCGGTGGAGTACTTTCCATCTCGTCCTGTCATCTTTTTGACCTCTTGGTACGACATGACGTCGATCCTTTCTTTCGCTTGGTCTATGTATGTTCTTCTCGGTCTACCTCTTCCTCTCTTCCCTTCTACTTTTCCTTCTAAGATGGTTTTCATATATTCGTCATGACGTGGCCAAACGTCTTTCCACTTCTTATCTCTATTGTTAGATTTGTTCCTGATTCGTCATACTCCTAATTGGTCATATTCCTAATTCGTCACATTCCTGATTCGTCACATTCCTAACTCGTCATTGTACAGTCAAATGAAATCGCGAACACGTGCACATGCACACCTAAGCTACATTTTTTATCAAACTTGTTATAACTCAAATAAAAAATAATTATTAGAATTAGGTTTTATAACGGGATAATTACCATGTATTTGTTTTTGTTTGAGTTCTCGATATTTCGGCACTGTTGCAAGCGCCATGATCACGAGAATACTAAAAGTTTTTGCGGGTAGGATTGTTGATGTTATAACGGGCAGACGTATCTATCTACCCGCTTCCTCACACGTTTTTTGCTTACGATGACATTACCATTTTCACACAAGTCACTCGCAACTCGATTCAAATCTCGACACACAAAACTCACGGTATCCCCTCGCGAGCTATGACAGGTGCTTTTTCTGCTGTCACACAACCGCACCACTGGATTCCAGGCACTCGACAGTTGAAACCCGTCCTCTCGATTAAAGTTCTTATACTTGGTTATTTCTATCGCTTCTCTAACCAATCGAGGTATATAGTGGCGTTCTGTCGAGATTACCTGAGGGTTATGCAACTCAATCCAGTGGTTGGTGCCCGCCTCCAGAAGGTGTTTCGCTATCGCTGACTTTTGTGTGTCATTATTTTTCACCGCCTTAATATGCTCCTTAGTCCTTGTAGCAATAGTACGCTTGGTCTGACCAATGTAGTTCACTCCTTTTAAGAAAATATCACAGTATCTGAGGTCGCCGAAAGACAATTTTCCCTTGGAAAAACCAGGTGTCTACAAAATTGACTGTAGCTGTGGTAGCTCCTACATTGGTCAGACCAAGCGTACTATTGCTACAAGGACTAAGGAGCATATTAAGGCGGTGAAAAATAATGACACACAAAAGTCAGCGATAGCGAAACACCTTCTGGAGGCGGGCACCAACCACTGGATTGAGTTGCATAACCCTCAGGTAATCTCGACAGAACGCCACTATATACCTCGATTGGTTAGAGAAGCGATAGAAATAACCAAGTATAAGAACTTTAATCGAGAGGACGGGTTTCAACTGTCGAGTGCCTGGAATCCAGTGGTGCGGTTGTGTGACAGCAGAAAAAGCACCTGTCATAGCTCGCGAGGGGATACCGTGAGTTTTGTGTGTCGAGATTTGAATCGAGTTGCGAGTGACTTGTGTGAAAATGGTAATGTCATCGTAAGCAAAAAACGTGTGAGGAAGCGGGTAGATAGATACGTCTGCCCGTTATAACATCAACAATCCTACCCGCAAAAACTTTTAGTATTCTCGTGATCATGGCGCTTGCAACAGTGCCGAAATATCGAGAACTCAAACAAAAACAAATACATGGTAATTATCCCGTTATAAAACCTAATTCTAATGATTTTGACCATGGTAGTTTAAAACAGTATAAAAAATAATTAACAGCTGATATATCTTTTAGATTTTAATTAAAATATTTTTTAAGATTAAACTGAAATTAATAATAAAGGCACACTTTCTTCGTATTAAATAACCAAGGCATAGAAAATAATTTATATAAAAAATTATACAAAAGAGGTTCTACTTACCACAGAAGATTTCTACAATAAGTTTGTGCAGTCAAATGTACATGGTATGACGAGTTAGGAATGTGACGAATCAGGAATGTGACGAGTTAGGAATATGACCAATTAGGAGTATGACGAATCAGGAACAAATCTATTGTTGTACGTTGTAACGTTCTTTTTTGAACTTCTTGGTTGGTTTTCTTTTTGCATCAACCCAATGATATCGTTTTCCAGGAGCAACGCAAGCATCAGTTGCAGCAACAGCTGCAGCAGCAGTTGCGCGGCGCCGGCGTGGGCGCGGGACACTCGCAGCGGATCCTGCGCCCGATACATCACCCCTCCAACCCTGGCCTGAGGCATCTACTGCAGCAGGTATGACAGAATGTACCACTTTTATAAGCGAACGGCGAAGGAGTGGAACACCTTGCCGGTGACCTTGTTTCCCCATATGTAGGGTCAAAAAATCCTGTAGTTCGTGTGACGTAATTTATGGATGGCCTGAAAGATGTGACTAATTATTTAATAAAATGCTTTTTAATCCCCGACGCAAAAAGAGGGGTGTTATAAGTTTGACGTGTCTGTCTGTCTGTCTGTCTGTGGCACCGTAGCTCGCGAACGGATGAAGCGATTTCAATTTAGTAATTTTTTTGTATGAAAGGTGAGTTACGGGCGAGTGTTTTAAAGCTATTTTTGATGAAAATGAATGAAATGAAGATGTTGGAGGTTTTTTTTAATTTAAAATTTATAGTTATTACTAAAATTGTTAATCGATATAGTTTGTCTTTTGTTAATTTGCATTCTAAAAGCTGGTTTGTTACTATTAATTTTACTTTAGACCAGGGTTTCTTAAAGTTGGTCTAGAGACCCCGTCAGGGGTCCGTGGCAGCTCAGTTATCCACTAACATTATATATTAGGAAATTGAGTATTCTCACTCGTGATAACTTTATTATTAATACATTTGAACTACCAATGAAAGTGTTCTACAGGTGTCCCTGAACATTTTACAATTGGGTATTTTACACTCAATTTAAAAAAGTGTCTCATTGAGATATTATAGTACTAGTAAGCCACTGAAAAATTCACAAAATTTTTATTCAATCGTTATGTGCCTTAAAAATGCATTTAAATTTCGCGCGTAAACGCTAGTCGCAGTTGACGCCATATTGCTCTGTGGTCATGACGTCAGTCGGATATGTAAACAAAAGGTACGCTGATAGTAGACAGATGACACTTCCTAAGTTTACCTATCCGTATGACGTAATAACATGGCGACTGCTATTTAAATGGTGTTTTCAAACAGATTAAAAAGACTGAAACTTTTGAAATCAATTTTAAAATTTATTTTGTTATTTTATGAACTAAAACTTTCGATTTCCGACTGCTTTTTGCCTACGCTATCAATAATATGTTATTAGAATTTTTCACAAATAGAGTAAAATACCCTATTTGGAATGTGGTCCATGACTGCCGAAAGTTAAGAAACCCTGCTTTAGAAGTTTAGACCCATAATCACCTGTGTCACAAATAAATACCTTGATTTGATCTGGAAAGTTTAGTTTGTTCAGCGATTTATGACTTTCACCCAACGTTAGAAGGTGTATTTTTCAGTGTAACAATAATAGAATTAGCTAAGAATAAAGTATGTTTATCGATATAATTTCGTCCTTGCTTACTTGTTAACAAAACACTTTTCACCTTACGTTTCTTTTTTCATGTGCTGGGCGTTTCCAAGTTGTTTGGTAGAGACATATATATATATATTGTACAAATTAATTTTTGGTAAAATCTAGCGGTGATCGGTCATGACTGTCCAATGGGGTAAATGAAACAGCCGTTGTACCCGGAACGCTTTTGAGCAATTTATTCAACATCGCAAAAAACCTCATACAAAATCAGGAAAATCTTACCACCGCGAGCTAACTCGACGCGAACGCCATCTAGTTTTATAATTTAGAACTAAAACCCAAACGAAGTCTGTTTCGGTTTGGACATACCGCCCACCAAGGACCAATGGTCCTTCTCACAGTGTAATGAAAAAGATAATGAATCGATACAAGGTGACATGGTAAGATTTAGGCTTAAATAATGTGAATATGCAAATCCAGAATCTAACTCTACGAATTAACAATGTGATGATAAACAATAAAAAAAACGAATTTAGATGTTACCTAGTTACATGGATATAAAATAACACTATAAACAATATCTTTGAACCTTCTGTGGACTGTAAACATTAGGTGAGCACTTGGCAGATTTAACAAAACTAAATACAACTTATAAATTGTTAACTAGGAACATCAACAGAACATTTAACCATGAAAACTAGTGATTAAACTACTAGTTTTAAGATAAACAATAAAATAACAATGTAAAAGAAATACAATTTTTAAATCTATTTATTAACAGGCAAAAGACATAGCTTGGAAGTTGGTCGCTGAATCAGCGAATTTTTATGACGTAATGTCACAACTCTCGTGATGTTATCCTTACCGGGATGAACGTCTACCACCAAACCATAAAGCCATTTGGCCGGAGGCAAGTTGTCCTCTCTGACCAAAACAACGTCACCTATCCTCAGTTCTGCAGACTTGGTCTTCCATTTATATCTTTGGAAAAAACCTGTCAAATATTCTTGAGACCAACGTTTCCAGAACTGTTGCACCATTCTCTGTGTAAGTTGCCAACGACGTAAACTACTTGTCTGTAGCTGATCATAATTGTGATCAGGAGCAATCAGCAAAGATTCACCTACCAAAAAGTGACCAGGCGTCATTGGTACAGGATCGTCCGGATCTGTGCTTAACTGAGATATCGGTCGCGAATTCAGGCATGCCTCAATTTGCGATAGCACAGTAGTCATTTCCTCGTACGTTAAAGTTGAGTCAGCTAGTACTCGCCGAATGTGATGTTTTGTGCTTTTTATCCCTGCCTCCCACAATCCACCGAAATTTGGAGCATGAGGAGGGATAAACTGCCATTCGGTACCGTTATTGGCCAATGAAGACGCAACTTCACTAGAGAATGAAGAGCGCTCGCTTGACAATAAGGTCTTTAGCTCTCTAGCTGCTCCTACAAAATTGGAGCCATTATCGCTCCAAAGCTGAACACAGCGTCCTCTTCGAGCGATAAAACGCTTGAACGCAGACAGGAACCCTTCAGTGGTGAGATCAGACACAGCTTCGATATGAACTGCTCGTGTCGCCATACATACAAATAGGCATATATAACCTTTGTACGATCGTTGACCTCTACCCTTTGATACTCTCATATTAATGGGCCCTGCATAATCCACACCTGAATGCAGAAACGGTTTATGAGAAGTCACGCGGCAAGATGGTAACTGACCCATCAACTGAGTTCTTGTTTTTGCTGCATTACGAACACAAGGTACGCATTCGTGAATGTGTGAACGGACTAAATTCTTTAATTTAGTGACCCAATACCTTGAACGAATGTAATTACAGGTCAATTGTTGACCGCCATGCATTGTCTTCTCATGTGCATCGGCTACTATAAGCCTGGCAAGAGGCGTCTCTCCAGAAATTATGATGGGATGTTTGCTGCTATCAGGTAAGTCCGAATTTTCTATTCTTCCTCCAACTCTTAATATTCCATTTTTATCTATAAACGGGTTTAAAACCGATATTTTACTCTTTTTATTAACCATTTTATGTTTCAGGAGGCTGGTGATATCGTCGTGGAACGAGTGAAGCTGGTGCTGTCGAACACAACAGGTAAGTGCGTTTTGAATTTCCGTAGCGGTAAGGTAAGGTAATGGTTTGCTTTTTGTTTCAGCAGGATCCCTTAGCCGCAGAAATCTTCGACAATACGCTACAACTCTAACCACCTTCCGTAGAGATGAAAATTTGGAACAAACTTCCACCTCCTGACAGCTCTCCACGGATGAGGTATGTACCTTTACAACTCGCGTTTCCAAATCAGTTTTGGTGCAAATGGAACGTGGTTTCACATACTCTATGCTACCTTTCTGTAACCAGTCAGGACCGTTTCTCCATAATTTGTTGTCGACCAATTCGGCAGCTCGTATTCCGCGCGATGCGCAGTCAGCCGGGTTCTCTTTAGATTGCACATAAGACCACTGAGATGCATCTAAAGTTGTCAGTATTTCTGAAGTTCGGTTGGCTACGAAGGTTTTCCACCGACTTGGATGATCGCTCAACCATGCCAGAACTACAGTAGAGTCGGTCCAGGCATGTAAGTCAGCCTTAGCAACCTTCAAGACTTCAGCTACTTCTAACACTAGCTTCGTAGCTAGCACAGCTCCGCATAACTCCAGCCGCGGTATCGAGATCTGCTTGATGGGAGCGACCTTTGTTTTGGCTGTTATCAGGTGAGTGTGAATTGTACCATCTATAGCTATACATCTTAGGTAAACTACTGCTGCGTAAGCGGCGTTACTCGCATCGCTAAAAACGTGTAACTCCACCTGAGTATCGTCATCAGTCCTGTGAACCCAACGAGGAATGTGAAAGTTCACTAATTTTACTAATTCCTCTCGATAGAGTTTCCATTCTCGCAAAAGTTCATCAGGTAATCTGTCGTCCCAGTCTAGTCCAGTTATCCACAATTTTTGGATGAATATTTTAGCAGTTATGAGGCATGGTGATATCCAGCCAAGCGGGTCGTACAGGCGGCAGATTTCAGAAATAATTCCTCTTTTTGTTTCAGAGACAGAAGAATCGGCCGACAAATTGATACTGTAGCCAAATTCATCAGACCGGCGATTCCATGCAAGACCTACCACTTTCGTAATATCATCTTCCCTAAATTCTCTGTCCTGTCCATTATTCTCCTTTCCTGTTTCTAGTAATCCTCTCCTGTTACTGTCCCACTTCTGCATCATAAATCCTCCCTTTTCCAGCAATCCATTCATTTCTTCATATAACTTTACTGCTTCTGTTTCAGATTGACAACCAGTTAGAAGATCATCCATGTAGAAGTCCGTTTGGACTCTACTAGCCGCAAGCGGGAAATTATGACCTTCATCCGTGGCAACCTGCTGCATAGCTTTGACAGCTAAGTAGGGGGCACATGAAGTACCGAAAGTAACCGTCAATAGTCGGTAATCTCTTATTTTCTCATTGGCGTCTTCTCTCCAAACTATCCTTTGATAGTCCACATGTTCCTCAGCTACTCTAACTTGCCTATACATTTTAACAATGTCGGCTGTGAGGCATATGGGATATAACCGCCAACGCATGATTATGTGTCGTAGCTCTGGTTGTAAGGTTGGACCTACCATCAACGTGGAATTCAACGACACTACTCCATTAGCACTCTTATCTGAGGCGTTGAAAACTACCCTGGTTCGTGTCGTGGTTTTGTCCAACCTAATAACAGCATGATGTGGCAACCATACCTTTCCGTTCAAATCAGCTGAGTCATTGCATACTTCCTCCATATGACCTAAAGAGAGGTATTCTTTTAACACCTGAGAATAATCCTCTTTCTGATCTGGATTTTTAGCCAGCCTCTTCTCCAGACTGAGCAGTCGCTTCACGGCAATGGATCGTGTATCTCCATACTCACGCAAAGTGTTCGAACGAAATGGCAATTCTACCACATATCGACCGGTTTCATCTCTGCACATCGTGGCCTTGAAATGCTCTTCGCAAGCTTCTTCTTCCGGAGTTAAGATTTTACCCTTCATCGAACTAGGTTCGGCTTCAAGCTCCCAGAATTTCTTAAGAAGGTCATTCTCTTCCAGTTTGACATGCAGATTCAGGATCACGTTATGACAATTTTGTTCATTTTCAGCATAGCCACCGACTCTACCCGACAAAATCCATCCAAGGTAAGTATCCTGCGCAATAGAAGAACCAGTAGGACTTTTGATTAAGCCCTTTTTCAGAATACTACAGTACACCTCAGAACCTAATAAAATATCAATTTTATTAGGTGCATTATATTGCGGGTCAGCCAGTTTGAGGCTACCTAATTCTGCCCAGTCAGGCAGAACGAATCTTTTTTCTGGCAAGATCGATGTTACGGTATTAAGCACATGGGCTTGTACCTGCAATTTAAAGGTAGGATCACAGAGTGACTGAATATTGACCATAACCATATACTTTGAGGTTAAGCCACTCTGACTACCACCTAAACCTGAAATACAGCTTTTAGCTGCTATCTTATTCAGCCGTAATAATTGTACGGCTGCTTCAGATATGAAAGACGCTTGTGACCCTTGGTCCAGCAGAGCTCTCAATATCTGAGGATAACCATTTTTGGACTCAGCCTTGATTAAGGCTGTGGCTAATAAGGTCTGGTTAGGTACCTTTCCTGTCACAAAATGGTTTTGAATGTTGGTTGGCTCATTCGTCTCAGAAGACGATTCCGGTTGACTAATTTCAATACCTGGGGATTCAGTTGCTAAAGCTACTGTTAGCGAACTGGGCTTTCCATGGAGCAGCGTATGATGCTTCCCGTTGCAAAGACGGCATTTTGTGGTTGTTCTGCACATTTTCCCAAAATGGTTGTTGCCCAGACAATTATAGCAAAGTCCAAGAGACTTAACTATATCCTGACGGCTGGAGACGGTTTCTTTGGCAAACTTACTACAGGAATACAATTTGTGGTTTTCATGGCAATGAGGACACGTGACGAGTGAAGCAGCGTGCAAAACCTTTGGATGTGTTACGGTTTGATTGTTAGCTTTAGCTTTATTTTTGGTGGGCTCTATAAATTCTAGAGCGCGAAAACGCGATTCTAAAAATTGCTTAAACAATGAGAATGAGGGTAAGTCTTTAACAGTATTCGTAACATGTAACTCCCATTGCTTCCTAGTTTCAACGTCCAACTTCAAGCTTACTATGTAAATTACAATAAGATCCCATGTTTCTACTGGAATACCCAAATTTGACAACTCATGCATACAATCAGAAGTGGTATCTAAAAGTTCTTTTAGCGCTTGAGCGGATTCACAACTTATCACCCGTTGACCGAATAAACGTTTAAGGATGCAATTTGACATGTAACGTTTGTTGTCATATCTATTTACTAACATTTCCCAACACTTTTCATAATTAACGTGGGTGATCGGTATATGCTTAATCAATTGTTCCGCTTCACCTCTTAGTTGAGTTTTTAAATAATGCAAACGCTGAACGTCATCAAGAGTAGAGTTATTATGAACTAAGGACATAAACAAATCTTTGAATGATGACCACTCTGAATACAGACCCCTAAATAATGGTATCGATATAGTAGGTAACTTAACTACTGAATCTCTAGTAACATTCGTAACATTATCAGGCAAATCCGTATCCTTGCTTCTTGATGGTTTCAATGTCTTCAATGCAGCCTTCAACTCTCCTTTGTAGACTAGATACGTCTCGTAACCCACGTTGAAAATGTCGCTTTTATTGTAACCGCTGTCATCTAGGGCTTCTCTACTGTGTGTTGATATAATGGCTTCGTGTTTCTTAGAAAACTTGTTAATTATATCCTCTAATCCTTCTAATCTAGCAATTATATAAGATTCTGAACTTGTTCTCTCTTTTGGTGATTTTCTGAAATTACTCCTTCCTCTTTCTATCTGTCCTTTCAGATCCTCCATCACTCTCAAATCACCTTCCATCTTGTATTAAATAAAGTTCAAAAAATTTGCAAATTTTTCTAAGTCCAAAATTGATCGAAATTTTCTAAGTCCAAAGATGATCGAAATTTTCTAAGTGTTTGAGAATGCATACAAGTCAATGTAAAATTGGGCATAGGTTCCCCGTCTCGTCGTTTTTGACGAAACTATTCTAAGTCCTAGCCAACACTTTGAAAGTCATGCATTTATTCTAATTTTACACTTTACACTTCACTTTTATAACGTTAATTGTACTCACAGTTTGTCCTTGCACTTTACCAATATTTGAACCCAATCCAATCTTCAAGAACACCAGATTCCGCTACTCGTCGCTAGATGTCGCCAACCGTAGTCCAAGCTGCTGCCGTCGCAGGCGCCACCATACGGCGCACTCCGGAACTTCAATTTGGTACTGCCAAGCGTTTGCTTCACGTTCCGACTCGTAGGACCTTTTGTCCAATGGGGTAAATGAAACAGCCGTTGTACCCGGAACGCTTTTGAGCAATTTATTCAACATCGCAAAAAACCTCATACAAAATCAGGAAAATCTTACCACCGCGAGCTAACTCGACGCGAACGCCATCTAGTTTTATAATTTAGAACTAAAACCCAAACGAAGTCTGTTTCGGTTTGGACAATGACTGACTGTCGTAATCGAGACAATACTGATAATCGATTATGACATTAGCAACTCGCAATTTGTATTAATCCTGTATTTGACATAAGCTCCATAGAAGTAATGTCAAATTTATGTCAAACCGTGGATAGATCGGTTATTGAAACCGGCCGGCCGATAGTTAATTTTGACAAGGGATTCAAAAACAGGTAAACTTACGCCAGAAATCAATAATCGATCCTGATCCGTTTTGGATTTGGATCGATATGTCAATCAATATGTCAAGCTGCTTGACATATGATGACATGACATATCGATCCAAAACCGCGGAAAACGGATCAGGATCGATTATTAGTTTCGGGCGTTACTGTCTCACGACGCGAACACCGAATCGATAAAATCAAATTAGTAATTGTGAGATCGAGATATATCGCCTGTCCTTTTGCGGTTTAAGTTTAAAGCTGTAAACTGATCACAAATTGCATACATTTAAATAAATATATTTTGGATAGTTTGGTTCTATCTAAATTCTCATTTCCGAAGTTATCACAGTCCGCTGACGATGTAAATTGTAAACACCGCAGCTAAACTTGGAAGCGGCCACGCTTGCTTGTGTCCTAGCCCTAAACCCGGCCACGTTTTTTTAGCAGCAACAACAGACGCGCGGCGCTCGACCGCACAATCCGCACATGTGACCTTCGCACGCCCCCGCACGCACAAGTAATGCTTCCACTCACTGTTTCACTACTAATCATTCGACGCGTATTACAGAACGGACGTTAGAACTGTATCCCTACCCTAGTACAAGTTTCGAAAACTATAAAAGTTTTCGTAAACGTCACAGTATACTACCGCCAACTTGTCAAAGTGGCAACTCGTATTGCCAAATTCAATCATCAGATCCTGGTTTCCTTATCATGATACCACACTTGGGATATATCCTTTCCAACAAAAGAAGAATCATCAAAATTGGTTCATAAACAACGAAGTTATCTGCGAACAAACATAAAAAAAGCATATATACGGTCGAATTGAGAAACCGGCTCCTTGTTTGAAGTCTGTTAAAAATAGCCCGTATTACCGATTTCACCTGTACAGTCAACAACAAAAGTCGCTCAACAATAACACAATTTCCGATTACCGGCATCATCTTAAACACCGTCTTGAGCCGCTGAGCCTTCGCAGGGACATTGGCTCGCTGTGTATATTCTACCGAATATACAACGGGGAATGCTCGGAAGAGCTATTCAATCTCATCCCTCCATCACGGTTCTACCACCGATCATCTCGTCATCGGAACAAACAGCTCATCCACACATTATCGAGTCCTGGAAATCCCACACCTCGCGATTTATGCGCTCCTTTCTCCCGCATACTTGCAAAATGTGGAATGAGCTTCCCCACCAGTGTTTCCGCTGTACAGATTGCAATCCTTCAAGATGGGTGTGAAAAGAGTTCTTAAAGGTCGGCAACGCATCGGCAACTCCCCTGGTGTTGCAGATGTCCATAGGCGACGGTGACCGCTTTCCATCAGGTGGGCCGTCTGCTTGTTAGCTAATCTATACCAAAAAACATAAAAAAGACACCAACCTTTGACCATATCATTACTTAAAATCAGGTGTTTTATGTTGTGGTCAGAGCGCTACCTTGTAAAATGTAAAAAAACACACGCCGTACAGATCTATAACACATTTTTTTTTTTTTTTATTGATTAAGTTTTCCACTACAAGCTCGTAGCCCGTACTGTTGTCAATACATTTTCTTATAAAATAATTCGGTTATTCCGCGTTTAAATATAATTAAATTATACTATGAGCTAATTTAAAACTAAGAGGTTGTGCACATTGGGATATGGAAACATGAACATTATACAATTAAAACATGCAGGAAAAACATTTTAACAATTATTAGTTACGGGATTACAACTAAAACAGACCAGACCCCACAAGCAGCACCCGTTCACGAGTTGACGCATGTGCCAGCCATCGCTCTCCTCGACCATATTAGAGGGAAGAGGGCGACCCGACACACGACGCCGCTGCAAGCAAAGTCACTTTCGTGAGCATGACTGCTTTAGTTGTTTACAGTAGATGGTTGGAATAGAGAAGGACTGTATGAAATAACACATTTAGGAAATCTAGTATGATCAGCTACTTTTGTTGCTGACTGTACTCCTAGTGCAGGTTTTGTAGTTTATAGTTTTTGTAAACTATAAAAATTTTTGTTTCCATCCAAACATGAAATCGGTAATACTGGTATTATTTTAAATCGTTTAAGTTTTCGATTTACTTTTAAATTTAGGCAGTACGAGTTGCCACTTTGACAAGTTGGCGGTAGTAAGATTTGACGTTTACGAAAACGTTTATAGTTTTCAAAACTTTTACTAGGGGGTAGGTACTGCACTAAATGTGGACGAGGAACTAATGCCTTTTCTGCAATATGCAACTCTTGTAACATGCATTGACATATTAAGTTATCTTATACGACTATCTGTACTTTTATGTATATGTAACTGTATTTATTTTTAAATACTCGTATAAATGAGATAAATTCATTGTTTTCCTAATTAATATTTTTATTTAATTTTTAATGTCAATGCGTGTTTCCATACTTTTATAATTTGCATGTCATCTTTTGCTTAGCCATCACTTCCTTTATTGGAAAGGTTTACTAAATTATGACACCCTATTTGATCCACTTAGAGGTGGAATTTAAAAAAAAATCCGTTATTGTTGTTCGCCTAGACCATTTGAGGAATATTGGTTCCAAATTTCAAGTTTATACGTTCAGCGGTTTCGGCTTATCGTGATTGTGTAGAACGCTCTGTTCTTTTATTAATATTGATTATTATTATTAATGTTTTCAGGTCTTGGGTGTGTTTGTGTTGTGTTTATGTGTGTGTGACCGTGCTATTCGTGCCTAGGGCTGCCAACTTTAAAAAATAACAGACCCGGAGATTTGAGGGCAATAGTAAAACAGTATTATTTCATACCTATGTTTATTTAAAACGAGCAGATTTTTTATAAACTACCACGAGGTCCAGCTAGTCAAACTTTCTCTGAAGCAAATTGGGTTTTTAAGGGTTTTACTTTAAAACAACTAACACGTGTAGCCGATGCAAAGGCTCAATTTATTCTCAAAGTACTGTCCTATGGCGTGCCGCGTGGTAAACATACCGAGCGCTTCGCAGAAAGCCAATGCTATATCAGCTTATTACACTACGGACTAAGGAGACGGATTAAGGAACATAACGAGCTTGATATATGAAATGATCATAGTTTTTTGTTGGCTGTGATTTAATCAGTAATTTTTCTTGACAAACATCCACCCTCGTATATCGCTAACCGCGATGCATGAAACGATGACGACTCAGTGGTAGTGACGACGGCTTGTGATCCGTAGGTCGTTGGTCCTAAGTCGTGGCAACACTTACGTCAAACGTCAATCGTCGCGATCCGCATCTGCGGACACATTGTTTCAAAAGCTGGGTACTCACTTAGCAGTGTAGCACGTAACGTATCAGATACGGTATCAACCTGCAAGTGGGTACGGCTCGTCCACGGTCCTCCGCGTATCTAGCTACGAGCTGCCTGATCCGCAGTGCTCGCAACGACGTCACGCCGACAACATGTCTCAAATGGTGGCTAGTGCTGCGTTCTTATTCATATATAAAAGCCCACGTCGATTTTGGCAAAGTTAAATTTTCAAAGATAGAAATCGTTCTAACAATTTAATAATGGATATGAAGTCTCAAGAGATTAGTGGACATTTCAAGAATTTCACTCGTATGTCGAGTACAGATTTTGAGTATTGATAATTGAATACGTAAGTTCGTTTGAAGCTCGCGCGTACGTACTCACTACACAAGCGGTAGAGACCGACCCTCCACGAGCACACTGCGAGCCCGCCTTTGTGTTCGCAGTGAAACCGCCACTCGGCGGGTCACTGCGAGCTTACAGCGCTCCACGCGCGAGCGGCTCGCAGCGGGCTCATGCCTACGTACTCACTAGATACCGTATCTGATACGTTACGTGCTACACTGCTAAGTGAGTACCCAGCTAAATAGTTTTAAGTATTTAATGAGAATTGTGGTTAGTCCGAACTGTGAGTTGTGTGGTGTTAAAGACGACCTATATCACTTTGTGATGGAGTGTGTGCGGAGCGCTTCTATGAGAGAAGACTAATTTGACCAGTTTAAAATTAACCGGCAAGATATAGGTATATTTCAGAGTATCCTATCCGCGCAAACATCCGACGCGGCTAGCCTACTGTATCGGTCTGTGTACAGACTGACACATACAGTAACAAATAGCTGATGTAACAAAGAGTGAGCACTATGGGGCTGACATAGTCGTTGGACGACTCAAAGTCCCTAAAAAATTATAGAATAAAAAAAAGGTCGTTGGTCGTAAGTCGTGGCCACACTTACGTCAAACGTCAATCATCGCGATAATTAACGGCATTTCCCGTTAGTGTGGCCCCAGCATAAGAGGTAAAAAAGAAAGTCACACGAAGTTCTAGAGATGTACCGTTTAAACCCGAAGGGTTGGCAGCCCTATCCGCGATACGTTATTCTAGTGCTGGGGTATTACTAACGCTCGAAATTAATAATCGATCCTGATCCGTTATCTGCGGTTTTGGATCGATATGTCATGTCATAAAATATGTCATTTTAGTGCTAAGGCTTGACATGTTACTACTAAAATGGCATATGACATGACATGTCGTCTGCTAGCTAACAACACCGCGCAAGTAAAATTTTGTAACTTTTCAGGCGAGACATAAAACTGTTTATTTGTATGTTTTTTATCGAAATTATTCAAATAGCTTTTTCGCATATGCGAATTTTCCGCTCTATTCTGTACAAATCACATATAACATAAAACAAACATACAAACTTATACAAGCACCTATCGGTGTGTTCCGGCAGCCTCACTTGAGAGCCAGTTCCCAGTCCAGGTGTAGCGTGGCGCCATCTTCGACCGCGTCATCACTTAACATCAGGTGACTTGTGGTCAAACGCTACCCTGTAAGTAGTAAAAAAAAAAAACTTATACATTTAAATAACAAACAGAATACTAAACAATCAATGTCAAAACCGCAAAATTTTGACTTGTGCGGTGTAGTTTGCTAGCCGGCGATATCCAAAATCGCGGATAACGGATCAGGATCGATTTTATTAAATTCGGGCGTAATACACGTTATACGTTACGTTACGTGATTACTAAAGCGAGTGCTCTGTTCCATGTGTAGCAGCCGCAGCAGTACCGTCCGGGCGGCGCGGGCGCGCGGCCGCCTGCGCAGGCGCCGCCCTTCGACGACGTCAACAGCTACGACTTGTTCTAACAACACCCCCCCGCTCCCCACGCAATAGACTCGGACTCATTTTTACAGTGTGAAAGTGATTATTTTACCGACAACATGCTGAGCAATCTTCGAGACGTAGACTCGATTATAAGTGACGAATCGAACAGATGTGATTATGTTGATTTCAGAAACGTAGACTTAACGCATATCTTGAACGATCTGAAGCAGACCGAGGAACTTCCTTTTCAGGCAAACGTGCAAGGTGAAAATAATGATAGTGATGAACTTCTACCGCTGTTAGATTTTCAACCGCAAGCTTTGCTATTTGGACCGCAAAGCGCGCAGTGCTCACTTCCTAATATTGAATTTGTTTATAACGATGTAGATAATCTGCTGTCCCACTGTTCCAACCTGGAAAGTTTGCCTAATGTCGCCGATGTTGAGGAACAACCAGAAGTTGTCGATGTAGAAAACGTGGAATTCATTGAGTACGACTCACTGAACGCAATGGCCAATTACATTGCTACAGGGAAAAGTATTAAAGTAGAATTAGTAGAAAATGAAGAATCGGTAGACGATTTGAACGCGATCGATCCTCTGGAACTGTTACCGGAAGGCCTTCAGACGATATGCGACTTTAATAGCAACGATATAACGAACTTAGTCGATTCTCTAGTTGAGGACAGCACATGCAATAAGCCCTGAATGAAAACTTAGCTGTTTTCAGAAAAGAATGAATTTAGTGAAGTGAAACCTCTGGTCTTTGGTGTTAAATAACTTTGTCCAATCGATGTTAGATGTTCGTGTTCTCGATGTTATATAGTAATTCCTTCCACATCATTATATTTCCTTTAGTAGCATCTTCCTGTGAAATAACGAGACTGTCTTTGTATGTATGTATGAAATCTCTTTCCACAAATTCAATTAACGTTAAGTTTAATGATTTTTAAGTGTATATAATATTGTATTATAATTGTGTATTGATGATGATGATGATGATGATGATGAGTATTCGAATATATGGACTCAAATTTTAGTTTTGTTTTTATTTTCCACTAGCTGCGCCGCGCGGTTTCACCCGCGTGGGCTAAAGTAAATCGCGATATAAAGTAGCCTATGTCCTTTCTCAGGCTCTAGACTAACTCTGTACCAAATTTCATTCAAATCGGTTCAGCAGTTTAGGCGTGAAAGCGTCACGGACAGACAGACAGTTACTTTCTCATTTATAATATACTAGTTGCGCCCTGCGGTTTCACCCGCGTCTTCCCGTTATCCCGCAGAAACCTTTTTCCGGGATAAAAAGTATATGTGCCTATGTGTTAATCCAGGGTATAAACTATCTCCATTCCAAATTTCATCAAAATCGGTTTAGTAGTTACGGTGATACGTGGTAACAAACATTCACACAAACTTTCGCGTTTATAATAATTTAAGTAGGATTCCCGTTGTTGCAAACTGTTACCCTAACGGAGGTAAGATTGAATTAAACTGGATAATACCCTAATCCCAGCGCTCCTAGTCTGTCATTTCATAAAAATGTCACTAGTTTCGCCCCGCGTCTTCCTGTTATCCCGCAGGAACCTTTTGCCGGGATAAAAAGTAGCCTATGTGTTAATCCAAGGTATAACTTATGTACATTCCAAATTTCTTTCAGATCCGTTCAGTAGTTTTTGCGTGAAATAGTAACAACAAACATCCATTCATACTTTTCACGTTTATATTATTAGTAGGATAATCGCTACTGTAGTACTAATCAATACAGGCAGTCCTCGACTTACGCCGTTTCAAGTTACGTCGAACAATGTTTTGACACTATTCCTGAAACATACATCATTTGTTTCGATTTCCGGCATAGGAGAATTCACTTGTCGCGAGGAAGAAAGAAGCGAAGCAATCTAGAATTGATAGTTTCTTTGAACCAAAAGTTTAATTTGTTATTTCTTATTACATATTTTGATTACATTTTATAACTATTAATAAAATTAATAACACACAAATACCAAAAATAACTAGCTATTGTGCATATATAATTATTTTAAGAACTTACTAAGTATCCTTTGTTATAAATGCAGTTGTTTTTTTATTTTGAATACGTGTGGAACCTTACCCTTGAATTTTACGTGTAAACATATGAAAAAATATGTCTCGACTTACGTCGTTTCGATTTACGTCGCGTATTTCGAGAACCTAACATGCCGTAAGTACGAGGACTGCCTGTACTTATTTGAGCTTCATTCTAGATTACCATCCCTTAGTGTCAGTGGACAAGACCAGCCAAAAGAGAAATTGTATCTCTTTCTCCATATTAAACCTAGAGAAGCTGTGCAGTGCTGTCTCAGAGCAGCCGAGCGTCGACTATTTTCTGGGTACTTTAAAAAAAAGGTTTTGGTGGCGACCACGAACCATAAAATGTTCTGTAGGTAGGCTCCTAATAGGTAAACCAACGACATCGTAAGAGTGGCGGTAGCTGATGGATGTAATGGCTAATTTTATTGTCGTTTACTAAGGCGTTCAAAGTACTATGGTTGGCAGTGGACATCTTTCAGCTAGATGGAGAGGTGAAAAAAAAACCCATTTAAATTGGTTTAGTTCATTTATTAAGCATTTATTTGCAAATAAACTCGCTATACAATATGCATACACAAACACACTAACTTTCATAAATGCACATACGTTTGGTTTTTACAATTTCTGGCACACCAATTACACGATAAGCTTAGGAGTTCGCCAAAGAATTTATTCGGAAAGTTGAATGTCTACTTATACTGGAAATTAAAAGACCTATATCAACAGTTTGTCCTACTAGATATAGATTTTTAACATTACTTTTATGGAGCTTGTGTCAAATTTCTATCTCTATGCCCGGGCCACACTAAGGTCAACGTCATGGGAAATGTCAATGCCTATCTTCGCGATAAATATTGCGTTAATTATTTAACGAGTGGCTACACTTGACCTATCAACGTGAATCAAGCGCGGATCCAGGGGGAGGGGGTCATGGGGGTCATGACCCCTGGGCTGAGACTAGGTTGACTAGCAGTGCTGCCAAGTACCAATCAGCGGGGAATTCCCCGCATAGCGTATTGTATTGTTTTTATATTTTAAGGTTTAGTTAAGTGTTTTTATTTTGTTATGTCTATAATAATTTAAATAAATACATCTTATAATTAAAATTATTTTGACGCATAACAGTAAAATACTATGTCGTTTTAGTTAGATTTATTATTGTAATCGAATTGGAGTCTGTCCTGACTAGGCGTCTACCTACTATATGACCTCCCCCTGACTTGAAATCTGGATCCGCCCTTGACGTGATTGCACTTGAGTTATCGGCTAACGTCAAACACCAATGTGAATGCCGTTGTCCAATGTCGTGGCCACACTTATGTCAAACATCTCTGCATTCTGCATTTCCCGTTAGTGTGGCCCCAGCAGAAGAGTAGAACAAACTGGATGGATAGGTTATAGGTAACGGCCGTTAGTTTGTCACAAAAAAACGTCAACACTTGACAATCAGAGTTTTTTTACAGCCTTGAAGGCCGTTACTTTTCATTTCATGAATTAACTAACTAACAATGTATGTAATCAAATCTTAGAAGTCAATTTTCTCTCACTTCTAATTGTCGTATCGACTTGAAACTTTGGATGTGTATGTAATCTCGGTGACAATGCAATAATTTGGTATCATCGACCTGATCTGATGATGCAGCCGGAAGGTGTTAAGGTAGACAATTTGAGAGTCAAGTAGAGACAAAATTATTTCAATGAACCATCTTGAATGTTGAGGTACTTGAGACAAAATATTTCTTTGTCCCAGCACCCAATTTACAGGGTCACGATTAAATTCTTTGGCGGTATCGTGGCTAAATAAAATAATTAAATATTAAGTAAACAATGAATAATTTACCTAGCACAATCATAATTTATATCTCTCGTTCAATATTAATTAGTCTTATTATTCGGAATTTTGTTACAATAAAGATATTCTAGAGTAAAGAATTTATTGCTATATACGCACATGGTTACATTACAATTTCATAAATTATTATACCTTATTGCTGTAAGACACTGGAAACATTATCAAATACAGTTAAGTACTTAGTAAAAGTAACATTACAAGCTATCGGTTTTACCATCGCGATAGGGTCTAGACATTTTTAGAAATATTTTCTTAATACGAGTACCACAAAACAATTTGGACACGAATTCACAGACGTTTCTATTATAATTTAATTAAATGTTAATAGAATACATACATATTATACAATTATTTTCAATTACGAGTTTCATATAAAATGTATAAACACAAATAACTTTTATGCCTAAATCACGTTGCGTTACAATTAAAAGCTAAAAAGCTTTTACTAATTTTGTAAAAAATGACCTAATATAAATAAATTCCAGTATTTAAGTTCTAAATAAAAGCTTTTTCATCATATCTTTGATCTTTCATGTACCCAGGCTGAAATTAAAAAAGATATGTCAAAGCACTTTTTTTACACGTACAAACTAAAAAATGCGGAATTTTGTAGAATATCATTGTTTTTAATTCATAATTTTGTATATATGTACATACAAATTTCTGTAAAGCGTAGGAGTGGCAAATCTAAGGCCTTGGGCTTGAGCAGTGATGGCTGCGTGATTAAATCATATTCTCCAGTTTACGGACATACAGTTTATCGCGATAAAAAGTATCCTGTGTCCTTTCCCCAGAGTTCAAAATCCCCATACCAAATTTCAAGACCGGATCAGTGGTTTAGGGCTCCCTCACAAAACTGCGAATTCGCATCGCATCGCAAATATTTGCGAGCTCGCACGAATGCACCACAAGAACTGCCGATCTGCAGTGCGATTCTAATTCACTCGGAAACTCTTCCGTCCACGGATTCGGGAAAAGTTTCCGCGAGAATTTTTTAGACGCGATTTATTCATCTGAATTCGGAAACTGACATTTAATTTGACAAACCAGCTGCTCAATCACGGAAAAGTTTCCGCCACCTATTTACCCTCGGAAAACGTTTCCGTGAAGCGAAAGTGACGTCGAATCCGACACGGAAACATTCAGAGTGAATTAGAATCGCACTACTGATTCGCATCGCGTCGCAGTTTTGTGAGCCCTTAGGTGTGAAATCAAAAACAATCACGCAGAAGGATAGAGCGTAACTTCCGCATGTACAATATAACTAGTATGGATTCTGAATCTAGACACAGCTTTAAACATTGAATTAAACATTTTTGACTAAATTCACAATTAGATTTTAATTATAAATTGTATTTTATAAACAACTATGTATATCACATCTTTACTAATTTGATATGTCTTACAAATAAAATCAAATGAAGAAACATTCAATTAAAATGCAGGCTTCGCTTTTGCACCCCCACATCCCTATCCATTATTAATATTATTATCCAAACACATATTTATGTGTTTATTTTTGTGTTATTTAACAAAAAAAATGTTAAATTATCTATTTAATTTTCAGTACATAATTTATCTTAATTTTGTATTTGTTCAGGAATGTTTGTACTACAACAAAATTTTGATAAATTTCAAAACATTTATGTTATTAAATAATTACAATACATATGTAACTTATATAAATACGTGAGTATTAAACATACATTAAATGGACCGACCATCAATCTGTGAAACGAAATAATTTGGAACAACAAGTGCATCCTTTATAACCAATGGACCTTTGTTAAAACCAATGGATCTAAAATATAATTATATTTGAAAGAGAAACATATTCTATGCTAGCGCCCCGCGGTTTCACCCGCGTCTTCCCTTTATCCCGCAGGAACCTTTTTCCGGGATAAAAAGTAGCCTGTATGTTATTCCAATAGAATAAGCTATCTCCATTCCAAATTTTATTCAGATCCGTTCTGTAGTTTTTGCGTGAAAGAGTAACAAACATCCATGCATCCATACTTACAAACTTTCACGTTTTTAATATTAGTAGGATTGCTAAAAACGTTTGTTTGTTTGTCCCTTTTCCGCTACGAAACGGTGTAATCGATTCTGTAGAGACCAATACAGGGTATTTTTATCCCAGAAAAATCTGCGAGTGATGCAATGTATGGTGATTCATCATATCATTCTAAGGTCACAGATGTGATGATTCGTCATATCACTACACAGAAGTGATGATCGGTAAAATGATACCATTACCTGGTGAGGTTAGCACAACCACCCATAAAAAACTACTAAATACTTGCCGTCTAGATGAGATAATCGGATGCATTGCTGTCTATTTTGTTGTACCTACCTTTTCTAAAACTAAACTAAGTTTGACGGGTCTATAAGTATTGCTATCCTTTACTGACCACGGAAGTAAGAAAAGCAGCATTACTTTCAGACCTGTCAAATTTGGTTTACTTAATTTTAGAAAATGCACAACAGAATCGCCCCCAATAACGTTGTTCAAGCGTTGTGAGAAATTTAGCGTTGTGTAGAATAGAATCGTATTTACACAGAGTTTGGTGCATTTTCATTTTATTAACCACTTGAAGCTGTAAAGTGCTCCAATTCAATCAATTAGTAATAAGAATAAAATTGTCAATGTGATCGCGCCAAAAAAATTACCTGCCGGGCGTTTCTTGCCTGTTCTTTTGCCGGCGTAAGGAGGTTGGAACAGGCGTAGCTAGTTTTAAGTTGACGTTTTAAAGTGATCACAATGTATCCTATTAAATAAAAATGTTTTGAATTTGAATTTGAGTGTGACAAATAAAATTGTTTCTCATACAAAAATAGGTCTTTTTAGGGTTCCTCAAGAACACGTTGAAGTTTATATCAAATACTCCACAGTCTACAGTTACTTTCAGCTGTGATAAATACAAACTTGTAAATTAACAAGTTTAGGTACTTTTTACAGGGTAATGTTTGACCACAAGTCACCTGATGTGAAGTGACGATGTGGTCAAAGGTGGCACCTTGCTACACCTGGATAATGCAGGCTAGATTGACAAGTTAGAAAACTCGTCTGTCTGTCATATTTGCATAACTAACTAACTAACTAACTGAGATGGCGCAATGAAAGTGACCCACCCAAAGTGAGTCTTGGCCTCCGATAACAAAAGACGCCACTTCGGTCTGTCCTGCGCCACCTCCTCTACCTGGAGTGAGCGCAAATCCTATCATATTTGCATCGGGGATTAAAATTGAAAGAAATTTTAAGTAATATCATTCAATAAGTATTTTCACATACGCCGTTTGTAGCGAAAAACTAACTAAAACGGTGCGCCCGATTATTAAATCTCTACAAATGACAGCCAAATATCTAGTATACCATGTACCTCTTAAAACTAAAATGATAGCTTACAAAATGCATTGTGTCCGACATGATTCTAGATCTAGCATCGACACCTCGAAATTCTTCATCTACCTAAAAAGGTTGGACTGTCCTTTTTAAGCTTTCTATTCACAATTGGCACACAATTTTAAAAGTATTCGTAGAATTTTTTATTCTACAATTTGTATAGGATTTTTGTTGTTTTGTGGGATCCTTTACTTAATATTATACCACAATAATTGTACAGTCAGCGACAAAAGTAGCTGATCGTACTCGATTTTCCAAATGTCTTTCAGATCAGTTATGTTTGGGTTTACTTTACAACTTACAAGGTAGCGTTTGACCACACACAACACACCTGATGTAAAGTGATGATGCGGTCAAAGGTGAGTGTTTAAGATGATGAAGGTAACCGGAAAATTTCTTATTGTTCAACGACTTTTGTCGTTGACCGTACCGTCACAGTGTGGAAACAAACAGTGCAGATACTGTTATGAAATCGCCGAATTGAACATGTGTCAAAAAAGCTGGCTTTTTTTTTCTAACAAAGCAAAATAAGCAGTCCTAATCACAACGCTCGGAATGTAACTTTGTACACTGATTCGAAGAGATTCGTTACATCTACCTATTTCATTGAAGTGGTAAAAGAGCGAGACAGAATGATCACCCAAAATGACAGTTTAGTTATAGTCTGTGCCTCTTATTTTAATCCTATTTAGATTTTGTAGCCACTGTCACACACAACACACACATACATCGATAAATCAAAAGAGAAGTAGAACAACAATAAAATGTTCCCGGAGAAAGCTAAAATAATCGTGATGAAGTTATGTCCACTTTGGACGCGATTCCAAGGAGTTTTAGATATTTTTTGTCTCTTTTGTTCTCGTAGTAAGAATACTTGGACAGTGGCTGCGTGATGCCATGATATATATATTTATTTTTAGCCACTGTACTAGCACAGAACCAACTATTTTGGGAGTCCAAAAGAAACAATAAACATTTCAGGTATCTAATACAAAACTCATAAAAGATCCAAGAACCAAGATAATTGATTTCGAACTTAACTTTGTCCTCGATTCAATCAATTCAGAGACGTTTTACGAATTTTGTCTAAGAACATTTTCTTGTTCATTTTGATCTTGGTGTTTGAACAGTAACCACAAAGACGTGAAAACAATAAAAAGGCGGGCAAATTGGTAGAACTCATAAGTCGCGTTGTCTTTGTGAATAGTACTGCTATGTTTGCTTAAGTGATTGGAGCCAATCGGACTATCTCATATCATTTTTACTGACTGTTTCTTTCCTGTGATAGAGCTAAGCTAACTTCCTCTCCAGCGACCGGCATTATAAACATTCAATTTGGTATTTTAAAAAGTGTGGTTTATCAACCTACAAACATAACCCACTACACTCACCACTCTTCACTATGACACTTTCAGCTTGTCACTTTGACAGCTTTCACTGAGCGCGTCGTCTGTCAGTTTGGCAACTCCGTTGTGACATTTGCCGTTGGTGTGCTTTGAAGTAGGCTCTTCATTTTGCTGCGGCTCTTCTTTTTGCTTGTTCTTGGGCATTTCGTAGATTCGCTCAATGAGAGCTGTGAAAATGTTGCCCGGCACTCTCTGGTGCTCTTCTATTAATTTTTCTATGGCCGCCGACACCTGACAGTGGACACATTTATTACAAAACTAATTTTTAACATTATGTTAGAGCATAATAGTGGTCATGACGTCAGTCGGCTGTGTAAACAAATGCAGTGACGTATTGTATGTTAATTGTTTATATTTACATAGCTGTATGACGTAATAACATGGCGACTGCTATTTAAATGGTGTCAATGGTGTTTTCAAACAGATTTAAACAGATGAAACGAATGAATTCAATTTTAAAATTTAGTTTTCTATTTTATGAACTAAAACTATCGATTTCCGACTGCTCTTTGCCTAAGCTATCTCAATAATATGTTTTTAGAATTTTTCACAAATAGAGTAAAATACTCTATTATAGATATACCTTCTTCTGTATGATCTCAGGTGTGTCCCCGTCCTCTGGGTATATGGGGTCCCCCAGGTGCGTGATCAGTTTGACGGGGAAGCCCCCGTACACGGGCGCCAGGGGCACCCTCACCGCGGCGTATATCCGCAGCCACACGCCGCGCAGCCACCCCACTGTGCGGAACGCCTCGCGGACGTTCTGAGTGAACATTGGGATGATTGGCTGCGGAGAAAGGTTTACAATTGTAGCTATAGTACAATACTGTAAAAATCGTTAAAATTTTAAACAATACGACAGATGAGTTTGAGTTGAGATGAGTTTACTATGTAATTTATTTGGCCGCTAAACACGACAGATATGTGTTTTCTATGTAATTTATTTGGCCGCTAAACACGACAGATATGGATTTTCATACAACTTTTGCCGGCCGCTGCTCGCACATATTTGGGCAGTGCAGCAAGTTCGATTTATCTCGAAGAAGGTTGCCAAAATAATGCTCATATTTCCAAGCACGTTTTTTGAAAAGGTTTTTTTATACTCTTTCTTCTCCTTTTATTTAGGAGCGAAGGAAGCTCTTGGCGGTGGCGTACTTTTCTTCCTGTTCTGTTCTCGGCCATCCTTTTGACCTCTTGGTACGACTCGACGTCAATACCCTTAATCATGAGTAAATCAAATATTTAAACTAAAGTTGGCCATCGCTCTCACGATCATGTGACGTGACCGTAGACGTATCAAGTATTAATGATGATGATGATGATGAGATGATGAAGATGATGATGAGATGATGGGACCCAGCAGCAAGCCGGGTCAAAGAGGATAGTGTAAGTAAAGTAGTGGAACTTTGCTTAAACTTTACAGTTTACACGGACTTGTTTGGAGCAACTTGAAAAGTCACTTTCCCAACATTATTTCAATAGAAAGACAGGTTTTGGAATACAAGATCTTCATGTTGACAGTTCAATTGCCGACAAAAAAAGTCCACTTTTGTTATTGTGTGCAGTTTTCCCAAATAAAGTATTTCTCTCTCTCTCTCTCTCTCTCTCACTTACCACTTTCGCCTCCTGCGCGACCTTCGCGAACCCGATGCGCGCCTTCCACTTGAGCTTGTAGTAGTGGTCCCCGAACTGCGCCTCGAACACGCCGCCCGGCGCGATGGCTAGCGGGTTGCCGCCGCGCAGCACGCCCGCGCACGTCTGTACCGTGCCGGGGATCACGCACAGCCCTTCCAGGAGGGACGCCCAGCCTAAACGGGAACAGGTTTATATTATGACATGAATAGAAATTTGAGCTTCATTTTGACCTTCTTCGAGATAAATCGAAATTGTTGCACTGGTCAAATACATGAGAGTAGCGGCCGGCAAAAGTTGTGCGAGAATCCATATCTGTCATGGTATAGCGGCCAAAGAAATTACATAGTAAACTCATATCTGTCGTGTAACTTATCAAATTCAACAACTCGAAAACTTTGTTGGTAATCAAATACAACCATTTGAAGATTTTAGCTGCTCCGAGTTTCTATAGATAGATAGATAGATAACGCTTTATTTTTTCCCTACAAAAACAGAAAGATATAACAACATAAAAGATCTTAGAGCTAGTGTTACAATGGGCGGTCTTATTGCTTAGAGCGATTTCTGCGAGACAACCTTTGATCTTTTTATTTTTAGTTATGGCGTGCTGAAAAATATCTACTTATAGAAGTAAACGAAAACTCTATTTTAAACCGATTTCAGTTTTTGTAAACTATCATCTGTACTAAGGGCCGATTTTATAAACGTCCGTAAGTTAAATATCCATACAAAATTTCGGTAAGATCGATCTTATTGTCAAATTTCCCGTGCTAAAATCCCTAATCCCTTACTATACTACTTATTATAAATGCGAAAGTAACTCTGTCTGTCTATTACTCTTTCACGCCTAAACTACTGAACCGATTTAAATGAAACTTGGTAAGGAGATAGTTTGAATCCATAGGATACTTTTTATCGCGATAAACTGTTGCCCGCGCGGGTGAAACCGCAAGGAACAGCTAGTTTGGCAATAAAATCAAAACAGAAAATAGGTATGACATTTAACTTAATAACGTTTATAAAATCGATCCTAATGGTACGCGTACACCAAAACCGATTTTGTCGGCCGATGACGGACAGAACTACTCGGACGAGTAACTCGAACGTTCAACTGCATACACTGCAGACGATAACGGCCGTTGTCGGTAGAACTTATGAAGTCTGAACTGTGCTAATACAGAGTACAGACGTGTTTTTAAAAATGGAGGATTTCGAAGAAATGTATTTTTTAGAAAATTATTTTTTCAATATCCATTCTTGATCCAAATAACGACTCGATAGCAGAAAGAAGCCGGTAAAACTGACAAAAATCCAAACACGTTCGGACTCGTCAGTTGATCGTCCGTTATCGGGCGTCAACGGACGACGTCGGTAGGAGCAGTGTAAGCGCTCTCTTGCATTTACTTAAGTTTGATTTGATCGGCCGAGTTCTGCCGATGACGCCCGAGCATACTTCGACCGATGACGGTTTCGGTGTACGCAAGCCATAAGGGTACTGAATCGCCTGTCACACACAGTCTAAGGCCATATATGTGTGTGTGATATATGCCGACTTACCGGGTATTTTAAACAGTATCCTGTCGGCCACTGTGTGTATGAGACGTCTCTTGAAGAGCATAATCCGCGCTGTGAAGTAATACATGTCGATGGGCAACGCTCCGTGATAGTATATCACTAGGAACGGACCCTCGGGGATCTTCTCGACGCCGCGGATTTCGTAGCCTGAAATAAGATACAGCGGAGGTTTTATTATGATAAATCTGCCTTCTCTCAGAGAGAGTCCTACTAATATTATAAACGTGAAAGTTTGTGAGTATGGATGGATGGATTCCAGGGTATAAGCTATCTCCATTCCGAATTTCATTCAGATCTGTTCAGTAGTTTTTGCGTGAAAGAGTAACAAACATCCATCCATCCATCCATACTCACAAACTTTCACGTTTATGATATTCTAATAGGAAGTAGGATAATCAATGCAACAAAAACGGCTTGAGCTTTCGGTGAAGGAAAACATGGTGATGAAACCATAGCTTGGTGGTTGGGTACTTTCTAGTACTCGCCTGGCTACCACCACCTACCTATCGGTGTGTTCCGGCAGCCTCACTTGAGAGCCAGTTCCCAGTCCAGGTGTAGCGTGGCGCCATCTTCGACCACATCGTCACTTAACATCAGGAGACTTGTGGTCAAACGCTACCCTGTAAATAGTAAAAAAAAAAAAAAAAAAAAAAACCAAGTTAAGAATATGTCGCCAAGCACCTGTCGGTGTGTTCCGGCAGCCTCACTTGAGAGCCAGTTCCCAGTCCTGGTGTAGCGTGACGCCATCTTCGAGCACATCGTCACTTAACATCAGGTGACTTGTGGTCAAACGCTACCCTAAGAAGAAGAAGAAGTACATACCATGCCACAGCCACCCGTGTGCGTCCCAAAGTGCGCACACGGCGATCCTGGCTGCTTGCCGCCAGTCATTTTGTACGCCGCCGACCACTTTTAACCTGCAAAATAACGGCACGTTGTTAAACAAAAACAATTATCGGCTATACCATAGTAAAGGAGTAGTAGTTCAGCTTCATATAAATCGGCCGTCGCCGGTTTGAATGTGTGCGTGAGTAGCGGCACCGTGTACGCACGCACTTTTGCACGCACACAATCACATAAACGAAAGGAGGCGGCCGGGCCATGCACTCAGTACGGAACGCGCCGCCTATGCGTCACCGCAAGAGTAGGCAATTAACTCGTCGAGGGGCCTTAGCTAACCTACTGTTCTTTATATACTGTGCCTATACCTACAACGATTCAGTTTGTTATTAAATTAATTGTTATCAAAAAAGCAATTAGATAAGATTTATTAATAAAAACTTTCTTTACTTTATTGCAACGAGCGAGTCACTCGGTTTTCTGATGCAACATAATGGCCACGTTACTGTGCCAAAAAAATCACTATAGGCTGTTTTATACCTATGTAAAAGAACTCAGTTTTATGATAAGTAAATCAGAATCTGCAAATTGCGACCCAACGAACCATTGAAGATGTCCATCGTCTACATGTAGTATTTGTCGAAGGTGTTAGACAAAGAAATATATAATAACTAGCTGTTCCCCGCGGTTTCACCCGCGTGGGATACAGCTTTATGCATGCAAAGTCTCAGCCCGATCGGTTTAAAATTGACAAAGTTTCATACAAACTTTCATCGCCTATTTTATCCTCTTGGGGGTAGAATTAATCAAAATCCTTTCTTAGCGGATGCCTACGTCATAATATCTACATGCATGCCAAATTTCAGCCCGATCCGTCCAGTGGTTTGGGCTGTGCGTTGATAGATCACTATGTCAGTCAGTCACCTTTGAGTTATATATATTTAGATAAATTACACTAACATTGTAAAAGTGAAAGTTCGCGTGTGAGCGTGTTTTTTTTGCTACTTACAGTGTAGCGTTTGACCACAAGTCACCTGATGTTAAGTGACGATGTGGTCGAAGATGGCGTCACGCTACACCTGGTTTGGGAACTGGCTCTCAAGTGTGGCTGCCGGAACAAACCGATAGTCTACTAACTCCTACTACTTGTCATTTCTTCACGTTGAAACCGCTTCACGGATTGGAGTGAAATTTGGAATGGAGATAGCTTATTGCATGCGAGCAGCTTGAGGCTGATGTGCCTATTTTCACTATTGTATATGAGGACATACATAGGTTTTGATTAGGGTAGGTTTTGATGGGGCTGGCATACCTTATGGTTTAAACATACAAATAAAACTTTCAATAAAAAATAAAAAAAACTTCAACGCACTCCATTTGGTCGCCTTAGGACACGAGGTGCGAAGAACACTTTGTACTCAGATTGGCTAATTGGCATTAAAAGATAAAATAATGAGTTATAAGCATTCAGTCTGGGCATTGTCTACGACAGTTAATTACACCGATTAATGAAATGGACTGGGGTTCAAAATGTTGACAAGAATGAAATAAAACATGAGGAGAGCTCGTGACCTAACTTGGTCGGTGGATATATTTCTTCATGTAAAGTTCGAGCATATCTAGGAAGATCGCCAGCCGACGTCACTACCACTGGGCCAAATGTGAATTGTACCCATGTCATTTGAGTCTTTGTTTTTTTTATTCTTCCTATCAAGGTTCTCAATGCAGGGTGCAGGGGGTTAATCACCCAAAAACAACACGATTACGAAAGAAAGAGAAAAATTGAATATTCTTGATCAGGCCAAGGCCCACCCCGGGCCGTAGCGCCTCAGATGATGATTAAGGTTCTGAATGAATTATGATAGCCCTAGATACCACTAGAAGATCGCGGTGGACCTACGCGAACTCCACTCTGAACTGGGCTGAAATCGCTCAGGATAGGGAAGTGTGGCGCTCTCTCGGTTTCGGAGGCCAAGACACACTTTGGGTCGCTGAGCCATCGGAGTTGGTTAGTTAGAAGAACCACCAAACGTCGTTATGGAAATAGACTTACCTGTATAGCCTATGCACGTAGAATATGATGCTGCTGGTGTAGATGAGCAGGATGAGCACGGCTGGCAGCAGGAACGTCACTATGACAGGTGTCAGGAACCATGTCAGCCAAAGGCTGTACTCTGTGTCCACATATTCCACTGGAAAGAACGAGAAAAGAAAATGTTTAGTATACTACTGATTATCTAGCTACTTTGCTATCTAGCTGCGCCCCGCGGTTTCGCCCGCGCGGACTTCACTTTATCGCGATAAATAGTATCCTATGTCCTTCTCCAGGGTTCAAACTATGTTCAGACCGAATTTCATCAAAACCCGTTCAATTGTTTTTGCGTTAAAGAGTAACAAACAAACCATCCATCCTCGCAGACTTTTAGTTTTCTAATATAAATAGGAGGTCCTTGTCTGAGGCACAGCTCTCAGAACCTGCACGTTTAAGTGACAATTCTTAACTTAAGGGAGCAGCTAACCAGACGAGCACTAGAAAATGCCAGGGCAATGAAATTCAAAACAGTTTCAATGCATGAAGATCACGCTAGGATGGTTGATAAACAGGAAAACGGTACAAGTCGTTCAAGGAAACAACAAGTTGAGGACAAGAAAAAGGTAAGGAAAATTTTGCAAAAACACTTGCAACATATAATACTTGTCGGCGCTTTGGTGATGTTTTCCAATGGCAAGAAATGTTTATAAGAAAGGTTTGAAGGCCGATCTCTAGAGGGATTACAGTTTGGAGAGACGAGATGATCGGACTGCCCCGTTTACGCCCGAAATTAATAACCGATCCTGATCGGTAATCCGCGGTTTTGGATCGATATTTCATGTCATAATATGTCATTTTAGAAGTAAAATATCAACCCCTTTTTTTACCAGGGGAAATGCTGTTACGCACTAACCCCTCCGGTGCAATGCCCCCCCCCCCCTTCCCAGAAGGGGGAGAGCGTCGACATATCAATCCCTAGTACTAAAATGACATATTGTGACATGACATATCGATCCAAAACCGCGGATAACGGATCAGGATCGATTATTAATTTCGGGCGTTAGAGTGCATTGCGTGTTCGGCAAAGTAAAATTAGTAAACTAGGAATTGGCGTCGATTCTTTTATGCATTTTCTAAAACAAAACTAAGTTTGACAGGTCTAAAACTATTACTGTCCTTTTCTGACCAAGGAAGTAAGAATAGGACAGCGTTACTTTTAGATCTGTCAAATTTAATTAATGCATAAAAGAATCGCCATTGTCGAAGGGTTTGCTGTTGTGTTGTTTGGGACAAGTGGTTTCTTTATTCTCCTCGCCTGATTACTCTACTTGCATCCTGACACTGATGTTATAGGCCTTGTGCCTTTAGTTGAGGTTCCTGACACTTCTAATAAATAATTGTGGCACCGCAATTACTGCTAGTGCCTGCTACATCTACCAGTACCAACCCGCACTGCGTACTGGTAGATAACGGCCCTACTCTCTCTCTCTCTGAGAGAAGGTCAGAGTCCCAGCAGTGGGAACGTAAAAGCTGATGATGATGAATCACTGCTAGTGCCTATATACTTATTTGTTTCCATGATTAACATTAACGATGTAAATATTAACACAACAAGGTGCTGAAAGTGTAACGGCGCCTTCACCTTTGGATGACTCGAAGACGGTAAATATTTTGCATACAATGCATTGTCTGCGAAGAAGAGATATCTATTGTTAATCTGTCAGGACAGATAAAATAGTTTCTGGCGCAGTAAACACCTTTTAGTGTTTTCGAAATCACGTTTTGTATAAAAACAAGTCTGACTCATGATCATGAGGCACGAGAAAGAAATGGTGATTTGATTTCACCTAATCTGGTAAATACAAGGTGGGCCAGAAGAAGTCATCCGATATTGTTTGGCTCTCTTTTTTTTCTAAATGAAAAACTTCGATTCTGTTTTTTGATTATGTTTATTTGAACCTTTGGAATTTTATTGCTCAAGTCGAGTAGATTATATGGCCAGAAAAAGTTATTTATTTAGAAAAAAAAGAGAGCCGAGCAACATAGGTGACTTCTTTTGGCCCGCCTTGTACGTTAGTACTAGGTATGGTGGGTGTGACAAATATCAAAATAATAGTTAAATGGTTATTTGAGAGTGAATCTTGAAATACGGGTTTTTTTGTCACTTTATGAACTACATTTGTGTTGATTCAGTTGTGCATTTTCTAAAACTAAACTAACTGTGACAGGTCTAAAAATAATACTGTCCTTTTCTTACTTCAGCGGTGAGACAGCAATACTTTTAGACCCGTCAAACTTAGTTTAGTTTTAGAAAACGCACATCTGAATCGATACCATTGCGTTACAAATCTTTGATCCAGTGAAGGATGGAAGGCTGGATCTAAATCGAAATATGTATTTTCGTTGGTTAAACCACAACCATTTAAATATTTCATTCGTCTAATCATGACCGTGTGCTTCAAAAAATCAATTCGACGGTCGATCCCGCCAACCAGCGGCCCGATCGCGCTAATTTTAAACAACTACGAACGTCTCAGGTCTAGCTGTAGTTACGGTGCGCATGGGGTTCAATTCCGTTCCAGCTAATATGGAATTCGGTATTGCGTTAATGTTTAAACGCCAACTTGAGATGCACCGTAACTGGACCGTAGCGCTTCAGCGATCGTTGTTAGAGATGAGACATATTAGCAAATATTTGTGCTATTAGACTGCTATAATCGACTAATTGCACAGAAAATTTGACTTTCACTACTCTAGTTTTGACAGATGCCGAGATGACAGCGCGACATTTCATTGACTCATGTAAAATAATAATAGTTTGAGGAAAGTTTTTCCTACTTTTACAAGTATTTTAACTATTAAAAACCGAGTTATTGAACTTCCGCATCAAGTATTTGGTTGGTGCTGTGATGAAGTATATTTTTGTGCCGATACTGACCTATTTTATGCATAATAGGCACAGTATTTCACCTATTTGTGATTGTGAACACATTGGACTTTGGAAATGGAAGAGCGCTGCTGATGCATAGCTGCTACTGATAGAATTCCTGGGAAGCCACCGCCACCTTGCTCTGGGACGGGTACGGTCCAAAGAGGCTCTTGCAGTTGCGGCACGAATATGGCAAGCATGCGCCGAGGGCCATATCAATGCGGAAGGTCCTGCCAGAAGAGGGAAAGAATGGGCGAAGGTACTATTTACCTAGTTACTCAGAAGTAACAGCAACACAGTAACAGTAACTTGCATAGATGCAAAGAAAATATTGTTGCATATGTGGAAGACCATAAATGCAGAGCCAGGGAAAAATGATGAACGTAAATGCTAGCCCAGCTTGGACCCAGCAATATCCCTACTGTACTACTTAGATATTGGCCTTCTGCTTGATGTGAAACAGAATCAATTTACCTCAAATTATGATGTAAGTATATTTGTCATAGTAAAATTTTTATGTGTACATAATACATTACTTTATTAAACCAATTCTCATAATGTAAATGTCATCCACAAAAACAGTCTGACATGGATGAGAAAGCCTAAGGATAGACAGACAGTACCTTGCACAACTACATTGTAAGGGTGATGATCCTCCGCAGTTATGAAATGCAGGCAGAAGCTGTATAAACAAATGTCCAAGCTGTCATATCTTTTTATATTACATAGTTTGACCGCAGCTCACGATTAATGATGGCCTAAATGGGCCTAACCTTTGAAAACAGAGGCTGGCGACTGATTTTTCTTTGAACTTGTAGGTGGTAGCTAACCCTAGTACTACAAACACAGCTCACACAGCTCTATGATGATGCTCAAATCTATTATTGTTTTAGTGTACAGTCAGCGACAAAAGTAGCTGATCGTTCTCGATTTTCCAAATGTATTTCAAATCAGTAATTATTATTGTTTTTTTTTACATTTTATATGGTATCATTTTGACCACAACATAACACACCTGATTTAAGGTGATGATGAGGTCAAAAATTGGTGTCTAAGATGATGTGGATAATAGAAAAAAAGTGTGATTGTTCAGCAACTTTTGTTGTTGACTGTACCTACATAAATTATGTAGTAAAATAACCAGCAGTATCCTTCCTATCATAAAGCTGCCTTTCAAATATTGATACTCATGGAACTCACTATCTGTTATCTGTTGTTTCAGTACCTATTGTCAACCACCGCAAGGCCCACACAACCCCAAGTCATCCTGTGAAGTCGGAAGATGAAAATAGTTATAACTATATTATATTATCTCAGAATAAAAACATGTTTTATGTAAAGTATTTTTTATTATACCTTAAGTATTTTATCTTGCTTCACTGTAATTCCTCTTCAAATATTCACACATTAGTCATAATATTAACTTAACACATAAAATTAAATTACAAGAAAAATGAAAGGGATAAACCTAGTAGTTAATCTAATGAAATGACACAATACTTTGCACTGCTATCAGTGAATAATGTAACATCATGTCTACCAACAAGCACCGGCAATGAAATACCTTTATTACAACACTTTTATTAATTTGAATATATAACCTAAAATTCATTTATTATTATATAAAGTGCTATGTTTTGTTTATTACACAATTAAATTATACCTGAAACAAGCTTTAAACACTTCAACAATGTTCAGCAACATTTCTAGTTTTCAAGTGTCTATCATCTATCTTGATAATGATAGCCCTCAGCCTGGATCTCAGACTGAGATAGGTGTCCTAATTGTGGGTCTCAACTCCTCAATGGATATCCTAAAATAACAAGAACATAAATAAATTAATCTCAAGAAAATACTAACACATCACATAGTTTTTTTTACAACAGAGGCTAGGCTAGCGTTTGACCATAATCTCACCCGATGGAAAGTGATGATGTGGTCAAAGGTGTAGCACGCTTGCCCAGTAAAGAACCAGTAAGAACATAAAATCTAGATTAGTTTGTACATACCCAAAATATACAAATCATCTGCAGTGACGGTGTGAAGCCGTTCAAGATAACCATTCATTGGATGGTTGGACCACACAACCCTGTCATGTGTAGACCCAGGGTAACATGCACTCATAATATATTTAAATTTGTGGCATATATCTGAAAGAAAAGGGTAGGAATTACAAGGGTTGTTCCCATAACATGACCAATTGGCAAGTGTAAAATATAATACACTAGGTACTTACTATCAGAATATTAAGGGAATGGAATCCTTTTTCTATTAAAATACCGTTCGATGTTCTTAGCAGAACACACACCCCATCGATACAATGCAGTAATCCAGGCGTTTTAAACATTCTAAAAAACAAAAAAGAAAATTGTTTTTTTGTTTCTGGCATTGTTCCTAGTAAATAATCACAACATTATAGCCTAGCCTAAGGTAGGTGATCTAGTGGACCACATAATTAGGCACATACCAATGAGTTTCTTTTAATAGTAAGAGGATTTATAGCCCGCATTACTTGGAACTACTTTGGTGGTTTGTGAATCAAAGCAATGTAATTTTATATTAGTAGGTATACCTACATGTTTATTATGTATTCTTTGTAATTATATTAGTTGATTTATGCACTTATTCTCATTTATCATGTTCCCTCTTACATTGTTTAAATGGGAAGGCTTTATTTATTACAATTGACTTGTATATTAATGTATATGGCTATTGTAACTTGCTGAATGGCTTTTGATACACAGCCTGTGACACACAATGCTCCTGACTATCTCCTACAATCATCTGATATGATCCAGTGGCATAGAATGCCCGAAAACCTAGAACAATTTTATTGTCAAGAAACTTAATTTTGTTAACATGAAAAAAACAATGTAGGTACAAACATAATGTAAAGTTTTGCCTATCGCTAGCGCTATAATGTAAAGCCTATCCATATTTCGCTTATTTACAGACCATTAGGGAAAGACAAAGTAAGATTTTGATGGCTATAATGCGGAATTATCATAACATAACCTTACCTTGGTTTCAATAAACAAAGCATCAGAACGAAGCGTGGGTGGCTTATGAGGGGTTAACTCTGTTATTACTTGGCGAGTTAACTCCTTAAACAGTGTATAATATTTTATAAACTGCCTATCACTCATATAAAAAGCACTAAGTCTTTGCACTTGTATTTTTCTTCCTCGCAAGGTTCCGAGCCGCCGCTACATCTAATTCATGTGCCCTTTCCAATTAATCCATGTACGCATACATTTTACCTAAGTTTTTGCTGTTTTTGTTGTATAATTTTGTCTAAAAGTGGTAAAGCACCGCACAACGATCGTGAAAAAGTTGTAATTTACTAACTTTAGCAAAACCGTTCGTTTGACAGCGTGAACGATCCAACTCTAATTACGCTACGGCTCAACTTACGATAAAATCATTAGCGCGATACGAAATGTTCAAAAAGTCAAGAAACGGCTGAGGTTCAGTAGCGGTTCAGCTGTAATTTATTAGTGCGATCGGGCCGCAGAACACCCTTCCGCTAGCCAATCATTTCTACCTGCCAAGTGGAATTACAGCTTCCAAATGTATGAATGTAGGTATAATATTTTTAAGTAACAATCTAATCAGGTCAAGGGAGGAAGCCCAACACTGATACAAACCAACCGACAAACCGGTGATAGTAAATATAAAAGTTTCCACAGTAAATATTTATATCGATCATGAACTTTGTTTACTTTTTATCAACAGGATACTGTGCATGTTGGTATCATCATACCATTTGTATATTCACCTTTATGGAGATTAGAGATCGGTTAATGCTCTTTACATAGGGACGAAGCTATAGCAGTGCGGACTGCGGACCCGGTAGGAGTAATAGTGTTCGGTACCCCTAGTACAAGATTTGAAAACGATAAAAGTTTTCGTAAACGTTGACGTTTACCACCGCCGACTTGTCAAAGTGGCAACTCGATCAGCTTAAATTCAAAAAGTAACTCAATCACATTGTTGGAATATGATTATAACGATTTAAAACAACCCGTATTAACGATTTCAGTTCCTCCAAGTCTCGGTAAGATTCGCTGAAAAAATATGTATGGATGGAAACGAAAACTTTTATAGTTTTTGTAAACTATCAAAACCTGTACTAGGGGTACTGTGCTGCAGACTGTAAGCAATAACTACCAAATGCGTCGCAGACGGAAAGTTCTAGAAAAAAACAAAATGGCGGCGGGTAGATATGCCAAAAAGGTTCTATGCTCTTTCGCATATAAAAGATGGAAATATGTAAATCCATAGAAGTTAGGCTTACGTAGAACTTTTTAGTATCTGTAGCCTCGTAAATTACCTTTTTCTTCCCAAATAAGTATGTAGTAAATCTTAATTCGTTATCTTCGCCGGGTAAAGCGCAGAACAGCATCTCATAAAAATATCTTATGATATAGGAAATGTCTTTTTTCTCATGCTGGGGCCACACTAACGGGAAATGCCGTTAAATAGCGTGATGATTGACGTTTGGCCACGACATTTGACAACGGCATTCACTCTCAATTTCATTAGGAGACAGGCCCATCGCTTTTCTATGCTGTGTTAGGTCATTTGCAAATGGTTTTAATTTTCTATACATCGCTTTCTTGTAGGTTGTTACATAAAACCAAACTTATTAGCAATGGACTATGGCCTGAACGATTCATACTTGACCAATACCGTAATCTTATTCGGTCAGCATCCGGGTCTTATCAGCACCCCGTCTATTGTCTGTCTACACTGCTCTGCAGTATCAAAAATACACTTTATTTTGAAGCCAGTATAGTCTAAAATGGCGGTTCTAGGTTTAAGCATACTGTCTCATAATCGCTTCAACACATACATAATACACGAGACTAAAATCCAAATGTGGTTTATCAAAATTACGATAGCAAGTTATACTACAGACTTGGCATACTTAACCGCGAGCTAAATAAGACTTTACTGTGAAATTTTAAGGTTCATAATGGACTTTATAAAATGAGGGTAGATACCAAGATGGCGGTCGTCGCGGCAAATGCATCACGGTAACTTCAGCCGCTCGGCACGCGGTGACTGCGAGGCTTCCCCGCTATTAGCGATTAGCAATGATGTGTAAGAGCGAAGGTCATTCCGCTATCTCGTACATGTAGCATTTATATTAGGGATTTGTGAGGTTCTCGGTTGAGGTTAAGATCGTTATTATAATTTTGAGAGTGATAGTAAATGTTTGAAGTTTCCTAAGGAAATGCCGACAGAAATGAATACCAAGTGCATGGGTTTCAATTTACATCTTACAGGATAATTTCTTACCACAAGTCACGTGATGTTACGGGACGAAGTAGTCGAAAATTTACGCTAGATCTGGATCAAAAAATAATTGGTCCATGAATCATGGAGCTAACTAAATACGTATTTGAAACTATGTACCACGCAGTTTTGCTTTCATGGACTTCCGAGAGACATAAAAAGTATTCTGTCTGTCCCCAGAGTTCAAACTATTTCCATACAAAATTTCATAAAGATTGGTTCAGGAGTTACGTACATTCGCGTTATAATATTAAGTATGGAAGTATGATATGGATAATTAAGAAACCGTTAATCATACAACGGATATTATGTCATTAAGATAATATATGATCATTTTACATAACTAATTTGAGATTGCTCTCTCATATAGCGATAATCCCTTGACATCCGTCGGTTCACTATCGCTACATGACTATATGCAGGTTGTAGGTCTTCGCAGTCCATACATAAATATCATGAACAATTGGCGGATTTGTGAACTAAAAAGTTGTGTCAGACGGTGGACGACCAGAACGTTACTTCCTTTTCTTTGATTATTTTTTTTTGCTATGTGATCGAAGATGGCACCACGCGCTACACCTGAATTGGGAACTGGCTTTCAAGTGGGACTGCCTGTACACACCGATACGTGCTTGGCGACAGATTCCTAACATGAGGATGGTAGCTAGCTAGGCGAGAACTTGAAAATGCCCTACCACAAAGCTATGGTTTCATCACCATGTTTTCCTTCACCGAAAGTTCTAACTACTAGTTGTGCCCAGCGGTATCACCCGCGTTGACTACAGTTGATTGCGGTAAAAAGTATCCTATCTCTTTTATCAGGATTCATAATATCTCCATTGCAAATTTCACCAAGATCTGTTTAGCGGTTGGGAGCGAAGAGGTAACTAACTAACTGAGATGGCGCAACGACCCAAAGTGAATCTTGGCCTCCGATAACAAAAGACGCCACTTCGGCGAAAAGCGAAAGCGAAAAGGTAACAAACAAATTAAGTCAATACAAGTCATCTGACGTTAGGTGATGGTATGGTCGAAGGTGACGCCACGCTATGCTTAGTTTAGGAAACGGCTCTCAAGTGAGGCTTCCAGAACATAAGAAGAAACCTAACTAGCTTGGCGACAGAATCTCAACTTGAGGATGGTTGCTAGCCAAGGGAGTATTAGAAAACAGCATAGCACAAAGCTATGGTTTCAATGGCATACGACATCTACCAACCCGCACTGGGTAGATCACGGCCCTTTCTCTCTCTGATGCTGGGGCCACACTAACGGGAAATGCCGTTCAATAGCGCGGTGATTGACGTTTTACATAAGTGTGACCACGACATTGGACAACGGCATTCACATTGGCGTTTGACGTTAGCCGATAATTCAAGTGCATTCACGTTGACCGTTCAAGTGTAGCCACTCACATAATAGCGTTAAATTAACGCAATATTTATCGCGAAGATAGGCACTGACATTTCTCTTGACGTTGACCTTAGTGTGGCCTGGGCATGAGAGAAGGCCAGTGTCCCAACAGTGGGAACGTAATAGGCTGATGACAGTAGGATATTAGGGAAGTTCGAGAGCGCGCACGCAATGAAAACACCGAGTCGGCAACACAACTGATTTTATTAGGTCTACCCACAAAAGTTTTACAAATATCCCACAATGACGACGACGATGGTTTCATCAATAGTTAGGTACGGTTAGGTATTACATTAGCCCGTGCAAATCAGGCCCTAATAACGTAGAGATAAGACGATGCTGACATAAGATATGAGAGGTCAAAGAGATTAGGTTAGAAGTTCTGAATGTACTGAGTGAACTATACATTTCATCACGTTGTGATTGAGATAGTTTTCTATGATGTAATCTTTGTTATATCTAGCAAAGTGTTAATTAAATATCGGGGACAGTTATTGCACACAAATTGACCTAGCCCCGAATTAAGCTCGAAACTTGTGTTATGGGTACTAGACTTTATTTGGGAAAACTGCACACAAGAGAAAGAAACATATAGGATACTTTTAACACGATAAACTGTAACCCATGCACGCGGGTGAAACCACTTGGAACAGCTAGTTTTCATATAAGTAAGTATTACTAAAGGTCTATGCCAAACAGATATGTCCTTTACAAGGCCACTAGTCCATCAGTCACAACGAACTTTGGATCCAGTCGCTTACATGCATATAGGTATAAGAACTTGACTCATTTATTTTTACTATTCGCGGAAAACACCGTTCGTCATTATTCATGATAAATATTTATAATATCGGACCGACAGTTGAACTTTGATCAGGAATCAATTTTAAATTTTATTTAGTTAAAATTCGAGTATGTACCTACATCTAATTTTATAAATACGACAAAATACAACGTCTGAGTGTTTTTATAATATTCATATTATTGTAAAATCGCGCATACGACTTTTTTCTAGAAGCCGTTTCGCACGTACGTGTGTTGTGTGTACATGAACCAATCAGAAAGAGCGCGGTTACCAGTCACACACACACACAGAGATACGCGGCATGCCTACCGTGCAGGGGGTTATTCCCATACTTCTGCACACAAAAAGAGTTTTCAACGTGCTCCAGTAATTGTAACCTCAATTCTCTCCCTCAATTCTCAAACGAAAAATAAATAAATAAATATCGGGATTTCATTTCAAACAAATTGACCTAGCCCAAAAATAAGCTCGAAACTTGGTATGGGTACTAGACAACGATAAATATACTTTTATAGAGAAATAAATACTTATATAGATAGAAATATCCAAGACTCAGGAACAATTCGTGCTCATCACACATATTATGGTGGTGGCCCCCGGACCCTGACACACAAGTTCAATCTTAGTTCGGGGATGGGGTTTGCTTCTGGTAGCGCGGCCGTGAGAGGGCGCGCGTTCCTATGCCTTTTGTAAATTGTGATTTGTGTTATTTATATCCGTTGCTATATATGTCTACTCTTTTTGTTATACCTATTTCTTGAATAAACTTTTTTTTTTTATTATGTTTGCCCTAAAAAAATATATTACAGAATTAAACCAAGGGCGACCTTCGAACATTGAGGTCACTGCAATATTGTCCTCGTATTGTACCTTGAGTGTGTCAACTATTACACTATTACACAATATAATATTGTTAAATGAACTCGGCCACATCATAACAAAATGTTAATCTACAATAAATTTCACCGAAAAGATATTATGTAAAGTGGGCAAATATATTATGTGACCTTCAACTTGGTTGTTTACATTAACAATGAATATTATGATAATAACATGTCATTCAAAGGGTGTCTTGTATTTTGTTGCTAGTCAGTGTTTCAAACAGTTTTATAAAACGAGACATCCCGCGACATATGTTTTTGCTTTTAATAATAAATCATTATTATCCTGGATTATAGAAATACAATCTAATCATAATCCCAGCAAGATATGCTCAATGAGTATTTGACCTCATTTCGCAGTTAACAGAAAAAACAATACAACAGCTAGGCAGAATATCGAAACGGCAAATGACGGCGAAACATTAATGCTTTTAAGGAAGGCGCATCGATTGAAACAAGCAAATTTTTTAACTTTTTTTACCTAATAGATTGGCAAACAGGCAGACGGCCCGCCTGATGGAAAGCGGTCACCGTCGCCTATGGACATCTGCAACACCAGGGGAGTTGCCGATGCGATACCGACCCTAAATACATAGACAATCGTAATTGATCGTCTCTGGGGAAACGCACTTAGTTGAAAACAGCTGTTCCCCGCGGTTGACCGCGGCGTGGGCGACAGTTTTAGATTTTTAGCCCCTTTTGGATCGAATTTCAAAAAAACCTTTTTCGTAAGTATACCCTTCAAATTTCAAGTTTCTACGACCAGCGGTTTAGCCTGTGCGTTGATATCAGTCAGTCAGGACTTTGATTCCTAAAGATATAGATTTATCTCTGTTTATCAGGCATTGAACGTTACATAGATAAGGTTGTTTTTTTTTGGGATATCCAAATGTCTATATTAATATTATAAATACGAACATAACTCTGTCTGTTTGTTACTTTTTACGACTAAACCGCTAAACCGATCTTAATGAAGTTCGGTATAGAGATGATGAACCTTACGGAGGAGATATAATAAGGTTGTTTTTTTTTGGGATATCCAAATGTCTATATTAATATTATAAATACGAACATAACTCTGTCTGTTTGTTACTTTTTACGACTAAACCGCTAAACCGATCTTAATGAAGTTCGGTATAGAGATGATGAACCTTACGGAGGAGATATAATAAGGTTGTTTTTTTTTGGGATATCCAAATGTCTATATTAATATTATAAATACGAACATAACTCTGTCTGTTTGTTACTTTTTACGACTAAACCGCTAAACCGATCTTAATGAAGTTCGGTATAGAGATGATGAACCTTACGGAGGAGATATAATAAGGTTGTTTTTTTTTGGGATATCCAAATGTCTATATTAATATTATAAATACGAACATAACTCTGTCTGTTTGTTACTTTTTACGACTAAACCGCTAAACCGATCTTAATGAAGTTCGGTATAGAGATGATGAACCTTACGGAGGAGATATAATAAGGTTGTTTTTTTTTGGGATATCCAAATGTCTATATTAATATTATAAATACGAACATAACTCTGTCTGTTTGTTACTTTTTACGACTAAACCGCTAAACCGATCTTAATGAAGTTCGGTATAGAGATGATGAACCTTACGGAGGAGATATAATAAGGTTGTTTTTTTTTGGGATATCCAAATGTCTATATTAATATTATAAATACGAACATAACTCTGTCTGTTTGTTACTTTTTACGACTAAACCGCTAAACCGATCTTAATGAAGTTCGGTATAGAGATGATGAACCTTACGGAGGAGATATAATAAGGTTGTTTTTTTTTGGGATATCCAAATGTCTATATTAATATTATAAATACGAACATAACTCTGTCTGTTTGTTACTTTTTTACGACTAAACCGCTAAACCGATCTTAATGAAGTTCGGTATAGAGATGATGAACCTTACGGAGGAGATATAGGATACATTTTATCACGATAAAGTATTGTCCACGCGGGTGAAACCGCAGGGAACAGCTAGCAGTTACAAAAAAAGGTTAACTATTCAAAATATTCGACTTGCGCCGAGTGGCTGGCAGTTGTTGGATGAGAAGAGCCGAAGATCGGGCTCAGTGGCATACCTTGGGAGAGGCCTTTGGCTACAGGCTACAGGCTGATGATGATTCATTTTATACTAGTATACAATATTTAGAATAGTAACGAGTAACCTAGACCTAGTATCAACATCAATTGCGGTGACCCGTGGTTTATTGTTTTTTTACTACTTAACAGGATAGCGTTTGACCACAAGTCACCTGATGTTTAGTGACGATGTGCCGAAGATGGCGCCACGCTACACTTGTACTGGGAACTGGCTCTCAAGTGGGGCTGCCGGAACACACCGATAGGTGCTTGGCGACAGATTCTTAACATGAGGGTGGTGCTAGCCAGGCGAGTACTACAAAATACCCTACCACCAAGCTATGGCTTCATCACAATGTTTTCCTTCACCGAAAGCTCAAGCTCATTGTAAGATTCGAACCCACGTCCTACGGATCGCAAGCCGACGTCACTACCACTGAGCCATAATCGCTATGGTTCCGTGTATATCATCATTATCAGCCTTCTTACGTTCCCATTGCTGGGACCCTGAATAATTTTTGCAGCGCACGCAAAAATAGGTTTTCGATGTCACACCTTGGGTTACAAAATAGCAATTTTCTTACGATCCCAAATTTTTTTGGAAATGTAATAATAGCCTATGTCCGTCACAGATAGTGTAGCTGTCCAACAGTGAAAGAATTTTTTAAATCGGTTCAGTAGTTTCGGAGCCTATTCGATGCAAACAAACAAACAAATCTTTCCTCTTTATAATATTAGTATAGATTCAATACATACTTACCTATAATGTATTGATTGACTCTCGTAGGTAAATAATATTTGTAACAATTACGCTGACTACATAAACTACTGACATAGTAAGCATTGTTATAATAAATCCTACCAATTTTATAAACGCGAAAGTTTGTGAGTATGTATGTATGTTTGTTTGTTGCTCTTTCACGCAAAAACTACTGAACGGATTTGAGTGAAATTTGGAATGGAGATAGCTACCCTGGATTAACACATAGGCTTATACCGGAAAAGTTCCTGCGGGATAAAGGGCTTCGCTTCGGCTTGCGATCCGTAGGACGTGGGTTCGAATCCTACAATGAGCTTGAGCTTTCGGTGAAGGAAAATATCGTGATCAAACCATAGCTTGGTGGTAGGGTATTTTCTAGTACTCGCCTGGCTAGCTACCACCCTCTTGTTAAGAATATGTCGCCAAGCACCTATCGGTGTCTTCCGGCAGCCTCACTTGAGAGCCAGTTCCCAGTCCAGGTGTAGCGTGGCGCCATCTTCGACCACATCGTCACTTAACATCAGGTGACTTGTGGTCAAACGCTACCCTGTAAATAGTAAAAAAAAAGACGCGAGTAAAACCGCGGGGCGCAACTAGTATAAAATGTAATTATAGTAAAATTATAATAAAATTACAAATTTTTGTAATACTATTTTTTTTTTATATATATTGTTTGCATTTGTTCTCCTAAAGGCTATAACTTTTTAACATTAACATTATTTTCTTTATGATTTTATAATCCTATTTAAAGAGAAAAATGGTTTTAATTAAAGTCCAATTTAGATCTTGATTTTGTAGTCGAGCATTAGGAAAGTTACATTGAAAAAGTTCGTTAAAATTTCAATTTTTGCCAAAGGCATGCGAAAGCCTTTTTTCTCAGCTAGTACTTCGTCGGTCGGTGTAATAAATTTAGTTTTTACTGGAGTGTATGAGGGATGCGTGATAGGTCAAAGAACCTATAATGAGACCGCCTCTGCGTCCTGTGTCTGGCGGGGCCGGATTAAACCAGTCAGGGCCCCTCTTCCCTCTAATATGGTCGAGGAGAGCGATGGCCGGCACATGCGTCAACTCGTGAACGGGTGCTGCTTGTGGGGTCTGGTCTGCTTTGGTTGTGATCCCGCAACTCGTTAATATTCATGTTCCCATATCCCAATGTGTACAACCAAACAAGAGAAATCTTATTAGTAAAGCTAATTAATGATATCGGACTACTAGACGACAAAAAAAGGCTTGGGATTTTAGTGAACTTGCTCCAATTCAATCAATTAGTAATAAGAATAAAATTGTCAATGTGATCGCGCCAAAAAAAATACCTGCCGGGCGTTTCTTGCCTGTTCTTTTGCCGGCGTAAGGAGGTTGGAACAGGTGTAGCTAGTTTTAAGTTGACGTTTTAAAGTGATCACAATGTATTCTATAGTTTTTTTTTTTAATTTTGAATTTAAGGCATTACAATTCTCAGGGCCCTTTCCTTTACCCTTTTCTTCTTTAAAATACTTTCTTTCAATCACTTCATAGAAAATACTATTGGAAGAAAATTATGCGTTTTTTTAGTAAGGATACAACTATTGTTACAAAAGTTATTTTCTTTTTTCTTGGTGCGCGCACGGGGCCCCGCGGCAGTTGCCTACTCTGCCTAATGGTTAATCCGGCGCTGGTGTCTGGCGGTTATTTATACAGGTGATATTAAAATAAAGTAGCCGATTTTTTTTCTATAGATTCCACTTAGTAGCGTAATGATTAATTGAGTCTACTAATCATCGAAATGCCACTGGAACTCAGACCTAGAATACACTTGTTGTTGGTTTGCAACAACACATATTTTATTATTTTTTCTCATTTCTACATAATGTATTTGTCATAAGTATTTTATATAATTTGTTGCAAATAAATGATTCTTATTCTTATTTTAATGTACAAAATAATGGAGACATTTAAACATTTATAGAATATATCTTTATTTTTTTGACCTCAATGACATTTAAGATGCATAGAAAACAAGATTTTTTGCAAAAATAAAGAATTTTCATGACCTTTGTATCTTCAATATCTCGACACGCGGACACGAGACTTTTTTTTGCAAGTTTTTAGAACGCCAAAACGAAGGTAGGTATACCATATAATTTTTATTTTTTACTATATAGCTGACCCGGCGAACTTCGTATCACCAATAAAAGTCACCTTTTAAACCTTCCCTGATTTTCCACAAATATTTCAAGATCAAAATTATCCAAATCGGTCCAGCCATTCTCAAGTTTTAGCGAGACTAACGAACAGCAATTGATTTTCATATTTATAATATGAAGAAGAAGATTTGCAATTTCATACTTTCACATAGTTGTGGGGATAGCGAATGCTGTATGACACACCCTGTATACAGAGTCCCGAGTCCTGTCGCACTATAGTGGTTATATAAAAGTGCCGGAGGCTATAATTAAGTATTATCATCTGAAATTTGCACCTGTCGCGTAAAGGTGTAGTTATAGACTTGTCCACGCAGTCCTGTGACTCCTGTGGCCTTAATCAATGTGAATTAACCAGTTCCTATAGTATTCTAAGCAAGGACTAGCTGTACCTCGTGGTTTTACTAGCACTGTACTACAGTTTATCGCGATAAATAGTACCCTATGTCCTTCCCCAGGGTTGGACTACAGTTTATCGCGATAAAAAGTATCCTATGTCCTTCTCTAGCGTTGGACTATAATTTATCGCGATAAAAAGTACCCTATGTCCTTCCCTAGGGTCGGACTACAGTTTGTCGCGATAAAAAGTACCATAAGTCCTTCCCCAGGAACCTTTTCCCGGGATAAAAAGTAGTCTATGTGTGAATCCAGGGTGTAACTAATTACGGTGATACGTGGTAACAAACATTCACGCAAACTTTCGCATTTTTAATATTAGTAGGATAATACAAAAAAAGTTTTAAAAAAACTTGACAAAGTCAAGAATAGCCGTCGACTTAAGCTAAGTACTTATTAACTGTTATTGATAATTTAAAAAAAATGTATGGGAAAGCATCAGATCAACGTTCTCTCAGAGCAGGTGATGCATACCATTTGCCATTAAAGCTTATGATAAAACGCAAACGTATAACATAATTAAATTATGCTAAATTAGCCTTTACGTCGTTAGCAAAAAGCACATTATATACGTTCAACTTGTGACATACATACATAGGTTTGTTGTTTTGTTCATGTACAGTAAAAAAATACATGAACAGTAGAACTACCCTATGAGTAGGTAAGGTACCTAATAAAAAAGTGTTTTAAAAATAAGGCATTTACCAATGGTTTTCTATGTACATATGTGTATATAAAACTAGCTTATCCCCGCGGTTTCACCAGCGTGGGTTCCCAATTTTACCCCCTTGGGGGTGAATTCAAAAAAAAACTTTCTTAATATCCCTATACCCTCCATAGCAACTAGTATATAAATATTTTATTGCAGAAAATGTGATACAAATTTGGTGTTAAAAAAATATCTTTACAGTATTTTTTTAGTGCTAATTTTTTTATCCGAATCGGTAGAGCATTGAAAACTTTGACATACATGGCATGTCATTGGCCATTGCTTCTGGTACAATGTTGTTCTAGGAAGCGACTGTTCGATGCTACTTATGATCGCAGCGCCCCTAGAGGTAACCCTAGCTCTAGAGGGTACTCTATACATCATACAATTCATACATCTATTTTTGTCGATACAAATAACTCATACCAAGTTGAATGGAGCTGGTATTTCTTTTTTTACTGTCAACGGTAAAACGATCAAGATGACTTGAACCGCATACAACCGGTTTATATACAGGCTGATTTATAAACTGATTGTATAATAATCAATTTGACATTTCAACCTCATTCATTTTACTGGTTGACTGTTTCAATTTCATTGGTTTCTTAGCTATATTATAAGCTAAACTTAAAACCTTCTCAAATGACTTTTTCACTAGGGTAAACAATAATTAATATAATCGATGAACGATAATCGATAACGAAAATGACCTGCCGGGCGTTTGTTGCCTGTTCTTTTGTCGGCGTATAGAAGTTGGAACAGGCGTAGATAGATTTAAGTTGGACGTTTTAAAGTGAACACAAGTCTCCTACAATATTTTTTTCGATTTTAGTAGTACTTGGATGAAGAGCCAGTGACGTCACTGGCTACTGGGTACGCTATCCCTGAGTGAGATAGACTATCTTTCTTCTTTTTCTTTCGTATGAGCTAGTGACCAATGGCTGTGTTTTATTTCGAAAAACCCTATGGATCCCCAGGCGCGTGAAATCGCAGGGCGCACCTTTTTAACAAACGTAAATGCAAATGGCTATCTTCTATAATTATATATATATATAACTCAAAGGTGACTGACTGATGAATGACTGACACAGTGATCTATCAACGCACAGCCCAAACCACTGGACGGATCGGGCTGAAATTTGGCATGCAGGTAGATGCTATGACGTAGGCATCCGCTAAGGGTTTCGCGATAAACCGTAGCCCACGCGGGTGAAACCGCGGGGAACAGCTAGTTATATATATATATAGATGCAAGTGAAGCCACATACAAGCGCTATATATAAGCGCTAGGCTGAAATTTGGCATGCAGGTAGATGTTATGACGTAGGCATCCGCTAAGAAAGGATTTTGATTAATTGTATCCCCAAGGGGATAAAATAGGGGATGAAATTTTACACCGATCAGGCTGAGACTTTGCATGCATAAAGCTGTAGCCCACGCGGGTGAAACCGCGGGAAAAAGCTAGTATATTATAAATGCGAAAGTAACTCTGTCTGCCTGTCTGTCTGATACGCTTTCACGCCTAAACTACTGAACTGATTTACATGAAATTTGGTACGGAGATAGTTTGAACTCTGAGGAAGGACATAGGCTACTTTTTATCGCGATAAACTGTAGCCCACGCGGGTGAAACCGCGGGGAACAGCTAGTATTATATATAAGTATACTATGTAGATCAGTTAGTTTTTCAAAAATGTCTTCAGTTAACAGGAAAATACTATAGAATGTACATTTATTTATGGATACAAACACAGAACATCGTAAGGTACTTTGTGGTCGGCCAGCGATTACACATAGAGCGGTTAATGAGGTGGAGATTTTGTTAAATTACTTAATTGGATAATATAATGATGCAATACATATTTCTGATTCGGAAAACCAGAAAAATCGCTCTAGGTTAAGCTTGTAACTAACACATAAGAAAACGTGAAGCGTTAGAAGTGAAATCAGATAAAGTTCATTTTTGACACCCGACGCAAAAAGAGGAGTGTTATAAGTGTATGTTGTAAGTATTGTTTATTGCTACAAATAAAAATATTGTCTATTGTTTATAAGTTTGACGTCGATGTCTGTCTGTCTGTCAGTCTATGTGTGTGTGTGTATGTCTGTGCCATCGTAGCTCTCAAACGGATGGACCGATTTCGATGCGGTTTTTTTCATTTCAAAGCCAGTTTCTTTGCGGTGGTTCGTAGCTTTGTTTGATGAAAATCGATCCAATGATTCGGGCATATTTTAAATTTTAGTATGCATTGCACACACACACACACACACACACACTGCGTTACACTTTTTCGTCCGGTTCGAACGGATTTACAGCCCTAACTACCGCGCCTGAAGAAATTTCACTTCTAAAACAATGTAGAACCTCTTCCTTTCGTTAGTTAAGGATACAGAGTGTATACGAAAACATTTATATAAAAAATATATTTCGATCGAAAAATTCATAAAAAAGTTAGTTTAACTGAAATTCAAAAGGTTTACAATTTAGATTTACGTGAAACTACAATAATTCAGCAGCTATGCAAATCACACCGATTTGCCGGCAGGTCGTTTGCCTGCAGTAGTAAAGTGTGAGAATAATAACACACTGAGTCAGATCATAATAATATGAATCATTTTAACATAAAAAAAAATCATTGTATTTTGAAAGGTAAAAAAAAGTGTTGGTGCCAACTCAAGAAATATTGCATCACAATATTTTTAGTCACTCTAGGGTCGCATTCTGAAATTTCCTTTATTTATTCATGGCTGACGGAATTTCTGCCATTTCCTGCTCTACGAAGCTGCATGAAAGAAAAATCTAATAATAGACATTTTACAAACTTCGCGTTTATTAATAAGTACTTATTTGTTAAGCTATTCGGATAACTAATTAATTTTAACAATAGAAAATATTTTATTTGAAGCAAAACAAGAAAAATCCGAATTGAACTGCTACACTTTAATTTTTAAGTAGACTAGCGACCCGCCCCGGCTTTGCATGGGAATTAAAAAAGAATTATGTATTGATGTGTTGCAGCAGATTTTGAATTCATACAAAAATCCCTTCGAAACAAGCACTACATATCGGATACTTTTTCTATCTTTTCTTTCCCTTAGAACCTAATACTAAAATATTACTCTTAAAAAAATTTACAAAACTGTCCGACCGTTTCTTAACGAAGGAAATATTTTTTCAATTCCTATTATTATGAGACATTAAATTTTTAACCTTACATGGTCAGCTAAACAAAAAAGAAAGTATTAATTAAAATTAATTACAAATAGACTTACAATAAAACAAACCCATATAGAAGCCGACGATGCCAATTGCAATCTTGACGAAATCATTCGTCGTGTCCTGATCGAACTTCTTCAGAATATCACTCATGATGTAAGCCTTAACTGGTCTAGCAACGCACTGAGTCTCAACCATGTCTTATCGTCAATTTATTAAAATATATTTTCGAACGTACGATAACCCGCCGACCGTTTGATACCCACTAACCACAGAGGTTGCACGTCCAGAAAGAAAGAAAAAAACTCTAGCCACGTACGGTTGGCCTGAAGTCTCGTCAAAGAATGATACTGGCAGGAAAGCACGCACTCCTAACCACAGAGCACCTAATAGCACAGGCCTCTACAATAATAATAAATACTAATCATTAATTATTATGAAACTTGGAGAGATAGACGGATATTCAGTTTTGTTTACACAGTTAATTGGCTTATCTTCGAGTCGATGGGTAAGCATAAGCAATGTCGAGAATTCGGTTCGTATGGTAGGCTATTTTAACGTGTAAGCTAAATACGTTTTCTGCAAGCCGTTCAAAATACAACGGCTGACTGCAAGTGAACTACATACGAGTATAAACTTTTTCTTAGTTAGGTAGATACCTTTTTCTTTTTACTTCTTACAGGGTATAGAGTTTGACTTCAAATTAGCGAACGTTAAAATACGATATAGTCGAGGGTGGCGCTTCCTAGATTGGGAACTGGCTCTCAAGGGGCTGCCGGAACACACCGATAGGTGTTTGACGACAGATTAAAAAAAAAACGCCTTAACACCAAGCTATGGTTTCATCGCAATGCTTTCCTTCACCGAAAGCACAAGCTCGTTGTAGGATTCGAGCCCACGACCTACGAATCGCAAGCCGACGTCACTACCACTGAGCATTTGCTTGAATCTACGTTGTCAGTCACAGAATACAAAGATTCAAAGATTCAAAGAATAGTATAGATACATAATAGTATAGAGTCTAGACCACACTCCCATACTCTCTCTCTGAGAGAAGGCCAGAGTCCCAGCAGTGGGAACGTAAAGGCTGATGATGATGATGATGATGATGACATATAAGACGTATAAGACCCAATTAGTGTTTTTCTACGCCTGGACTGGGAACTGGCTCTCAAGTGAGACTGCCAGAAGTCAGAAGCCCAGGACCGAAAGGCGCTTGGCGTTAGATTCTTAACTTGATGGTGATAGCCAGCCAGGCGAGCAGTATAGAAAATGCTCACTAGGATAAGGTTTCATCTCAATGTGTTGCTTTACCGAAAGCTCACAAAGGTGAGATTTCAAACTCACGACCTATGGGATCGAAAGCCGACGTCAAATTCCCCCCCCCCCCCCCCTGCCTTAACGACAGTCGACAGCTATGAAAGAGGTCCCTAACCAAACATTAGCACCGGTTTGAGAAACAATAGATGATATTCCGAACCTTCTAAGGTGACGAATGGACGAGTTTAAACCCACCACAGTGGATAAAGGTGCACTGACGTTCTATGTTGTTGAATTGACGCAAGAGGTTAAGGGGACATGAACGATCAAAACGCAAAAACCGTTGTATTAAGAGACACGAATCATTACTCATATTTGTTTTAAAAAAACCGTACTAATATTATAAATACGAAAGTCTGTCTGTCTCACTTTCACGCCTAAACTACTGAACCGATTTAAATTAAATTGTGTACGGTTGTTTGAACCCTGAGGAAGGACATTGGAAACTTTTTAACGGAACGGCTTGTATAGTATAAAACATAAGTTCAAGATGATTAAACGTAGTTTATCAAAAATCGTAAAAAACCGCCGGTAAAAAAACAAGTAGTCCTCCTACCTAATTTTAATAAATTGACGAAAATTTAAAGAACTGTTCATCTTATACACATTAAACTTATAGGAAAAGAAAGATAATTTTATTTATTATTCGTTTCTCAAATGATTTGCAAATGAAAAAATAAAGTAGGTACATCTATTCGGCGGTAGACGGCGTTCGTACGATGCTACTTGTTTCACGGAGGGCCATAACGAGAGATAGAGAGAGAAATAGAGGTCAATTCGCAAATATCATTACAGCTTGTTTTGTTGTTTTTACTACTTACAGGGTAGCGTTTGACCACAAGTCACCTGATGTGAAGTGACGATGTGGTCGAAGCTGGCGTCGCGCTACACCAGAGCCCCTCGCCAAGATGCATTCTGCAATCGTTGACGCTAGTAGAAAACAAGAAAAAAGTATTGGTTTGACATATTTCAACGCTAAGTCACGTGGTCAGAAATATGTCAAACCAATACTTTTTTCTTGTTTTCTATTAGCGTCAACGATTGCAGAATGCATCTTGGCTAGAGGCGGGAACTGGCTCTCAAGTGAGGCTGCCATAACACAGCAATGTTTCGCCCTTAAATTACTACTTGGTGAGGTTGGTGGGAGGTAGAATGATTACAGAAGTATATATATATATATATGAGTTTATGAGTACGTCATAAGTTTTTCTATAGCCTGCGGTTTGCCGTTTGTCTGTTCACACTCAACCACGTCACACACGGATTACCCGCGTAGACAGTTCAGTTTATCTTGATAAAAAGTATCCTAGAAATTATGATTATTTATTTTAATTGAGCTGAAATATTATTATTTTCTTGAAAAAAAGAAGATTTTTCAATTCGACCGAATTTTTTTTTATAAGCGTTCGCGGATAATGCGTCTTTTATGAACCGATTTGATGATTCTTTTTTTGTTGGGAAAAGTGATACTTAGACTAATATTTTAAGTAAGTATAACAAAGATGTTAATTAAATCTGTTTGTTTATTGACTTTTTTGTTCATTCACACTCACTTTTTTATACATATATATGAGTACAACTCTGTTTGAGCTTAGCTTATAAAATTCTACTACAGAAAAGATAGCGACTTGGTAAACATAGTGTAGGACACCTTCAGACTAGGTGGAGCGATGACTTGCCTTGAGTAGCTGGAATAGTTGTATGAGAAGAGCCGAAGATCAGGCTCAGTAGCGTACCTTGGGAGAGGCCTATATCCAGCAGAGGACTGACACGAACTAAGGCTTGGCTTCTGATACTTTTTATTAATTTTTATTTTTTATGGATCAAAATTTTAAACTACAAGCTTGAGGCCTGAACTGTAGTCAACAGATTTTCATTTTAGATAATTCCATGTTTAAATATAATTATATTATACTACTAGCTGCGCCCCGCGGTTTCACCCACGTTATCCCGCAGGAACCTTTTCCGGGAGAAAAAGTATCCTATGTCCGTTTCCTGGTCCTAAGCTACATCCCCACCGATTTTCAGCCAAATCGGTTCAGCCGTTCTTGAGTTATAAATAGTGTAACTAACACGACTTTCTTTTATATATATATATAGATTTTTATTTTTTATTTTTTTTATTACTATTTACAGGGTAGCGTTTGACCACAAGTCACCTGATGTTAAGTGACGATGTGGTCGAAGATGGCGCCACGCTACACCTGGACTGGGAACTGGCTCTCAAGTGAGGCTGCCGGAACACACCGATAGGTGCTTGGCGACAGATTCTTAACAAGACGGTGGTAGCTAGCCAGGCGAGTACTAGAAAATACCCTACCACCAAGCTATGGTTTCATCACGATGTTTTCCTTCACCGAAGCTCATTGTAGGATTCGAACCCACGTCCTACGGATCGCAAGCCGACGTCACTACCACTGAGCCATCATCGCTATAAAAATATAGATGAACTAATTAAGAACTAAGAGGTTGTGCACATTGGGATATGGAAACATGAACATTATACAAAATTATCTGATACATTTGTCTATATTTAAATACCGCTACTTTGATCAAACTTGTTTTATATTATGTGGATAGCCTTGTGAGAATTGACGACGCGGTAGCCGAGTTGGTAGTATCCTTGCCTGCGAAGCTAGCGGTCCTGGGTTCGAATCCCGGAATGGGCAAATATATGTGTGATGAGCACGAATATTTGTACCTGAGTCTTGGATATTTCTATCTATATACATATATATATGTATTTATTTCTCTATATATGTATATCGTTGTCTAGTACCCATAACACAAGTTACAAGCTTAATTTTGGGCTAGGTCAATTCGTATGCAATTGTCCCCGATATTTATTTATTTATTATTAGATGAGTTACAGATTTATTATATTATGTATAGATTAGTAGAGGAGCATCGGAACAAAAACCTCTGAATCATCTTGACTTACACTTGTTTTTTAATGCCAAACAGTTGTTTATGCAGAATTCTACACATATAATTATATCAACCTGATCAGCAGTGCGATTCTAATTCACGCGGAAACTTTTCCAACCACGGATTCGGAAAAGTTTCCGCAAGAATTTTGTAGACTCGATTTATTATAATCTGTATTCGGAAACTGACATTTAATTTGATAAACCAACAGCTCAATCACGGAAAAGATTCCACCACCTATTTGCTCTCGGAAAATGTTTCCGTGAAGCGAAGGTGACATCGAATCCGACACGGAATTTTTCCAAATGAATTAGAATCGCACTACTGAAACCCCTAAATTCACCTTCCTTAAAAATATGTTTCAAAGTTACGGATCTCAGATTTTTTTTTGATTGCGCCACAAAAAATTCCTGCCGGGTGCGTTTTTTAGCCAGCGGCGTAAGGAGGTTGGGGTGAGCGTAGTGAGTTTTAAGTTTGACATTTGAAAGTGATCACAATGTATCCTATTGATGAAAAAACTTTTGACTTTGAAGGTGATTAGATTCCGCACATATTTCAAGGACATCTGAGTAACATACTATAAACATATTGAATTGAGAACCTTCCCTTTTTTTTAGTAGGTTCATATCAACTTCTTTTGTTTTGCCAACCATAGAGTGAAGTTAGCCAAGAGCATAATGTCCTCTTCTAATTTTAATCACATTAGACACTGAAAAATCTCACGGTATATATACATTAACTATAGGAGTGGTTCACATAATGTATTAGGCGCAAGCTCAAGTATTTAATTCTTTACATAGCTTGCCAAGTGGATACTTTAATACATGCAGATAAAAACATTCAGGTTAGAAGACAAGTTCACAGAACAAATGAGAGGTTGCAAACCTTGAACCCAACTTTAATTAACTTTATGACTTCACAGACTTTTTTAAAGATATTTAATTAGTACGTACAACTCACCGAACATCTCGTAGAAACTCGCAGAGTAGTTGTCCATAAAATTAGAAACAATACTCATTTTGTTGACACTACTTTGAACTGTTACAAATTACAAAGGAACCCTATAATATTATAAATACGCAAAAACATAAAACTTCATGTATATTATGAATAAGTACATACACAGCGGTGTTCTGTAATTATTCAGGTAAATATAGCAATAGACTCAATTTTTACAAAATTGCAGATCGCCTTGTTATTAATTTTTTTGCAACATCAGCAAAATTCGAAATAGGGCTTTTGCGACTTCTGCGAAAGCCTGAAGGAAGCCATCAGCTGAAGTTTGATTGACACTGACACTTGACACTGAGAAAATGACAGCAGATTGATTTAATTTTTTTTTATTTAATTGTCATAGAAGTAGGAAAATATCTAATATTATATAGAATCTATGGAAGATGCGCTTCAGGCCCAAAAAAAGGTGTCAAAAAATAAAATGTCTGAAACATACAATAAGCATAAAATACACAGGAAACCGTCAAGTGTTCACGTTTAATAAAATTAAAACAATGCCTTTGGATAGCAGAGCACACTTTTTTTTGCTGTCTCTCACTCTTGACTTGAGTCTCGATCTGTATCATTCTGTCAAATTCTGTGTGAGTGTGAGTGATTGATTTGTGTTTTGAGACTTTTGAGTGTCACTGTCAGTGAGGAATGTGAATAATTTTGAATTGTTGTTTTATATTTTAGATTTTTGTTGAAAAAAGATGGGATTGCCGCGAAATTTTTGCGTAAAAATACATAAAAACTCATGATGTTTCATAAGAAATTATACACGATGTCCGATAAAATGTTGATAATGAGATTGAACAGACGTGGATTTTGTAAACGCATTGTTTTTGCTGCCATAATTTTTGGTCTTTCATTTTATGTTTCGGTTCTTCTCTTTGGCGACCTAAAAACTCCGAGGGTAATGAATTTGACTGACTTGAATCGCTGCCCTGCCTGTTACGGAGTATCTGTATGCCCAGAGTTGTATTCCAATCAAATAACACTGGAATCCCGATACGGTTGGTCCAGTATTTTCAACGCTAAGAATATTTACTATGGATACACAAAATATAATAGAAGAGCGGTTTTGAAAAAGCTAGCGCACGACTGGGAGTTTAGAGACCTTGACGCGAAGCTCTGTAAAATTTGGGGACTTAGCAGTAACTGTAAACCTAAACATACTGTGAACGCATCAGACATTGATGTGAAAATAATTAAAATAGTGGAGTATAGCTTTACAAGACGCGACACCGAGCCAAGGAAAGGCTTGGTAATGTGTCCTTATTCATACAGTTTCTTTGATTTGGTGCAACCCGTGCTTGATAAAACAAGTCACCAAAGCTATAATATGATGTATATATGGACAATGCTTATGGTTAATCCTGAGCCTATTATTCTGCAGGTAATTCTAAAATATACATAACAATGGCAACATTGCTTCGTAGTCTGCAACTGTCATTTCAACAAGGAGTTCCGAGTAAATATTTACATAGAAGCTTCCCTGTTTGAAAATTAATTAATGCTGCATAATCACAATATGATAATAAAGTTCTTCAGCTTCTGCAAATGTCTTAAACAATGTAAATCGCTTACCATTAGGTCTGTCGGCTTGTTACATAAAAAAACATTTGATAATTTTTTTGCATAAAATGTCAACTAGTAAAGTTGGAATTAGTATGTAACAGTGCCTGATACATTTTGCCGCACAAGGAGGCGTTACTCTTCCTACATTAAATTATAGAACTCTGCTGTGTAACTTTCAGAGGCAGATGTTGCTGTTGACATCTGCAACACATTTTTATACTTCTGCAAATGCCATATAGTAAAAAATTAATTAGTTAATATATTTTTTGTTTAGTTCCTTGTGTTATTATTTATTATTATTATTATTTATTTGGTAATAGGCGAGCAGCCCGCAGGCTGATGTGCCTATATCATGCTGTGTTGAATTATAGCAATGTCCAAAAGTGCAGAGAGAAGTCAATTCTGTAGCAAGGAAGCATTGTTCGTTCGCAACCACTTGTCCAGTCTGTTTTTAAAGGAATTCACTGAAGGAGCTGACACAACGTCTTCTGGCAGTCTATTCCAGTTGTGCACCACTCTAGAAGCCAAGAAGTGGTGCGCAGTGTTTGATTTGGATGGTGCGCGTACTATCTGCATATTATTTCCTCTTGAAGATTTCATGCTCTCCTTGCATATATACAGGTTGTGGATGTCTGGTAGGTTATAAAAACCGCCTAAAATCTTGTATGTCTCAATGAGGTCACCACGAAGGCGTCTTTCCTCGAGGGTGGTGAGGCGCAATGCACGGAGCCTGTCCTCATAGGGTCTACGTCTTAGTGTCCGTGGTATCTTGGTAGCCCTTCGCTGCACACTTTCAATAAGGTCAATATCTTTTCGGAAGTAAGGACTCCAGACTTGGAAACCGTACTCCAACAGGGGTCTTATATACGTCTTGTATATTTTTAAGAATACCTCGACTGTAATGGCCTGAAAGGATCTGCGTATCACATATAAGAAGGAGTTGGCTTTTTTGACCACGGAGGTGATGTGTTCTTCCCACTTTAAGTTTGAGGTTATTAAAATACCGAGATCTCTTTGGAGACTTACTTCCTCTATAATATTTCCATCCAAGTTATATGCAACTCTAGGGTTTGTACGACCGAGGTGAAGGACACAACATTTGGATATATTCAGTTTGATGATCCAGTCTTGAGTCCAGACTTGCACACGGTTGAGATCGTCCTGCAGCAAACCAGAATTAATGATGGGATTTGCAAAGAATTTACCATCATCAGCAAAAAAGGCTGATTGACATTCTATAATATTGATCAAGTCTGTAATGTAGATTCCAAATAGATAAGCAGAGAGCACCGACCCCTGTGGTACCCCACTTAGAACATTTTTCTTCTGTGACATTGAGTTACCAACTCGCACTTGGAAAGTTCTACCTGTAAGGTAATTCTCTATCCATTTCAGAAGTTTACCACGTATGCCAAAGTGCTCAAGTTTCAATAGTAGTCGTTGGTGGGGGACCTTGTCAAAAGCGCGTTCAAAGTCAAGGTACACAATGTCAACAGGATCGGTATTATCTAGGTCTTTTGTCCATGATTGCACACATGACAAGAGGTTAGTAATAGTCGACCGTTTCTCTACGAATCCATGTTGTCTTGTGGATAAAATACATTCTCTGCTAAGGAATTGTGTTAAACGCTTGCTAATAATTTTTTCCATTACTTTCACAATTATACAAGTAAGGCTGATAGGACGGAAATTCGCAGGCTGTAGTTTATCACCTTTTTTATAGATTGGTGTGACCAAAGCATGTTTCCAGTCTTGTGGTAAATAACCATTCTCAAAAGACATATTCATTAAAACAGTAAGTGCCGGAACTAGGGTCTGAGTACAATTCTTAAGAATACAGCTGGGTATTTGGTCAGGACCAGGTGAACACTGAACATTAAGTTGTGAAACTATCTTTTCAATATCATTAGGCGTGAATGAAATGTCGTCTAAGCTATTCTCTACTCGAGTCACGGTAGTGATATTATTGTTAATCATAACTGGCTCTTGGGAGTATGCTTTTTGGAACTCCTCAGCAAAGGCATCTGCAATGTCGATAGACTTTGTGACAAGGTCACCTCTCTGGTTACGGACTGCAGGGGGAATGCTTACTTTGGTAGAGGTAGATTGACGGATATAAGCATAGAAGGACTTGTCACCATATTCAAGAATTTTTTCTTCATAGATGCCTCGTTGTTTCCTAGAGAGTGCCACACATCTGTTGTTTATTTCTCGAAACATTTTGTAATCATCTACTTTACCAGATGACTTGTAAACATCCCAAAGATTTTTTTTCTCTACTACTAGTTTTAGGATATTGTCATTAATCCAAGGTTTATTTTTCTTGCGAGGTATAGTTTTTTTTTCTGGAGCGTGTTTGTCAGTTGTAGAACTGATTGCATCCAAGATGCCCATCCACAGTTCCTCAGTGTTAGATATGGGGTTGACAGCTTCTAGTTTTTCATATAAATCAGAGTTATAATTGTCATAATCAATATATTGATAGTATCTCCTAAATTTAGGTGTAATATTGGTAATTTGTAAAAGGCATTGAAGGTTGAACTCAAGTATGCAATGATCACTTCTTCCAATCGGTGGTTTATGAGTTAAGCTTTTGATAAGATTCTCCTCGTTCACCATTATTAAGTCTAACAGAGAAGGATTGTTACCTTGACGGAACCTGGTTGGTTTGTTCACTAATTGAAGTAGGTTACTATTGAGAAACATATTGACAAATAGCTCTTCCGGTCCAGACAAGTTTTGATTGATTTGCAAGGGCCATTTTATGGAAGGATAGTTAAAATCACCAGCAATAATTACTGTATTGTTCTCCGAGGCTGCAATAAGGTTAGTCAGAAGTTTTGTGTCACGTGGTTTCCAAACACATTCTGCTTTGTCATCTGGACGATACACACCAACCAGGAGAAATTGGAATGTACTGAATTGAATATCTATGTAGAGCGCTTCAACTTCTTCACACATATAGTTTTTATTCTGCCTTGCAATGATTGGAATACCGTTCACACAGTCCTTTATATACATAGCTACTCCACCACCTCTAGTTTTACCTTCAGATTTGCTTTTCTTATGCTTACGGTCCAATCTAAATAATGTATAGCCTGGTACATTGTAAGTGCTATTGCGGTCATTGCTATTAAGCCAGGTTTCAGTAATTATTGCTACACAAGGCTGAATTGTATTCATGTGGAGCAGAAAAAGGTCGAATTTTGGTGATAATGAACATAAATTGGTGTACATAAATGTCAGGTCGATATATGGATTACTTTGATTACTAATTAGTTTTTTTGATGGATTATTTTAGGGGTTCCCTTCACATACTTAATAGTCAGGTCGGTCTCTCCATTCTCTAGCCTGGATTTGAGAGCTTCACGCAGTTTATTTAGCTCCTCGCGTTACATAAAAATACCATTACATTCTCTCATGTTACATTTTCCAGGTAATACCCAAGTCGAAAGGTTGGCCGGTACCAGCTTATGGGGGCGTTTGCGGTAGACTAGAACTGGTGGCGTACGAGGGGGAGCCGCTGTCGTCATTGATGCACATAGAATGGCATCGGAAACTGAAGTTTGCTAAAGGAATACTTAACGCTGCTATGGATTTCACTTTTAGGCATGATAGGTAAGTTTACTGGATTTTATTTAATGCAGTGTCGGAAGCTTAGGGCGGCAAAATAAGCCCATAAAAATTCTATACTTTTTTTTACTTTTCAGATTCCGTTTCTACCTAATGGACTGGTCAATAGACAATCTTGTCGCCAACGAAAAGGATGATGTTACATTCATAGACTTAGAAGATGTTATAGTACTTGATAAGCACATATCCCCTCAAGCGGACCTCCCTCATTGGTACAAGCGCTACGCCAGAGATAACCAATCAGGCTTTACGTTTTCCATAGACAACATGTGCAGACATCATTTAAGTGATCACAACGTTTGGGCAGCATGTTACGTTTTAGCTAGTGATGAGAATCCGTTGTTGTATCCTATACCAAAGCATATAAATGATTCGAGACCACACTTTGACAGATTGTTGGGGGAATGTTTAAACGGTGATGATAGATTCCGTACTGTGACAAAGTTGCAACACGTTATCGATGATATGCTCTTAGATGAAAATGTTATTGGTTACGGTGCTGTGATTCGGTGACAGTAAGTTTATGAAGTACATAGCTACTTGGAGCTCTTATTACATAATGATGAATGCATAAGACTAAGCCAAGGGTTCCCAAACTTTTTTTGTCTACTGCCCTCTTTGTGAATAAATTATTTATTAGCGCCCCCACTAAGCCTCTACACAACGCCCCCTTTTTTCTGTGTCTTTTACCGCCCCCCTTTGGGCCTGCAGCGCCCACAAGGGGGCGCTATCGCCCACTTGTCATAAGTGTTTGTTTCAAAACTGCAGCTCGATATTGTGAGGTAGAATTATTTTAATGTAAATACTTTAAAATAATTCTTCACATTTGCTGCGCTAAGTAATTAAATCATGTTTGATTTGATGTTTTCGCTTGTGTGATTAAGAGGTCGTAGTACAGAATATGTTGGCTGATAACCATCAATTTCATCAATGTGCTCTCTGTGTTATTTTGTGGTAATCAAGATGAATTATATGTTGGTACAAATAATGCTAATATGGAAAAGAAAGTCTCCAGGTTGGTGAATGCAGTCAGTATTATGACTAAACAGACAGAAATACTCAATTGATATGGTAGTATTTTGTGCCTTCATAATCTTGGATTTAATATTGCTCAATTACTTTACTATTATATAGTAAATACTTATTTTGTTTAATTTTTAGAAATAGGAGGAGAAACCAAATAAAAATTATGTATGAGAATATCAAATGTTTGTATTTCTTTGTTTAAAAACTTCATAAAACTTCATTTGGTTGAAAAAATTGAGTTTACCTGGAAAGTTACAAAATCTATAAAATTGCCAATTTTCAATACTTCCGGAAAACTTTCCAGGTAAAAATATCCAATGACTGTAAACGGGGAAAAGAAGGAATAAACTAGAGCTCGAAAATGATTTTTATAAATCAAATTGAGATGCCATCTAGGCCTCCTAACAGGAACTATTTTCATTAAATTAATTTCAATTCAATTCAATTTCAATTTGTTTATTCATTCAATAGGATACATTGTGATCACTTTAAAACGTCAAACTTAAAGAACAGGCAAGAAACGCCCGGCAGGTAATTTTTTTGGCGCGATCACATTGACAATTTTATTCTTATTACTAATTGATTGAATTGGAGCAAGTTCACTAAACAAAATACTATCGATACAAATCATACAGATTCAAAATAAAAGTGGATACTCTGTGATCACGTACATGAATTTGACATTTCATTCACATGTCATATCCATTGCAGTGCAGCCGTCAAAGTTTAATGTGATTCAGGGACGAGCAAATGGAAAAATATATCGTTATTTATCTTATCAATATTTTAACAACGTCTATAGGTATCGATATATCAATAGTCAATAGTTATTTATTTAATAGGATACATTGTGATCACTTTAAAACTTAAAACTAGCTACGCCAGTTCCAACCTCCTTACGCCGGCAAAAGAACAGGCAAGAACTTTATTTGGCGCGATCACGTTGACAATTTCATTCTTATTATTAATTGATTGAATTGGAGCAAGTTCACTAAAATCCCAAACTTGTTTTTGTCATATAGTCCGAAATTTTATAATATATCGACATTGTTTGTCGAGCAAAACGATAATTTACTGATAGCATATTTACTCTAAACTTCTGTTTTTGCTTCGGCCTTCAACTGAAAACTTTTTTGATATCTAAAGTCTAAACGTTTGCTTCTAAACTACTAACATGTATAAAATACTTCCGTTGCATCTTTATTCATCATCATCAGCTTTTCACGTTCCCATTGCTGGGTCTCTGGCCTTCTCTCAGAGAGAGAGAGAGAGAGAGAGAGAGTATAGGCCGTAATCTACCACGCTGGCCCAATGCGGGTTGGTAGATGTCGCATGCCCTTGAATGTTGCATTTATTGTATATGTCGGTTTCCTCACGATGTTTGCCTTCACCGTTTCGATCGATTGCAAATCCGCACATAACTTATAGTTAAAGGTGTAGTCCGAGAGCATTCGAACTCGGTGTCGAGTTGTCGACGTATTGTAAGTTTCACGCATTACCGTTCGGCCACCATCGCTCTTCAAAACGTCTAAACGTTTGCTTTAAACTTCCGTTGCATCTTTATTGGTAACATTAAATACGAAACCAAAGTTGCGTTCATAGATAATTTACACTAAAATTGATATGATTTCAATACTCTCAAATAAATATCGACGATACATATCGATAATTTTATATGAGAATTTTTTTTTTGCCCAAGCCTATTGTGATTATTTTCTACTTTTCCAGTTCCATCTGAGAAAAATTATGAAATTACGAGATCATTTAGTAATTTGGTGATGAAAAAAGTGATGATCGTTGAAAATAAATATCACATAACAAAAGCCGGAAGACATTCACCATTGAACTTAGGCCTTTTCTCCTCTACCTTCACGCTGGACGTATAAAAATAAAAACCCAAACTAAGTTAATAATTCGTCGGTATTTTCTATGAATGTAAATGAGTTTCTACAGTCATGAACAGTCCAGACACAGATGAAGATAATGATATTCGATACGGGACTCCGCTTGAGCCGTATGAAGAAGGTTAGTTTGGTAATTGGTGATATTTTATCAACATGATATCATTGTTTTAGTGTGCACTCATAACCCCAACCAACCAAAAGTTTAGTGTAAATGTAAATGCAAGAAGGCTGTAACAAGTTAAAAGAAGAAAATAAGTTGTTACATACTTTACTTTCCCTGCCTGCGAAGCTAGCGGTCCCGGGTTCGAATCCCGGGAAGGGCTAACATATGTGTGATGAGCACGAATATTAATTGTTCCTGAGTCTTGGATATTTCTATCTATATAAGTATTTATTTCTCTATATATAAGTATGTATATCGTTGTCTAGTACCCATAACACAAGTTTCGAGCTTAATTTGGGGCTAGCTCAATTTGTGTGCAATGGTCCCCCGATATTTGATTATTTATTTTTGTAATTTTCGACATAACAAATATTCTTTTTCTGTTTAATCAGATGAGATCCCTACGAAGCGCAAGTACCAGCAGCCCGCGGACCAGTTTGCTGTGGATGCCCACGGCAAGCGCAGGTTCCATGGAGCGTTCACCGGGGGCTTCTCTGCTGGGTTCGGCAACACAGTCGGCAGTCAGGAGGGATGGACACCGGCTACGTTTAAAAGTTCTCGCAGCGAGAAAGCTGAAAGTTCTGTGAGTAAACCTTGAATCAAACAGGTTACCAGAAGATGTCGAGTCGGCATCTTAAATTCCTTTGAAAATAAGCTAGGTAACTGGTTACAAACGATCCAGGATTAGAGAATATCCACCATTAATATTTTGATTATAATTGTTATGTGGGTACCTTCAATGGAAATTCTCTAACGAGGCTCTGTAACTTTGTTCTGGTGTAGTTTTTTAGTCAAAACTCGAAATGTTAACAACGTCTGTTTCCGCCATCAGAGTCAAAGGCCAGAAGATTTTATGGATGAAGAGGACCGTAGCGAGTATGGCATAGCACCAAAGCAAATGCAAACTAACAGTGAATTCTCTGGGCACAAGAGAATGCGGCCGACTTTTCACGATGGACCAATCCCTGGTGAGTATGATAGAATAGAATTAGTTTATTTTATTTTACAATAACTCTAAGTGAGATAGTTAAAATTAATATGTACATTTAAGTACATAAAAATGTCAGTGTCACATCACATATCAGCCTCAGCCGGATGACCGATGTGGCGCAATGGGCGGATAGCCGACTGCGAAGCGTGAGGTCGCAGCTTCGATTCCCGCTACAGGACAAATATTTGTGCATAAAAAAAAAAGCGCAAGTATTTGTTCTGTGTCTGGGTGTTGTGGATCCCCGATCCTCGTAGTTTCTGATACCCTAGATACAGGGAAACCTAGTTAGGGGTCAGAGCCTATGTATGTGATTGTGCGGGCATTATTATTATTATTAATAATTCAGCATAGTAAAATAATAAATTTCCTTTACATCTAACTCTGAAGTCAACGGGATTGTAGGTTTTATTCATTAGTGAAATCGCAAAATATACATAAATGGTTGTATTTTTTGATTGTCTGGACTTAATAGTTAAATTTCTTCACAGCTGAATGAGATTGTAAAGCCAAGTACAATTTGATATTTCTACTGATATTATAAACGGGAAAGTTTGTGAGTATGTATGTAGGTTTGTTGCTCTTTCACGCTAAAACTACTGAACGGATTTGAGTAAAATTTGGAATGGAGATAGCTTATACCCTGGATTAACACATAGGCTACTTTTTATCCCAGAAAAAGTTTTTTTTTTTACTATTTACAGGGTAGCGTTTGACCACAAGTCACCTGATGTTAAGTGACCATGTGGTCTAAGATGGCGCCACGCTACACCTGGACTGGGAACTGGCTCTCAAGTGAGGCTGCCGGAACATACCGATAGGTGCTTGGCGACAGATTCTTAACAAGAGGGTGGTAGCTAGCCAGGCAAGTACTAGAAAATACTCTACCACCAAGCTATGGTTTCATCACGATGTTTTCCTTCACCGAAAGCTCAAGCTCATTGTAGGATTCGAACCCACGTCCTACGGATCGCAAAACGACGTCACTACCACTGAGCCATCATCGCTTCAAGAAAGGTTCCTGCGGGATAACGGGATGAAACCGCGGGAGCAACTAGTTACTAAATAAATACTACCCAATGTTCACAAAACATCATCAGTTCCCAGTCCAGGTGTAGCGTGACGCCACTTTCGACTACATCGTCACTTAACAGGTGACTTGTGGTCAAACGCTATCCTGTAACTAGTAAAAACTAAAAAAATAAACATCACGCCAACAGGAGAACCGGTACTAGATCAGGTGATACGCGCGGTCCATGAAACGGCAGCTGTGCGGATGCTCCGGGACATGGGATGGAGGCCTGGCCAGGGCACCGGAGACAGAGTCACCAAGAGTGAGAAGAAGAAGGCCAGAGAACAGCAGAAAGTGTACGGGTGTTACATACCGAAGGAGTTGAAACAGGTATGTTGGGTTGTAGTGATCCGTAGCTTGTGCGTTCGAATCCTACGATGAGGTTGAGCTTTCGGTGAAGGAAAACATTGTGATGAAACCATAGTTTAGTGGTAGGGCATCTGAATCTGAAGAATCTGTCGCCAAGCACCTATTGGTGTGTTCCGGCAGCCTAAGCCAGTTCCAGAGTAGCATGACTAGAGGTTCTTACAGGGTGGTGTTAAGTGACAATATGTGGAAGGTGTCACCACCCTGCCCTGGAACTGACACTCAACTGAGGCTGCCGGAACACACCAATAGGTGCTTGGCGACAGATTTTTACACACCACACATACACACACATTTCGCATTTATAATATTAGATACATCAGATATTTTTTGTTTACTTTCAGGCCATTCCAGAAGACCAAGATTCTGCCCAGTCGTCAGATTCCGAGTTTGAATACGACACGTTGTTCGCGCCAGACGATTATGAACCCTATATCCTGAATCGTAAGAACGACCGCTTCGGGCTGGGGTATCAGGGTCTGAGCAGACATTCCGTGCTGGGGAATATGATTGGAGAGTACGGGGAAGGGAGCTCGAGGAGTCATTTAAAGATGAAAGATAAAGGAAAAAAGGTAAAAAAAACTCTTGTACGGCAAATGACAAAAGTCGCTGAATATAAACAAGTTTTAAATTTTCCTAGACATCTGTAAAACTAAATGAGAAACAGCCTGGTGACAGACAGACAGATAGACGGACGAACAGGAAAGTCTTACGTTACGCTGATTATTAATATCGATATGTCAGTCATAATATGTCATTTTAGTAGTTATTACTACTATGCTGTCCTTTTTTTACTTCAGTGGTTAGAAAAAGACAGCAATACTATTAGACCTGTCAAACTTAGTTTAGTTTTAGAGAATGCAAAACCGAATCGACACCTATGTCAAGCCTTACTACTCAAATCGATCCAAAACCGCGGATAACGGATCAGGATCGATTATTATTTCGGGCGTTAGTAATAGGGTCCCGTTTTACCGATCGGTTATTATTTCGGGTATCAGTAATAGGGTCCCGTTTTACCCTTTGGTTAAGGAACCCTTTTTAGACCTATTCAGTCACATTCTCATCACGTTTACATAAAACCCGACGTCCATCCCTTCACACCTTTTTTCCCATTCGCCAGGTGTCGATCCGTGGGCAAGCGTTCGGCGTGGGCGCGTTCGAGGCGGACGACGAAGACATCTACGCGAAGGAAGACATGTCCCACTACGACTTCGCCATAGGAGGGCCGCCGCAAGACACGCGTAAAAAACTAACTAAAGAGAAGAGTAATAATGTATGTTGCGTTTGAACTATTTATATACGACGCGGTAGCCGAGTTGGTAGTATCCCTGCCTGCGAAGCTAGCGGTCCTGGTTTCGAATCCCGGTAAGGGCAAATATATGTGTGATGAGCACGAATATTTGTACCTGAGTCTTGGATATTTCTATCCATATAAGTATTTATTTCTCTATATAAGTATGTATATCGTTGTCTAGTACCCATAACACAAGTTTCGAGCTTAATTTGGGGCTAGGTCAATTTGTGTGCAATTGTCCCCGATATTTATATTTATTTATTCAATTTGTCTAAATTTTCAGATCAAGAGAACATGCTTTTTGTTTGTATGCTCGCTCAAACACACTCACACACACACACTCTAAACTAGGCTGAAATCGCTCAAGATGGAGAAGAGTGGCAGCTCTCCCGTTTTCGGAGGCCAAGACACACTTTGGGCCGCTGAGCCATCGGAGTTAGTTAATAACAAGTAGCGCCCCGCGGTTTCACCCGCGTCTTCCCGTAATCCCGCAGGAACCTTTTTCCGGGATAAAAAGTAACATATGTGTTAATCCAGGGTGTAAGCTATCGCCATTCCAAATTTCATTCAGATTTAAAAATATACAATAAAATTCCCAAATATATTATAGAATCCAATAGTTATAACCAACCCGCACTGGACCAACCCGCACTGGGCCCGCGTGGTAGATTACAGCCCATACTCTCTCTCTGAGAGGAGGCCAGAGTCCCAGCAGTGGGAACGTGAAAGGCTGATAATGATGATGATGATGATAGTTATAACGAATTTAAACAAAAACTTTTCTTATACTTAATAGATCATTCATTTTATTCTTTGAAAGAGTTTCTGCAATTAAAAAACTTATTTATTTTGGTTGTCAATATTGGATTGAATGCAATGAAATGTATATAATTATTACTTGACTATACCTACTAATATAATGACTTCCTTCTGATTTTTTTGACAATAATTTAATATGTTTATAAGTTGTCTGTAAATGTTACTAGAATGGATCGGTGCGCTCCGACATTGCTATACCCTATTCGGGTCCATATGTTCACTAATAATAACCACTAAGATCTCATGTATACTAACATATTATGAATGCAATAAATGATTGATAGATTGATCCGTTCAGTAGTTTGTGCGTGAAAGAGTAACAAACATCCATCCATCCATACTCACAAACTTTCACGTTTATGATATTACTAGGATATGTATAGTATTGTTGTGTTCAGGTGCTGGAAGGGTTCGTCCGGGCCATCAACCCCATCCCCCCGGTGGCAGCCCACCCCCCGCCCGCCCTCCCCCGCGACTACACCCCCGCGGCGGCCGGCGCGCGCCGCACCAGATTCAGCCCCTCGGAAGTGCCACAACGGGATCAGGGTAAGCGCAATTTATAGCTAGAGTCTAACTACAAACAACTTTTTTAATAGCGATGATGGCTCAGTGGTAGTGACGTCGACTTGCGATCCGTAGGACGTGAGTTCGAATCCTACAATCAGCTTGAGCTTTCGGTGAAGGAAAACGTCGTGATGAAACCATAGCTTGGTGGTAGGGTATTTTCTAGTACTCGCCTGGCTAGCTACCACCCTCTTGTTAAGAATCTGTCGCTAAGTACCTATCGGTGTGTTCCGGCAGGCTCACTTGAGAGCCAGTTCCCAGTCCAGGTGTAGCGTGGCACCATCTTCGACCACATCGTTACTTAACATCAGGTGACTTGTGGACAAACGCTACCCTGTAAGTAATAAAAAAAAAGAAAGAACTGGTGAACTGGAACTGAAAATATCATCGGCGAGATTAAAGCGCACAAACTTCGCTAGCTCGGCCACCTCGACACCACCTCCTCAGAGGCCAGAGACACTCACTTTGGGTCGTTGCGTCATCTCAGTTAGTTAGCTAACTACAAACAAACATCTGATTCCTAACTTCCTAACCACAGAATCTGGTTCCTAAAACACAGTTCCCACTACTTACAATTCTTAACTCGAGGTTAGTAGCTGGCCAGGCGAGCACTAGGGAGCGACCTTCCGCCTTCAATTTGCGTGGTCGTAAAAACATGCTATCGTTTCCGCTTTTCAGGGCTAGGCCGTCACGAGTTGACAGCAGCCGCCCGCGGCGCCCTCCTCGGCGAAGCACCTCCGAACCCACCTCAAGACATAGCTCAAGACACACAAACAGACAAACCGAAAAACGAGGATTTAATCGCAAAAATCGTCGGTCGAAACGTGAACTTCGTTTCTACAAACGCCACGGACATTCAAGACTTACCGAAGACAAGCGCAGACGATGCTAGCGTAGACTTGACTTCAACAGATGAGCTGACGTCACCAAACAACAGAGTCGTCGAAGAAATTATCGATTTCACCAAGCCTAACAAAAAAACCGTCGATAAAATCATCGATTTGACCCAACCGGACGCAAGCACGTCAGATTACATCTCGATCAAGGACTCTGGGAAGGAATTGGTGAACGTTTTCAAGCCGTTCGCGTGCAATCCGCTGAAGCAGAGGCGTTACGAGAACTATTTGAATGATAAAGACAGTTTGCTGGAAAGGAACGGCGATACGGACAAGTTGGCCGAGTGGGAAAGAGAGAGGGAGTGCGTGGAGTTTGAACAGGCAGCCAAATTGTATAAGCCGTTGACTGGGATTATGGGCGATAGGTAAGCAATGTTCCATATTATGTTGGCTATTTATTTCGCATCTGCTAAATATCAAACGAAGGACGTAAATCAGGATTATGTTACATTTGATGAGCAGATGCACAAAAAAATTTGATTTCGCCCATAAAACTACCTGCCGGGCGTTTCTTGCCTGTTCAATTGCCGGCGAAGCAGGCTGGAACAGACATCATCATCATCATCATTTTCTATCCAACTGTATATATTTTGTTGTTTTATACTATTTTATTTTATTTTTATTGAAAACATAGTGTTATGACTAATTAAATAAATATATATACAAACATGCACACCATTTAAAACGTTTTCGCATATTAAATCTATATAAACTCGTTTGCCTAAAGAGATAAATGTAAATATTTTATGTACCTAAATAAATATATAAAACAATAGTAAACTTTAACAATTTTTAAAGAATGGAAAAAAGAGGTTATGTAGAACAAAATTAAATTAAATGTGCCACTTAGATAATAAATTCAGTGGTACCCCATCCAGACAGCTCAGGACCCACACCAAACTAATTCTTGGCTAGATCGGTACTTCAATGCGCTTGGGGATGAATATATTCAACTAGAAACTCCTATATTTTATGATTTGTACTGAAAACTAATTCGTTATCAACCATACTGTCACCACCCAGGTTCACCCACGCCTCCTTGCCGGACGACGCCACCAATCCTCTTACTGCGGTCGCCAAGAGCCGCGCCAACTACGGAGCAGCGACGGCGCAGCAGCTAGCGGCCGCGGAGCAGGGAGTGTACGGCGTCATGACGAGAACGAAGGCGAGTTGGCGGCCCGAGAGCCTCGTGTGCAAGCGGTTCAACGTGCCCGACCCGGGCGGCAGCAGGTGGGTCGCTATTTATACAAAGGAAATCATCTTTTTTTGGTCCAAATATGAAAGTGCCGGCCAATAAAAAAATATGCTGTATTCCGTTAGAACTTGTCCCCCTGAGTATTTATTATTATGACACCAAAGCTGTAGGGTCATTGTCCTTGGTTTTATTGGAGTTCAAAAATTCAACATCTTCATACATTTTGCGAGCGAGTGCTCGCGGAATAGGCGACTGGTGACCCAACTCGCTCCTGAACCCCGGCCCACCAAACATATATTATAGTAGGGATATATACAACGGAGGCTTATTATGAAATATCAGACTAGTTAGAAGACAAAATAGCTTAGGATTGCTGTGAAATGGGGACTCCGATGGGGAGCCCCCACGCAAAGCTGTTTGTGGATGGCGCTCTGAGCGACTGTACCTTGTTCACGTCGTTGTGTCATTGTAGCAGGTGGGTCGCTATTTATATACAAGTCCATATGCATCTATCGCACGGGTGTTATTTAGTTTGGAATTTAGAATAACCTCAAGTCTCTAGTACCTCTGTATCTCATAAGGTTTAAGGTTTATGGCATAACTATGAAAGCCATGTTAGTCATATTTTCGGCGACTTGATGCAAAATAATGTTTTTATCTAGTTACATGAAAACTTATTTAGGTTTTATTATAAGAAGTATTCCAGCTACTAGATGTGGTTGTGGACTGCGACATAATGTCTATTTTTTGTTCATAGATTGGAGCCAAAGAAAGACGACAAACCCAAAGTGTCATATTCCATCTTCTCATACCTGGAATCGTCAATCCATGACAAAGATAGTTTCGCCAAAGAACAGAGCAAATTCAGCGGTTCCAAATCTATCAGAGATATACCGAAACCTACTCAAAATCTCGTCCCTACTATACAAACTGACAATAATATTGTCAAGAATACTGACAACACAAATATTGAACTAAATCAAGGTAGTCACAAAAGGATGACGGTAGCTGAACTATTTCTAAAGGAATCGGAGAAAACAAAAGAAAAAGGTCAAGAAGTGACAGAAACCATAGACAAGTTTGATAAAATGGATTTGTATAAATCGATATTCCTAAGCGATAGCGAAGAGGAAACAAACGATGGTGATGTATCTAACAAAGACAATGTTTCTAGTACATTAAACGATATGGTAGAAGCTCCGAAAAACGTTCTGAGGAATACCTCGCCGCCTAGAGGTATATTCGCCAACATAGACTTTGAAGAGCTAAATTCTTGGCGCAGAAATGTCGACGATAAAAGAACGGAAGAAAAACTAAACACAGATAAGAATAAACCCGAATCCGTAGCCACAGAATCCAAAAACAAAAACGATGCAGAAGTTATGGAAGTAGATCAAATTTACGGGCCAAAGATTCCTGAAAATTTACAGAAGAGATTGGAATCAAATGATGGTGTTATAAAGAGTAGCGAAAAGATCGAAACAAAAGATGGATTGTCGAAGAAGGATGTGGTAGAAGTTAACTCGTCGTCTTCAGATTCCTGGGTCGACGTTAAAGAAGTGAAAGATAAAAAGAAGAAAAAAAAAAGTAAACATAAGAAACAGAAGTCGAAAAAGAAATCTAAACATAAGAAGAAGGATAGATGATTGATTTTATTTTGTATTTGTAAATAAATAATGTATGATATATTTTATGTTCGATTTTATTTTTTGTTTCTGTGAGCCCCTGAGAGGGAAATCTAAGAGCAAACAATAACTGAGATGGCGCAACGACCCAAAGTGATTCTTGGCCTCCGATAACAAGACGCCACTTCGGTCTGTCCTGCGCCACCTCCTGCCAGTCCTCCACCTGGAGTGAGCGCAAATCCTTCGTGATTTCGTCTTTCCAGCGATATCTGGGACGGCCGACAGGGCGACGGCACTCGGCCGTCCACTGTAAGCTCGTTTGACCGCACGATCCTCTCCCATTCTTTTAGTGGCCGAGCCAGCGAAGAAAACAATCGTTTTGATATTTCAATATGTATCAGTTTTATTTTTGTTCTTCCATGTCAATATTAGCTTTTGAATACATGTCATCTGTACCCCTAGTACAGGTTTTGATAGTTTGCAAAAACTATAAAAGTTTTCGTTTCCATCCATGCATATTTTTTTCAGCGAATCTTACCGAGCCTTGGAGGAACTGAAATCGTTAATACGGGTTATTTTAAATCGTTATAATCATATTCCAACAATGTTATGTTACTTTTTGAATTTAAGCAGATCGAGTTGCCACTGACAAGTCAGCGGTGGTAAACGTCGACGTTTACTAAAACTTTTATCGTTTTCAAAACTTGTACTAGGGGTACGTATGTTAAGATTGAGTGACGATGTGATCGAAAGTGGCACCATGCTACACTTACAATACAATGCTGGCTCATTATAGGACTCGAACCCAGATCGTAGAAGATTTACTCAGAAACACTACCACTGTGCCATCATTAAAGGTTCAAGAAATCAAGACGTTAAAATAGTTCCCCTATTCTGAGATTAAAAGAGGATTTAATGTAAATCGATTTACGTATCTATATGTCAATACATTTTTGTGCATCTGTGTATCGTCTACAAGACTCGGTAGGTCAGTTAGAGTGACCCTAGAGTTGAGCTATAGTAGTAGTTGGTATTATTTGACGGAACCCAAGGAAAATCCCAGTAGACCCGTCACGGCTTATCTATAGCGAAACAACTGACAATACACGATTTCCATATATTATGTTATTGAAGTGTAACTATTGCATAGTAAAACTTACACGTGTGTCTTAATAATCTAGGCACACGTGTGAATGTCGGTTTGCAACAACTTTTAAGATAATTATTACAATGCAAAGGCGTTTGTTTTGACTGTCTAGATCTTTTTTTACTAATTACAGGGTTGCTTTTGACCACAAGTCACCTGATATTAAGTGACGATGTGGTCAAAGGTGGCGCCACGCTACACCTGGACTGGGAACTGGCTCCCAAGTGAGGCTGCCTAAACACACCGTTATGTGCTTGGCGACAGATTCTTAACAAGAGGGTGGTAGCTAGCCAGGCGAGTACTAGAAAATAGCACCAAGCTATGGTTTCATCACGATGTTTTCCTTCACCGAAAGCTCAAGCTCATCGTAGGATTCGAACTCACGTCCTACGGCTCGCAAGCCGACGTCACTACCACTGAGCTATTATCGCTATAACTCATCAAAAAATCAACACGTACCTACACGTGTCACGGATACAGGAAGGGACGGTAAATCCACACATAAATTATTAAGTCATAGGTGCGGGACCGAAAGGATTCGAACTCTGTGTCGGCGCCTTGTAAGGCGCACGCGTCAATGTTCCGCCACCATCGCTACGAATATTTATTATAGTAGATACAAAAAGTCAAGCTAATAAAACGCCAGAGCCAGTAGCAGTGTAGCACCGTCGGATTGCTAATTCTTTACGAAAAATACTATACCTATCCAATCCACTTACCGTGCTAACGCTAGCGCTCTATTCACAATATTATGACGGATATTAACACAAATTAGAATACAGAAAGACAAATCATTATCAGTGGAAACACAAAAACAGGTGTCGAATCTAAGCTTTGATTACCTACTTACCCAAATAAAGCGGTGCCGTCACATAGCCTTTCGTCTAATCCAAACTGAGGTACCTACGCGAGTATTGAAAATACGAGATTCACGGGCATCCAAGGTTTACGGTTTTTATATTACCACTTGTATTGAATATGTTTATTTATGTTTTTTGTTGCAAATAAATGATTCTTATTCTTATAATAATGTATTAGCATGCCGACGAGTCCAACGATCGGCCGCCAGTGCCGCCATTGAGTGACACTTAACCACTTCGCCACAGAAGCTGTTGTGCTTGGATCTGTAGTTAGTATCTACCTGTACCCTGTACCTAATGAATGAAATAACAATGCAGTTGTTGTTGCAATGTATAAATAGTTTAATAAATCTGTCCCAATAGTGTTTTGACTAGTTATGTTTCCTAGAAAGTTTCACTACCACGAATTGTTTTGTTTTGGCCAGTTCAAAGTCCCCATAGATATCTCAGACTGCGGCGCATATGCAAAAATACGTGAATTCTATTTCGACGTAGGTAAACAAACATCTTATTACACAATTATTACGCATGCTAGTGGGCGGCAAGCTCGTGCCAAGGTTAAACGACGGGAATGGCGAAAGCACCGTCATGGAAACAAACACCTTGGTAACAAAACTCTAACATTTACACAGGGTCTAGAAAGTTATTTTCAGGGCTAGACAGGAGACGGGCAGTCTAGCTATCTAGCTTGTCTGCCTGTCTTCAGGAATATGTTAGCAAACTGCAGTGCATGTACAATATTTTCAGCGTAGACGTACGTTGCTGCTCTAGCAGCAGAGATCTTGCAAATTCTTCCTTCCAGACAAACAATGAACAGCACCACAGATAATAGCGTAGAAATGTCGCAATCACATCAAATTAACAATACGAAGTTCAAAAGAAAGAGAAGGAATAACACCTCATTAGTAAGCGTAAGGAAGATAGCAGGTAAACTGTTGATGCAAATGAGACAGCGTGATTAAACACACCATAGGAATGAGCGAGATGTCTAGAAAACAAATTGCTCAACAAGATTTTTTCCGTTGAGATTGGTGCGCATGCGTCATTGAGGGAAACCAGGGTCAAACTAGAAAAGTATTTTTAATAGTTTTATATATATCTTGACATGGTTGCAATATGCATAATGTATTATTGTTTGACGCCCATGACTCTGCAATATCCTTGTTTCTATTTTCAACTGTTCTAATCTAAATTCTAATCCATTTAAGGCTGACATAATGGCGTCGGCAATAGGTATTTAATTATGCTTGTGGTGAGCCCGCTATTGGCCGTGCCAATATTGTGCATATTTGTGCAGCTAACACTTGCTTTTTCTTCCAGTTGCAGTTTTCCGTTCATGTGATCAAGTCCTAAACTCCCATGTCACTGTGAAAAAAACAACAATCCTCGATACGCTCCTGGCGAAATACAATCAGCTGTTTGTAATGACAGTTCCTCTGACAAATACAAAATGGTTGAAAACTAAAGTTGGCAAACAAAGAAAAGGCAGCGTAATTGCGTATTTTAACTGTTAAAAACTGTTTTTTAAAGTGAAAGTTAGCTAGTTTAGGTAGTGTTCAGTGTTTTGTGCATAATGTTGGATTTGGAGATTGTCCCCGAGCGCTCCCTGGGCTGCGATGCCTGGGAATTCGTGTTGGGTGAGCTAAGTCTATTATGTTTATACCTTACGTCAATATTTTGCGCTTTAATTTTGCGGGATGCGTCTTACGCAATGGTGTTTCGATCTCTCAATAATTAGCTTGCATATTCAACGTTAATTTAGCATGATTCGACTTGTTTCACTGGGCTGACATTGATTTTTTTTCGAGTAAATGTCAGGCGAAGGAACCTTTGTTTCGTCCAGTAGTAGTTAGCTTTTTTATTGCTAATCTTGACCATGAAACTACTAGACTGCGTTGTTTTCATGTTTACAATAGTTGTTAGGTGCATCTAGATTATTTCTGCAGCGATTGTAGGCAAGAAAATAGAAGAAAAAAATTAGAAAAAAATTATTTGTGTAGTAAACAATGAATTAATCCAATGTTTTCTTATATTTTTGGGATAAGCTACCCTCAAATTGGAGATTATTCCCTTATGACAAAAGTGTAGAGCTTCAATGGGATAGCTTTGATAAGTTAGATACTGATCCCTAACATTGTTTTCGCTTACTGCCCATATTTACTAAGTAAATATATGCCAAAGGTTACAAAGGCTAGGCTAGCATTTAATTTATACCTACGAAGTCAATAAAAAAAGAGAGCTGCATGTTGTGGCATCATTTTTCTTATGAGTCATGTTCTAAGTTTCTTTGTTTTCTACCCATCTTGCAAAATAAACTGTTTTTTCATTGAGCTCTCTCATTGGTTGGACCTACATTATTTTTAAGATTCTCAATTTTCTCTGTGGCCAGTTACTTCTCCTACTTCCTTTTTTATAGTTCTTTTCATGAGAACTTATTTAGAGAATACAATATATTTTAACCAATTTCTTTGGGACTATAAACTTTGGTTCTTACGAAAGCAAAACAATGGCTCTGGATTTTCTGGTCCTCAAATAATGAGTAATGAATTAATTAATATTCATACACACACACAAACACACACACTCTGAACTTTCCCAAAAATCATAACATCAATGGCAGAATAGATCATCAGTCTATCTCCTTTAAAAATAGAAATTGATAGCTAAAAGTGTGGCTAAGCGCAAAACTCGAAAAAGGTTGGACCAACTCAGCAATTTTACTTTTCAAACATTCGCGAAAGGTTCTTGTGAAGAAAAAAAACTAGAAAAGTAGCCTGATAAATCTTTAAATTTGGAAAAATAACTTAAGACGCCTTTTTTCCATAAGATTTTGTAGCATACTTTTTACTACAATGAACGGCAGATCACGCGGGTGAAATTACGGGGCACAGCTAGTAATAAAACAAAAAAAGTTTCATGATCTGCATCAAACAAAAACAAAACATTTCTTCACAAAGACATATTATTATGTTGTTAAACAATATTTACCAACAAAGTTATATGTTCACTTTAATAATACGTACAGAGGGAATAAATCCATTTGTCACAAAAATGCAACGACTGTAAAATTAACATTGTCACTGTTATTGTGTGCTTTATCAGCTGACAGTTACTGTGTTCATGTTGCATCATAATTTATTAATTTACTTAGTGTTACAATATTTTATTCCATGTTATCGCAATTAATTCAAGCACCTATCGGTGTGTTCCGGCAGCCTGTTGAGAGCCAGTTCCTGATCTAGGTAAAGAGTAGCAACACCTTCGACCTGACCATAGTCATTTAATTTTAACATCAGTACCCCTAGTACAGGTTTTGATAGTTTACAAAAACTATAAAAGTTTTCGTTTCAATCCATACATATTTTTTTCAGCTCAGAATCTTACCGAGACTTGGAGGAACTGAAATCGTTAATACAGGTTATTTTAAATTGTTATAATCATATTTCAACAATGTTATTGGGTTACTTTTTGAATTTAAGCAGATCGAGTTGCCACTTTGACAAGTCAGCGGTGGTTAACGTTGATGTTTACCAAAACTTTTATCGTTTTCAAAACTTGTACTAGGGGTACAGATGACTTGTGGTCAAATGCTACCCTGTAAGAAGTAAAAAAAACGAGTTAAATCTTTTGATTGCGCTGACTTTCAAGTTTGATTTTTTACAACTGAAAGTGACCTTAGAGCCATGTATTTGATATAAATTTCCACTCTATACCTCAATGCGTTCTAAAGTAAAAGGGTCTTGAAGACAGACGGACGGGCAACAAAGCGATCCTATATTGGTTCCGTTTTTCCTATTGAAGTTTGGAACCCTAAAAAAGAAGAAAAACGCCCGGCGGACGTTTACAACTTTTCCCTTATTAGTTACTAGATGTTCCTCGCCGTTTCACCCGCGTGGGCTACAGTTTATCGCGATAAAAAGTAGCCTATGCCCTTTCTCAGGCTTTAGACTATCTCTGTACAAAATTTCATTTAAATCGGTTCAGTAGTTTAGGCGTGAAAGCGAGACAGGCAGACAGAGTTACTTTCGCATTTATAATATTATTAGTAGGTATTGCTTCAATCAGTTCAGGTTCAAAATTGAAATCTATTTGGGTGTCCCTACCTGTTTACGACAAATATTACGTTCTTCTAGTTGTTGTGAAGGAATTCATATATACTCGTATATATAATGTACGCAGTACGCACATATGTGCGTATAATATACAATTCCATTTCGCAGATTGTTATTTTATTGTTATTATAAATGTGTTATTGACCTTGATCGTTATCAATAACACAATAGGTACCTACTATTTTGGTTATCTAATCCCTTGCGAATATGTTGCGATTTCTAAAGGTATTACGTAAATGTTTATTGCCAATATTTAGTTTTGTATATCACTATCTGTGCCCCGCAGTTTCACCCGCGTGGGACATTCACACGGGTTTTGTATCGCAATGAAAAATAACTAATGATACTCTGGGATACCCACCTCCTCCCAGGGTCCCACCAACCTTGCGGTTATACGGACCGAAACAGCGGCTCACACCAGCCGAAGCTGCTGCGTCCTACAAATTATTTGTCCCTTTACTCCCTGCGCACTCTCCCGCTTCTGGGGCTGTCTGACGGCACGAACGACCTTCGTCGTCGGGCGGTTCCATCAGCTCGCGTTCCGAGCGTACAGCGTGCCACTGATACTCTGGGATCGTGTAGCTTGTAGCTTTCAAACTAACTAACTGAGATGGCGCAACAACCCAAAGTGAGTCTTGGCCTCCGATAACAAAAGACGCTACTGCGGTCTGTCCTGCGCCACCTCCTGCCAGTACTCCCTGGAGCTTGCGCAAATCCTTCCTCCCTTTTTATTTTTTAGCTTTCATACAGTGAATGAATTTTTAAAATTGGTTCAGTAGTTCTGAAGGTTAGACGTTAAAGATACTTTCATCAAACCTCTTATATACTTATGCTTTGACTCGTGGTTTCACCCGTGTGGACTACAGTTTATGACGATTAAGGTATCCTATGTACTTTGCCAGAGTTAAAACTATCTACACACTAAATTTAATCAAGATCGGTTTAGTGGTATAGGCGTGAAAAGGTAACAAACAAACAAGCAGAGTTACTATCGTATGTATATTACTAAGTATGAAATATGGATATTATATCATGGTATCAACATGGATAGTCATTGGATTGGATTAGATTGTAAATGTTTACAAACAATAGGATTTTCCGACTTAACGTAATAAATGTTTGTTAACCAGTGCTAATGAAACAGTTTGTGATGTATAATTTACTTATTTTTAATAATGTATGAGGTAGAGAGTTATTCTAACTTAAATTATACGGTTAGATACGGATTTCAACAGAGGCTTAGAACTTAGTCATAAGGGCCATCAACTCATTTTTGTTTAAATTATTTTTTAATTAAGTGACAATGTACTGAAAATAAGTATTTATTGAAATAAAACATGACGGTCTGTGACAGTCATGGTTAGTGTTGCTTTCAAACTAACTAACCAAATGAGATGGCGCAACGACCCAAAGTAAGTTTTGGCCTCCTATAATAAAACACGGCACTTCGGTCTGTCCTGCGCCACCTCCTGCCAGCTTTCAAACAATGAAAGAATTTTCATAAACTAATAGAAGGTACTTCCAGAGAATTGCTCACTCCAACAAACGCACTTACATAATGCATTATTATACATACGAAGATTAAAAACACATTAACCCCTTTATATTATTGAGTATAATGTAATGTACTATAGATATATGCACCTACTTACTTTGCAGAAAGTGCGCTTCAAAAGCAACGCTCCCAAAATTATGGTCCTTCGAGCCGTATGTTTAACACAGACTGGTCTTAACATATGTTACTTGTTCCAGGGATGCATTTCTCCCAGTCAGTAGCGATTATACAGAGTCAAGTGGGCACAATACGAGGAGTACAAGTACTATATAGTGATCAGGTAAATACCACAATCGTCTTAGCATAATTTATTCATTTGCATCAATGTCGCGCTCGCCGTCTCGACCGATGGTACTTACGAGCTAAATTGTCTGACATCGTTAGCACAATATAAACCTATTTCACACATATCGGTATGTTCCGGGAGCCTCACTTGAGAGCCAGTTCTCAAGCCAGGCGTGGCGTGGCACCACCTTCGACCACAATCAGGTGACTAGTGGTCGAACGCTACCCTGTAAAAGGAAGCAACGATGTAAATGAAATGTTAAAGAAAATACTGACTTGTCTCGTTGCACAGTGAGTTTAGTCGTGAGTTCAAATGCCAAGATTCGAAATAACCTATTCCAGTATGCTTTACAACTACTTTACTACTTTTGTTTTGGAATCAATCCGGCATTTCGTTTAGAAATGAAAATTATGTGATAAGCTTATGTGAGCTTCTAAAGCTGGTATTGTAGAGTGACGCTCAAGTGTTATTTTTTTTTTTTTTTTACTATTTACAGGGTAGCGTTTGACCACAAGTCACCTGATGTTAAGTGACGATGTGGTCGAAGATGGGGCCACGCTACACCTGGACTGGGAACTGGCTCTCAAGTGAGGCTGCCGGAACACACCGATAGGTGCTTGGCGACAGATTCTTAACAAGAGGGTGGTAGCTAGCCAGGCGAGTACTAGAAAATACCCTACCACCAAGCAATGGTTTCATCACGATGTTTTCCTTCACCGAAAGCTCAAGCTCATTGTAGGATTCGAACCCACGTCCTACGGATCGCAAGCCGACGTCACTACCACTGAGCCATCATCGCTATAAATCAATAATTGAGTAGCAATTGAGTGACATATTTGTATGAAATGACAGAATCAAATCTGTGCTTAAGGGTGAAACCAAACGAGCGTAATTTTGTGAGTCGTGAATCGCAGAATTTCGGTAGCATAATTTCTGCTGCATTCGGTTTCATACAAAAAGGCAGTCGGTACCACACGACGACGTTAAATGAGTTGAAAATTCAGTTGAACGTAAAATGAGCGACCAAAAATACGCGACTCACGACTCACAAAATTACGCTCGTTTGGTTTCACCTTAAGTAGAGATTGCTGCTTGAGCGGCTTTCTAAAATACTGGCCTAAATGTCTTTTTGGTTGACCTATTTCTGTAGCGTGTGTGACTCCTCCTGGACCCTTATTCGCTATGACCATCTAAGCACGTAACGCGGACGCTTCACGTTATCTGCGTCACGTTTAAAGCCCGTAATGATGTCTTGAGCGATGGTGGCCAAAAGGTAACGCGTGCAACTTACTCGTACAAGGCGCCGACACCGAGTTCGAATCCTCTCGGCCCCGCATCTATGCCTGAAGAAGTTGTGTACGTATTTGCCATCGTTCAAAAAGCGGTGAAGGAAAACATCGTGTGGAAACCTGCATGACCAGAACTGCAACATTCAAGGGCATTAGACATCTACCGACCCGCACTGGGCACTGGTAGATTAAGACCCATACTCTCTCTCTGAGAGAAGGCCAGAGTCCCAGCAGTGGGAACGTAAAAGGCCGATGATTATGATGACGTCACACGTTATTGGCAAGGAAGTTGGATGGTCTTACGCCTGAAATCAATAATCGATCCTTATCCGTTTTTCGCGGTTTTGGATCGATATGTCAATCAAATATGTCAGCATAGTGTGTGTGTGTATGTAGCTTTACCCCTAAAATGACATATGATGGTCCTTCGAGCCGTAAATGTTGATGACATATCAATCCAAAACAACGAAAAACGGATCAGGATCGATTATGATTTTGGGCGATAGCGAATAAAGGCCCTGGATTGAAGTTGTAATGATTACTAATAAACGTGTTCTTTGTGTTTCAGAATCCTCTAAACGTAGATCTAGTAATAAATATGCCACAGGACGGTGTCCGGTTAATATTTGATCCGGTCGCGCAACGTCTCAAGATTATAGAGATCTACAATATGAAATTAGTTAAACTTAGATATAGGTGAGTCAATTATTTACTTTGTCATCTTTTTAGGGTTCCGTACGCAAAGAGTAAAACGGGACCCTATTACTAAGACTCCGCTGTCCGTCTGTCTGTCACCAGGCTGTATCTCATGAACCGTGATAGTTAGACAGTTGGAATTTTCACAGATGGTGTATTTCTGTTGCCGCTATAACAACAAATACTACAAAACAGAAATAAATAAATATTTAACGGGGTTCCTATACAACAAACGTGATATTTATGTCGTTTTTATAGATAACTAGCTGTTCCCCGCGGTTTCACCCGCGTGGGCTACAGTTTATCTTTTCTTAGCGGATGCCATTTCCTTTGACGTTGACCTTAGCGTGGCCCGGGCCTAACTGGGTACGTCAGCGTAAGTCAGTAGGTAAAGTGATCATGTCCACCTGATATAATGACGTTTGTTCGTTCTCATCATTATCACATTAAAACATTCTCGATTCTAATGTCATAAGGTCCGACAAGCGCATCCGACTAAGGCCTGAAATTAATAATCGATCCTGATCCGTTATTATATTGATTGACATATCGATCCAAAACCGCGAAAAACGGCAGGATCGATTAGTAATTTCGGGCGTAAGGCCGTCCGCACACGATTCGTAAGCGTATCGTAAAAACACAACGAGTAAAAGACCGAATTCGAATACAAAGATTTGAAATAACCCGTGTTATCGATTTTAGTTCCCCCAAGTCTCAGTAAGGCGCGCTGAAAAAAAAAATGTATGGAAGTATACGAACATTTTTATAGATTTTGTAAACTATCAAAACCTGTAGCTGTACTAGGGGTACTGCAGAGCAATGAGAATCTCCTACGGTTTGCTGCCACACCGCTTCGTCTGCGGCCTTGCTTGAACATGTACGTCCTCGTTTAGTTCTTGTACTACGCGCGTCTTGCGATACGTTTACGCTACGACGCCGTGTGCAGACGTCTTAAAGTCACTCTTTTACATAAAGATGTAGCGTGGCGCCACCTTCGATCAAATTTGGTGTGGAGATAGTTCAAACCCTGGAGAAGGACATCGTGATGAATTGTAGTCCATGCGCATGAAACCACGGGGCGCAACTAGTGAATAATGACAATTATGTTTTCCTTCCAGTGGCATGTGCTTCAGCTCACCAGAAATAACGCCATCTATTGAGCAAATTGAGCACTGTTTCGGCGCGACTCACCCGGGGCTGTACGACTCGCAGCGCCATCTGTTCGCGTTGAACTTCAGAGGGCTGTCTTTCTACTTCCCTGTTGATAGTAAATTCGAGGTAATATAATCAGCTAGAGAAAAAAAAAATGTTTAGTTCAACGCCATCTGTTGGCAAATTGAACACTGTTTCGGCGTGACTCACCCGGGGCTGTACGACTCACAGCGCCATCTGTTCGCGTTGAACTTCAGAGGGCTGTCTTTCTGTTGATAGTAAATTCGAGGTAATAAAAAATGTTTAATTTAACGCCATCTATTGGGCAAATAGAGCATAACTTCGGCGCCAGTCACTTTAGGCTGTAACACGCAGCATACTCGTACTATTTCTACATTTGCGTCTGTAGTTAAATGGGAACGAAAACTTACTTTTTCACGCTAGGTGGCGCATGATTGACTGTACCTAAATTATTTCTGCTCCTTGCATGACATCTGTCAAACTATTATTAAACTACTACAACTTGAGTTAACTTGACAAAAAGACGTAAATAAGGTACCAACAAGGTACAGTCGCTCAGAGCGCCATCTTTAAACAGCTTTGCGTGTGCCGTATGGCTCCCCATTGGTAGCATTGCCTTGATTGCTAATAACGCCATCTGTTGGCAAAATAAAGCAGACAAGATAACAAAGTAGGTTCTATTCGAGACCTCTATCGACTCAAGCATGAGCTATCATACTCTGTTGAGAGTACCCAATAATGATATGTTTCTCTCTATTTATTCATATTCTATCTCTTTCCAGCCTGGCTACGCTCACGGCCTGGGTTCTCTGCAGTTCCCCAACGGCGGCTCGCCCGTCGTTTCGAGAACTACCATCTACTATGGATCTCAACACCAGGTTGCTTTATAGTTATAGCTTCTACTTATCTGTTAATGTATTTGTGTTAGTACAATAAAATTGCAGCTGTTTTCAGTCTAAAATATTATCCCGTTATAAAGGGAAAAGCATTTGATTCAGAGACTTAAAGGTCACAGCGCTCATAACAATGGATAATATCCCAGAAGAATAGGAAGAGAGATCTGAGACAGATCAAAACGCAAAACTCACGGAAGCAGGACCAGGTTCTGTTGAAGTCTATGAATTTGTCCCCTCTTCCTTGTGACGTGTTTCGTACAAGTTCAAACAATTCAACAGAGCTCGGCAGTGTTTACCACATACAGGGTAGCGTTTGACCGCAAGTCTACTGTTGTTAAGGAAGGATGCGGTCTAAAGTCCATTGTTGTTAAGTGAAGCTGCAGTATCACGCTAAACCTGAAATCGACTGAAGTCTACCGTTGTTTAGTGAGCATGCGATTGAAATTCTAGTGTTCTTAAGTGAGGATGCGGCATCGCGCAACACCTTAACACAAGTTTCTGTTGTTAAGTGAGGCTCAAGTCTACTGTTGTTAAGCGAGCCTCCGGTACCACGCTACACCTGCATTGGAAACTGGTTTTCAAGTAGAGCTGTCGCAACACATCGATAGGTGCTTGGCGACAGATTCAAAACTTGAATTTTGGTGTTCAGGTGAGCAGTACTGCCGCCGGCAGTTTGTCTGCTGCGCCGCTACCCTCGCTGCCGCTGTCGTGTTACCGGCAGCAACTGCACCTGCGGCGCTGCGTGGTGCTCCGCAGCCATACTGCGACGCAGGGGCTACGATTGCACTGTTTCACTGAAGGTACAACAAGACGCACGGAAACACGTCATCCATACATGGTTGAAATTCCCCCAATCCGCACAAAACGTTTCGCTTCCACATTTATAATACGAACGGCGAAGGGGGTACTGCTGATTAGCGGTTCTAGTGAAACTTAAATTTCGTTGCCTATAAAACGTGTAACATAATGTCCCTATAAAGCCGAAGTGAGGGTATTCCACACATCAAGGAGCGGATCCCGCAAGTTGTATACATAGTTGCATAATTATGCTAGTGACGTCATCAAAAACGGCTTCAACGGAAGACCACCAACGCTGAGTTGAGGCCGGTTTGCAACAATACATCTTTTGTAGTTACTACATAGTGCATTTGTTTTGCCATCACTCAAAACGGTGAAGGAAAACATCGTAAGGTAACCGGCATGCCCAAGAACTGCAACATTCAAGGGCATGCGACATCTTCCAACCCGCACTGGGCCAGCGTGGTAGATTACAGCCTGTACTCTCTCTCTGAGAGAAGGCCAGAGTCCCAGCAGTGGGAACGTGAAAGGCTGATAATAAATGATGATCTAAATATATATAACTCAAAGGTGACTGACTGACATAGTGATCTATCAACACAGCCCAAACCACTAGACGGATTGGGCTGAAATTTGGCATGCAGATGTTATGACGTAGGCATCCGCTAAGAAAGGATTTTGATTCATTCTACCCCCAAAGGGATAAAATAGAGGATGAGAGTTTGTACGAAACTTTGTCAGTTTTAAACCGATCGGGCTGCGACTTTGCATGCATAAAGCTAGTAGGAAGCTAGTTTTTGTTCGATTTGTTGCAAATAAATGTTTGTTATTGTTATTGTGTGTGTGCGTCAGGCACGTCCCGCGCGCTGGAGCCGCTGGCGCTGCCGCTGTGCCGCGTGGTGCGGTTCGGCGACAGCTGCCAGCGGGTGGCGCGGGCCCTCGGCGCGCCGGCGCGGCTCTACTACAAGAGCGACGACAAGATGCGCATCCACCGGCCCACGCAGCGGCGCCGCCCGCCGCCCGCCTCCGACTACTTCTTCAACTACTTCACGCTCGGCCTGGTGAGTGTGCCACACTACATACTGGGTACTAACCGGCGCGGCTCTACTACAAGAGCGACGACAAGATGCGCATCCACCGGCCCACGCAGCGGCGCCGCCCGCCGCCCGCCTCCGACTACTTCTTCAACTACTTCACGCTCGGCCTGGTGAGTGTGCCACACTACATACTGGGTACTAACCGGCGCGGCTCTACTACAAGAGCGACGACAAGATGCGCATCCACCGGCCCACGCAGCGGCGCCGCCCGCCGCCCGCCTCCGACTACTTCTTCAACTACTTCACGCTCGGCCTGGTGAGTGTGCCACACTACATACTGGGTACTAACCGGCGCGGCTCTACTACAAGAGCGACGACAAGATGCGCATCCACCGGCCCACGCAGCGGCGCCGCCCGCCGCCCGCCTCCGACTACTTCTTCAACTACTTCACGCTCGGCCTGGTGAGTGTGCCACACTACATACTGGGTACTAACCGGCGCGGCTCTACTACAAGAGCGACGACAAGATGCGCATCCACCGGCCCACGCAGCGGCGCCGCCCGCCGCCCGCCTCCGACTACTTCTTCAACTACTTCACGCTCGGCCTGGTGAGTGTGCCACACTACATACTGGGTACTAACCGGCGCGGCTCTACTACAAGAGCGACGACAAGATGCGCATCCACCGGCCCACGCAGCGGCGCCGCCCGCCGCCCGCCTCCGACTACTTCTTCAACTACTTCACGCTCGGTCTGGTGAGTGTGCCACACTACATACTGGGTACTAACCGGCGCGGCTCTACTACAAGAGCGACGACAAGATGCGCATCCACCGGCCCACGCAGCGGCGCCGCCCGCCGCCCGCCTCCGACTACTACTTCAACTACTTCACGCTCGGCCTGGTGAGTGTGCCACACTACATACTGCGTACTAACCGGCGCGGCTCTACTACAAGAGCGACGACAAGATGCGCATCCACCGGCCCACGCAGCGGCGGCGTCCTTCGCCGTAGATATCATAACATGACGCTGTTTTTAGATCTAGATACCATACTATCACATAGTTTGTAGATACCAAACTATCAGTTTGTTTGTAGATACCAAACTATCAGTTTGTTTGTAGATACCAAACTATCAGGTTGTTTGTAGATACCAAACTATCAGTTTGTTTGTAGATACCAAACTATCAGGTTGTTTGTAGATACCATACCATCAGGCTGTTTTTAGATCTAGATACCATACTATCACATAGTTTGTAGATACCAAATTATCAGTTTGTTTGTAGATACCAAATTATCAGTTTGTTTGTAGATACCATATCATCAGGCTGTTTTTAGATCAAGATACCAAGCCATCAGGTTGTTGTAGATACCAAACTATCAGTTTGTTTGTAGATACCAAACTATCAAGTTTTTTGTTGATACCACACCATCAGGCCGTTTGTAGATACCATACCATCAGGCTGTTTTTAGATCTAGATACCATACTATCACATTGTTTGTAGATACCAAACTATCAGGTTCGACATGCTCGCCAAAAAGGCAAAAAAAATGTTATACTAAAGTTCCTGTAAATTTCCAGGATATCCTGTTCGATGCGCGCACGCACCAAGTGAAGAAGTTCGTGCTCCACACTAACTACCCGGGGCACTACAACTTCAACATGTACCATCGCTGCGAGTTTGAACTCACCGTGCAACCGGACAAGTCAGTATTTCCTTTGCATATTACAGAATAGCGTTTGCCTACACGTCACCTGATGTTAAAGGACGATGTGTTCGAAGGAAGCACCCGCGCATTGTTACGACTGGACTGGGAATTGGCTTTTAACTAAGTGATGCTGCTGGAACACACCGATAGGTGCTTGGTGACAAATTCTTACTTTTCAGGAAGTGTTAGAAATTAATCACTAAGTCTATATATAATCGTAAAAAATGTGAATTTACTCTAATAAAAACATTATAATATGTACATTGAAGATAATGGTACAAATAAATTATTTTCAAGTTTCCGCGCAAAAGCACCATTATGGATTCTAGAGCGTTTGACGTCAGTTGTATGTAAACAAACGTCAAGCTAGAAGAGAACGACCGAACGTGCACGTTTCATTTTGTTTGTTTACTTACTTTTTTTTTTACTATTTACAGGGTAGCGTTTGACCACAAGTCACCTGATGTTAAGTGACTATGTGGTCGAAGATGGCGCCACGCTACACCTGGACTGTAAACTGGCTCTCAAGTGAGGCTGCCGGAACACACTGATAGGTGCTTGGCGACAGATTCTTAACAAGAGGGTGGTAGCTAGCCAGGCGAGTACTAGAAAATACCCTACCACCAAGCTATGGTTTCATCACGATGTTTTCCTTCACCGAAAGCTCAAGCTCATTGTAGGATTCGAACCCACGTTCTACGGATCGCAAGCCGACGTCACTACCACTGAGCCATCATCGCTATAAATGACGTCATATGATCATTAAAAAATATTCTACACAATTTGCTTTTGTGATTACTGCCTGGTTGCTTATTCAGAAACCAAAAGACGAGCCAGTTGCGCGCTTCAATTATTCCTTCCAACCCGCAGATGTGAATCCAACTCCCTGGTAGAGAGCCGGGGCGTGGCCCAGATCACCGCGTACAGCAAGTGGGAGGGCGTGTCGCGTGCCCTGCGCGTGTGCGAGCGGCCCGTCGTGCTCAACCGAGCCTCCTCCACCAACACCACCAACCCCTTCGGCAGCACCTTCTGCTACGGCTACCAGGACATCATCTTTGAGGTGAGCTTCGGATTACATATATAGACTAGCGGCCAGTTTCAAAAACCTATCTATCCACGGTTTGCCCTACTAGAGACAGAAATTTGTCATTACTTCTTCTTCTTCTATTATTCTATATTCTTATGTCAAATTTCTACCTTCAGTGGGGCAAACCGTGGAGAGATAAATTGTTGAAACCGGCCGTAAATCGAATTAACTTTAGAAATAAATAAATATCGGTATAATATATATTGCGTTTTGGGTACTAGACAACGATATACATACTTATATCATAGTAAAGGAGTAGTAGTTCAGCTTCATATAAATCGTCCGTCGCCGGTATGAATGTGTGCGTGAGTAGCGGCACCGTGTACGCACGCACTTTTCACGCACACAATAAACGAAAGGAGGCGGCCGGGGCCGCGGCCATGCACTCAGTACGGAACGCGCCGCCTATGCGTCACCGCAAGAGTAGGCAATTAACTCGTCGAGCGGCCTTAGCTAACCTACTGTTCTTTATATACTGTGCTTATATAGAGAAATAAATACTTATATAGATAGGAATATCCAAGACTCAGGTATAAATATTCTATTAATATATAGAACTATGATAAATTATTATTGTTAATTTATTAATTGCAATTGCATTAGACTGACTTATAGCAAATGGTGTTACCAATAAATAATTTGTACTTGTACAGAATTATGCATTCATGATCTTTTGTAATGACTACCAGAAAATCATTTTTACAATTCATTTTAGCTTAGAAGATTTTAATGCATTTTACACTCAGACTTTTTTTATACAGTCTGAGATTGTTTTAAATCGCTCATTTAGTACCGTCCAACTAACTAACTGAGATGGCGCAAAGACCCAAAGTGAGTCTTGGCCTCCGATAACAAAAGACGCCACTTCGGTCTGTCCTGCGCCTCCTCCTGCCAGTCCTCCACCTGGAGCACAGCTACCTCGACATGATTTTCGTGAAGAAGGCTGGTAAAGACCAGTTTCGGTGTATTTAAGTCTAGTCCAGTCATTTAGACATTCTGTATTGCAGGTGATGTCGAACAACTACATTGCGTCAATCACTCTGTACCAACCGGAAGGGACACGGTCGAGCTTCTCAGTCAACTCGATCGCGTGACAAAACCAGGTGCGTTATCTACTCAGAACTGTAATCTCGGAAGCGAGACTTTACTCCCAGTACAGTACCCCCTAGTACAAGTTTTGAAAACGATAAAAGTTTTCGTAAACGTCGACGTTTACCACCGCCGACTTGTCAAAGTGGCAACTCATGCTGCGTAAATTCAAAAAGTAACTCAATAACATTATTGGAATATGATTATAACGATTTAAAATAACCCGTATTTAACGATTTCAGCTCCTCCAAGTCTCGGTAAGATTCGCTGAAAAAAATATGTATGGATGGAAACGAAAACTTTTATAGTTTTTGTAAACTATCAAAACCTGTACTAGGGGTACAGGTTTGATAGTTTACAAAAGCATTGAAAGTTTTCGTTTCCTTCGAAACATTTTTTTTCAGCGCGCCTTACCGAAACTTGAGGGGGTCGAAAATCGGTAATACGGGTTTTTGTAAATCGTTATAGGCCCGAAATTAATAATCGATCCTGATCCGTTATCCGTAGTTTCCGATCGATATGTCGTGTCATCATATGTCATTTTAATAGTAATATGTCAAGCCATACTACTAAAATGACTTAGTATAGAAAAAAAAAATACAAAAATAATGACATGACATATCGATCCAAAACCGCGGATAACGGATCAGGATCGATTATTAATTTTCGGACGTTATTCCTATTCCAACACAGTTTTCGAGTTACTTTTTGAATTTATGCAGTACGAGTTGCCACTTTGACAAGTTGGCGGTGGAATACGTTGACGTTTACGAAAACTTTTATAGTTTTCTAAACTTGTATTAATTAAGGGTATACTGACCTATCTCGAATAGGAAACTAATTTTACTTTCCCGTTCCAGGAAGCTTCGAGCTCAGATGACTACACGACCTAAACGATTTTGGTTGTATCACTTCAAATCCTCCACTTTAGTGTGCGAGACACCTACACACGCAATCATATTCAATAAAAAAATACACTCCACGCGAAGTCAACATATCTTTACCATGACGCACCTAAGAGGAAGCAGTATTTAAAAAAAAATAAGTATGTGATATAAAAAAAAACCGTGAAAAAAAAAAACTTGAAAAAAAGTGAGTGACAGATCTCAAGGTGTGTAGTAAGTCTTATTTAATTAATTAGATCCAATGGACCGAAATAGTTAAAAAATAATTATTATTATTTTATGGAAAAATAATTAATGTTAAGTCAGTATAATAATGTGGACAGTTGTTTTTAATAGTAATTATGATAATAATAGTCAATTGCGTTCTCTAAGTTATTTTTATTTGTTATTGTCGTGCAAAAATATGTATATTCTCTGCAGGTTCTGTACACTACAATAATGTACAATTCTGTACACTGCGGGTACACGAAAATGGCCTTATTTGGGGCGAAACGTGATACTGGTTACTTATTACATAACGAATATGTTGGCTTTAGGAAATGAAGACATCTTAATTGGCCATGAACTTTATTTTAACAAGAATATTAAAATGAAATAAATAAAAACAAATTTTTGCACGTCAACATGAAAATATTATAAAATTATCATTCATGACCGAAGTTAAAATAGTGAAAAAAAAACTGCAAGAAATTAGAAAATAGACTGTTGTAAATAATTGACAATTTGAACGGAATCAAATTGACGTATTTTTTCTAAAATCAAGTTTGTCTGTAGGTATAGAAAAAAAAACGGATGTATGCGTAAGAATGTGCATAAATATTTTTTTTTGTTTATCGACAGCACTATTGAATGCAAATTTGTATTATGATCATCAAAGCTTAGCTAACGCTGTGTACGTGAATTATTTTTTTATTATCTATTATTTTGACGAAACTCCTTTATTATCTACACGTGGTGAATAACTAAAACTAAACTAAATCATTTTTATTATTTGTCTATTAAATTTTTTGCGACAGATTTGTCATTTATTTGTCTGGCACTGTACGCTAGTGATAACACGTGGATAGCGTGCACGTGTAGTCAATTAGTCATTTATTTTATCGCAAACATTTTTCAAATTATTAGAATTTTGCAAAGACAACAGAGGCGTATTAAGGACGAGGGCAAATGGGGCCCATTTGCCCCTGATGTCTGATTCATAAATTATGATAATGAATTTCTCCGCTGTAAAATGAATTAATTTGTTATATAAATAAAATATTTCTTATAATATAACTATTTGAATAACGATTTCATTTTTACATTTAGTTAATCATCACGTGTATTTAAAAAAAAGAAATGAGTACTATTTAATGTTTATTTGATTATAAACCAAATCACACGCGTGGTTTTTATCATTTTATCATACATTCGGATATTATTAATTTATTTTATAAATGATGCATAAATATATTTTTTTATTAATTAATTATGGAAAATTAGTTGAGAAAAAAAAGTGGGTATACTCGAAATTGTATGTTTGGACGATTTGTATGAGAGCTGTGCGTGTTTAAAATTGACACTTAGGTCGTGATAAATTAAAAAAAAATTATACCAAGATTGTGTTTTATTCGTAGTCAAAGTTTACTAAAGACATTTTTTTTCTAACTTTTTTGACTACGGATGTCACTCTTAGCCGAAGTACATGCTTAGTATCGTTATAAACATCAGTATAAATATTTCGAACTACCTGTTCCCTGCGGTTTCACCCGCGTAAAGATTTTGTATAACAAGAAAACATAACATTCTGGATTGGTGTAGCGTTCTAACAGTGAAATACATAAAAAAATCGGATCAGAGATTAGTTATTAGATTACTTACATCCAAACTGACAAACTGGTGTCGATTCGGTATTGCATTCTCTAAAACTAAACTAAGTTTGACAGGTCTAATAGCATTGCTGTTTTTTTCTAACCACTGAAGTAAAAAAGGACAGCATTACTCTTAGACCTGTCAAACTTAGTTTAGTTTTAGAGAATGCAAAACCGAATCGACACCAATACCTCTTTATAATTAAAAAACGTATCAGAATTCTAGTAGCAGTTTCAAAAAGCAAGCATTAAAGAAAATCGCGCATAGAGTTTGTTCTAAAAGCCGTTTCGCACGTACGTGTGTGCGTGAACCAATCAGAGCGCGGTTACCGGTCGCACACACACAGAAATACGCGGCAAGCATACCGGGCGACTATGAGAATTGAGGTGCTACTGCAATTTTGTCCTCGTGTTGTAACTATTCCACTTATATTACGTACTTAATGTTAACATTTTTTGACGTGAAGGTGGGTTAGGTAGGCCCAACAGGTACCTATCCGCTCTAGTTTTTTTTTTTGGGTTATTTATGTTGCGAAACAAAGCGGAGTTCCTGATGTTTATAACAATATTAAGCATTTTGAATACCAACTACGTATATCGGCGTAAGATCATTCGTTTAATTATCTCGACCTTATTTTTGTAAAGACAGTTTTATTAACTACCTACAATAATGACTACAGTGTGATTTTATTAAAATTGTTGGAGATATCTGTTCGTTGTTAAATCTACTGAACGGGTTCTTATGGGATTGCGAACTTTGAAAGGTAACGTTTAATCTTAGCTTTGTCTGATTGATGTGCGTTAAAAAACTTGTTGTAGAAATAAAATTAAAAAAACTTGTTGAAATTGGGGTAAATAGGAACGATGTAGATACGGAATCGCAGAAAATTAATAATAAATGTAAGTGAAAAAGTATGTTTGAGAGTGTGTATATATAGACACAGTACAAGTATTTACTGTGGTATTGAATACAAGAAAATTTGAAGAGACCATTGACATTTTTTTTACCACCAACATGGTCCTCAGTGTTGTGAAAAATTAAGAAATTTGATATGGGAATGTTTAATAGCTTGAGTGAACAATAATGATCATACTGTAGCGCATTATTACATTTGTGCAGGAATAAACTGTCAGGACATTTTTGCTTCAAGTGCTATTTGCGAAACTGGATTCTATTGATGCGTGCCCTAAGTCATAATTTCGTGTAAATCAGCTTAGGCTTGATTATGTAGGATAGGCCAGCGGTGGTTGTGAATTAAAAACTGCTGTTAAGGCAATACGAAACTAGCTTCGGTGATAAGTAGTAGAATTGCTTTAACATTTTAAGTGTATGAAATATTGTAGGGAGTCAGTTGATCAGTAGTCATTTTTAACGGCTTTGTTCTACGACTTTTGGATTTTTGTCTTTTTAAATACACCTATAAAGTGCAAGCGATTTTTTTGTGTATAAAATAATAATGATTATTGAGAGCTAGATTATCGCTCGGGTCAATGCCCGCACAGGACATTAACCTTTCAGACCACGCGCCAGTCACTTGCTCGCCACGCTACCTAATGAAGAGTTTCATCAACTGAACTCGTTATTGTATATCGTAACATTTTTGTATAAAAACCACAGCACAGTGCCTCTACTGGTAACTCACGTAACAAAAAAAAATTCATACATAATTTTATGTGGGTCGTTATCGAGTGCAGTTTATGAAACTCGTAATATAGGTACTGAGCTTATCAGCTGATAGAAAAATCCCATTACATTTCAATAAGAGAATTTATTTAATCGCGCGTTAAACAGATTTATTTAAAAACTAGCTGCGCCCCGCGGTTACACCCACGATTTTTCTGTGAATCCACATTTTTCCAAGATAAAAAGTAGTCTATGTGTGATTCCAGGGTATGGGCTATCTCTATTCAAAATTTCACTCTAGTCTGTTGAGTCGTTTCAGCGTGAAGAAGTTACGAACATACATACTCGCAAACTTTCGCATTTATAATATTTGTGTGATTTAAACAGGTTTTTGTGATGAAATTCGAAAAGTCATCGAACAATTAAGTTGTTTTTCATTGCCGCCTACTTAACTGACTTAATATTTTGCACTTAAAAAGTTTCACCTAATATAGGTACTTTTGAACTGTTCTAGACTGAGGAAGATCGCCCCTAACACGTTATTAATAAGTCAGAAATTACTTTGAAGGAATCTGTTGTTTACTAAAATGGTATGGTAAAAAGGAAATGGGTTATAGTAAAAAGGAAATTCAGTAATAATTCTTTTTCAAGTAGAAATACTTTGATTCCAGTCGTGTCATACGCAAACACTGTCGAAAACACAGGTTCGGCTGCAAGGGCCATCTTGGGGCGAGTGGGTGAGTGAGTGGTTGGGGGTGAATGGAAGCTTTTCCTATTATTTTCATTTATCCTCTTGCTCACAAATTAAAGCGTGACAATGGTGAAGATTCTGTTAAGCACTTTCTAAAACTAAACTAAATTTGATAGATCTAAATGTGATTCTGTTATATTTTACTTCTTAGGTCAGAAAAGGACAGCAACATATTTAGACCTGTCAAACTTATTTTGGTTTAAGAAAATGCACAGTAGAATTGGCACCATTATGAATGTTTACAATAATTTACGATGGTATCTAAGTCTAAAACAGTTCACATGTAAAATACAGTACGTTTGATTAAGCACAATAGATCACACGTGTGATTGTCGTGTTATAAAATGGCGTGGTGCCATATAACGAGAAAAAAAAAATTAAAAATTCGACAAATAATGTAATAAAAAAAGTATTAAATTTAAGGTAGCGTAACGCTACATTTGAGTTGGCGGTGTGCAAATATTTTATTGTAACTATGCATAGATAATATTTTTGGAACAGAAAAAAATCTTTGAAAAATTCTACGACCATGTTCGTAGCACTCTTAATTTATTTTTATTTAGTCTAAATACCTTTAACGCGATAAAAGGTAGAATATTATTTACGTCTCAATATTTACGAAAAAGTATTTATTTTAATTAAACAAATATGTAAACTTTTTGCATAAAGTATTTGCGCACCGAACAGCTTTATATTTTTTATAATGATTAGTATACTTCTCGCACTGTGCTCTGTAATTGTCACGGTGTGTATCACTTGACTCATAACGATTGTATGTATTTATGTCAGCCTTTTCTATAAAAACATTACCAACAAACTACTTGGAGGAGGTAAAATATGTCAAGCGTAACTGGCGAATGATAAGAGATTAAAAGGTTGGTTATCTAAACCTGGCACCGTTGCCAGTACTCACACAGTAGTGAAAACAAATTTAAACAAAACGATAACAATCTCTGTCACGCTCGTATACCTTGATCGCGTGCGAAAGTGACTTATTTTTTTTTGTTTTGTTATGGCGTCACACGATTAGTGTATTTGCCAGTGTCAACTATAAAATATTTCAAACTTGAGAGAGTTGAATCAAGTATAAATGATGATGATGATGAGGTGATGGGATGAGGATAGTGATTAAGGAAAGTAGTGGCGCTTTACTTAAACTTTACACGGACTTTTTTGGAGCAACTATAAAAGTCACTTTGTCAACTTTATTTCCATTTCCCACACTCGTACACATTAACGAACACATAATAGTTAATAATCCACGAATATTACACATTATCACTCGAAGAAACACAAGTTTTGGAAATAAAAACATAATTTTCTCGTTGACAGTTCAATTGCCGTCAAAAAAGTCCACTCTTAGATTTTTCATGATGCGTATGCAGTGCGCTTATTCACAGACACAACACAAGCGTAATGTGTGAATGTGTTGTACGTGCCAGCTTGAGATAACCGACCTGTATATACATATAGATACGCAGATAAATCCAACAGGACTACTTACAGTCACTCCTGCTTATGTGATAATAATCATATTATTATTATCAAAATCGTACGCAAATGTTCTCGCTGAGTTTTAAACGAAATATTGACACAACATGAAACCTTCAACTTTTTCGATCTGTAATACAAAAAGGCTGACATATGAAATGGTATAATATAACTATAGCTTGTATATTATACGTGTAGTAGTGTTATATGCATTTAGTGATACATAACACCGTTTATGATAGTGATTAGGGGGCCGACTCTCATATGGTCTGCGATTTTAGATTACTACATAACGATAAGGCATTTTGTTTACAGCCACGCTTTCAAATTTCACATGGAATTCGAAATGCCCCCATGCCCGTTCCTGAGTACGTCCATTACCTAATTGACAGTTTAATCAAGTCTAGTTTATAACTTCTGAATACCGCGCATTCTATGTATGTATGTATGTACTCTGTGAATTATGTACGGACTAAATATTGGTCTCGTTTCTGACATGCATTCTCTAAAACTGAACTAAATTTGACATGTTAAAAATAATGCTGTCCTTTGATTACCTTCGTGGTTAAAGAAGAACGCACTGCACTCCTTTTGGCCTGTCAAATTTAGTTTGTCATTAGTTTTTGTTTTAAATGAAATGCCTTATCTTTACGTAACTCACAATTTCGCCAACCTTATTCAAAACGTAAGTGACTTTGTTTTAGGTAAAATTAAGTCATTTTATTGATAAACTTTGTTATTGTAAAGACATTTTTAACGACCAGTGTCATAGGTCAATTATGTTTGGTTGTTATTTGCACATAAGCGATCAGTAAATAGGTTAATTGAAATAAACTTTATCTAGATTTGCACATTTTGCGGAAGAAGTCGGATGAAATTTTTGTAATTTTTTTTTAAATCCTAAATATGGCAACACAAATGAAAAAACGCATCAAGTAAATAAAAATGTAGTTAAGGTGTAAGGTTGGAGAAATTGTGCATGAAATTTTTTGAATATTTTAAGTAGTAACAATTATAACGAGGCATAATAAAAATAAAGGTAAAACACTTTTTTAATTAATTTTGTAAAATGTAACCGGATGTACATACAATATCATAATTATTATGCCGATTACGCTTTTGAGTGTTGCCAACACGGGAACACGTGAAACCTATATTCGACAGTTGGGAATAGGCAATTTTTTCGTTGTTACGCAAAATGTAAAATATGTTATTGTTTTTAAGAATAAAATTTGAAATGTTTGTACTAAGTTTGATCTCAACAAAATATTCGGAAAATGGTCTGGTAGTTGATAAAAATGTGTCAAAAGTGTCGAAATTATTTTTGTACTTCATTTTATATTGTGGTCAAACAGAGTACATAACACAATGCGGAAAGTTAGGCACATGTAAAAAAAAAGTTAATAGCAATACCGTAGAGTTGCCATAACAAATATTGTATATACGGGTAGAAAATACACAGGATACTGAAGAAAATGAAAACGTCTTCGACACTGTAAATAGTATGTGTGCTAGGATTAAAAATAACGTAAGAATTTTCCAGAACCATTTCAAAAGTACCTGAATTATCAAAAATAAGATTTTGAGACTTGCAACACTGATGTTAGACTATATGGCAACTCTATTCAGGATTTATCTTCAAAAATGTTTTTAATATAGAGAATTGTCTGTTTTAGCTAGATGTACACGTTTGGGCATTAAAATACGATAATGATGTTACAAGGCAGGCGTCCACCAAGCTTAGAAAGAGTTTTAGGCAGACCTCTTAATAGTAGCTGAAGCGATTTCTTCACCTGTATAAAAAGTGCCACTAACTCTGAAGCTGCGATCTCATCTGGCGCACAGTCAGCGGTTCGACTTTTCCCGTGTAAGCGTAATATAATTCTATAATAAGCGTAATATTACTTTAAATATAGCGTTAACAACTAATGCAAAATAGTGCCTATAGTGTGTTTTAACACGTTTTCGGGGATTGCGTAAACGTCCCCGCGTTTTTTTTATGAAGAAAAACTGATTCGCAAAATCTGCCTCTGTACATTTCTTCATACGAAAAATGCGTTTACGCGCTTGCGTAAAAACGCGTAAAGTTATTGCAAAAATTCATAAACTCGCCGCTAGAGGCGTTTTGTACTTTTCTTCGTACAATAAAATGAGCTAGTACGCAGTTGGCGAAATTGCCTGCGGACTCGACTGATTGTCTGCAAAAATTCGCGCGAAATCTGATTCAGTATCGGATGTTCAGTTTAGGACGCACAGCGCCGGATATGCTGGCGGTATCGCTGAGTCGCCGGCTGACGTCATCCGCAACCTGCGCGCCAGATGAGAACGCGGCTTAAAGTCTAGCGTACTGGTGGGTCGTGCCGCAAAGGATCTTGCAACTCTGTCACTCTTGTAATGTTAGAGAGAGATGCAGTAACGCGTTGCGGCGCGGCCCGCTTTAACGTGTGCTGATGTTTTTGCACTGGTTTTCTCTTCCTGTGATCGCCTGTCATGTCTATACAGCCAACTTAGATGACCGATTTTTTTAGTAGGCAATCTGTATCTAATTTCGTAACCGTAGCATTTTTAGTTAGCAATCTGTATCTGATTTTGTAAATGTAGCTTTATTAGTTAGCAATCTGTATCTGATTTTGAAAACGTAGCTTTTATAGTTAGCAATCTGTATCTGATTTTGAAATTGTAACTTTTTTTTAGTAGCAATCTGTATCTGATTTTGAAAACGTAGCTTTTGCAGTCGTATTTTCAAACACAGAAATGAACTTATCATTATGTTATAGGGTGTATTGTACCGCATTAAATTTCGCTTCCGGTCTACTGAAAAATTCGGTTCTCTGCGTTTGGCTTTAATAATAGTAAGTTGTGATCGTTTGCACAGATACGTGCTTCAACTGTCGCTTGTAATTCCCATTGCGCCAAATGTTCAAGTTTGACTCTTATTATCTAGTACATAAATGTTGAAATAGTAAAAGAATCGAGCTTGTCTTATCATTTGTTTTAGTGAACACACATGTAAAGTATTTGTTTTCATTCACAATATTGGTTTTAGCAACACTCCCAAGGCTTTTGCAAGGCGCGGGAGATTCATCTACTAGTTTTTGACAGCTAAAAAATGTAGTTCCTAAACCATGGATAGATGGCGCTAGCTAATCATGATTTTAAAAATTTTTGCATTTTTTCAATGAAAAAAGCAATGGCGTCTAATTCCATACAGCCAAATACGGTTCAGCAGCATATATTAGTCTGTCAGTCGCGGTATTTGCCATCAACCAACTGTCACTTCACTTCAATGCTTTACTAAGTAACACGCGGAGATTGGGTCGAAATAAAATTGTTTTCTATAGAATTTCGTTGCTCCATGTTTTGCTAACGGCATCTATCGATAGTTTTTGAACTATGTTTTTATATTGGCTTTCGGAAAACTTCCCATTGCTCTAGTGCCAAAATCCAGAAAATACGGGACTGCTTATGTGGTCGAAGAAAACACACCCAAAGTTTCCTCTACGTTGATTTTGCTAGTGAAAACAATTACTTAGCTATGTGTGTATTAAGTAAAGAGTTTACAACATGTGTTCAAATAGTTTCGAATTTTAGCCAATGGCGTCGTTTCTGTCTTGTGTTCTCTAAAACTGAACTAAAATTGTCTGGTCTAAAACACTGTCTTTTTCTGACCTCGACCTTAAGAGGACAGCACTACTTTTAGACCTGTCAATGTCAAATGTAGTTTAGTTTGACACAACAGAACCGTCGCCGATAATTAGATAATTTTGTTATCAGCTTCTTTCAATGTTTGTTCTACATAAGCAAGGATGGATGCGTCTATATTCTACATTGCTATCCAAACGTGATCTACGTTTTGCGCATTGGAAAGTTTTTTGACAGCTTTAAAACGAAGTTCTAAAACCATGGAGAGATGGCGCTGACGAGGCTTGTTTCTATTTTCCGCATTTCGTCAATGTAAAATCAAAGGGATCGGACCCTATATAGCCCAATACAGTTCTTTTAAGTAAAGAGCAAAACGTAAGACCAGCAAAAGTGTATATGTCTGTCAGTCATGGCATTTGCCAACAACCAACTGTTACTCTGTGTTTCTTTACGAGGTAAAAAGTGAATTCCTCTGTTTTTACGAAAACCAACAATACAAATTGGAGAAATAACAAACACAAGTATGATGAAAGTTTGGATAACTGAAACCAGACTTCTTTATTGACATTGCTTCAGGTGCTCTTGCAAAATCTTCAGAACCATGTATCGTCAGCCCCATCTACCGGATTTTCATGAACTTTTTTTATTAGCTGCTTTAAAACTTCATATTCGCGTCTTTAAGTTGTGCGTCCAATGTGGACGCATCCAAAAACTAGTTCAAAAATGGCTCGTGCAAATTTTGTCACCTTTTAATTAAATTGTAAAAACACCGGCAAAAATGTGTTTGTAAACCAATAATTTTTATATTCTATCAAGAGGGTACAAAAAGAAAAGTGTCTCAAAAAATACCAAAAAATCAAATAAAGGATTTCGTACCGAAAAACGTGTGAATGTCTACAGCTTCCTCAATGCGAAAAAGTGAAATCTACATATGACAACTTTCAGTGTCGATTTGACTGCCTCACTGTTTCAACTCCTAATTTAGGTGCCAAAAAGCCTTCGATTTTATGATCCATAAACAGTGTGTCAGCCGACGACACGGGTCATCAGCTCGCACATCTGTATCTTCGGAACGAATGAGGCTACGGTGAAGTATTATAGCTCAAAATTTGAGGAAAAAATGATTGCCAAATAAAATAAAAAAATTAAGGTTCTAGCTAGAATACTTTTTGAGCTATGAGCTATAACAACTGTGTAAGCCGGCGACCCGTGTCACCAGCTCGCACATCTGTATCTCTAAAACGCGTGAAGATAGAGTTTCGCTGAATAGCTCAAACAAGGTTGTATAAATAAATACCTTGGCTGGGAAAGTTTCAAGTCTCTACATAGGATACTTATTGAGATATGAGCTAAAACAAGTGTGCGAGCCGGCGACACGGGTCCCCAGCTCGCACACCTGTATCTCTGAAACGCGTAAAGGTAGAGTTTCGTTTAATAGCTCAAAATGTAGGTCATAACTTTTCACTTTGACAACAAAATTTTGAACACCATAGACCCAGTAGTTTCAGTGCAAAAAGCAAAAAACTGATTCGCCGCCAAAAATTTCAAAATTATTTCCAAAACTTGTTCGAGCGTCGTGTTGCCGTTTCGTGCGCTACACCATTACAAGCGAATCTGGCCGTAAGGTATGAAGCAATAAAAAGCAATAAAGGTCATTTTAGCGTGGGCTCTGAAAGTCGCAGAGAGAGTAGGTAATAACCGGTTAGATCCTGTACTGAGAGCCAAGACCAAGGGCTTGCTAACAATTTGCAAAGAACTGTTTTCGTTCGTTCTCCAAATATAATTTTAGAAACAAAAACAACCGGTAGGTACGGTTATGGTAGGTAGCGATAACAAATTCATCTAATTTCAATTAGTAGTTTTACGGGAAGAAACAAAACTATCTTTCTGTTCCTATTTAACCCCATTCAGGGTTATTGTTCATAATTAGATTAGCCCATGTGTTAATCCAATACCTAAATTATCTAGATTTTGAATTTCATCAAAATCGGTGTAGAAGTTATGGTGATACGTGGTATTATAATAACAAACATTCACACACACACACACAAACTTTCGCATTTATAATACTAGTTGTGCCCCGCGGTTTCACCCGTAGGTATCTTCCCGTCATGCCACAGGAACCTTTTTCCGTCATAAAAAGTAGCCTATGTGTTAATCTAGGGTAGGTATATAATTAGGTATGCTATCTCCATCCCAAAAAATCTGCACTGCAATTTGCAAAAAAATTATTGGCATACCCACCTATTTAATTTGATATGGAATACTTTTCACCATTAACCAGCTCGGTGAAGGTCGCTCTTCAAGGAATCCTGTTCTATTTCGTCGTAGGTAAAAAAGCATTCGGTATCCTTTGTATATGCGTCGACTAGTGGATAATTAGAAGAAAAATAGACCTTATTATAACTGGGTTAGAGTAGATGGAAATAAGTGAAATAGATTACCAATTATGTTGTTAAATGCTATCGCCGTTGTATAATATGTTCGGCTTTTCCTTTGAAATAAGCCGCCTTCGCCGCGGTCGGTGTTTTTTGGAATGTAAACAAACAGAATTTTTCAGTAAAGCAGTCTTATTACTAAGGCAATAAAGGTCATTTTAGCGTGGGTTCCGAAAGTCGCAGAGAGTGGGTAGCTCTTTACGGACGCATAGGTAGTTAGGTACACGAGAACGAATTGCCGCGCATCTATTTTAGGTATTGAGTCCTACTACTACATTCGGATTCGCTAGGCGTCGAAATTATGAGTAAACTGACGCAGCTTAATTGTTACGGATAGATAAGTCGATTTTGTCAATTGTTATTAGGTCGATTTTTAAAACACTTTTATTAACTTGACTTGTAACTAACTAACTAACTAACTAACTAACAATGTAATCAAATCTTAGAAGTCAATTTTCACCTACTTCTAATTGTCGTATCGACTTCAAACTTTGTATGTGTATGTAATCTCGGTGACAATGCAATAATATGGTATCATCGACCTGATCTGATGATGCAGCCGGAAGGTGGGTAGGGCATCTCTTCGCTGGCTACTAGTAAACCCCTCGTGTTTGGGCTCATATGAATCGTCTTAATGAGTACAATAGATTGGATTTGGTGACGAGGGTCTGATGATGCAACCGGAAGGTGGGTAGGGCATCTCTGCAGTGGCTACTAGTAAACCCCTCGTGTTTGGGCTCATATGAATCGTCTTGATGAGTACAATAGATTGGACTTGGTGACGAGGGTCTGATGATGCAACCGGAAGGTGGGTAGGGGATCTCTGCAGTGGCTACTAGTAAACCCCTCGTGTTTGGGCTCATATGATTCCTTTTGATGAGTCCGATAGATTGAACTTGGTAACAAAAGACTAAAAAGTAAAAAAATAAAAATATATAGTTTAAAAAAACTAAAAAAAACACTTTAAAAACGCACTGAAAAATATAAAATAATAAAATTGACTTGTATTAGTTACGATATAATGGTTAATTCAAAAAGTGTGGAGCGCTTCTTTTACTGGGTAAATAAAAGTACACACAACCAAAAAGCGCTCCACACTTTTTGAATTAACCATTATATCGTAACTAATACAAGTCAATTTTATTATTTTATATTTTTCAGTGCGTTTTTAAAGTGTTTTTTTTAGTTTTTTTAAACTATATTTGTTAATTATTATAAGTAGCAGATTATACTACATAGCCTTTATGTATACCTGTATAAATGTATAGCATCATTAGTAAATTCTAAGTTAGAAAATGTCACGATGTGCTGACCTGTGATTAGAAAGAGACGCACCTCCCGCAAGAGCGGGACAGCGATATAGATCGCGCGCGCGCCATGCGACGCTCTGATTGGACGAGAGGCGCGTCATACCCACTGGTGCCTGGCACTAGTTGCCGACACAAAAATTGTACTTAAGCTAAGAGAAATCCTGTTTTATTGGTATTGCTTCAAAGTGTTGTATCTGAACCTAAATATACAGTCCACAAGTTTATGGAAAGGAGTCACTCAAGAGTTTCATTTCATCGAGCACCCTGACCCCAATATTAATACTTGAGCCTACTTTTATTTAATTTTTCTAGCCATGTATTTTTTTTATGCTTACGTTTGATTTGTTTTCAAAAAGATTGAGAGAAAGTAGATACCATTTATTTAATTAACCGATTTCCAAAAAGGAGGAAGAGCGACCCACTCTCTGCGACTTTCGGAACCCACGCTAAAATGACCTTTATTGCTTTCTATTGCTTCATACTTTACGGCCAAATAAGCTTGCAATGGTGTAGTGAACGTGACGGCAACACGACGCTTGCACACATTCAACCGGCATCGGCAAAGCAGTCTTATTACTCAATGCATAAACTATATTGTTAAATGCAAGAAAAAAATACAAAATTCTTTAAACTATTGGCTAAAATATATCGTTTTTTATGTACCTACCTATATAACAAAATACTGTCTCCTATGAACTTCTGTTTTCGTGGTACCCAAGTAAGGAAGTAGGTACTTTCCTTCTAATAATTATGTATAATAAATGCAAAAGTAACTCTGTCTGTCTGTTACGCTTTCGCGCTTATACCACTGAACCTATTTATATGAAGCCTCATTTACAAATTGAATGTGATTATTTAGTTAAGTACGAGTGACATCAATCAAAAGCAATAATATATGAAAGTAGGAAATATTTTTATAGCGATGATGGCTCAGTGGTAGTGACGTCGGCTTGCGATCCGTAGGACGTGGGTTCCAATCCTGCAATGAGCTTGAGCTTTCGGTGAAGGAAAACATCGTGATGAAACCATAGCTTGGTGGTAGGGTATTTTCTAGTACTCGCCTGGCTAGCTACCACCCTCTCGTTAAGAATTTGTCGCCAAACACCTATCGGTGTGTTCCGGCAGCCTCACTTGAGAGCCAGTTCCCAGTCCAGGTGTAGCTTGACGCCATCTTCGACCGCATCGTCCTTAAACATCAAGCGACTTGTGGTCAAACGCTACCCTGTAATTAGTAAAAAAATAATATAATATTATGATATGTTGTTAAATTTATCGTCGGGTAAGTTAGCATTTTCTGATTTGAGTTCTATAATTATTTGTATACTGTAGTGTACTTTTATTTATTTTTACATAATTACGATACGATATTTTGAGATCGAATATAATCGATTCACTAGGTTCTGATTTACGATCCAGAAGATCGATTCGACGCAAAAAGCGGGCATCCATAACAATGGTCTATGACTCTATGTCCCGCTCCTGTCAATGTCACTGACAGTGACAATCAATTTGCTAGTTTTTTTTTTATATTTGGCAATTGTCTACTTTGGACATTTCTGCCAGTGTCACGTCATTATAATTTTCCAAAAATAGCGGCAACGGTACAAATTTAGAAAAAGGGCTGTCCAAGAAACCAGTAAACCTGAAATAAAATTAGTATGTATTATTGAATTAGTAACGTAGGCAGAACACAACTACATATTAATCAATTTGCTAGTACATAGAATAAAAAGATTCGTTTTTGTTTATGTTTGGTAAATTAATAACTTATTTAAGTAGGACCGACCTCCAAAGCGTGAAAAGGAATGGCAATGGCATAATGGCAAAGAAAATGCGAAGTGCGTTCAAACCATCCAAGCATCATCTAAGTTAAAAAATTACATTAGACACTACGAACTTAAATAATCAATATCTTTTTTTTTCTGCAGTTTCATAAAAGTTTCTTAAATAACCAGGGCCGGATTTAAATTTGTGCCGCCCTGGGGCACTGAAGAAAATGCCGCCCTATGACTTAAATTTTATTTTAATAGTTTTGATATCGTTTTTAGTTAAATTTCCTATATTATAATATACAAAATTTGAATGTGATACATAATACTTGAATTATATTTCTTGAAAGATAAAATGTTTATTTAAAAGAATTAGTTAATTATATATTGTATAGAAAATTTTATCTCACTTTCCAAATTTTGCCGCCCTAGAAAATTTGCCGCCCTGGGCACTAGCCCCGACTGCCCTAGTATAAATCCATCACTGTAAATAGCTAACAAAGCGAGTCCAAACCAAACTCGCTTAGACTTAGTGCTTGCTACTCGTCGAGGAGTTCCAGTAGCAGTCTCTGAAGTTCACCTTCAGGTCACACCATCATTGAAGTCCGAGACGACCAGACGTGAAACCCTTCTTACTTTTAGCGAAATAAAATATGTTATAAAATATGTGAAGTATCAAATTTGGTTTATCGAATCCTGTACTATTCCGTCGTGGTTAAAAAAGCACTCTGTATCCTTTGTAAATGCGTCGGCTAATGGATAAAGAAGAAAAATAGACCTTATTACAAATTCTTTAAAGTATGTTGTTAAATGCTATCGCCGTTGTATAATTGGTTCGGCTTTTCCTTTGACAAAAGCCGCTTCCGCCGCGGTCGGTGTTTTTGGGAACGACTAGGGCCGGCCGGGAACTCAATAGGGCTGCGCCACGCGGTTGATCGCATCCATTCGACATTCGAGAAGGTACTACACTGCTCGCTCTCTCGGATCTGCTGCTCTCACTGACCCTTTATTTGTATAGTTTATAATAAAATATATTTATAATTAATAAAATATGTCTTTTATATTTCAAATGTATTTTATTTAAAACCTATTTATGAATTGGTAAAACATCACTATCACTACTTATTATAAAACAAAGTCCTCCGCGCCGCGTCCGTCTGTCTGTCTGTTCGCGATAAACTCAAAAACTACTGCATTGATTTTAATGCTGTTTTCACCAATAGATAGAGTGGTTCTCGAGGAAGGTTTTAAGATATAATTTGTCAAGTTTTTGTATACATTGGCAAAAAGAACAAAGCCAAAAAAAAAACCAGACGGCTTATTTTTTTGGTAAAAAAAAGCCGTCTGGGAGCTTTCAATGAAAACGCTGCCTAAACCCTTTGAGATATAACAAAATGATGTATGGCGAAATTGTGTATCTTATACAGGTCTACAAAAAAGTCCACGATGGCATATGTCTATCTCTTAAGGATAACATACTAAAACTACTTTTTTACTTTTTAAAAGTTGATAAAAATGCCGACTAAAATCAGACCGTGTTATCCATACTTTTATATATATATATATATCCTTATCAAAATAAATCATTTCGTATTCAAGATCGTTTCAATACCTGTAGATTACTTTATGAATTGTTGAAATCGGGCATTTCATTCAAAAGATATTACGAAATTAAAATGTCAATCTAATGGAAAATAAAACCACCGCGCCGCCCGCGCCCCGCACCGCCATCCATGGCCATGCAGTGGCCGCAGCGCAGCGGGTAGGTTACGCGGCGGGCACTGAAGTGCGGGAATAATTTTGGAGTATACAGAATATTTATGCTCTCAAGCCTAAACTACTGAACTGATTGAAATTAAATTTGGTACATAGATAGTTTGAACCCTGGGGAAGGACATATGATACTTTTTATCGCGATAAACTGTAGCCCACGCGGGAGAAACCACGGGGAACAGCTAGTACTTTATATAATAAAATAAAATCGTGTTACAACACTTATAACACGTGAACGGCTGGACCGATTTTTATAATCGTTGATTTGTTGAATTTGTCTGTAGGCTACCTACTACATATCTATAAACTTACACTACTTAGATAAATACACACATAGTACATATACATACATAAATTCATAAACATTATTATAATATATATTTAATACTTATTTCACATATACAGTTATTTTCTAACAGATACCCATACATAATATTATATATTTAAATATAGGAAATATCTAAACGCTTTGTTTACATTGAGTTGTGCATTGGAAACGAATCCCTAGCCGCGCGCTCTATTGTTCGTACCGCGAGCTGCGGCGCGTCACCGCTGCGCGTGTAGTAGTGAGTCCACGTGGACTAGGTACCTGCGCGCGCGCAGCCCGCGGCGCGGCGGCCGCCGGCCGGCCGCCTCGCCAGTCTGCTGTACTGCCCGCGACGCGAAGCCCGTGTCGCTCGCTCTTCCACCCGCGCACTCGATCGCTAATTATTATTTATTACTGTTACCTAAACTCACTTACCTTCATTTTAAGTAATTTGGAATAAACGGAATTGGATCCACACACTCGTTTTGCCAAATGTCGTCGTTCGGAATAGGATAATAAGTACATATTAAAATATGATAATATTTTTTGAATTAAAAAAAATTAGCCGTTCATTTGTATACATGGTAGGTTACCAGAACGCAACTGATATGGTGTTATATAACAAAACCAACAGCTAAACGTATTGTTGTCTCTGGATGAAATTTAAATTGACCGGTTGATGTGTTTGTTTCATGCGAGTTTATGCGATCCTACTAATATTATAAACGTGAAAGTTTGTGAGTATGGATGGATGGATGTTTGTTACTACTGAACGGATCTGAATGAAATTTAGAATGGAGATAGCTTATACTCTGGATTAACACATAGGCTACCCGGCTTTTTATCCCGGAAAAAGGTTCCTGCGGGATAACGGGAAGACGCGGGTGAAACCGCGGGGCGCAACTAATTATTGACATACATTAATTTTATAATCTGCTCATTTATTGCCTCTTACGCGGAACGAAGTTCGCCGGGTCATTCAGCTATTATTTAATTTAACTTTTTTTTACTTTTTACAGGGTAGCGTTTGACCACAAGTTACCTGATGTTAAGTGACGATGTGGTCGAAGATGGCGCCACGCTACACCTGGACTGGGAACTGGCTCTCAAGTGAGGCTGCCGGAACACACCGATAGGTGCTTGGCGACAGATTCTTAACAAGAGGGTGGTAGCTAGCCAGGCGAGTACTAGAAAATACCCTACCACCAAGCTATGGTTTCATCACGATTTTTTCCTTCACCGAAAGCTCAAGCTCATCGCAGGATTCGAACCCACGTCCTACGGATCGCAAGCCGACGTCTCTATCACTGAGCCATCATCGCTATAAACTAAAAACAAAAGTGACAACCCTATGCATCACCGCAAGAGTAGGCAATTAACTCGTCGAGCGGCCATAGCATTAGTTTAGTTTTTACCTCTGCGACTTTTGGAACCCACACTAAAATGACCTTTATTGCTTCCTATTGCTTCATACCTTACGGCCAGATTCGCTTGTAATGGTGTAGCGCACGAAACGGCAACACGACGCTCGAACAAGTTTTGGAAATAATTTTGAAATTTTTGGCGGCGAATCAGTTTTTTGCTTTTTGCACTGAAACTACTGGGTCTATGGTGTTCAAAATTTTGTTGTCAAAGTTAAAAGTTATGACCTACATTTTGAGCTATTAAACGAAACTCTACCTTTACGCGTTTCAGAGATACAGGTGTGCGAGCTGGGGACCCGTGTCGCCGGCTCGCACACTTGTTTTAGCTCATATCTCAATAAGTATCCTATGTAGAGACTTGAAACTTTCCCAGCCAAGGTATTTATTTATACAACCTTGTTTGAGCTATTCAGCGAAACTCTATCTTCACGCGTTTTAGAGATACAGATGTGCGAGCTGGTGACACGGGTCGCCGGCTTACACAGTTGTTATAGCTCATAGCTCAAAAAGTATTCTAGCTAGAACCTTAATTTTTTTATTTTATTTGGCAATCATTTTTTCCTCAAATTTTGAGCTATAATACTTCACCGTAGCCTCATTCGTTCCGAAGATACAGATGTGCGAGCTGATGACCCGTGTCGTCGGCTGACACACTGTTTATGGATCATAAAATCGAAGGCTTTTTGGCACCTAAATTAGGAGTTGAAACAGTGAGGCAGTCAAATCGACACTGAAAGTTGTCATATGTAGATTTCACTTTTTCGCATTGAGGAAGCTGTAGACATTCACACCCGAAAAACTTCTTTTCTTTTCCTAACACTCTTACCGTTTGTTTGTCACTGACGCGCTTACAATAATAGTTGTTTGAATTTCAGTACCTACCTACCTAATCTACATAAAATATGATAAAATTCTCTAACTAATTAGGTAGGTATAATTTAGTTGCTTTTTGAAGGAGTTGCTTCCTTAATGGAGACCAAAAAAAACGTGACGTGTGCGTGTGTTAAACGTGTCGATTCTTTCGTCCCTTTTCTAAAACTAACTTTGACAGGTCTGAAGTAATGCCGTCCTTCTTTACTCCGCGGCTAGAAAAAAAAAGCAAAGTTTGACAGGTACTTTTAGACCTGTCAAACTTTGCTAATATATAGTTTAGTTTTAGAAAATGCACAGCAGAATCGACTCCAATCCAATAGCTAATATAAGTATTGGGCAAAATTGTTACTTACCAATTTTATTTATCTTATCGGTAGAGGAAGAGAGGGCGTGGCCGCCACAACTTACCTAGTAGCTAGACCTACCGACCTACAAACATCATTAAAAAGGCCGCCTGGGCCAGTATGTAAGACAAACATAGGTATGAAAATGAACTAAATTGACCTCGACGATAATTTGACACTAATTAACAGGTCAATTGCATAAGTACAGTACAATTATACTAATATTAGAAAGAGGTCGAATTTGGACGTAGTAATGTCTTAAGAGGACGCCGTGATAAACAATGAATCTGAAATCAGCTCCATACAAAATCGCAAGCGAGCTGACTAATGCCGGATTGGTCGGATGCGTCAAAAAAAGGGTTTTTCGTTTAAAATTAAAACTATCGTTAATTTTATAGAACTAAACCTGTTCTTTGAAGAATATGTACCTATATATATATATCATACAAAAAAAACAACTTTTAAATCGGTTTTGTATGCCTGTAAAATGAAAATCTTTTTTTTTTTGAAGGGCAGATTTCGATAATTGTTTCTCTGCTATGAAAGTTAACCAATCGTGTTATCCTTCCGACAATTTGATGTCAAAAACATGATCTTTAATGTACATAAATATGAGCTCTGTATGTTTTGTAATTACTGAGAAAAAAGGAGATCCCTGCAGCCAATTTTGCCAATTCCTCGTCTTAAATTACTGATCCGATACAGAAAATCCGTCCTATTAGATAGGAGGATAGGTAAAGACAGCGACAAAAGTATCTGATTAAACGAAAAATTCTCAAAAATGCCTCACGTAATTAATGGACGCCCCCTTAATGAATAAATAAATAAATAAATATCTGGGACATCTGGACACAAATTGACCTAGCCCCAAATTAAGCTCGAAACTTGTGTTAATGATTGAATGATTGTCTATTAAATCCAAAGGAAGTCATTATATTAGTATATTAGTATAGTTAAGTAATATATTCATTTAATTGCATTCTTGCATTAGATATGTACTTCATAATAAAATTATCAAGTCCACAAAGCAGGCAGTTTAAATTCATAAGGCCTGACAACTCGGCCAAATCAGGCATGCGCGGAAAACGTGTCGAACCAGTATGGCTCACCTTCGGTGACGTGTTTCCGTTAATTTTAGGAGTCGACAACCTTTTCAATTGGGTTTATAATCAAGAATCTTATGACATAATTTGCTGACAATCAATATTATTAAGCGATAGTGGCCGAAGGGTAACGTGCTACTTACAAGATGCCGATACCGAGTTCGAATCCTCTCGTCCCTGCACTTTGAACTTAATAAAAAGTGTGTCTTACACCTTCACCCATAGTCTCCCCACGTTTCCTACGATGCGATGGTTCGTTCAACCTACAGAACCGTACCTACCTACAGAACGTTTTCCGGTTCGTGGTTCGTGGTATGCGTGAAAACAAAAAAAAACAGAATAAAATAAGTTGCAGCGATTACCTCTATTGCAAAACTTTAAACTACACATATTATACCTACCTACTTACTACCTACCACTAAACATAGACGAACAAAACTACTGCTTTTGTTTTGATTTTTATATTCACATCAGTTTGAAATCATGGACGGGAGTCGCAATCCCTAAGCTAAAAATAAATAATTCCCCATATGTTGCGAACACATGCCCGTTAAGAAACCGGCACCAGCTCTTGATGAATAAACATACCTAATAAATTAATAAATACTCTACTGGCTTCGACAAATTATAATCTGTCTGATAATTACGATTGTCTAATAATAAATTGTCAGGTTTTCAACTCAAACTTGACCGGGCGACAATAATGCGCTTAATATCCTTGGAACTCTATGATCTATGAACTATACACATAGCACTACAGCCATAATGACGGTCAGTTGCTAATCACAAGTCTTTTCGCAATGCTACAAATTACAGTCCTCCTTCCTTCAAGATGGGTATGTATGGGTGTGAAAAGAGTTCTTACGGGTCGGCATGAGCGATGGTGGCCGAACGGTTAGGCGTGCGACTTACAAGACGCCGACACCGAGTTATGACTCAATAAGTTATGTGCGGATTTGCCATCGCTCGAAACGGTGAAGGAAAACATCGTGAGGAAACCGGCATGTCCAAGAACCACAACGTTCAAGGGCATGCTATATCTACCAACCCGCACTGGGCCAGCGTGGTAGATTACAGCCCATACTCTCTTCCTCTGAGAGAAGGCCAGAGTCCCAGCAGTGGGAACGTGAAAGGCTGATAATGATGAAAAATAAATTGACAGGTTTTCCAAACTCCAAACTCGACCGGCGACAAAAAATAGTCTAGGAACTCTGCTCATAGCACTAAATAACAGTCAGTATGACGCGACGGTCAGTTGCTATCTAAGGGATTGCCTGAACTTGAGTCGTACGAGCACAACCCTACTCTGTGTTTTACATTTTACCACATAAATTCACTCAACAAGCCTAAAGACTTCATAAAGGATCAGCTGAAGTGGTAATGGGCTGCGGCCTTTTATTAAAACACTTTTATTAGCTTGACTTGTAACTAACTAATTTACCACAGAACCGATAACCGCCGCGCCGCGCCGCTGGGAACGTGTTCTTGAGTGGAGACTGGAGACCGCAAGGCGCTTGCTGCAGCGAGATGGAACGACGATAAATTATATGTAGGTACATAATATAAAACCGTTCGTTGTCGCTGTTTAAGTAACTGACTGACAACCTAATAAGTCCTAGAAGCATATAACTTTGAATGTATGTTGGTATAGATTGTGTGAGGAAAACATCGCGAGGAAACCGGCATGTCCAAGAACCAAAACATTCAAGGGCATGCGACATCTCATCTACCAAGCGTGGTAGATTATGAACTCAGTAGTGGGTACACATTGGGAGAGAGTGGGCGAAGAGACTAAGATTGGGATCGGTAATGTACATTGGAAGAGCGAGCCAGAAGAGAAGATCGGGCTAAGTAGTGCACATTAGCACATCAAGCCAAGAGAGAAGAAGATCGGGCTAATTAGTGAGCTTTAGAATAGTGAGCCAGGAGAGAAGAAGATTGGGCTAATTAGTGCGCATTGGAATAGTGAGCCAGGAGAGAAGAAGATTGGGTTCAGTCGTGAATATTGAAAGAGCAAGCCAGAAGAGACGAAGATTGGGCTCGGTAGTGTACGAGCACATTGGAAGATCGAGCCAGAAAAGAAGATCGGGCTCAGTAGTGCATATTAGGAGAGAGGCCTAAATCCAGTAAGTCATCAGTGGAATGACACGGGCTGATTTTATGAATCACCGAATAAAAACAGCCTATGATGCATGTTGCGTCAATCACCCCGAGTTGCAAAGGCCCTTGTCACGTACGTTTTACGCATAGAGATAAGGCATTATGATGGTACTTATCACCATCCATTGAATCAGATAGGCATCACCCAACAATAGTCCAATCAAGTGGTTATCCATTATGAAAAAGCAGCGCATTGCGACGCGACGTTTTTGTAATCGGCATCGCTGATCGATCATGGTTCATTGGCGTCACTGACGATATGGTTGGCGTGGATGGCATACCTAACAACGAAAATGTTCTAGAGTGTTAGACTTTGTTTTTTAACTATCTTTAACTTAAAATGACTTAGCAAGAATTCAATTCAGCCCGATTACCTGCCTAAGTATTAGAAACAAGCTGTTCCCCGCGGCTTCACCCGCGTGGGCTACAGTTTATCGCGATAAAAAGTATCCTACGTCCTTCCCCGGGGCTCAAACTATCTCTATACCAAATTTCATTTAAATCGGTTCAGTAGTTTAGGCACGAAAGCGTATATATTTCGTATTCCTCGATAAATGGACTCTACAACACTGAAAGAATTTTTCAAATATCGGGCCAGTAGTTCCTGAAATTAGCGCGTTCAAACAAACAAGCTCTGCAGCTTTATAATTTTAGTATAGATTATTCTGTTTTGTCTGTTATTATTAATTGATTGAATTTTTTATTGTTTATTTATTTTTGTTTGACGTATTGTGTTTTGGCGTATGCTGTTAACAATATTGCATTTTATGAATAAATTGAAATTACTATTATTAGTATAGATTAAATATACATATCCTAATTCCTACAAATCTTATAAATGTGAAATTTTGTGAGTATGTGTACTTGATGTATATTTGGTGCTGTTTCACGCAAAAACTAGATATGACAAGGACATTTATATATCTAATTAACAGGAAAGCGTATGTAGACTATGTAAAAATTGGTTGTCTGTAAAGTCGGTTTACTGACGATAGTTGAACTTGACAACGTCGAATGGCCGATTGTGCTTCTTTGTCGCTCGTTCCGCGATCTCGCTTGCACTTCAAGCCTTACATGGAACGCCTCAGAGCGAGGTAACGCCGCAGAGCGAGGTAACGCCGCATGAGTCATGTTTTTTCGTGCGTGCAGCCGGCTCTATCGAATTATAAGACGTTGTCACGTCAAAACCTTGGAACCTTTTACATTCAATGTTGGCTGGCTAGCAATAGTCTACTAATGTAGGCGTGTAGGCGTGCTCCAAATAACGTTATCAGCCTATCAGTTACTATCGTGATACGCGAATGTTTCGACAACAATGGACGGAGCTAGGACTGAATTAGGGGGAACAATATAAACTAATTATAAACTATAGTAGGTACTTTTAATTGAACTCGTTCCAAGTCGTACCTATACAAACTAGCTTAACCATTTTAGTGCTAACTACTTATCTTTAAATAATTAAGTTTATAATTTAGGAGGAGTATTCGGAATATTTTCTTTTCTACCTTTTAATTAGCACGACAAGAGCCAAGTCGTTTTTAAACACGACTTGGACCGAGTTCCATTATACTTAAGTATTCTTAGTAGGTACATAAGTATTAAATTAAATTTATAAGTAGGTAAATACATATTTATGTATATTTATTCTCTTACATAAATAATTATTAAGTAATAACAGTTAAATTAACTATAAAATAAAACTAACAATAAAAACTATCTATCAAACTTAAGAATTAAAACTAAATTCTCTTAATTGACTCTACCTAGCAACTTATGTTATAAATAAATTATAAGCCATTATAGGCTAGATTGTATAACCTACCGTAGAAGTATCCACATATAAGTAGAAATTTCATTAAAAAAAATAGACCAAACCTATCATGAAGATTGACTTATAATAAAATATCATTTCGAGATTTTATACTATTACAGTTATGGCTATAGAAATAGTTTTAAATTAACCCCAATTTCGGCCTTGGTTTTGAATAATTTTGATGCCCCGGAAAACCTCGACCTCAATGAGTCCTGTGAATCGCTAGTCATTAAAAAGGTGATTGCCGATTACAGAATTGAAGAATAGCTATTATGTCCACACTGCCTTTTCATCTTCAATTTTTGTCTTCATCTTTCTATGCAACTTTCGTTTGGCGCTTTCAATAAGGGGGCATCCATTAATTACGTGAGGCATTTTTGGGAATTAATAAGAAAAAAAAAACAAAAAAATATATTTTTCCCGCAATTTTACACCGTTTTCGTGATATTTGCCAAGAAAGTGAGATTTGGAAATACATATTTAACTTGATCCCCTATCCCCCCCCCCCCCCCCTAGAACACCTCACGTAATTAATGGACGCGCTAATTGAATGCGCTAAAGAACGCAACGCCAATAAAGTCATCTAATTCAGTCGTAGTTTCTGTCAGCTTTTGGAACGTGCGACGAGAACATTTTACTTGGTGGAATATGTGCCGCTTAGGTACTTGGTCCCAAGAAATTCCTTATTCCATGCGTTAAGGGCATGCCTCACGTGCGCTGTTGACTTCGCTATGACGCATGCCCTTGATGAACAAAAAATGCCACAGTGTGGACATGGCTTATACAGAATACTACGATGCGAAGTTTTTCCCGAACGATGATGTAGATACCTACACTTTATTACTATGGAGTGATAGCTAATCTCTCTTTAAAAACAAAAGACACCGATAGAAACGTTTATCTTATGAGTAAGGAAGTACGAATCAGCCCGATTGATTGTATTTTTGACGACATATAACCTGATGTTAGTGACGATGTTTCCGTGCTCTAAGGGATCTGTACCCCTAGAACAACAAGTGTACAAGTTTTGAAAACGATAAAAGTTTTCGTAAACGTCGACGCTTACCACCGCCGACTTGTCAAAGTGGCAACTCGATCTGCTTAAATTCAAAAAGTAACTCAATAACATTGTTGGAATATGATTATAACGATAAAATAACCCGTATTAACGATTTCAGTTCCTCCAAGTCTCGGTAAGATTCGCTGAAAAAAAATATGTATGGATGGAAACGAAAACTTTTATAGTTTTTGTAAACTATCACAACCTGTACTAGGGGTACTGTCCGTCCGTCTGTCACCAGGCTGTATCTCATGAACCATGATAGTAAGACAGTTGAAATTTTCACAGATGATGATGATATTTCTGTTGCCGCTATCACAAAAAATACTAAAAAAACAGCAAAAATAAATATTTAAGAGGGCTCCCACACAACACAACATTTTTTTGCCATTTTTATAGATAATGAATGGTACGGAGCCCTTCGTACGCGAGTCTTACTCGCACTTGGCCGGTTATGAAAGGTAATTTGATCAAGTGTTATTAATAGTTCGGGGGTTTTTAAATTTTAATTTTGTTTAGGACTTTGGTTATTTCAACTTAGTACCTAAGTAGAACTTCTTAAGTAACTTTAGGCACGTTAGGATAGTTCAGAGTTTATAAATCTATTTTCTACAGGCTCTTGTTTACCTAGTGTAATTCAAGCCAGGAGGAGAATAAATATCACCCCACACAGATCTGGACGAATCACTCTAACCAGCCACCCCAATGTCTACTTAATCTATGACCCCAATATCTTCCCTACCCAAACTCTCAATACAATCGACTGTCACTACTATTTCCCGCCAAAATCTACCCCATCCAAATTGATAGAAATAATATAAAGTTGCCATTCACATAAAATGTGTGCAATCGTAGACATTCTGCCACAGATGTAATTATTATAATTAAATGGATTAATGAGTATAATGGCAATATTTATGTAAGAGAATGAAGTTACTATGAATTCTAATTGTTACATGTTTTTTATAGTTATATTCCGACATAAGAATTATTGCCGTTAACACCAGCTCGTGACGTCACTTCGTGCAAAATTTGTACTATCTACGTCGTTTGAATGAAACAATAAAAATTTAACTTGAAAGTGCCTCTTTCTAGTTAAATTTTTATTGTTCTACTAGCTGTTCCCTGCGGTTTCACCCGCGTGGGCTACAGTTCATCGCGATAAAAAGTATCCTATGTCCTTCCCCGGGGCTCAAATTATCTCTATACCAAATTTCATTTAAATCGGTTCAGTAATTTAGGCGCGAAAGCGTATATATTCCGTATACTCCAAAGTTATTCCCGCACTTCGGTGCCCCTCACCGCGTTACCTGCTGTATCCATTATCCTGCGCGCGTTTGAACCGCGCCGCTAGTCTTCCTGGTTCGCAAATTGCGACCGCAGTTTACCTATTTCATAGAATATTCTCCCGCCTTCGGTCTCACCTCACCGCGTTTCCCGCGGCACTGCGGTGCAGCGGGTTTATTTTTCTACTACTACTTACATTTTTAAACTCGTGATATCTTTCGAATGGAATGTCCGAATTGAATAATTCAAAAAGTTATATGAAGGGATTGAAGCAGTTTTGAATGAGAAGTAATTTATTTTGATAAGGATTAATACCAAGATACAAATAAAGAGCCTTTTCTAGCGGCGGCCATAAAATTAAATGTTTAAAATTACAAAAACACTTATTGTGGCATAACTATAATAGTTAGACATATGCTCTCGCGGACTTTTTTGTAGATCTTAATGGGACCTACAAACCCGTAATACATTGTTTTGTTCTAGTGTCAATAGTTTTTGCAGCGCACGCAAAAATAGATTTTCGATTTCACACCTTGGGTTGTAAAATAGCAATTTTCTTACGGATCCCTAATTTTTTTGGAAATAAAATATAGCCTAAAGCCTTCCTCGATAAATGGGCTATCCAACACTGAAAGAATTTTTCAAATCGGACCAGTAGTTCCTGAGATTAGCGCGTTCAAACAAACAAACAAACAAACAAACAAACAAACAAACAAACAAACAAACAAACAAACAAACTCTGCAGCTTTATAATATTAGTATAGATTCAGCGATAATAGGTAGGTAGGTACTGATCGTTGTTTCACAAACAGTAGGCATTTAAAATTCTTCAAGTATGACGTATTGAACACGTAATCCACTTCACGGTTCACGGTCTATTATTAACTGAAGCAGTGTTTGAAATCAATCTTAAATCTGACGCCAGCATCGCCCGGCGCAGCGCCGCGCCGCGCCCGCCGCGCTGTACGGTTGGGGCTGAGAGCTTTGCGTTTGCGACATAACACTCGATTTTAGGGCCGGTTTTCTAAACGTCCTTATGTAAAATGTCATACCAAATTTCGGCAAATTTGATGTTATTGTCAAATTTTCCGTGATAAAGGAGTTCAGGGCCCGTAGCCAAGATGCATTCTGCAATCGTTGACGCTAGTAGAAAACAAGACAAAAGTATTGGTTTGACATATTTCAACGCTAAGTCACGTGGTCAGAAATGAGTGTCAAAAGGTCAAATATGTATATATGTACTTTAACGGCCGGTTTCAATAACCGATCTATCCACGGTTTGTATTGGAACCGGCTGGCCGTTAGAGTTGAATTAATACCGATCTCCTGCTAATTTATTTGATTTAAATATAGCAAAAATATATACTAGATACCTAATTATTACAATGAACTAAAAAAACCTAAACTACAATATATTATTAAAAGGAGTCCCTTTAGGCAAGGATCCGAAGATACTGGCAGCGTTTCCCCTTTGGATGGCTAATTAATGATGTCCTGGTACATTTCAAATCAAATATGATTTCATAAAACTATGCCAATTTTAAACTAACTACGCCCGCCGGCCGGTTCCAACCTCCTTACAAAAGAACACTCGACTTCCACGAATGGCATGGAAAATAGTAACTTATAAAACCGCTCTCCATATTATCCTCCATCAAAATTTATTTAAAAATCCATCACTTTAAAATAGTAAGTGCCAATCAATATGAAATTGTTAAACATAAGCTGCTAGATGAGCTCAAATAAATACAATAAAACCTACAAACAATGAAACGCTGTTGATATTTTATTTCAATAGAGAGCGTGTTTGCCTCATTCGTCTGGATTTTTTATTTATAGGATTTTTCCTGTTTTAATCTTATAATTCATATTTGGTTCATACATATTTTAAAGGCACGGTTATGCCCACACAGGTTTTAAATTAAGAGCTTCCTGATGAATTATGGCATGGCCAAATTAATTTTAATAGATGCATTTTATATCTTGTAAGTACAAAAAGTTGGCAACCCTATTACCTAACATGACGTTACAACTTACAAACGAGTAGCTCTCTACTTGAGCTCTACAAATTGGTCCTTTTCTGTCAATTGTACACTGTGGTGAATGCATGAGTACCTAAGTACATTATTGTAAACAACACGTTGAAATCTGAATAAATCGTTTTTAATATTTACTTTCAGAAAACGTGACTCAATAACCACCTGTAGGTGACACTTACATTATAAACTAGCGACCTGCCCGCACCTGCTTGTGGAAATTGGTATTTTTTGTAGTTATGGAACTTTGAGGGTCCCACACAAAACTGCGATGCGATGCGATATGACGCCATATCGCAGGAATATGCGATATGATTTCGTACGGCAAAGCGTTGGTTCAGTATGTACCTACCCTTAGCACAGGTTTTGATAGTTTACAAAAACTATAAAAGTTTACATTTCCTTCCAAACATTCTTTTTTCACCGCGCCCCAAACTTGGAGAGTCTAAAATCGGTAATACGGTTTATTTTAAATCGTTCTATTCGTATTCTAACAAAGTTTACGAGTTACTTTTTGAATTTCGGCGGTAGTAAACTTTGACAAAAAGTTTTATGGTTTTCAAAACTTGCACTAGGGAGGGGTACAGGTGACCACACGGGTGTCACACAAAACTGCGATGCGGTGCGATGATTCTAAGTTCTTGTAGTGCATTCGTACAAGCTCGCAGCTATTTGCGATGCGATGGGAATTCGCAGTTTTGTGTGGGATAATATCATCATCATCATCATCATCAGCCAGAAGAAGTCCACTGCTGAACATAGGCCTCCCCCTTTGAATGCCACCATAAACGGCTATTAGCCATTTGCATCCATCGGCTCCCTGCGACTCTTACAATGTCGTCGGTCCACCTAGTGGAGGGCCTACCTACAGAACGTCTTCCGGTTCGTGGTCGCCACTCGAGAACCTTTCTTCCTCATCGGTTATCGGTTCGTCGAGCGATGTGGCCTGCCCATTGCCACTTCAACTTGCAAATTCTGAGAGCTATGTCGGTGACGTTGGTTCTTCGGCGAATTTCCTCATTTCGGATTCTATCACGCAAAGAAACTCCAAGCATGGCTCTCTCCATGGCTCGTTGTGTGACTCTGAGCTTATTCAAAAGGCCAACAGTCAAAGACCACGTCTCAGTACCATAAGTCATCACTGGCAACACACACTGCTGAAAGACTCTCGTCTTGAAGCTCTGAGGAATGTTGGACGAGAAGATGTCGCGTAATTTCCCGAACGCTGCCCATCCGAGTTGGATTCGTCGGGGATAATATACCCTTGGGTAATATACCTTCATAGAGGTTTCATCCTTCGTACTAATATTATAAATGCGAAAGTTTGTGTGTGTGAATGTTTGTTACCACGTATCACCGTAACTACCAAACCGATTTTGCTGAACTTTGGAACGGAGATAGCTTATACCTTGGATTAACACATTGGCTACCCGGAAAAGGGTTTTAGAGGGATAACGGGAAGACGCGGGTGAAACCGCGGGGCGCGACTAATATGGTATATGTACTAAATACCCAAAAGGCAGGTAAAATTACGTGTTTAGGCGTCACGCGCGGTTCGGTGTCTAATTGTAATTTTATTATTATGTAGTTAGCGTATTTCCCAGCGGAATTAGGCTTGCCATTTGGTGTTCACTGTTCATAGATTACAATATAACCCCATTTTCCACAAACTACTAATCCTACTAATATTATAAACGGACTTTTTTGGCGGCAATCGAATTGTCAACGTGAAAATTTTGTTTTTATTTCCAAAACTTGTGTTTCTTCGAGTGATAATGTGTAATATTGGTGGATTATTAACCATTATGTGTTCGTTAATGTGTACGAGTGTGGGAAATTGAAATAAAGTTGTGAAAGTGACTTTTCGAGTTGCTCCAAAAAAGTCCGTGTAAAGTTTAAGTAAAGGGCCACTACTTTACTTAAACACTATCCTCATCCCATCATCTCATCGTCATCATCATCATCATCATTTAAACTTGATTCAACTCTCTGAGTTTGAAATATTTTATACTTGACACTGGCAAATACACTAATCGTGTGACGCCATAACAAACCAAAAAAAAAAAAATATTATAAACGTGAAAGTTTGTGAGTATGGATGTATGCATGTTTGTTACTCTTTCACGCATAAACTACTGAACGGATTTGAAATGGAGATTGCGTATATCCTGGATTAACACATAGGCTACTTTTTATCGCTTCGGTTGCATTAAAAAGAATCAATATGAACAGAAATAAATATATACCAAAAAAATTACCTGCCAGGCGTTTCTTGCCCGTTCTTTTGCCGGCTTAAGGAGGTTGGAACAGACGTAGCTAGTTTTAAGTTGCCGTTTTAAAGTGATCACAATGTATCCCATTAAATATATTTTTTTTTAATTTTAAATTTTTAACCTACCTTGTGATTTGCCTGACACTTCTAAACCTCGGAAAACAATGGTCTCGTTCAAAAGTACCTATACCTACTAATATAAGCCTGCGCCTCTAGCCAAGATGCATTCTGCAATCGTTGACGCTAATAGAAAACAAGAAAAAAGTATTGGTGGGACATATTTCTGACCACGTGACTTAGCGTTGAAATATGTCAAACCAATACTTTTTTTTGTTTTTTACTAGCGTCAACGATTGCAGAATGCGTCTTGGCTAGGGGCCCTGACCATAATTATAACGTCTTTATTATCATACGTACCTTTTATCAAAGTGTCCATTGAGGTTTTACCATTGACCATCAATAACAGCTACCACAGAATAAACAATACTCAATTATTTACAGAGACAAATTAGGTGGGTATACTCAACTACCTATTCCCGCGGTTTTGCCGGTTCTATTTCATAGGATCGATTCATTAGATCCATTATGGATTTACTGAGATTTTATTTTCCCACTAGATCCTTCTTCTTAAACCGTGGATCTAACGATAAGTTATTTCTCATTTGACACCATAACTCTAGTCGCTCAAATGGATCTGAAGAGAATATTTTTCTCATTAGATCTTACTTGTTGTTATGGATCTAGTGAGAAGATGCTTACACACGTAGACTCAAGTTTAAAGTGAGACAGACAGACAGACGGACGGATGGACAGACAGACAGACAGACGGACGGATGAACATAAAGTCTGACAGACAACTGGCTCTCACGTGGGCACAGAATTTATTATTATACTAGCTGTTCCCCGCGGTTTCATCCGCGTGGGCTACAGTTTATCGCGATGAAAAGTATCCTATGTCCTTCCTCAGGGTTCAAACTATCTCCGCACAAAATTTCGTTTAAATCGGTTCAGTAGTTTAGGCGTGAAAGCGAGACAGACAGAATTAATTTCGTATTTATAATGTTAGTAGGGAATAATAGTGTTAAGACGCGGGGCTGCTATTCGGTTCCATAATGTTAGCTAATTTTTGTCAAATAAGATTTCAGGCATACTAAAATATGACAGCAATAAATAATTGAGTATTGATTAAGTATTTCTCCAGTAACTACATTTCATTTAACGAATTATTAATGATAACAACCTTCTGACCTGAAAATACAGTTAAACAAAAGTCAGAAAAAGGGCAATGAATCGCCCACTGTGCCAGTTTCCGCCAGTGTTACTAGGTCGAGGTATGGGGTGTCGATATCCCATGAGCTCGGCTTTCATGGACAGCGAAGTGACTAAGGTAATGGGTACAGTCAGTGATAAAAAAATTGCAAACCGCTTTCACGGCCGATATTCAATATATTTGGTGAGTATTTATTTTAAAGCTGAAACGTTTGTCTCTTAAATACTTAATAACAAAAGAAATCCTAATCTATATATTTATAAAAGAAAGTCGTGTTAGTTACACTCATTATAACTCAAGAATGGCTGAAGCGATTTGGCTGAAAATTGGTGGGGAGGTAGCTTAGGAACTGGAAACGGACATAGGATACTTTTTATCCCGGAAAAGGTTCCAACGGGATAACGGGAAGACGCGGGTGAAACCGCGGGGCGCAGCTAGTAATATTATAAACGTGAAAGTTTGTGAGTATGGATGGATGGATGTTTGTTATTCTTTCACGCAAAAACTACTGAACGGATCTGAATTAGTAGAACAATGGCCAAAACGGACCCGAGGCCGTATGAAAACGATTTATTTACGATAAAAATTGTAATTTTTTGCCTATTAGGATTATACAAACGATATTTTTAATAAAGTGTAGAAAAAAAAATTGAATTTTTAACTTCGTAGTTTCTTAGAACATTTTTTAACTTACACGATTCTTGGATGTTTTGAACGCACTCCGCATTTTCTTTTTCATTCCGTTTCACGCTTTGGAAGTCGGCCCTACTTAAATATAAGTCATTAAAATCATAACATTATTTACCATATATGAACAAAAACTAATCTTTTTAATCTATGTACTAGCAAGCTGATTGCCACTGTCAAGTGATATTGACAGAAACGAAATTTTTTATACAAAATATGTTGCGTTCAGGTCCAGGGCAGTATGAAAAGTGGCCAATGTTCTTTGGAATGGAGATAGCTTATACCATGGATTAACAGATAAACCGCGGGGCGCAATTAGTTTATAATATTAGTACTATTAGTAGGGATGTAGTGCGCATGGGGCCAACGATGGGTAGGTAGGTACCCCTGAAAAACAGTTACGTAAGCTCATCGGCCTTCAAGCCTTGATATCTAGTCTGAAACGTTTGTCTCTTAGTAAATAGAGCTAGACCGATAACCTTGGGTTTGTCTACACTTTTATTTCGATGAGTCTAGCTGGACTAGACTTTTGCGTTTGTCTGCTGACTTACTTTAGTTCTTAGGAAAAGGGTATTCTCGACTATTTCGCCCGGCTCACCTCTGGCGCCAGAATTTAGAACATCCTGTACCTAGTACAGTCAACGACAAAAGTCGCTGAACAAAAACAACTTTTCTGATTCTCTTTTACCATTTTAAACACCAACCATCGACCGAATTATCACTTAACATCATGTGTGTTGTGTTGTGTGCAAACGCAACCTTGTAAGTTGTAAGGAAAAACAAACATTATTGATCTAAACCGCATTTGGAAAATCGAGTATGATCAACTACTTTTGTCGCCGACGGTACTTATTTTTAAAATTTTATTTTTTTGCCGACTCAAAAAAAGGAGGAGGTTCTCAAGTCAACGTGTATATATATACCAATAATTTTTTTTAATTAAGGCTTTTAATAATCCACTTAGATTCTTCATTAAAACACTTTTATTAGCTTGACTTGTAACTAACTAACTAACTAACTAACTAACTAACAATGTAATCAAATCTTAGAAGTCAATTTTCACCCACTTCTAATTGTCGTATCGACTTGAAACTTTGTATGTGTATGTAATCTCGGTGACAATGCAATAATTTGGTATCATCGACCTGATGTGATGATGCAGCCGGAAGGTGGGTAGGGCATCTCTGCAGTGGCTACTAGTAAACCCTCGTGTTTGGGCTCATATGATTCGTCTTGATGAGCCCAATAGATTGAACTTGGTGACGAAGGTCTGATGATGCAACCGGAAGGTGGGTAGGGGATCTCTGCAGTGGCTACTAGTAAACCCCTCGTGTTAGTAACTTAACAAGAAAAAAACGCACTGATAAAACTAATACAAGTCAATGTAATTATTTCATATTTTTCAGTGCGTTTTTTTCTTGTTAAGTTACCAGAGTCCCGTAGTTGCGTCAAAAATGTGCAATTTATTAGATATAACGGGAGCTGTTAATTGGGGCTAATTAGGTACAATCATTTTTCTCTGTACCTTGAAATAATCATGAAAGTACAAACTGTCACTATTCCAAAATAATAGCACTGATAGCGCCCAAGTCCGTTGAGCCAATGTGTCAAGCCAGAATACAAAGTGTTAAAAACTACTCCATTACCTACAAATTTTACTCAAATCGGTAGTCTATTCAGCGGGAAAATGTAACAAACATATTTACCTATATAACACTTGTTTATATATGGCAAATAATCTAAAGTAGGTATTTGCGATGATGGCTGTGGTAGTGACGTCGGCTTACGATCCGTAGGACGTGGGTTCGAATCCTACAATGAGCTTCATCGTGATGAAACCATAGCTTGGTAGGGTATTTTCTAGTACTCGCCTGGCTAGCTACGACCCTCTTTTGACGCTAAGCGCCTACCTATCGGTGTGTTCCGGCAGCCTCACTTGAGCGCCAGTTCCCAATCCAGGTGTAGCGTGGCGCCATCTTCGACCACATCGTCACTTAACATCAGGTGACTTGTGGTCAAACGCTACCCCGTAAATAGTAAAAGAAAAACCCTCCCCGATTGCCTGTAGGTACCTATTACCTAATCTAATCCTGCCAGACAACTCATGGCCATCTCCCCATCTAAAAACCATCTAATAAAAAAAGTGAAAAAATATATTTATTCAGTAGGATACATCGTGATCTCTTTAAAACGTCAACTTAAAACTAGCTACGCCTGTTCCAACCTTCTTACGCCGGCAAAAGAACAGTACTTGCCTATCGCCCATGCTGGTCAATGGTAAAGTCATTAATTTGCATGCATGAATAACTAAATAAACAAACAATCGACAATTTCCACGAAAAAGTAAGGTGCGGTGCGAGACTTCATTGTAAAATGCAGATAAACACGATGATTCACGGCTGGGAAAATGACCGCCAATTGTCATAGTCAATTTTTATTTATTCAATAGGATACATTGTGATTACTTTAAAACGTCAAACTTAAAACTAGTTACGCCTGTTCCAACCTCCTTACGCCGGCAAAATAACAGGCAAGAAACGCCCGGCAGGTAATTTTTTTGGCGCGATCACATTGACAATTTTATTCTTATTACTAATTGATTGAATTGGAGCAAGTTCACTAAAATCCCAAGCTTTTTTTTGTCATCTAATAAATAGTCCGATATTTTTTAATTAGGTTTACTAATAAGATTTCTCTTGTTTGGTTGTACACATTGGGATATGGGAACATGAATATCAACGAGTTGCGGGATCACAAGTCACAACCAATTGTCAATGTGATCGCGCCAAAAAAATTACCTGCCGGGTTTTTCTTGCCTGTTCTTTTGCCGGCGTAAGGTTGGAACAGGCGTAGCTAGTTTTAAGTTTAACGTTTTAAAGTGATCACAATGTATCTTATTAAATAAAAAACTTTTTAATTTGAATTTATAAACCTGTTGATCATGATGTTAGTTATTTTATACGCAATACACTATAACCTGCCCATATTCATCATCATTATCAGCCTGTACCAGTCCACTGCTGGACATAGGCCTCTCTCAAGATACGCCACTGAGCCCGTTCTTCGGCTCTTCTCATCCATCTACTGCCAGCCACTCGGCGCAAGTCATACCTATATATATATTTTTTTACTATTTACAGGGTAGCGTTTGACCACAAGCACAGTAAAGTAAGAACAGTAGGTTAGCTAAGGCCGCTCGACGAGTTAATTGCCTACTCTTGCGGTGATGCATAGGCGGCGCGTTCCGTACTGAGTGCATGGCCGCGGCCCCGTTCGTTTGTGATTGTGTGCGTGAAAAGTGCGTGCGTACACCGCGCCGCGTTGCTACTCTCGCACACATTAAAACCGGCGGCGGCCGATTTGTATGAAGCTGAACTACTACTACTCTTTACTATGCCACAAGTCACCTGATGTTAAGTGACGATGTGGTCGAAGATGGCACCACGCTACACCTGGACTGTGAACTGGCTCTCAAGTGAGGCTGCCGGAACACACCGATAGGTGCTTGGCGACAGATTCTTAACAAGAGGGTGGTAGCTAGCCAGGCGAGTACTAGAAAATACCCTACCTATGGTTTCATCACGATGTTTTCCTTCACCAAAAGCTCAAGCTCATTGTAGGATTCTAACCCACTTCCTACGGATCGCAAGCCGACGTCACTACCACTGAGCCATCATCGCTATAAAAATGTCAAATTTTCAAAAAATCTAGTGTATTTCTGGTTATGATTTTTATATATAGACATATAAACTACAGAATGGGAAAGTATACAGTCACATACATTGTATGTAACTTGTTTATTATTTAATTGGATCAGGTACATAATACAATAGTGATATTATTAAACATTTTGTTTATATTCTGTGGCAAGACTGTTACAATTGTCACATTCTTAGATAGTAATGTAAGAGACATTTTAACGTTACAATAGTATAAATCAACTATATAAACCTTTTTAAACCAAATAGGAATCTTTTTACATCACATATATCACAATAATTCAACTTAAAATGTACATTGTCTTTTAAATTTATTTGTGACTACACAGTTTTCACCAAATCTCAGTACTTGTGTACCTTACGTTTAAGAATGTTAAAAAAATTGGTCAAGGTTATAAAAAGTGATCATGGAACATCAAAAACTAATCATTATTATTTCTCCTATTCATAAATTACGTCATAGGTTGAACGGGATGAAGGAGTCGACGGAGTGTGACATCGTGTGACAAAGAACGAGTATCAACCTTCGTGACGTCACATGTAAGTATTATATAAATAGTCTAAACTTCAACTTTAAACTAACAACTTAAGATATTTTGAAACTGTTAAATATATGACTTTCATATACAAAGGGTCACACAAGACTTGTGTTAGACGGAGAAGGACTCGAAAAAATCATGAAATTCGTGTGACGTAATTTATGGATAGACCATGATGTAGTTTCGCCTGCGCACGCGCAGTTTCTTTTTTACACAACTAACGATACAAACAGAGACCGTTCTCCTGATGGTAAGCGCCAGGGTTGCCCATAGCAATCGCAGTGCCACCTAACACTGCATGTCAAGCCCTATGCGGCACTGCACAGCTCTCGTGATACAATGCCCGGTAGATAATCGCAGTGCAATTGCTTCGGTACTGTACCCCTAGTACAGGTTTTGCTAGTTTACAAAAACTCTAAAAGTTTTCGTTTCCATCCATACATTTTTTTTTCAGCGAATCTTACCGAGACTTGGGAGCAACTGAAATCGTTAATACGGGTTATTTTAAATCGTTATAATCATATTCCAACAATGTTATTGAGTTACTTTTTGAATTTAAGCAGATCGAGTTGGCACTTTGACAAGTCGGCGGTGGTAAACGTCGACGTTTACGAAAACTTTTTAATTTGTAGTACTGTTTCAAATTAAATATTTTATTTTTACTTACCTTCCTGAACCTATTTTGTAAATTAACATTTTTAGTTTAATTTTTTTTTTTTTTAAGTATTATATGTATTAATATTTAAAAAAAAATTACCCATTTCTGTACGCGTCCGGCAATTATGTTATATATACAGTACATATGCATATGTGAAAACTTATAAATAGCCATAAGTTTAATAGTTTATAAGTATGTTTTTTGTTAACTAGCTGTTAGTTTTCCGAAGAGAATAAAATAAAATAAAATAAACAAATAACTTTTATCGTTTTCAAAACTTGTACTAGGGGTACTGGTCCACGATCCATTTCGTAAGATAGGTTTACAAAATACAATAATCATAAAAACAAAAATGTTTCTGCATCAAACGAACTTTTTAGACAATTATAAATACTTCCAAAAAAATAAATTTAGCAAATTACGACGTAAACATTATCGTTTAATTCTTCGGAATTATTGATCTAATTTACATTTAATGGTTTTATTATGTTTATAATTATTATTATTTAAGACATGAAGTATCAATATCAGCTTTTATAAAGACTTATCAAAAACGATTGTAGCTAAAGGGTTTCGAAATCAGGCCAAGCTGTTACAATAATTACGCTTTTTGCTACACAAATTTTGATAAACGTGATCAAACAAAGCTAGTACCCATCAATTTATTAAACGACATTGTAAATTTCAAAAATATATCAGAGAAATTTTGAACTATTTTTATACAAGGTGTGTATATAGATAGCTGTACATTACCTCTGTATGTAAGTATATCTACATATCTATGGTCCGGAAGAAACACATACAACGAAAAAAGTTGCTAAAAATACTGCTTTAATACATAAAAAAATTTATAATTAGTCTGTTTTTTTCTGAGTCTTTGACCACAAGTTACCTGATGTTGAGTGACGAAGTGCTCGAAGGTGGCTTCACGCTACACCTGTACCCCTAGTACAGGTTTTGATAGTTTACAAAAACTCTAAAAGTTTTCGTTTCCATCCATACATATTTTTTTCAGCGAATCTTACCGAGACTTGGAGGAACTGAAATCGTTACGGGTTATTTTAAATCGTTATAATTATATTCCAACAATGTTATTGAGTTACTTTTTTAATTTAAGCAGATCGAGTTGCCACTTTGACAAGTCGGCGGTGGTAAACGTTGACGTTTACGAAAACTTTTATCGTTTTTAAAACTTGTACTAGGGGTACTGGATAGGGAACTGGCTCTCAAATGAGAGAGGTAATCAAAACAAATACGAAAAAGTCAAAGCATTTAAACTGCTTTTCCGAAAAATTACCAATCCTGTAAATAACAACTTTGTCTTCCAGACCATCAACATAGGATACTTATTGGTGTCGATTCGGCTTTCCATTCTCTAAAACTAAACTAAGTTTGACATGTCTAAAAGTAATGCTATCCTTTTTTTTACTTCAGTGGTTAGAAAAAGACAGCAATACTATTAGACCTGTCAAACTTAGTTTAGTTTTAGAGAATGGAAAGCCGAATCGACACCATTGTTGAAAGATATTTTGCTACTAGCATTTTCCGCGCGAATATTATGCGTTATTATTATGAATGTCACAGCGTGATAGATGCTTCCGTTTTTATGAGATCTAAACTATGAAACATGTAAAATCACATTACAACCTTTCCAGAAGTTAAGCATCAAATAGGGCTGCGTTCAGAAACTACTCTCTCGGGTGAGGGTAAGTGAAACCAAACGAGCGTAATTTTGTGAGTCGTCAGTCGCAGAATTTCGGTAGCATAAATTCTGCTGCATTCGGTTTCACACAAAAAGGCAGTTGGTGCCACACGACGACGCAAAATGCAAAGTTGTCTGCTTCAGTTGAACTTAAAATGAGCGACCGAAAGTACGCGACTCACGACTCACAAAATTACTCTCGTTTGGTTTCACTCTAAGGTAATGTCTGAACCTTCTATAATCTGTGTTCTGAACGTGTTTGAACAAATTTTACCATAACTGGAAAGTTTCTAAAAACCTTCAGAGTTTCTGAACGATCTTAGGTGACGTTATAGTGCGTTAGATTTCCAGTTTCCAGTCTTTTGAACGCGTTTGGGTACATTTTACACTATCTGGAACGTTTCTGAACGCAGCCTAGCATTTACGGTTAATTCAAAAAAATTAAACTACTTTTGTACTGGATTGTACTGGTCACATTAATGATAAAACACTTTTTGAAAAAATTCACTAATGACAGTTTATCAACTGTACTCTTACTCTTGATCTTGAAAAAACACAAGCAATTGTAAAGATTCACTACCATTACATTAATTTTAAGTGATAGCTAACATAAGATTGCTCAATAAATGATATGACGAAACATAAATATTGCTAAACAAATGATATGATGATAAAACCTTACAGACTTAACAATTTTATACAGGCTGGCCTTCGTTAACTAATAAGTGCCTTATTTTAGATATAAAGTAGGCCTAACGCAATAACCGTTGTTTAAACTTCATTCAGTTATAGTGACATAGACATTATTCTTTTTAATAACTTCCGAAGAGTACATTGGTTTGTAAGGAAATATATTGTATTGAATATAATGTCATACAATATATGGTTGGTCACTGGTTACATGGTTATGGATCAATTTACAATCTGTGGTAAGACAAAAGATACGGTTACAATGTTTAGAGATCTAGTACGTAAGTTACATTTACAAAAGTATTCATTGAGATGAGAAGTTACATATTATTAAATTATTAACTGTTCCCGGCAGTTTTACTCCTGATTCCCATAATATTTTTATCGCTATAAAACTTAGCTTATGGCGCATAGACAGTTTAGCTTTCAAACTGTGAACAAATTTTTAAAATCAAATCGGAAGATCCTAGTTTTATGTTTTACAGGCAAGCATTTGACTACACATCACCTGATGTTATGTGTCAATGTGGTTGAAGGTGGTGTCACGCTACACCTGGAGAACTGGGAGATCATCTTCTATATCCAAACTCACTACCTTGTGATGATAACATCCTAAAATAGATGTAGATAGGTATACATGAAAACGCAGCTTTTTATTTAAGCTGATACTAAAAATGCAATAATTAATTCATCATATCAGCTGACTTTTGTAATCAGTAACAGAGGGGGAATTTAAAAACAAATATATAAAGCTAATAAGGTATCTTACGCACAAGATCGTCATATTAATTGAAGTATATATTTATATAACAATATGCAGGAAAAACCTTTAATGTTTAAAATGTCATTATACCTTCATCAAAGTTGAGCTATTTAATGAAGTTATGAACTTTAGTTTACTAACTGTGAAATGCTCCACTGATACAGCAGTACCTAATCTAAAGTATTATGCTGATCCACTTAGAATCAACACGCACACGGGCTGATAACGAGTGAATCACATCAGTTATGGCATGTTACAACTTTTAAAGTTTTATCAATAATATTTACATTTACAATATCGCTACAAAATAAAAATCACTGGCTGGTAAAATAAAATTACCCAAAAAAAATTAAACAAAATAGACATTTCTTTCTAAAACAAAAGTAACAAATAATTCATACATACAAACGTATGACTAAAATAAAAACTTAACACTAAGAATATCAGCTCTAAACACGCTTGGACACGTGGTATCCACACTTGCACCGCACTGAACAGAATCAGATTCACAAAATTAAAGCTTTCCAGTGAGGAGGAAGGGCTCAGAACTTGAGCTTCGGATTGAGCTCGTGGGCTCGCCCGCCCCAGTCCAGCCGGTAGCTGCGAGTCCGCCATGAGATCTCGGGGCTGAGGAACGCCCACGCCAGCACAAACGGCGCGCAGCACTCACTCCACACCCAGCCCAGCAGGAACCGGACTTTCGTGAAGGGAGGCGAGCCGTTCTGCACGGTGCGCAACATCAGCCAATCTGAAAGGAACCACAACAGGACGTGCACCAGGAAGAAGGCGAGTGGCTCCGCGCCCAGTAACCGACCCGCGGCCCACGCTGCGCCGGCACCCAGGGGCATGCACTGCGACAGCGGCTCCAGCAGGCACGTCGTGGGTATCATTGCGATGCGCAGCCGCGCCCACCGAGTCAGCCTCGCCTGCAGGGAGTGCACAGACCGAGTCCCGCAGTTCTGCAGCGCCGGCAGGGACGCTACGCGCATGCGCCACCCGCGTCCCGTAATCAGCTTCGCCAGGAAGTAGTCCTCCGCCAGGTAGTCGGCGAAGGCGGCCAGCCCGCCCGCCTCCTCGAGCGCGGACCGCCGCACCAGTGAGGACATGCCAACATGACAGTTGATTCCGAGTAGCTCGGCGCACATATACATGCGCGCCTGTGCTGTCCCGAAGTAAACCTTTTCGTAGACGGCCGCGAACCCCTCCGCGTCGCACGTGAACGGCATCTGGTGCACGATGGCCACGTCCTCGCGCATGTGCTGCACCATGTCCAGCAGTGTGTCGTCGCGCATGCGGATGCCGGCATCGCTGATCATCACCAGCGGGTACTTGGCGGCGAGGTACGCCGGTTGCATGTTGTTGATCTTCGGGTTGACGCCGACGCGCGTGCCGCCCACGAACAGGCGCGCGTCTGCGTGCGGATACTTCTTCAGCAGACTGTTGACCAGCATCACCGCAGCGTCTTTGTCGCTCTCCACACAGAACAGCAGCTCGTACGCGGGGTAGTCGAGCGTGAAGTACGTCTCCAGGTTGGAGAAAAGGTTCGGGTCGACGCCTGTAAGCGGTTTCATTATCGAGACACCAGGGTACGGATGCTCGGGCGGCGACCGGTCCACCGTTCGGTGCAGCTTCCACTTTGAATACGACAGGGCCATTATGTGAATCAGCCACAGAGTCACCCACGCGATCATAAAAAATATAGCAAATCCGTACACAGTGTATACCATGGGCATCATAATTGTAATCTTTTAACGTTCTCACTTTCGGGCCGCATAATATCGACTGGTTTCGAGAGTCGCGAGACGTGCGCTAAGACGCGATCATAATACTGAACTGAGGCCGAGCCGAGCGTGCTTCAAAAAAGCGGCGACGCAACAAATGGCTCCACTCTTATCCAACAATTTTATATGAACGCGTTATCACATTACTGTCATTTCTATTTTGCACACAATTTTTCTCTTCGATCACTTCACAAATTCTTCGAATCAATGAGTCAAGAACTAAAATGAAATTCCATTCTGGATTTTCCGGAACCCACTAATACTAGTGACACTTTATGTCACTTTGACTTTTGACAGTGACTGCAATTACGCAGCCTTTTTTTTCTTCTTTTGTCTCAAGTTGTCCGGGTATTAGAGTGAGTACTTCTGAAATTCTGAGTATGTCCGACTATTTGTGAAGTTGACTATTTGATACGCTGCTATCTTCTTCTCTTTACTCTCACCCAGATTCTTATACGTACAATCATTGTTTTTCTATTTCTATTTTCTACTGTACGGCACATCTATTTCTACTATTGCATAGAATTGAAAAAGATGACTTTTTGATATTCTTTTGTCACTCTGCGTATAGTCTGGTCTGGTGCAAGCATCGGTGTCGATTGTGTTGTACATTTTCTAAAACTTATCTAAGTTTGAGAGGACATCATTACCTGTCAAATATACAACAGACGACACTATTATTTCACCGGAACTAGCCAACATAACAAACTAAAATGAACAAATAAAGCGTCAATTTTCGAATTTGTTTGATAGTTTCGCGCCGCTGTGAAAAATATTTATTTTTATGTTTTCGATGCTGAGTAAATATGGATATCAATACGTTATTGAAGAAGGTGAACAATGTGGATGAGTACATTTCTGCCTCTCAGGAAATCGCCGATAAGTGCAAAAGCCTGAAAGTGCAAGTTAACATTACAAATGTACTAGCGTTGAAAAAATTGAGGTCTCTTGAAATCGAGGTAAAGTTTTAACATTTTCGTTGTAATTATTTTCCTCTATTTATTCAGTAATTACTAAAACGTTTCGTATATTTTCAGTACCTCAACAAATGTCATGAAAACGGTGCAGCTTGCATTTTATTCGAGCGTCTTTTATGTGTGCCTCCGTCGAAGACATGGGGAGTGCTTGCCAAGGAGTTGGTCAGTCTGTTGCAGTACTGGCTAGAAGCCATCAGGAAGTATCTGATAACCCACAGTATTCACTGGTGGAGCTTTCTCAAGCTGATTGTGAAGTTTATCATGGTGAGGTGATAGAAGTTATGTTATAATACTTAATGTGTGATAAGCTCCTTTTCTTGGGATCTGGAAGTCATCATCATCATTGGCCTGCTTCCATCTACAAGAATAGAATAGAAACTTTATTTGTTAAAAATGTGAGTGAAACAGTATTAACAACATAAATATAGATCTGACACATTTTACCAAGAAAAGCGATGATATCAAGTAGTGTCCGAAAAAAATCTGCGTTTATGACTAAGTAAGCCGATCCCGGAGCTACAGATGCAATCTCAGAGTACTGATAGGCACACAATGCACTTCTGATACATTCTAGAACTCTGCAGGAGAACAAATTAGACGAGATAAACCCTTTGCAAAATAATCCCAGCGTCACTTTCAAAGCTTAATTTTATTTATTTATAGTAATAGGCAAGCAGTTTGAGGCCGATGTGCCCACATCATGCTGTGTTGAATTATAACAATGCCTAAATGTGCAGAGAAAAGTCAATTCTGTAGCGAGGAAGCATTGTTCGTTCGCAACCACTAGTTTATTTATTTATTATTTATTTATTTATTTGGTAATAGGCGAGCAGCCCGCAGGCTGATGTGCCTATATCATGCTGTGTTGAATTATAGCAATGTCCAAAAGTGCAGAGAGGAGTCAATTCTGTAGCAAGGAAGCATTGTTTTGTCTTAGGAAATACACGTAAAAGACCCATCGATACCCAACATCCTCGTGGAGCTGACGGCAGAGTGTCTCTTCGACATAGCATCGAGAGAAAGTCCAGATGTACACCAACGGCATGAGATACTGCACTGCTTGAATGTGTTCTGCGCTGAATCCAGCAGGGAAATTAGATTTGCGATGAGGACCAAGTTTGAAGATTATTTGTAAGTAAATTCATATAACAGAGAGGTGGTACATTATGTGGTAATTTATGGTACATGATATGTGTATGGTAGAATCACAAATTTTATGTGTGTATTTATTTACAAGCTGACCCAGCAAACATCCTGCCATACAAATTATTTATCCTAGCGGTATTAAAAATAGCCTACAACCACTTCTTAGACCTAACAAATTAAACACAAAAATTTCATAAAAATCTATCAAAATCTATCATAAAAATCGCCATTTTGGACGAGTTTGGTTAATACTAATACTGTGACACGAGATATGTATACCTATGTATTGATTTAATAAACAGCTTGAGACCGATGTGTCTATGATATAGACTCTATAGCATGCTGTGTTGAATTTTATCAACATCTAACTATTGTTACATTATGGAATGCTGTGAATCACTGTCTGTAAAGTTGTCCGGTTGCCTATCCTCTTCTATTGATAATTGATGTTGGCAGCTACAAGCTGGCATCCTACCTGATCGGCTCCGGGTACCTGCCGGGGCAGTACAGTACGCTGGAGGCGCTGGTGCGCTGGCTGCTGCCGCGGCAGGACCGCGCGCTGCGCTCGGCCGTCGCTGCCCGCTGGCTGCCGCTGGACCTCTGCCCGGCTGCCGCTAGGGAGATCTTCCTCAACACTGGCTGGATGAACTTCTTCCAGGTATTTGTTAGTTATGTATATAATATAATTATGTGTTGGAGTGAAGGAGGCGCTGGCTGCTGTCACGGTAGGGACTGTAGGGAGATCTTTTTCAACAACTTCTTCCAGGTAATTGCAGCTATATTATATTAGCTACTAGCTGTTCCCAGCGGTGTCATCCACGTGGACTACGGTTTATCGGGCTAAAAATTATCCTATGTCGTTCCCCGAAGTTCAATCTGTGTCATTTAACATCATGTGACTTGTAGATACTTGTGATCAAACGCTACCCTGTAAGAAGTAAAAAAAAATATTGTTGGTATAAGAAATTTCAACAAAATCGGTTCAGTTTTTTTGGTTTGAAAGTAATGAGAAGAAAAATAATATTTTAGTAAAATATAATACGCATATTTTATTTTTCAGGATGCTAGAGACTTCTTGAATGCTCTCAACGAATCGAAAGGACTGGTGACGTCAGTTGTTTGCAGAAGACTTAAAGTTGGAAATATGCTCATTGTTTCTGTAAGTGTTTGAGGCAATTTTTAATGTATCGTACGTCCATACCTGAAAAGGAAAAATGGAACCCCATTGTTGATCACACAAAAGACGCCACCTGCTGCCAGTCCTCCAACTGGAGTTCGCGCATATCCTTCGTCACTTCATCTTTCCAGCGATACTTGGGACGGCCGACCAAGCGACAGCCACTCGGCCGTCCCATGTATGTGACTTGATCAAGTCAAAATCAAGTCCAGTAAAGTCTAATCATAACATATTTATTCAATAGGATACTTTGTGATAACTTTATAACGTCAACTTAAAACTAGCTCCGCCTGTTCCAACCTCCTTACACCGGCAAAAGAACAGGCAAGAAACGTCCGGCAGGTAATTTTTTCGGTGCGATCACATGGCAATTTTATTCTTATACTAACTAGCTGTTCCCCCGCGGTTTCACCCGCGTGGGCTACAGCTTTATGCATGCAAAGTCTCAGCCAGATCGATTTAAAATTGACAAAGTTTCATACAAAGTTTCATCCCCTATTTTATCCCCTTGGGGGTAGAATTAATCAAAATCCTTTCTTAGCGGATGCCTTCGTCATAACATCTACCTGCATGCCAAATTTCAGCCCGATCCGTCCAGTGGTTTGGGCTGTGCGTTGATTGATCACTATGTCAGTCAGTCACCTTTGAGTTATATATATTTAGATTGATTGAATTGCAGCAAGTTCACTACAATCCCAAGCTTTTTAGTCATCTAAATAGTCCGATATTTTGTAATAAGCTTTACTAATAAGATTTCTCTTGGTTGGCTGTGCACATTGCAATATGGAAACATCATTAGATTATAAAAGTATCCAAATAAATAAATGTTTTAAATTGCCCAAAGGGTTCAGAAAAGCAGTTGACGTGGCTGGACATAAATTCAAGCATGAAGTCGCTATCCGTGCTGCTGGACCCGAGAGTGTTGGAGGTCGTCGGGGTACCGAACCTGAAGGCGTGCGAAACGCTGCTGATAGCTGATGATGATACGCAGACGGCGCAGTTGCGCAGGTATGCTCACTTGAAACGGGACTGGGTATACAGGCTAGTCAAAATAGTTTAATTAATAATCGATCCTGATCCGTTATCCGCGGTTATGGATCGATATGTGATTTTAGTACTAGAGCTTGACATATTACTACTAAAATGACATATTATGACATGACATATCGATCCAAAACCGCTTATAACGGATCAGGATCGACTATTAATTTTGGGGCGTAAGTAAACCCTCACCTTCATATAGATCAGAAATGCAAAAAAAAATGTTTTTTCTTCCTGTTCTTTTGCCGGCGTAAGGACGTTGGAACAGTCGTAGCTAGTTTTTATAATATGTTATTTTAGTAGTAATATGTCAAGCCCTAGTACTAAAAAGACATATTATGACATGACATATCGATCCAAAACCGTAGATAACGGATCAGGACCGATTATTAGTTTCGGGCGCTAGTCGTTTGACCAGCGCTGGTCTTCCATTGAAGCCGTTTCATCATGAAACATTTGAATTTATTTCCGTCAGTGAGTCCCAAGAAGTGACGATATGTCTGAATACATACCGTCCGCCTCGCGTGACGCCCTCCGGCGTGTCCGTGGGGGATGCGAGTGACGTCACCATCGTGCTCAGCTCGAGGGTGGACATGACGCGGCTGGACACCGGTCTGAGAGTCGTTTTCGGAGATAAATATCATGTACGTATCTGGATGCCTACTTGAAAGATTATTTTAGAACAGATCTGGATCTGGACAGGCTCTTATATTGCTGGAAAAGTCTGTCTTTATCATGAATGTGTTTCTGTTTTATTGCAAACTTGATAACCCGGTAAATTTCGTACCACCTGACATAATTACCAATTTAGAATTTGTTGATGTTTGTTTTGGGTTTTTACAGCGCGATATGTAGCGGCAAAAGTATGCCAGAAAATTCGTGAATTAAGCGTGTCGCTGACCGTACCTACACCTCACTTTTTGAGTTAGATCTTGAAAAACCTTATCAAAATTAGTCCAGTCTGGTACTTTCAAATAACAAACATTGTTCTTAAAAACCATTGTGGCCGACGACCATCGTTTCCAGATCGTTTTTCAAAAGTATATTCAGCAAAATGTCGTTTTGAATTTGATCAGTTACTCACCAGACAGTTTTACGAGATAGTGACGTCATACGCTCTAAAAAGAAGCCTTTGCAAATGTTACGGTTGTTTTCAGTTGCTGATGGATTTGAATGTCGAGCTTGTGTTGTCACCGCTGAGATCTCGCGATACGAGAAAGCAGTACATATCTGTAAGTATACACACACACTACACACGCACACACACTAATGCCATTGTCCGCGCAACTTTTTTACAGCGATGTTTTTTTTTTTTTTTTTTTCCTACCGTCCGGGCGCTATAGGCCCGGCCCGCGAGCTACTTTCCCCTAAGATAATAGGGATTTTATTTTCTTAATTATTTAATTACTACAAAAAGAACTTATATAAAGGAAGAAGGGCGAAGAACAGAAATATGAATTTCTGCCTTCAGGAGGTTTTACAATTTTACAATTTTTACAGTTAGTTTATAGCGAAGTTGGCTCAGTGGTAGTGTCGTCAACTTGCGATCCGTAGGACGTGGGTTCGAATCCTACAATGAGCTTGTGCTTTCGGTGAAGGAAAACGTCGTGATGATACCATAGCTTGGTGGTAGGGCATTTTCTAGTGGTCGCCTGGCTAGCTACCACCCTCTAGTTAAGAACCTGTCGCCAAGCACCTATCGGTGTGTTCCGGCAGCCTCACTTGAGAGCCAGTTCCCAGTCCAGGTGTAGCGTGGCGCCATCTTCGACCACATCGTCACTTAACATCAGGTGACTTGTGTTCAAACGCTACACTGTAAATAGTTAAAAAAAAAAAAACTTTGTTTTAATTTAAGAACGAAATATGTTCGTTATTTTTATTTTGAAGGTAGTCAGATTTTTGACAGAAATAGTCGACTTTTGACACATTTGACAGTTGAAAGGAACGAAGCAAGTTTTTGTTTTTAATTGAAGGTGGTCACAAATTGTTCGTCCGTGTTAGCATTTCTATTTATTTACTTATTTTGATATTACATATATTGTTATCAGCAAGAAGAAGGCACGAGACTATCCCACCCTGTCGCTGTTAGACGTTGGAAGCATGCCGGTATCTCGTTCTAATCTTTATTTTATCTTTTTGTAGATTGAACCTTCTTGTAGTATTTCAAACAAACAACTAAAACCTTAGAATTTCTTTTTGAAATGGTATATTATATTTACTATGCATTGGTTTTTGTTTGAGTTCTCGATATTCAAACAAAAAATAATGTAAAAAAAAGGCTGATTCTATTCATACGGGTACTGTACGAACAATTTATAATTATTCGTACGGAAGTCGAACGAATAATTTTATTTTATCAAACAAAAAAAAAATTTGCGTTTCCATTTGTTTTTTATTTAAACAAAAAAAAAAAAAAATACTCAGCCAAAAAATAATCCCGTTTTCAAATTAACCTAATTCAAATGTTAATGACCATCGCAGTTCAAAAAACCTTTCTGTTGTCATTTTTCTATAGAAAATCAAAGACTTACCTATGTTGTATTCTACTTTTCAAGGTATTCTTATGTAGTGTAGAAATTAGATTCTTAGTAATTATGCTATACTAGCTGCGCCCCGCGGTTTAACTCGCGTCTCCGTTATCCCGTAGGAACCTTTTTGCGGGATAAAAAGTAGCCTATGTTTAAATTCAAGGTAGGTAGGTAATCTATACTTAAAATTTCATCCAAATCCGTTTTGTAGTTTTTGTGTGAAAGAGTAACAAACATCCATACATCCACGCATACAAAGAACAATGGCCAAAACGGACCCGAAATTTTTTGAAACCGAGCTGTAGGTACATGAAAAAAAAATGGTATTTTTTGCCTAATATGATTACAAACGATATTTTAAGGAAACTGTAGAAAAAAAATGTATTGATTTTTTTAATTTCGTAATTTTTAATGACTTTTTTAACTTACACGATGCTTGGATGTTTTAAATGCACGATACACATTCTACCAATTTTGTTGTACTTCTTTTTCATTTTTCTGAAGCTAACGTTAAATCTCACACACCAAAAACTGATATGTCTGTCGTAAAACTTCAATAAGCTTGCAATTCTTATACAAAATATATTGCGGGCAGGTCCAAGTCAGTATGAAAAGTGGCCGATGTTCTTTCCCGTTTATGATATTGGTAGTAGTATTCTTCTTCTTGCCCTGGTCCCATTTATTTGTGGTCGGCGCAGCATGTATTCTTCTTCCACTCTCCCCTATCAGCCGTCATCGCTTCATTCACTCCCCTTTCATTCATATCAACCCTCACACAATCCATCCATCTTTTCTTTGGTCTTCCTCTTCCCTTCCATCCATCAACATTCATATTCATCACTTTTTTTGTAATATGACTATCATCCCTCCTCATAACATGTCCATACTAAGCCAAACGATTCCCTTTCAACTTATCTGTCACTGGTGCTACTTTCATACTTCCTGTAATATACTCATTCCTTATTTTATCCATTCTCGTCACTCCACACATCCATCTCAACATTCTCATCTCCGCTACATGGAGTTTCCTCTCATCCGTCTTCTTCACAGCCCAACATTCCGATCCATACATGGTGACAGGTCTTACGACGGATTTGTAAATTTTGCCCTTCAACTTGAGGGGCATCCGTGGATCGCAAGTTGGTAGTAGTTATATTTGAATTTATTTCGTTGCAGGATACATAGCGAAGTCTATAAACACTCGAGGATTAGCTTCACCGTCCACCGCATCGACGTCATCGTTGGCGCAAGTGAGTTTAGTTACATTATAGGTCCCGCCCCAGCTTTGTATGCGTGTGCAAAACAAATATACACACGAAAAACAAAGAAAAAAGAAACATAAACACCTCCTGTACGCGTGTGCAAAACCAATATACACAAAATAAAAGAAAAAAAACATAAACATAAATATATGGACGTTGGAACAGGAGTTGCTAATTTTAAGTTTGACGTTTTAAAGTGATCACTGATCACATGACTGTATCCTACTAAAAATATACCTACTTGAAGTTTAAGGTTTATTAATGTAACAAAAAATGTGAAAGTAACTGTTTGTTTGTTTGTCACGCTTAAACTGCTGAACTGATCTTGGTGAAATTTAGTATGGGAGAGAGAGAGAGAGAGAGAAAGAATGAATTTATTCAGGAAAAACTGCATGGGTATTGTTTGAACCCTGGAGAAAGACCCAGGATACCCTTTATCGCGATAAACTGTAGCCCACGCAGGTGAAACTTTTATATACTACTAGCTGCGCCCCGCGACGCGGACTACACTTTATCGCGATAAAAAAGTCTGTAGGGGTATAAAAATAGTTTACGACCTATTTTCAGACTTACCGAATATACACAAAAATAAAACATAAAAATCGGTCAAGCCGTTTCGGAAGTTCGATAACAAACACTGTGAGACGAGACTTTTATATGTCAGAAGATATTGGTGTCGATTCGGTTTTGCATTCTCAAAAACTAAACTAAGTTTGACAGGTCTAAAAGCAATGCTGTCCTTTTTACTTCAGTGGTTAGAAAAAGACAGCAATACTATTAGACTTGTCAAACTGAGCTTAGTTTTAGAGAATGCAAAACTGAATCGACACCATAGTTACCATAAACGTTTTACACTTTCCATTATTTCAGCTTCACGATAAACTGGCAGCTTTACCAAGGTATACATACAATAGAGAACCCAGGAGCATTTGTGTTCAGCCTGAACTCTCAAGCGTTACTGAGATTAGCGAAGCAGACGATAGGTCTTTCCTCTCAAATAGCACGCTCAAATTGAGAACTAACTTTGGCTATAAAAACTTCAATCGTTCCGCTGAACGCGGAGCTAAAGCAGCTGAGAGTGACAGCGAAATACTGAAAATAAAATCTAAGTTCGGAAGATGCGACTCTCCGCTAGTAAGTGACGACAACTCCGACAGTTGCCTACTTGCAGCAACTGTGGGATCTGGTGATTCTGTAATTAATAATACTGTTGAACCCTTATCCAAAAATGAACAATTTATAAACAATAGTTTAGGTGATTTGCTCGTTCAGGAAGCTAAGCTTGCTATAAGAGGTAAAATAATAAAGAGTGAAGATAAGAAAAGCCAAGACAATGAAGATAATAGTGAAGCTATTGAAAATACACCAATTAAAGATAACGTCAAAGAAACATCCCGGAAAATAGGCGTTAAAAAGAAATATTGTACTGTAGTAAGCAAATCCACGACGGACGACGAATCTAATACCGAAGCTATTAATGAAACTCCAGTTTTCACAGATCCAAGAAAAAATAAATATAGTAGGCAGAAAATGCCGAAAAAAACCCAACCTGAAGTAGTAAATAAAAAAAGTTTCGATGTCAAAACAGTTGAAGAATTCTTCTCACAACATTTTGCTGAGACTAAAACTGGAGATATAGTAATAAGTCCGTCTTTAGCCAAAAAAATAAATGAAACTAACTCTGAGACTAGTGAAAACTTTGATGACTTGATTATAAATGAAGATGTAGATGTAGAACAACTCGAGTTTAATGACATTGAAATAATTGAATGTTTAAATGATGTGGTTGATAAGGTTTGCAGTGATATTCAAACATGTACTGATAATTTAAAAGAAGATGTAGTAGTTACAAACCAGACTAAAGAAACTAGCAAAACAAGCGCAATACAGCAAACTGAGTCAGTCTCAAAACCAAAAAACAGTATTAAATTGATTTATAAGGAAAAGAAAGGAAAAAAACCTCGAGCAGTTGCAAAGAAAAGAAAAAATAATGCTAAACAAAAAACCCCGAAAAAGATGTCTACCATTATTGAGCAAAAAGACGAAGACATTTTCAACCAGAATCCTGATCAAGACAACATTGAAAATATTGAAATTGCTAAAGGCAGTCCAGTAAGAGTGGAAAACGAAAACGATTCTATAGTTATGACTAATAATGTAGAAACGCCGCTACTGAGAAGAAAACGCAAGCTTTACTCTCCAAAAGACGATGAAATTAAAAAGGAGAGGAAGGAAACTAAAGTATCGGACATGGAATGTGAAGATATAGTCCTTTCGGACTTGAAGACTTACAATACAAAGAAAACACCTAAAACTACCGCTACATGCTATAAAGAAATAGAGAGAGAACGTCAAAAACGTATCCGGCTACCACGATCAAGGATATCTCGTGGAAAAGTCAACGAGTCACCATCACCCAGAACATTAAAAATGAATGCCGTGTTTGATAAACTTAAAAAAACAATCGAAAGTAGTGAAAAGGTTACCCTAGCCGACAAAAAGGCTATTCAGCTCAACATTTATAATTTCAGCAGTGAAAGTGAAGACGACAATTTCAGAAAAAAGAAAATTAATGTTCAAAAGCGAAGTAGCAATACTACACTCGGTAGCTTCGAATCTGCGATGTCTACAAGACGCTGTAGACAGACTCGCCTCAATTACTCGGAAAAGTCTTCCAACGATGAAAGTAAGAAAATAAAACCTGCGGCAAAGAAAAAACCCGCCAAAAAAACTAATAGGAAAAGAAAAGCCGATTTGAATATTGAACCTGTTAGTGATTTGGTTGATGAAAGAATGAGGGCAGCAGGCCCTGAAGTTTTAAACACTTCAATAATAGTTGAAATACCTAAAGTAACAAAACTAGCGGAAGTTGAATTCGCAGCACGTGAACCACTCCAAATGGAACTAATAACCGAAGATCAAGATGCTACGGGTTCCGAAAAGAAGAAAGCTAGCAATAAATATAAAAAAGCAGAGATGCTGTCGTTAAAAAAGGAAAAAACCTTGAAGAATAATGAATTGAAATTGGCTTCGGACAGAGAAGATGATAGGACAGTGAGCCCCCTTCCAGGCCTAGTTATTGAATCGATGCCTGCTCGTAATGATTGTGATGCCAATGATTCAGTAACAGCGACAATGCTACAAAAATTTATGAAAATATACCATGACGGACCCGATGCTGTTAATGAGTCTTCCAACACTCAAAATATGTTACTGTCTGACATTGAAAGATGCAACTATAGCCCACAAAATGCTACTGTAAATATTACCGATGAAATTTTTTTAGATTACAACAAAAAAAACATGGAAACAAGAATGAATAAAGAGAAACCTGAGAAACGCGAACCGAAAAGAAAAACCGCCCAACAACGTCCGAAAATAAAGGCTGAGAAGACTAGCATGATTCAGGATCATAGTGATGTGATAGAGATTTCTGAAATATCCGAAGTTAAATCAGATAAATCAATACCAACAGATGGTATTACAGCTCACGGTGATTTGGACGAAGAGCCACCGAGTCCAAAAATGATAAAAAGACGTATGTTGCCGCGAGAAATTGAAGATCTTAATGGATCTATAAAGGATTACTTTGTACAACTAAATCGTGAAATATGCGGTTCAACTTCTAAAGAGCGTCGTGAGTCTAATCAATCTGTAGAAGCCAAAATTATGCAAGCTGTAGTTGAAAAGAGTTCAAGCGCGAAATCTCCAATTGTCGCGGTCCAAAGGCTTTCCTTGGATGATATCAGCAAATGGTTACCTTCATCAAGAACATCAGAAACCGGAAGCTCTCCAAAGTCCAGTCCGAAAATCCATTTACATTCTGAGTTTTTAAAAGATAAAGTATCCGACTTTGGTAACGTTCAAAAGATAGTACCCGCTAAAATTCCTGAAGAAATACAAACATTTAAATCAAAAGTAAAGAAAGGCAAAAAATCTAAACAACCCATATTTGAATCGCCAAAACTAATGTCTCCATCTGCTCCCATAGCTACAATATCACTTGAAGAATTTAACAATTGGCTACCAATGCCTGAAAGTTTAGGATCCCAAGAAAAAAACACACGTGAAGTAAGCCCATTACGAGAGGCCAAGCAAAGTAGTATAAAACTCACATATAACACTAGACAGAAATCAAAGGCGCTAAAAGATATGATGTTACATGATCTTGCAACTGAAAAGAAAAATAGCAGAATGAAATCGAAGGCAACCCAACTTGCTGTTAGAGGTAACAATCAAGCAAATGCTATAGAAAATACAATTGCCGATATAACTGGACAAGATCCCGATTCTATCAGTGAGGGATTAAAAACTACGAAAAAAGCCAAGAACATTTTCCCTTTCAAGGGAAATAAGAGTAATACAGCAGACAGCGATTCAGATGGACAGGAGCAAAGAAAAGCTTTCAGAAGAAACAAGTCCGTTATATCGCCTATCAAATCCTTAAAACATTTTACCACCAACGTACTGGATAACGAATCTGATGATGACACCTGTACACTGAGAGATGTATTTAACAAAGAGCAAGGTCAATCTGAAGCCGAAAAAGTACAAAAATCTTCACAACAACCTCAGAGTCCTGTTTCAACATTGACTGAAATAAAGCAAATGGCTCAAGGCTCGTCAAGCGAGGTCAAGCGACAAAATTCGACTCCAACACAAGTGAAAGAAATACACAGGCTAAGTTCTGAATCGACAAAAAAGGAGTCATTGAGACGTCGGTTGAAACGGAAATCTCCTGTACGGATCGATGCAAAGAAGATGCGGTTCGAAACAAAAGGCAATTCGGTGTCTGTAGCAAGCAAGCAAAGTGCGTCAAGCGTCAGTGATTGGCTCAGAAGGCCTGCGCCTACAAGAAGTGGTAATATTCTAAGGCCTGTATTCTAGAATGACGCTCAAGCCGTAATGTCTACTTATAGTAGGGGAGCCCAAGAGAGGATTTAAGGATTTACTCGAGCGCGTCAGATTAATATAAGGGAGGACACCTTACATATTGATAAGCACCTCCAGCCATTATGAGCCCTGAACATTGGTGGGTAAGCTCAGAGGAATCTTTTAGATTCGCTGAGAGCTCGTGTCACTTTCAAATCGTCAGCCTAAGAAATGGGAGCATCTGTGGGGTTCACTGACCACCCCCCACTCTGAAAATTTGACGCGATAGAGTATTTTTTTTACCCCCTCGTGGATGGGCACTCATGCCACGCAAACCGGTTGATTTTTACTTTATATTTCATATCAGAGACATGCTGCAGCATGATAATATCAATATCCGACACGCTTGAGTCCATATCATGTCATTCTTTTTTTTATAACCTTAAAAGTCTGTGGAAGCTTCCCCCACCGCTGAAAGTGGAAACATTTTAAGACATGTATTCTTCTTAACATCTAATTTACCAAATCTAATAGGTTTCCGCGACGCTCGAGTAAATTCACATTTAGCATCATGGGCTTCCCTACATAGGTAAGCACAGATTTGAGTCTGTCATTTCATACAAAAATGTCACTCAATACTCAATAGCCATGTCCACACTGTGCCTTTTTTTGTTAAATGTTCGTCTTCAACTTTCGTTGCCAATATAGGCATCTATTTCAGTCGTAGTTTCTGTCAGCTTTTGGCAGCAGCGTCGAGAACATTTTACTTGGTGGAATATGTGCGGCTTACTTGGTCGTAGGAAATTCCAGAAAAAAATGAACCAAGAGAAAGAAAATAATTTAATCGCGCATGCTTTAGGGGCATGCTTCACGTGCGCTATTGACTGCGCTGTGACACATGCCCTTGATGAACAAAGAAAGGCAGTGTGTAGATAGCTATCCGCTACTCTTGTGCGTCATTCCACAATACCAGCCTAAGATGTTTTATATCGGTTTATTGTGTTGGGGGACGTCTATTAATTACGTGAGGCATTTTTGAGAATTTCTAGACCCCCCCCCCCTCCCTCTTGGTGTGATAAGATACCGTAAGAATTTCCTCAACTCCCTCCCCCTCCCCTAATCTCACGCGACATTCTTCAAAACTGCTATTCTTCTAAACGTTTCCATTTTCTGCGAGAAAAATAATTACGTGGTATTTGCCAAGACCACCCCTCCCCCCTAAGTGAGATTTGGAAATATTTTACTTGATCCCCCCCCCAGAACACCTCACGTAATTAACGGACGCCCCCTTATGTACTATAAGTAAATGATGTAATTTCTTTTTCAGAAAATGATACAACTCTATCATTTAAAGAAATGATAAATAATATAATGGAGAAATTGGATACTACGCTTGTGGAAAGCAATCGGAATACTAGTAAGAAGTAAGTAAGGAATATCCTACTAATATTATAAACGTGAAAGTTTGTGAGTATGGATGAATGTTTGTTACTCTTTCACGCAAAAACTACTGAACGGATCTGAATTAAATTTGGAATGGAGATAGCTTATACCCTGAAGTAACACATAAGCTACTTTTTATCCCGGGAAAAGGTTCCTGCGGGATAACGGGAGACGGACACCGCGCGGCGCACCTAGTCTATAATAACGCTAAGGTTTTCTTTTAAATAAATGATTCGGCACGACAGAGACACTCTTTCCGTCTCTCTCTTTCACACGCTGTAGTATGTATTGCTATCCCTTTCGTTTAGACTTGACTTTTGACTCGACCACTTTATTACAGGTTGGTAAACCTATTCGTGGAAGCCCAACAGCGACTAGTACATCAACAGAAGGAGCGGCGGCAGGTGTACAAGACAGTCGCCAAACAAATTTTAACTCAAATGGTCTCAGTTATGGATGACAAGTTCGCTGAACTCGACAGAAGGTACCAATGGCTAGGATATCATCATCATCAGTCTTTCACGTTCCCACTGGAGGGACTCTGGCCTTCTCTCAGAGAGAGTGTATGGGCTGTAATCTACCACGCTAGCCTAGTGCGGGTTGGTAGATGTCGCATGCCCTTGAATGGTGCGGTTCTTGGACATGCCGGTTTCCTCACGATGTTTTCCACACACATCATACTTTTCACAGCGGGATGTGTAGATCTTTTTATTTTTACCTACAGTGGTAGCTTTTGACCACATGTCACCTGATGATGTGGTCGAAGGTGGCGCCACGTTACACCTGGATTGGAAACTGGCTCTCAAGTTGGGATGCCGGAACACACCTATAGGTGCTTGGTGACAGAGTCTTAACTTGAGGGAGAGGCGAGCACTAGACAAAACCTTAGCTACCAAGCTATGGTTTCATCGCGATTGTTTTCTTCACCGAAAGATTAAGCTCATTGTAGGATTCAAGCCCACGACCTACGGTTCGCAATCATTGCTTCATACCATGTTATTCATCATCATCGATCATCGTCTATTACGTTCCCACTGCTGGGACACTGGCCTTCATGTTATTAGTTATTCAACGACGCGGTAGCCATGTTGGTAATGATCCTGCCTTCAAAGCTAGCGGTCCTGGGTTCGAATCCTGGTAAGGGCAAATACATGTGTTTTGAGCACGAATATTTTGTTCACGAGTCTTGAATATTTCTATCTATCTATGTATGTATTTATTTCTCTATAAGTATGTCTATCGTTGTCTAGTACCCATAACACAAGTTTCTAGTTTAATTTGGGGCTAGACCAATTTGTCTGTAATGGTCCCCCGATATTTATTTATTTATTATTAAATTTCAGGTCGCAAGAAATGAACTCTGAATTCAAAGAGCAATTAAAGAAGCAAGCGTTCGATGTGATTCGAGAGGACTGCAAACAGAAGCGGGTTATGGTGCTCCTTTTGAAGGAGGATGTCGAAGCTGTCCTCAGCCATATTGACCGGGCGAGTGACTCACCTTGAGTGGGGAGGTTCGCTCAACGGCAAACACTGCAGAACATTTCTAGTTTCTCTAAGGTAACGTACTCATACTATTTAACCAAAAACGAACAAAGTCCGATGGCTCAGCGAACCAAAGTGTCTTTGCCTCCGAAACGAGAGAGCGCCACTCTTCTCTATCTTGAGCGATTTCAGCCCTGTTGAGAGTGGAGCTCGCGCAGGTCCGCATCCACCGCATCCTTCCAGCGGTATCTAGGGCGTCCGACCGCCCTACGGCAACTACTTAACCCATATTTTTCAATTTTTTGACGCCCTTCCGTCCCCCTCGGTGACCACCCGTAGTATATGCCAAGATCCCCCCCCCTCCCTAGTTTTCATGTAGTAATTCATAGATAGAAAAAAGAAATGGTCATAAGTATTAATTTAAAGTATTTTTTCAACCTCTCGACATAACATTTTGACCAGTGTTGTCACCCGTGAGTTTAAAAAACACTATTTGGATGGAAAAGCACGATATTTCCCTAGGGGGTATTGGCAAAGAACTAATCCAATCCCCACGTCCTGTGACCAATTGTGGTAGGTATTTTGAAGATTTGTTCGTGATTCGTCATACTCCTAACTGGTCATATTCCTAATTCGTCATTGTACAGTCAAATGAAATCGCGAACACGTGCACACCTAAGCTAAATTTTTTTTATCATACTTATTATTTAACTCAAATAAAAAAAAATTAACAGATATATATTTTAGATTATTTTTTTATACTTATTTCTTGTTAAAATATTTTTTAAGATTAAACTGATCTTAATAATAAAGGCACACTTTCTTCATATTCAAATAACCAAGGCTTCTCCACATAGAAAATAATTCAAATAAAAAATTAAAGAGGTTCTACTTACCACAGAAGGTTTCTACAATAAGTTTGTGCAGTCAAATGTACATGGTATGACGAGTTAGGAATATGACCAACTAGGAGTATGACGAATCAGGAACAAATCATTTTGAAGACCCTTCCCCTCCTGAACGGGTCACGTAGTATGGGTACGTTCCCTAAGTATCTGGAACACCAAACATGGCCGATCTATAATGAATAATGAATAAGCGTGAATAGATCGGTTATTGGGAACGGCCGATAATGATACAAAGTTATTTAGTTTAGGTATGTTATATTATTACTTCATATTGTTTATAAGCTTAATTTGTTACATCGATCCTATTTTCATGTTTTCGTTAAAAATGCTATGAAGTCAAAATTGTTTTTTTTTTGTTAATACGTAATGGTTTTATGATTGTAATTTTATTGAAATAAAAATGCCAGTTTTAAGTATGTGTTTTTTTTTTAATAAATTACTCAATATAGAATACACCTAATTAACAAACTAATTTATATACATGTACAGATATTACAATACTTTATTAATATTGCCAAAGCCGAATCTAGGATAGACAGTTCAAAAATAGTAATTAAAAAAAACACTAGCTTTAACTATTTCTGAACTTGGGACGCTCGCACTCGTCGAACAATCGGCCGATTTTTCGGAGATGGCCGGTTTCTATAACAGATCTATCCACGATTGCCCTACTGGGGATGGATGGCCGCTTTTAATAACTGATCTATCCACGATTGCCCTACTGGGGATGGAAATTTGACGTAAGCTCCATAGACGTAATGTCAAATTTATGTCAAACCGTGGATAGATCGGTTATTGAAACCGGCCTCATCGTTCATTATCAGCCTTTCACGTTCCCACTGCTGAGACTCCGGCCTTCTCTCAGAGAGAGAGTATGGGCTATTGAAACCGGCCGTTAAACATTAGTTCTTAAGAAGGTACAGCCAGTGACTAAAGTAGGTGATCATACTCGATTGTACAAATGTTTTTAGATCAGTAATATTTGGGTTTTGCTTACAACTTACAAGGTAGCGTTTGACCACTACACAACTTGATGCTATGTGATGATTCTGTCGAATGATGTTCTTTCAAATTATGAAGGTAATTTTGTCTTTGTTAGCGGCTTTTGTCGTTCACTGTACCAGTCCTACAAAAAGGACAAGCGACAATCGTTTTTGAGTCAACCCCACTAAGGGTGAAACCAAACGAGCGTAATTTTGTGGATCGTGAGTTGCAGAATTTCGGTAGCATAAATTTTGCTGCATTCGGTTTCATACAAAAAGGCAGTCGGTGCCACACGACGACGCAAAATGAGTTGAAAATTAAGTTGAACGAAAAATGAGCGACCGAAAATACGCGACTAGACTCACAATATTACGTTCGTTTGGCTTCACCTTAAAAAAACAACGGCAGACTTATGCCCGAAATTAATAATCGATCCTGATCCATTATCCGCGGTTTTGGATCGATATGTCATGTCATAATATGTCATTTTAGTACTAGGACTTGACATATTACTACTGAAATGGCATATTATGACATGATATATCGATCCAAAACCGCGAAGAACGGATCAGGATCGATTATTAATTACGGGTGTTAAAAAGTAAGTTTACAATCTACCTAAGATATAATCTAATAGTCCAGCCAGCCTACGTGACTCAGACCGAAGAAGAACGAACAAAATTAACAATTAGATAAGGACGGAGCTATGAAATAGAGAGACGCAAATTTTTTCTGTTAAGTTTTTACTTAGCTGTCATTTTTTCCCGCGATTTCGTACAATTGGAATAGATATTTTAAAATGAAGCCTATATTTTAATTTAGACCTCTGAAAACGGCATTTAATACCGTGCAGTAGTTTTTACGAGATGTAGGTACAAACAATACTAAATCTGTTGTTTTGCTATCTGTTGCTTTAACAACCCCCCCCATAATAGTTTTTCTTCAATTCTCTAAAGTACTTACAATCAGCATGTTACATTTTTATTACTTAGCATTTGAACACAAGTTATCTGATGGTAAGTGACGCTTAACGCCCGAAATTAATAATCGATCCGATCCGTTATCCGCGGTTTTGGATCGATATGTCAAGTCATAATATGTCATTTTAGTACTAGGGTTTGACACATTACTACTAAAATAACATATTATGACTTAACATATCGATCCAAAACCGCGGATAACGGATCAGGATCGATTATTTATTAATTCCGGCCGTAAGTCGAAAGTGGCGCCTGTATTAGCGTAGTAAAGAGTAGTAGTTCAACTTCATACAAATCGGCCGCCGCCGGTTTGAATGTGTGCGAGAGTAGCGGCGCCGTGTACGCACGCACTTTTCACGCACACAATCACAAACGAACGGGGCCGCGGCCATGCACTCAGTACGGAACGCGCCGCCTATGCATCACCGCAAGAGTAGGCAATTAACTCGTCGAGCGGCCTTAGCTAACCTACTGTTCTTACTTTACTGTGGTATTAGGGACTGGCTTCCAAGATAGACTGGCGGAACACACTGATAGGTGCTTGGCATTTTGTTCGTTCTTTTTTGGCTACGTCACTGCTGCAGTCTGGCGGCGCCTTATGAATCTTCCTGCGACGTCGAGACTTGTGCTAGGTACACTTGCTGCTGCGGTTGGTGTTGCCCCTGTGATGTAACCTGAGAAATACAACATTAAATGAGGTATGGCAACACTGAGTTTTTTATTTTTTTTATTTGTTATGGCGTCACACGATTAGTGTATTTGCCAGTGTCAAGTATTAAATATTTCAAACTCAGGGAGTTGAATCAAGTATAAATGATGATGATGATGATGAGATGATGGGATGAGGATAGTGTTTAAGTAAAATAGTGGCGCTTTACTTAAACTTGACACGGACTTTTTTGGAGCAACTAGAAAAGACACTTTCACAACTTTATTTCAATTTCCCACACATTAACGAACACATAATAGTTAATAATCCATTATCACTCGGAGAAACACAAGTTTTGGAAATAAAACACAAGTTTTGACTGTTAAATTGCCGCCAATAAGTCAACACTGAGTTTATACTGAGTAAGTACTTAATAAATTTTCTAGACGTCGCACTGTACCCAATTCGTATTAAGAAATATATGGTCTGCAGTGCGATTCTAATTCTCTCGGAAACACTTCCGACCACGGATTCGGAAAAGTTTCCGCGATAATTTTTTAGAAGCGATTCATTATTCTGAAAAGTTTCCGCCACCTATTTACTCTCGGAAAACGTTTCCGTGAAGCGAAAGTGACGTCGAATCCGACACGGAAACTTTCCGAGTGAATTAGAATCGCACTGCTGGTCTGTTTGACGTGTGTGTGTTTGTGGTATCGTAGGTAACTCCCGAATGGAAGAACCGACTTTGATTTTGTTTTTTCGGAGGGCAATACTCACTTTGGGTCGATGCGCTATCTTAGTTAGTTAGTTAGTTTATAAGTGTTGCCAGTAACCCTATTACCTGTATGATTTGCGGCGATTGCTGCGGCTGCGCCTGAATGATGATCGGCTGCGAGGGGTTGTTCTGAACTTGGAGTCGTATCATGTTGAGTTGCGCTTGAGTCAGTTGTATCTGCGACTGGAAATAAACGTAGACAACTTTATGAGCGGAATATAAAAGAATAGAGTTATCGGTTCGCTTAGCAATGTGCCCTTCAGCTTGCAAATTCTGATGCTGTGGCCACACTAACAGGAAATGCCGTTAAATAGCCTATCGGCGTGTTCCGGCAGCCTCACTTGAGAGCCAGTTCCCAATCCAGATAACGTGACGCGACCTTCGACCACATCGTCACTTAACATCAGGTGACTTGTTGTCAAACGCTACCTGCTGCCGGAACACACCGATAGGTGTTTGGCGACAGATTCTTAACATGAGGGTGGTAGCTAGCCAGGCGAGCACTAGAAAATACCGTACCACCAAGCTATGGTTTCATCACGACGTTTTCCTTCACTGAAAGCTCAAGCTCATTGCAGGGTACTACCACTGGGCCATCATCGCTATGAATACACGATATCGCGCGGTAGTAGAATACGTTCTCGTACCGGTATATTCTGCACCTCGTTCCCTTGCACGACTTGCTGCATCAACGTGACGGGCTGCTGCACGTTGGATGTCGACGCGGACGCGCCAGATGCCTGCAAGGGGGTACTTTTTTTTTGTTTGCTATGGCGTCACACGATTAGTGTATTTGCCAGTGTCAAGTATAAAATATTTCAAACTCTGAGAGTTGAATCAAGTTTAAATGATGATGATGAGATGAAGGGATGAGGGGATGAGGATAGTGTTTAAGTAAAGTAGTGGCGCTTTACTTAAACTTTACACGGACTTTTTTGGAGCAACTAGAAAAGACACTTTCACAACTTTATTTCAATTTCCCACACTCGTACACATTAACGAACACATAATGGTTAATAATCCACCAATATTACACATTATCACTCTAAGAAACACAAGTTTTGGAAATGAAAGCAAAATTTTCACGTTGACAATTCGATTGCCAACAATAAAGTCAAGGGGGTACTTAGGTAGCTTCTAAAGTGGTGTGGTGGTGGCTGGTACAGTCAGCGACAAAAGTAGCTGATCAAACTCCATTTTCTAAACGCGTATTGGATCAGTAATGTTTGTTTTTTCCTTACAACTGACAACGTTGCGTTTGACCATAACACAACACGCATGGTGTTAAGTGATGATGCGGTCGAACGTTATAGTCAATAGTCAATTTTTATTTATTCAATAGGATACATTGTGATCACTTTAAAACGTCAAACTTAAAACTAGCTACACCTGTTACAACTAGAATAAGAAAATTTGTTTTTGTTCAGCGACTTTTGTTGTTGACCGTACTAAAGCGGTCTATCATCCTAACAATATTATAAATGCGAAAGTTTGTGTGTGTGTGAATGTTTCGTCACCACGTATCACCGTAACTACTAACGCCTAAAATTAATAATCGATCCTGATACGTAATCCGCGGATTTGGATCGATATGTCATGTCGTAATATGACATTTTAGTACTATTGCTTGACATGTTACTACTAAATTATTTTTTTTTTTTTTTTTCGAGCGATTATATTTATTACTTCAAACTAAAAATAATATACCATAACAAAGAAATAAAAACAAATAAATCTAAACTAATAACTAAAATACATTATTAAAAGAAGTCCCTTTAGGCAAGGTACCGAAGATACTGGCAGCGTTCCCCCTTTGAATGGCTAGACTAATTCTTTGAAACTTATTTACTACTAAATTGACATATTATGACATGACATGTCGATCCAAAACCGCGGATAACGGATCAGGATCGATTATTAATTTCGGGCGTTAACCGATTATGATGAAATTTGGATTAGAGATAGCTTATACCCTGGATTAACACATAGGCCACTTTTTGTCCCTAAAAAGGTTCCTGCGTGATAACGGGAGGACACGGTAGCTAGTAGTTTCATATATAAAAAGTTTACCAATAGACAATAACTTTATTTGTAACAAAAAACAAGTGAGAAAAAAAATGCATAAACTTACACAAACAGAACAGAAAACAAAGAAAGAGACAAAGAGTATCAACGCAAGCATCTAACGCGACATGGATTTCGTTTTGCCGTTCAGTGTAAAAAAGTGGCCTGAAACGTCACGGGACCTATTTCTGACATCGCGCAATGTCGCACCTGTACCTATGTTTTATGTGTGATTGTTACTTTTTGTTCATGTCCCTAATTTGTGCGATATTGTGTGTGTCATTAATAAATGTATTTCATTTCATTTCATTTGATTAATAGACTTACCTGTATGACTTGTGCGCAGGCTGGTTGCAGAACGATCTGCTGCTGCTGCGCCGGCGCGTGCATTGTGGCTTGCGGCTGCGACACCTGCGCAAACCAACCATTCGTAACTTTAGTATGAGCTTCATTGCCAACTCTATTGTCGGAGATTTCAGGCCCCCCATGGTTTCCGACATGGCTGTACCCAGGGGCGTCGTCAGCCCATAGGCAGAGAGGGGCTTTCAGCGCGCCTTACCGAAACACTAAAGTCGGTGAATATATTTTAAATCGTTTTATTCTTATTCCAACAAAATTTTCGAGTTACTTTTTGAATTTAGGCAGTACGAGTTGCCACTTTAACAGTACCCCTAGTACAGGTTAGTACTCGTTGATGATAGATTACAAAAACTATAAAAGTTTTCGTTTTCATCCCTACACATTTTTTTCAGCGAATCTTACCGAGACATACGAATACGAAATACGAAGACTTACGAAATAATAAAAGATAATGTCATGATAATTATTACAGCATGTCATTATTCGCTATTTTCACTGTCGGAATTATGTGAACTGCTCCATTGGCCTCTGAGTCTTACCACAGTATATAAAGAACAGTAGGTTAGCTAAGGCCGCTCGACGCGTTAATTGCCTACTCTTGCGGTGACGCATAGGCGGCGCGTTCCGTACTGAGTGCATGGCCGCGGCCCCGGCCGCCTCCTTTCGTTTATGTGATTGTGTGCGTGAAAAGTGCGTGCGTACACGGTGCCGCTACTCACGCACACATTCAAACCGGCGACGGCCGATTTATATGAAGCTGAACTACTACTCCTTTACTATGGTCTTACGGTCTTAGTACGTATGAACCCACCTGTTCAGTCTTGCCGGTCCACAGGGTCTCGAAGCGCGGCTTGGTGGGCTTCACCTCGTGCCGGGGGACGATATCTATCAGGAAGTCGAACTGATCAGACTTCGATATCGCCATGGCTATGTCGTTGCGCTGAAATATATAAACTTTTTGTCATTATCATTAACATTTTTTCATATTCATAAAAATATTAATTTGTAATATGTCATGCCATAATATGACATTTTAGTACTAGGGCTTAACATATTACTACTAAAATGACATGACGTATCGATCCAAAACCGCGGATTACGGATCAGGATCGATTATTAATTTCGAGCGAAAGATGAAAACACTCGTTCAAACCTGCTGGCAACTTGAGCAAGACATATACATATCATAAAGTATGCTTATCTGAAGCGTCCTCGTCCTGTGCAACTCCATCGCCACCTTCGCCCTCGGGGGTTTGGGGGCGTGGGAGAGAGGGGGAGTTCTTACCTGGAGCGTCCTCCGCTTGTTATCCTCGGTGTGGCTCCACGCCCGCAGCGTCAGCTCGTGGACGAAGATCTCTGCAGCCTTCGCGAACAGGACCGGCGCTTCGGCTGATATCATCTTCACCTCTTCGTCCAGTTTCATGATCTTCTTGATGCGCGTCAGGGGGAGCGGCTGGGTTTTGAAGTCATCCTGGAACAAGACAATTTAACTATCATATTACTCGTTCCCAATAACCGTTTATAGCGATGATGGCTCAGTGGTGGTGACGTCGGCTTGCGATCCGTAGGACGTGGGTTCGAATCCTACAATGAGCTTGAGCTTTCGGTGAAGGAAAACATCGTGATGAAACCATAGCTTGGTGGTAGGGTATTTTCTAGTACTCGCCTGGCTAGCTACCGCCCTCTTGTTAAGAATCTGTCGCCAAGCACCTATCGGTGTGTTCCGGCAGCCTCACTTCATATACATCATATATTTTTAAATATTACAACAAAATAGGGGGTAAATAGGGGCTAGGTAGGGGGGGGTCTCACAAATGTGACCAGCTATGACAAGGACGGGGGAGGGGTAAAAAATCATCAAATTGGTGTGACGTAATTTATGGATGGTCCCAAAGCTCCATAGAAGTAATGTCAAATTTATATCTCTAGTAGGGCAAACCATGGAGAGATAGGTTATTGGGAACGGCCGTTATAGGACTACTTATACCTAAGAGATATGAAGCGATGATGGCTCAACGTCATTTTTCGACCCTTATGTAGTGGTTTAGATTCCCACAATGAGCTTAGCTTTCGGTGCAGGAAAACTTTTTGATGAAACCATAGCTTGGTGGTAGGGTTTTCTAGTACTCGCCTGGCTAGCTACCATCCTCATGTTAAGAATCTGTCGCCAAGCACCTATCGGTGTGTTCCGGCAGTCTCACTTGAGATCAGTCTCCAATCCAGGTATAGCGGGATGTCACCTTCGACCACATCGTCACTTAACATCAGGTGACTTGTGGTCAAATGCTACCCTGTTAGTGAAAAAAAAAATTAAGACCCTACCTAAACCGAAATTAATAATCGATCCTGATCCGTTATCCGCGGTTTGGGATCGATATGTCATGTCATAATATGTCATTTAAGTACTAGGGCTTGACATATTACTACTAAAATGTCATATTATGACATGACATATCGATCCGACAACGCGGATAACGGATCAGGATCGATTATTAATTTCGGGCGTAACCCACCGAGGTAACGTTCTTGATGTCTTCCATGACTTTAGCCCAGAACTGCTGCAGTGTCTGCTCGGCGGATTCCGTCTTGCTCTCCTCGGACTGATCGCCGTCCATCTCCTCGACGGCCGCATTCACTTGGTCACTGGATCGACAGAAAGAGTGAGTGAGTGAATGATCATGTTTTTTATAGTTATCACGATCATCAGACAAGTTTTATAAAAAATTGTTTAGTAGGTAGGACGTAGGAAACAACATAATTGTGTCGATTTGGTATTGCATTCTTTCTCTAATTGTGTATTCCAATGAATTAAAAGTTTTTTTTTTTTTCTCCGTGATTAGCTAACGCCATCTATCGGGGTTTTAAGAACTATTTTTATTTTTTTTGTTGTCTGTCGGAAAACGTTCCATTGAAATGAAATGGCTTTAGGAAATGTTTAACCTCTTTAATACATAAACCGAAATTAAATTCGTTTACACTCGTAGATCTAAAAACTAAATATTGCAAAAAATACCAGGAGATAAAATATGTATAAACAACCATTTCCTTAGTTAGTTCTGGAGTGCCTTCATAGATGGCGTTGTAATAAATTGTTTACTGATAGGTGACGTTTTTAGGGTTCCGCACCTAAATATGAGATTGAAATGGAACTTTTCCTACAAATACATTATCAGTGAGACATACGAAAGGGATGTGATTTTTCTTCTTATTAGGTAATAAGTATAACGGCCGAAGTTAATAATCGATCCTGATCCGTTATCCGCGGTTTTGGATGGATAGTTCAAGTCATAATATGTCATTTTATTAGTAGTAATGTGCCAAGCCCTAGTACTAAAATGAAATATTATGACATGACATATCGATCCAAAACCGCGGATTTCGATCTTAGTTATCGCTTTAACAGTATGTTTAGATTCACTTCTAAGCAGTGCTGTGCGCCCTATTAAAACTAACATCGAAAATGTGTTTTATTATACTTTTTTTTTTTTTTTTTTATTATGTTACTGAGTTACTGACATCCGCCGAGTCTCGCCAGATAAAAAAGAAAACCTTACTAGACGTTAGATTAGACCACTTGCAATTAGTGTCGATTCTGATGTGCATTTTCTAAAACTAAACTACGTTTCACAGGTCTAAAAGTGTTGCTGTCCTTTTCCGACCACGGAAGTAAAACAAGGACAGCAATACTTTTAGACCTGTCAAACTTAGTTTAGTTTTAGAACATGTGCAACAGAAATGACTGCAATTTAAATTAATTTCATTTTTTTTATTTTATTACTTTCGGCAACATTCGACATGGTGACAGATCTTGGCGAGTGAAGAAGTGCAATGGATTGTCTTTGAATTTTGAAGTACGGAACCCATAATCGAGGCACACACCTCTCACTTAACCAGTTTATACTGGAGTTTTGAAAGTTTTATTAAGTCTAAATTACAGTGTGTTGTTACAAACAAAGTTAACCGGAAGATATGTTTACATTCTGCGATTCTAAATAAATTATTAAAAAATATTTTACAGGAACTTACGTAGGCACAAAGAAGCACACGGACATCTTGTATTCGGAATGCACGACCCGTCGACCTCAAGATAATGCGTAAATTCACAACTATTTACACGAAATTTAATAAACTGTATTAGAATTACTAGAAACTGCGGTCCAAAGATAATAAAAACACAGTAACCAATAATCAGTGTAATATTTGGAGATCTCCAATCACCAATTACTGAAAATCCGCCAGACACACGATTCGTCCACCGATGACCAGTCACAGCTTGATATGTTTTTTTTTTTTTATGGCCTGGAAACATTATTTATTGGCCATGCTCATTTTCCTGACAATAGCTTGTCATTACAGTGAATGACAGTCGACGATTTCTAATTTTTTTATTGCATCTTCACAAACAGCGCCTCCAACGGCAATTAGCATGAAACTTTTCCTGCCCTTGTAGATCAACATTATTTATTTATGTCTAGATTGCGCCCTCTTGGTTATATTTTTATACATAATTTATATAAATAACATAAACACATGCATAACATGAACACATATAATAATTTTTTGCCTATTAAACATAATATTACGAGGACTATTATATACTATACATGATATTTCTTAAAGCAAGCATTTTTCAATCAAGCGAAATGATAAAAAATATAATTGTTGGTTGAGAAATTGAGTTGTTAGAGAAGAAATCTTGAAATAGTTGCTTCCGAAAAAGTACGTTTTTCGCCATTTCATTTTGTGGCACCATTTTATAATTCCACACAAATCCTCTGTTACTAGCAATAATTTAGCAAGGAAATATTTTATACTTGACACTGGCAAATACACTAATCCATTGAGATAGAAAAAATATATACATTATAGGTCAATGCACTAATCGTGTGACGCAATAACAAAAAAAAGAAAATAAAAATTATGACAGAGCACACTGACAGCAAAAAGTCAAACTTTTTTTTTTGTTTGTTATGGCGTCACACGATTAGTGTATTTGCCAGTGTCATGTATAAAAGATTTCAAACTCAAAGAGTTGAATCAAGTTTAAATGATGATGGTGATGATGATGATGAGATGATGGGATGAGGATAGTGTTTAAGTAAAGTAGTGGTGCTTTACTTAAACTTTACACGGACTTTTTTGGAGCAACTTGAAAAGTTACTTTCACAACTTTATTTCATTTTCCCATACTCGTACACATTAACAAACACATAATGGTTAATAATCCACCAATATTACACATTATAACTCGAAGAAACACAAGTTTTGGAAATAAAACAAAATTTTCACGTTGACAACTCAATAGCCGCCAAAAAAGTCATGTCAAACTTTATGCATACGTGACGTCATCAACTACCAAGCTAACCTAGACCATAAACAAAGTGGAAAAGAAGTAGCGTCTGCCTGCTGCTTTGCTTTGCTTTTAGCTTTGCTATGCTATTCGGCTAATAAAATGGCGGCCGCGGAGATTCAGATAGCGAATCCATCCAATTTAGCAAAAATTGAGAGGTAATAGGTGCACATTTGCGTATTATTAATGCGCTTCTCATAGATATTCTTAGGAAAAACATTAGTGGGAAAGTTCAGTGCTTTGAGTGAACATAAAAGTCAGTGAGATTGTTTTCAATATTTTCGTGTTTTCAGTTCTCTCAATGACCCCAGCTACAAAGAAATTATTGAGAATTCATCAACATTTAATTCGCGATTATGTGCCCAAAGAAGAATGCGAATGCCTTTCATCGACACCCAAACTGGTCAGTATTGATTTTTCACCTTAGCTACATCAATGATGTTGGAAACGCCTGTTTGAACCTACCTAATTTGCTAGCGTTTTCGATTTTTTCTTAAATTGAGCTTACAGAATAAGTTAGATCAGCTTATAAATTTGAACAAATACAGTCTCTCACACACATAAATGATTAAATAAATTTGCCGCAAAGTATTATAAATCCCTCAACTCAAATCTAAGTACATGTATTTACACATGTTTCCAAACAAACCCCTTCCATTTTCTAAGTATTAAATATGCATAATCTAAAGCTTCTATTTAACGCGACGGGTGACCAAAATGCTGGCTCATATTTTGATTAAAAAAAAATTGCGTTGCCATTCAACAAGGCAATGCTGCCAGCATTTTGGCCACCTTACCGTCTTCTAGAGGCTTACAAAATTCTTAAGTGTTTGATATTTTAATAATTTTTATCTTGTATCTTAAAAATATTTATTTATGTATAGGCAAGCTTTAAAAGATGCTAATTAAAATTTTAGGTGTTGCACAAAGCCACTGCAACTTATTCATGACCAAAAGACAGCGCATGCCTGGTCAGAGAGAAGGGCAAGTTTACACATATCCTGCACAGAGGTAAGTTAACAAATAACCAGTGACCCACCCCTTAGGGTTCCGAAAAGGAAACACGGAACCCTTATAAAGGTTTACATAGTTGTCTGTCTGTCATGAACTTCGAGGTGTCATGTTGAAATTTATGTCAAATACTCGGCTTTAAGGTCTTTTTCAGCTGGCCTGTGATTTTACTTCTTGCAGTGTAGTGTTCGACAACAAGTCACATGATGTTATGTGGTAGTGTGGACTGTCCAGATATCGAGTTAGAAGAGGTACAACCGGTGGTTTTACCTATACCAGATGCTAGATTGTGGCCCAAGATCATTGGAATACCAATTCCATACCATAACCATAATACCATCTTAAACAATGCGGTAATCGAGTTGGTAGTGTCCCTGCCTGCAAAACTAGCGGTCCCGGGTTCGAATCCCGGTAATGGCAAATATATGTGTGATGAGCACGAATATTTGTCCCTGAGTCTTGGATATTTCTATATATAAATATGTATTTATTTCTCTATATAAGTATGTATATCGTTGTCTAGTACCCATAACACAAGTTTCGAGCTTAATTTGGGGCTAGGTCAACTTGCGTGCAATTGACCCTGATATTTACTTAAAATAAAATTTGAATATAATAAAAAAAAGATATTGTAGTATATTTAGTACTATAGAATACATACCTATTGTAATTGGTACATTCAAGAAATAAATCTATAATCATAGATGTGACTATAGTAAAGTTTTGTTGTTTTTTGAGCACATCATTTTTTTCTAATACTGTGATGAATAACTATTACTAGATGGAGAAAAGCGCGCCGCCAATACCTCACAATGTCCTCAACACGTTGGGGCTGGAGTGGGGCACCAGACACGGTAGATAACATCGGTGAAGGCGAGAACAGCTCCGGTGTACCTGGTGAAGTAATGGGCGGAGATGACAGCAGGGACGGTTCACAGACTGCGGCTAAGGATGATCCAAAGGTAGTTGAAGATGTAATTACAACTAGACATAGTACTTTCACATTCAATGCTCCTTGCTTATATAGTATTTCTTTTAAAATGGGATTTTTCCATGCGGATAACATATAATCCGTTGAACCATTTCAACGTAAAGAAGTAACAAACAGATACATAATATTTATGTGAGAGTCTTGAGAGCGATGGTGGCCGAACGGTTTGGCGTGCGACTTACAAGACGACACCGAGTTCGAATCCTCTCGGCCTCGTACCTATGACTTAATAAGTTATGTGCGGATTTGCCATCGCTCAAAACGGTGAAGGAAAACATCGTGAGGAAACCGGCATGCCCAAGAACTGCAACATTTTCAAGGGCATGTGACATCTACCAACCCGCACTGGGCCAGCTTGGTAGCCCATTCTCTCTCTCTGAGAGAAGGCCAGAGTCCCAGCAGTGGGAACGTGGAAGGCTGATAATGATGATGATGAGTCTGACCACAGAAGTTAATTAAGTTTAAAAAACTTTGGAACCATCATCATCAAACATAGCTAAGAACATTCCCAACTAATTCACCTTTCAAACAAAACAGTACACAATCAAAATCGGTTCATCCGTTCCTAAGCTACGACGCCACAGACAGACGGACATCGACTACAAACTTATAACTTGCTCCAATTCAATCAATTAGTAATAAGAATAAAATTGTCAATGTGATCGCGCCAAAAAAATTACCTGCCGGGCGTTTCTTGCCTGTTCTTTTGCCGGCGTAAGGAGGTTGGAACAGGCGTAGCTAGTTTTAAGTTGACGTTTTAAAGTGATCACAATGTATCCTATTGAATAAAAATGATTGAATTTTGAATTTTTGAATTTTAACACCCCTCTTTTAGTGTCGGGAGTTAAAAAAAGACACCATTACTTCTAGACCTGTCAAATTTATTTCAGTGCTAGAAAATGCACAATGGAATTGACATCAAGTGCGTTGTTCTGTTGTACATTCTCCATAAGTAATCCAAAATTGTCATATCTAAAACTACAGCTGTCTTCTTCTCTTCCCACAAAGGGACACTCTATAAAATAATAGATAGATAGATAACTCTTTAACGCGTTTTTTTTTGTTTTATGTATTTTTGTATGATAATGTCTTGTTATTAATTTTTAGTTGTTTAAAATTACCTTCATACCGGAGAAAGCATAAAAAAAGGCTTCACCATAAGACCAGCGCTGTTCAATAATACACTTTTTGGTTCACCTTTTGTAGCACTTGTTTTAAATGAAAATGAAATAAATTTTTAAAGTATTTTTATACTAGTTGCGCCCTGCGGTTTCACCCGCGTCTTCCCGGTATCCCGCAGGGACCTTTTTCCGGGATAAAAAGTAGCCTATGTAAGGATGCCTGGATGTAACCTAAATTTCGTCCAGATCTGTTTTGTAGATTTGCGTGAAAGGGTACCAAACATATATTACAACATATTTTATAGCGATGATGGCTCAGTGGTAGTGACGTCGGCTTGCGATCCGTAGGACGTGGGTTCGAATCCTACAATGACCTTGAGCTTTCGGTGAAGGAAAACATCGTGATGAAACCATAGCTTGGTGGTAGGGTATTTTCTAGTACTCGCCTGGCTAGCTACCACCCTCTTGTTAAGAATCTGTCGCCAAGCACCTATCGGTGTGTTCCGGCAGCCTCACTTGAGAGCCAGTTCCCAGTCCAGGTGTAGCGTGGCGCCATCTTCGACCACATCGTCACTTAACATCAAGTGACTTGTGGTCAAACGCTACCCTGTAAATAGTAAAAAAAAAAAAAAAAAAAAAAAAAAAAACATCTATACATCTTACAAACTTTCACGTTTATAATATTAGTGGGATAGACGGGGCCGAGTGGAATCGGACTCGGTGACAGCGCATTGTAAGGTGCACGCGTTACCGTTCGGCAACCATAGCTCTATTCAGCCATATAATATAATACTAGGTGCGTCCCGCGGTTTCACCCGCGTTTTCCCGCTATCCCACAGGAACATTTTTTACGGGATAAAAAGTCTGTGTCAATCCTGGATATAAGCTATCTCCATTCAAAATTTCATCAATCTGTAGTGACACGCCCACGCATTGTTTTATATAGCTATTTTAGATTTTATGTAATTAGTTATATTAATAAATTTAATGAGTACATTTATTAACCGGCAGTTAGGTAAGATAGGTAGGTCAGACAAAGTATAAAATTAATGTAATATTAGGAATTAAGAATAATAGAAATGTATTGTTTATAATAATCAATATAATCAATCAAAGGCATTTATTGACACAGTAGTATGTACAAAGTAATTATGAATCCTCTGGTTCCCGAACTAGTGGAAACTGTGTTTCATCAAAATTGGTTCAGTAGTTACGGTGATACGTGGTAACAAACATTCACACACACACGCGCGCACACACACACACACACACACGTACACGCACACACGTTCGTATTTATAATTTTATTCGTAATGTTGCTCCGTAGGAATGGTTCTACGACGAGCTAGCCATGGAAGAGATGGAGACGGGCGAAGAGCAAGAGGCGGATTCTGATGAGGATTACTACGACGACACTTACGCGAACCGGCGCAGGAAACGGGGGACAACCGCCACGGGGCCCGGCTCGCGCGGCGGCCGGACGAGGAAGTCGCAGCCTGACGACACGCCGGCGAAGAGAGGACGCGCCGTGAGTACTTTTTTTTTTACTATTTTGACGTGAATTCGATGAACATTTGCTTGGTGGTAGGGTATTTTCTAGTACTCGCCTGGCTAGCTACCACCCTCTTGATAAGAATCTGTCGCCAAGCACCTATTGGTGTGTTCCGGCAGCCTCACTTGAGAGCCAGTTCCCAGTCCAGGTGTAGCGTGGCGCCACATCGACCACATCGTCATTTAACATCAGGTGACTTGTGGTCAAACGCTACCTTGTCAATAGTAAAAAAAAAAGAACATCTTCCTCGTTTCTTCATTGGGCATAGGTCGTACAGTCAGCGACAAAAGTAGCTGATCGTACTCGATTTTCCAATTGTGTATTGAATCAGTAATGTTTGTTTTGTTGTTACAACTTGCATGGTAGCATTTGAATAAAACACAACACGTAATTATGATGTTAAGTGATGATTTGGTCGAAGGTTAGTTAGTGTTTAAGATGATAAAGTATATCGTAATTTGTTTATTGTTCAGCGACTTTTGTACATTAATGACATTTAAGTTTTTAGGCCACTTTACCCCACTGTCCCCGTGGCGACACGTGGTGCTGGTGAGGTTCTAAGATGTGCATATGACCATCTAAGCCCGAAACGCCGGGCGCGTTACGTTGTCTGCGTGGAATGACTGCTAAAGCCCGTAATGACGTCACACGTGTTCACATCACAATATATTGTATTATTAATCCTATCAAATAAACATTTTTTTGACTTTCAGTACTAACAAAGTTTATTTCCGTGGACAGGGTCGCGGTCGCAAGCGAGGCGGTCAAGGTACGCTTCCGTACGAGGTGCCCGGCGACGCTGAGAAGCCCTACGGCTGCGAACGTAAGTCCCGCAGGCGGCACTAACCGCGCACCGAAGCTCAGGTCCTTCGCTCCCCTTAACCGAACCCCTTACTCCGAGGGTGGGCAAACATTTTTCAACAGGGGGCAGTCAAATGTAAGAAATTTCACAGGGCAGCAGAACTTATGAAAATGTTAGTTTTACCTTGTAGCCTCTGTTTAGAGCAGGGTTTCTTAAACTTTCTGCAGTCATAGACCACATTTCAAATAACAAAATTTTCACAGAACACTTTTATTGGTAGTGTAAATGTGTTAATACTAAAATTATCAATCAGGAGTGAGAGTACTCAATTTCCTAATAAACAATATGTTAATGGTTAACTGAGCTGCTGTGGTCCCCTGACACACATGTTACGGAGGGTCTAAGGGGTCCATGGACCCCACTTTAAGAAACCCTGGCTTAGAGGTTGGCGGGCCGAAGCTGGCCCGCAGGCCGTATCTTGCCCATCCCTGCTTTAGATAGTACAAGAAAAGGATTAATGCAAATTTTCGATATTGTTTTTTTGGAGTCCGCTCTAAGCTTGTTCTCACAATTTAGGAAAATTTAAACTTAAAATTGTTGATTAGTTTTGCAACGTTTTAAATCGATGACGTTTAAAAATGGGTGTTAAGTGATAACTAATGTGACCATCAGCGGGACAGTCCCGTTTTCAAGTTATGTGTCCGGGATCTTTAAATTTGTCCAGCTTCGTCAAAACAGTCCATCCGGGACAATTTATGTCATAAAGTGTTATAAAAAATGATGCCTAAGCATTGCTTTAACTTGAATGGTAGAGCATTGCTAGTGCTCGCTTGGCTAGCTAACTACCGGTGTGATCCGGTAGCCTCATTTGAGAAACTGGCTCTCAAACGTCATGTGGTGCCACCTTCGATCACAATTTCGCTTAACATCAGGTGAGTTGTGGTCGAACGCTACCCTGTAAGAAGGAAACCAGTTTTGAAAATGCAAACAGTGGCAGTATTGAAGGTCATTTTAATAACCAAGGATGAAATCAATACATGCCAAAATGCCAATTCATATTTCATAACTAAACCTGATGATTGTTGTTTATGGTCCCGCTCTGAGAGTAAAAAAAGGTCGCGTTAGTGATTACAGAAAGTTGTAAAGTTTGCTTTAAAGTAAATTTATCACTTTAGTTGGTTCAGAGGTATTGCTGTCTTCACTAAAGCTGGGGTTTCCTATGCTATCTGTGACTGTCATTTAGCGGCCGCTACTGTATAGACGAATGAGATGGATGTGACGTCGAATGACGTCAGTGAAACGTTGTCTAGACCAATGAGATGGCGCGGTTTCTTAAAGAGCGTTTTTCGACACAGTAACTTTATGCCATTTGCATGAAGGCTGAAATATTGACCGCTATGACGTGTAGGTAGAAGAAGCGTCACACAAATACGCTATGCCAACTAAAGTGATATCATTTCAGATCAAGCTAGTAGAAGCATATTAAAAATTAATTTGTTAAGATCTCGGTAATTATGGAATTTGATTTGATTGTATTTCGATGCACTCAATATCTTTGTGAGAACTGAGCGATCAGCGTTCTGATCCAAACCTCTTTCTAGCTTTAAATATCGTAAAAGTTGTGTTCAAAAATATTGTTTCAATCGCTGAGCTAGATACTAGATATCAAAGACTAAAAGATCGAGATTGTTCGAGATGGCACGTTCAAAAACCAAGTTTGAAAGTGTTGAACATAGTAAAAGAATGAATGAAAAAAACGCCCGTAGTTAAGACATTCCTCCCTTACCTAAGTGCAATACATGTTAATAGAGCTATAGGTACGTACAACTATTAGTATTCTACCAACACAAACTTACACAGATCGGTTATCTAAAACTGGCAAGCACAGTACTCACACCAAAGCAACTTCAATACATAGTTGTAAAACAAAACATCTAAATATCTCTGTCACGTTCATTGCCTTGACCGCGTGCGACAGAGACAAAGAGACTTCTCACGATACGTATGCAGTGCGACGTCATTTCGTGTCCTCATTCACAGACAGAACACAAGGTCAATGTGTGAATGTGTTAGACGTGCCAGCGTTAGATAACCGCCTTGATTTATCGTGAAGTAAAAAAAAATTGCAGATTGTTGTGAAGAAATATATTGCTCAATAGTTTTGATACGAAAGGACCTGAGCTTTCATAGTTACTTAAAAAAGAAAACTGTTCAGTTCACAGATGTGCTAAAAAGTTTAACTACGAATCTCCAGAACTAAATTCTTATTGAGTAAACCGTGTCAGTACTTCAGTTTATGTAGCGGTATTGCTGTCTTTTTCATAAACGTGAGGTATAATGAGACAAATATGACGCTTTACAAACTGTAGTGTCGCTATTATAAAGCCGTGTTACCAACCGAACGAAAGCAACCAAACGCTACCCAGCGAACGCGAACCCATCAATGTTGTTTGAAGACTTGACGAATGCGAGCGAGAGCTAAGAAGCGTTCTCTCTCTCATTGTTCGCGTTCGGCCGTGATCCGCCGTGTGTCGATGTATCAGAGGGGTGAAAACTCATTTATTATCGCTTTGCTGTGGCGTCCTTCGTTCTTTTTGGACACATCAGCGAAGGCGAGCGAACATGGGTGCCCATTGACAATTCCCACCCATTGTTTTCATTCGGCTGGCTGGATGGTCGGCATTAGGGGTGTCACTGTGTCACACATCCAAATCGGTCAAATATCCAACTACCTTTATCCAAATTGTTCTTAGTTTGTCTGTAAACTGAACACATCAAAAATAAATAAGAACCTATATCATAAAACTAAGCATCATATAGTTAAAAATAGGGAAAGGGCCAATGAGTACTTGTAATAATTATTCGTAGTCTATCTAAATTTAATGGAACTTTGGCAATCAATATGATGTTGGTGTTTTGTTGGTACGCGTGTTTTTGTGGGTTGGTATTACTGATGCAGCGGAAGTGTCGTAGTCGTAAAAGAAGTAGAATCGGAAACATATTAGATGAAAAATCTCTTTATGATCTTCATTCTTTAACTTCCTTAGAAACATGGTCCTTCGATCCGGAATACAGTACTTTTACTATCTAGGGAATGGCCAGACCAAATTTTTCATAACAAAACCATGCACATATCTTTAAAAAATTTTGATGTGTGAGCGAGACAGTATGCTTGAGGAGTGAGGGCTCTTCAAACCAGCACAACCAGTGGAGGAAATAGACATGGAAGAATTTTTTCAAGGTTTTTCAAGCTAAGCCTGAATCTTGACCGAAAATGCCAAATTACTCTCCCGTTATGGGAACTACTCGTACACGGTCACTGATTGAACTAATAACGTCTTACAGTTAAAAGCCGACCTTATTTTTTAATCGATTGGGTATAATTTGCCGTGTAAGGTATTGGTCGTTTTGGAGGCATAAGCGTGAAGCTGTTAAGCAGCGAGGCACAAACAGGGCTTGGTCATTTTCAAGCGGGTTCCATGTCTTTCCTTTATTGACCACAATATAGGGTGTTGATACCAGCCCATAACCGCACGCGTGTGTTAGTGTCGCAAATATGCCTTTTATTGTTATCTACTATGTATTAGTGTATTATGTGACTAGTTTAATAATTAGTGAGTAAGCGAATCTCTTATTGAAGTGACGGTCTGAGGTTTCATTTTTTCATATGAACTTTTTGTGTGTCAAATGGTCTAATAATGAGTTTAGAATAAAACAAGTTCCTTATCTCTTGTCAGGACTATCGGTATGTTCCGGTAACGCAATTAAGAGCCAGCTCCGAACCCAAGCGACTACGAGTCACCTGATGCTAAGTGACGATGTGCATAAAAAAGCCACGGTGTCTTAAGTTATTTCTGGTCTTTTACTCTTAATTTAAAATGATTCACTTTGAGAGTTCATAGGAATTGACTTCATTAAGGACCGACAAAAGAAGATACTTAGAAGATTTCCGATACCGTACCCCTATTACGAGTTTCATCAACTGTGTATCGTAAAATGTTAATATTAACATTTTAGTTTCGTGTAGTAGTTATTCGCTAGAGGCGCTATGCTGGTTTTCAAATAAATATTTTATGATACTAGGCAGTGGTACAGTTGAAGAAATTCGAAAAATTCGGAAGCGGTACTGGACACAGGCAAGTGGCCGATATCGGCAATTAGAAATATATGAAAATAATAGACAATTTTTAATTTGACTAATTCTGTTTCTATGTGAAGTGCAGACCTTTGGAATTGATGGTGACAATTCCAAAAGGTTAAAATAATCCTTTTAAAATTTAAGATCATTGACACATCTAGGATGTGTGAAAAAATGAAACAACAGACCGTTGTCTAAATTATAAAAATTAGTTAAAAAAATTGTAGGAAAAAATTTAGGCGGCTAAAATGAAACATGTTTCGTTTACATATAATGGAACATGTTTCTTAAAAAAATTTAGATAGTGTATGTTTTATTTAACCTTATTTATCGAAAAGTTTGTGCATTTAGATTGATTTGTAATTTAGGTGTTTTTAGTGTTAAAAGTTATTCATTAATTTTGCTGTATATCTTGTTTTATACTTCTTCTGCCCTCTTGTTAGATCTTCATGGCTAGGGCTGATTTCAAGCGATACCGGAACTTATGTAGTAGCGTTTAAGCCTTGTACCGCTTTGTTGCTTGTTTTCAAGCCTTGGCCTAAATTTACTATTTAAACGCTTACAAACCAATGTTTTTCAAAATATTAACTAGTTTATCATAATTATTATATCCTCATATCCTACTGTTATCAAGACAAAACTGATAAAATTCTTATAAGTTCGACTTACAAACCGGTTCTTGAATCATCTCTCGAGATGGTTTTTCCGTTTAAATTCTTGCTGATAGAAGGTCTCCTCATTTTAGGAAGCTCTATTTCACATAGAGTACTGCCTAAAATGCTATATGATTCATCAAGAGATGTGATCTCTGGCGTAACTTTGGGGCTTTGGACAGTTTTAGTCTTATTTTTCGTCATTGATCTCTCTTCTGTACCTTCTGAGTATAGCACATTTTCGCCGCGAAGCAATATCAGCCAAACCGCTAGAGTTTCGCCATGTCTTATTTCGCATCTGTTTCGCATCCGAACAAGTGACAAATGTGAATCCCTATGTTTTCGCGGTGGAAATGAGCTAGAGACACTTTTGTCTTCGACCTCCTACACAAAACTGCGATACGATGGGGCACGATGCGAATCAGATCGGAAGATCTTGGTGCATTCGTGCGAGCTCGCAAATATTTGCGATGGGGTGCGAATTCGCAGTTTTGTGAGGGAGCCCTTCTTTCGCTTCATATCTACCAAGAGGGTTCACCGTCAATTACATCACAAAAGTTCAAACAACCGTTGTAACGGTAGGTAATGTAAAACACCAATCTAGTATGTAATAATTACACTGCCACAGATTATATTTGTACCGTTATAGAGCGGTGTGGCGTAGTTGCGTTATTTATGGATAGAAGTTAGTTTTAGGTAAAAATGTTTTGTGTTGATACTCTTTGATGTTACTTGTTTATTATACTGACTTTTTGTCCATAAAAAGCCGTGAGGTCAAAAGGCCACGATGCTATGAGGCCAAAACGCCAAGAGGCTTAATGGCCGCAAGAAGCCCAGCTATTGGTCCGCCATTTTGTTTTCTCGATTTGTCAATGATTAGTCAGTGGTCTAAAAGCTACAAGTTTCAAATGGCGGGTGGTGGCTCTATGAATATCTATACTAAGATGTTTTAACATCTTTTCGATTCTGTGCGGAAAGTGATTTTCTCAGCGTTTCTGATTAGATGTGCTGATGCTATATTACTAATCGTTTAAAAACAGTTTATAATAGGATAGGACTATCCGGTAAAATTTTCAAGTCACTACGCAAATATCTGGAAATATTATTGTCACACAACAAAAAAGTCTGAATTAGCGGACGATATTGGATTAGGAACAGATTTATTCTACTGCAAAACTATTAAAATTAGGATAAAAGTTTTTCAGTGCTTGATCAATCAGCGCATTGGATTCTTCGGAAGTAGTTTCATATAAAAATGGTTCACCAAAGAGTATCATCACAAACATCTAATGCGGGGCTCCAACAAAGCCTCCCATTCACTTTATTCTAAACAGAATCTTATGAATCACAAGTATATAGATATGTATGTATGTAAACAAAATGTTTATTCGCACTGATTGGTTTGAATGTTCGACTCGTGTATCTGTGATAGTTTTATTTATATAGCTTGGTTTTCTAGTAGTCAAAAGCTCTGTTGCATCACATTTTGATCCTGGTTGGTGATTACCATGGACCGTTGATTTTTAACGTTAACAATTAATAGGTCTGCCAATGTTGGCTTGATTTAATATGCATGTAAAGATTATTACCAGAGATCCCAATAAGGAGAGTTTTTAAGTATCAAAATGACGTAAAAATGCGACTACGAAATCTTAATATGGATATACCTTTTAATCCCGGGAATCCCTTTTTTTCTACGTTGATGTAGCTTAAAACACCCGGCTCCGAAGCCTTCACACAATGGTTCAATAGTTGGTTAGCTGGCTAATAACTTTTACTTTTTCGTATAAATTTAATTTGTAATATTTCCGTAATTAAATTTAGTATGCAAAAAAATAAATCCCGGGATCCAGGCAATTTTCATGGGCATGTCCATGTTATGACCTACGTATCTACTTAAAAACTCTACCATATACCTAAAGAGTTTTCGTTGACTGGTTGTATTATTATTTGCTTGCTTTCCTGTTCTTGTAGGCTCGTAGGAAATTATCTCACACAATGACTAAAGTTTTCCTTCTTACAATGTCTGTGCCAAAATGACGAAATATTATTATAATAATAATATTATTATTTTTATTCTTTAGTCTATTTTATTCCTGTAATATATAAAGGTTGCGACATTAATACACAATAAAGGGAAGCAATGGCAGCATGCATGACTGTTATGTTTATGCGTTATGACTTGATCCCGCAATCATATTTACTAAGTATTTTTGTAGCACTTTTTTTTATTAATCTCACCTTCTAATCGTTTAGTAGTAGGCTTTATTGTATTTATTTGCGTAATTTTAAATTATTTAATCAGCAGTCATTGATGTAACCAAAAGGGGTGAGATGTGGTATAAGCTTCTCGAACGTGAACTGCAAAAATTAGGTGTCGTTTGCCTTAGTCCGAGTGGCGTTCGTGATTGATACACATTTTTATATTTCCTTTAGGCTAGCGTTTGACCACAAGTCACCTGATGTTGAGTGACTTTATTGCTATTTCCGTCTCACTTGAGCCTTTAATGCTTCCCAAGAATTATCTTTGTTTTTGTTGTTGATAACATAGCACGAAAATTCAAATATATCTGTGAGCAGTTATAATAATAAGGCCAGTATTGTAGATTATACGAGAAGGTAACTTATCTCCCCTTTTGTGTTTATCTAACGGCCGGTTTCAATAATCTATCTATCCACGGTTTGCCCTACTAGAGGTAGAAATTTGACATTACTTCTATGGAGCTGGTGTCAAATTTGACATTATTTCTATGGAGCTGGTGTCAAAATTTTTACCTCCAGTAAGATAAACCGTGGATAGATAAGTTATTGAAACCGGCCGTAAGTCAGTAATAACTAATATAATTGTTTTGATGGTTTTTAAATATTCCTTACTAGATCATGATTTGAAACTAGTTGAGAATGAATTTCGGTAGCTTTTTATTAACCTAGTATTTTTGTTTTTAATCCAGATTGGGTAAAAAGCGTTTTTTTTTCGCTTATTTTGCTTCGGGCCATTTTTTAATAATCATTTTAAGAGTTATCCAGAAATGGTTTATTTGAATGTCTGCGACAAACGCTTGTGTTTGAGTGTTTTAAGTTTTTTTTAGCTGCGTTGTTCGGTTTTTTCGAATACTAACATCAATCTTACACTACTGTCACGTCTTCCCTTTTCTCTTCTTACCCTCAAACAATAATTTTAATATAATAATAATAATCTAAAGTTTTTAAAAGTTACAATTATGTATTTTTAAATACTGTCTAAATTTCAGTATTACGGCGAAATTTTAGTCATTGTAGGTACAGTGTTATACAAAGTTTATTCATTGGAATTGGAAATATTTTATACTTAAGGTCGTCATTCACTTACACCGCACCACTCCGGTACACCTAACGGCTTATCATACAAATGTAGGCCTAAGGTCTTAGTGCTTAAGTTTCATTTCACAATAACAAGACATGGTTCCGTGAGCCATTGGCAAAATAGTCTTGTTATTGTGAAACGTAATTTAAAGAACAATACTTATAGCCGACATTTCGATGATGCTGTTTGGTGTGGCGGAGCGGTGCGGTAAAAGTGAGTGGCGAACTTTATTCTTCTCTTGAGAATACACGTTACGAAGTTTCATGTTCGCGTATGGTATGAAATTAAGTTTTTAAGATTCTGATGTAACAAAAATGGTATTACATATTATAATGAATTGTATACCAAGAATGCATAGTTGTGTGGATTCCGTGAGTTGTGCAAGTGTGCATTTTTGTTGACGTTCGCCTAAGTGGCCCTTATTATACTTGTATTCTATAATAATGATATGTGAGTAACAAAACAGTAAAATATCGGGCGAGTCTATGTTATTCTTAGGTCCGGAGTACAGTGGCGTGCAAAAGTTAAGACAAGTTTTTTGATGAATATAAAATACATTTTTTGAAATCTATATATAAGTGTTGTGCAAAACTTTTAGATTAGTGTTAAAGCAGTGCAATCGATTGTTAGGAAGTGGTTTTGAAATTTTTATTCCCCGCTTTTTGCACGTCAATGTATCATTATCACCCAAAGATTGTTATGAATTTATACAAGAAATATTTATGTTGAATAACAAATAAAATTATGCAATGTATTTATTTTATTATTTGTATGTTATATATGTTTTGATTGGACTCCAAAATTTGGATCTTTGTTGTGATATTACGTATATTTTACACGGTAACTATTTTTTTCTCATAAATACGACATTTTTTTTAAACAAAAAAAAACTTATCCTCCATTGTTAAGTAAAGTCTACAATATATCACAACATTCACAAAACCACCGAAAGTGCTGTATTGTTTTTGATTTGATTTCTGCTGTTATGTTCATCGTACGGGCGGATCCATTGATTTGAAGTCATCAATCAAAATAAAGCCCCCACGGAGCCTGCGTCTCTAGAACGGAACTTAGACTGGCCCACCACGACGGGCCGGCATTCCAATAACCACCATTTTATATGGACGCTTTTTTACATCAGGAAATCCTGTAAAAAAAATACGAGTAAAAAGTATCAAATTATTAGTAAAAAGTACCCAATTATTAGTGAAAAGTACTAAATCATTAGTAAAAGTACTAAATCATTAGTAAAAGTACTAAACTATTAGTAAAAGTACTAAATTATTAGTAAAAATACTAAATTTATTTAGTAAAAAAACAGGGTAATTAAAACAAAGACCCACTTATCGTTATTCTAAATTGATTTGTCCTCAGTTGGATTCGAAGCAAATTGAATATCGTTTATTAGCATATACTTAAATTATTTTACCATCAGAAAAGTAACTAAGCATCGTTATTATGTTTAGTAGATTTTCATAGTAAAACAAATAATAATTACTTATTTCTCTGTTTGTAGATTATTTATTCTTGTCAAGTATTATATTTTTACACAAAGAGCGTTCATGTAAAATCGTTCGACCCACCCATACGTTTGATTGATGACGGATAATTTACTGGAAGGCTGCTTTACAATGTTGTATATCACGTGATCCGTCGTGGTGCCTCCTCTATGCTCAGTTCTGTTGACGCGGGCTTTAATACATAACTCCCTTTCGCGTAGTCGGTTAAATTGACGTTACACTGTCGAAGGAGGAGGCATCACGGTAAGTTGACTTTTTTGTTTTTGTTGTATTAATACTGAATGATGAATGATTTTAATGAAGATGGAAATGAATACATTTAATGTCTTTTGAACACCATAAAACCCCAGATAGACATAGCTGTAAGAAATCTCTTGATCAAGTCACCTTGCTTGGTGGTTGGGCATTTTCTAGTCCCAAGAATCTGTCGCGAAGCATCTACCGGTGTGTTCCGGCAGCCCCACTTGAGAGCCAATCCAAGTGTAACGTGGCGCTTACTTTGATCACAACTTCCCTTAACATCAAGTTACTTGTGGTCTGCAAGTACAGTAAGAAGAAAACAATTTTTTTGGTAGCTACAATGCCAGAAACAGATACTGTCAAACTTATAACACGCGTCGTTGCGTCTGGGGTTTAAAAATCTCTGAATTTGTAATTGAGTAATTGCCTATTGCAAAATGTCCGCAGTTGTTGCCACAGCTGTAATCATTTCCACCTTCGCACCTCGTACATTTTTGAATACTCCAAAAAGTTTTACATGTCAATGACCTGTCAACGTTTTGTGACAGTGTGCGGCGCGAAGTATAAGACGCGGCCCGGCCTGACGTACCACTACACGCACACGCACAAGGACCCGCCGGCGGGGGCCGGCTCTTCCACCGGCTCGGGGCCCGGTTCGGCGGGCGGTTCGGGGCACGTGGCGGCCGGCTCTGCCGCCGGCTCCGACGGCGACTCGCGAGACTCCCGCGGCGGCGCGCACACTCCGCCCGCGGCCCAGACGGCGCTCGCGCAGCCCACGGAATATCAAGACAGTTACGTGACATTTCTGAACAACCCGAGCGTAGCTGCAGGTTAGAACATCGCCTTTCTTTCTTGGTTTGACCGATGGGGGCTAACATTGGCACCGGTGACGTGTGACGCAACAAAATGTCACGGAATCACCGGAGAATCAGCCACGGGTTTGTTGTAAGCTTTTAAGAGCATCGGGTCATTGGTCATTAAACTCATATATGTTTATTTTTCAAGGAATTATTTCATAATTTTTTTAACATATCATTTGTAAAAACTCATCAGACTAAAGTTCATAAAGCCCATATCAAAAAATACTTTTATAGACAAAGAAAAGTGGGGGTATAAATTAGTAGTAAATGTTTTGAAATGTGTTAGCCCCCATACGTTTTTGGTAGCTGACATGGCTAGCGTCAAGCTCTGATTGAAAAGCTGTTCCTGTTGGCTCCTCTACGCATTAGCTGACTTGTACGCCTCATGGGTTCTTAATAATAATAATTATGGGTTAGGGGTACAGGTCGGTTATCTAAAGCTGGCACGTACAACACATTCACACATTTGTCTGCGAACGAGCGCACGGCATGACGTCGCACTGCATACGCATCATGAAAAGTCTCTCCGTCTCTCTCGCACGCGGTCAAGGTTATGAGCGTGACAGAGATGATCATTGTTTTGTTTTTACTACTGTTTAATGAAATTGCTTTGGTGTGAGAACTTGTAAACGTGCCAGTGCCAGGTTAAGATAACCGACCTGGAATTGAATAAGGCTAATTAATGTTGCTGATGATGATGGCACATAGTTTTGGAGATATATATCTTGATCTGAGCTTCGCTTGTCTCTGCGCCGCCGTAGTTACGTTAATGCTTATCATACTAAAGCTTAGCTAAAGTGCAGACTTCATGACTTGTGCGGAATAAGGGACTGTAGACTTCTAGACTAACTTTAGTGTAACTGGACCTGGTAATTGGTATGTAGCAACCGTAATCGCGGCGAGTAGAATTCTCATTTCATAGATGAAACAAAACGATGCAAAAATATATCATTCTCGTAGGGAATTTACAATTTATTCGAAGTGTTAACCGGTTAACAACAGTTGAATGTCATTTGGTCTTTTCGGTACAAGGCAGGATATCCACCGAATCCGACCGAGGAACTGGGAACAAATCGGCCAATGAGATCGCTTCGTTACCACGTGATAGAGAAATAAAGCGATCTGATTGGTTACATTTTTCTCAGCTTTCCACTCCGCTTATTAACACAGCGCTGGTGGACGCTCTCATTCGATTGGCATAGACACAGAATTTTTGGAATTTCAATAGATTTTGCCTAAATGATTTGTTTCATCTATGAAATCGGAATTCTACTGCCACCCCTACTACAATCCCAGTTACCGTCTTCAGCAGGCGTAGCAGCGGCCGCGACGGTGCGCCGGCCTTCGCCCCCGCCGCGGCCGGCCTCCGCGGACACCTCGAGCTCGGACTCCGCGCACGCGCCGCTCGTGCCGCCCGCGCCCGCCGCGCCGCCCGCACCCGCCGCGCCTGCGCCCGAACTCAAGCCGAAGCCCAAGGCCGACAAAAAGGTAAAGTGATAAGCGACATCGGCAGTGCGGTCCTAATTCACTCGGAAACTCTTCCGATCACGGATTCGGAAAAGTGTCCGCGAGAATTTTTCATGTATGCGATTCGTTAATCTGATTTCGGAAACTGACATTTTGACAAAGCAGGTGTTCAGTCACGGAAAAGTTTCCGGTACCTATTTGCTCTCGGAAAAGTGACGTCGAATCCGACACGGAATCTTTCCGAGTGAATTAGAATCGCACTACTGAACAGTTCCCAGTTCAGATGTAGCGTGGCGCCATCCTCGAATGCGTCGTCACTTAACATCAGGTGACTTGTGGTCAAATGCTACCATGTAAGTAGTAAAAACTACGAAAAAGGTTTTTAAATGTCACTAACACCAAACAGTTCGAAATAGAGTGGGGGAAGTCAAGTAGCGGATGTACTGTGTAAATATGTATTACCTACTGATACGGCAAGCTTTGCTGACTGTGCGACTAGACCTCAAAATACAAAATGGCGGGGCTTTACGATAAAGGAGACGAAATAAAGTATTGTTGCTTGGTCATTGCGTTAAAAGAAATAATGGGTTAATTTCATAGCGATGATGGCTCAGTGGTAGTGACGTCGGCTTGCGATCCGTAGGACGTGGGTTCGAATCCTACAATGAGCTTGAGCTTTCGGTGAAGGAAAACATCGTGATGAAACCATAGCTTGGTGGTAGGGTATTTTCTAGTACTCGCCTGGCTAGCTACCACCCTCTTGTTAAGAATCTGTCGCCAAGCACCTATCGGTGTGTTCCGGCAGCCTCACTTGAGAGCCAGTTCCCAGTCCAGGTGTAGCGTGGCGCCATCCTCGACCACATCGTCACTTAACATCAGGTGACTTGTGGTCAAACGCTACCCTGTAAATAGTAAAAAAAAAAATATTTATAACTAGCAACACTGTCATTGGTGTCGATTCTGGTATGCATTTTCTATAACGAAAACTAAGTTTGACCGGTCTGAAAGTATTGCTGTTATCTTTTACTTCCGTGGTTAGAAAAGGACAGCAATACTCTCAGTTGAGTCAAGTTTTAGAAAATGTAAATTTCAATCGACACAATGATTTACCGCCAAAATTCGCTATAATATTAAAACCCTTTTATTAACTTCACTTGTAACTAACTAACTAACAATGTAATCAAATCTTAGAAGTCAATTTTCACCTACTTCCCATTATAGTCATATTAGAGCACAACCACCATCGAAGCTCGTGACTAATTGGCTGAAGCTGTTGCCGTAGCCTAAACCGGCATGGATGACGTTATTACCATAGGCTGAAGATTTGTGTGTATGTGTATATGTTATCTGTTGTTAATTTTCTGTGCAAGCCGCTTGCTCCAATGCCTTCCACATCGGAAGTGATCGTACCCACGCCCACTACGTCCGCTGTGGCTCCTCCCGTTATGGAACTTAAACTCAAACCGGAGCCCGACACGAAGGTACGTGAACGAAGCACAAGGAAGTAGCTTAGTAGGTAGCAGGGATGTTATGGAGCTCCGTAACCGTAGCCGAAACAATCGGATATCCAAAATAAAAATGTATCCGAAACCGTATCCGTTTCACAAGTTTCGGATATACTAACTAACTGAGATGGCGCAACGACCCAAAGTGAGTCTTGGCCTCCGATAACAAAAGACGCCATTTCGGTCTGTCCTGCGCCACCTCCTGCTAGAGCTCGCGCAAATCCTTCGTGACTTCGAGTTTCGGATAGTTTCGTAGAAATAACTAGATAAATAAAACCAAATTATTACATACTATTTGTGTTTATATTTTACTTTAATCGAATATCCGTAACCGAAACTATCCGAAACCGATATAATTTTATTCCTATATCCGTATCCAGATCCGAAATCTCATATCCATAACATCCCTAGTAGGTAGTTGATTTGCTATTATACAATGTATTTATTTGTAGAAAAAAACAACAGGTACCTACATACACTGGACCGGTCGCCCATATTTGGTATTAAGGTTTATCGAATTTTTGTACGCTTGGTTTTTTATAAAGTGTCTCGTGTGATATTTTGTTTTGGGAGCAAAAACAGATGGCTTTTCAAAATCAGATCAAAGAAACAATCAAAGAAAGTAGAGTAGTAGCAGTGAGTAGTTCGAACTGCATTCTGAAAGAAGGCCGTTCTGTTCCAGGCCTCACCATCCCCCTACTGCGACTTCTGCCTCGGCGACGATCGCAAGAACAAGAAAACCGGCATCCCCGAGGTGTTGGTCTCTTGCTCGGACTGCGGCCGATCAGGTAAGGAGCCCTGCTACCACTACGAGAACCGCGTGTGTGAACGTCACCGGCCCCTGCGCGACAATATCAAGCTTAACGGCGTGGTCGAGATTCTGACATCGATGTCGTACTCTGCCGACGCGTTTGATACGTTCGCGACGCAAACTAAGCTGTTGAAGGATGAGTACGTTAATGCTGTGTCGCCGCCGTCTCGGCAGAGCCCTACGCTTTGAAGGTTAGGGTTGATTTTTGGTTGGTTTTGGTTTGATGATTGATGCGACGGTTTGATTGTGAATGATGTCAAATAGCTGCTGTTGGTTTGTTTTTGCGTTGAACTTTAATACGATGCTCTCAGTGACTCGGTAAGTCGTGGTTTCGAAGCCAGCAATGACCTTTGTGTTTTCGTTGGAGGAAAACTTCGTGTTTAAACCATAACTGGTTGGCAAGGCATTTTCTAGTCTTGTAGAATCTGTCGCCAAGCACCTATCGGTGTTTTCTGGTACTTGAGAGCCAGTTTCTAGTCCGGAGTGACTTTGAGACGTCACCAAGATGTAAGAAAAGGAACAAGACCAACATAAATTCAACATAAGATATGACACATTGACCACTATAGAAATTACTATGAATGAAAACCAAAACCAACCTTTGTGGTCGTACCAAAATTGTCTATAACTTATAGTATAAGTGAATTAAGTTATATATTACGTTGAATAGAGTTTATTCATCGCGTGCCTGTCACAAGTAACGTCACCGTGTGATGGCGTTTCGCTTCTAACGACCGATCCCAATATTTCCGTAAGACAATTTGTGTTACAAATCTGTAATCTTGAAAAGTCTACCAGTTTATCGCCAAAACAGATCGAAAGGTAACCATGTTCGACAAAAGAACCTCCCATAGATATCTTGAGAACAGTACTCTAGTCTAGAGAACGAATTAATCACTAGTGGATCATTTAGGGACTTTTAAGCAAGACGTTTTTTGTACGCCTTTTCTGAAACGCGCGTCTTTTGCACATAAATGGAAAATATTTGCGTTTACAGTGAAACGCGGCATTTCCATTGATACAACCGCATCTCGTAGGAATAATAAGAAATGAGGTGATATTGACGTATGGGCGCGTTTGTATCGATGTATTTGCGCGTTTGCAGGTATGCAAACGCGTGACTCAATTTATGAACATGTGCAAAGGCTGCAAAGGCATCGCGTTTAACACGCGTCATTTGTGCGTAGAAAAAGCGCTCGTGAGCATAGTCTCTTACTAAACGAAAGGGAAAATTTAGATTGTGACACGGAAGCTCAGTGGTTGGAGCTAGAGCGGTGGCTGTGCGTAGGTAGATAATTACGGGTTCGAATCCCGTCAAAAACTATATTGTTTTCTTGTTAAATTTACACTCTGGCCAGATATGTCTGCAAAAAAAGAAGGTAGACCAATCATTTTTAGATTTGTCTGATTGATTTGACATCATTGGGGTGTCCGGACTGTCCGGCCTTTGTTTCCTACCAAAGTTGTTCAGATATTAGTTAAACGCATAGATCCTATATATTACGTGTTATATAGACATTCCATTAAAAAGTTATGTTTTGCTTATTTAATCTCAAGTTAGGTACTTATTTGAATAGAAAGATATATATTTTTGTTATTATAAAGGCTTTTGATAAAATTATCTGCACTTCAATGTTTTAGAATAGTTATTAAATTTTATAAAGACGGTCAAACTATGTTAATTTATTTAGGTATGTCTAAGGCTGCATTTTCGGTGGGCAGCGGGTGAGCGAAGCGAAACGAAGAACTTGCGATTTCTGCTCGCCACTAAAACATTTCGTGTAAAATTGCGAGCGAAGCGAGCGTGTAAGTTCCGCTCTCTCGCCGTTCACACAAACTGCAGCGAGTCTTTCTAGGTGATTAACGCTAGAAACTCGCACGTATAAGTAAAGCCTAAATGATTGAATGATGGGAATGGATTTCATTTGATTTTGACAGTAAACAAATGAATGAAATTGATCAGTTAGCAGATTGAAATGTTCAGAAATTACATGTCGCAAAATTACGGATATCTGTTATTATTTCGTTAAAATATTATATTAAATACCTAAAACAAAGTTACATTTTATGATACAAAGGTATCGCATATCAAACGTGATCTTGGTGTTGCCATGTTAAATAATAACGATTTAAAGGGATGCCAAATTATAATAATTGTTTCGAATGTTAACTGTTGTAATTTTTAACATGTTTTACTAAATGTGCCTTATTTTTTTCCAAATTATCCATTATTATATTTATCATGTTGATTCTATTCATTGTTAGTCATATAGCTTCGCTTGCAACCAAATACATTATAGCTGAGAGCTTGTTTCTTTTCAGTCTTTCTTTTTAAATATAGTGGTAGTGTTTATAAAAGATTTATCTATCACTTTATTTTCTATCTATATATTATATCTGATCATTTTTCAAGCGTGAAGTAAACAGAGAAGGGTGTATTTTTAATTTTCTTTCTCACTCTTAACAATAAAGGGAACGATAAATGCATATTGATATCATAAATGCAAAAGCAACTCTGTTCACGCCTAAACAGCTGTACAGATCTTGATGGAGTTTTGTATGGACTTACGGCCGGTCTCAATAACCGATCTATCCACGATTTACTGGAGATGTAAATTTGACATAAGCTCCATAAAAGGAATATCTATTTTGTGTCAAACCGTGGATAGATCGGTTATTGAAACCGGCGTTATTCTCAACCCTGAGGAAATAATTGCGTCGTTCGATACATTTATTGTTTTTAATTGAAGCGTCATTTCTTTATATTAATGTGAAGATTTTACAACGTTCATTGAAATATATTTTTTATTAAAGAACCGTAATTCCATTATCCTAGCTTTCTAGTCACGCGTCGCCAAATCAAAGTCATAATGTATGCTTACGTTTTTATAGCACGCCAACGCCATTTTGCTGTATGGAAAGTCATTTTGTCAGATCCAGAGCTTATATTTATAGTGCCTTTTGTGCTCGTTTTGATAGTTAGATAACTTATTAAAATCCCTCACGAGGATATAAATAGTGAGTAAAACCAAATGGTTATTTATCTTCATGCGAAGCAAATTTCAATTTTGCTTTACTTCAATTTTTTAAATTATTCCATTGTGAATTGTAATTCTATTACTTTACAATGATTAGTGTTCAAATATATTGAAATTGAGTGTCTTTATATTACCTACCTTTGTAGGAATATGACTAAGTGTGTTACAGTTATAGCCCGCGAGCAAGTTGTTGGCATTTAATTAGGACTAACAAATAGAGATACTACCATAAAGGGGTAGATGGGGGTAGCCATAGACTACGAAAAACAACCATGGCCACTTGTAGTTTCTGATAGCCAGTGTAGCTAACATCACCCCCTCTTTAACTATTTGACGCTCGGTCTAGTGAGTCTATGTCACTAGATATAAACCATAGCCTACGAAAAAAGGATATCCAAAAAGGCAGTTTCATTATGGTTTTCCTGGCAAAAGTATAACTGGCTCACTCTGATAGTAGCATAATTACTGTAAGAGTGAAGAGCGTAGCTTTTACAATGTAAGTACTGAATCTATGGTTTAATTAGTCCAATGTCCCTGTGTGAGTGTGTTGGTACTTAGGTTTGCTGTACCCCGCCTTTCTGCTTACAGGTTGGTTATCCAAAGCTGGCACGTACAACAAATTAACACATTTGTCTGTGAATGAGCGCACTGCAAACGCATCGTGAAAAGTATCTTTGTCTCTCTCGCACGGGGTTAAGGATGCGAGCGTGACTTCTTTTTTCTTGTTTTATTTAAGAGCGAAGTTCTGTCGGTGGAGTACTTTCCATCCCGTTCTGTTCTCGGCCATCCTTTTGACCTCTTGGTACGATGACGTCAATCCTTTCTTTAACTTGGTCTATGTATGTTCTTCTCGGTCTACCTCTCCCTCTCTTCCCTTCTACTTTTCCTTCTTAGATGGTTTTCATGTATTCGTCATGCCGTACCAAGTGGCCAAACATCTTTCCTCTTCTTATCTCTACTGTTGTTAATATCGTTCTTTTTTTCTCCTACTAAGTCCAATACTTCTTGGTTGGTTTAGTGAGCGTGACAGAGATTGTTATTGTTTTTTTACTGCTACTGTTTAATGAAATTGCTTTGGTGTCAGTACCGTGAATGTGCACGTGACAGCTTTAGATAACCGACCTGGAATTGAATAAGGCCATGTTCTACAGTAAATCTTCCTGCTGATGATTGATGGCACATGGTCTTGGAGATATTTATCTTGGTCTGAGCTTCACTTACCTCTGCGCCACTACTGTTTAATGAAATCGCTTTGGTGTGTGAGCGTGCTAGCTTTAATTAACTGACATGTGCCCAAGGCGCAAATGACGACTTTCGCGCGAGCTATAACTGTAGTCTTTGGTGAATCTAAAGGACCATGCTTTCATTGTTACCCTTTCTAGAATTTTGACGTACCTACCATTTGACTGTGCACTATTTTTAACGTTGAACAATACTGTAGGTAGTAACAAAATGTTTGTCCATTTTACAGCCACTTCGGTTAGGTATTATAATGAAGGATGATAGAGGTGTGTTTTGATGCGTTTCGTTATTTTGAATCTGATTTTATAAGATGTACAATGTTATACGATTTGTTGTAGAAATGTATCGTTTTCCCCCCATTTTAATGTGAAAACTAAACCCAAAGAATATATATAAAATATATATTATTATGAAAATGAAATATATCCATAAAAAGATATCGTATGAACCCATTTTAGTAAAAATGTGTTTTATCCACTTCTGGCAAGTCACGAAAAAAAGCGATTATTTTTTAAAATCTAAAATGGGTTTATGGAACCTTTTATTTTATTATTATGAATAAAGGCCTATTATATTTTTTATTTAGACAAATCTAGATTGTTGTTTCGAGTTAAAAATTTTAATACCATAATTATTCCTATTGTTTATTAAGTGTTTTATTTCATCGAAATTTTAGTTAACCTTGTCTAGTGTAAGAAAAATATTTTATCTCCTATCTATAGCGTAATATATGACAATTTATTATTGATATTAGCAAGTAGAGAAATATATAAAATAAATGTCTTTTTGGAGTTTTTAGGTATGACGTGTTACCATGCGAAAGTTAAATTTTCCGTATAGATATACATTTTAACGTTATGTACTTAATGAAACGTTAAAATATGCACTTTTATAAGTGTGTTTAAAATATATAACATATATATATGGTGCCTTACATATGTAGTGCAGTTTATATCTTGTTTCACCATTTTAATATCACGTTGTTGAAATGTTTTATAATATAACGCAACGACCGCATATCTTCACTTGTTCAATATTGCATATCGATATTTGATTCGTTTCTTTCCTTACAATATACATTCATTTATTGTATAAACAAATAATTTTTGAGAAGTACAACCGTACTACCGTAGTACAGTCAACGACAAAAGTCGCTCAACAATAACACAATTTCAGATTACCGGCATCTTCTTAAACACCAACCTTTGACCACAACATCACTTAAAATCAGGTGGGTTATGTTGTGGTCAGAGCGCTACTTAGTAAAATGTAAAAAAAAACCACGCCATACTGATCTAAAACACATTAAGGAAATCTAGTATGATCAGCTACCTTTGTTGCTGACTGTACATTTTATTTGTCGGTGTTTTGTAGAAAAGGCGAAAATGTCATATTATTTTCTTTGGCGGATGCGCTTGTTTATACAAAATACCGAAGTTGCAATGTTTTAAAAGTCTATATCACAGAGAAATTCCGAATTTCTATCTAAGAACATAGTTACATACCTAGTATAGCGACAATAACGTATAGTCAGTTAGTCTGTACTAAAACACATTCACATTATGTATGTACATTTTTGAAAGTGTTACTGACAGTTTTAGTAATGTATGAATGTATCAAAATATTATGTATGTGTCTATTCGAAATAAAAATATATTATTGAAATATCAAGTATCTTTGTGAAGTGATAAATAAAAATATATTATCATACCAAATAGTTGTTAAGTCACTATACGATAGTTTATGGTTTCGTTGTTTTGTATGTCGGTTGGTACAATATTAAATATTATACCAATTTAATTTGTTATATGATTTTGTGTCAGACGATCCTGTATATAAGAATTGATCAAAAATTCAATTATAAAAAGAATTTCTCTCAGTCCCTCAAATAGAGTCTAATTTGTAGCAGAAAAATGTACATACACTGACGCGATCAAAGGATAAAATAAATAAATATGAACCAAAATACAATGACATAAGGGGCACAATTCTCTAACAATCAATTCTCAATTCTCTTCATAATCGCTTCTCGATCGCCTGACACCTAAACAAAAAATGTATCGGACTTTAAGTACATTAGTAATTAAGATCAAGTCATATTGTACACGCATCTTGTTATTTTTATTATACACTTATTATGGTATTGGCATGTTTACGTTAAAGTATAGAAAATGCCAGTTCGGAAGTGCAAAATAACGTCAACAAAAAAAAAATTCGGACACTTGTATGTTGTTTCACATTTTATCCATGTTTTGTCTTAGCTTAAAACCGCAGTATAGAAATAAACAGTAGATAGCCCGCAGAAGAGATTCGATGCAGAATACCATTCTGTCACTTTACGGCACGAAAATTCGTGTAGACACATCTTTGTGGTTATTGGTCGAACCAGAGACGTGGAATTAAAATTTTGAACGGGGATTATCGTTTTTGGAGCAAGGCTGGTTAACCATTTTGTGAATGATCAAGAAATTCGCGGGAGTCGTAGATTTTATTCGTCACGCAAAGATATTTCAAACAATTCATTTGATTACTTATATTGCGCCCCTATCTGTTGAGAACCAGTTCCCAGTCCAGGCGTAGTGTGACGCTGTAACCTTCGACCATTTCGTCACTTAATATCAAGTGATTTGTGGTCTAATGCTATACCCTTCCTACCCTGTAAGAGGGGAATGAAGTTGATTCCTAACCCAACTTGTTATATTTTAAACGAGACAGAAACCAATTTACATAATCAGGTGACCTAGTATCGTATCTTGACGATACGATGTGAAAAATGATCTACAATTTCCTTGAATTTGGTATTCATTTACAATAAATAGTAAACCGGCCTAGCTCCAAAAACGATAAAATCGTTCAAAATTTCCGGCTTTGGTTGGACCATTCACCTTAAGCTAATCGCGCACTAAGTAGTCGATAGGTGACCTACCAGCATTACTTAATGCGATTCAGTTAAAGACCTGAATTTATGAAGTTTATTTATCTGAAATGTACCGTTGTATACTTTCTAATGCACATTTCAAGCTTTAAACTGAATCACAATAAGTGACCCAGGGTCGTCGATCTCATGGTTCACACATTATTTGCAACTATTGCATCTCTCATGCATTTAATCGAGTTTAATTGCAAAAAACGTGTGGAGTATATTTAGAACATAGTGCACGATTAATCGTTTGCCGGCGAATCGATTCTTCTACGTTTTATCGAGACTGTTTATCGTATTGTGGTAAACCCGAGTACATACCATCGACGTTTCTTTTTAATTTTGTAACGTGTTATAAGCATTAAATTCTCTATAAACTCGATGTTTAGTTTCATTCCGCGATGTGCTGAAAAATAGTGAATGTGTGCACTTCCTTACGACATTGTCTCATACTTTTCTTGTTTATAAAATACCTTCGGATTTATCTTGGCGGGTTGTTTTATTTTGTTTTTTATTTCACTATTGTTCGGCACATTATATTTTCCCCTTTTATTTATTTTTTTGTCCCTATGAAATAATACAGTTCAAATTAAGAAGATGATCAAGAATTTTATATAAGGTAAGAAAATGTCATGTGCCTTACAATTGAAATTTTTAATGAATTTATAGTACGCTTGTTATGTCACGTTTACATTGGTAGTTAAATGAACTACTACATTTTATACATTACTACATGCTAGGGTTATGTAAAATACAAAACATTATAAAATATATGAAACTGTAAAATGTCAGATAAATAAATTAGCATTAGAGTATGTCCACTAGATCCACCGTGTAAGGCGGATTTAGTGGAAAGATCCCGTCAACTTTTGGAGGTCTCTATGGAGAGAAAAAAATAACTGAAAAGTAGGCTTAAGGTCATTTAAAAATTAAGGTTTTTTTCCATTTCGGATTTTGAATTTGCTTAATAACTAACAGGCGCTGATAGTCACGCACAAACACACACATCAGACCACACACACCCACATTTATAGGGGGGTGAGGAAATTACGTTCTAAGACCTGGTATTTTATGAATCAAAAATCAAAAATATGTTTATTCAATAGGATACATTGTGATCACTTTAAAACGTCAACTTAAAACTAGCTACGCCTGTTCCAACCTCCTTACGCCGGCAAAAGAACAGGCAAGAAACGCCCGGCAGGTAATTTTTTTGGCGCGATCACATTGACAATTTTATTCTTATTACTAATTGATTGAATTGGAGCAGGTTCACTAAAATCCCAAGCTTTTTTTTTGTCATCTAATAGTACGATATTTTAGCTTTGCTAATAAGATTTCTCTTGTTTGGTTGTACACATTGGGATATGGGAACATGAATATTAACGAGTTGCGGGATCACAAACAAAGCAGACCAGACCCCACAAGCAGCACCCGTTCACGAGTTGACGCATGTGCCAGCCAATCATTCATTATACTACCATCACTTTGGGGTAACAATCGCTTACGTTTTGTTTCTCTAGCGACCTCGCTTACAATGTAAACGTGACATTAATGAGCGTCAATTATATTATTTATTGTTAATAACAAGTTTACTAGACGTAATGTAATGAACACGTGATGTATGTACGCAGGTCATCCAACCTGCCTGCAGTTCACGGCGAATATGCTCGTGACGGTGCGCAAATACCGCTGGCAGTGCATCGAGTGCAAGTGCTGCTCCATTTGTGGCACCAGCGATAATGATGTGAGTACCATTATACGTTTTCAACGTACTTGTAAAGTGACTTATAGCGATGTTGGCTCAGTGGTAGTGACGTCGGCTTGCGATCCGTAGGACGTGGGTTCGAATCCTACAATGAGCTTGAGCTTTCGGTGAAGGAAAACATCGTGATGAAACCATAGCTTGGTGGTAGGGTATTTTCTAGTACTCGCCTGGCTAGCTACCACCCTCTTGTTAAGAGTCTGTCGCCAAGCACCTATCGGTGTTTTCCGGCAGTCTCACTTGAGAGCCAGTTCCCTGTCCAGGTGTAGCGTGGCGCCATCTTCGACCACATCGTCACTTAGTATCAGGTGACTTGTGGTCAAACGCTACCCTGTAAATAGTAAAAAAAAAAGAAAAAAAGACTTATGGTAACCCGTTTAGGGTTAATTTCAGCTAGTCGTGTTTTTTACGAGCGTGAGCGATGGTGGCCGAACGGTAACCGCGTGCGCTTTACAACGCACCGACATCCGAGTTCGAATCCTCTCGGCCCTGCACCTATGACTAAGTTACGTGCGGGTTTGCCATCGCTCGAAACGGTGAAGGAAAACATCGTGAGGAAACCGGCATGTCCAAGAACCACGACATTCAAGGGCATGCGACATCTACCAACCCGCACTAGGCCAGCGTGGTAGATAACGGCCCATACTATCTCTCTGAGAGAAGGCCAAAGTCCCAACAGTGGGAACGTAAAGGCTAATGATGATGATGATGTGATTTTTACTCCATTCAACTCCTAAGATTTTTTTATGGCGTTTTATATATATGTAACTAGTAGCGCCCGCGGTTTCACTCGCGTCTTTCCGTTATCCCGCAGGAACCTTCCGGGATAAAAAGTAGCCTATGCGTTAATCCAGGGTATACGCTATCTCCATTCCAAATTTCATTCAGATCCGTTCAGTAGTTTTTACGTGAAAGAGTAACAAACATCCATCCATGCATCCATCCATACTCACAAAATTTCACGTTTATAATATTAGTAGGATATATATATACATATGCCACTAAACTATGTAGATTATTTATACATATACAATCCGCGCTTACGCACACCTAAAAACAAACAAACTCGTCTTAGATTTAACCTAAACGCGTTAAATCAGTGCAGTGACGTCACAACCTCGTAAGACTGTCCACAGTGTTTAGTTACTTATCTAATCGCGTTGCACCAGTGCAGCCCCCGCGACTGTGACGTCACAACCTCGTAAGACTGTCCGCGTATCAACTGGCGTATTCCCCTTCGCAGGCGCAACTGCTGTTCTGCGATGACTGCGACCGCGGCTACCACATGTACTGCCTGGCGCCGCCGCTCGACACGCCGCCCGAGGGCTCCTGGTCGTGCGCCCTCTGCATCGAGGAGTTCCACAAGAAGTGAGAGAGGTAAGGGAGCTCGTAGCGATGACGGCTCAGTGGTAGTGACTTCGGCTTGCGGACGTGGGTTCGAATCCTACAATGAGCTTAAGCTTTTAGTGGTTGAGGGGATCAAAAAACAGAAAAAATCGTCTCACGTAATTAATGAACACCCCCTCTCTATTTTTTTTTGCTATTTACAGGGTAGGGTTTGACCACAAGTCACCTGATGTTAAGTGACGATGTGGTCGAAGATGGCGTCACGCTACACCTGGTAAGGGAACTGTCGGCTCAAGTAATTAATGAACACCCACCCCCCCCCCCCCCCCTATTTTTTAATATTTACAGGGTAGCGTTTGACCACAAGTCACCTGATGTTAAATGACGATGTAGTCGAAGATGGCGCCACACTACACCTGGATTAGGAACTGGCTCTCAAGTGGGGCTGCCGGAACACACCGATAGGTGCTTGGAGACAGATTCTTGAGTGTGGTAGTAAGTCAGGCGAGCACTAGAAGATGCCCTACCACAAGCTATGGTTTCATCACGATGTTTTCCTTTACCGAAAGCTACTTTCAGTGGTTGAGGGGATCAAAAAACTGAAAAAATCGTCTCACGTAATAGTTTTTTTTTAGCATTCGAACCCACGTGCTACGGATTTCAAGCTAATGATAGCTCAGCGGTAGTGAAACACATACAGCAATTTCATAAAAGCTGCGTCCAAAAACGTAATCGGTTTTAGATTATTTTTTCTCTATCCTGTTTCAGAATGTAAGCTGCGCGATGGAGAGCGAGACAGAGCGAGAGAGACAGAGATAGCTAGGTAGTTAGCGAGGTAACGAATTGTCGGCTGACGTACAATCAGGTGTATCTTGTCATTTATATATTATTATTATTATATGTTAAGCGGTTAATGAACTCGAAACAGTGTTGCCATAGTCTATAGAGTTATACAGCCAAGGTTGAGTGTAGACTAGATGTTTATTTTTTTTTATTTACCACTAGTTGTTCCCCGCGGTTTCACCCGCGTGGGCTACAGTTTATCGCGATAAAAAGTATCCTATGTCCTTTCTCAGGCTCTAGACTATCTCTGTACCAAATTTTATTTGAATCGGTTCAGTAGTTTAGCCGTGAAAGCGTAACAGACAGACAGAGTTACTTTCGCATTTATAATATCAGTAGGGATAGGTTGTGTCACTGAACAAAAACGGTAAGTTAGGTATTGTTTTTTTTTTTACTTTAAATAGTATTTACAGTACAGATTAACACCTTTTTGTGTTTGTATTTTTTCTTTTTATTACTGAATGGACACTTTTTGGTAAGAATCTTATCTTCCGAACAAACCGGTCCATCCAGTGCAGACGTCTTCCTGAGAGTTGAACGTGTTTTTACGTCTACTGAGAATTTGATAGACTTATAAGTTTATTATAAGAAAAAATGAGAACAATGTATTATTCTCAGTTTCTATTGTCTTTAAAGAAGCGAAAGCTGAAGAGTATTGTTGTCTCCCTCCCACGGCTGTGTCGAATGTGTAGTAGGAAAGAGATAGCAATAGAACCGTCAGCTCTTTTCAGAACTTCTTTAATTAGGCGAGTTATAGTCCACACTCAACTGCGGTATTTCGTTGATGTATCGTGTATTAAATGCGTATTTTAACTCTCTTGAAATGTTACTTTGGCGTTGCTATTCTGCGTATATCCATTTCATAGTAAGATAGATTGAACTGAATCTTCGAAACCACAAAAAGCTTGTAAAAGCACATAGCGAACAGAAAACTCAAGGAAACGAAACCAGGTCCCTTATTCGCTATGACCATTTAAGCACGTAACGCGTTACGTTACCTGCGTGGAATGATCGCTGAAGCACGTAATGACGTCACACGTTATTGGCAAGGAATCTTGATGGTCATAGCGAATAAGGGCCCAGGCGAGAGAACGTTTCAGTCTTCCTTACTACTAGCGGCCAGTTTCAATGGACTATCTATCCACGGCTTCTTCTACTAGATTAAAGCGCGCAATTAATAAATCGATCCTGATCCGTTTTTGGCGGTTTTGGTTTGATATGTCATGCCATCATACGTCATTTTAGGGGTCATCATCATCAACAGCCGGAAGAAGTCCACTGCTGAACGTAGGCCTCCCCCTTGAACGCCACCATGAACGGCTATTAGCCATTTGCATCCATCGGCTCCCTGCGACTCTACAATGTCGTCGGTCCACCTAGTGGGGGACCTAAAGTAAAGCTTGCTAAAATGTATTGACATATCGATCCATAACCGCGAAAAACGGATCAGGATCGATTATTAATTTCGAGCGATAGAAATTGACATTACTTCTATAAGGCTTGTGTCAAATTTCAATCTCCAGTAGGACAAACCGTTGATAGATAGGTTATTGAAAGTGGTCGTAGATGGATACGCAAATAGCAACGCTCTTTCTACCTCTATCGGTGCTTGCTTTAGTATTCTCATAATCTATGTTGTAAAAACACTCGCAAGCACGCGAAAATATACGTAATGCGAGGTTAATAAGTTACATTTTACAGTGTAACTCTACAAGCAGGTGCCGCAGGTGTATCCCACTATTTCTATCATGAAATTCTATTGATAAAAAACTGGAACAGATTCTCCCACTGTTTCTATTGCTGATCTAATCCGATGACAACTGTCATCATCATCATCATCAGCCGGAAGAAGTCCACTGCTGAACATAGCCCCCCCCCCCTTTGAACGGATCCATCGAATCCATCGGCTCCCTGCGACTCTTACAATGTCGTCGGTCCACCTAGTGGGGGGCCTACCTACAGAACGTCTTCCGGTTCGTGGTCGCCACTCGAGAACCTTTCTTCCCCATCGGTTATCAGTTCCTTGAGCGATGTGGCCTGCCCATTGTAACTTACCTACTACCCCTATTTGGTAATGGTAATTCTCAACCAATGGTTATTAGCGGGACCGACCCTTGGAGACTCACTATTTCTTTCGGATACGAGCGGTTTTTTTGCTGCAATAGAAATAACCTTACTAATACATATTATAAACGTGAAAGTTTGTGAGTATGGATGGATGGATGTTTGCGCAAAAGCTACTAAACGGATCCGAATGAAATTTGGAATGGAGATAGCTTATACCCTGGATTAACACATAGGCTACTTTCATCCCGGAAAAAAGTTCCTATGGGATAACGGGAAGACGCGGGTGAAACCGCGGGGCGCAACTAGTGAGACATAATTTGGAAAAACGCTTGTCCCACTTTTTCTATTTTGTATTTCCATGGTAAAAGTGGGATAGATCTGGTGCGGCCAGCGACAAAACGGGATAAACACTTGCCATTTCCTATAGTACCTATAGAGTTAGCTTTTACCGTGGATTAACACAGGCGACTTTTTATCACGGAAACACTAGTGTTACATATTTACACTACATAAAGGTAATTTGTAAATCTCGCATTACGAATACTCGGCATCTACGACATTCTAACACTTATTATTATACGTAATCGTATGTACGTAAGGCTCATTCTTGTACATTTTGTAAATTATAACATTGAGGCGGAGTCGGTGTCTGACCCCATAGATGTGTAACAAGTAAAATTTTGACGTGACAACGTCTTATAATTCGATAGAGCCGGCTGCACGCACGAAAAAACATGACTCATGCGGCGTTACCTCGCTCTGAGGCGTTCCATGTAAGGCTTGAAGTGCAAGCGAGAGCGCGGAACGAGCGACAAAGAAGCACAATCGGCCAATCGACGTTGTCAAGTTCAACTATCGTCAGTAAACCGACTTTACAGACAACCAATTTTTTAACAAAACAAAAACCCGACTTCTGGTTCCCTTCGGTTTCTCTGGTCTGCCATCATCAAACCCTAATTTCCTTATCATGGGACCACGATTGAAATATCTTCTTTCCAACAAAAAAATAATTTTGCAAAACCGTCTATGTTTGACGGAGCATTGGTGTCGATTCGGCTTTGCATTCTCTAAAACTAAACTAAATTTGACAGGTCTAATAGTATTGCTGTCTTTTTCTAACCACTGAAGTAAAAAAAGGACAGCATTACCATTAGACCTGTCAAACTTAGTTTAGTTTTAGAGAATGCAAAACCGAATCGACACCAATGTCCGAACATACATAAGTAAAAAAAAAATATACAAACATCCGAATTGAGAACTTGCTCCTTTTTTGGATGTTGGTTAAAAAAAATCTTTAAATGTTAACTTATCAGCAGTAACACTTGGCTTGATCAGTCATCGACTTCGCTTCGCACCAAGTTTTTTCACTGTGCTTGAATTGCCTAAGCATTTAGCATTTGTGTGTAATACCATTAAAATGTCGGAAGGTTTAGCAAAGTGATGGGATTCTGCGTGGTTTAATTAGGCTACTCTCACGGCCAGTTTTAATAACAGAGATAGAAAATTGACACAGTCTCCATAGAAGTAATGTCAAATGTCTATCTCTAGTAGGGCAAACCGTGGATAGATAGGTTATTGAAACCGACCGTTAAACCCGACAAAGGAAGAGATCTCGCGGAAATATCTTAAAAGCAAATATCTAAGGCTGGTATCCTAGAATGACGTTCTAGCGATGGAGAAAAAAGACCTTCCGAAATACCGTTTTCCTTCTGAGTCAAAAGGGAAGGAATTGTAATTCAGAAGGAAAACTAAGGTAAAATAAGATAGGAATCGGTCTTGGAAGGTAAAGACAGATGGAAAGTCAGAATTTTTTTCTCAGTGTACTTAAGATGAAGAATTGGCTATATTGGCTATATTCTCAGCAATTACAAAACATACAGAGCTAATGTTTGTGTATATTAAAGATCATGTTTTTGACATCAAGTTGTCATAAGGATAACACGATTGGTTAACTTTCATAGCAGAGAAAACTGTTCGAAAACTGCTCTCTAAAAAAAAAGATTTTCATTTTACAGGTATACAAAACCGATTTAAGAGTTAAATTTTTTTTGTATGATATATACACATTCTTTAAAGAACTACAGGTATAGTTCTATAAAATTAACGATAGTTTTCATTTTAAACGAAAAGAACCTTTTTTTTGACGCATACTACCTTATGGCATTAGTCACCTCGCTTGCGTTTTTGTATGGTGCTGATTTCAGATTCATTGTTGCGTCCTCTTAAACACAGATTTGAGTCTGTCATTTCATACAAATATGTCATTCAATCGGTACTAAGGCATTGATCAACACGTGAGCGTCATTCGATAATACCAGCCTAAGATCTAGTTGTTTAAACTGTCTAGAGAACTGGGGGTGTACCATCGTAACTCTTGAAGTAAAAGAGTGAAAGGTCAGTTTAAATAAATGTCGAGAGACTGTATAGGTGAAATACCCAAAATTATTTGTCTCCAATATTTTTAGTCCCATTCGCGTTTTTCCCCATTTGCTTTATTTTCCATACGATACTGCGATAGGTTAAAATACTTGTAGCGAAAAGAACGAGTAGAATTTAAATCGTGTGAGAAAATTATCTATCGGTCGCAGTGTCGTATGGAAAATAAAACAAATGGGGAAAAACGCGAATGGGACTAAAAATATTGGAGAAAAATAATTTTGGGTATTTCACCTATACAGTCATAAGAGACGCCCAGCACTTTTGAACGAGGGTTCACATTTTATATTAAGGCAAATTAGTATTATTTTGATTAACTGTTTATACATATGACAAAAACATACTTGTAAACCAGATCCTTTTTAAATTGGCTATAAAAGTGCAGCTATATGAAACTTTGCTAAATCATCTGCGAAATTACGATAGTCTCGTTTAAAACTCGATAAATTTAAGTACATTAGAGTATGTCGTTAAATTGTAAGTGATCACGGTCTATGCAATGTGTGACATTGTAAAAATCATTAATCTTAATGTAAGATTTATTTTTATTTTTGTACTAATCCGGTGTTTTCTATGCTTAAACGGCTCATCACTTACCCACAAGCATTCCAGTAATGAAAATACATTAGAACAATCGTCTTGAAATTTTTGTAAAGTTAGATTTATGTAGCGATTTGAATACTGATAAAATTTCACTTAAAGTGAGCAGAATTGATGCTCAGTGTGCTATTTTAAGTAAATTATCTATTACATCGATGTCCAACAGCTCGATGGTTGACGAGAGATATCAAGATATCAGTTCATTAGAAGTAAATCAAATCAAAGAAAATATTTGTAGTGTGATCATTGCAAGAAGTCAGTTGAGGTCAGTAATAATTGAAAACCGAAGTTATTTTACTAAATTATCATTCGAGCTTATAAACTCCTCAACAAACAGAAAGCGCATCGATGTCGGACCTTACGCGTTATCTTATGAGATTCTTAAACTTCGTACGGATAGCGCGATCCTGAGTTACGCGTAGTCGGTTACGCGTGTCGTTGGACGCCATATCCATACTTGCAAATACGCGTACACTCTATAAAGAGGAAGATGTACGCGTGGGCAACGTACGCGTAACTCGGGAACGCACTATCCGTACGCAGCTTCACAAATCCGTAGTGAAATCGATAAACACATCTCCGTTTCAAAAATCCAATCGTTGTCCTGTTGCTTCATATTGGACCATAGATGGCGCTAGTGGCTTCTTGCAGTTAGCAGTTTTCTATGTTTAGGTACTTACATTGTAGTATTGATGTCTACTTTAAAAAATCAGATGCATTTCATTTCATTGACGGTCTATGAATTTTTAGAAGTGTGACTATTTTGCCAGAGTGTGTTAAATATTAACTCACAGAATTTAACTGCAGTGTAAATTCTATACCTACATCTAGGCATTTTTACATCGACCGAGGCTAAAAAAGAAAGGGGATGAGTAATATATAAATATATCTATATTTATAAAAGAAAGTCGTGTTAGTTACACTAATAACTCAAGAACGGCTGAACCGATTTGGCTGAAAATTGGTGGGGAGGTAGCTTAGGACCAGGAAACGGACATAGGATACTTTTTATCCTGGAAAAGGTTCCAATGGGATAACGGGAAGACACGGGTGAAACCGCGGGGTGCAGCTAGTACAATATAAATAGTTGTCACATGAGAAATAACTAGTCGATAGTTAAAATAAACGGTTGCAAAATATAAAGTTCAAGGCAATACTGAAAATCGAACATGATCTACTTATATACTCACGTAATGGATCAATCTTGGATAGAATAACCCTTGAAGTGACAATAAAACTAGTAGTTACTGCGGTTTCACCCGCGTGCTCTACCTTGCTCAGGGTCCAAACTATCTCCATACCAAATATCATCAAGAACGCTTCAGCGGTTCATGCGTGAGAAAGTTACAAACAGACAAAGGGACAGAGAGAGTTACTTTCGTTAATATGTATGTATTAGTATAGATTAAAACATGCGGCTTTCAAGTTACGGGACATGTTTACGCAACTTTTTGTAAAACTGCTGCTGCCTTTCTTCAACTTAATATGAACTAAAATTCTGGTAAAATTAAATTGTTTAACGTGTAGTTTTAAAGTGACATATTATTATGTAAACTGTGATCAGATTAGGTGGTTGTGATCGTTGTGTGAGGTCTACGTGATTTTTGGATGCTTTTTTTTTATTTTTTTAAGTCTAATATTTAGCGTAGTTACCCAAAAACCGAATTATATTTGACGAACAATTTTTTATCCTGCCAAATGATTCGAGTGCGATTTTTTTTTCGTAGTTTGAACGATCATTGGAGGGGTCGGAATAGGTGGAGTTTTAAAATTAATATGTAGATCATAAGATGGATATACCTTCCGACAATCGAGATCGCGCGGTTTCATATTTAAATTGTAATGTACGTATTTTACATACAAATATTTACTTTGAAAGAAAATACGAGCATAAAAAGATTGAAAAGCGATTGGTCCTCGCCCGCAAGAATACATTTTATGAATCCCAGGAATTCCCAGGATTAAGTCATGTCCATATTAAGGTCTCTTCGTGAAATACCTTTTTTTATTGATATCATTTGATATATAAAAACTCAAACTATTCCGATCCCTGATTACTAGCGGCCGGTATTAGTAACTTACCTATCCACAGTTTGTCCTACTAGGGATAAGATACAAGCTCCCTAAGAGTCACGTCAAGTTTTATTTTCTAATAGACTAACAGGTAAAGAAGAAGAGGATAGAACAAACCGTAGATAGATCGGTTATTCACCCCGGCCGTAGGTCAATATTATCTATCTGTACCCCAAGTACAAGTTTTGAAAACTGTAAAGGTTTTCGTAAACGTTAAAGTTTAGTACCGCCAACTTGTCAAAGTGGCAACTCGTACTGCCTCAATAAAAAAGTAATTCGAAAACTTTGAGTTCGAATACAACGATTTAGAATAACCCGTTTTACCGATTCTAGCTCTCCAAGTCTCGGTAAGGCGCGCTGAAAAAAATGTGTGAAGGAAGCAAAAACTTTTACAGATTTTGTAAAGTATCAAAACCTGTACTATATAGGCGTATAGGTTATCGCTCCAAATTAATAAAATCGATCCTGATCCGTTATCCGCAGTTTTGTATCGATATTTCATGTCATTATATGTCATTTAAAATAAAATAAATAAATATCGGGGACCATTGCACACAAATTGACCTAACCCCAAATTAAGCTCGAAACTTGTGTTATAGGTGTCAATAGTCAATAGTACTTTATTCAATAAGATACATTGCGATCACTTTAAAACGTCAAACTTAAAACTAGCTACGCCTGTTCCAACCTCCTTACGCCGGCAAAAGAACAGACAAGAATCGCCCGGCAGGTAATTTTTTTGGCGCGATCACATTGACAATTTTATTCTTATTTACTAATTGATTGAATTGTAGCAAGTTCACTAAAATCCCAACCTTTTTTATATAAAGAGGGGTACAAGGTAAAGGGGGTAAGAGGGGTTATAAGGTGGGTACTAGACAACGATATACATACTTATGTAGAGAAATAAATACTTATATAGATAGAAATATCCAAGACTCAGCTACAAATATAAAAATATAAATAATTGTAATAGTAATATGTCAAATCTTACTACTAAAATTACATATCGATCCAAGACCGCAGATAACGGATCAGGATCGATTATTAATTTCGGGCGCATATGTTGTGCCACTAAGTTTTTTGTTTCGCATGGTGTGTTCGTTGACTTTTATATTCTGTGTAAATGTAGCCACGACTTTATGAAATCAATGTTTTGTTCTATAGCTTTATTTGTCGCACAAATATTCTATTAAGACAATGAATTACTTATGTTAATGAATCGGGTGTATGACAACAAAGTGTTGCTCGTCATTATGAAAGTTTATGTTAACAATTAGAGTGAAAGTGAAACCAAACAAGCGTAATTTTGTGAGTTCACTCATTTTTCGTTCAACTGAATTTTCAACTCATTTTGCGTCGTCGTGTGGCACCAACTGCCTTTTTCTATGAAACCGAATGCAGCAGAATTTATGCTACCGAAATTTTGCGACTCACGACTCACAAAATTACGCTCGTTTGTTTTCACCCTTACAGTATCTAGTTTTATTACGTGTTACATCAATTCCGTTTTTTTCTAACTAACATTTCTTTGTATACTATAATGTGTAACATAATGTGAGTCGTGAGTCGCAGAATTTGCGTAGCATAAATTCTACTGCATTCGGTTTCATACAAAAAGGCTGTTGGTGCCACACGACGACGTAAAATGAGTTGGAAATTCAGTTGAACGTAAAATGAGCGACCGAAAATACGCGACTCTCGACTCACAAAACTACGCTCGTTTGTTTTCACCCTTAATCTTGTGCCTCAATGGTTAAAATAGTCAGCTGAGGGCATTGATGAAACTCGTAAAAGATACGTAACACGTTCATAGATGTTTACTATATTATTGAAATCTATATGTAAAACTATTATTATGTAAAACATCATACTTATGGTCGGAATCATGCCTCATGCCTCATTCTTTCCATTAACACGTTTTGGACCTTTCTCGAATGATCTAGAAATTGTGAATAAATTTCTGCTGCAAATCTTTAGTTGCTTAAGTAAATGCTTGTAAATAAATATTATAAATAGCTTGTTGAAAAAGAAAATAGATGAATACACTGATCAAAAAGCAATATGTCGCCAAGCGGTGTGTTCCGGCAGCCCCACTCGAGAGCCAGTTCCCAACCCAGGTGAAGCGAGCGCCACCTTCGACCACATCGCTACTTAACATCAGGTGACTTGTGGTCAAAGGTTACCCTGTAAGATGCACATAAAAACGAAAAATAATATACTTGCCGAAAACAGCTGCATTTTTAAAAATACTTTTATGAATTATTTTCCCCGCTTACTGAGCGCAACTTTCTATTTAATTTCGAGACGAGTCCATATTTATCTTTAATGAATTTGTTAGATTAACGGTAAGATATCCATCCTGTAATGTGTCATACTAATTGTGGTGACGTAAGAATAAATCGAAATGATGTAAATTTTATTGTTTTATTTGAATATTATATATTACACGTATTTCTACAATCGCAAGTCATCAATTTATTGAAATGTGAGAGATTTTGTAAAAAATTGTAGTAACTTGATGGAGTCGTGTAAAAGTTGGTAAAACACGAATTAAAATAGTTACGGTCAAATAACTTGATCCGTCAGTTCAACGCCTAAAAAATATGCCCTCCTTCCACTTGGCTCCCATGTCTAAAATCCCATGGGATTACATTATAATTTTTCTTCCTTTTAGATCCTAATATTCATGGGATTGAAGTTTATTAACGTTTTTCAAACACTCTCCTTCCACTTGGCTCCCATGGGATCATAGGATATATTATAATGAATCTCAATGTTCTCTAATTGTATGTTTAATTTAATAAATAACTTTAGGCTTAATTAAAAAAATACATTAGTGTCAAAAGTACCTACCTACTATTCCGATATATTGGTTTTTGAACTAACGCCTTTACCACGTATAGTTCGGTGTTGAAAAGCTTGCAGCATGTAAGTATAAATGAAATACAAAATATCAACTATATTTTATTTATTTAACTGAACATTATCTACTTTGTATCTAAACCAAACATATTTTGGCGTTAAATATCTGATTTATCTATATTTGCTAAAATTGCACATTCTACACTAAATCTAGAGTTATGAACTACTCTAAAATCTATCATTAATATACTAATTGTAATTATCATTTTCTACAACAGACCTATACAAAGAATAACAGAAACAGATAATTCAGACGACACTATGATCCAAGACATTGGAGTAATCAGACGAAATTAAATATGTAATCTTATTCAAAATCAAATTCATTCACTGCAAAAGTTCAAGAAACGAAAACTGCTAAACCAGTGCCGATCAATTTGTAAGTACACTATTTTTATGCTAAGTGTCAAATTGATAAAGTTACAAGTAGTTGTGAATCCAAGGCTCTATCCACGCGACATAGGCAAAATTGTGGCAAGACCGCATAGGCCTCCTAAATAAACGGTAAGGGCCTATTCAGTGCGACGCGGATGACCTACGCGGACATCCGCGACGGACGGTAAAATGTATGAAACCTTACAGCGCGTTCAGAGCGACGCGGAGCTGTCCGTGTCGCGGAGAGCTATCCGCGCGCGGTCGAAATCGCTCCGCGCCGCGGACGTCCTCGGGCGGACGGTGCTTGGTTCTAATGTATTTGTTCAGTGCTCGGCGGACGGTCGCGCGGAGCGGATGTAAAGTACTGTCGTTGTCATGGCGGCTGCGTCAAATATGCAAACCGAGAGGGTTATACAAGAAGTACGACTCGATCACGATCCGCATCGCACTGAACGACAAATTCATCCGCGGCGGACGAAAAACCTAGTCCGCTTGCGAATGGTCCGCGTTACACTGAATAGGGCCTAGGTAATAGTTTTTTTTTACTAGGTAATAGTTTTTTTTACTTTATAGAGGGTACTTTTTACTTATTTTTAGTTGAAGTGTCAAAAAGTCAAAAATCAAATGTTTTTTATTCAATAGGATACATTGTGATCACTTTAAAACGTCAACTTAAAACTAGCTACGAACGACGCTACGAGTGAATCAAAAAATCAATCTAAAATGAAATCAATGTGAGTTGGTTTAGCAGAATCATCTGGCTATAGTTAACCAAGTGTCCTATAGGTACATGCTGACCTTGAGGGGCTATGGCCTTATCTCTGATATTTTCGATAGAGTTATTGTCTCTTTTGACAGCTTGACTATGCACAGTACACAAATAGACAAGGCATACAACAAATTATTGAATGTTAATTTTGAGTGTAAAATTGGCCATAAAGTAAATAATAATAATAGGTAAGTACATAATTATTATTTTTTAAGATTACTATTGTCGAGTTTATTTAGTTTTTCTTTAATGTTTAAAGAATTTCCGTCTGAATTATTTCTAATAGGTAACAATCTATTTATAAATTATAGAATTAGATAGATCACTTTGAAGATAAGATTAGTAAAAATTTAAGTAGTATAAAAGTAACAAATTGTATAAAATATTCTAAATATATCCTGGAACGATTCTATTGTAACAATGTAATCTTTAAATATCTTTTTATTGAATAAAAATAATAAACATCAAAACAAATATAATATAAACAAAAACTTTTGTCAAATTTTTAACAAAACATTATATAGATTATATCTATTGATAAAGAGGGATGGTACCTACATTTTACATATATTCTAAAAAAATGACTATATAGTCTGTATATTGTCATGGGTGAAATAATTTAAAATACTATACTTATATCGAAACACGTCAATTGCCGCGACTTAAGATGACGACTGACGACAATAATGATTTTTGCATGAATAATAATACAATCAAAAAATTCGATAGTAAAAGGCACGACACTAAAACCATAATAGAAAAAAAACGACCAAAAATATAAATACAAGCACTGATATAACGTCAATCGCCAAGTAACGTTTATAAAATCGTTAATAATTATAATGGAAAAACCATTGCTTTATTGTGCAATTACTATCGAAGTTGCTATTATATTTTGTATCTACCATTTTTCGCTAAAACAATCGGTGTGTTTCAAAGCTTAATTTATACCTACTGTTAAGTTTAATAATTCCTAAATAAAATCTATCTTTTCATAACAAGCAATAAAGCAGTTACTATAAAAAACAATCATGATATACGTTTAAACAAAAAAGACACATTTTACTAAAACGACGTACATTATTCATTTAAATAATAACAAAATATTTTATAAAATTAACTCTTCTAATTAATATGTAGGTAATCACAAATGTGATGAGACACTACATAAAACTTATATTCTATAATATCGGAAGACATTTTGATTTTTTTGTTGTCTTTATTAAAGATAGTAAATAATTATTTATTATCGATTGTATCTAAAATAAAATCTATTTATATCTAAACAAATAAGTGTTTTTGCGAGGTCCTTTTAAAATAGGATTTATCGCAAAAACATTTATAAAAAATTATGTTATATGAGCAATTGGATTCTACGCATTGATATATTCAATAAGTCACTACAAACGGATATTCTCCTGCTTTTGTGTTCAACATCTGGCAATTATTTAATTATTAAAGAAATTATCTTTAACTTTTAGTTATCGTCCATAATATTTAACTAAGTACTATTATTGCTTACTTACAAACACTGAAAAATTCGGAAATAATTGTAAATCAAAGAGCTGGTAGGTTGCCCTCGATCAATTGAAAGTAGGTTTCGCAAGTAGGTGTAAGTGTTTATTATTTGTTTATACTACATACTTACAAGTCTGTACCTATCTATATTGAATTATTTTATATCCTATAATATGTCCTGTAAAGTAAGGGGCTTTAATATATTATTATGTCTGCAAATATAATATACCGTTATCTAATTTTTTTTTGGCTTTATAATTATAATTAAAAGATAATCGCAAATGTGTACCTACGAGTGAATTTGAAATTCATGTATATTGAGGTTATGACTTACTCTATTTAAATACTTAGCTATAATTAAATTCTTAAATACGTTTTACGAGATTAAGATTGAACGAGATTTAGTTCGAATCTAATTTTTATCACTTTTCAACTGGATTTGAGTATAATATCAATGTTTTTTTTATTATATTCTGTATTTCTCATTATTTTAACACCTATTATCAGGTGTATTTATTTCCCCTGCTGAGTATCTCAGGCCTTCCCTAATGGTGACAAAGAAGTGAGGGGAAGCTGATAGCCACAATTTCTGGCCAAAAGTGAATAGTATCAGCAAAAGAGCTGGCCTTTATGTTGCTGATTTTTTATTGAATAAATATGTAATGACACTCAAATTCAGTTGCTTGTGTGTGCATATAATTCTAATAATAAAGATCAAGCCAAACATTATCTTAGAATCTACTGGCCTTTCGTTCGGGCAAGAGTGATTAAAAATTTAATATCAACATCGTTAAATAATTATCGTTAAATTGTATACTTAAATAAAAATTACTTTCCAATCCAAGCATCTTTAAACTAAATGTGAGCAAACAAAAGCACACAGGACACGAATAGTTATGCTCAGAGCAGAACGCCGTATGAAAACGAGTGAGCAAATTGCTCAAAAGCAAATAAACATATTTCTAAACTTAAATTATGGCATATTTATTTATGATTTTGTATATAGTCATTTACACAATTAACTACCGCTAGTTGAGCTTCGACTTACAGTCTAAACGAGCAAGTGATAAAACATTTTAAAATATATTTGGTTTAAAAAAATACGAAAATAATCAACAGCAGCACCGTTACATCACGTGGTTACACATTCGTTGTTTATTTAAATTAATTTATCGTATATTGTTGTTATTATTACATTTATTTTTTAAACTTTGCTAGCACATTATATGAAATTTGTTAATATGGAGCAGTTTATAAAAGGAACTTTGCGAAATCGTTTGGCCATTATAATCGATGAAAAGTTATAAGAACATTTATTTTCTTTCAGTAAAATGTAAATTGGGTGTGCCAATATATTGAGGATATACTCTAAAACATGTTTAAACTTAGCAAACTTAAGATTCATTTCACAATTAAGTATATAAATATTTTATCATTAATAACAAGGTATGCAATCTAGAATTTATAAACATAAAAACATTTATAACAATTAAAGTAACTTATAATTTTTTCTTACAGTAACATTACATTGTTACTGTTTTTACATAATAATTGTTTTATAAATTTGTGTCATAATCATAATATAATTTTCGTGATGCAATAAACTCTTACATATTTTTGTACAAAGAGAAATATTTTTTGCTTGATACTGAAACATTATAATTAATAAATAATTTGAATACATTATGTAGATGAAAAAATATATTATTTATTTAATAGAATAAATCAACGTGAACAAATTAATATTAAGTAAAGTTATTAGTATGCAATAAAAGAAACAGATCACAGTAGGGAATAAATAAGTATAAATAAATTTAAAAAACTCTTGAAACTTAACGTTTACATAAAATGTTAAATTATTATATTAGGCAAAACTAATCTGATAAATAATATGCAAAAAAATATGTTATTAAATATTCTACACTACATTATCATTAAGAAAGTGAAATGTTATTTGTATAATATCATTTATATGTAATAACGTTTGTGATGTTAGCTTTTTTATCTACCTACCTAAAAACATCACTTTGTGATGTCCGCGTCACATTTTTGCCAAGTTGCTGAACAATAACAAATTATCTGATTAGCTTCATCATTTGAAACACCAACCTTTGAACGCATCATCACTTAATATCAGATGTGTTGTGGTCAAACGCTAAATTGTATGTTGTAAAAAAATTCATGTGAAACAACAACAAACAACAACATTTGGAAAATCGAGTATGATCAACTACTTTTGTCGCTAAATGTAGATACTATTTAATTAGCTTTAGAGTTGGAACCTTTTTACTGGATAAGCTATCTCCATTCCAAATTTCATTAAAATCCGTTCAGCCATTGCGACGTGAATAGGGAACAAACATCTTTCGCTTTTATAATATTACTAGATGTTCCCGTTATCTCATAGGAATCTTTTTGATAAGAAGTGAGTATAATAGTAATGATAAGAAGTATGTATGCTGTTTTTATTCACGGTAAAAGCTACCTTGATTTTAAATTTCAATCAATTTCGTTGAGGCGTTGTAGCGAGAAGTAACAAGTATACTCAATCACTCTCACAATACATTTTTGTATTTATAATATTAGTGTGATAGTGCCAAGTGTGTTAGTGTGTGTGTGTTTGTCAAATTATATACCTACCTAATATAGTAGTAGCGGCGAGACAACTGGTTATGATGATGATCCTAATTCCTTAGACATTTCGTCACACGATTATTCGGAGGCAAATGTGAATTTCCGTCCCTAATTATTACAATTTGTGAAACTTTAGTGACATTGCATTTTTTCATATTTTGAGACATCAATCGATTTGGTGACAATTTATAATACGCGAGCAAAAAAAAACCAATAAGACAAAAAAAATATTCAATATTTCCCAAAAATACGTTTGCAAATATAACTTTAGGCAGACGGCCCGCCTGATGACAAGCGGTCACCATCGCCTATAGCAGGGTTTCTTAAAGTGGGGTCTATGGAGCCTTTAGGAGTCCGTGACATGTGTCGGGGTCCGCAGCAGCTCAATTAATCTTAAACATAATATATACTAGGAAATTAAGTACTCTCACTCGTGTGTTCGACAGGGGTCCATGAAAGTTTTGAAATTTGGATGTGGTCCATGACTGCAGGAAGTTTAAGAAACCCTGGCCTATAGATTGCATATATATTTGCAACACTAGAGGCGTTGCCGACCCTGAACTCTTTTCACCATCTTGAAGAACTGCAAATTGTAGCACTGCGAAAAGACTTGTGGAGGGATATATAGGCTTCTATTACTTGGTCTGAATCGATTTTATTGCCCCAATTATTTATTTTAGTGTACGTTTTTCATGTGTTTGCGACGTCAATTTTGTGCCATCTTGATATTTTAGAGACATTTGGTTTCGTGGGATGACGTCACGTTTTAATGACGCGGTTGGTATTTGATGCTGTGGTTGGTTAGTTGACCATGAATATTGGCCAGTCCGGACACGCGGCGGGTGGCGGGATGGGTATAGGAGAGCCACCGTTCACGGATACTACTTCTGGCATCTGAAAGTAAGTTAGAAAGTCATTAGATTTAGACGTAGCGCCCCATGCTGGACTACCATCATTTGAAGCTAAGTGGAAGAGACGTTGGCTTAAAATCCGTAGGTCGGTATAAAGGTTTTCTTTTACCTCAAACTCATTGCAGGGTTCAAATCCACGACCTACGAGTTGCAAGTTCACGTCACTGCCACTAAGCTAAGCGATGATAGCCAATTGGTTAGTAGCGTAAGCCTGCGATCCGTAATTCGTGGGTTCCAATCCTACACTGAGCTTGAGCTTTCGCTGAAGGATAACATCGTAGTTCGTGATAACCATTGCTTGGTGGTAGAGCATGTCTAATGCTCGCCTGGCTAGCTACCTTCCTCAAGTCAAGAATCTGTCGTCAAGCACCTATCGGTGTGTTCCGGCAGCCCCACTTGAGAGCGAGTTCCCCCACTCCAGAAGTAGCGTGAATTGTGACGCCACTTTCGACCACATCGTCACTTAGCATCAGGTGTATGTAGTTAAAAGCATTCATCGCTTACCGCTCGTTCTAGGCACATAGTTCGTCATAAAAGTAATAATTACTTTTAATGTTACAGGTTCTTATTCTTACCATAGATTGGGGATGGTGCGGCGTGTGGTAGTAGTGCGCAGGAGACACGGGGGGTGTCGGGTACCCCCAGTACATCAGCGGGGGCGGCGGCAGCGTGGCACCCATAGCTGGGTAATAGTACGTGAGTGGACCTGTGATATATACCAATAACATTGTAAGGGGGGGTAGAACAAGTGGGGGACACTTACAGTTTTCGAGTAGGTACTATTTTTGGAATCTATACATTAAAAAAAACTTTTTACTTATGTTTTAAAACAAATTATCTTGTTTGGAAAAGAAAAAGTTAACCTTTTCATTATCATTATCTATAATAATAATATAATTGTTTTTAGATGATTATGACATAATCTCATGCAAGTTTTTGTTAGTCACACTATGTAGAGATTTTGAGAAATAAATTTTTGTTATAATAAATGTGTCGGATAGATTTACATTTTAGCTTAGTTTTACCAATGATTATATATAAATATAATATACTTAGTAGACGTGCTGTGTCCTCACGTCGTTATATAAACTTGAACCCGGCCTTACCAATATACCACCCGTTGTTTCCAGACCCAAAATGGCACTAAATGATACTCCCAATATTAAATCTATGTAGATTAATATCTAAAAAATGCTGAGCCAACATTTCAGATTATAAGTAAATAGTGGAAGATCGGAAGCTGAGCATTTTGTGCGGATGTCAAATAGGACGTACACAATATGTATAAAAAAATATATTAAAAAACAAGATGAACACTCACCAGGGTCTCAGAACGCGTTAACACTCCACCAAAGCAGTGCACTTACACCAATACTGATATTCTCTCATATTGTTTGTTACACACGCCGTCGCTTGCCTCCAACCACCAAGCTGCGGACTTTACCAAACTTATGCACGCCTAGTACCCTAGTACTTTAGCACCTCTTGTTGCGACCTCAAATCCCTTTAAAAACCTCTATAAATAAAATTGTTTTTGTTTTTTTTTTTTAAAACGAACAATTATGTTATGCTGACTTGATCATCAAGTATCATCAAGTCAATCAACACCGTCACGGAGTAAAATTGTTCAAATTGTTCAACAGGTTGAAGATTTCGGACTACTATTTCCATACTGCTCAACTGTTTGAAAAGTTGAAACAATTGGAGTAAAGTTGCTCAAACTGAAGCGTTGGTTCAACATTTGGACTACTCTTTCCATACTGCTCAACTATTTAAAAAGTTGAGATAATTGGAGTAAAATTGTCCAAAATGTACAACAGGTTCAATATTTTGAACTATTATTTCCATAAGGCAAAATCGTCCAAACTGTTCAACAGTTGAACATTTTGGAACAGACAGTTTTGGTGTGACTTTAAGCATTGGCAGTGCTTTTATTATCATGCATCAATATACTTTTATAAACATAGATACTAAAGCAAAAGCGAGAAGTTGAGGCCACAACGGATAAAAATGCGATTCAAGAGTAAGAAAGAGCTTCTTTCATGTGTTCCCATTACAATGACAGTAGGTATAGATACTTACGCCTTTTGGTTATATACTGATGGGATTCCAATGGCACAACTAAACAGACACCCAGCCAGTAAAAGGGCGCTTAAGACCTCATTCCATGAACGTACCTCTTTCTCCAAGCTTACATACAAGCTTAATTATAACATAAGTTGTTACCAACGTAATAACAACGTAGGTCAAAATGTGTGCAACGTAAGTAAGTTTAGAGATAGAGTGTAAGTAGTTAAAAAGTAAGCACAAATTGGTTCCTTCTACGACACACTAAGCGTTGTTCCACCTTTTCCTGCCACGTTTACAGATTTCTGTCACCTGTAGTTTTCATGCATTGTCCAAAGCAGATCATAATGTAGAATATATGCAGGGGCACGGGCATTGTTGACCAAAATGCTGTGATGAAATATTCAAGGTTTCATTTTGTTGATAGGCATGATGACGGTATCGGAAAACCAGTGGAATTTTGATTCAAAATTGAAATACGTAAGAAGAAATTTGAAAAATCTGTGGAAAAATTAAAAAGCGAAGTTAGATTTTTGCTAATTTAACAAAGAAAAAAATAGAAAATATGAAAAAGAAAATACACTCGGTAAACGTGTATATAAGTCACAGATGTGCCGTCACACGCAGAAACCACCCACATTTTCGTCCAGAAATAAACTTTTTTTAAACGTTAGTTATAGTTATAGTACATTATAAAATAATTTCACGAAACCGGTCATCACGCCTAAGACGTTTAGATATTCCTTTTTAGCAAACTCTGTGTGCTCGATTAGAATCAGAATAGGCTATGGAGAGACACGACAAACCCATAAAACTATTGGTTTACTTTCCCATCCTTGAACATCTTCTATCCACAGCTACTTTAGTTCATTATGCTCTACCCTTCAATATTAATAAGTATACATGACGAAGCTTGAGTAGTGCTTACTGTGAAGAAACTTTTCAACGTATGTGTCCCCCAAGTCCATGATCGTTTCCCATATATTTGACAGACTAACGTATACAGTTAATAAAGCTATGTTAGGAGGCAAGGTAAGGATGATTGTGCTAGGTATCTGGTACATCTTGTGAAGGAAAGTTACACTAAATGTGTGTGTGTTCTTATGTCTAACATTCGAGAGTTTTCTCCTGCATATATTATTATAAATACGTACATGTTTTGTTTAGGTCTTACAGGGTGTTTAACCGCAAATCAGCTGATTTTGAACCACGTTGTGGTTGGTCGAAGGCGGCACGATACGCCTGGCGACAGATTCTTAACTTGCGGATGGTAAAGAACCAAGCACCAAGCTGTGCTAAAATTATTGCAGGATTCGAACCTACGAAATGAGCTATTTGTGTATTAATTAATACGTACCTAAACATATAGGTACCTATAATATAAATCAAGATGCCTTACGGTCGCCACGCCGTTTATCAGTAAAACGTAGCAAACTTCTGCAAAATACTTACTTAAATATACACCAGTATTTCCTTTCTCCCAGCCACCCAGAAGACATGATCAACAAAATGTTAGTAAACAAATAGGGACAATACTTGAAAGTATAAGCGCTGTATGTTAGTTATACCCTTCCTTCACAAATAACTGTCTCATGTTACAATTCATTATAAAGAACGAGATACGTATAGCACAACCACAAACCAGAGAAAACTCGCAATGTTATTCTAACACGTAAATTACTGATTTATTTATACTTAGCACTAGAAATAACCAACTAAATAATTATAAAATTACTATAGATCTAACGAGACAATAGAAACTGATTTTAACTCGATATAGATACTAAATATCATAAGATAAAGAACTTCATTTAAATGATTTAGAAGATTTATCAACGATATAACAGTGTTGCGCCTTTTTCGACATTATTGTTGTAGATAAATTATTCTGTAAACTTATTAGAAAGGCGTAAAATGCTCAACACATTTGTTGGTCCTTCGAGTTTTATTGTGACCCCAAAAATTAACGCATAAAACGATAAAACGTACAATGTCCTCACACCACATCCCCCAGTCACTAATATACACTGAGTTCCTCGTATTTCAATAAAATTTAGCACGCGATCGATTGTACTCCGTAGTTTTTCAGTATAAAGTCTCGACGTCCGCTGTTTAGAATAAACTGTCAAATATTCAAGGGATCGAAAACAGGAAATAACAGTATTAGAATTATGACAGTTTGTTTTAAAATTACTTATATATAGTTATATTTATGTAATGACATTCATTTATGATTAATATTATTCTATAAATCTTATATGACTTTAACAGACCATGAACAGTTCTGACTAATTTTGTCAAGAAATTCTGTAGAAGTAAAACACAGATCAAAATCAAAATCAAAATCAAAAACTTTTTTATTTAATAGGATACATTGTGATCACTTTAAATCAAATAATGTGGTCTGTGTTAAATTGTACTTGCCTTTCCGGGAAAGTGTACTTGATAACGTCGAAAAAGATTCTTCATAATATATCATTATATAACATTTCACGTAGCCGTTATACTAGAAGCCTGCTTTCAATTAACAACAAAAACCACACATAAAAATGAGCCTCGGCATGCACCTTATTGAAATACCCGTTTTATACCGTCAATTTTGAAATGAAACATTTAATATAAAAGCTCAAACAAAGCTTCAGAAGAGCATAGAATAAAAAGCTGTGTATAAAGAAGAATAGCTTTATTAATGACTGGAGGAAATTATAACCGCTTACCAATACTTTCCTTTTCGTGATACTTTGAAAAACAAAAGCGCTTTCGATGTATTTTAACGGCATCAAAGCGGTTCCCTCTATTTCCCAAAAAATCTTTAGGTATGGCTAGTTTACTTGAAGCATTGGAAATAAATATATTTTAAGAAACATCCAAACAGCATTTCAAACAATATAAAGTACCAGTACGAAGCTAAGGTCAAAATATCCGTGAACAAAATTATAAACGTACAGTTTCTTAAAAACGTGGTAGATATCCGACCGCGATGTGCTGTGGAAAAAGTCAGTGGGCAAAGGTTTACCAACCGGTTTATTGTACCAACCGGCGAAATGTGGTGACGAACCATGCATCCAAGACGTATGCCTATGGCAGCACATGCTACAATGGTAATTCATATTATAATACCCATTTTAACGATGGGATTTACGTTATTAACTGTGAAATTGATTAAATACCAAGTTACTTAGTATGTACGGGGTTTTAGACACGTTTTACTTTTGAAATTAAAGCATTTGATTTTTTGGTGGCTTTTTATTTATTTTTGTCTTTAGCCAGTGACAAGTGCTAAAGAAGTCGCCAATAATTTTTGACAGTTCAATGCTAACTGTCAAGAATACGCAATGTGAAAAATCCCGTAGCATTTCAGTAAGGTGAACGTTTTTTAATACAGTTTACGCATAAATATCGTACCAAAACTTACCGATTATTTTACGCGCATGCACATTTTCCAAAACACACCCCCGTACGGATACACCAAAATACAACAGTATTAATTCCATAATGAACACAGTAAATGCATTTGAAGTAAGTTACAAAGAATATCGAAGCATCGAACAAGCTTACATCTGCAACTATTTACCTCTCAGGCACTCTAAATTTATGCTTAGTGAAAAAAAGAAGTTTCATCACCAGCTTCAAACAGTTAATAAATCAACAAATGTTTAATTAGCGCATTACGGGTAGGTATGTAAAAGTGGCTTACTTATTTATATTTAAATCACATTATTGCCATTAAACTCTTTCATACCATACGTAATGCCATAATTAAATATTGCCCTAGATTTTCAGTTTTTGCAATATATTCCTTCACAATACTGCAAGAAAAACAATTAATGTTTAGAATTTGACAGAACAAAGATTAGCCATTACACCGTGTTTTTGTGACTGAAGCCCCCATAAACCAATTTTGTGAAATATTGAGACAATGGCAACACCATAAAACAATGACGTTAACTTAATTATAAATATATCCATTATACAGATCACCCAATTTTAAACACATATTTCCAAAACTATATAATTGTTCGTATAATTAACGCGATATCCACAGCAATTTCGGAAATATATGAAGAAAATTGTATATTAAAATCGACATTGACTACACTATGTGGTGTGAGGTATATAATAACGATGACGTTAAGCTAGGTGGATTATATTATATGCGTTACTGTTAGGTGATAATATAGTATAATCAGAATGAAATGGGTCTGGATAGGACAGGATGGAGAGGGATGTTTAGAAACGTACGCTAACAAAACAGTTCAAGAAAAAAAGTTAACCGTAACTTAAATTGTGCAAAAATGCACACAAAAACAACACACTAAACACTTACCCATAAAAAAATGTGTATAAACTAATCGCAAAAAGTGCATTGTACTCGAAAACAAACAAAAAACCTTAAGTAATGATTTTTTAAAGTACGTCATAAGTACTCGTTTTCGTCAGACTTGTATTCAGCCTTCGAAAAATTGGCAAAAAGCACTGTCTTTCTACTTGGAATGTCTATGGTTGATAATCACAACGTTAAAAATCATCTTAAGTACCTAAAAAACGTAATATCTAAAAAAAATAGCTACATTTTAACAACCTCTGGTAAAGACCCAGCGTCGATCTAAACGAAATAGATAGATTTAATTTATCTCAAACTTCATAACTCCGCGTATATCAAGAAACAATTTTTCATTATTTAATATTGTAGGTATAGACTATAGACTTCTAAAATGGCATACTCACAGTGCAATAAATGAAAAAATAAATGTTGTGAGACAACAAATTACAACGTAAGTAGGCGTGTTGTGGCTTGACTTACGTTGTAATTTGCCGACTAATAACAAATTGTTGTCAGGTTGTAGTATGATGTGAAGCAACAAATTACAACGTAGGCGTGTTATGGCTTGAATTACGTTGTAATTTCCTGACTTACAACAAATTGGTAGTAACATTGCACTGTCAGTAGGTTATTTTAGTTATCTGTCTACTTCAACTCTTTTGTTTTTCCTCTGTTGACCGCTGGGTCCTATCGTAACCTAAACCTAGTTGTGCCAGATCTCCAATTCTCCAAAGTTAATTATTTATCTGGTATTAATTATAGGACTCAATATTCTGGACGTGTTTGTTAAACCAAAAATCCATACAAATAGTGATTTTCATCAGCCTATCTCCAGAGATATTTACAAAAACTTTCCTGTAATCAAATGAATTATTAATTATACAGTTACAGGAAATGGTTTCATTTATTGAAAACAAACGTATTTCTGAAAATTGAGCACTGTAACTAATCCGTCTCATTATATTTGTAAAGCAAAATAGCAAACTGTTAAAAATCAAATATCGCATTACTGCAGATTTTTGAGTCTGTTTCCTATTGGATTTTGTATATTTTGGAGTTATTGGGATCGGGCCCTAATTAAGAAAAAAAATATTAATGAGAGTTTAACAAACTTTAAAGTCAGTAATAAATTCAACAAAGCTCTTAACTTAATAAATGGAGCTGCATAAAAGTAGATGCCTTTAAAATTGATACAATAATTAACAACAATTACCTAAACCCTAATGATTTAAGTTTTTTAATTCTTATTAAATTCATTCATTTTAAGAATGTTAAGCACTCGACCAAGGCACGTTATGGTTTTTTAACCTTATTGTCATTTATTTATACCCTGTTAAAAAATTTCTACTGCTAAATCAGCAGATACGATTTTTTAATTATTTTTTTGCATTTCTTCCGATTTTTTTGTGCTTACTCTTTTGTTATCAATTTTATTTATTTCTTAGTCTAAATTACTGTCGCGTATTTAATTTAAAAGATTTAATTGCCCATCATCGGTTTTCCCTTTGAGTTTAGTTTCAAAAACTTTAAACAAACATGGGATGACCTCGAGACTTTTGCCTACTTTATTTTTTTAGAGTAGCAACAAGATAGCGTTTAATCACAAGTCAAGCTATATCTGGATTGGGAACTGACTCTCAAGAGTCTGCCAGAACACACCGATTGGCGACAGATTTAGGTAGCCAGGTGAGCACTAGATAATTCCCTACCACCAAGCTATATCTTCATTACGATATTTAAACGAAAAAAGCTTTATAGTAACATTCTGGGCATAATTATAAGAAAATTGAGGCTTGATAACGATATGAAAGTTACAGTACTCGTTTAAAAGTGGCCTCATGAAACTTAAAGAAATATGACCACAAATATACGTACAGATTTTTTTGTATTGCAGTAGGTAACAAGTTTGGGTTAAAATCTAAGCTGTACCATAAAAAAAAGAGTAAAGAGAAAAAAAAATAAAGAGAAAAGAGTAGTAGTTCAGCTTCATACAAATCGGCCGCCGCCGGTTTGAATGTGTGCAAGAGTAGCGGCGCCGTGTACGCACGCACTTTTCACGCACACAATCACAAACTAACGGGGCCATGCACTCAGTACGGAACGCGCCGCCTATGCATCACCGCAAGAGTAGGCAATTAACTCGTCGAGCGGCCTTAGCTAACCTACTGTTCTTACTTTACTGTGGCTACCGTTGAAAGTTGAGCAAATTTCAGTGAGTCCTAAACACCGTGGTAATACGGATAGGTCGGGAACATCGACAAGGTCGGGAATGGTGACGTCATCGAGGCCATTGACCCGGGAAGCGCGGCGGACAAAGCCGAGCCATACCCCGCCGGCAGCGCAGTAGGCATTGCCCCCGGCAGGGCATTAGCATACGACAGCATCGGACTCGTGTTGGCGTACGAAAATATCGGAGCCGAACCTCCATACGAGAACATTGGAAGAGACATAGGCGTCATTTGAGGCGGCACGGTATACTGCCGCTTAGCCGGCGACGCCTCCGCTTGAGCGAAAGCGCGGTCGTACGATCTCTTTGTGGGCATCACGGTTTGCAAATGGGGCAGTTGGTATTGGGGGGCTTGGGAGCGGATCTGAGCGTACGCTGGTAACATCGGGAGCATCGGGGGTCTCAGGGAAGCGAGGAGCAGGTTGTCGTGTTGTCGCGCTAGCAGGCTCTGGTGCGCTATGTGCTGGGCCAGCAGGCGGGGCGTGGGCGCCGCGGGGGGCGGGGGACTCATCAACGTACCGGGGGAGAGCACCTTGGGAGACGTGGCCGGGGTCACGCCGCCTGTCAGCACCAGGTTCATGTCCTCGCCTGAGCACTGGAACACCTGGAAAGCAGTTGTTTGTGTCGGAGCATCGGGGTGATATGAAAAGAAGCGGAAAATCGTCGGGGCCTCGGTATCTCTGGGACTTTAAATAGTCAGCTGCCTTCTCCACCAGATGCTCGTGGTGCCACCAGACTGTTTAAAGGTTCGTATGGCTATAACTACAGACATTGAGCGTGCCGGACATTGCACGGTACTTGGGTGTCCCATCTATGGCTTAACAACATAATATGTGCGGATTTGCCATTGCTCCAAAAACATCGTGAGGAAACCGGCATGTCCAAGAACTACAACATTCAAGGGCATGCGACATCTACCAACCCGCACTGGGTCAGCGTGGTAGATTACGGCCCATACTCTGTCTCTGAGAGAAGGCCAGAATCCTAGCAGTGGGAACGTAAAAGGCTGATGATGTCAAATGGGGGTTGGAACGACACTTACTTCGATATACCGCTGCTTCTTCCCAAAGGTCATGTATCGGTGGTGTTTCTGCTGCGCACAGAGGAAGGCTGAAGCCTCGCTGTCCATCTGTATGAACGCCTCGCCGCTGGGGTGGCCCTGCGCGTTGTACACCATGTGCACGCCTTGCACTACTATGTTCTTGGCGAACTCGTCCAGGAATGTCAGGATGTGTTCCACCTAGAAGAGGGTGGCTTAACATTAACGCGGTAAACGCACAAAATGATATGAGCTTACTTGAAGTCCTGAGTAGGAAGAAGTATTCTAGATTTACATCGCGTTTGACTCCAAGTCAGCTGATGGCTAATCTTTACTAATTAATAAAGAGAAAAAATTAGATTGTTTGTTTTTCCGGATAAATTTAAAACTATTGAACCAATCTTGAGTAAAATTGGGGTGGCGACAGTTTGAACCCTGGGGAGGGACATAGGATACTTTTTATCGCAATAAACTATAGTCTGCGAGAGTAAAACTAGGGGGGAATAGCTAATGTATATTGTATAGTCAATCTATAGGAAAATTAAACGTTAGGTTCAATTTTTAAAGAGTAACAACTGCCGACTCTCCAAAAATTAGTCAAGGTAACATAAAATGCCAATCCCGGCGCACGAAAGGCATTTTTAAGAAAAATATTAGTTCATCTGCCTCCTTAGACAAACCTTGCAGTTGCAAACTTTTAACAACTTTACTTTGGTAAACATAAGTTTTTGGTACTAATACTTTCTCTGAGATACATGGACTCGTCATGGTAGTCCAGAGTCCCAGCAGTGGGAACGTAATAGGCTGATGATGACGATGACGAGTGGTACCAACTACCAGCAGTAGTCGCTCAGCTGCATTAAGTTTCCTTACCTGAGCCTCGTAAGGCAAGCCCCTGAGCCTCACGCAGTCCTTGGCGGTGCCAGAGGTGATGACATGTTGGGGTACGAGGGCTACCGGCAGCAGACCCTCGGCCGGCGCCTGCGCGGCGGCAGGAGTGCTGCTCTGGCTAGTCCTAGTCTCCAAGGACCGGTTTAGGACCTGAGGAGATATTGGAAACTAGAAACATAAAAAGATACATCTGGGGTTCCCAAATTCATTTTGTCTACTGCCCACTTTGAGAATAAATTATTTTTAGCGCTCCCATGAAGCCTCTACACAACTCTCGTTTTTTTCTGGGTCTCTTACCGCCCCTCTTTAGGCCTGTAGCACCCGCAAGGGGGCGTTATCGCCTCTTTGGGTAATGCTGGTATACATGGAAGTGAAAATTACAAGAACCGAAATAAGATTGTAACTGGTGTCGATGCTGTTGTGCATTTTCTAAGGATGGTGCTTTAGAATGACGTTCAAGTGTAGATCAATACTTGAGTAGCGATTGAGTGACACGTTGTATGAAATGACAGACTCAAATCTGTCCTTAGAGACCGCGCACACAGAGAGCGGTCAGGAGTTTAGAGTTCCGAGTTCCGAGTTCGGCGCTCATTAGAATATACTGAGTCTATAACAACAACGCACACAGCGGGCAGACTGACCGCGGCGGTCAAAGCGGAACGAAGAATTTGCACGCCGCTTGTGTGCGTTGGAACTCTTGGGCGGTCAACGGTCACTAGAACGCAGAACTCTGATCGCTCTCTGTGTGCGCGGTCTCTTAAGTAGAGATTGATTACTGATTGAGCGTCATTCTAGAATACCAGCCTTAGATTCTTAATGATGTTTTCGCTCCCGTTTTGTTCGATTTCAAAACCACACAAGGTCAGGGGCAGGGGTCACCAACATGCGCGTCACAAGATGGTGTTGACAGCTATTATAGACAAACAACACGTCACGGAACTTGCAAACGTTGGGAGTAGACAGTCATTACTGCTATCTAATATCTAATTAATGTGTTATTCATAAATAGTTAGTATGTATTGATAAATCACTCGAAATAGTCGAAGTAAATGTTTAATGTTCTGACCATTGGAGTATTATATGAGACAAATGGCCATTCCCAGTAGTCCACAGTAGAACTGGTAAGATATCTAAGGTTTTTTAATGGGCTTACTGGTAAGATCACTGGAAATTTTCTTCCCAATGAACTTACTGGTAAGATCACTGGAAGTTTTCTTCTCAATGAACTTACTGGTACGATCACTAGAAGTTTTCTTCCCAATGGACATACTGGTAAGATCACTGGAAGTTTTCTTCCCAATGAACTTACTGGTAAGATCACTGGAAGTTTTCTTCCCAATGAACTTACTGGTAAGATCACTGGAAGTTTTCTTCCCAAAGAACTTACTGGTAAGATCACTGGAAGTTTTCTTCCCAGTGAACTTACTGGTAAGATCACTGGAAGTTTTCTTCCCAAAGGACTTACTGGTAAGATCACTGGAAGTTTTCTTCCCAATGGACTTACTGATAAGATCACTGGAAGTTTTCTTTCCAAAGGACTTACTGGTAAGATCACTGAAAAATTTATTCCTTTACTAGTATGGCCAATGCAGTTGGAAGTAATTTATTAATTTTATATGCATTAGGCAAGACCACTAGGAAAGGAAGTTATCATAAAATAGTATACTAAAACTTAGTTTAAAAAAAACATTTATAAGCAAATCATGAAACATTGACAAACAATGTAACACAAAAATGTAGCAATAAAATTTCAAAACTCTACTTCGCAAACTGTGCATGCAAAATTATAAAATCACTACATTGCATGCTTAGGTATTTGACTTACCGGACGGGCACAAGGGCACGCTTGGAACATAAAAGTAACATGTAGCTTATTTCAATAATAAACATATCATATTATTAAGTTATTGTTTGCGCAAATTATGACGAGTCAGCAAGGGCGTAGTCAGTAAAAGGGCCAGGGGGAGAGATGATACATAGAAGATATGAATATCCTACTAATATCATAAATGCGAAAGTGTGTGTGTGTGTGTAATGTTTGTTACCACGTATCACCGTAACGACTAAACCGATTTTGATGAAATTTGGAATGGAGATAGCTTATGCTTTGGATTACACATAGGCTTATTATCCCAGAAAAAGTTTCCTGTTGGATAACGGGAAGACGCGGGTGAAACCGTGAGGCGCAACTAATAGGTAAAATAAATTAAGAAATCTGTCGCCAAGAATCTATCGGTGCATTCCGGCAACCTAACTTGAGTGCCGGTTCAATCATATCGTCATTTAACTTAAGGTGATTTGTGGTCAAACGCTACTCTGTACAAAAAAAAATGCAGTTTTAATCGTTTACTACAAGAAAAGTATGTGAAATTAAAACAATCTTGGGTTTTTTAATTTTGAATCGTGTTCACATTCGACGTGCACGCGCATAGGTATGCGTAGCAGATTGCTTTGCGCGGGAATAATAATTATAAATCGGACAATAAGTGACTTGGTATTAGATTGAATTTTTTCCGAGTCTCTCTCTATATGGGGGCAGTTACCCCTGTTGCCCCTCCCTCCTTGGTGACGCCCACGCCCTTGCGAGTATCAAGTTACTAGACACTCGCATTGTAGTATCTAGGTTACTAATAGTAATAGCACAATTGAAAAAAATGCATGATTTCGTTCTTTTTTATGATTTCTATAAGGTTTTGTGTACCTATGTTCTTTTTATTTTGTTTTTTTTCACATGTTACTAAGTTGTCTGTGTTATTTTTTAAGTTATTGCAGAATAGCGTTTGACAAGAAGTCACCTGATGTTAAGTGACGATGTGGTCGAATGTAGCGCCACGCTACACCTGGATTGGGAACTGGCTCTCAAGTGAGGCTGCCGGAACACATTGATAGGTGCTTGGCATCAGAGTTTTGACTGTGATAATGATTTCATTTTATGTAGGTAAACGCACTGAAAAAATGTACTTCCTATTTACTTATTTATTGCATTATGTAAATTGACCAGTTAGGATATTCCAAAAAGAAATAAAAACATAAATATCAAGTGTTTCTTCAGTTTGTAAATATTATGAAATATTTACTGTAAGCAATGGTCAGTACCGAGGCAACACAGATCTATAGAAGAATCAAAGTCCTGACTGACTGATATCAATGCACAGCCTAAACCGCTGGTCATAGAAACGTGAAATTTGGTATGTTTGTCTTGATGCATAGGGGTGTACTAAGAAAGGATTATTTGCAATTCAACCCCTAAGGGGATAAAAATGGGAAACTGCGTGAAACCGCGGGGAATAGCTAGTAGGGCTATAAAAACGTGTAATTCGTAGCAAGAGTGCATTGTTCTAGACCGCAGTAAACCGCGGCAGTTGCCAATCGCGCTGTAAAAGTTTTAGTGTTATCGATAACATTATATTTCCTTTTATGCTCGTTCGCTTCAAGATTGGTATTTCATACTTGAAACGTGGTAGGTACATATTTTCACTCATATATTGAACAAGCCATCGCTCAAAACGGTGAAGGAAAACATCGTGAGGAAACCGGCATGCCCAAGAACTGCAACATTTTCAAGGGCATGTGACATCTACCAACCCGCACTGGGCCAGCGTGGTAGATTATAGCCCATACTCTCTCTCTGAGAGAAGGCCAGAGTCCCAGCAGTGGGAACGTGGAAGGCTGATAATGATTGAACAAGCAATCCGCCCCGCGGCCTCGAGAACGCTGACAACTCCAATTAATCCCTATAGGGGATGGATTTTCCAAAACCATTAAAGACCTATCTATCCACGGATTTCCGTACTAGAGATAGAAATTTGACATAAGCTCCATTGAAGTAATGTCAAAAATCCATCTCTAATAGTAAAGCAAAATGTGTATAGATAGGTTATTAATCGTTCTTGAAAATAATACTATTGCAAACCTCAAGGTGGGACGATAGTGACAATAGTGTGTGTATGTGTGCGTGAGTTTGTGTTAATACACCTCTCACACAGTTGAAAAAACAGCCTTTAAGTAGTTTATTTTTACACCTTTGCAATCCCCTTTCATACGTCCAAACAGCCAACCTATAAGAAGGGTCACATTATCACATACCTGCTGCACCTCCGCCGTGGTCGACCTGAAGAGCTCGATGTACCGCGCTCCAATAAGCTTCCTATGCCTGCTCAGGGCTTTGGAGGCGTCTTCCTCCTTTGAGAAAAGCACGAACGCGTCGCCAGTGGCGCGGCCGTCGGCTCTTCGCACGAACAGCACGCCTTCCGCTCCATCAAGGACCTGGACTGGCTCATCGCCGCTCGTGAAGAAATCGAGCTGGGGAGACGCAATAAGGCATAAGAGATTTAAAGCTAAGGAAATCGGGTGTGGAAACATCAAAAAAGGCATTAGTCAAACTATATTTACTGCTAGCTGTTTCACCCGCATGAACTACAGTTTATCGCGATAAAAAGTATGCTATGAACTTCCAAAGGGTTCAAATGTCTGAAACAAAAGAACCCTAAGTTACTCCTTATAACATTAGCTATCTGCGAGTGTAAGTCCCGTCAAAATCGGTCCAGCCATTTCAGAGATTAGTCGGAACAAACAGACAAAGCTGTTAATTGACAATTACAAACAGACACTTCAATTTTATTTATTTGTATGTATAGAGGAGGAGAGGCTGAATGAAGCGATGACCGCTGGTAGGGGAGAGTGGAAGAAGAATACATGCTGCGCCGACCCCAAATAGATGGGACCAGGGCAAGAAGTATGTATAGATGTATAGATTTCGATTTCTGCAAACCGACAAGTCTTAAATTTCGCTTAGGAGTTTGTTGAAGAAACGTCTCTGAAGGAGTTGCTTACTTTATGGAGCAGTACAGCAATTTTATCTTTGTTCTTTCTCAAAAATTGTGATAATCACTTTTCATTGAACCTTGAAGCTATTAACATTATTGCGTATGGAAAAGTAGCTGGTAGAACCGCAGAGTGTTATGTTGTAGGTACTAAAGTGCCGAAAACAAAATTAATAAACAAAATTGCTTATCACAGGAAGCTGCATGTGACACTCAAAAAGACTATAAAGTTAAGCGTGACTCCATATCTGTAACCTGAGGGTCATCTTAGGGTCAGTGGCCATGATCTATTAAGATTATTTTTAATAAAATCTTATTAAAACAACAATAAATTTTATGACTTTCTGGTAAAAACGATAAAGGTAAGAAAAAAAATCGAGTGATTGTAACGAAGATGATAGAACATGTCCTATTTTAATATTATAACCGCTCGCTTGCCCGCAATTTGCTAGTACATAGATTAAAAAGATTAGTTTTTGTTCATGTTTGGTAAATAATGTTGATATTGGTGTCGATTCGGTTTTGTATTCTTTAAAACTAAACTAATTTTGACAGGTCTAAACGTAATGCTGTCCTTTTTTTACTTCGGTGGTAAGGAAGAGACAGCAAAACAATTAGACCTGTCAAACTTAGTTTAGTTTTAGAGAATGCAAAACCTAATCAACACCATTGATGACTTAATTTAATTAGGGCCAACTTCCAAAGCGTGAAACGGAATGGCAAATAAATTGTAGAGTGCGTTCAAAACATCCAAGTATCGTGTAAGTTAAAAAATGTCCTAAGAAACTACGAAGTTAAAAAATCAATATCTTTTTTTTCCACACTTTCTATAAAATATCGTTTATATAATCTTAATACACAAAAAATTTCAATTTTTATCGTACTTAAATCGTTCTCATACGACCTCGGGTCCGTTTTGGCCATTGTTCTTTAATGCGAAAGTAACTCTATCATTCTGTCTGTTATACGCTTTCACGCATAAACTACTGAACTGATTTAAATGAACACACCGATAGGTGCTTGCCGACAGATTCTTAACATGAGGATGGTAGCTAGCCAGGCGAGTACTAGAAAATACTCTACCACCAAGCTATGGTTTCATCGCGATGTTTTCCTTCACCGAAAGCTGAAGCTCATTGTAGGATTCGAACCCGTCCTACGGATCGCAAGCCGACGTCACTACCACTGAGCCTGTGAGCCAGCATTGCTATTCTGGCCCCATGAAAACCATCTGATCAAAAACTACCAAAACACGAACAGTTCTTTTAATTATTAAAAATAATCGGGGGACAATTTCACACAAATTGAACTAGCCCCAAATTAAGACTTTGATATGCATAGCTAGCTTACCACTTGCTGCGGAGTTGCGTCGTAAGGCAGGCCGCGCATGCGCACGATAACCTGTGCTCCTCGCGATAGGAAAGCGGCAGCCTCACACGTGGCGCCACCAGCTACCGACAGGAAATCCTCTCCACTTGCCCGGTAAACCTGCAGAATATAGAGAAAACATCAATGTATACCAACCACCCCTGCAGTCCTGGATTTATAAATAGGCCATGTAAGCCGCGGCCTAGGGGCGGCAGATTTCACAGGACGGTCACTTGATTTCAGACGATAAAAGTCAAACGTTCACTGGTTTTATCAAGGTTTTATATACTTTAAATAAATCTCTATAGAAGAAACTATATAGAAGAACATCAACTATGATGATATAATAGATGATTTTGCTATTAAAAAGTAACGTAAAAAATTGTAAATCTTGTTTCTTTTTCACACTCTTATCACAATATAAGGAAGGTATCTTACCTCGATGTACCGCGGGCCAATGTGGTGTTTATGCCGTTTGAGCGCCATGTCCCTGTGTTCTTGTGAAATGAAACGCACCAGCGCCTCACCGTTGCGTCTACCCTGTGGCGACAGGCACAGAGCTACACCACCCCTGGGGAAAACACGATGGTTAATAGTGGCCATCGATCGCATGTTCTTGGTGGAGACCGCGACTTGGCAAACATAGTGTAGGACGCCCTGGAGCGAAGACTTGCGCCGAGTGGCTGCCAGTGGTTATATGAGAGGAGGCAAAGACCGGGCTCTGTGGAGAAGCCTATGTCCAGTAGTTGACTGACACAGGCTAATGATCATGATGATGATGATAATGGATGACGTTTTTTTTAAAATCTGTGTAGAGTTTGCCACAAGTCACCTGATGTTAAGTGGCGATGTGGTGGTGCCATGCTAGTCATATGTGGGGGGATTTGAAGCTGGGAAGCAAGACATCGCAGGAGGACTAGTTCTTCAAACAAAGCATGAGAGTTAAGGAGTACCAACAGAGATAGAGCAATCTGAATTTGCGTTTTCTAATCTCACAAAAAGAAAATACTAGAAAATACGGTCACAACAGAACAGAAGAAAAAGTCGACTTATCATTGGAGGGGAATACCCTGCCAGCGAATCTGTTTCGTAATAAGAATAGGTATCTTCTAGGCAAGCATGCTCCATTATCGACTTCGTCATCTCTTACCATCAGATCAGACTGTAGTTAAAAGCTTAGGTACCTACCTCGATGATAAAAAACGGCAAAAAAATTCTCTTACTTGGCGACATTGAGTCCTCGGAAGAATTTGGCAATGTCCTGGTCAGAAGACTGCCACGGGAGGCCCCTCGCTCGCACTATGCAGTTGCCGTCTATTTCATCGTCTTTTGAGCTGTAACAATGGAAATTAAACAATGAAGAGCTGTTCTCAAGAAATATCGGAATAAACTTTGCGACGACCTGACTGTGGAATGGAGATGTGGACTACATAGCTCTGTCTCCTAACTAGGATTCCCTGTATCTAGGGTATCAGATACTACGCGGAATGGGGATCCACAACACCCAGACAAATGGATGCAACAATCAAAAAGGCATTTCATGGTCTTTTTTTCGTGTGAGCAAGTGACCCATTCTATTGTCGGTGATGTCAAGCTGTCCTAAGGCTTGGCTGGAAAATATTGGATATCGTCGGCTAGCTAACAACACCGCGCAAGTCGAATTTTGCAACTTTTCAGAAGAGACATAAAACTGTTTTATTTATATGTTTTTTAATGTAAATTGTTGACTTGTGTGTTAAAATTTTGTTAATTAACGGCTTGTATTTAGTAAAAATGCTTGGAACCGACTGGTTGATAGAAGCGCACGTCAAAACTGCATCTAATGACATTAAAATGTCAATACCACAAAATTTTGACTTATACTTGTGCGGTGTTGTCTGCTAGCTGACGATAATGGTTTTACCAATAATAATAATCAAGACACATAAAATTCCTAATTAATATAGTATCGAATCGAATGTACTGGAACTCATCAATGGCACCTATCGATCAAGATCACGACCTCATGAGATCAACCAACCGGTCGTGAATGGCAAAACACTATGTTTATATCATAAAATATATATTACTATGTTTACTTTTTACACATTTATATCTGACGAAATCACGATGCATCCACGATATTAGATTGCAGTAGGTACTTCTGGAATAATTGCCGTTTCCTATCTTATGAAGTGATTATGTTAATTAGTTGAAGTGAATAAGTTCGTAGGCTATTATTATGCTGCCCTAGTAACAGAAAACAAAGTAGGTTGGTAACTTAAGTAATCTGTACTATCAGTAGATAGTATTATATTTGTATTAATAAAGTAAAATAACAGAATAAATTACTAAATAATTAGAATATGTATGAATAATGAATAATTTACTACCTTTAATATATTAAAAAAAAACTATGTACCTATCAAAATAATCAATATATAACCTACCAGTTGGCAACGTTCCCAATATGCTGGCCTGTCAGCTGTATTTACTATACAGATGACAGTGACGACGCGATAGGCAGGTTCGTGAAGCGAGCAGCGGCAGCAACAACGCAAAGGATCGTGGACTACAACCTCGAGAATGCTATTAAACACCGAAACGAAAAAGTTGCTCAGGCACTCGCGAGATTGGAGACCGCGAGAACCACGGCTGGCAGTCCCCCTTAAACCTTCCTTTGACTTTCCCTCTTCTGCATGTATAATTGTAAAATGAAAATTGTAAAATGTATATAAGTCGTTATAAGTGTATATTTTAGCTCTCCCTTTCCTTCTCTATTCTAACCATCTTCTGTAAACAACTAAAGCAGTCATGCTCACGAAAGTGACTTTGCTTGCAGCGGCGTCGTGTGTCGGGTCGCCCTCTTCCCTCTAATATGGTCGAGGAGAGCGATGGCTGGCACATGCGTCAACTCGTGAACGGGTGCTGCTTGTGGGGTCTGGTCTGTTTTAGTTGTTATCCCGTAACTAATAATTGTTAAAATGTTTTTTCTGCATGTTTTAACTGTATAATGTTCATGTTTCCATATCCCAATGTGCACAACCTCTTAGTCTTAAATTAGCTTAGTATAATATAATTATATTTAAACGCGGAATAACTTAATTATATTATAAGAAAATGTGTTGACAAAAGTACGGGCCTCGAGCTTGTAGTGGAAAACTTGATCAAATAAAAAAAAAAAAAAAAAAAAAAAATATGCTGGCCGCATTGTCACGTTGAATGGCATTGCTTAGCCTTTGTGCAATATAAAGCCAGCCAGCATTTTGATCACAGAAAGCTAAGTAAGATATTTCAGCGTCTGACTGACTCTCATTTAACTTTTCTAACCGTTCTCTACTGATCAATTTCAATCAATGTTATTTTTTATTGAGTTAATTGTTTGTGTTTATAAAGGCAATAAATGGATATACAATTGGATAAAAAATTAAACTAAATACTAAAGCTAAACTATCTATATAAAACTAAACATCTACAAATAAAAAACCTGATTTAGGTCGCTGCCTGCAGGTAGAGTGCCCAAGAGACTGGCGACATTACCTCTTTGAATGGCTAGGCTGATTCGTTGACCGAGGTAAGCGCCAGCCCTTTGGTCACCCGTGGCGTCAACGAGGCGCTTAGCGAGCTCTTTTAAAAGTATAAGAGTGGCAGGACCCCACGGACCAAGAGTTTCAACCCCAAACGGAGCAAATATATATAGCCATCTCCAAGGGATGCTATATATTTGGATTGTAAATGGATTGTTATTATTATAAAAGTATGCGATAATATTAATAAATAGGTAAGGAACTAATGTTGTAAGAATTAGTGATAATATTTAGTTTTAATCTCTATTATCTTAGATTGTAAATGTTGTGTTATCTTTATGTAGGCTCTAATACGAAATTTTGTATTGATTGTCTCCTTGAAAATAATCTCGTCAACAAATTTCAACGAAATCCGTTCAGTAGTGTTTTCGTGAATGAGTAAAACAAAAAAAAAAAAATAATGCCCGCACAATCACATACATAGGCTCTGACCCCTAACTAGGTTTCCCTGTATCTAGGGTATCAGAAACTACGAGGATCGGGATCCACAACACCCAGACACAGAACAAATACTTGCGCTTTTTTTTCTTCAATGCACAAATATTTGTTTTGTAGCGGGAATCGAACCCGCGACCTCACGCTTCACAGTCGGCTATCCGCCCATTGCGCCACATCGGTCGTCAACAAGAAACAAACATCCATCCATACTCACAAACTTTCTTTAGGTAACTAGTTGCATCCCGCGGTTTCACCCGCGTCTTCCCGTTATCCCGCAGGAACCTTTTTCCGGGATAAAATGTAGCCTTTGTTTTAATCGAGTGTACCTATAAGCTATCTACATTCCAAACGCCGTATAAATCGGTTTAGAAGTTACGGTGATACGTGGTAACAAACATTCACACACACACACACACAAACTTTCGCATTTATAATATTAGTAGGACTAGTAAGTAGGACAGGAAGTAGGATAGGATAGTTCAAAATTTCGGTAAGCGTTTTTCACAGTGCTCAGGGGCGGCGCTAAGGTTAAATCCGGCTCCGAATGCCCTTGAATGTAACACGCAAACTGGCAACCCTAACTGTGATCTATTCTACAAATGTGGTGCCGGTGCTGTAACAAGCATTGTGCCAATGTTTTGATTCGCCGTACGTACCTACGTCCGTCGTCACACACAACCCACGCCGTCCATGGGATTGTTCACACTTATTATTTTGATATATCGACCTGTAGGTAGATGAATTGCTTGTGTACTTCCAAATATCGTAACTATAGGTAGCTATCAGTTTCAATGGAGTCCGCTCTATGGTTCAATAGTCAATAGTCAATTTTTATTTATTCAATAGGATACATTGTGATCACTTTAAAACGTCAAACTTAAAACTAGCTACGCCTGTTCCAACCTCCTTACGCCGGCAAAAAAACAGGCAAGAAACGCCCGGCAGGTAATGTTTTTGGCGCGATCACATTGACAATTTTATTCTTATTACTAATTGATTGAATTGTTTGTTCGTTTCGTCTTCTCTTCAAGTTTTTTATTAAACTGACAGGCATAGAATTTGTCTTAAAATTCTATGCTGACAGGGATTTTAGCCAACATTCGCGTTTGGAAATTGAGTTATGGGAGCAATGGTGGTCAAACGGTAACGCGTGCGACTTACAAGGCGCCGACACCGAGTTCGAATCCTCTCAGCCCCGCACCTATGACTTGATAAGTTATGTGCGGATTTGCCATCGCTCAAAACGGTGAAGGAAAACATCGTGAGGAAACCGGCATGTCCAAGAACTGCAACATTCAAGGGCATGCGACATCTACCAACCCGCACTGGGCCAGCGTGGTAGATTACGGCCCATACTCTCTCTCTGAGAGAAGGCCAGAGTCCCAGCAGTGGGAACGTAAAGGCTGATGATGATGAAAGGTTTGTGAAAGAAACGATCTACATAAAACCCGCGTGCTAACTTCTGTCCCCTAGTTGTTCTGTGGCCCGCGCGACTTGGTCCAAGGCTAGGGGGCTCAAGTTACTTCGCGTAACAGTAAACATAACGCGTTAGTTCCGCTGAAGCATGCTTTGGAGCCAGCTTGAGACTTGAGGCTAGGTTAGCGGGAATGGAAGAGGCCAGAAACAAAAATCTATGCCTAACGCCCTAAATTAATAATCGATCCTGATCGGATCCGGTTTTGGATCGATATGTCGTCATGTCATAATATGTCATTTTAGTACTAGGGATTGACATATTACTACTAAAATGACATATTATGACATGACATATCGATCCAAAACCGCGGATAACGGATCTGGATCGAATATTACTTTCGAGCGTTAATGCACAAATACAAATACCTACAAATTATTTATTAGTAATTTAACAAGTATTAATTGCAAATAATAAATTAACAAAAACAATAATAATTATAATAATATTCATCTATACTTCAGGTACTTTGAAAATGTCAATAAAATTGTATTCCGCTAGCCATTTTCGCAGGCGCGCTTTGAAAGCCCCGGTGGAGGGTGCACTACGAACGATGGCAGGGAGCCTGTTATATACAGCGGGGCCCATTATACACGTCTATATAGACGGAAAACAAACTGTGTGTAGCTATAAAGATACAAAACACACTTAAGTACGCCAGAACTCAACGAAATGGCAGGCACTTGAGACTGAGACTTGAACCCGTGAAGTGAACACAACCGTGAGTTTTTGATTGATAAGGTTAATAAATCAATAACTTTCTTACAAAGTAGCGCAGTGCATAGAGGTCTGCAAAGGTATCAGGCATCAGTCTGATTTGTAGAGAAATTTTGCGCATTCATCATAAATTCAACATAGATTCTATACCTGATTCCTCGGATTGTTATAACGGAATTAAATGCAATATTTCATCATCACCAGCATATTACATTTTCACTGGACTATGGCCTTCCCTCAGAGAGAGAGAGTATGAGCCGTAATCTACCACGCTTGCTCAGTGCGAGTTGATTGATGGTAGATGTCGCATGCCGATGAATGCTGTGGTTCTTGGACAAGGACATGCCGGTTTGATGTTTTCCTTCACCGTTTTGAGCGATGGCAATATCTATTGTAGCTTTATTACCTAACATGAGAGCTCAAATTGTTTTAATTACTAGCTTCAACAGTTTGATGCAATAAAAGTTATTCTACATCCTTCCCCAGGGTTCAAATTCAAACCATACCCATATCAAATTTTAATCCCAATCTTTTCAGCGGTTTAGGCGTGATAAGCTGATAAGGCAACAGACAGAGGGACAGCGAGAGTTACTTTCGCATTTAATAAATAATTAATTATTAAAAACCTCATTAGTGATCGCGTTCGCAACAATCACTGAAAGGAAGATAGATATAGCTACGATGCAAACGAAAATAAATTGCGTAATAAAATATACCTACTTAATTTCTTATGTTAAAACCATAATGTTTAACAAAGTCAAAAATAAAGTTGATTATATGAGATCAAAGATCACCGTGAATAATTTTACGGCGCGCAAGTAATTAATTTCAGTGGAGATAAACTCGTATCTTTTGGTTATGGCTTGAGAGGAAAGCTTTACTACTAAAATGACATATTATGACATGATATATCGATCCAAAACCGCGGATCAGGATCGATTATTAATTTCGAGCGTTAGTCTACCTAATATCAGATATAGTTTTGCAAAAGTAAGTTTATGGTAAGCTACAGTCATAATTCACATCATCAGGTGTCCGAATCCACAATCCGACCCTGTTGGTATCATATTAAAATGCTCGGTCGCATTTTTATAATTTTTGCCGAGGTTTTCATTAGGCATGCGAGGAATACTTGTTTTGCATAAGTATTGGAACAAAAAATGTGATATAAGCTTAAATTATGTACCTACTATTTATCTATCTATCTATATCAATGGTAATCGTTGGTTGGGTTTACGACTCAGCACTTCCTTGATTCTGAGGGCATGGCAAGCATTGGTCCCGGTTGTTTTCTTAAGATAGCAGCCTATATTGTCGTTAGCATAAATTGAGGTTGAGACCTTTGAGCGGTCTGAAAACTCGGACGTTGGTGCTAGCCGCTAGCCTATCTGCCAACTGAGCCCGCGTGGTGGATTATGGCCCATACTCTCTCTCTCTCTCTCTCTCTCTCTCTCTCCATGAGAGAAGGCCTGTCTTTGTGTCCCAGCAGTGAGAACGTAATAGAATGGCTGATGATGATGAAACTAGGTAGATAAAATATACATATGTACTTATTCAATGTTCTCCAGTCTCACGAAATCTTGAAGCTATAGGAAGACAAATACCATTTTCTAACGCGGTTTTATCATATTTTGTCGTTGGAAAATAACGATCATAACGATTTGATGTATAAACTGCGATGTTTTTAAAGTTGCATACGGATTCGGTCGGTTTTTCAAACTGTTTTGATTTGGCAAGGAAGCTAATGGAATGCTGAGTTTTCAGTTCAGCGTTTTAACCTAAACACTCTTGGCCGGAACTCGATACTAGGTGTTAATTTGGAGGGGCATTGAATGTCACCTTTGAGTGAAAGGACGAAGACCACTGGTAATTTCAAGAGACTAGGCTTTAGTGGATGTATTTACAAAAATCCTACTAAAAATGGATCCTACTTATATAGTATGGATTTATGGATGTTTGTTACTCTTTCACACAAAAACTACTGAACGGATTTCAGTGACATTTGGAATGGAGATACCTTATACCCTGGATTAACACAAAGGCTACTCTTTATCCGGAATAAAGATTCCTGCGGGATAACAGGAAGACGCGGAGCTTAGCTAGTGATAAATGAAAAACTGCAAAATTTCTTACTTGTAGACAGACCCATTGGTTTGGACTGCGCGTTGTCTACTAGTGCTGGAGTGAAATAAAGAAATAAATCTTTTGTAACTAAGCACCTACTTAGATAACATCGTCATTACAAATTTTTCTCTCTATCTTAGTCACTCAGTCCACAATCGTGCTCAAAGTTGAAAGCCAACTCATTAGTTACGGAACCTAAGCGTTCTGTCAAATACCAATAAAAAGGAATAACAAAGGAGTACCGCTCGTTATTCTAGAATTAGAAACAGCCAAGCAAATTATCGTCATCCCTGCACAAACTAATTATCATAAGCTATCGTCGCTCACCTTCTTATCTTCAAGTTGCTGCCGAAGACCGATAAAGCGTATATAGAACCGAGAGTCCCGAAAGCACTTATCACTAGTCAAACACTTGCCAGTCCCGGATGGCTTATCGCCTTTTTTATTACACCAACTCGAAAAACATGAAATGGAAGATAAGGGTTTTTTTTGGTAAGGAATAAACCTTCGTGCTGAGACGTCCGTTACCCGCAACTTGAGTCGACGGAATGCGGGGTGTAGTGGAGTGACGCGGTGACAATCGCTGCGCCTGCGCCGACTTCGTTGATATCGCCAAGAAACAATGCTTAGGTTGTTATGATTTGGTTCGGTGCGATTTGGTTGGCAGTTTCTTATGCATTTGGAAAGGATTGACAAAAAGGCACGGTCTTTAAAACTGGAAGGAGGTGGTCAGGATCCTGGATTCTGGTTCTTAAGATAAATAATAGTTTACCTTTCCACTTGGCAACGAATTTTTCAGTGGCTTTGCCATTTCTTAGATAAATTTGACTGCAAAATTATACTGCCTATTTTATTTGTTACTAGCAGCGCGGTTTCACCCGCTTGGACTACACTCTCAGATATAACTCAACAATCGCGATAAAAAGTTACGAATTAGACTGACTGTCCGCTCGAGGTTTGACCATAACATAAGTAGGTATTTAATCTGTGGTTTGACCCTAAGCAAGGTCTTGGAAGTTGTCTTGTGGATAAGAATTTTAAACGGAAATTTATTACGTGTATTCTAATTTCATTAACACATACATGTGACGGCATACCTTTATGATACCTACTTACATATAGGTAGACATATTACCTACCAAGACCTAATGACCGCTTCCTGTTATACCTACTCGTATTTCCGTCATATACAAAGTTATTTGCGAGTGAGTGTGCATGTTTGTCACTTAATTCTTCACGCTGAAACGGCTTAACCGATTTGAGTGACATTTGGAATTGAGATAGCATATACTCTGGACGAAGACAGATGTGAGAATGAGAGGAACATCCATGTAGCAAAAATTCAAAAAATTCAAAACTAAAAATTCAATCATTTTTTAAAACACTTTTATTATTCAATAGGATACATTGTGATCACATTAAAACGTCAAAGATGAGAATGTTGAGATTGAAGTGTGGAGTGACGAGAATGGATTAGAGGAGGTATGAAAGTAGTAACAGTGACAGATAAGTTGAAAGGGAATCGCTTGGCTTGGCATGAATATGTTATGAGAAGGGATGATAGTCATATTACCAAAATAGTGATGAATATGATGGATGGAAGGGAAGAGGAAGACCAAAGAAAAGATGGATGGATTGTGTGAGGGTTGATATGAATGAAAGGGGAGTGAGTGAAGCGCCGACCCCAAATAGATGGGACCAGGGCAAGAAGTAGAAGATACTCTGGACGTAGACATAGGCTACTTTTATGCCAAAAAAGCTCGTGTCATCAATATTAGAATTTGGTTTTTAAACAGAATAATCACAATGCATTTGTTTTTATTTACGTTCTTGATATTTCGGCACTGTTGCAAGAGCCATGATCACGAAGATACCACCTACTCTTCGTTCTTCATTCAATAAAGTACATGGTAAATATGCTCTAGGTAGTTTAAGACTATGAAAATTACAAATACCTAACTAGAATTAGAAAAGATCACTTCATGAACTGACCACGTCTTGATTTTACCACTTCTTAAAATGACCACTTCTAGAATTGACCACTACTTGAATTGACCAATTATCCCGTTTTAAAACCATTTTTTTTTTGTAAGTAGGTAAGTAGTATCACAAAATACTTTTTTGCAGTCATTAGCATTCCTTGGACTCGAACCAGGCTGTTAGACAACGCGCTCGTCATGTTGTGAACACGTGTTTGAAAAATAATACCAAAGTGCAATTTGTAAACGTGATCTTTTGTGACTTTGGTTTATTTTATATTCATTTCTTAGAACTAGAGATTTTGATAAAAACTTCTCGTGCAATTCGTTTTTTCAGACAAGCGCTTACTATCAATCGATCGACCTGCTCGTCCGTCATTATCATCATCATCATCAGCCGGAAGAAGTCCACTGCTGAACAGAGGCCTCCCCCTTTGAACGCCACCATGAACGGCTATTAGCCATTTGCACCCATCGGCTCCCTGCGACTTACAATGTCGTCGGTCCACCGGGGCCTACCTACAGAACGTCTTCCGGTTCGTGGTCGGCACTCGAGAACCTTTCTTCCCCATCGGTTATCGGCTCGTCAAGCGATTTGGCCTGCCCAATGCCCATTGCCACTTCAACTTGCTCGCCCCGTCACGATTTGTATATAAATACGATTTACTGTCATCGTACTAAGTATATCCTACTTCCTACTAATATTATAAACGTGAAAGTTTGTGAGTATGGAGAACAGATCTGAATGAAATTTGGAATGCAGATAGCTTATACCCTGGATTAACACATAGGCTACTTTTTATCCCGGAAAAAAGTTCCTGCGGGATAACGGGAAGATGCGGGTGAAACCGCGGGCGCAACTAGTATCATAATTAATAATCGATCCTGATCTGTTATCCGCGGTTTTGGATCGATATGTCATGTCATAATATGTGATTTTAGTACTAGGGCTTGACATATTACTACTTAAATGACATGGCATATCGATCCAAAACCGCGGATAACGGATCAGGATCGATTATTAATTTCGGCCGTAAAACAGCAACGTAATCGTTGTGCTACAATTTAATATCTTTTATCTTTGATCTTTATTATCATCGCTTGTAACCTAGGTATATTTTTAATCTGTTGTTGTAATTAAAAATTGGTGACAAGCTGCATTACGTATCGTAGCTGATAAATTGATTATGTTATTATGTTACCTAAATAAATCTCATGGGCCTACTGTTTAGATACCTACTTACAAGGGACACGTTACACGGCCCGGTCTGGCACGGGTGTTATGGAGAAGAAAAATGGTGAAAAATGTGAATATAGATCAGGTAAAACATTGATTGTGGATCGTAACCCAACACATATGTTTTTCATTTAGCGTTTGATCATCAGTCGCCTGATGTTAATTGGCGATATGACCTTCTGTAGGAGGCCTGCCACCCATCAGAGGCAACAAAATACACTGATAATGATATTGTGATGAGAATGAAGCAACATTACATTCAGAAAATCTGACCGTCTCTTGAGTACCTATATACCTAAATTTTACCAACAAAAAAAGCAGTGACGCTTGTTGCAGTTTGTACCCCGTTGCTTGGCGGTCAAATAACATTGCATTATGGTGTTGTTACCTAGACGGAGGTCAAACCCTTTTTCTTTTTACAGATTAGCGAACATTTGTCGATGTGGTCAAAGTTGACGTCACGTTACGCGTAGACTCGGTATACTAGCAATTAATAATCGATCCTGATCTGTTATCCGCGGTTTTGGATCGATATGTCATGTCATAATATGTCATTTTAATACTAGGGCTTGACATATTACTACTAAACTGACATATTATGACATGACATATTGATCCAAAACCGCGGATAACGGATCAGTACCCCTAGTACAGGTTTTGATAGTTTACAAAAACTATAAAAGTTTTTGTTTCCATCCATACCTACATATTTTTTTCAGTGAATCTTACCGAGACTTGGAGGAACTGAAATCGTTAATACGAAATTTTAAATCGTTATAATCATATTCCAACAATGTTATTGAGTTACTTTTTTAATGTAAGCAGATCGAGTTGCCACTTTGACAAGTCGGCGGTGGTAAACGTCGACGTTTACGAAAACTTTTATCGTTTTCAAAACTTGTACTAGGGGTACTGGATCCATTATTAATTTCGGGCATAAGTGAGGCTGTCGAAACATTGATTGATGCCTTTTTTATCGTACTAGCTGTGTTCCCCGCGGTTTCACCCGCGTGGGCTACAGTTAATCGCGATAAAAAAGTCCTTCAGTCAGGGTTCAAACTATTTCTAGCTACCACCCTCATGTTAAGAATCTGTCGCCAAGCACCTATCAGTGTGTTCCGGCAACCTCACTTGAGAGCCAGTTCCTAATCCAGGTGTAACGTGACGCCACCTTCAACCCCAGCGCCACTTAACATCAGGTGACTTGTAGTCAAACACTACCCTGTAAGTAATAAAAAAAAATGCCCCACCACTAAGCTGAATAGTATGATTCTCCGAAAGGTAAGACACGACTCAAAATTCTAACCCAACTTCTTTTCTGCACCTTAAAAAAACATTAGTGCAATAGCAGTTTCATCTGATGCTTACAGGATAACAACTTAAGTATCTACTTTTCAACTTTAATCGACAATGACGTCACAAACCACAACTTAACTCAATTTCTTCATAGTAAAAAAAATTACCAATTTGAGCGCATCAAAATCAAATCATCTCACTTATCCGTTTGATTGCCCTCTAGCGACCTTGCAGTAACTTCCACTTGCAAGTAGTTAGTTGCTACTCTTATCAATTCTGTGTTTCCACGGGACTCTTGTAATGTCAACTCGCTCATCATTATCATTATCGTAAATAAGGTAACTATACATAACTATACATAACTATACAGCTAAACATAGGTATCGTATTGCAATCTGCCTGGATGGCATGCTCCGCGTTCTTTTCACATCCATACTTTATAACACTAGCTGTTCCCGCGGTTTCACCCGCGTGGGCTACAATTTATCGCGGTAAAAAGCAGCTCATGTCCTTTCTCAAGCTTTAGACTATCTCTGTACCAAATTTCATTTGAATCGGTTCAGCAGTTTAGACGTGAAAGCGTAATAGATAGACAGACTTTCGAATTTATATATACATAATATTAGTAAGGACTTGTTGCGCCCCACGGTTCACCCGTGTGTTCCCGGTGACCACCAGGAACCTTTTTCGGGATTAAAAGTAGCCTATGTGTTAATCCAGGGGTATATGCTGTCTCCATTCCAAATTTCGCTCAAACCCGTTGAGTAGTTTTTGCGTTTTTGAGCTTTTGCGTGAAAGCGTAACAAACTTACAAACTCACCAACTTTCACGTTTATAATAATAATAATAATAATCATTTTATTTCAGACAATTAGTCAGATAGACAATTAGTTAGTTATAATATTAGTAGGATTAGTTTAATATTATAAAGAAGTAACTTTAATAGTTATGAATATCGCCAAGCACCTATCGGTGTGTTCCGGCACCCCCACTTGAGAGCCAGTTCCCAGTCCAGGTGTAGCGTGGCACCATCTTCGACCACATCATCACTTAACATCAAGTGACTTGTGGTCAAACGCTGCCCTGTAAGTAGTACCTAAAGAAAAAAAAAAACTCCTGACTCTAGTGTCAAAAATGTGCATTTTTACAACTTTTCAGGTAAGTGAAATGAAAAATGCTGGAGAAATCTGATTTTAATTACATTTATAAATATGTGTGATGCCGATATCAGTGGCTGACATAAAAAAAATGATTACCTACGTCTAAATGCAAAGGTCTCGCGCCTTATCAAATCTGAGAGCATTGTTAACCGCGCGTTTTGCTTTACATATTATAGTAGGCGTTAATAATATATTTTTTTGGTTCTAACAAAATTAAATTCGATTGTCTATCGATAATATATTAAATCAATAAATATAAATAATTGTCCTAAAGTTTTACCTAAGAAAAATTGCGCGACAAAAGCTATTATTGCGGACTTGTATCTGTACCATCTTGTGACTGCGACGATTTCTTTTATTTTTTGGGGGTAGGCGTAACAAACGCGTATGCGCCAACATAAAACTAAATAATAGGTAGAGTAGGGCGTAATTTTAGGCGAAAACCATTCATGTTCTAATACCCTAGTATTAAAAAGGTGCGAATAAACTTACCAAATTCCAGTTTCTAAAACTAAGTCGATGGTCTCTGGCAGTTCTAACCGGAAACCTGAAAAAGAAAATAAATTGATAAGTTTAAAAAGTATTTACATCATCTTTATCAATTCTTTTTGAGATAAACATCAAGCTTGTTCATTACAGTTCATTATTTACTCATTTTTGAAGCGATAATGACTCAGTGGCTTGCAGTCGTGGGTTCGCATCCTACTAGAGCTTTCGGTGAAGGAAAACATCGTGATGAAACTATTATAGCTTGGTGGTAGGGTATTTTCTTAGCTATCACCCTCAAGTTAGGAATCTGTCACCAAGCACCTATCGGTGTATTCCAACAGCCTCACTCGAGGGCCAGTTCCCTGTCCAGGTGTAGCGTGGCGCCATCTTCGTGCTCCCGCAACTCATTAATATTCATGTTCCCATATCCCAATGTGTAAAACCAAACAAGAGAAATCTTATTAGTAAAGCTAATCAAAAAGTATCGAACCATTAGATGACAAAAAAAAACTTGGGATTTTAGTGAACTTGCTCCAATTCAATCAATTAGTAATAAGAATAAAATTGTCAATGTGATCGCGCCAAAAAAATTACCTGCCGGGCGTTCTTGCCTGTTCTTTTGCCGGCGTAAGGAGGTTGGAACAGGCGTAGCTAGTTTTAAGTTTGACGTTTTAAAGTGATCACAATGTATCCTATTGAGTAAAGAAAAATTGACTTTTGACTTTTTAGGCTGATGATGGTGATGAACAACTAACTTGAGAGAGCCAGTTCCCATGCAGTCACGGTGTAGCGTGGCACCGCCTTCGATCACATTGTCACTTATCAGGTGACTTGGCAATTCTTTGAGAAAGATAATAAGAGAAGAGATAGTAATTATCAGTATACCGTCAGTAATTATCCTCTGTATAATGCTGGCCATGTCCTTCACTTCTCCAGCGTAGATGTTGTCGCCCGTGTACGGAACTATACCTAAATCTGTACAACGTTATAGGAAAACTTATTGGTACATTGGGGGTAGCCGAACGGTAACGCTTTACAAGGCGCCGAAACTGACTTCAAACCTCTCAGCCCGGACATAATAAGTTATGTGTGGATTTGCCATCGCTCAAAACGGTGAAGGAAAACATGTGAGAAAACCGGCATGTCTAAGAGCTCAACATTCAAGGGCATGCGACATCTACCAACCCGCACTGGGCCCGCGTCCGGTGGATTATGCCCCATACTGTCTCTATGGGAGAAGGTCAGAGTCCCAGCAGTGGGAACATAATAGGCTTATGATGATGGTGCCTTGTTTTAAACCAAGCAGCGTACCTATATTACCTATCATAACGTAGGTACTTAGATACCTTACGTAGATACCTTTAGTAGAGATGAGAACGTGGGGAAAGAGTTTGTTTTCATATATAGACTTGGTTTTTCACTCTATCCAGTAGCGTTTTCACTCTTTTCAAGGACCTTGATAACAACTGAAGGCTTAGCCTCTAAAGTTATTCTCCCAAAAGGATACAAGTCAGCATGTCCTGCAGACACTGCGGGTGGTCGGGCGGGGGCGGCGGCGGGGGCGTCTGCCCCCGGGGGGGCGCCACCGCCCTGAGGGTGTAGGCGCGCACGTACTCCTTGCGTATGTCGTGGAACCGCGCGTAATACCCGGGGAGGGTGAGGTCCTTGCTGCAAGCTTCGGGGTGGAGGCATTGTCTGGAAAGAGAGAGACTGGTTGAAAACGCGAACAAGGAAATTTAGTTTGGTGGCGTCAAGTTTTGTTGAACTTATAAAACTACTAGCTAAACTAGCTGTTTCACTCGCGTGGGCTACAGTTTTATGCATGCAAAATCTCAGCCCAATCGGTTTAAAATTGACAAAGTTTCATACAAACTTTCATCCCCTATTTTATCACCTTGGGGGTAGAATAAATCAAAATCCTTTCTTAGCGGATGCCAACGTCATAACATCTACCTGCATGCCAAATTTCAGCCCGATCCGTCAAGTGGTTTGGGCTGTGCGTTGATAGATCACTATGTCAGTCAGTCAGTCACCTTTGAGTTATATATATTTAGATTAACACATAGGCTACTTTTAATCCCGGAAAATGGTTCCTGCGGTATAACGGGCAGATGCGGGTGAAACCGCAGGGCGCAGCTAGTTCATAATATTAGTATAGGTTTTTTTGTTGTTGTTATTTATACCGATGCATCTTACTAGGTACCCCACCAAAAAGATAAATAAATGGCAATAAATTGATTTTTTATTTATTTATTTTATAAGGAACTTTACGCAATACCTAAAAACGAACAAATATATCTACCGTGAAGTGATGACAGCTCAGTGGTAGTGAAGTCGGCTTGCGATCCGTAGGTTCGAAACCTACAATGAGCTTGAGCTTTCGGTGAAGGAAAACATCGTGATGAAACCATGGCTTGGTGGTAGGGTATTTTATAGTACATACTCGCCTGGCTAGCTACCACGTTAAGAATCTGTCGCCAAGCACCTATCGGTGTGTTACGGCAGCCTCACTTGAGAGCCAGTTCCCTGTCCAGGTGTAGCGTGGCGCCATTTTCGACCGCATCATCACTTAACATCAGGTGACTTGTGGTCAAACGCTACCCTGTAAGTAGTACAAACTAAAACTTCCTATTATCTACTAAAAGATATCGATGATCTGATCACACAAATCTTTATTCAAACGCAAAAGTACCTATACATTACCATTAACCACTCCGGATGCAGTGAACTTTGACTCCAAACACCAAACGCGGGAAATAAGTATAAATAAGTTATTTGTGTTTCCACGGTAACGACTACTGTGTGGTACTGTCAACGACAAAATTCGCTGAACAATTACTTATTTTCTGACTTTGGCGTCCAATAATGACGTGAGGTGATTTTGGTGATTTTTCGACCCCCTCTTCCACTTTGGTAAGATTTCGTGAGATTTGGCCCGACCATACCCCCGTCTAATCCCACGTCAGATTTTTCTAAATGAGTGTGTATTTAGTATAAATGCGCTGCGATTGATTGGGTTGGACTTACATATTAAATAAGAACATTTGTGTTTAGGTTGACATAATTTCACACAGTTTTCTCTCTATTTTACACTGTTTCTTTTGGGGGGAAAAATTACATGATATTTGCCGAGAGCCAACATCAAGAGGTTGTGTTATGGTCAAACGCGACCTTGTACCTTTTTTTTTTTTACTATTTACAGGGTAGCGTTTGACCACAAGTCACCTAATGTTAAGTGACGATGTGGTCGAAGATGGCGCCACGCTACACCTGGACTGGGAACTGGCTCTCAAGTGAGGCTGCCGGAACACACCGATAGGTGCTTGGCGACAGATTCTTAACAAGAGGGTGGTAGCTAGCCAGGCGAGTACTAGAAAATACCCTACCACCAAGCTATGGTTTCATCACGATGTTTTCCTTCACCGAAAGCTCAAGCTCATTGTAGGATTCGAACCCACGTCCTACGGATCGCAAGTCGACGTCACTACCACTGACCCATCATCGCTATACCTAAGTTGAAATAGAAACAAACATCATCATTATCAGCCTTTTACGTTCCCACTGCTGGGGCTCTGGTCTTCTCTCAGACAGAGAGAGCAACAAACAACAAACTGACCTAAAACAAAGAACATTGGCCACTTTTCATACTGCCTTGGACCTGACAGCAATATAATTTATTAAAATATCGTTTGTATAATCTTATTAAGAAAAAAATTACAGTTTTTTATATATATTACTCGAATTTTTACAACCTCAGGTCCATTGTTCTTTGGAAAATCGAGTATGACCAACTACTGTTGTCGCCGACTGTACGCTATATTCAGTGCTACTAAATAATGCATGAACCGGCTCAATGGGGTCCCGTGCCCGTTGAACTACGAGAATTTCAATTAGTATAGCGGTTGTTAAACTTTTTGACATGGGACACCTTTTCATCTATTTAAGTCCACCCAAGCACATCGAAAAATAGATTAACTTTTTACTTGTACTCCACAATACAGACAAGCTTTAAAACTAGAACAACATAACAATATCTACGAGCAACAAAAACGTAAAAAAATATCGCTAAAAATAATTAAGGCGGAATGTTCAAAATGTAGCTTCAGAAATCAGAACCCTTTAAATATCTTATTTTATTTTAGGTTATTGCGCAGGAACTTTCTTCCGGGATAAAAAGTAGCCTATGTGTTAATTCAGGGTATAAGTTATCTCTATTTCAAGCAATCAAATCCGTTCCATAGTTTGTGGCGTGAAAGAGTAACAAACTTCAGACATCCATACATCCATACTCGCAAACTTTGACGTTTATAATATTAAGTAGGATATATTTGTGGTAATAACAAGTCTTTTTGATTAATAGCTCTGGAGAGAGACAGTAGAAAGACAAAAGGGGTCCCCACAAATGAAAACATAAAGCAGGTATCCGGAACTCAGTTTATGAACCGCAGGACTAAAATCGGATGCTTTAACGATAAAAAGCAATTAAACCATTGAAACTGTATTTATGGGAAAGCTTATGGTAATTACCCGATTATAATGTAAATGTAGGGCTTTTAATTTGTGCTTTGTGATAATTTTATTAATATTTACCGGTGAAATGCGGTAGGGAAAGATATAACAATAAGTTATTAAGCAGGTAGGTACAGTATGGGAAGTTTGGGAAACTATGATGATTATATTAGTGAGTAATGACTTAGAATGTACCTAATGATTTAGATGCTAACTAACTGAGATGGCGCAACGACCCAAAGTGAGTCTTGGCCTCCGATAACAAAAGACGCCACTTCGGTCTGTCCTGCGCCACCTCCTGCCAGTCCTCCGCCTGGAGTGAGCGCAAATCCTTCGTGACTTCGTCTTTCCAGCGATATCTGGGACGGCCGACAGGGCGACGGCCACTCGGCCGATTTAGATGCAATACAGGTAAATTTATCGATGACAGGAATTTGCCAGAACGTGTTGGAGCTCTAAACAGGAACCCGTGTGTATCGGTAACAACTGCTTTGAACTTGTCAGCGTCTTTGTTTCCATATAAGTATAATTTGGGAGCCTTCAAGTCAAGAGTGAATTGGTATCTTCTAGGCAAGCATGCTCCATCATGGGCCGCGTCATCACTCATTTGCCATCAGATGAGACGATTGTCAAATGATTACCTATCTATACTAATATTATAATGAGGTACAGTTTGTGAGGTTGTAGGGGGGGTTTATCACACTCTCTTATGGTACTTAGACGTGGTCTTTGACTGTTGGCCTTTTGAATAAGCTCAGAGTCACACAACGAGCCATGGAGAGAGCCATGCTTGGAGTTTCTTTGCGTGATAGAATCCGAAATGAGGAAATTCGCCGAAGAACCAAGGTCACCGACATAGCTCTCAGAATTTGCAAGTTGAAGTGGCAATGGGCAGGCCACATCGCTCGACGAACCGATAACCGATGGGGAAGAAAGGTTCTCGAGTGGCGACCACGAACCGGAAGACGTTCTGTAGGTAGGCCCCCCACTAGGTGGACCGACGACATTTTAAGAGTCGCAGGGAGCCGATGGATGCAAATGGCTAATAGCCGTTTATGGTGGCGTTCAAAGGAGGCCTATGTTCAGCAGTGGACTTCTTCTGGCTGATGATGATGAGGGGGGTTATCTACATATCTACTAATTTCAAAAAATATTTCACCACCTGTTCCCCGCGGTATCACCCGTGTGGGCTACCGCTTATCGCGATAAAAAGTAGACTACCTCTGTACCAAATTTCATTTAAATCGGTTCAGTATACTTTATTGGCTATATTTTATTGTGAAAAGACAGTTATCCTACTTCCTACTAATATTATAAACGTGAAAGTTTGTGAGCATGGATGGATGGATGTTTGTTACTCTTTCACGCAAAAACTACTGAACGGATCTGAATGAAATTTGGAATGGAGATAGCTTATACCCTGAATTAACACGTATGCTACTTTTTATCCCGAAAAAGGTTCCTGCGGGATAACGGGAAGACTCGGGTGAAACCGCGGGGTGCAACTAGTTACTTATAAGAAAAAGGTAGTAGCTAAATAGATTTAATCGTATGTATGTAATAGATGAGATGGTGCAATGAAAACAGTCTCACCGTCATTTGTGACAGACAGCGTTACCGGATGTGCTGAGATTTGTATCGCATATCGCTGAATGGCTTTGGATTGGAAGTGATTTGTTTATAATATCTAACGCTATATTCCCAGTGAGGCGAAGGATTAAATATGGAATTACGTAGATCAGAAACAAAATTCCAAACCAGTGCGCTTTAATGTTCTTGCGTTGTGTTGTCTTGGACATGGGATACTTTTCGTTGAGATAAAGTGTTGTAGTAAACATGGGTGAGACCGCGGAGAACAGCAAGTAGTATACTAAATTAAGTGTAACAGAATAGGTTTGAATAAATACTTATAAAGTAATCACTCGGTTTATATAGGAAGAGCGATGGTGGCCGAACGGTTTATGCGTGCGACTTACAAGACGCCGACACCGAGTTCGAATCCTCTCGGCCCCGCACATAGGACTTAATAAGTTATCTGCGGATTTGCCATCGCTCAAAACGGTGAAGGAAAACATTGCGAGGAAACCGGCATGTCCAAGAACTGCAACATTCAAGGGCATGCGACATCTACCAACCCGCACTGGGCCAGCGTGGTAGATTACAGCCCATACTCTCTCTCTGAGAGAAGGCCGGAGTCCCAGCAGTGGGAACGTGAAAGGCTGATAATGATGATGATGATGATGAATCATTCATAATTCGCTTCCTTAGATTGCGTGGTATGGATGAACCTATGAGTATATACAGTGGTATATACCTGTTACCTTACCCTTATATACGTCTAATTTTTGGTCCTAAGGTATCGTAGTATCGTAGTAGGTACATAGCTAGAAGTAAATAACACAGAATATTTACCTAAAAAAGTAATAATGAAATGCTGGCCTTTATTTTGCTTTGCACAAAGGCTAAGGCCATTCCCAATGGGGTAATGCGGCCAGCATTTTGGGAACGTTGTTTTTTGGTAGCGGTTTACAAATTCGTTAGTAACATTTAGTTTGATCGGTAGTTTCATTTCATAGTTTAAGGTTTAGTTTATTGTTTTTTAAAGTCATTTAAGTTCCTATTAGTTTCAATAAAGAAACACCTAGGTAATTAACAAAAAATGCAATTGATACCAAGACAATTATGTATGTAGTTAGAAATTGTATTTGTACTTTACCTGAGTGGAGGTTGGCCGTCTGTGACGAGCCTGAAGAGGGGGGAGTAGGGGTCCACTTGTAGAGACCTCACGAAGTCGTCAAACTGAAACATTCAACACAGACCATGAGTAAACAGATAAAACGAGAAACTAACGGGAATGGAATAAACAGAAAGTTAAGTCATCTGCCAATAGAAATCTTACTAACGACGCCAGCCAGCTCATACATAGCTTTGGCTTATTCAGCAGTGCGATTCCAATTCACTCGGAAACTCTTCCGACCACGGATTCGGAATCGTCCTCGAGATTTTTTTATGCCCGAAATTAATAATCGATCCGATCCGTTATTTGCGGTTTTGGGTCGATATGTCATGTCATTTTAGTACTAGGGCTTGACATATTACTACTAAAATGATATATTATGACATGACATATCGATCTATTATTAATTTCGGTTAGACGCGCGCGACTCATTAATCTGAATTCGGAAACTGACATTTAATTTGACAAACCAGCTGTTCAATCACGTAAAAGTTTTCGCCACCTATTTGCTCTCGGAAAACGTTTCCGTGAAGTGTTTCAGTGACATCGAATCCGACACGGAATTTTTCGGAATCTTTTTGTGTATGTGTTTGTGTTTTATTATTATTACCGTAACATTGAAGTATAATGCTCTTTTTTTGCAACTGATAGTATCGGTTTCCCGCTGTTGAACTTTGACATCTAATCGGCGATTAGCGATTAGTAATCCGCTCAGGGACAATGGAAGGAAGCGCTCCCTCGCCAATCATTGGTACACCTAAGTAAGTATATGTGAAAATCACAGCAGAATAATCATAAAGTTATTACCAAATTCCAATTAACTATACTTATGTAAGAACCGTGAACAAAAAGACACCCGGAAATAGCGTAATCTTCAGTTAAATATATAAATAAAAACTTCAATTCAACGTAATAATAACATTCGTTTTATTATATCGAGTGATTAGCAGTTAACAGCGAGGAATTGTTAGGTCAATCGTAATGGTGATTTGATTGATGAGTAGTGAGTGATTAGTGATAAGTCATCGGCAGCTGGTGAGTGGAGATAAAGGGATAGAGTAACTGCAATTTAATTATGTAGTTATGAAAGCACTTAAGATTTCGTGATGTTTAGCAATTTGTATATCGGTCGGTTTTCTTTATAGCCTCAAACACGAACCCCAATGGAGAAATTTGTTCTGTGTCTGGATGTTTTTTTTTATAACAAAGATAAAACACTTTTTTTTACAAATTAATTATTTATTAGTGGGTTGGTGAAACAATTTTAAAGTTTCATTTCATAGGTGAAGTGCTGAGTATGTATGGATGTGTGTTTGTAGTGCGGTGTATGTGAGAATGTGTGCCGGTTGCATGTGTGAATAAATGTATGCTTGAGTGAGAGTAATTTGACAAGTCGATTTTAAGGTATGGATGGGCAGCGTGTGGATGTGTGAGAAGAATGTATAAAAACTCGTAATAGGTGTAATGTAAACACTAAACACATGTGCGCTCGTCAGTTTGTCTCTGGACACATGAGACACCCATAGAGAACGCAGCAGGTGAATGTTTTTTGTAGACCTTACGAACGATCGGACTTTTGCTCGTGGCGACTTTCACTACTTTCATCATCTGAATTAACTTAAAAACCGGCCAAGTGCAAGAATAGATAGGATATTGAAACTGGCTGTGAATGAGTGCAGAATTTTAACTTTAAAACTCTCGTGATTATGGGGTTTGCAACAGTGTCGAAATATCGAGAACTCAAACAAAAACAATTTACATATTCTGTATCATTTAGGTAAGTTATTTTGATTATATTAAGGGCCGGTTTCATAAACGTCCGTTAGTTAAATGTTATACCAAATTTCGGTAAATTTGATCTTTTTTTTTTTTTGTTTTGTTATGGCGTCACACGATTAGTGTATTTGCCAGTGTCAAGTATAAAAGATTTCAAACTCAGAGAGTTGAATCAAGTTTAAATGATGATGGTGATGATGATGATGAGATGATGGGATGAGGATAGTGTTTAAGTAAAGTAGTGGTGCTTTACTTAAACTTTACACGGACTTTTTTGGAGCAACTTGAAAAGTCACTTTCACAACTTTATTTCAATTTCCCACACTCGTACACATTAACGAACACATAATGGTTAATAATCCACCAATATTACACATTATCACTCGAAGAAACACAAGTTTTGGAAATAAAAACAAAATTTTCACGTTGACAATTCGATTGCCGCCAAAAAAGTGCAAATTTGATCTTATTAAAAAAAAATGTCAATATCAAAATTACCGTATGACATTTAAATTACGGACGTTTATAAAATCGGCCCTTCCATTCAATTAAAAAGTTGAAGTTGAAAAAGTATAACTTTGTTATAACTTTGTAACTTGTATTTTAAGTAACTTTGCTACAAAAACAAATAAATGGTAAATATCCCGTTTCAAAACCTAATTCTAATGTTAATGAGTACTGGCAGTTAAAAAATTTACATTTTAATATTGCACAAAAATACTAAGCTACTCATTTATTAACAAGCTGTCCTTTTTAGTTCCTCAGATAAATAGCCGATAAGACAACTTACAGTGGCCGACTGACCACTTTACCATCCGACTAGATATATAGATAACTTGTATTTTTAATACCTCTACATCCGTCCTAAAAACTTCAAGTTAGCCTTCGGAATCGCAAATTAAAGTTAAAGTTAAGGCCTACCAGAACTACCTACAGTAACCGACAGTTATTTCTGTGTCAGCTCGCGTTCACACTGTAAGTCTAGTAAGTGCTGCAACAAATAGGTGAGTTTGCCAGTTTTGCCACATTTTTTTTTGTTAAAAAATAACACAGAATTGTCAAAGTAAAGAGGATTTTTTGTTTTTAATCATTACTTTTTTCTATTTGCATTTGTTATTTTTCTGCACTTGGGCATTTTTTTTTTTTTTTGTTTTGTTATGGCGTCATACGATTAGTGTATTTGCCAGTGTCATGTATAAAATATTTCAAACTCAGAGAGTTGAATCAAGTTTAAATGATGATGATGATGATGATGACGATGAGATGATGGGATGAGGATAGTGTTTAAGTAAAGTAGTGGAGCTTTACTTAAACTTTACACGGACTTTTTTGGAGCAACTAGAAAAGTCACTTGCACAACTTTATTTCAATTTCCTACACTCGTACACATTAACGAACACATAATGGTTAATAATCCACCAATATTACACATTATCACTCGAAGAAACACAAGTTTTGGAAATAAAAACAAAATTTTCACGGTGACAATTCGATTGCCGCCAAAAAAGTCCTGTTATTTTTCTGCAATTTTATTATTTTTTAAAATAGGTACATACGAGTAGGTACTACATATTATGGGAATCTGAGCAATTAAGATAGGGTGCGTTGCAGTAGACGTACCATTCCAGTCACATATTTTAATACATGTATAAAAAAGCGCGACAGTTGAATTCTCGATGAAAATACAGTATTTATGTACTGTATTTCTCTAAAATAATAGTAAAATTGACTGAAATATAGTACGGTACAATATAATAATCGTGCGGGTGGCAACCCTAGTAGCAAGCAACCCAACTGTACTTATGGCCCGTTGTTTCATTTGTGGTTACTGAGAACTCAGCACACTTCTAGAATGGCATGCTTTAAGTCGTCGACGACAATTAGGACGTTCGTGACTTCAAAAGCAAGCCTATTGACTTAAAAATAAACATCCCATGTAAAGGTGGACGCACACTTATGTGCACACTGCACAGGAATAACCAAATTGCATTTTTTTTAACTTACTACTGACTAGTTAGTGTTAATTTGACCAAGTCTGACCAAGGGATGTTATTTTGACCAAGCTGGACCAAACTGTGTTAATTTGATCAAGCCCGACCAAGCTGCACTGCGAAAAAAACCCTGACTTTCCTTCAGAGTCTTTCCTTCCAAGAGCGATCACTTCCAAAATGTAACCCTTTCCTTCCTTATTTTACCTTAGATTTCTTTCTGTATTTCGGTAGGTCTTTTTTCTGCGTGTGTGTTAATTTGACCAAGCCGGACCAAACTGTGTCAATTTGAGCAATGCTAATCAAACTATTAATCTCATCAAGCCCGACCAAGCTGTGTTGACTTGAGCAAGCCTGACCATTCCAAGCTGTGTTTATTTGACCAAGCCGGACCAAACTGTATCAATTTGACTAAGCCTGATCATGCTGTGGTAATTTGATCAAGTCTGACCAAAAGGTGTAACCAACTGCAAACTTATCGCAGCTTGGCCAGTGATACTTTCGGCTGCGTTCACCATACCTCTTCGCTGCCTGCTGATCTGAACGCGCCCTTACATTCTTAGCGACCACAAACGTGTTATTTTCGTCAATTATTCTCTCGAAGGCTTTATTAACAAGTAATTACTGTCAAATTATAGATCGGAATTCATTACGTGGTTACCAATGCCTTTTTTATTTTTTATGTTTGTGTACCTTTGCCCTTATTGTGTGCGCTGAAGAACCTTAGAAATGTAAATATTTCATTTTTTTTGCTTGCTGTAGTACTATATCTATAAAAAGTATTTAAACACTTACGGCCTTATTACAAAAAACTAAATAAACCTTAGTTTAAACCTGGCCTAACAAGTCCAGGCTTATCTGCAGAACCATGGTCTAAATTTATCCGTATTACAAAACCTAAATAAAGCGTGGTCTTCTTAGTATCGACATTTGAACCATGGTCTATAAATCAACCACAGATTGATGCAAAATTTTATTCATTCACCATGATATCGTTCTTTTGCAACGTTCCGTATGCACAGAATAGAAACCTTTTTTAATACGATAATTATTATTATTATGATGCTTAAGAGTGTTAAAAATATTTGTACTTTGTTATTTTGCATGGAACACAGTTTTTTGTTTAGGTTTAAAGCACATTACCTGCCGTATTAATAAGGTACTAATAATAGATCTGAGTACCTACGTGTAACGAAACGTAACATTCTCGAGCGATGAAACCTTATCTATCTCTACTATGTATTCCCTACTACATAATATTATTATTATAAATGCGAAAGTAGTCGCTTTCACGTCTAAACTACTGAACCGATTTAAATGAAATTTGGTACGGAGATAGTTGGAACCCTGAGGAAGGACATAGAATACTTTTTATTGCGATAAACTGTAGCCCACGCGTGTGAAACCGCGGGGAGCAGCTAGTAATAAATGAAACCATTATTAGCTAAACCAAATTTTATGTTATAGGATATTACTACGAGAGATGATTGCACATTCACGCCACATAATCGAGGACAAAAGCACGAAAGCTTTCTCCAATATTATAAAGGCTCAATAGTGGAAGAATAAGCATAGCAAAGAATGGGTTAACAAATAAAAAATAGGTTTAAAATATATTATTTTAATCAAGTGTCTTTCAATAAACTGCCTTCTTCTAACATTTCCACGTAGGTACATTGTTTTTCACTGATAAAACTAGCTTCAGATGTCTTAATTTTCATCAAGCCTATTATGAAACACATCTTCGTAATGCACAAACCACTTGTATTTCTGAAGACACAGGGCATCATAAAGCATCTCTAGCTAGATCTTCTCTTAATAAGTCCACTATTTTCATCGCATAACGTGTATTAAACCTATATTTTCGCCTAAAATTTTCATTGAATAATTCCATGAAGAGATTGATTATATCACGATTTATGTGTTGTCGTGGCGTTCGCAACAACTCAGCAGCTTCAATATCTTCAATGTCACTTAAATCGATCATTTTAATATCCATTTTCGGTTTAAACAACACAACACAATAAAAAAGATGCTCTAACCTAAAAGACAGAACTTTGACAGAGGCGACTTAGACCATGGTTTTATCGCTTAAACTAGGGGCCGTCGAGGTTTAGCGTTAAACCATGACTTGGTCTATGGTTTTTCGAAAAACCACGTTTTGTTATATCATTTTTGTCTAAACCCTGGTTTAATAGAGGTTTAAAATAGGGATTTTAGTTAGACCACGTTTTGTAATAAGGCCGCCAGGGTTTGAACTATCTACACCAAATTTTATCAAGATCGGTTCAGCGATTTAGTCGTGAAAATGTAACAAGAAAACAGAGTAAGTTATGCTTTCGCATTTAACTTTTAAGAACCTTATCCTGAAGATTACACAACAAAGACTAATTGAAATTGGTCGAGCCGTTTTCGAGTTATTGCGAGACTAATGAACTACAATTGATTTCTATCCTACTAATATAAACGGGAAAGTTTGTGAGAAGGTATGTTTGTTGCTCTTTTACGCAAAAACTACTAAACTGATCTGGATGAAATTTGGAATACAGATTACACTTTTTATCCTGGAAAAATGTGGGAAGGCGCGGGTGAAACCGCGGGGCGCAGTAATTTATAAAAAGAAGAAGGAAAATCTCGATCTTAATAGCTACCTATGTCCACTATGTGCCTTTTTTGTTGAAAATTGAAGTTGAAAATGCATAGTGTGGTCAACTGGTCATAGCTAATGTGCATCGCGATAAGTAGATAGTTATAGTTCGAAGCTTTGATCGCCATTTATCTCGAAACTCACCAAAAGCTCGCCACAGAACAACTATTGAAATGCAAAAACGATTTCTTCGTAAACAGTCGTCAATATGCGACACTTCTTCAGTCAGAGAAAGGCATCGGCGAAACCGCTGAATAAAAACACCGCCGGCGGACATCGAACCCGCGTTATGCAACCCGGTACAGTTAGGAACCTGTTCCCATATCCCATTCGTTTCTTGCGATATAACAGATCTGCCTGTATGTGACAGTTTCTAAGGGGAAATGGAGAAATGTACGTCATTATTATTGCTATTATAAAGGCATTATTAAAGGAAAACATACTCGTACTGGCAACTAAAAGTTTAGTTATGAGGTCTATTAGTAACAGGGTTGGATTTAGGTACGTTGAAAATTATAGTACAAAAAGTTGAAAAGGATAGTATTTGTGAAAAAATTATAGTACACTTTAATATTATTAATTTAAAATAGTTACATATTAAAATCAACACGTATAACTACAATTTTAGTTTAAATTTTGAACGAATGAAAAATAAGATTACAGCCGTACCACCTTAGGAACAATAAATAAGTCAGGCTGTTAGACATCTATGTACTCTATTACTTACTGCACAGAGTGCAGTATGCAAAGTTCCTGTACGATTCACCGGAAATCCCTGGAAATAGTTTATCGATGACAATGGCTATGAAATAATTGACAATGACATTGAGAAGTCGTAAAATGCTTCAATCACCACCGAATTCACTTTTTTTTATTATTTTTTTGGCATTTTTTATTTTTTTTGTGAAGTAATGAAATTATAGTATTTTTTTGTACTATCCATGGTTAAGGATACTATTTAGTACGCAGCATGAAATTATAGTATAAATACTATAATTATAGTACGAAAACCAACCCTGATTGGTAAGGGCTTTGAGAGGATTGTATACGGACATAGTAGCAGTACCTCTACTTCTGTTCTGTGGTAAGGATGTGTGCTTCTATTTCTTCTAGGTATTTTACTATACTGAAACGTTATATAATAGTCTTGGGAAAATTTGATCTTCTTTCGCAAATTGCTTTGTGCACGTGCGTGCGCTTGCGTCAATGTAATTTAAGATTATAACATTATTTACTTAGATGTTTTTGGATGATATTCTATTTATACACATATTTACTTTTAAACAACGATAAATAAAAGTTACAATAGGTGGGAATGAATAATGTAGGTACGCCATTATAGTAGCAAAACAAGTTACTAGTACCTGGAAATTGAAGTCAATTTTGTCAAAATAAAGCATAGATCTGCGAATTTAAATTCTGCGCAATTTAGTCATTTAATTGCATCATTCAGGAATGTGCGAAAAAGATCGTGGTCGAAGCATGGACAAGCCCCACAGAGCGTGGCAAAACCCGGCCTGACTAGGAACAAAGTGTATATGGTGGGATTGGAAAGGAATCGTCCACTATGAGCTTTTGTGTTGATGCATCCTCCGTATAGCCCTGACCTTGCTCCATCAGATTTCTACCTGTTTCGGTCACTTTAGAACTCTTTAGGAAGCATAAAGCTAACCTCAAAAGAACACTGTGAAAACTACTTGTCAGATTTTTTTAACCAAAAATCTTAAATTTTCTACAGCAATGGGATCATGGCACTACCCACAAGATGGCAACAAGTCATCGATCAAAACGGCACATACATATTATATATAAATAAAAATTTATACCTAAAAAAAACATTTTTCTTTGTATGAAAAATACGAAAATACCTTTGCTCCGACCTAATTAATATGTATAGGTTCCTAAATGACAAAATTTGTTGCATCCAATAATAGTTCTACATAACGTTACAGGAAGACTTAACAAGCGACCAGTAAAATTTTGATCAGATCCAACCAGGAAGTGTATAAACCAGGTTACCAGGAAGTGTATAAATCATACATATACATACATATATCACTTTTAACCTTTCCAGTCCAAAAAAGTGCACTTGTTTTACAAATGTACACTGATATATCAAACCAGTTATTTTGGACGGTAACTTCGATATTGAAGTGGAAGTCTGAGAGACATCCTGTACATATACGAGTATATCATTTTATATACGTACATGTACGATACAGCCAGCACACGCTGTTGAGTGGAATTATTTATTATTGCTCGGGAAATCCGTGTGCCCACAGGGATAGCCGTGTGCCCGCAGGGAAAGCCGTGTGCCCGAAGGAAGAGCCGTGTGCCCGAAGAGAAAGCCTTGTGCTCGAAGGGAAAGCCTTGTGCTCGAAGGGAAAGCCTTGTGCCCGATGGGAAAGCCTTGTGCCCGATGGGAAAGCCTTGCGCTCGAAGGAAAAGCCGTGTGCTCGATGGTATAGCCGCGTTTTCGATGGGATAGCCATATGCCCGATAGGATTGTGTTATGAGTATTTATAAATGCGAAATTTGTGAGTGAGACAGAGAGTGTGTGGCTTTCCCTTATTTGTTACTATTTCATGCTTAATCGGCTCATGAGATATGAGTGAATTTTAGAAGAGATAGCTTCAAACCTTCCATAAATAAATATAGATTAAAAAGAAACGAACAGAGATAGCTTGTACTTACCCTAAATTAACATTTTAATCCAGAAAGGGTTTTTGCGGGATAACGGGAATATTTTTTTTTTAAATAAATAAATAAATAATAATAAATAAATACAGGGGACATCTGCACACAAATTGACCTAGCCCCAAATTAAGCTCGAAACTTGTGTTATGGGTACTAGACAACGATATACATACTTATATAGAGAAATAAATACTTATATAGATAGAAATATCCAAGACTCAGGTACAAATATTCGTGCTCATCACACATGTATTTGCCCTTTGTATATAACGGTTATTACCGCAGGACGCAGATAGTTGTACTTGTATATAAAAGCAGGTATAGAAAGGGCTCCGATTACCAGGAAGTGCAAGCTTACTATATCAATTTCAACGTATCCAGGACAGAGAGTGCACTTGTTTTACAAAAATACTGTTATATCAAAGTTATCGAACCAGTATATTTTGGACGGCGACTTCGATAATGAAGGGTCTGGCCAAAGAAATAAGTAGATCGCCCGCTTTCGCGAGCCGGGCCGGTTTGGTCGCTGATTTTGGTAATTCCTTACTGCCCAGCTAATATAAAATGTGTGAGTAAATGTTGTCTGTTTATTTGTCCGTCTTTCACGCCAAAACGGCTGAACCGGTTTTGTTGAAAGGAGTACCGCTACGCCTCTTGCCATATGAATCTAGCTAGAATTTGGTTGAATTGTGGTCATTTTTCTTTGTGGCATTAATTTTGCGAATGTCTCCTTTGAATATATAAATTTAATTAATAACTAAATGACTCAGAGACTTATTTAGACAAAAAATACTACTTACCTAATTTGTAACATAAATAAATAAAAACTTAATGATTATGACACGGTTTTCCTCCATAAAAAGACAGGGGCAGGAAAGATATCAGGACAGATCTTGGGCAGTGGTGGATTTAGCAGCAGGCTGAGTAGGCTGGAGCCTAGGGCGGCAGATTTTAGGGGCGGCAAATTTAGTGTCAATTTAAAAATATGTTTTAATGATATTAAAAGAGTCGTATATGTATTTAAATATTATTATGTGCACACAAACAATTAAACATTGTTCACCACTAGATTTTTCTTAAATTTTTGTCTGATGCATAAAAAAATGACACATTTAAAAAGGAAAGGCAGAGGCCGTAGAAGTTTTAGAGGTTGGTAGGGGCGGCAAAATTTGAATACTTAGCCTACTGGCGGTAAATGTGTAAATCCGCCACTGATCTTGGGTCTGAGTCCAGTAGCTCAGATCTCATGAGTGCTGGCGTCCATGGTTAGCTTGCCTACTTACCTACGGCCGGTTTCAATAACCGATCTATCCACGATTTTCCACTATCTATCCAGGTATTGGAACAATCTTGAATACGAAATGATTTATTTTGATAAGGATTAATATAAAAGTATGGATAACACAGTCCGATTTTAGTCGGCCTTTTTATCAACTTTTAAAATGTAAAAAAGTAGTTATAGCATGTACTGGAGATGGAAATTTGACATAAGCTCCATAGAAGTAATGTCAAATTTATGTCAAACCGTGGATAGATCGGTTATTGGGACCGGACGTTAGTTAACTTGAGCATCAAATTATTAGAGAGATAGATAAAATATAGACATACAATGAAATTAGGCAAAAAAAAATAATTGTGTAGTTCCAGGCTAAATATTTTTTAATGTACCTACAGTCAACGCCAAAAGTCGTTGAACAAAACAAATTTTCCGATTCTCGTTATCATCTTAAACTGAAACACCAACCTTTGAATGAATCATCACTTAACATTAAGTTTGTTGTGTTATGGTCGAACGTTATATTGTAAGTTGTAAGGGAAAAAAACAAACATTACTGAACTAATACGCATTTGAAAAATTTACTACTTTTGTCGCTGACTGTACTGACGAAAATTATGTACTTGTTATTAGATACTTATCAAATTAGAGAAAAAATAAGAGATCACTAAAGAGACATAAATTAAGGGCACATCTTTTTTTACCGAAAAAAAAGAAAGTGGTTCTTAGGTCGACGCTTATTATATTTCATCATCATCATCATAATCAGCCCGCATCAGTCCACTGCTGGACATAGGCCTCTCCCAAACCACTGAGCCCGATCTTCGGCTTCTCTCATCCAACTGCTGCCAGCCATTTTGCGTATGTCATCGCTCCACCTAGCCGGTGGGCGTCCTACACTACGTTTGCCGAGACGCGGTCTCCACTCGAGAACACGTTTTCCCCAACGGTTGTCGGTTCTTCGGCTAATATGTCCAGCCCATTGCCACTTCAGCTTATTATATTTACTTTCGACTTTTCAAAAAGATATTAAGCCTAGGTACCTACATTTTAGGTTATTTTTCGGACGACACAGAGTAAAATGCTTGTAGGTAATTAACCCCAATTTAACTTGATATTGTAATGTCCACCTTAATAAACAAATTGAGCAAGGGCGTTGGGTGCATTTAAATACCTGCTTGACCACTCGCTTGACGCATGGCATGACTTATGGAGACTGTACCATTATACCAACTTACGGCCGTACCTATACTGTTTTAAACCTACCCGCAGAAACTTTTAGTATTCTCGTGATCATGGCGCTTGCAACAGTGCCGAAATATCGAGAACTCAAACAAAAACAAATACATGGTAATTATCCCGTTATAAAACCTAATTCTAACTTACGGCCGGTTTCAATAACTGATCTATCCACGGTTCGCCCTACTGGAGATCGAATATTGACGTACCTCAGCTCCATAGAAGTAATGTCAAAGAACATTGGCCACTTTTCATACTGTCCTGGAAACGCATTATATTTTGTCAGGGTCACTTGACAGTGACAATCAATTTGCTAGTACATAGATTAAAAAGATTAGTTTTTGTTCATATTTGGTAAATGATGTTGACTTTAATGACTTAATTTAAGTAGGGCCGACTTCCAAAGCGTGAAACGGAATGAAAAAGAAAATGCGGAATGCGTTCAAAACATCCAAGCATTGTGTAAGTTAAAAAATGTCCTATGAAACTCCGAAGTTAATAAATCGATATCTTTTTTTTTCTACACTTTCTTTAAAATATCGTTTGTATAATCTTCATAGGCAAAAAATTAAAAATTTTATCGCATATAAATCGTTTTCATACGCCTTCGGGTCCGTTTTGGCCATGGTTCTTTATATCTCACGTACGACAAACCGTGGATAGATAGGTATAGATATAGATAGGTTATTGAAACTGGACGCTACCCAGAAATCTAATCTTTTTAGCCCTGTCCAGATTTTTTGTACATATGATAGATAGAATATAGCATGGTTAATTTGAAAATAAAACCTAAGCACACTCTGATATTAGGTCAACGATACACGAAAGAGTGAAATCTATTAGTTCCTGCCAAATGATACCTGATTATTTGAGTAATTACTGATTAATTTTATAGTTTGTAATAAAACTGATTTGCATAGTCTATATTTTATTATTTTTAATTACTAAAATGTAATGTAATAATAAGTTACGCTAAGTAAAACACGATCTAAGGATTTCCTTCCTCCGGTTTGCCCAACCTAACCTAATTGAAATAAAATAGTATAAAAACTGCATAATTTTAGTATTACCAAAGTATTTTATATTAGTTATTATTAGTAGGTACGTAATTAGGAAATATAAAAGTAGGTACTAGCTGCGCCCAGCGCTTTTCCCGATATTCTGTAGGATGAACGTTTTCCAGGATAAAAAGTACCTACCCTATGTGTTAATATAGGGGATAAAAGGCTATCTCTATTCCAAATTTCACTCAAATCCGTTTCATCATTTTTGTTTGATATCAAACATACTCCACTCACACTCAACCACAATGTTTCGTATTTATAATATTAGTGTGATTCAGAAGTTGATCAATTAAAGTTAACGATATTAATAAACGATTGTAACCCGATTTCATCGTGCTTTGAGTAATTGATTACACTTCGACGTTGCATTCTCGATATTTATTCACTTTGTAGTAATCCTATTTATTGCACAAGGCGTCGCACATAATTTTTAGAGCTGTAAAAATAAAAATCAAATCACAAAAATATAAAATTCACTGTTTCTGAACGATACCTTCCATGTCATAGGCAGTGCTGTCATCTCCGTCATACTTCATTTCCTTTTTTATGTGCGGGCGTCGCAGCTTCGACTTATCGATTAAATTCGTTATTTTATTGGAAATTTTGTGAAAAAGTTAGTTGAAAGCAGTGTTATGGAGAAAAGATCGTCATAAGTCCAAATAATGACGAAAAATAACATGTTGGGAACGCAAGATACGAAACTCGCCAACTAGTTCGGACGATCAAGGTTAGTTCGTGGTCATTAACTGTGTGTTAGTTTTATCTGTAAATTTGCCTTTGTCCCTTCCTTTTTAGGGAAAAGGCGCATACTTTGGAAAATAACTGATATTTTTTCCTCATGATTTTTGCGTAGTTTTTCTTTTCTAACTACCCACATAATTCATGATTTTTTTTCCATTCTTTTTTCTTGCATGATGCTCGGCTGATAATGAGTTACTCCGATGGCGTATTGTAACCTTCAACACTGCACACGCTGCTTGCTGAATCATATAGTCTAGAGTCGTACCATGAGTGCGTACCATGACTTTAAATCATACAGTCATAGGATGTAACGTGAGTGCGTACCATGAGTGCGTATCATGACTTTAAATCATACAGTCATAGGACGTAACGTGAGTGCGTACCATGAGTGCATACCATGACATACAGTCTAGAGGCGTAACGTGATTGCGTACAATGACTTTAAATCATATAGTCTAGAGACGCAACGTGAGTGCGTACCATGACTTTAAATCATACAGTCTGGAGGCGTAACGTGAGTGCGTACCATGACTTTAAAGACCTTCAATACTGCACATGCAGTTTATGGAATCATACAGTCTAGAGGAGTAACGCGAGTGCGTACAATGACTTTAAAAACCTTCAATACTGCACACGCAGTTTATTGAATCATACAGTCTAAAGGAGTAACGCGAGTGCGTACAATAACTTTAAAAACCTTCAATACTGCACACGCAGCTTGTTGAATCATACAGCCAAGAGGCGTAACGTGAGTACGGACAATGACTTTAAAACCTTCAATACTGCACACGCAGCTTGTTGAATCATACAGCCAAGAGGCGTAACGTGAGTATGGACAATGACTTTAAAACCTTCAATACTGCACATGCAGCTGGTTGAATCAAATAGTCTATAGGTGAAGCGTGAATACGTACAAAACCTGATATGGCGCTGGATCTTCTTGACCAGGCAAAGCTCGACCATAATCATCCAAGGTCACCGACACCAGACCCGCGACAATGGTCTTCTGATGATGATAACCGGGTTAGATCCCGTACATTCATTCCGACAGGTCTAGGTACAGATACTGCAGATGCAGCTAGCATGTCCGAGCTCAAGCGAAAAGCCATGTCTGCCGCACCAGAGTTTTTGTAGCCAAAATGCATTCATAGATCCAGTACGGAAAAATGAATTATTTGGTGGGCGATTTATGATAAGGTATCTAAACGTTTGGGTAGAATCCTAGTGTAAATGGTAAAGGCAGAAGAAACCACGATAAAGGAAACCCTAATACCTGAAGACCTAGCTTACGGAAGGCACCAAGGTTCAACTTAGAATTTTCTGCAGTCTTATACACGAACTTAAAGAGTCGGGATAAACTCCTTTTAAAGGCTAAAACAAGCCAGTCATTTTCTAGACTTATATCTGTGGGACATAAATCATAAACAAAAAACAAGAACACAAAACACTTGTCTTTTATTATATAACAACAAAGCAACGAAATATATGCAGTTGGATAGAAAATTGAAATAAATGCTAAAAACTAAACTTCTTACAAAGAAAAAATTTGAGAAAGCTCTGGCCTTCATTCAAAGTTTAGCAAGGCTGGCGTTCTACCTACATCTCTAGACATCAGGTTCATTTTGAATATGAAGGACAATAACAACTGAAGACTTTAAAATGGAAGATATTCACACAGCTAATATTTACCAAGTAAGGTTTTTTATATACATTATGTCCACATCAAGGAACCGTAATTTTAAGTTCCTATCCATAATTTAAAACTTCAAGATAACCTACGATTTTCAATGACTTTGGTTTGTCATTGGCTTCTCTACCAGTTGGTAATTATCTTAGAAACCGAGATCTGTTGTTACTTGTGTGTTATTTTGATGTCTTACTACACATTAATGACCATAATTTAAAATTTGCTTGGAGGGTTCATTAAACTTTCTCAAAAGGTTAAGATTTGTGTTAAAACAAGCGAAGATGTATTTTGATTTGGAACAAAAAACAAACACATTTCGGCATTGAAATATGTAGATTTACAGAATAGTCATTATATGTGTTTAAAGTTTACAAAAAGAAACTTAAAAATACCTGACAAACAAAATATTTTTCCAGATTAAGCAGATTGACAATCAGGGCCTTTTTACCTTTTTTACCTTTGTTAATACCTTAGGTTACTTTTCTCAGCCTACCCTGCAGTTTCCTTTGTATAGAAAGAAAAATTACAAACTGCATAACATTACGAATGATTTATATGAGAAATGTATCAAACTCGAAGTCAGAGTCGTCTTGGGAAAAATAATGTTTTAACTCAGTGGTAAGTACCTTCTAGAAATCTTCATAGGTGCCTCCCTTATTGGGCGGGGTGTTTTTTTGTAACGTGAGTTTTTTTTTTGGTATCACACAATCAAAACTAGCATACTTTATTATTAGAATTGAAATCAGCTTACATTGGCCTTCATTGCTTTGCTAAGAATTAACAGAATAAACATGGGCAGAGTGACCGCTATTGTCTGCATTAATGAAGATGTCTTATATACTCTCAGAGATATCTGGCACTAGCTTAAGCAATTATAGCTTAATATACGTACAAAATAATATATATTAACTAATAAATGACCAAAACATTGAATGGGACCTGGCTCCAGGTGCCTGTGATCTATCGTGATCATAATCACGAACTGTTTTTTGGAGTCCCTAAATTGACGTTTATGTACAAGAATATTTGTGCGAAGCATAAAATATAAAAAAAAAAAAAAAAAACTAAAAAAAAAAAAAAAAAAGAAAAACTAAGCAGATGATTATATTTACTTATGCATGTTATGTACTTTCTTATAATTCATTAAATTTCAGATTCATTCACAGAACTGGGCACCCATTTAGACCACAATTGTTTTGTATGTGAAGTTAACAACCAAACATACCATCACAATGTTGAACTTGTCTCACATTTTTTCACATTTACGTTTTAGGTGGTATATACATATTATTACGGATAAGAGATCCTTTGGCATAGCCTGACCTTATGGGCCCTATGGTCAATGCATTCATTGGATTGGGAAACTCATTTATTTTACGTCTTCCTTCTATTCTAGTTTATCTGTATTTTTAAGAAATATTATTTTGATCAAGCCACTGCACGGGAGTCATGGGCAGCTAATAGGCCTAAGAAGGCCTTTAGTTACTCTTATTATTTTTATTTTTCCAAAGAAGATTGATCCATTTCACCCTCTCTGGTAGCATTATATCCTGGTTTCGAAGGTATTATCAACCAAACATAGTTATATTTCCAAGGGGTATCAAAATTAATTATAATTTAAACTTAGACTAAAAAAAAAAAAAAAAATAATAATTTCAGAAATAATAATAATTGGATATCAATAATTTCAATAAGAACTCCGATAACTTTTTAGCATTCTGTTAATAGTACACTTCACCCTTAGCGTGGCGTCTTAGCTTTGGCTACGGCTCCGCCAATGCCTAATAAAGGTCCGGGCAAAGACCCGAGAATAAACCCACATAGGATAATAATAATAATTCAAAGTATTACATAATTTTTCCTATTTTCTCAAATAGGATTCAAATTCTCGTCTCTGAATATCATTCAGGTACAGACTCGCCGTTCGGCTTCTGTTTTAATATCAGGTAAATGTGTTATTTAGATGACCAAATTATAGGATTCACAAAAGAAGTTTACGGAATTAAACTTTGCTATTCAAAATACGTATCTACATGAGATCCTAGTACTCAATCACTTGTAGTAATTTTATCCAAACGAGAGTAAAGCTTTTGATTCCATATCCAAAAAGTTTGTGTCTTTCCTCGCGTTGTCAACTATACAATGAGTGCGAAATTAAAGTAAGTCGCACGAATGGAAATTAATATTTGGCTAGAAGCACTTACTAGAAATAAAGACTAATTACTGATTTCACCTACAAATAAAATACTTTGGTGCCTAATCTAGTTATACTTTTTTACCTCACGAAACGAAAGTATTATCAGTTTAGATAGATGTCATGGCACCTAAGAGCTACCTCCATCAAAGAAATTAATTCATACATCTAAGAGATAATCCATTGCTCCTACCACAAGTCACATATACATTAGACATACTTACATTTATAGTTTGGTGCAAATACTGGTATTTGCAGCACATAGTAGCCGCTACACTTCTACCTCGGCTAGTTATAAGGAGTTCTGTCCATGTTATAAAATGAACAACAGGATGGTCAGGAAGCTTATTAGTATTGCATTCACAAAGGTAATTCATAATATATTCAAGCAAGAATGCTAATAACGGTAATTGGGCTTACATTATCAATTGATTTATTGGTTTTAGGTTGAACGTAAGGTTCATAATGATGTGGATAATCACTCCACTTTTTTCGTTTATATGTGTTAATGTATCTTTTTATTTTTCTATCTAGAATCCTGCCTGCCTATCTCGTTTGTGTGAAAGCGCTAAACATCTACAAAGTGAATAAATATCGAGAATGCAACGTCGAAGTGTAATTAATGGTTAAACGAACTTACCTTAAGTGATGTTCGACCATAATTATACTAGACGTTGCATTCGAAGATATTTATAGTCCCACCCGAACCCAGCTACTAAAGCCCATACAACTAACAAACGAGATAAGTGTCTCTGAAAGAATGAAGTATGACGGAGATGACAGCACTGCCTATGACATGGAAGGTATCGTTCAGAAACAGTGAATTTTATATTTTTGTGATTTGATTTTTATTTTTACAGCTCTAAAAATTATGTGCGACGCCTTGTGCAATAAATAGGATTACTACAAAGTGAATAAATATCTTCGAATGCAACGTCTAGTATAATTATGGTCGAACATCACTTAAGGTAAGTTCGTTTAACCATTAATTTTCCTTGAGATTTAAGGTAATAAAAATTAATAAAATTTAATAGGTAAGTAGGCATGTACAGTGTACACTATATATACCTAGCTAGGTGTGTAGGTAGGGTTGCAACTGTTTTCAACAGTATTTTATTGTTTTTCACTAATAGTCAATAGTCATTTTTTATTTATTCAATAGGATACATTGTGATCACTTTAAAACGTCAAACTTAAAACTAGCTACGCCTGTTCCAACCTCCTTACGCCGGCAAAAGAACAGGCAAGAAACGCCCGGCAGGTAATTTTTTTGGCGCGATCACATTGACAATTTTATTCTTATTACTAATTGATTGAATTAGAGCAAGTTCACTGAAATCCCAAGTTTTTTTTTTGTCATCTAATGGTCCGATATTTTTTAATTAGCTTTACTAATAAAAAAGTAAAGGTATTTAATAATTAATCATTAAATACCTTTACTTTTTACTGTTGAACAAAAATAAAGTAGGTATACAAAATACTGTTTTCAGCATGCAAACACACTATTATGTGTATTACTTAAACGCTCACACAATATCTAAATAAATAAAATAATGTTCATTTTTCTAAAATACTGTTTAATATTCTTCACAGACCTGAATATACTTTATTTCTTGTAAAAAAAACTTTGGCAACCCTATGTGTAGGTAGGTACTAGGGTAGGTTGTTGTTGCACAGTTAAAGCTGTCTTCCAATTTAAAACTTTATTTTGACCACAAGTCTCGTGTATAGGCCTAGTGTAAGATTTTAACCCCCGACGCAAAAAGAGGGGTGTTATAAGTTTGACGTGTCTGTCTGTCTGTCTGTGGTAGGAGCTAGCTCGCGAACACGTGGGTACACCGCGGGGAACAGCTAGTCTTAAATTAAATGTGTAAAGTTAACAATTAGAAGCAATGTTTTTTTTTTAATTTTTAACAGACACTCAATAAGTAAAAATTAAAGATCTCAAGCCCCGACTGCCGCCCCGTGCGCTAGCCTATCATGGTGCTATAACTTAGTACAAAAGTGAGCAGTTGTAATCCGACCGATTTTAATCGGTACCTATGCTCTTTATACCTGAATACTTTGCATACCTACTTAACTAGAACGGATAATACATGCGTACCAGAGCGAGAGATGGCGTTATTACAAATTGATTTAAATTACAGAAATACATTTTTTTCAAAACCCTTTTAGTAAATACAAAAATTATCTTTATTAAAGTACTTAAATATAAAACAAATCAAATATATACAATTGGATAAAAAATTAAACTAAATAAAATGTAGTAAATATGATTTAATAGTAAATATGATTTAATTTAATAAAAAAATATTTAAAACAAAAAGAAATAAAATTAATTTATCAGAAAGTGCTAAATTATTATCGATGTTAAATAATTTTGTTTATTCTGTGGCTGTAATTTGTAAATACTGTCAAAATAAAATTGCATCCATCTTTTTCACATTTTTCAGTCCGTTTTAATTTTCGAATTGAATGGATGTACGAAACCCTTTACGTGGATTTTTACCAACGACCTTGTTTCCTTGACTTTGACGATCCCGAATACCTCCTTTGACCTGGCAAAACTTTGGATTCCGACGGCTGCGCATAATAAAGACCTAGGCAAATTCATTTGGACTCTTTGTTTTGTGCTTTTACTGGATTAACATGTCCGCTAAAAAGTGTTGTGTTCCGAACTGCAAGATATCTCGTAAGTTACTACAGTAGTTTTAACCTACAGATCAGACCGATCAAAATGATAAAATACAAAAACTAGCATATTATAACTATTATAGAAAAAGATGTATGTACCTAAGGAATAAAATATGTACATATTATTATTATTTTATGCGTTGATATTTTTCCCCTTTCCTATAGAATAATTAGGACCTATTAACAAGTAAATCAAGTAATGTTGTTTTTGTTGTATTGATAAAAATATATTTGATCAAGGCAATAAAAACACAGAAAGAAAATCTATTTTTAGCTAATAGGTACCTACCTAAGTAGGTAGCTTGCTGACAAAGAATAGCTAATAGTATTAAAATTGACGTAACAGAGCGATAGATGGCGTTGCTTTTCAAATCCTTGAGTGATGCCTCTACCTCCAGTATACAAAGTTACTCTATGGCCCCTATTGCCCCTAGCGTAAATGCAGCACTGTATATATTATTATTGCAGTAGCTTTGTTAGATTAGTCAATATAATTAACATTTTACTGCCCACAATGACATATTATAGAGTTTCTATTTCAGTCCTATGATTACGGATTTCGCAGAATTCCTGCATGTGAAGCCAGATGTCTTTACATACTGACCGTAAGCCTCAGGATATGAGCAATAGTGTATTCATAAATATTGAGATGTCTAGGAAAAATTCTAACCTTTAACTCATGAATATGTATGTATATATAACGCTAAACGTATAATGATAATAATTTGTTTCAGGGAAATCATTTAATACACATATTGATAGGTACGTAGTTAAGTAATAGCATAGTAAAGGAGTAGTAGTTCAGCTTCATATAAATCGGCCGTCGCCGGTTTGAATGTGTGCGTGAGTAGCGGCACCGTGTACGCACGCACTTTTCACGCACACAATCACATAAACGAAAGGAGGCGGCCGGGGCCGCGGCCATGCACTCAGTACGGAACGCGCCGCCTATGCGTCACCGCAAGAGTAGGCAATTAACTCGTCGAGCGGCCTTAGCTAACCTACTGTTCTTTATATACTGTGGTAATAGGTAGGTACAGTCAGCAACAAAAGTAGCTGGTCATACTGGATTTTCCAAATGTGGTTTAGAATGTAATGTTGCGTTTTTTTACAACTTACATGGTAGCGTTTGACCACAACATAACACCATTGATGTAAAGTGATGGTTTTTCTTCAGCAGCGAAGTGGCTCTCAAGTGAGGCTGCCGGAACACACCGATAGGTGCTTGGCGACAGATTCTTAACTTGAGTATGGTAGCTAACCAGGCGAGCACTAGAAAAGGCCCTCCACCAAGCTGGTTTTATCACGATGTTTTCCTTCACCGAAAGCTCAAGCTCATTGTAGCATTCGAACCCACGTCCTACGGATCGCAAGCCGACATCACTACCACTGAGCCATCATCGCTAATAAATGTTGTATAATGTTGTCGTTCAATTGAATAAAAAAACTAAATAATTCTGACTGTTTCATCAGTGCATGTTCAATAAAAGCCAGTAATAATAATTACTTTTATTCAATGAACTGTAGGTAGGTTTACGCAATTCACTTAATTAACTAAAAGTTATTTATTTTCCATATTCATCGAAACAAATTTAACTCACTGTCAACATAATATTTTTAAATGTTGGTCGTTGTCGTTACCACAGAATAAAAAGGCGTATAACGGTATAACGTTCACTTTTAATGAATAAACAAGGCATATACGTTGTTTTTATTTAATTTATGGATGCCTTATTTTGTTACGTACCTACGTAAACTGCAGATCAATTGCAGAATTCACATTAAAATTCACGAAAACAAATACAAAAACAAATACGTATTATTTTACCTACATATAGATTATTTTCTGTCACGTCAATTAAATTCACTGTCAAGTGTGAATCTATTGCCTTACTCTTTTTTTTTTTTTTGTTTTTTTTTGTTTTTTTTTTTTTTGTTATGGCGTCACACGATTAGTGTATTTGCCAGTGTCAAGTACAAAAATATTTCAAACTCAGAGAGTTGAATCAAGTTTAAATGATGATGGTGATGATGATGATGAGATGATGGGATGAGGATAGTGTTTAAGTAAAGTAGTGGCGCTTTACTTAAACTTTACACGGACATTTTTGGAGCAACTCGAAAAGTCACTTTCACAACTTTATTTCAATTTCCCACACTCGTACACTTTAACGAACACATAATGGTTCATAATCCACCAATATTACACATTATTACTCGAAGAAACACAAGTTTTGGAAATAGAAACAAAATTTTCACGTTGACAGTTCGATTGCCGCCAAAAAAGTCTATTGCACACTTAAAAAAAATCTACTTAAATCAAGTACGGTCAGCGACAAAAATCACTGAACACGCAAAATGTTCTAATTTTCATATGCATCTTAGACACCAAATATCACACATATAGGTTATATCTTTGGAAAGTTGACACGCAATTCGACATTGAACAGATATGCGATGCGAGCGGTATCGACCGAACGTGCGATTTATTTACGGCCGTTCCCAATAACCGATCTATCCACGGTTTACTCTACCTACTAGGGATAGAAATTCGACATTACTTCTATAAAGTTTATGTCAAATTTCTTTCTCCAGTAAGGGCCGTTAGCACACACATTTTCTAAAAATCGTATCTTTCAGCGATATCTGATCGATATCGACAATCGACGCAATTCTGTATCGAATCACGTCCTGCGTAAACACGCCTCACAAACATCGCATTTATAACATTTGTTCTAAAGAAAATAATCTAAAAAAAAAAACAACAATTATAAATAAACAATCGAGTAGCATGAACACTTCATAGATTAATCTAGAACAAATCTAATCTGCCTACATCAAACCATTCCCCAGGTCACAGGATCACGAACAAACAAACCAACTCGCTAATGGACCAATTAAATAATAGCGTAGGTACTTTGCGCTGAAAGTAAGTGACATTAGAGGACTTAGAGGGCACACCTTGACTCTTGGTAATGATAGCTCTGTGCTGCTAATTAAATCCACGTAAATAATGAGAAATAAATGGGCACCTCGTACTAGGCCAAGTCCGAGAACACTTGTGCCTTGTCTAGATCGCATCGCATCACGACAAGTGCATGCTTTAAGGCTCAAATCCTTTGTCATTTTTTTATGACATTTTTGTGTGTATTTGGTAGGTCCGTCGAAAGCAATGGGCTTCTTCCGGCTGATGATGATGATGACGACATATTAAGGTAGTAAGTATGTAGGTACAGTCAGCGACAAAAGTCGCTGAACAAAAACACATGTTACGATTGCCGTCATCATCTTAAACACCAACCTTTGACCACATCATCACTTAAAATCAGATGTGTTAAGCTGTATTCAAAACTCTACCTTGTGAGACGTAAGAATGCCCAATCATTGCTGATCTAAAACGCATTTGGAAAATCTAGTATGATCAGCTACTTTTGTCGCTGACTGTACGTCAATCACTTCTTCTCAGTGATTTTTCTACACAGCATTCTTGCTGGCATTGTATCTGAGCCCATGAGTCACCGCATAGCGCTCACAGATTTTTAACAATTTTCGGACGGAACTGATAGATGGGCCCAGCAGTACCATATCGTCGGCGTAACTAATGTTATTAACAAAAACACCGTCAATTGAGCAGCCAACTTGAGCACTGCTGAGCTCACGTATCAGCCGGTCTGTGTACAGGTTGAAGAGGCTCGGCGATGACAAGCCGCCCTGTCTCACCCCACACTCCAACCTGTACACATCAGACAGCAACCCCGACCACCTCACATAGTTACTCTGGTTACCGTACCAGTATCTGAGTAGGGCAATGAACTCGGAGGGTAGCTCAGTATCACCAGACAACTTTTGCCACAACCTGTCATACGCTACAAGGTCAAAAGCTTTTGACAGGTCTAAAAAGCAGGCGTAGACAGGTGTGCTCCTTTTGGTGTAGTACTGTACGGTATGTTTGAGATTCAATATAGCTGTTTCAGTTGAAAGCCCTGGTCTAAAACCGAACTGAGCGTCGTGTAATTTTAAATGCTTACGCAACTGTTTCTCAAACACACCGTCCAGCACTTTAGCGATGACTGTTGCAAGTGATATCGGTCTATAATTTCCCAGACTAGATGCATCCCCAGTTTTATTTTTAATTATGGGGACAACCACAGTCCTCATCATCGCCTCAGGCAGATACGAATGTCCTACGCAGAAGGTAAACAACATAGCGAGCACTCTCGGTAAATGAACACCTGCATGTTGCAGGTGTTCAATACTCAACGAGTCGTGACCTGGAGACTTTCCTCGCTTCATGTCTCTCATCACTTGTGCAACCTCTTTTGCCGTAATTCGTACAATTGGGCTCCCATTGCTAGTTTCATCTACTGGGGTACTTTCGTCCGAAGGTCCTAACGGTGATTCAACCCTGAAGTGGTCCCTAAACAAATTAGCAATCTGGAAGGGGTCACTGATGCCCTCGACACTTACAGGGACGCTAGGCTTCGGATTCAACTTACTTGTTTCTTTCCAAAAGTAGTGGCGCTTTACTTAAACTTTACACGGACTTTTTTGGAGCAACTAGAAAAGAAACGAACGAACTAGAACTAGTCAAGAGTGAATAAGTATCTTCTAGGCAAGCATGCTCCATCTTCGGCCTCGTCATCACTCACCATCAGGTGAGACTAGGGTCAAATGCTTGCCTATCTCTTATAAAAAAAAAAAAAAAAAGTCACTTTCACTGAAGCCATTAAATTGTGGCAAATTGTAGAGCGTTTGACGTCAGACGTTTGTAAACATACGTCAAGTTACCTACTACGAAGCTACGAAATCGTGGTGCAAACTTGCTTTGTTTACTAACATGTGACGTCATATGCTAGGATTTATATTTCGGAACAGATAATAAACATGTATTAAAATTTATTGATCTAAAAATATAAATCAGTATTGTCTTACAAAACTTACGCTTAATTGGTCATTTTATCATTATTTTAGACCATATTTTAGGTTTTTTTTGTGGTTAATTAAATAGAATTAAATAGTTGAATAGTTGTAGTAGTTGTCCTATAATTGAATAGTTGTTGTTGTTCTTACCTGTTGTACAACTACTTCTAGGGGTTGGCCTGTCTGTAACTCCTCGGAGGGTCTTCTTGTAGGTCGCACTGCATATTCTCTTTCGCCTATAATCTGAAACAAAACAAAAAGTATAAGTTTGTACTCGAGTCAATTTGTGTATCATTTCTTTGCCCACATCATCTCACTGTTTCTTGACTCCTGTTTCTATTTTACCTAAAGTACCTATTTTAGGTTTGTATGAAACTTTGAATGGATAACTGCAAGGAGCAACTGTAGTGCGATTCGAAAAGTTTCCGTGTCGGATTCGACGTCACTTTCGCTTCGCGGAAACGTTTTCCGAGAGCAAATAGGTGTCGGAAACTTTTCCGTGATTGAAGACTCTTCACCAGCACTTCAATGAAGAGCTGGTTTGTCAAATTTAGTATCAGTTTCCGAATTCAGACTAATGAATCGCGTCTAAAAAAATCTGGCGGAAACTTTTCCGAATCCGTGCTTTGGAGAGTTTCCGAGTGAAATGAAAATTAGAATCGCATTACTGGTATCCGTTCCTAAAATATCTCCTTTTCTATAACTATTATCACTTTCCCATAATGACTAGCTGTAAGTTGGTAAGTATAGTCAGCGCCAAAACAAGCTGATCACACTCGATTTCCCAAATGTATTTTAGATCAGTAATGTTTGTATTTTTTCACAACTTATAGTATATATATATATATAAGAATTTGAATACATATTATGTACGTTGATAAATTATAAACATAAATAACTCTATTATAATCTCGGTATATCTATTAATAGTTATGAATATAATTTGGTGGATATATTAATTTAAATGTATATAGTAGGTAGATATATCTGCATATTATCTCCAATCTGTAAGTACCTACCACAAAAGCGAAGTCAATGCAAAGATTACACACAAGCGTCGTAATAACCTTACATTATACCTAAATCTAATTACAAAGTCAAATTACCCACTTTTTTAGAATTATTATATTGAAATGTTATTCGTGTATGCACTTATTTAAATGTGAACGAAGATAAATAATAAACATCATTTTGTTTGCCTTTGTGTTCTGATAAAAATACATCCTCTTCAACATGAATTGAGTAAATCTACATATATATATATGAAATTACTGAGCATAATATGAGATTTAAATCGAAATGGTTCAAGTGACAAGCGCAGAGTATTATCGCGCAGACTTGAGCTGTTAAAAATGAAAATTCAGGGTTGACACTCTGAATTTTACTTAACCTGAACCTAATCCCTACTTCCCTTCCAACTAATATTACAAAAGTTACAAAATTTACAGTTTGTGTGTGTGCGTGTGTGTGTGAATGTTTGTTACCACGTATTACAGTAACTACTAAACCGATTTTGATGAAATTTTGAATGGAGGTTAGGTATAACCTGGATTAACACATAGGCTACTTTTTATTCCGGAAAAAGGTTCCTGTGAAATATCGCGGGTGAAACCGCGGGGCGCAACTAGTAATAATTATAAATGCGAAAGTAACTCTGTCTGTCTGTCTTTCACGGCTAAACCACAGAACCGGTTGAAATGAAATTTGGTAGGTACAGAGATAGTCTAGACTCTAAACTGTATAGTCTAGAGCCTTAGAAAGGAGTAAGGACATAGGCTTTTTATCGTGATAAACAGTAGCCCACGCGGGTGAAACCGCAGGGCACAGCTAGTACCGAATAAACAAGGGTGAGGTTGTTAATTGTTATGTGACACAAATCAGGCGAGTGACTTGCTTATCTCTTCGAATTAAATACATTAAAAAAGAGTTTACAGTTTCAGCTATAAAATAGGGCAAATTGCAATGGGAAATACATAGAAGATAAGTAAGAAGTCCTACCTATTTACTACCTACTCCTCTAAATCGCCACACACAAGTTAAAGCGAGTGGACTGCAAGTCCATAAACACTCCAATTCCCAACGGATCAGCCCACGCGGTTCTAATTTCAAACTGGGACGTGCTTACTCCAGCCAATGGCAGAACAATGAGATTAGGCATGCGCGTGAGTAGCCAATCAGGCGGCTGGATCGATTGTAAACAATCATGGTGGAGTTAAATTCCAGTAGGTAGTGTTGTACCTAACTGTACTGAATGTATACAGTTGGACTACTATTAAGAGGTGGCTTATCAAATTCAGTCAGGAACAATAATAGGTAAGTATGTAGTTCTAATAAATAATATACACCTATCGCATAGTGACAGCTGGATGCAAAAAAAAACATTCATCATCATCATCATCAGCCGGAAGAAGTCCACTGCTGAATTGTTCGTTTGGAGATAATTTGCAATAGCCCCACTAGGGGGGAGGCCCCTTTGAACGCCACCATGAACGGCTATTAGGCTCCTTGCGACTCTTGAAATGTCGTCGGTCCACCTAGTGGGGCTATTGCAGCCATCAAATTATCTCCAAACTAACAACTCCGTTTGTAAATAAAATTAGCGTTAAGTTTAACATCGCTGAAAGAAGTATTAATTGCTACGTAAAATTCACCAATACCCTTCAAATGTCAAATTCAAAGAGGACGTGAATGTGATTAATTACCCCCTTGGATGAATGTGTTCATTACCGAAGCCTACGTCACAGAACAGGTAGTAACAAAGGTGTTATGTAGCTAAGTACAGTACAGAGGTGAAAAACACCTATTTGTCAATAGTGGTGCACATTAGTTCGATCACGCTGAGTTACAGATAAAAAAAGATAAAATCATAAAGTGACAGGTTAATAATCCGTTATTTACTAAAGAAGGTTGCCTTTTTTGTTGGTCAGAAACGAAACGAGAAGTGAAGGCTGGAAGCTGAAACGGTTTAGAGCAAAACATAACAAATGAAAAAAAAGGTAATTTCATAGAGAAGGTGAAGGTGATATTACGACAGTGTATAATCTGTGGACATGATTATAATATTTATGACAGATGGCGTGATGGCGTAACAGATAATATATTTCCCAAACTAACTTTATTATGAGTCAGTTTTAAGGTTTCATACCTACACATTACAAAATACTTTTTGGTAGGAAGAAGTAAGAAAGATAAGGGAATAAACTTTAGACTGTGGATTGGCATTGCTGCGCAAGCGCAGCTACACCAATTCTTTATCTATGGGCATAACATACTTCTTTTTAAAAAGCTCGTTTTTCGTGTCAAGGAAGTACACAGAATTATAAATTCAATTTGTCACTGTCATGTTGACGTGAGTCACCAAAACTTGCCATTTAAATGAGATGTAAAAATTAAATTCAAGTTTCACTTTTACACAACGATTCCAAAAACTTAACGATCCTAGGCGTGCAAGGTAAGCAAGTTCGGCTGTGCTTAATTTTTTTTTCATTGTATGTAAAATAAACTCGGGTCGCGACTCACATTGCACATACGCCCGGTCAAATGTCACCGACAATGGCGGACTAGGGTTGCCACTAACACAAATATCTAATTACAATGTTTGTTCCGTGTTTAATTTGTTGTCAGCTCATTTGACAATCGGTTTGTAATGTACCTTTTATGATACGGGGATTCCTAGTTATAGTGGTATACAAATTATACAATAACCAATTACTGTCTCTTTGAGAAACTCTTGTCCCTTTGTGATGTTTTCTTGTTCCACCAACGCACATTGGGAACGTAACGATGACTATTCTACGGTAAACGGATTTAGTGTCGCCACTGCACTGCATTCCATAATTATAATAATGAACTGTGAATGAAACAACCCTAACGACTACAACCGTGGAGTTTTGACTCGCTTTTCCTTTTGGGGTTTTAAAATTTTACCGTTTGGCTCAAGTCAGGGCTAACATTCCTTTTCAGGCTCTCCGTGAAGTTCAATGGAGATATTAGGTAACGAAAAATACCTTACCACAGCCTGTAAATTATGCTGAGCACCTAGAACTTATATTTGGGTCCTAGGGGAGTCGACAGATCACGTATAAACTACCAGAGACCAAGTCTCGTTCAGCAGACCTTTTTCCCAACCACAGATTGTCTGTATTCCAGTATTTCCAGTACAGGTTTGCGCTGTCTTTCCACCAGAACTGTGTGAGACAAAATTCCACCAATAGGATGCGAGAGTAAGAGCGGAACTAGGATAACGAAGTGATTGTGATTGGTGTATTTTTCCTCGCGCTAGCTCGCACAGCTTTTTAAAGTCAGCGAACACAGCTAGCCAACTAGTTTAAGGCTGCCATTTCTATTATTTGATCGTATTTGTTCCCAGTTCCAGCTCTTCGCTCCACTACCTCGCACAGGTTTAATAAAGGCTGCCTGTTCCCCAAAACTGTGCGAGGCAAAAATCAACCAATTGGATGCGGGGGAAGAGTGAGGCTGGGCTAATGACGGAATGTTATTGGTGGATTTTTCCTCGCATTGCTTTTTGTAAGGCAGCCGAAAACTGGACAGCTAGTTTAAAGTCGCCATTTGTATTATTTATTATAAGATAATTTGTATAATAATACCTACTATTATTTCCCAAAAGTTCTCCGTGACCTTGCCTTACCATTGTTGTTTTTTTTAACCCGCGGAATGGGAATGTGGGAGCAGCCATTGTCTTGTCAATTTAATTAGAAGCATAATGCCTAATTATTTTATTATATTTCAGTCTCCTTCAGATTAGTACGAGTATATTTACAGGTTTTTTTGTGTCGATGCAGTTACCTGCCCAGAAGGTGTTTGTTTCCACACAATGTTACAGTCACGGTGACCCACAATCGTCTAAAGTCACCTGTTGTTAAACAATGATGTGGTCGAAGTTGGCACCACATCGAAAAGTGGCTCTCAATTGAACACACCGACTGATGCTTAGCAACCTATTATTAATTTGAGGGTGGTAGCCATGCGAGCTCTCATCAAGGACCATGGATTCGAACCCACGGCCTCTGGATCGCAGCAGACCGTTGTCACTATCTACTACTGGGTATATCATCTTCTGAAATAAAGTACTTACCTACACATTTCTTACAACCCAAAAATGTCGCACTCGACATAGGTAGGTATGTCAGTGATTTTAAAATGACGCTCAAGTGTCTATACTTGAGTACCGATTGAGTGACATATTTGTATGAAATGACAAGACTCAAATCTGTGCTTAAGCAGTGATTATAGCTTGAGCATCATTCTAGAATACCAGCCTAAGTCTAAGATCTTAAACTATAGCAGACTAGAAACGAGAACTGCGTAATAGCAGTAATTCCAGCGCACCTGTGACTGGCCGAAGGAAATGACGAAGCTGTCTGCGGTAAGGTAGGTTGTAACTGGTAGCAAATCACGCGAAATGGTAACTAGCAATTTCCGAGATTAGCAACGTAAAGGTTTGTCCACGAACAAGCGCGTCGGTGCTGTGTCAGGGACGTGGCCGGGACGTCCGCTTGCACGTTCGGAACTGACCAAGAGAACGAGATCATAAAAGTGTGTAATAGTAGATTGTCATACAAGGGACGAAAATGACTTATTAGATAGATAGATTGACTCTTTACCGGCACACCACAATACAGAGAAATTTAAAAACAGGAACAACAATAAATACATATATATAGTTTCATAAATAGTAGAGTGCCTAAATAGGTATTTCACCCGAGGTAAACACTCAAACTGTTCATTACGAATGTGAGGAAAGAAAATAAAAACCTGATTAGTTAAAGAAACAATAATTAATTAAATAAAAATTTTTGGTCAGAAGATCGAATTGCGCTCCCCTTTAACCAAAAAGGGTTATATTTCTTAAAATTTTCTTTTTCTGTTGCATTTTACCGGCCAATATATCTTAATTAGGTATAATTTTACTCCACGATTTAACGGAGTGGCTGTATAAAACATAGTTTAAAATTTGTAGACGGCAGAGAAAATCTTTTCCCAGGGACGAAAAGTACTGTTTTCATCCCTCTGATCAGGTTACTTCAAGCGCATTTTCCAAGTATGAGAAAAAAATAAACCTATAATCTAACGATGACCGTTTGTAGGGTAAATTTCGATATTTTTTTATTTTTTGCGCTCTGGCCGGAACACGGACCGGCCACGTCACTGGCGCGGTACTGTGTGTGCACAGATCTTTAGGTATCCAGTTTTATTTACGTCACTACAACGTTAATTTGTAATCCCAAGCTTTGATCGTTCACTGAAACTACATACTTATTTGTGCTTGTGAATTTATTAGCTCGTGTAACAATGACTTGTCATTTTTTCTCATCTACATTTATACATATAGGTCCTTATGAAGTAGGTGCAATTGCAGCAGCACATGCTGTTATAAAAGGCGTAGAAGAACAACAGAGGTGACGTTGAATAAAGTTATGAGACACCGCGCAAAAAATCCCAAATTAGAGGTTTATTTTGTCAAATTCGAAGCCATGAAGGTGATGATGGCGCAGTGGTAGTGATGTCGGTTTGCAACCCGTAGCTTTGCACCTTTGTGTGTTTATTATCATCAGAACTACACATTTGGTTTATTAAATTACATATTTATTTTCATTTCATTTTGAGTCCTACAATAAGTTTGAGCTTTCTGTGAAGGAAAACATCGTGATGAAAACGTAAGTTGGTGGTAGGGCATTTTCAAATGCTCGCCTGGCTGGCTACCAACCTCAAGTTATGAATCTGTCCCCAAACACCTATCTGTGTGTTCCGGTAGGATATACAGATATAGCGTGGCGCCATCCATGTAAGTAGTAAAAAAAATATCTAATAATTAGTATTTTATACCTACATGATACAACATTTAATACGTAACGTTTTTTTACTAAATCTCTTGATAATTGATACAAAAACATGAGGCAACCCTAGAAAACAGAATTGACAGCGACGATCTACATCGATACCATAGCAAACTTGGTTTATTTACTTGGCCGAATGAATGAATTGACGACGCGGTAGCCGAGTTGGTAGTGTCCCTGCCTGCGAAGCTAACGGTCCCGGGTTCGAATCCCGGTAAGGGCAAATATATGTGTGATGAGCACGAATGTTTGTACCTGAGTCTTGGATATTTCTATCTATATAAGTATTTATTTCTCTATATAAGTATGTATATCGTTGTCTAGTACCCATAACACAAGTTTCGAGCTTAATTTGGGGCTAGGTCAATTTGTGTGCAATTGTCCCCGATATTTATTTATTTATTTATTTATTAATGTGTCGAACTTTAAATAGTACTAAGTGTTGAAACAGGAATCTTTAATGCAATAAGACTTAATTAAGTGGAAATAACAAAAAGGTTAGTCGACATCACAGGAGACCGAAGAGCTGGCAGCTACCTCGGACAAAGAATTAGTCTAGCCATCCAAAGGGGGAACGCTGCCAGTATCTTCGGAACCTTGCTTAAAGGGACTTCTTTTAATAATGTATTGTAGTTATTAGTTTAGGTTTTTTTTTTATTTATTTTTTTATTTTATTGTTATGGTATAATTATTTTTAGTTTGAAGTAATAAAATATTAAGTAGTATTTCGTAGTGTTGAAACAGGAATCTTTAATAAGCAATAAGACCTTGCACACGAATATTATTTGTTTGCTCAACTACTGTACAATTGCCGGCGTTCGTTAATAACATTGATTCAATGTAAAGCACCTGTTTTATGATTGTTTGTAGATACTAGGAGCGCCAGTCTAGTCTCCATTGCTAGAAGCTAGCGTCATCATCAGCCTGCATCAGTCCACTACTGGACATAGGCCTCTCCCAAAACACGCTACTGAGCCCGGTCTTCGCCCCTTCTCATCCAACTACTGCCAGAGGCTAGGCTAGGTTTTGTCGCGATAATAATCCCGTGGGATTCTCCAAGCGTGTGATAATAGGGATGACGAATTAATATCGATTCGATTCCAAATCGATCTTAAACAATAGACCTATTCGTGACACTCGAAAATCGAGATTTGTTGTTTTTCTGTTTTGGTAAGAATGCAACCTTAAAACTCAATGTAATTTAATATTTACCGTTATGAGATACTTAATTAATTTCTATAAAACTCAATGGATGGCAATAAGACTGGTTTTATCGCTGGCTTCAATAATGCTAATGCTTTTATAAAATGTGATATAATAATAACTTTTGTTCGATTGGAAGAAAAAGAACTTTGAATTGATTCTTTGGACTTCTAATCGATTTAAAAATTGATCTTTTTCAGTAAGAATTTTTATATAATACCTAAGTATACAAATATTTATTTCTCTATATAAGTATGTATATATCGTTGTCTAGTACCCATAACACAAGTTTCGAGCTTAATTTGGGACTAGGTCAATTTGTGTGCTAATGGTCCCCTGATATTTATTGTGTCTACTGCATGTAAACAAGTTTACAATGAGCTTGCGTTATTTCGAAACAAATTTTAGCTAGGTATGTAATTATCTTACAAATTGTGCTCCATCACATAAATATGCTGATTCCACTTAGACGGATATTAAGTTCTATAGGGTAATTTGTTATTTATTGACTACAATGATGTCCGCTCATCATCTCAGGAGTGTTGTAAACCGCAACAAAGTGTGGACAACTCGTTCTAGTGTGTTGCGGTGATGCTGAAGGAATAATTACACAGAGTAGCTAATTATTATATCGCTAGGTCATTTCAGGTTAAGATTATGGTTAATTTGTAGTCACTACAGTCAGACTACTAATTTCTATCAAATTTCTATTTTATTTCCATCTAATTTTTAATTCCAACACGTTTTAGTTTGTTATTTAGTTAATTAAATTTTGTTTTAATTTTGAAACGGAGATAGGCTCTGTATTTACATAGACTACTTTTGATCCCGGAAATATGGATAAAATGTCAAAGCCACACTAAACAAGGGGTACGGATTGAAGTACAATTCAATTGAAAAAGTGAGTGTTCACGATTTGAGTCATATATTCAATCTTTGGAATGGAGACGGCTTATACACCCTGTATTAACTAACACATAGGTTCTTTTTATCCCGGTTCCTGCGGAATTACGAGAAGACAGCGGATGTAACCGCGGGGCACAGCTAGTACCTACATAATTTATAGAATACAGACACACAGACATACTTATAAATATATTAAGCCTAAGTAATCATTGTCTTTTACTTCCTGGTATCTAGTTCAAATTACAATCATTAACCAAAGTAATGGAAACTATTGTAAGCTATTTTTACGACCATTACTAATGTTCACTATTCCTTGAGGACAATTATTCTTACACCTGTATTTAGTCAAGTGTTTATTTTAGCCCAACATTTGTTAAAATATCTCCAAATAAGTTACTTACATACCTTGATAATATAATTATTTAAATCAATACCCATACCGTCTTCTTGTTAGCCTCTCGAAATTTTTCTACCAAATTTTATTTATTACGTGTAAACCGTGTTTAATTTAATTTTTTATCCAATTGTATATATTATGTTGTTTTGTTATATCTATACTAGTTTGTTTGTTTGTTTGTTTGAACGCGCTAATCTCAGGAACTACTGATCCGATTTGAAAAATTCTTTCAGTGTTGGATAGTCCATTTATCGAGGAAGGCTATAGGTTATATTTTATTTCCAAAAAAATTAGGGATCCGTGAGAAAATTGCTATTTTGCAACCCAAGGTGTGAAATCGAAAACCTATTTTTGCGTGCGCTGCAAAAACTATTGACAATAGAACAAAACAATGTATTACGAGTTTGTAGGTACCATTAAGATCTACAAAAAAATCCATGAGAGCATATGTCTAACTATTATAGTTATGCCACAATAAGTGTTTTTTTTATTTTAAAAATTTAATTTTAATGCCGCCTCTAGAAAAGGCTCTTTATTTGTATCTTGGTATTAATCCTTATCAAAATAAATTACTTTTCATTCAAAACTGCTTCAATCCCTTCATATAACTTTTTGAATTATTCAATTCGGACATTCCATTCGAAAGATATCACGAGTTTAAAAATGTAAGTAGTAGTAGAAAAATAAACCCGCTGCACCGCAATGCCACGGGAAACGCGGTGAGGTGAGGGGGGACCGAAGGCGGGAGAATATTCTATGAAATAGGTAAACTGCGGTCGCAATTTGCGAACCAGGAAGACCTTTAGCTGCGCGGTTCAAACGCGCGGTCAAAAAATATTAGAATTAAAATAGGATAATGGATACAGCAGGTAACGCGGTGAGGGGCACCGAAGTGCGGGAATAATTTTGGAGTATACGGAATATATACGCTTTCGCGCCTAAACTACTGAACAGATTGAAATGAAATTTGGTATAGAGATAATATGAGCCCCGGGGAAGGACATAGGATACTTTTTATCCCGATAAACTGTAGCCCACGCGGGTGAAACCGCAGGAAACAGCTAGTTGTCGATAAAAGTAAATAACACTCACACAAATTAAGTAGGTACAATTAAAAAAAATATGAAACGAAATCTTAAAATCATATATAGTTATCATCTTGTTATTATGATTTGGAGTTTTACTTTAAGGTTTAATTATAAGCCTTTATAAATATGAACGTATACATTTTGTCTTTGTAGGTTTTTAGTTTAAATTCTTAAGTTTTGAGAGGTAGTCTTAATTCATAGTTTAGTCAACTTAAATTTTCATTTTGTTAGTTTAGCGTTTTTAGTTGAATTTATGTAACTTAATTTAAAGTAGGGACCGGGAGCGAAATCGATTTATCTATACTAATATTATAAAGCTGCAGAGTTTGTTTGTTTGTTTGTTTGTTTGTTTGTTTGTTTGTTTGTTTGAACGCGCTAATCTCAGGAACTACTGGTCCGATTTGAAAAATTATTTCAGTGTTAGATAGTCCATTTATCGAGGAAGGCTATAGGCTATATTTTATTTCCAAAAAAATTAGGGATCCGTAAGAAAATTGCTATTTTGCAACCCAAGGTGTGAAATCGAAAACCTATTTTTGCGTGCGCTGCAAAAACTATTGACACTAGAACAAAATAATGTACTGCGGGTTTGTAGGTCTCATTTAGATCTACAAAAAAGTCCGCGAGAGCATATGTCTAACTATTATAGTTATGCCACAATAAGTGATCTTTTATTTTAAAAATTTAATTTTTGATGCCGCCGCTAGAAAAGGCTCTTTATTTGTATCTTGGTATTAATCCTTATCAAAATAAATTACTTCTTATTCAAAACTGCTTCAATGCCTTCATATAACTTTTTGAATCATTCAATTCGGACATTCCATTCCAAAGATATCACGAGTTTAAAAATGTAAGTAGTAGTAGAAAAATAAAACCGCCGCACCGCAGCGCAGCGGGAAACGCGATGAGGTGAGCGGGGCACCGGGAGAATCTATGACATAGGTAAAGTGCGGTCGCGGACCAGGAAGACCTTTAACTGCGTGATCCAAACGTGCGGTCCAAAAAAAATTAACTTAGAATTAAAATAAGATAATTTATTTATTTATTTATTTATTTATTTATTTGGTAATAGGCGAGCAGCCCGCAGGCTGATGTGCCTATATCATGCTGTGTTGAATTATAGCAATGTCCAAAAGTGCAGAGAGAAGTCAATTCTGTAGCAAGGAAGCATTGTTCGTTCGCAACCACTTGTCCAGTCTGTTTTTAAAGGAATTCACTGAAGGAGCTGACACAACGTCTTCTGGCAGTCTATTCCAGTTGTGCACCACTCTAGAAGCCAAGAAGTGGTGCGCAGTGTTTGATTTGGATGGTGCGCGTACTATCTGCATAATGTAATGTAGCAGGTAACGCGTTGAGGGGGCACCGAAGTGCGGGAATAATTTTGGAGTATACGGAATATATACGCTATCGCGCCTAAACTACTGAACCGATTTAAATGAAATTTGGTATAGAGATAATTTGAGCCCCGGGGAAGGGACATAGGATACTTTTTATCGCGATAAACTGTAGCCCACGCGGGTGAAACCGCGAGGAACAGCTAGTAATGATATATGTATCAAAGCGACTGGTCGATGCTACCCGTGACCAAAATGCTGGCCGTTATTTTGCGCAACGAATAAGCATTGCCGTTCAACGCGACAATGCGGCCAGCATTTTGGGAACGTTGCCATCTGGTAGTGGTTTATTAGATTAAGTAGTTTGTTTAGTTTGATAGGTAGTTTTATTTTACATTTTAAGGTTTAGCTAAGTGTTTTTATTTTGATTTAATTGTTAAATTCTTCATACATTATACGTATGTTCAAGATTTAAAGTACAACATTTAATTTTGTAAACGAATAATGGGATATAAATAACGAAATAAAAACACTAATTATTATTTTTTAAAGTACCTATAATATCAATTACTAATAACATTTACGTAATGTATTTGTTTATTTCTATTCTAAGGATGTAAGATAAACACTGGATTATTTTACGTCACATCGCATACTTCCTCAAAGTACCTACTCTGACCCTAGACCCTGCACTCAAGCAGTGTGCGCGGCCTCGACTCTTGACTGTTTGTCAAGCAATCTTCTTGTAACTATGTATGTACTGTATTTAAATTTAATTTATACTATGCTAGAACTTAGGCCTTTTTTGCTTTAGTATTATGTACATATTTCACTACATTGTATAAAAAACAAAGTCGCTTCCAGCTGCCTGTTCATATGTACTATTGACTTTAATGGAGTTTTCAGCAATAGATAGTGATTCAAGAGGAAGCTTTATAATTACAAATTATAATATATATTCAATTTCTAAAACTATTAAAATAATTTTGCTGTTTTTTTTTCATTAGTCATCACGAAGGATTTGCGCGAGCTCCAGGTGGAGGACTGACAGGAGGTGGCGCAGGAAAGACTGAAGTGGCGTCTTTTGTTATCGGAGGCCAAGAAACACTTCGGGTCGTTGCGCCATCTCAGTATGTAGTTAGTTTTTTACTTCCGTGGTCAGAAAAGGACTGCAAGTGACTGCAATACCTTAAGACCTGCCAAACTTAGTTTAGTTTCAGAAAATGTTCATCAGAATCGACACTTTTAGATAATTATCTAAGTACAACAATTTATCACCAAGTAAGGTCATTTGTAAACGTAAATAATGCATATTTTGCCACTTAGCCTTTTGAACATCTATAAAAAACAGACAGACACTAAAAGCATCAACAAACACGTGTTTATAGCAAAGTTGTTGTTAATTACAACATAAACAGCCTCTAAAACTGTGTAACAAATAAGCAGGTTTTACGTCACACATCTAAATGCGGATTTGACACAGTCTAATTTTATCCTATCCAACCTTCTCACTCCATACCTACCTACTACTAAACAACTATGTACAGAACGCTTACTCTGTGCCATCGGAAAATTGAATAGAAATACCATTTCGTAACAAAATAATAAATAGGCTCGTTATCAGCCTTTCACGTTCCCACTGCTGGGACTGGCCTTCTCTCAGAGAGAGAGAGTACGGGCTGTAATCTACCAGTGCGGGTTGGTAGATGTCGCATGCCCTTGAATGTTGCAGTTCTCACGATGTTTTCCTTCACCGTTTTGAGCGATGGTAAATCCGCACATAACTTATTAAGTCATAGGTTCGGGGCCGAGAGGATTCGAACTCGGTGTCGGCGTCTTGTAAGTCGCACGCCTAACCGTTCGGCTACCATCGCTGTTCAAAATAATAGCCTATTACTAATAGCCTATTAAATAGCCTATTACTGACCAAAGCGCTGGCCTTCATTTTTCCATTCAACGGGGCAATGCGGCCAGCATTTAGGGATCGTTGCCAACAACACCTGCGGGATTAGCCACGATCTATCCAACATCAGGAACTGTGGACCAAAATCGATGTGACTACTATTAGGCTCAGTAAATAAAACGACAGTAGTTTTATCTACGAAGACTAAACTATAATTATTTTACACTGGCTTATATAGGATTGTCGACGCCTCCCCCCCTACCATCTTTACCACGTCATCGGAGTGAAGTTAGCCTTTTGCCAAGATGGCGACATTTCCGTTTTTAAGTCACCGTGGAAATGTCAAGTTTGACGTTGACATTTCCATAGATTCCCAAACTCGGTACTGTGCGTGAATCTACTTGACATTTATAAAGGTAAACACAAGTTGACGGTTACAGCTCGGCCATCCTATCTACGACGAGTCCTCTCGTTGAACGTATTTATTATTTACAATATGTTCGTACTTAGCAATGAATTTTATTTAAATGCGTTGATTATTTTATACATTATTATTTTACAATTTTACTATTAATATAATATTCTAGTCATATCAACACCATCATAATCTTAAATTTAAGTCCATTATTGCTTTATAAATCTAGACATTTTCAAATAGTTACACATCCTGAATATCGTGTATAAAAGACATCTGACGACAACCAAGTACACCCTGAATTTTATGTACATGGTCAAATGCAATGACGCGCGGGATCTTGTGTAAGTACACCCTGAATCTTATGTACAAACACAAAACACCACGCTATGTGTGAGGTAAATGCGTAAGTACACCCTGAATATCATGTACATACACACACACACACACACACAACACTATACAATGCATGAGATCGATGTGTAAGTACACCCTGAATATTATGTACATACACACATTATGCAATACGTGAGATCAAATGTGTAAGTACACCCTGAATATTATGTACATACACACATTATGCAATACGTGAGATCAAATGTGTAAGTACACCCTGAATATTATGTACATACACATACAAACATTATGCAATACGTGAGATCAATGTGTAAGTACACCCTGAATATTATGTACAAACACACATTATGCAATACGTGAGATCAAATGTGTAAGTACACCCTGAATATTATGTACATACACACATTATGCAATACGTGAGATCAAATGTGTAAGTACACCCTGAATATTATGTACATACACACATTATGCAATACGTGAGATCAAATGTGTAAGTACACCCTGAATATTATGTACATACACATACAAACATTATTTTTGTTTTTTTTTTAGCTTTTAAATAATCGAAGGTCTTTAACCTCTAATATTAACTCGTATAAACCTTTTCATCATTTACAATTTTATATTTTAAATTTTACATTTATTCATTTATTCATTTTATATAAATGGAATGATATTAGAATAATCACTACTTATTATAAAACAAAGTTCCCGCGCCGCGTCTGTCTGTCTGTCTGTCTATTATAGTTATGCCACAACAAGTGATATTTTATTTTAAAAAATAATCTTTAATGCCGCCTCTAGAAAAGGCTCTTTATTTGTATCTTGGCATTAATCCTTATTAAAATGAATTACTTCTTATTCAAAACTGCTTCAATACCTTTATAAAACTTTTTGAATCATTCAATTCGGACTTTCCATTCGAAAGATATCACGAGTTTAAAAATGTAAGTAAGTAGTAGTAGAAAAATAAACCTGCCGCACCACAGCGCAGCGGGAAATGCGGCGAGGTGAGGGAGAATCTCATTCTAGATGAACCGCCTCGCTTCTGAAGCAGCCCTTTGAGATCGATGCGGTGAATCTGCTGGAGTTCTCACCGAAGAGCTTCTCAAGCACCGCTCGCCGCTCACGGGGCTCTCTCTGCTACGACTTTGTCTTGTCTTGAAACTTCTCTCATTTTAGGCATCTGGAACTTGTAAACATAATATGTCTTACTACCTCGAAATAAGAATTCGACATGAGGAGTTTTAGAATCTCCAGAGGGTAGCCCTAACAAGGCTTAGTAGAGTTAAGAGATCTACAGGTACTAAACCTAGCATAGCTTAGTTGATTCAAAGAACCTCCAGGGAGTAGCCCTGGCAAGGCTCAGTCAAGTCGAAGAGCCTCCAGGGAGTAGCCCTGGCGAAAGCTCAGTCATGTCTAAGAACCTCCAGGGAGTAGCCCTGGCAAGGCCCAGTCAAGTCTAAGAACCTCCAGGGAGTAGCCCTGGCAAGGCTCAGTCAAGTCTAAGAGCCTCCAGGGAGTTGCCCTGGCAAGGCTCAGTCAAGTCAGCTTCGTAACAGTCAGGTCAACACAGTTTAAAACAAGCAAAAGCTCAAAAAAAGAGAAAAATTAAACAACTTACGTAATATGGCGGTTAGTACCCTCAACAAAATTTCAATTTCAAAGGAAAAAAAATACAAAAACAAAATAATTCATGAATTTTTAATAAATAATTGTTTGCGTTACTTACGTTTTTATTTCTCCTCTTTTCCTTGTTAATTTCCACTTGTGGACGTGCGGGGCGAAACTAGTTTGTTTCGTTCTCAATATCCCTCTTCTGAGATATTAGGCTCAGTAAATAAAACGACAGTAGTTTTATCTTGTACATTTTTACACTTTTATATTTCGCCAAACATCAGTACGAAGACTAAACTATAATTATTTTACACTGGCTTATATAGGATTGTCGACGCCTCCCCCCCTACCATCTTTACCACGTCATCGGAGTGAAGTTAGCCTTTTGCCAAGATGGCGACATTTCCGTTTTTAAGTCACCGTGGAAATGTCAAGTTTGACGTTGACATTTCCATAGATTCCCAAACTCGGTACTGTGCGTGAATCTACTTGACATTTATAAAGGTAAACACAAGTTGACGGTTACACTACTGCATGGGTATAAGAATTCAGACGGCAAATTGCAAACTTCTTCGATGTGTCCTGATCAACTCGATAAACAGTTTCGATTCTAAAAGGGTAAGACTGTCGTTACGCAACGGATCGGTTTGCAGTATTTCTCTTTGCTCCAAAGGAAGTTGGCATTTATCCAAGTTACTTATACTAAAGTAGTTTGTGATTATTACGAATACTTTAGCTAATTAGCCTAGCAAAGGGCTTGGAGTACAGACTTTTATGAGTGTTCACGTCTTGCGTGGCTTACTTATTATTGACAACAGTTAGTGGCCAATCTGACTGACGCAGTTATCTATATTTACACCAACTGAATAATGAAATCATCTACTCGACGCGAGACCAACATAAGGTTTGTGCAAATACTTCGATAGACTTGTCAACAGACTTGAGTTACCTATTAGGAAATAGGAATGCGCATTTACCTACCAAGACGTACGGACGGTAGCATGACATCCGTACATGGTTGACATTCCCTCGATCCGCACTCAACGCTTCGCTTCTACATTTATATAATGGCGAAGGAGTAGAACACCCTGTTTCCCGATAAGTAAGTATAGCATAGGATCCAAAAGAAAGGTTCAACGAACTGGAAGACGTTCTGTAGGTAGGGCCCCCACTACGTGGACCAACGACATTGTAAGAGTCGCCGGGAGCCGATGCCTACCGATTTCAGATACCTACCTAAAGTGTAGAATAAAATTCATAAAATTGTTGTTTAACTAAAGCAGTTAGATGAATTAAGTAAGGCACATATTAACTTAGTATTTAAAGTTATGAATGAGCCAGTTGTTAAGTAATTAGACTAATTAGGCATGCAGGTTTCGCGGTTAATGATGATTGCTAATGAAATAGTTGGTCAGGTACCTATACCTACCATATTGGCTCTGTTTATAGGCAGCAACCTACCTAGGTAGGACTGGGAAAGCAAAATGCTGTGTAGAAAAATCACTGAGAAGAAGTGATTGACGTACAGTCAGCGACAAAAGTAGCTGATCATACTAGATTTTCCAAATGCGTTTTAGATCAGCAATGATTGGGCATTCTTACGTCTCACAAGGTAGAGTTTTGAATACAGCTTAACACATCTGATTTTAAGTGATGATGTGGTCAAAGGTTGGTGTTTAAGATGATGACGGCAATCGTAACATGTGTTTTTGTTCAGCGACTTTTGTCGCTGACTGTACCTACCTACTTACTACCTTAATATGTCATCATCATCATCATCATCAGCCGGAAGAAGTTCATTGCTTTCGACGGACCTACCAAATACACACAAAAATGTCATAAAAAAAACGACAAAGGATTCGAGCCTTAAAGCATGCACTTGTCGTGATGCGATGCGATCTAGACAAGGCACAAGTGTTCTCGGACTTGGCCTAGTACGAGGTGCCCATTTATTTCTCATTATTTACGTGGATTTAATTAGCAGCACAGAGCTATCATTACCAAGAGTCAAGGTGTGCCCTCTAAGTCCTCTAATGTCACTTACTTTCAGCGCAAAGTACCTACGCTATTATTTAATTGGTCCATTAGCGAGTTGGTTTGTTTGTTCGTGATCCTGTGACCTGGGGAATGGTTTGATGTAGGCAGATTAGATTTGTTCTAGATTAATCTATGAAGTGTTCATGCTACTCGATTGTTTATTTATAATTGTTGTTTTTTTTTTAGATTATTTTCTTTAGAACAAATGTTATAAATGCGATGTTTGTGAGGCGTGTTTACGCAGGACGTGATTCGATACAGAATTGCGTCGATTGTCGATATCGATCAGATATCGCTGAAAGATACGATTTTTAGAAAATGTGTGTGCTAACGGCCCTTACTGGAGAAAGAAATTTGACATAAACTTTATAGAAGTAATGTCGAATTTCTATCCCTAGTAGGTAGAGTAAACCGTGGATAGATCGGTTATTGGGAACGGCCGTAAATAAATCGCACGTTCGGTCGATACCGCTCGCATCGCATATCTGTTCAATGTCGAATTGCGTGTCAACTTTCCAAAGATATAACCTATATGTGTGATATTTGGTGTCTAAGATGCATATGAAAATTAGAACATTTTGCGTGTTCAGTGATTTTTGTCGCTGACCGTACTTGATTTAAGTAGATTTTTTTCAAGTGTGCAATCGGCTTTTTTGGCGGCAATTGACATGAAGATTTTATTTTTATTTCCAAAACTTGTGTTTCTTCGAGTGATAATGTGTAATATTGGTGGATTATTAACATTATGTGTTCGTTAATGTGTACGAGTGTGGGGAATTGAAATCAAGTTCTTAAAGAGACTTTTCTATAGTTGCTCCAAAAAGGTCCGTGTAAAGTTTAAGTAAAGCTCCACTACTTTACTTAAACACTATCATCATCCCATCATCTCATCACCATCATCATCCTCATCATCATTTAAACTTGATTCAACTCTCTGAGTTTGAAATATTTTTTATACTTGACACTGGCAAATAGACTAATCATGTGACGCCATAATAAAAAAAAAGTGTGCAATCTGACCTACCATGTGACATTGCAGAGAATTGACAAAACTAGTACATATCTTTGTTTTTTTTTTTTTTTTTTTTGTTTTGTTATGGCGTCACACGATTAGTGTATTTGCCAGTGTCAAGTATAAAATATTTCAAACTTAGAGAGTTGAATCAAGTTTAAATGATGATGATGACGATGAGATGATGGGATGAGGATAGTGTTTAAGTAATGTAGTGGCGCTTTACTTAAACTTTACACGGACTTTTTTGGAGCAACTAGAAAAGTCACTTTCACAACTTTATTTCAATTTCCCACACTCGTACACATTAACAAACACATAATGGTTAATAATCCACCAATATTACACATTATCACTCGAAGAAACACAAGTTTTGGAAATAAAAACAAAATTTTCACGTTGACAATTCGATTGCCGCCAAAAAAGTCCATATCTATGTTGTAAAAAACTGCCGTCAGTTGTTTCTTACCGCAAATGCCGGAAATGGAAAATCTTGTGGGGAGAAAAAAACCACAGTCTTATTTCTAGGGCTCAAAAAAGAGCAAAAAATAAACTTGGCGCCAAAACGTAGTAGTACAAATGGTAGTATTATTGTACACTAGCTATGCCCCGCGGTTTCACCCGCGTGAACTACAGTTTATCGCGATAAAAAGTATCTTATGATCTTCCTCAGGGATCAAATTTTTAAAATAAAAGTAGCCAACTCCTTATAACATTAGCTATCTGCGAGTGAAAGTCCCGTCAAAATCGGTCCAGCCGTTTCAGAGATTAGCCGAAAAAGTCAAGCTAATAAAAGTGTTTTAAAAACAGACAGACAAACATTTTACAGATTGATTTTGTGATACTAAGTACTGTAAAAATGAAAAAACACACACAATATCGCACAAACACACACACATATATATTATACTTTTATACATAAATATACATTTAATTACAAACAAACACATTTCATTTATTTCTATAGAATATTCTGTTTACCATAGTTACGAAATACCTACGTCACGTCATCTGGAAACATTGAAGCAGACTTGTTTACGTATGATATATCTTTTGTATTATCTGTGCTTAAACATATCCCGGATGTGATTGAGGAAAACCACAGATTTACATAGAGCCTTTCAGAAATTATAGCCTGTAGGAAAAGTTATACTTTTTACGAAACATTTCGTTCGGTTTAACGATGTGACAATTATTTATTGATTATGGCATGAATAAATACATAATAACTTGATAAATAATTTAAATGTTAATTTTAATGTTTAGTTCTTAGTATTTAGTTTAATTTTCTATCCAATTGTATATATTTTGTTGTTTTGTTATATTTTATTAAAAACATCATAATAATCATTTAATAATAAGCTGTGCCTTGCGGTATTTTTCGTTTTTTGACGACACAAATTTTTTTATAAGATCAAACATACATTTTGAAGACAGTTACATGGACTTTTTTGGCGGCAATCGAATTGTCAACGTGAAGATTTTGTTTTTATTTCCAAAACTTGTGTTTCTTCGAGTGATAATGTGTAATATTGGTGGATTATTGACCATTATGTGTTCGTTAATGTGTACGAGTGTGGGAAATTGAAATAAAGTTGTGAAAGTGACTTTTCGAGTTGCTCCAAAAAAGTCCATGTAAAGTTTAAGTAAAGCGCCACTACTTTACTTAAACACTATCCTCATCCCATCATCTCATCATCATCATCATCATCATCATTTAAACTTGATTCAACTCCCTGAGTTTGTAAATATTTTATACATGACACTGGCAAATACACTAATCGTGTGACGCCATACCAAAAAAAAAATAAAAAATTGACAGTTACATAATACAAACATAAAAAATAGCCTTGTAATTTCCACCGTAATTATTTCCAATTACCGTAAGTATGTAAAGAAAAATTTGAAATCTTTTTTTGTTTTGTTATGGCGTCACACGATTAGTGTATTTGCCAGTGTCAAGTATAAAAGATTTCAAACTCAGAGAGTTGAATCAAGTTTAAATGATGATGGTGATGATGATGATGATGAGATGATGGTGATGATGATGATGAGATGATGGGATGAGGATAGTGTTTAAGTAAAGTAGTGGTGCTTTACTTAAACTTTACACGGACTTTTTTGGAGCAACTTGAAAAGTCACTTTCACAACTTTATTTCAATTTCCCACACTCGTACACATTAACGAACACATAATGGTTAATAATCCACCAATATTACACATTATCACTCGAAGAAACACAAGTTTTGGAAATAAAAACAAAATTTTCACGTTGACAATTCGATTGCCGCCAAAAAAGTCTTTGAAATCTTGTCATTTTTCTCGACTTTCAAATTAGTGATGTTTTCCTGTACAAAGTTACAAAGTGAAATAGTTCAGCAGAATAGCTCTTTACACATAATCGTCTCTTTTACTTTTAGCTGACATAAATCCTTCCTATTATAAGCTAACTAGGTTGTTCTTCTGAAAATATAAACAATTCTATAATTGTTGCAATCTTTATCTAACTTTTAATATTTTATGTACTTATTGTACATTATACATTATTAACCCCAGAGATATTGACACAATATTAGGTTTTCATAATAGGGTTGTACCTATACATACGTTGTTTACTTATATTTTTTTTATTCTGAATTTTGATGTTATGTGACGAGTGGTCACGTTACGCCTGGACAGGGAAGTGTTTCAAAATTTACAACCATACTTCGTAGTTTTAACATATTGCATTTCAAAAAACATGTAGGCAAGGCTTCTCAATATGTAGCGAAGAAACGAAAAAGTATTTATTACCTATATAGTAAGTAGTGGCGAAAAACTTTATTACTTATTTACCTTCCTGCTAACCATATTTGACAGGGAAAAAGTCTCACTTATAGAATAAACATTACCTACATCAATATTATACATATAAATACATGCTCAAATATGTATTTAGAAGTTGTATGTAAAGAAACAAGTTTTTGTTAAATGACGTCAGAGCATGTCAGAGAGAGGTTTTCTTTGTTTGTGCTCTTAAGCATGTAGCACTAAGACTAAATATTTCCTGTACATATACTGCAGCTCTGTTATTTTTAATAGTTAATAAAAATATATAGTTTAAAAAACTAAAAAAAAACACTTTAAAAACGCACTCAAAAATATAAAATAATTAAATTGACTTGTATTAGTTACGATATAATGGTTAATTCAAAAAGTGTGGAGCACTTTTTGGTTGTGTGTACTTTTATTTACCCAGTACCACCAAGTTCAATCTATTGGACTCATCAAGACGATTCATATGAGCCCAAACACGAGGGGTTTACTAGTAGCCACTGCAGAGATCCCCTACCCACCTTCCGGTTGCATCATCAGACCCTCGTCACCAACTCCAATCTATTGTAATCATCAAGACGATTCTTATGAGCCCAAACACGAGGGGTTTACTAGTAGCCAGCGCAGAGATGCCCTACCCACCTTCCGGCTGCATCATCAGATCAGGTCGATGATACCAAATTATTGCATTGTCACCGAGAGTACATACACATACAAAGTTTCAAGTCGATACGACAATTAGAAGTAGGTGAAAATTGACTTCTAAGATTTGATTACATTGTTAGTTAGTTAGTTAGTTAGTTACAAGTCAAGCTAATAAAAGTGTTTTAATTACATTGTTAGTTAGTTAGTTAGTTAGTTAGTTAGTTAGTTAGTTAGTTAGTTAGTTAGTTAGTTAGTTAGTTAGTTACAAGTCAAGCTAATAAAAGTGTTTTAAAAAGAGAGAAGTGAGTTAGTATTGAGATCTTTATACTATTAGCTAGCTCTCAGAATTTTCAATAGGCAAGCCATATTGTTCTACGTACCGATAACCGATGGGGAAGAAATGTTCTCGGGTGACAAAGTGGCAACTGGCAACCACGAACTGGAAGACGTTCTGTATTGAGGATTCCCACTAGTTGGACCTGAGACATCGTCTCAGATAGCCGATGGATGGAAATGACTAAAAGCCGTTACAATAGAATTTTGCATGCCCTAGTAACAAGGTCCGCCAGCCGGCAATAATTGCTGCAACTGGTATTTTTTTTCATAATCACACGATCATGTATTGTGTTTGTCTCATCGAATCAAGAAAAAAAGTGTATGCGAACCTACCTATGCATCCGCCGGTGCCCTATTTGGTTTGGTACTCAATCTTCGTGCTATCTCATTCGGAATCAAAATCTTAAAGCGTCATGGTTACGTGTTTAAGAGCGTTGAGGCATATTCATATCTAAATATACGTATTAATGTAAAAAAAATGAAATGAATTAGATCTGTGAGCAATTTGCGTTTGAGTTGACTGACGCATGGCTAAGAGACCAGCGCAGTTTGACAAAAACCATCATGGCGTCTCTATTCAGTACGAAACCAGTTTCAGTACTAAATTTCCATCTCTAGGACGCCATTAATTTAGTTTGGGACTTATTTACATATAAATAATAATCGTTTTTGTGGAAGATTTAAAAAATAACTACGGATTTTTATGGATGAAAAAATTGTGGTTTAGATCCGCGTATGCGCTATTATAAAAAGCTTGGATAAAAACTATGTTAATGATAAGCTTTAGGTATTTTTGTTGAATTCATCTGAGGAGTATAACTTTAATGTTCTATAATAAAATTTTGTCGAGTCACTGGTCTTGTTTGTTTTCATTTGACGAGTGTGTACATACTACATAATAAAAATAGTATATCTAATCAAATTAAATAAAAACAAAGTTGTTTTATTTAGTGTCTACTACTACTTGGCAAACTTAGTGTAGGACTAGGTGAAGCGACGCCTAGCGCCAAGTGGCTGGCAGTAGTTGGATGGGAAGAGCCGAAGACCGGGCTCAGTGGCAGACCTTGGGATAGGCCTATGTCCAGCAAGATGACTAGAAGTAGATTCATAGATTGTTACTAGGGAATGCAATTCCGAGATCTCGCGAGATTATTTTTAGTTTAGTTTTATTAAGACTCTTGTTTGATATTAGACAAATAATGATCAAAACATAAAAGTTTCTTGAAAAATTGTTATAAATAAGTGTTTATTTCATAATACCTATAATTCTTGTTATTTTTTTCCTAATTTATTCAAATATTGTGATTATTTGCAAGATTTAACACTCATAACTTCCAATCTCGCGAGATCTCGAAGTTGGCGAGATCTCGCGGTATTGTCATGTATAAACTCGCGAGATCTCGTCCGAGTCCCAATCTCGCGAGATTGCATTCCCTAATTATTACGTTTTAGATAATTTAGAGGTAGGTATCTATCTACTTACTTTTTACTATTTATAAGTACCTACTTAATATTATTTTTCTGATTCTGACCAGTTCAGATAATAGTTTCTAAAATTTTTGCGCTATGAAGATTATATAATGAGTGCTATTTACGGATTGCGATACACAGCCAGCAAATGGCTACTTATGACCACATAAACGCATTTTCTCGCCATTATAATTATGCAACGGCAGTTATATAAAATATGACACGCCATATTATGTTGCGGTTTCCTCTATGAATCTTATAATGATAAAAAAGTACTTATCTTTCTCAAGAATCGTCATGATCAGCCTATTACGTTCCCACTGCTGGGAATCTGGCCTTCTTTCAGATAAAGAGAGAGCATGGTCCGTAATCTACCACGCTAGCCCTGTGCGGGTTGGTAGATGTCGCATGCTTGAATATTGTGGTTCTTGGACATGGCGGTTTCCTCACTATGTTTTCCTTCACCGTTTTGAGCGAGGGTAAATACACACATAACTTGATAATTCATAGGTGCGGAGCCGCAGGATTCGAACTCGGTGTTGGCGCACGCGTTACCGCTCGGCTACCATAGCTTTAAAACTGATAAAACTAAAAGAGTAGTTCTTGTGATTTGATAATAGGGTGTTGTAGATTACAAATACCCTGTGTTACTTTGTAATCTACTACTAACTCCAGTTAAAAATAAATAAGGGAATGTTTGCGAAATCCGGCTTTACGCTGATTAATCGAACCTGGGTATCGAATCTTATCGGTTTCTTTATGTTATTATCTTATGTAATACATATTTAAATTACGATTATTGTTTACCTACTGGATAATACTATCAAGTTCTATTTAGACCTACATTGGTGTCGGTGCATTTGTGCATTTTCTAAAACATAACTTAATTTGACAGAGCCATATGAAACAAAAGCTTAATAAAGTAAGTATACAATGGTGTTGATTCGATTTTGCATTCTCTAAAACTAAACTAAGTTTGACAGGTCTAATATTATTGCTGTCCTTTTTTTACTTTATAGGTTAGAAAAAGACAGCAATACTAATTAGACCTGTCAAACTTAGTTTAGTTTTAGAGAATGCAAAACCGAATCGACACCATTATCGTGCTATTTAGATGATAGAAAAACTTGAGATTGTAGTGATTCAATCAATTTAAATATATATAACTTAAAGGTGACTGACTGACATAGTGATCTATCAACGCAAAGCCTAAACCACTGGACGGATTGGGCATGCAGGTAGATGTTATGACGTAGGCATACGCTAAGAAAGGATTTTGATTAATTCTACCCCCAAGGGGATAAAATAGGGGATGAAAGTTTGTATGAAACTTTGTCAATTTTAAACCGAACAGGTAGTTAGTTATAAAAATAAAATCACAATGTGATCGTGTCCAAAAAATGACCTTCCGGGCGTTTCTTGCCTGTTCTTTTGCCGGCGTAAATAGGTTAAGACAGACGTAGCTAGTTTTAAGTTTGGCGTTTAAAAGTGATTACTTGTTTTATCCTACTAAATACCTAAATAAATTTGCGTTATAAAGTAATGCTGTCCTGTTCTTACTTCCGTAGTCTTTCTGACTCAATACCTAGGTTTAATTTTAGCACAAAATAATAGACACTGCTTAGGCTGAGCTGCCAGGTTTAGCTAAATATAATAAAATAAATATAGGGCTGGCGCTTACCTCGGTCAACGAATCAGCCTAGCCAATCAAAGAGGTAATGTCGCCAGTCTCTTGGGCACTCTACCTGTAGGCAGCGACCTAAATCAGGTTTTTTATTTGTAGATGTTTAGTTTTATATAGATAGTTTAGCTTTAGTATTTAGTTTAATTTTTTATCCAATTGTATATATTTGATTTGTTGTATATAATAAATAATACATGTTTTGAGTTTGATACAGCATGACAATATATATAAATATCGGGGACAATTGCACACAAATTGACCTAGCCCCAAATTAAGCTCGAAACTTGTGCTATGGGTACTAGACAACGATATACATGCTTATATAGAGAAATAAATACTTATATAGATAGAAATATCCACTCATGTGCAAATATTCTTGCTCATCACACATATATTTGCCCTTACCAGGATTCGAACCCAAGGGCTGCTAGCTTCGCAAGCAGGGATACTACCAACTCAGCTACCGCGTCGTAATAATTACTCTTATATCGATGGAAGTTCTAAAATCTAGAATTGAATATTACGAGTAGGTATATATACCTAGCATCGTAATAGGTTAATGACCATGATGTGTCTAGAAGTCTTAACATAATAACTTAATGACTTAATCAATCACACATACCAAATTTGTTTAATAATAGAATATAGCTGTACCCAAGCCAAAAAACGAAAAAATCTTCCTCAGCGTTTAGTTCCGCTATCTTCTCATATAAATAAACGCGAGTATTCATATTATCTTGTTATCAGAGCTCAGATGATTGTGCGATAACTCTTATCAGTAACACACAACTTGCAACACTCAATGTTGCTAAAGCTTTTTTGAAAGATCTAACATTTTTTGTCTACTACTAAATATTATAAATACGAAAGTTTGTGTGTGTGAATGTTTGTTAACACGTATCACCGTAACTACTAAACCGATTTTGATGACATTTTGTCCCGGAAAAAGGTTCCTGCGGTATACGGAAAGGCGCGGGTGAAACCGCGGGGCGCAACTAGTAATATATTACATATATATATAATAGTCTATGAATTTCATTATTAAATAAATATTATTTCAGTATTTATTATTGTGGCCCCGTCTTCTGTCATACATTAGAACAGGCACAGATGTATAATAATTAATTAATATAATCATAACGATAATATTATTATGTAAAGCAAACCGTATAAACTTACCTATATTTAATTTAAGAATATGCTCTCGAAATTGATCTATTACTGTTACTTTAATCTAGTTCGACATTCTGTCATTCTTTCCCATTTCTATTTTCCAAAGACATTACCCAAGAAAATACAGCGCTCAAGTAGTCTTGATCCGCAACGACAAAAATTAATTTATTCAGTCATAATTATGATGGCGTATATTCATATGATTAAAGTTAGGTAAATCACTTAGTATGATAAAACTATCACGTCTATCGATGAGATTTTGAACGTGCATCACGTAAAATTAAACAAAACGATTTTAAGCAAATTTTTTAATAAAGTTTTTATGTCTCACTCAGCGACGTCAGAACAACAAACCGATCGTGAAAGTAGTATCTAATCATTTACTTAATTAGTTATTACTAATGGCTATAATCGATATATTTCGTGATTTCTTCATAATGGAATGATTCCATTAGTTCCTATACGAGTAGTTATGATATGTCAGTCGGTTAGTCAGTTATTCAGCACCAACGCTTTTATGTAGATCTACTGATATATTTACGAGCACATAGACAAATTGCTAATGCTCACGATTCTCAAGATATAAACCACGCAAGCGTATCGCATCCTTAAGTAGTTTCATAATATTTATATTTTATTCATTTAGCATCTTTCTAAGGTGCTTTAAACATAATTTATTGTACTTATCACACTGATTTAAATTTTAACTAACCCAATTGCCGATCTTTTTAAATTAATTAGAAAATGTACTCAAAATACGTAATGTATAATGTATGTATTATCTATTATGTGGTATTTCTTCAACATACTAAGTAGTATTAAGTATATTTGACGTATGTATACTTCCTTTATTGCTTAATGTTAACCGCATGAATTGAAATTAAGAAATCTTTTGGAATACCCACAAAACTATTAATTTGTAAGGATAATGAATAAAATCAATCGGAAAATTTGGCAAGGCCAAATTTACTGTGAATAAACATTTGTTAGTAAATAATTGGTTGTAACGATTTTTTTGTAAGCAGGTAGGTAAGTAAGTTCCTACATTTACACATCTTAATTTTTTTCAATTTTTTATGCATTAGACGAAGAGACGAGTAAATCGCTTGTCTGAATGATGGTAAGACTCACGCTTGCCTATTGCAGTGCAGTGTCAATCAGAATTTTGAACTTCAACTGTTCAATTCTCCTCATGGCAATGAACTGCACTCATTACCTTGATTTATTAAAGTTTAATCACTTTATTGGAAACATTGATGTCGATTCTGTTAAGCATTTTCTAAATCTAAGCTAAGTTTGACAGCTTTGAAAGTGTTGCTGTCCTTTTCTGACCACGGCAGTAAAAAAGGACAGCATTACTTTTAGACCTGTCAAATTTAGTTAAGTTTTATAAAATGCACTACAGGGTTATTTGCTAGGACCATCTTAGCATGTAACGCGGGCGCGTATCGTTATCTGTGTGGGATGCTAAAGCCCGTAATGACACCGCACGTTATTGGCAAGGAATCTTGATGGTCATAGCGACAAGGGCCCAGAATCGATACCACAATCCTTCCATCCGGAACACAGTATTGTTTGCAACCAATATATATACCTATAGCGTCATGCTTTTGACAGACTTACTAAATACATGTAAACTATTCAACAATATTTCGCTCAGTCAAATTGGCTTTGAGATGAGAGTCAATGTCCGGAAAAGACGCTCTTTTAACACCTACCAATAAACGACCACAATATAGTATTACGTCAGAGAACAAAACTGGTCAGTTAGGCATGTAGGTGGACTTATTGGCGAATATATGATTAGTAGATTAGTAAGTAGATTAGTAAGTATATTTTCTTAAAATAACACTTTTATTACGCGCTAGAAAAAATAAGATTATATTGTTTGTTGGTTAGTTAATTAGTTACAAGTGAACCTAATATAAGGTGTTTTAAATAAGCCTTTACGGTACGGGCGATCCTGACACCGAAAACGGATGATAAGTTAACAAAACCTTCCGTACTTGTCAAAGTTGTCTTGTTGTTTTTTTATTAGGAAATCGGCGTCTGACCCAATGCATTATGGTTTAGTTCAATTCTTACTATTTTATAACAATTATAACGCACAAAAATGTTGCCTTGCAGATTACTTTTAGCTTCCCTATTTAGGTACATTATGTAGGCCTTTATTTACTTACACAATAAGACCTGCAGTGTTGCGTGAGAAAAAGGCATGCTAGGCATTATACACCTAGTATGGTATGTTATATATTATTATGTAGTATGTAGGTCTATGCAGCTTCTATAAGTATGCGTGCTACACAGACGACCGCATCATGACGGGAAGATAAAGTAAAAATAAACTAAGAAAATAAAATTACAGTTAAATTACTCCCAAAGACTTCGAAATTCTTGTTCAACTTAGTTTTGTTTAAACATCTTAAATTCGAGAATACGTTACACTGAAAATAAGATCTAAAGTCAAATGTCAAAGCCGCATCCATAAACTAAACAACAATCATGTTGTTAGCATTGTAGGTATCTAATCAAAATTTTGCCCTATCATGCGGACTGTCAAAAACACTTTTTTTTGTGAATCTGACCTATTGACGTACTTAGGTACGAAAATAATCTGTTTTTAAGGCGAGAGTGAAACGCAACATTGACAGTGGTTGATTTATATCTCTGACAGCTAGTTTCTGGTTGTATGTATACGACATACCATACGACTACGCTAGTCATATATATATACTTTTAAGGTAACAGCAAAATGTAAGACTAAAATTCTTAAAAGAAAAAATGTGTGTACGTACTATTGATAAAAACTTACGCCAGAAAAGGAAGTAAGGTCGCTACTTAAAAAAAAATTATGCTTTTTTTGACAGCTGTGACAGAGTATATATTATACAGATAGACTGTTGAGTGATTTTACGTTTATTCGTATAACAATAACAAGAAACCTGGTGTTATTAAATACAAATTGATAAACCTTTCTTTGTCTTATTATTTTCCTTGTTCTTGGCTAATCATATGTTTTCTAGGTAGGTACTATGTACTTAAAACGATTAACGTAATTGAATAAGTATTAAGGCCTCATTGTTTTACCTCCTAAGGAACATGAGGATTTGGACTTTTTTGGCGGCAATTGAACTGTCAACATGAAGATTTTGTTATTATTTCCAAAACTTGTGTTTCTTCGAGTGATAATGTGTAATATTGGTGGATTATTAACCATTATGTGTTCGTTAAGGTGTACGAGTGTGGGAAATTGAAATAAAATTGTGAAAGTGACTTTTCAAGTTGCTCCAAAAAAGTCCGTGTAAAGTTTAAGTAAAGCGCCATTACTTTACTTAAACACTATCCTCATCCCATCATCTCATCATCATCATCACCATTCACCATCATCATTTAAACTTGATTCAACTCTCTGAGTTTGAAATCTTATAGACTTGACACTGGCAAATACACTAATCGTGTGATGCCATAACAAAACAAAAAAAAAACATGAGGATTTTAAAATTATCTACTGTCATAATAATACAACTTTTTTAATTATTTAAAAAATAGTCTTGATACTTGAGAATCTCAGCTTGAAATAAGTAATTTCAAAAACTGATTATAGATTCCTCTACCTATTTATGTACATCAAATAGTCCCTAAAAAAATATACACACATCAACTTTAGAACATCATTTTGTTTACTCATCATTGGTTAAAAATACCTTTAGAATAAAAAAAGTTGAGGACAAAAGATTAACATAAGCATAAAATCTGACCACAACAACATGTATTTTCAACATATTGATAGAGAATTTCGGTTACAGGTAGGTAATAAACTACGCGTGAATGACGAGTGTGGCTGTGGAGGTGTCAATATTGTTATCACCGATAATATTGTACTAGGTACTATCTGTAGATTGTAAACACTGACCAAGTAACATAGAGAGAGAATGAAAGTACCTACTTAATCAGCGTAATCTATAATAACTATAATTCGTACAGAAACACCAAATTAAAAACTCTTATTTTTTATGTAATAAAATGGTGAACAAGCTTGATAGTAAGGAATCAACGATGCTTGTGAATATTTGCAATACTATGAGCGTTTGCCTACGAATTGCCAACCCTATTGATCTCTTTTGACACCCATAAAGCTCATTATTAATTATGTTATTTTTGTTGTCGTTTTATTTACTTTTTACAGGGTTGCGTTTGACTACAAGTCATCTGATGTTGAGTGACGATGTGGTGGAAGATGGCGCCACGCTACGCCTGGACTGAAATCTTCTTCTACTTGTCCTTGTCCCATCTATTTAGAATCAGCCGTCATCTTTACACTATCCATCCATCTTTTCTTTGGTCTTCCTCTTCCTTTCCATCCTCCAACATTCATATCATCACTTTTTTGGTATTATGACATTCATCTCTCCTTAAAACATAACTATTTTATATATTTTAAAGAGAAAGACAAAAAAAAAAGAGTAAATATAGAAAAAAAAGAAAGAAAAAGTGATAAAAGAAAGAAAGTTAAGTCAAGAGTGAATAGGTATCTTCTAGGTAAGTATGCTCCATCATCGACCTCGTCATCACTTACCATCAGGTGAGACTGGGGTCAAATGCTTGCCTATTGCTAATAAAAAAAAGACCATAAAGTTAGTCATTAAGTATCAGAACTGGATTAAAAAACTCGTTGTTAATACAGAAACCGATTCTACTAAGGCTTATTAACTATTTAACCGGACCATAAAACGTGATCGCTAGAAGTTCCTTCCTACAACAGGTAAACATTACAAATAACTAGGTAAACTTAAGAAACAACACAAAACAATGAAACTACCAGTTATTGCTCTTCAGTCATAAAGAAATTACAGCATAACTGGTCTGATGAATAAGCCCTCTAGTGAGACAATGGAAGGACTTGTAAAGATTGCCGACTTAAATATAACTTGTTGAGAAGATAATGGTGTCGATTCGGTTTTGCATTCACTAAAACTGAACTTAGTTGACAGATCTAATAGTATTACTGTCCTTTTCTAACCACTAAAGTAAAAAAGGACAGCATTGCTGTTTCACCTGTCAAACTTAGTTTAGTTTTAGAGAATGCAAAACTGAATCTACACCAATATGAATTGTTATTGAAAGAAAGGAGTTTAGCAGAAAAATTTTGTATAGAATGAGATTAACGGCTAGTTTCAATAACCTATCTATCCACGGTTTGTCCTCAGAGATAGAAATTTGACATTACTTCTATGAAGCTTACGTCAATATTCGATGTCTAGTAGGACAAACCGTGGATAGTAAGTTTATTGAAACTGGCCGTAAGCGATTATAGTCTCTATTACCCGTAGGTCTTGAGTTAGAATTCTGCATGAGCTTGAGCTTTTGGCTAAGGAAAACGTGATGATTTAGTCATAGCTTAGTGATAATGCATTTCCCAGTGCTATTTGACTAGCTAGCTACCAACTTCAAGATAAGAATCTGTCGCCAAGCACCTGTTGGTGTTTCGCTAGACTCACTTGAGAGCCAGTTCCTAGTCCAAGCATAGCATAGCGACCATACTATCGCTTAAAAAACAGCATAAAATATTATAGTTATTCATTATTATTTTTATTACTCAGGTTCTGACATTTATATAAATTTGCTACTGAATTTAATTCCTAATTCAATTAGAAATAAAGGTGAATAGCAGTTTTAACCAGAAGTAAAATTCTTAGGCTGGTTTGATTAGTTGATTAATGCTTACTTACCTAAATGAAAGTGTTTTTTACAAAAATATTTGTGTTAAAAAGGCAAGGCTCACTAAAATAATTAATTAATAATTAATTATTGAAATAATAGTTTACAAATGGAATAATAATTTATGTTGTACAGGCGTGTATGCTTTTTTATAATTATAGATAACGTTTTCATGCTAGACTAAGTAGGTATTATAGCTCTCTACATAGAAGCCATTATAATTTTAATTATAACAAACGAATTACATACATTTATTTATACATTTATTTCCGAGATATAGCCATAATTTTTTCGCTATCCTTTATGTTAATTTTAGCAATAGCAATAATTTTAGTCATTATAACACCTACTAAGATTGATTTTCAAAATCTTAACATCATAATATATTAGCATAACATCAATTAATTTTATAGAAAAAAAGTATTAGAAATATCTGTTTCGATGTAAGTACTTAATCGGGTATATATTATAGCTGTGAATTATTGATGGTTCTCTTGAGTTTCTAATCCGATACCTTCTTTATTATTGGGGTTAAGTATCGTAACATAACTCATAACTGTCTTTGAAGCCATTTATTGCTTGAATACAACCAGAATTTAGCGTTACCAAGCAGTTTATTCATTATTTACTGTTATTGTTATTAACTACCGCGATTCTAAATCTAGTTCGTGCGCTTTTTACAGCGGATTTCTGCATGACTGACGCTCGTAAGGGTTTGCATTGCTCTAAATAAAGACTTACTTGATTAGTGAGTACGTCGACGACTACAAAGGCTAGGTAGACTATTTCCTCCTCGTCTGAGCCCAGCGCGGCACCGCCGAGACCCGCGGTGCTCACGTGTAGGGCACAAACCCAGCCGCCGCTGATCATCGCGCCATGCACTGCGCACGCCCTGACAATAACACCTTCCACCAAGTCACTGACAACCCTAGCTCACTCTGACACTGTCCATCCGATACCAATATCAAACACTGTCCCGAATTGTCAACTTTCTAACGGTAGTATCAAAACCTCTCGGACGCACTATCGTAGGCGGCGTGTCACGCGGACAATCAACGTCCGAAATTTCACGTTCCGAGTGTTGTGTTCTTAAACGCGTTGAAAGCACTTTTTAGAAACCTGACGGTTACTCAACATGGAACAAGAACTCGCGTGCGGCGCGGACGCTGTTTTACCGCTAGCCGTCTACGTAAGCCGTTTCCGCTGTTGGTGAAAATCTAGAATTAAACTCACATTATTGGTTACACGAATATGAGACAGAGTCTAGTACCGGCGGTGGCTAAAGAAAAAGCCAGCTTTTGAGCGGTGTCGACGAACCACGAACAATTCCAAATTCGAACGGCTCGAGTCCTGTGCTCGTTTCAAATTTTCACTTCTCACGCTCGGATGACCATTCAGGTACGTATCACTGCGTTTGTTTTCCCGTATAAAGTCCAAAACACTGCTTGATGGAATATTTTTGATGTAAAAAACGTTTGATCGGACAGCTCGACACGAGCGTGTCTGTCGGATCGGTGGATCGACTGCCGCTCGCTGCTTGCTTGCCCCCCTGTTGACACTGCGCAGGTAGCGCCAGGTGAGCGACGGACGCGACGTTGCCAAACCGAACATTATCAATGATGATGAGATAGCTGCGCGTACCACGTCATTTCGAAATTCACGCATCATTGCCAGCGCTTTAAAAGGCTGTTTCTATTCTGCAGCATAACTTAGAGGTACATTTGCGCGCGTCAATGAATAGTAGACATTTTTGAGTATCGAAAACGCACGGTTGCCGTACTTTGTACGCTTTTGTACGAGTGCCGTTCTTGCATTTGCAAACGAGACAGTTTTTGGCGCGTGCATCGGAATACATTGCGTTTGCAGTTTGATGACCTCGATACAGTAGCTTAGGGAAAGTGTAAATAGTGGGTAAGTTATGCGAATCATGCGATGGGCTTATAGTTCGATTGTTCTGAATGAACAGGCACGGCAAGGTTGATAATTCGATTTTCTACGATTGTGGTACACATTGCTGTGTCAGTTTTCATTACGTCGATGGCGTCCTTTGTAAAAACTGACATGGTTATCTAACTTGGTATAGAGACAGACTACAGAGTATCAGAATCATTATGTTTTTTTTTCTCATATGTTATATAGATTTCCGTGAATTTGACAACATCCAAAGGAATCAATCAGTATGGTAAGTTACTAGAATCCGGTTCTATTGGTGTTAATCGTCTATTGGAACTTCACCTCATCTTTATTCAGAGAAATGAAAAAAAAAACCTTTTCAAATTGTCTATTATAAAACACTTGGTTGCTGGTACCTGGAGAAGAAGAGGAATAGTCAAGATCAACATTGTGCCATTTCTAAGTACCTACCTAAGTATACCTCGAGAGACGCTAGGCCCATGGGGATCGGGTAGGTATGGTTTCATCACCAATCTGTGGTTTTATCACGATGTTTTCATCATTATATGGTTTTATCACGATGTTTTCATCACTAACCTATGGTTTTATCACGATGTTTTCATCACTAACCTATGGTTTCATCACGATGTTTCCCATAACAGAAAGCTTAAGACTTGAGATACGTAGTTCTAAAACCATGAATAGCATTGCTCTGAGACTGCTTTTTTCCACGAAAAAGCAAAAAGAACAAATGTCATACATGATACAACCAACAATTATAGCGATATGGCTCAGTGGTAGTGGCGTCGGCTTGCGATCCGTAGAACGTAGGTTTGAATCCTACAATGAGCTTGAACTTTCGGTGAAAAAAAACATCGCGATGAAACCAGCTTGGTGGAGGGCATTTTCTAGTGCTCGTCTGGCTAGGTACCACTCTCATGTTAAGAATCTGTCGCCAAGCACCTATTGGTGTTCTGGCAGCCTCACTTGAGATCCAATTCCCAGTCCAGGTGTAGCGTGTCGCCATCTTCGACCACATCATCACTTACTTGCGACGAACGCTAACCTGTAAGTAGAAAAAAAAACAACCAAACAGAAAAAAATAACAACAAACACAAAAGAGCAAAGCGCAAAGCCAGTAAAAAATATTTGTCATCAGTCACCTCATTCACCTATTTCACCTCGTCACCTCGTATTTTTTTACGCAGCAAAACGTAAGTTCCTATGTTTTACAAAAAAACTTTCAATGCAAGGCGGAGGAAAGAGAAACAGAAATATGCATGATAGATTGGATAAATGCAATAAAAGTTTTTATTTATTGAGCTTGCATGCTTCATGTGTCCGTCAACGCCATCTATTGGATTTTTTGTTAACAATTTTTAAATCTTCCATTATAAATTAAAAAAAAAAACAAGAATACTCCAAATAGTTTTACATAGGATTTATTAGAGCGAAATATTGCAACTTTAACATTGTAAACCTAAAACTAAAAACATTTCATTCCCGCTTTGAATAGCTAGACTAATTTTTTGTCCGAGGTAGCTGCCAGCTCTTCGTCTCCTCTCTCCTGTGATATCGACTAACATTTTTGATATTTCCTATTATGATATAAATAAATATCGGGGGACCATTGCACATAAATTGACTTAGCCCCAAATTAAACTCGAAACTTATATTATAGGGCTTTTTGAGACTGCTAAGACCCCCCTTTCCCCCTTAAAGAGTTGCAAGCTTGCTTTTTGAGACTGCTAAGACCCCCCTTTCCCCCTTAAAGAGTTGCAAGCTTGCTTTTTGAGACTGCTAAGTTTGTTTTGTACAAAACAGAATTACCGAACCAACACTTCATAAATAGGTATCCAATTAACACTTCTGTCATACAGTAAGTACTTATGTAAGTACACGCTATTGCTTTGACCCTGCGACCCCAGAATATCTATTACATTGGGGGTTCAATGTTGTGACACCACTTTTGTAGCTAAGTACGTAGGTAGTAGTAGAATAATTGCCAGTATTTCTGTAATAGTTTTAAAACAGCTCGTACCTTTTTAAGTTGGTAGTGATTTTTTACGTTTCAAAATATGCATAATAAACTTCTATCACGGTATTTATACTGTTTTAAACTACCATGGTCAAAAACATTAGAATAAGGTTGTAAGCGGGTAGATAGATACGTCTGCCCGTTATAACATCAACAATCCCACCCGCAGAAACTTTTAGTATTCTCGTGATCATGGCGCTTGCAACAGTGCCGAAATATCGAGAACTCAAACAAAAACAAATACATGGTAATTATCCCGTTATAAAACCTAATTCTATCACGATAACCACAAATATTAAGAAAAAGTAGGTAGTAGAAGAGGTAGGTACCTAATGTGAGTCCAACCAAATCAAACCAAAAGCAAAGTAACTTAGCTATGTGAGACATCATAATTCGATTTAGATTCAAGTGAATTGCGTAGATTAATGTAAGTACTTATACTTAATACAGAGAGCAAACAACGGTTGGGTGATATCTGTGTCAAAGGCACCTGTACAAACTTATCAAAAAAATAAATAACGTAAATTACCTACCTCTGCGTCCATTGTGCGACCCTACTTATCGAAACTCCATCTCTTCGGCTAAATTGCAGAGTGTTGCCAGGTGGATCGCGCGAAAAACGTAATTCCTAAACCATGGATTGATGGCGCTAGCTATACATGGATAAGTATATTTTTTTTGTCACAATATGTGTTCAATGAAAAAGACATCGTAGCTGCATAGCCCATACTAGAGTCTGTCAAACGAAAGTAGGACCTGAAAAATCGCGGCAAATTCAAAAAATATTAGTGTGGCAACCCATTAATTAATAGGACCACACAAAACAATACTTTACGCCGCCATCTTCTAAACATTGGAGAATAGTAATGATACCACACTTCGAGTTCAATTCTCATTTTCCCTAATCTTTTGGAAAATAGTCAAGAGTACCTACCCCCCAAACGACAACCAGTTTATAGAATATACGATACGATATTAAGAGAGTGAATGAAACGAAAGAAGTGAGTTTCATGGGAAATGGTGATCCGTGGTTCCTGCCTACCTCGCCGGGAAACCGGTATTTTTTGCCTATTTTCCGATTTAGAATGACAAAATCTATAAAAGTTATTTATTAAAAATTATTAATTTGCAGTTCAAGTAGGAGGGGGTTACAATTCATTATTATTATAATTATAGTACGCGTAAGTATCATTATATACCACCCTGAATTTACCCAGCTGTAGGACATAGTGTCCGTAGGTGGAAACACTTTAGTATTGCCATGTAAAAAGTTACGAAAAAATGCGAGTGCCTACTTTCGTTTGACAGACTCTACAGCCAAACACGGTTCAGCGATGGAAGGCCATAAATAAAGTAACTAAATCCATCTCTGATTCTGTGCTACTCGGATCGAATCATACTCCTACCTGTTATGGGGTTGTGAGTAGTGAACCTGTCGTTCTCCTTTTTTTTTGTTATGGTGTCACACGATTAGTGTATTTGCCAGTGTCAAGTGTAAAAGATTTCAAACTCAGAGAGTTAAATCAAGTTTAAATGATGTTGGTGATGATGATGATGAGATGATGGGATGAGGATAGTGTTAAAGTAAAGTAGTGGCGCTTTACTTAAACTTTACACGGACTTTTTTGGAGCAACTTGAAAAGTCACTTTCACAACTTTATTTCAATTTTCCACACTCGTACACATTTAACGAACACATAATGGTTAATTATCCACCAATATTACACATTATCACTCGAAGAAACACAAGTTTTGGAAATAAAAACAAAATTTTCACGTTGACAACTCAATTGCCCCCAAAAAAGTCCCATCGTTCTCCTTATTTATTCAGAATGCACTCACACTAACTTTTTTTTGTTTTTGTTTTGTTATGGCGTCATACGATTAGTGTATTTGCCAGTGTCAAATAAAAAATATTTAAAACTCAGAAAGTTGAATCAAGTTTGAATGATGATGAGATGATGGGATGAGGATAGTGTTTAAGTAAAGTAGTGGCGCTTTACTCAAACTTTACACGGACTTTTTTGGAGCAACTAGAAAAGTCACTTTCACAACTTTATTTCAATTTCACACACTCGTACACCAATATTGCACATTATCACTCGAAGAAACACAAGTTTTTGAAATAAAAACACACTCACTTCATCGTCACATCAGGTGACTTATGGTCAAATACAACCCCGTATTCCCTGTAAGTAGTAAAAAAATATTTAAAAAACAGCATTTAAAAATGGGATTATGAATAAGCTGGCAACACTAGACCGCACACTAAACCTTGAATATTTTGGCGGTTTATTTTTCATTGAAATGAGATATTTTTGCGGTGTCCGGTGCTACTTTAAAATCTCATGATTATGGGAACCTTAACTATTTAAGTATTTACTTAGAAGAATAGAGATAATAATGTTTGTATATTATATAAAATTACTAGATTTTATAGATAAATGTATATTATGCTTACGTTACTCTAAACATAACTGTGTTAAAATGACATTTTATACCCATTGAGATAAATATAAAAATTATGTTGGATGTTTGGAGACCTTTGGTATAAAAAAACTAGAACTTCATAGAACTGTTTTAAGCATTTTAGATCTGAAACGACAATTTTCAGGAAAGAAAATACCGGAACTGTGGCCATGACAGTTTTGGCAGAATGAGGATGCTATTTTCGCGCGCTCGCACCGCCTCCTCTCTGCCCATTGGCGGGCCAGTTGTAAAATCCAAGATGGTCGCCCACCGCTGCTCCTATTTCAGTGTCATTCATAAACAATTCCCGCCATTTTTCCTTTTCCCGCAATGATCTATATAAATATTTATGTTCTGCAATTCTGGATAACACACACAATCTGAGAAGTACTTAGGTGCTTAAAAATCTGTGGTTCTGCTTTTTGATTCTTGATTTCTTGCATACACAGATACCTAAGTTTCTGTACTTAATATAGATAAGTACTTATTACAACATAGTAGCCTAGGTCTACTACCTATGCTTAAAAAACCATGGCTTGCTCTGGTAAGAAAAGAAACATAATGTTTATAATTATATACATAAAGACTGAATTAAAAACACTTAGGACTACTTAAACTATTTTGAGCAGAGTGCAGCTTTTCTGTATAATATCTTCAGCATACCCGCCCTGCTTTGAAGAGCCAAGTGAAGACGTAATAACCCTGTCTTCAACGTTTTAAAGTAATCACTGTAATTTGAGGTTTCTAAACTGTTTCAGTGGATCAGTAGAAATACTTATCTCAAAATATTTTACAGTATCATTTTTAACTACTTAAAAATAATAGGATTTATCCATGCTGTTGCTATCCACTCACTTGTAGCAACATGGGTAAATTCACTGAAAACATTGCCCTACCTAACTGCTTGGCGGCTGAATAAATTGCAAAGATTCGGTACTTCTCCAGGCAGACTACAAGAGAATCACCACCACTATAAGCTGTTAATTTGTAAACTGACTAACTGAGAAGGCGCAACGACACAAAGTGAGTCCTGACCTCCGATAACAAAAGACGTCACTTCGGTCTGTCCTGCGCCACCTCTTGCCAGTCCTCCACCTGGAGCTCGCGCAAATCCTTCGTGACTTCGTCTTTCCAGCGGTATCTGGGACGGCCGACAGGGCGACGGCATCGGCACTCGGCCGTCCACTGTATGCTCGTTTGACCTCACGATCCTCTCCCATTCTTTCAAGGCGGCCGAGCCAGCGAATTTTGTGCGCTTTCATCTCGCCGATGACATTCGGCTCGGCCACCAGTTCTTCGATTACTCGATTTTTCGATTATTGGTTTAGCTGTTTATTTATATAGAGGTATTATTAATTATTACGAGTTTTTTTTAATCTAAATTAATATATTACCTACATGCAGGATGCCTGTTGACAATCTGTGGAGCATGAATAGTTGTTGGGCGCCAAATTGGGTATCTACATAGTTCCGGTACGTTACAAGAAATACGCGTCTCATCTTGCTTCAATCAACTTAACACGTTAAGTAATAAATAAATTAGACTGTATTATTAAGCAAATCACCGACAACTTATTAATTTTGTTTACAACTATACAGAAACCAGTTGTGACCCCGAAATGGCCCGAATGCCGTGCCAGTGCCACTCAAAATATGAACAGCTGTTTTTGCATCAAACAATTACTTACCGCATTTTATTATTGTTCGCCGAGTTACCATGAGAGAATGAGATGGTGATATTCGCGGTAGTGTAGGTACGTGGGGGTGGGAGTGGTGTAGATGGTTGTGTTAGCTACACGTTTAGTAGCAGACTTATGTAGGTATTCAGCGGAGTCTAACAAAATAAGTATAAAGAAGGTACAGTCAGCGACAAAAGTAGCTGGTCACACTCGATTTTACACATGTTTTGAGCACTAATGTTTGGGTTTTGTTTTACAACTTACAAGGTAGCGTTTTAAAACACAGCACACCTTATGGTAAGTGATGATGCGGGCAGAGGTTAGCGCTTAAGATCATGATGGTGATCAGAAAATTTGTAAATATTCAGCGAATTTTGTCGTTGACTGTACCTACTACCTACTGTCTAAATGTCACCGTATAGTGCACCGCTGAGACAATGGAAGCAAAACTTACTATCAGTAGACACCTAAATCCAGGGCAAAGAACCTCAAAAAAAGTACTTTGCGTTACCAATACTTACAATGAAACTGTTAAATATAATTGTTATTGGTGTCGATTCTGTTGTGTATTTTCTAAAACTAAACTATGGATAACAGGGTCCGTAGCCAAGATGCATTCTGCAATCGTTGACGCTAATAGAAAACAAGAAAAAAGTATTGGTTTGACATATTTCTGACCACGTGACTTAGCGTTGAAATATGTCAAACCAATACTTTTTTCTTGTTTTCTACTAGCGTCAACGATTGCAGAATGCATCTTGGCTACGGGCCCAGGTCAAAAAGTAATGCTGTCTTTTTTTGTTTTCGTGGTTAAAAAAGGATAGCTATGCTGGACCTGCCAAACTAGTTTAGTTTAGAAAATGTACAACAGAATTGATACTATTAATTTTATAATAAATACATTCATGTAGGACATTTTTTTTCTTTATTGATTATGGAACGTCTTTTTGCTCTAGCATCTTGCGTCTTGCCCTTTACTTCCGATCTTGAACACAGAAGAGCGCACGTTGCATTTTAATTAAAAACTAGCTAGGTGAACGAATAAAAAATGTATAATTGTATATTTTCGACGATGCATGACATAACCGGCCGGTATCGAGGCATATTCCTTGCATACCCTTCCTAGGCCGTTACGCTTCAGGAACTTGGCCAAGCTTTTTGTGTTGATGAACTTTGCAAGCGGATCGTAAAAAAAATACATTTAGCACAATACATGTCAGCCTGTCTTAGAGAAAAAATACGTGTACGTTAAAATACGAAATTAGAACATGCTTTTATGCAATTTTTCTTAGAAACCTAAGTTTAACACTTTAAAATTTTTTTCAAACCTAAGAATATATTGTTTCTTTGCGATTTTAAGAGAGAAACACACCATTAGGACTAGTTTGCATTAATAATTTATTCATTTTTCAACTCGTTGGATAGATAACGTAAAACAAGAAATAACTTTTTTTTTCCACACAATCCATTGGTCTTTTAGTGTAAAGTGTTTGTTTATTTTTCCATATTGTGTGTAATACATTCTCGTACATGAACAACATAAAATTGGTACCTAATAAAAATAACATCTTGACTATTCTTGACCACTATTAATAATTAGAAAAAGCATTCAAAAATCCCGCGTTTTGGTGTGGCCAATTGCCATTGCGAAAATTATATATTAATCTAAGGCACTTTTATGTAATTTCGCTTTAAATATCATTTAAAAAATGATGTAACATATAATGTGATTATTTAACAACATAAAGAATGCTAAACAAATGCATAGTGATCACGCTTATCATAGTTTTCTGAATACGATTCTACAACTACTCTTTTTTGGTAATGGCAATACCATCAATTGACAGGTGTTTACGCGCCAAACAACAATGGTGTTTTGGTGTTTCTCGTTTCACGATTTGCTGCGGTGTTCTAACGTTTGATAAAAATTTACACATATTTTTGATTGTTATACTGAATTTACTGGTTCTCTAATATCGTGATTGAAATATTACATCCTTTATCTACTAAAATACTCGATTAATGTGACATGACCATCGTTTTAGTGATGTAAAAACTAAGGCAGAGTGGTCTTGCCGCGCTTGCTAAACTGCAGGGGTTAAGTATTTTGTTAATTGTCATTCCTTCAATACTGACGAAGAGTTCAAGCTTTAAGCCATGGAAGCATCAACCCCTCGTCGTTCTACGAGACTCCCCTATAACCATACTCCAAAAATGTCTGATAGAAAGAAAGGGTTATTTCAATCCGGTTCGGAGCCTCCCAGGGAGTCCTTGACGAAGCACAGGAGGCTCCCAGTGGTAGAAAGTGAGAGCGATAGCGAGGACTGTGGCCTGGGCATCATCAGTACATTGGACTCCAGTTCTGGAGAAGAAAACGAACACAGCACTCCGAATACGCCAGAAAAGTCTCTGTGGCGTAAGTTCCTATTTCTTATTTCCTAAGATAACCATAAATCTTCTGTTATGCATCCAATCATTATGAATCTGAAGTGTTCACGTGATTTATGAGGTAAAAGTAATGTGAAGTGATCAAGGTTAGCTCCCAGTTTGGCAAGGTTTTTGGTCAATGACCCATAGAATATTGATTTAATTAAAGAATCACTTTATTGTCTATATCACTTCTATGTATTTAACCTACAGTATAAACAGAGCAGGCTGCTAAAGTGAGGTCACACTTCTCTAGTAGTATTTAGGTCAATTGGTGCTGTGAATGAGAAACAGAACTACTCACTTGAAAACTGCTTACCACCGCTTAAATATCTAGATTTTCAGGTCACCTGTGTTAAGAGTCATTGGTCTTAGACAATGTTAGATAACATTTTTCACACATAAGTTATTTGTAAAATTTCCTGGGGATTAAAGAAATCCTTGCTTATATTTACAAATGTAATATTTCTACCTGAGTCTTGGATATTTCTATCTATATAAGAATTTATTTCTCCATATAAGTATGTATATCGTTGTCTAGTACCTATAACACAAGTTTCGAGCTTAATTTAGGGCTAGGTCAATTTGTGTGCAATTGTCCCCGATATTTATTTATTTATTTATGTGAAAGTTACTCTCTGACCCTTTGTCTGTCTGTTACCTTTTCACATCTAAACCTCTGACCAGATGGGTTAATTTTGATATAGAGATGCTCCCTGTTGAACCCTGGGGAAGGACATAGGATACTTTTTAGTGTGGTAAACTGTACAGCTATTTTCCTATAACAGAAAACAGTTACTGAAGTTTCTAGATAGTCTCTTATGGATTGTAAACTCCTCCAAACAGCCTTTGTCCTTGTTATGTATGTATATACGTATATATAGTGATGGCTGCGCTAGGAATAAAAGTCCTATTATAATTTAATAGCCCCAAGATTGACTGCAACTCACCACATTCTTGGGTACTGGAGCTTGTAGAATAGCCTCAACTTTTTGTGGATTTTTCCTTATACCATATTTGTCTATGATAAACCCTAGATAAGATACCTGGTTTTGAAAGAATGAAGAGTCCTGTTTTCTCAATTATGTTACAAAGGGAGTAATATTTGACACACAGGTATTAAATACTCTGTAGATCTACTAGCACTGGACCAGCTTGGTAGATTATTGCTTTTACTCTTTTGAGCGAAGGATTCTTTCCCAGCAGTGGGAATGTAATAGGCTGAAAAGGTAACAGACAGACAGAGGGACGGAAAGAGTTACTTTTAAAAATGTAATATTAGATGTTTAACTATTATGGGACATAATTATTCCAGTTTTAAGAGAAACTAAACAAAAAAGTATTTAGTATGTATGCTAAAAAGTTCAAATTTACAAATGTGTTAGTTAAATCTGCCTTCTCTTGTGTTAGTTTAAACGTAATAATTAGGTGTACATTTATTAACATAAGTAGCCATAATTATATTTATTAATATTTGGTACCTACACAGATTTCAACTGCATCGTTTGGGTAACATCATTGTATTCAAATTTTAGTATTATCTATGACAATACAATATAATAAATATACTATAATATCTCATTGTTTAAGTAATAACATATTTTTATGCAGATGAGACAAGGTGTCAGACGCGGAAGTTGCTGATAGAAAACCGAGATTTGAAGAGTTTTATCAAGTCTCCATTCACATTGACTAAGTACCAGACAAGGTATTCGTGTCCGGATACAAAATGCACGGGGTCTGTGTCGACTCCAGCCACTCCGCACCTGCAGCACTACCCTGGAACTCCATCTTCTACCCACTCCTGCGCCAGCGCCCATACAACATCTTCAACTTCGAGCCGAGCTCGCAAAAGCCTGGCCGGTCTCATTGCCGATACAGAAAGCTGCAGCAGCTCTTTAAAAGACCTCACATTTGACACCGATTCTGGTACTGACTCTAAAGAAAATACCCCAACGAAATCTGTCAGGCGTTCCAGCAGAAGGCGTGTGATGACACCAAAATTCAACAGCTTCAAAGGTGTTCTGATGGAACAGAAAAAGAATCTGTCTCCGATGAAAACTGCAGGTATATCTCCATTTAAGACGGCTGTTGTTTATCTGACGAAGATGGACATGAGTAGCTTGATGTCTCCGACACAGATCTTGAAGACCCCTCAGACGGCTGAAGCTATTGATTCGCCCCCTAAGTTGAGTCACAACCGCCGCTCTGTCGTTGAAATACCTGAAAGTCCAGAGTCGAATTGTGATAGTGAGAAAAGTCATAAACGGTTCCGTAACGACAGCCTTACTGAATACGGACCGCACTCTAAGTACCCAAGGCTAGAAAACGCTCCTAAGGCACGCCTCTCTCTCTTCAACAATGACAGATTGAAAGAAATACTGTCTACAAAGTCGTTCTACGGCAAAAGCAACCCAGAGCTCAACACAAGTGTTACGGCAAAGATTTCCAACGCTGTTGAAGCTGTTGCTGTCCATCATCGCAGACACTTCACTCACTCCCACTCGATTAGACGTAAACGGAAACCTGGCCAAATAAACATGGGAGTGAGACATAGGATTAGAAAGCCAAAACATCATAAAAACAAAGTGATTACCAAAAGATACAACGCTGTCCACAATACAGCAAGTTCTTCAATGTTGAATAACTCAACCATTACTAATGGTAGCGTCAATGATACATCAATGATTAGTCAATATTCCTCGCAAGATCTGACTACTGGTGAGTCTTACGAATGCCTAATAACATTTTAGTTGCAAAGTCTAATATTTCACTAAAGATTTTGTGGCATTTCTTCGGGATAACTTCAGAAATTCATCTGGCTGAAATTTAGTACAAGAATAGATTATAGGACGGAATAATACATAGGCTACTTTTTATTCCTGGAATAGGTTCCCATGGGTTGAGGGAACGGGATCAAAATTTCTTGATTACTTTTGGTCGCGATAACCGACATCCACGCGGGCGAAGCTGCTGGCACCAGCTAGTTCCTCAATATGTTTCATGAGTACGTCCCTACATTTCAAATCTCTTAAATTTAAATCAACAATAAACAAGGTATTTAGTGTGATGCGCTCTTTTTTCGTAATTCATAGATAAGTATTGATATCTAAACACACATCAGCCTGCGGGCTGCTCGCCTATTACCAAATAAATAAATAAATAAAAGGCGGGTGCAGCAGTAGCTAATGATTTAAGAAAAGAAAGATTTATTAAAATGTGATAGTTAAAATAAGTTAGTAACAAAACATAGCTCGAGTTGCCTAAATTATCCTCTTGGTTTGTTCCGACAGCCTAACTTGACAGCACCTTCCCGAACCGGGTGTAGCGTGACGCCACCTTCGACCACATCGCCACTTAACATCAAGTGTCTTGTGGTCAAACGATACCCTATAAAAAATAAAAAATTTAAAAATTTAAAATTTACTCGAGGACAACATTAAAATTCTAGATACCCACCGCCTCAAGTGATTACATTTAAATGTCTTACCACAGCATATTTTTCTTTTTTTTTTTTTAAAGAGAAGTTTCTACTTATAAGCGGATACTTCTATACTATTACAATCTAGCCAATAATGGCTAATAAGTAATTTAAATATAACGTAAGTTGCTAGGTAGATTATAACTAAGAATGTGTCCATTAGCACTTTTCTTATTGTCTCTATTAAGGGGAAGGCACTTTGTTTTTGTGTTCTTTATAGGTAGCACTCACTGAACTACGTATTGTTTGCACTCATTAACACTAACTCAAAATACCACAGCATATAAAATTAATTTACTCAAACCATTGTATTCTGTACAATTTTTTTCCCCAAAATTTAAATAAAGTGATGTATATTCACATCTAAGTCATTTGCATAATTTAAAACAAAGCTCATTAATACCAACAAGACAATGAGAAATTATGAGCCAGCAATAACTTCATACATGAATTACTAATTAAACTTTTAGAAAAACATAATTTGCACTTTTTGTTTGCAATTACTTAATTTGAAATGTTTACTATCTGTCCTCCCTTACAGACAAACTTGATCTTTTTGACAAAGAAAATGAAACCGTCAAAGATTTACTCAGCCAATGGGATGATGAAGATGTGCCGGAAACAGAGCTGCCACTCTTCAAGCCGAACAAGGAGTTACCCTGCTTCAACAGCACAATAATTGAGGAAACCAACCAGATATTCCAACCGGTCACCGCTGTACCCGTCACTGAGGTAAACATTTCGAGAGACAATGAGGCAGTGATAGTGGAACTGGGAGCTAAAAATATGACAAGTTCATCACAAGATATGACAGCCTCATCACAGAATATGACAACTACGTCACGGGTTGTGACAGATTTGCCACAGACAGGCCTGGCACAAGATGTAGTGATGGAAGAGGCTGATTGTCATGAGTCCCAACATGGAGAGGTGCCGAGTAGAGGACAGTTTCTACCGGTAGAGGGAGGATATATCCTTGTTGAGGAGAATGGTATTCCAGGTGAGATATTTTTTTTATTTTATGAAGCGATGATAGCCTGTTAGTAGTGACGTCGGCTTGCGGTAGCGTGGGCTCGAATCGTACAATTAGATTGAGCTGTTAATGAAGGAAAACATCTAATGAAACTATAACTTGGTGCATTTTATAGTGCTTGCCTGGCTAACATCTACATAAGATAAATATCACACGGTTCTACCACCGATCATCTCGTCATCGGAAAAAAGCTCATCCACACATTATCGAGTCCTGGAAATCCCACACCTCGCGATTTATGCGCTCCTTTCTCCCGCATACTTGCAAAATGTAGAATGAGCTTCCCCCACAAGTGTTTCCGCTGTGCTACAGATTGCAATCCTTCAAGATGGGTGTAAAAAGAGCTCTTAAAGGTCGGCAACGCATCGGCAACTCCCCCGGTGTTGCAGATGTCCATAGGCGACGGTGACCGCTTTCCATCAGGCGGGCCGTCTGCTTGTTTGCTAATCTAATACATAAAAAATATATATATACATATATATATATTTTATAAGCATTTGAGTGACAAGACGAGCAAGAGCGCTGCCGTGATGGTAAGCGTCACGTGTGTCGATACCGAGTTCGAATCCTCTCGGCCCGCACCTATGACAGAAGTTATATGTGGATTTACCATCACTCAAAAACGGTAAAGGAAAACATCGCGAGGAAGCCGGCATGTCCAAGAACCGCAACATTCAAGGGCATACTAGGGCCAGCGTGGTAGATTACGGCCCATACTCTCTCTCTCTGAGGGAAAGCCAGGGTCCCAGCAGTGGGAACGTAATAGACTGATGATGCTACCGTGTAGGTATGTAGTTATGTACTTAAAATTCCCACTTTTTCAGGTCAAGATGAACTGCCCGATTTGGACGAGATCGAGCGCGAACTCAAAATGCTTGACGAACAAATACTAAAAATGGCTGAATCAAACAACATAAATGCCAAGGCCGTGCTCGCGTCCACTGAAACATGCCTGCCAGCTACTACTGCTAATGGTGAGGCGTTTTACTTACTGTTAGCTGTGACTACACATTATCGCGATTAAAAAAAAAAATCATATTCATGTCGACTTGAGAACCTCCTCCCTTGTTTTTCGTTGGTTAAAATTAATCTATGTAATTCCCCAGAGCTAAAACTAAACTTAAACTAAACTAAAAAAAAAAACAAACACTAACAAACTAAAAAAACTTAAACTAAAAACAACAAAAAAACTGAAACTTAAACTAAACACTAAACTTAAACTAAACTAAAAAACTAAAAACTAAACAAAACACAAAACTTAAACTTTAACTTGACTTAACTTTTTAACTTGTTAAACTTTAAACTATGTCGATATTGAATTTAATCGATGGGGTTTATGTTTTTTGAGGCGGAACTTTAAATCTTTTTCTATAATAAAAGTTAGCTTAAGTTACTCCTTATAACATCAGCTATCTGCCAGTGAAAGTCCCATCAAATTTGGTCCAGACAGACTGTAACTATTTTCAAAAATATAACAGTAGGGCTTTTGAATAGAAGAAAATCAGGAGAAACTTAAATATCATGATCAGCCGGAAGAAGTCCACTGCTGAACACAGGCCTCCCCCTTTGAACGCCTGTTAGCCATTTGCATCCATCGGCTCCCTGCGACTCTTACAATGTCGGTCCACCTAGTGGGGGTCTTACCTACAGAGCGCCTTCCGGTTCGTGGTCGCCACTCGAGAACCTTTGGGGCCGTTCAAGTATTACGTAAGCAGATTTATTACAGTTATTACCCCCCCCCCCTTGTCAGCAAAAGTAAGCAAAGCTCTTACCCCATGCCCCTAAGCTTACGTAAATATTTTTCTACACTGTACACATGTACTGTAATGTTCTACACTGTATTGTTTTTTTAATATTATAATTATGATTTAAAAAATATGAAAAAAGATTTAGTGTGGAGATTAGATTTTACTGATACGGTTTTCAACATAGAGTAATAGGTACAAAAATATTATAATCTTATGAACATAACAAACTTATTTTAAATTTTTGGTACACATATTAATATTCGTGTAAAAAAGTAATTTTACTATCGATGACGTAATCATCATCTAGACTCCCCTACCCCCCATGTTATCCAAAATAAGCAATACATAGACCCCCCCGCCCCCACAGTGCTTGCGTAATACTTGAACGGCCCCTTTCTTCCCCGTCGGTTATCGGTTCGAACGATGTGGCCTGCCCATTGCCATTGCAACTTGCAAATTTTGAGAGCTAATATCAGTGATTTTGGTTCTTCAGCGAATTTCCTCCTTCCGGATTTTATCACTCAAGGAAACTCCAAGCATGGCTCGGTGTGTGACTCTGAGCTTATTCAAAAGGCCCACAGTCAAAGTCCACGTACCATAAGTCAGGCATTTCGATCACGGGCTTTTAATATATAATATATACAATCGATGTTATGTTTTCTATGACTAGAGCTGACTTAACTATAATAGAAAAGGTAGTAATAAAATGACCCATTATGAGGGACCTATACGCGAAGCGGAATTCCTTTTCATAGAAAATAACGAGCGATTCACACGATAACGTACAATCATAATCGCAAAATAACATAGCTGTCACTACAACAGCATTGTCCCAATAATTATTTGTATTTATATTAATTACTTAGAAACAATTACTTAAGTCATACCTGTAATAGTTCCATTGTAGTATTTTTTTCTTGGAATTTGTATAGAAATTACATATATGTAATTTTTTTTTACTCGGCCTCGCTTGCGACATTTACTGACGGTATATTAAGACAGTTATGGTGGCCGAACGGTTAGGCGTGCGACTCACAAGGCGCCGACACCGAGTTCGAATCCTCTCGGCCCCGCACCTATGACTCAATAAGTTATGTGCGGATTTGCCATCGATCAAAACGGTGAAGGAAAACATCGTGAGGAAACCGGCATGCCCAAGAACTGCAACATTCAAGGGCATGCGACATCTACCAACCCGCACTGGGCCAGCGTGGTAAATTACAACCCATACTCTCTCTCTGAGAGAAGGCCAGAGTCCCAGCAGTGGGAACGTGAAAGGCTGATAATGATATTAAGACAAGAATAATTTTTATCAAAATACAAACATTAATGATATACGGTCCAATTGAAAAACCTCCGTTTTTTCGTCGGTTAAAAAAGAAACCGACTTCTGGTTCCCCTCGATTTGTTTGGGATGTCATCATCAGATCCTGGTTTCCATATCATGGTACCACCCATGGGATATCTCCTTTCCAACAAAAAAATAATCATCAAAATCGGTTCCTAAACGACGAAGTTATCCGCGAACACACATAAGAAAAATATATATTGTATATTCGCGGGATAACGGGAACACGCGGGTGAACCGCTGGTAACAGCTACTGTATAGCAATTATGTACGAGTATTATGTGTTATTTGTCTTTTCAGATACACCAACTTCTTTGCCAGAAAACTCTTCGGATGAGAAAACATCAAAGCTGTTCCCGATATTTAGCAACCCTAATCCCGGGACAACCACTCCTACCTCCAAAGGTAACCTTAAGGCTACTTTCACTTCTTAAAGGGTAGCGTTTGACCAAAAGTCACCTGATGTTAAGTGACGATGTGGTCGAAGGTCCACGCTACACCTGGACTGGGAACTGGCTCTCAAGTTGGGCTGCTGGAACACACCGATAGGTGTTTGGCTTGGTTGGCGAGCACCTTATCTTTTACCTGAAGGATCCGCGGAGCACGGCTAATGCTACTAATATTATTCTACCGCCCAGAACGACCTATTAGAGGGGCGGGAGGAGGCGAACAAAACGCCTCCTTCTACCGCCCAAATACTCCCCTACTAGCTTACTAGTGGGGCGGGAGGAGGCGGGCAAAACGCCTCCTTCCACCGCCCCTCCGCCTGTGCCGGATTGGGTCAGAGAGCGGATCTGCCTCCCTGACCCGTTCCGCGGCCTCCTGCGCGATTGCGTATTCGCAGAAGGAGGCCACAGCCTGCCACGCCGTGTCGCTGCCGAGCATTGCTGTGATGACGCTCGGCAGGGACAGGTTTCCACCTGTGTGCTGAATAGCTTATACCCTGGTTTAACACATAGGTTACTTTTTGTACCGGAAAAGGGTTCCTGCGAAACGACGCGGGGCGGGCCGCTAGTTTATAATATAATTATGATTGTTAATTAATTACAGGTGACAAAGCCAGTAAGAAGTCGATTCTGAAGAGCGGCAGTGACCAATACGTGATAGATGCGGGACAGAAGAAGTTTGGAGCGACGCAGTGCTCAGAGTGTGGGGCTATTTACCAGGTATATTGATTTTTCTATACCAATACATATTGTCTATGGTCAGTTCTAATATTGCTTTGTTTTTGTTATGTTGTCGTACGATTAGTGTATTTGCCAGTGTCAAGTATCTCCGAGAGTATCAAGTATAAATGATGATGATCCAGCAACAAAGAGGATAGTCAGTCCCCTTTGTAGTGGCACTTTACTTAAACTTTATACGGAATTTTTGGAGCAACTAGAAAAGTCACTTTTAGAACTTTGTTTCAATTTTATCCGAGCACATTAACAAACACATTATGGTAATAATTCACCAACATCACACATTTTCACCCGAAGAAACACAAGTTTTGGAAATGAAAACAAAATTTACACGTTGACAGCTCAATTTCCGCCAAAAAAGTCTTGTTCTAATATTATAAAGAGTTAATGTTTGTGAGTTTGCATACCTACAGTAAAGGAAGACATCGTATTTTTCTATTTTATATGTAACGATTTCACAGCTGCTTTGAAATAATAATAATAAGGCTTTATTGTTTCATCACAAAAGAAAAAAAAAACACAAAATAGAACAACTTATTAGAAAAGATCTTAGAGCTAATTTTATAAAGGGCGGTCTTATTGCTATAGATGTTGCAAGTAAGTAGGTACTACATTTTTAGACTAATGATGATGTTAGAGAAGAACAATATTATAATGGACATCCTAAGTCGTAGTCAAAAACAAAAAAATAGAAACAAAAATAACAATAACTTACTGGATCAAAACTATACTAGGTATACTATAAAATATTATAGATAAAAGATTTGAAATGTTTGTGTTCCTCGTATAAAAATTGGCAGCGCTGGTTATAAAAACCAGCATCATGCTGAGTTGGTTTGGGGCACAAAACAGTTACTGTATACGTATATATTAGTTCGTATATTTATATTTTAAACTAGCTGCGCCCCGCGGGTTCACCCGCGTCTTCCCGATATCCCGCCGGAACCCTTTTTCCGGGATAAAAATTAGCCTATTTGTTAATCCAAAGTATAAGCTATCTCCATTCCAAATTGACATTAATATTTATACGATACTAACGTCACTCAATTGTTTTGCCTTCCCGGAACCTCTCCACTAACACTTAAACCACAGTATATAAAGAACAGTCTGTAGGTTAGCTAAGGCCGCTCGACGAGTTAATTGCCTACTCTTGCGGTGACGCACAAGCGCATACGTAGTATATAGTCTACTTAATCTATGCATAGGCGGCGCGTTCCGTACTGAGTGCATGGCCGCGGCCCCGGCCGCCTCCTTTCGTTTATGTGATTATGTGCGTGAAAAGTGCGTGCGTACACGGTACCGCTACTCACGCACACATACAAACCGGCGACGGCCGATTTATAACATGAAGCTGAACTACTACTCCTTTACTATGCTTAAACTTTATGGTATGGTATTAAAGTTCAAATTGACTCTACATTTTAGTTAGAAAACGTTTGTATGGGAAAAGGAAAAGGGCTGTTTTAGGGGTTTCCCGGCAATTATTAGAATTTTTCTCGCCGTGAAAACCATTCTTGGACTTCAACGAACATTAAAAAAAAGACAACGAGCCATGGAGAGAGCTATGTTTGGAGTTTCTTTGCGTGATAGAATCCGAAATGAGGAAATTCGCCGAAGAACCAAAGTCACCGTATGGTATTAAAGTTCCAATTGACTCTACATTTTAGTAAGAAAACGTTTGTATGGGAAAAGGAAAAGGGCTGTTTTAGGGGTTTCCCGGCAATTATTAGAATTTTACTCGCCGTGAAAACCATTCGTGGACTTCAACGAACATTAAAAAAAAGACAACGAGCCATGGAGAGAGCTATGCTTGGAGTTTCTTTGCGTGATAGAATCCGAAATGAGGAAATTCGCCGAAGAACCAAAGTCACCGACATAGCTCTCAGAATCTGCAAGTTGAAGTGGCAATGGGCAGGCCACATCGCTCGACGAACCGATAACCAATGGGGAAGAAAGGTTCTAGAGTGGCGACCACGAACCGGAAGACGTTCTGTAGGTAGGCCCCCCACTAGGTGGACCGACGACATTGTAAGAGTCGCAGGGAGTCGATGGATGCAAATGGCTAATAGCCGTCAATGGTGGCGTTCAAGGGGGGAGGCCTATGTTCAGCAGTGGACTTCTTCCGGCTGATGATGATGATGAAAAAAAAGAATTGGCATAATTGGTCCAGGCGTTGTTGAGTTATGCGCTTACCAACACATTTTGCGATTCGTTTTTATATTATAGATGTTCTGTTTTGCATAAGTCTATGTATTATTATTTTTTTCTACTGTTGTTTTATGCTGCAAATAAAAATATTGTCTATTTAATTTTCTTGTAATATTTTTAAGCTTACAATCAGTCAATCAGGCATATTGTATTGACATTGTCCACATTTTGTTATAGATCGGCGATCCCCAAGACGAGCACGATCACTTGGTGCATCACAATAATACTGATGTATTGAAAATTAACGTAAGTAATTGAAAACTAGGTACTATCGTTTTTTTTACTATTTACAAGGTAACGTTTGACCACAAGTCGCCTGATGTTAAGCGACGATGTGGTCGAAGGTTGCGCCACGCTACACCTGGATTGGGAACTGAGTCTCAAGTGAGGCTGCCGGAACACACCGATAGTTGCTTGGCGACAGATTCTTAACTTGAGTATGGTAGCTAGCCAGGCGAGCACTAGAAAATGCTCTACCACCAAGCTATGGTTTCATCACGATGTTTTCCTTCATCGAAAGCTCGAGCTCATTGTAGGATTCGAACCCACGGATCGCAAAACGACGTTACTACCACTGAGCCATTATTGCTTTATCTTGTTTTTAACCCCCGACGCAAAAAGAGGGGTGTTATAAGTTTGACGTGTCTGTCTGTCTGTCTGTGGCACCGTAGCTCGCGAACGGATGAAGCGATTTTGAATTAGTTTTTTTGATTTGAAAAGTGAATTAGTCGGGAGTGTTCTAAGCTATGTTTGATGAAAATCGGTCCAAGATGTCAGGGGTTTTTTAAATTGTATATTTATTGGTATTGTTACATAATTTGTTGCAAATGTTCGAGAACCGATGTGGCGCAATGGGCGGATAGCCGACTGCGAAGCGTGAGGTCGCGGGTTCGATTCCCGCTACAGGGCAAATATTTGTGCATTAAAAAAAACCGCAAGTATTTGTTTTGTGTCTGGGTGTTGTGGATCCCCGATCCGCGTAGTTTCTGATACCCTAGATACAGGGAAACCTAGTTAGGGGTCAGAGCCTATGTATGTGATTGTGCGGGCATTATTATTATTATTAAATAAATGATTCTTAATCTTTAAAACTTGTCAATCAACAGCGTTGGAAAGAGGAGTGCGTCATAGAACGCTCGCAAACCTGGCGGATATTACGAGTCCGCTGCGGTGACCCCACCTGGAAGCGAGTCGAGACCTTACTGACCAGAGTCATACACCCACAACTGGGGTACGAAGGACCTCTGAACGCGAGCAATGCACAATCTTTGACCGTAAGTATCATCATCATCATCATCAGAATTTAGGGCAGATATCCATTACAAACTGCTGGCAAAACATGCATCCCTATCCTATATGTTAATCCAGGACATTCTATCTCCATTCCAAATTTTATCAAAATCGGTTTAGTATTTACGGTGATACGTGGTAACAAACATTCACACGTACACACACAAACGTTTGCATTTATAATATTAGTAGGATGCGAAAGTAACTGTCTGTCTGTCTGTCACGCTTTTACGCCTAAACTACTGAAACGATTTAAATGAAATTTGGTACAGAGATAGTCTTGTGCCTGAGAAAGGACATGGGCTACTTTTTATCGCGATAAAGTAACCCACGCGGGTGAAACCGCGGGACACCACTAGTATGTATATGAAACCATACAACCCATTTCGGATCGAAATTGTCCGTAATTCACATTTGCTTATGGACTTTCCAGGCATATCTGTACATAGAAAAGAAGCAGATAGTGGGCTGTCTGATCGCGGAAACAAAGAGGAAGGCTTACAAGCTGATCCCGGGCGAGCCGGACTGCTGCAGCGTAGAAGACTACCCTGTCAAGTAAGTAAACTTTTTGTAGTATTCCAATTTTCAGTAAATAACCAAAGCAGTCATGCTCACGAAAATGACTGCTTGCGGCGGCGTCGTGTGTCGGGTCGCCCTCTTTCCTCTAATATGGTCGAGGAGAGCGATGGCTGGCACATGCGTCAACTCGTGAACGAGTGCTGCTTGTGGGGTCTGGTCTGCTTTGGTTGTGATCCCGCAACTCGTTAATATTCATGTTCCCATATCCCAATGTGTACAACCAAACAAGAGAAATCTTATTAGTAAAGCTAATTAAAAATATCGGACTATTAGATGACAAAAAAAAAGCTTGGGATTTTAGTGAACTTGCTCCAATTCAATCAATTAGTAATAAGAATAAAATTGTCAATGTGATCGCGCCAAAAAAATTACCTGCCGGGCGATTCTTGCCTGTTCTTTTGCCGGCGTAAGGAGGTTGGAACAGGCGTAGCTAGTTTTAAGTTGACGTTTTAAAGTGATCACAATGTATCCTATTAAATGAAAAAAACATTTGACTTTGACTAACTTTCATAGCAGAGAAACAATGATCGAAGACTGCTCTCTAAAAAAAAAGATTTTCATTTTACAGGCATACAAAACCGATTTTAGATTTGTTTTTTTTTATATGGTATGTACACATTCTACAAAAAACTACAGGTTACGTTCTATAAAATTAACGATAGTTTTCATTTTAAACGCATAAAACCTTTTTTTTGACGCATACGACCTTACGGCATTAGTCAGCTCGCTTGCGTTTTTGTATGGAACTGATTTCAGATTCATTGTTTATCACGATGTCCTCTTAAGGCGCTGGTTCCCAAGCTAACCTGAAAACGGGGTTAATTAAAACTATCCCTCTGTAACTTTGGTCTAAAAACAATCTAATAAAAATATATGTCAATCTACTTGATATATAGCAGAACACCTTCAGGCCGATAAATGCAAAAAATATATTTATATATTGAAAAAAAATGTGCAATGTGCCCCATTTTCTTAAAGTTTAATACTACTTTACTCCTAAACTATATATGTATCAATGAGTTGTTAATACCATCAGCGTATTAAGAAATATAATACCCAGAGCACCTTCAGGCCACTTTTTGAAAATACTGCTTTAATTATTTAATGCGAATTTTTTACGTATTTCATAGTCGCAAATCGGCACGTACACTCCTCAGTCGCCCATAAATTCAGTACGGGACGATCAATCAAGGTCAACGGCGTATAGCACGGCCTTAAACGTGTTTTTGTTCCAGATGCGGCATCTCTCGCATATGGACGCACATCAGCCACCGCCGCGGCGGCGTCGCCGGCCGCCTGCTCGACTGCGCGCGCGCCTCCTTCCTCTACGGCGAGGCGCTTCGCATCTCCGACATCGCGTTCAGTGCACCCACGCTCTCCGGCAAATCGTTCGCCACTAAGTACTGCGGTACGGCAAACTTTTACGTTTATTTAGACTGAAAATTAATTTAGGAAAATGTTAGCCGTTTTGGTCGTAGCTAGGTGCTACTGCAACCTTTTTTATACTTTTATTTACTAACGGCCGTATCCAGTAACCGCTATCGGCCGGTTTCAATAACCGATCTATCCACGTTTCGGCCTACAGGAGATGGAAATTTGACATTAGGGGGCGTCCATTAATTACGGGAGGTGTTCTAGGGGGGAGGAGGGATCAAGCTAAATCTTTCTAAATCTCACTTAGAAGGGGGGGGGGGGAAAATATCACGTAATTATTTTTCTCGCAGAAAACGGTGTGAAATGGCGTGAAACTTGTGTTTTTGTTTTTTTTCTATATTATCCAAGAAGTTTACAGCCCAAATAGAAGTTTTGAAGAATAACGCGTGAGATTAGGGGAGTTGAGGAAAATCTTACGATATCTCATCAAAGGAAGAGGGAAGTTCGAAAAATTCTCAAAAATGCTTCACGTAATTAATGGACGTCCCCTTACTTCTATGGAGCTTGTGTCAAAATTCTATCCCTAGTAGGGCAAACCGTAGATAGATCGGTTATTGGGAACGGCCGCAACTGTGCCCCGTGTTAACTAAAGTTTATCGCGATAAAAAGTATCCTATGTCCTTCCCCAGTGTTTAAACTATCTCCATACCTAATTTCATCAAAATCGGTTCAATAGCTTCTTTTATCTGGAAAAAACAAAAAATCTAATATTTTCTCTAGGTTCTTTATTTCTGAGAAAAGAGATGTAGGACATCTATATTTATAAAAGAAAGTCGTGTTAGTTACACTACTTATAACTCAAGAACGGCTGAACCGATTTGGATGAAAATTGGTGGGGAGGTAGCTTAGGACCAGGAGACGGACATAGGATACTTTTTATCCCGGAAAAGGTTCCAACGGGAAGACGCGGGTGAAACCGCGAGGCGCAGCTAGTAACAAAATAAAAACACTTAATTAAACCTTAAAATATAAAATCAAACTACCTATCAAACTAAACAATATAAGATAAAAAGAGAACTATATAATTCCCCACAGTTTAAAGTTTAAATTGTTATTTCCATACCAAATTACATTTAATAACTATGAATTTTTTGCAAAAAATCCTAATTCGTTTCCCAAAATAAAATTAGCATAAATTACTCTTTATAACATCAGCTATCTGTCATTGAAAGTCTCGTCGAAATATGTCTAGCCGTTTTGGAGATAAGCCAGAACAAACAGACAGATAGACAAAACTGTTTTTAATTTTATTAGTGCCGTTGTTATCTATATATGTACTTGCAGATGCATTTACGTCCGAAATTAATTATCGATCCTGATCCGTTATCCGCGGTTTTGGGTCGATATGTCATGTCATAATATGTCATTTTAGTCAGACTTACTGTCTTGACATATTACTACTAAAATGACATAATTATTATGACATGACATATCGATCCAAAACCGCGGATAACGGATCAGGATCGATTATTAAATTCAGGCGTTAGTAAAAGCCGTTGTTTCGATATTGCAAACGGAAACTTCAATTGTATTTATTTTTAAGTAATTAAAATTAACTTGAAAGTACGATTTTACACAAATACGTCACTCAAGCGCTGCTCAAGTCAATTAAGAAAATAAGTCGATCCGTTTTAGTGTTCACTTGAATTTTTTGTAATATTGGGACCATATTACATATTAGAATTTAGTACAACTTGAAGCGATGCTGAATTGCTGGCTCAGTGGTAGTGACGTCGACTTGTGACGCGTAGGTCTTTGGTTTGAATGCTAAAATGAGCTTGAGCTTTCGGTGAAGGGGGCGTCCATTACATGAGGCATTTTCGAAAATTTTTCGAAACCCCCTTGCCCTTTATGAGATATCGTAAGATTCTTCTCAACTCCATCCCCTCCCCTAATCTCACGCGAGATTCTTTAAAACTTCTATTTGGGCTGTAAAGGTAAACGTGTTGGATTATCGAGAAATAAAAATGTATAGTTTAAAAAACTAAAAAAAACACTTTAAAACGCACTCAAAAATATAAAATAATGAAATTTTTTTACTTTTTAGTCTTTTGTTACCAAGTCCAATCTATCGGACTCATCAAAAGGAATCATATGAGCCCAAACTTGAGGGGTTTACTAGTAGCCACTGCAGAGATGCCCTACCCACCTTCCGGTTGCATCATCAGACCCTCGTCACCAAGTCCAATCTATTGTACTCATCAAGACGATTCATATGAGCCCAAACACGAGGGGTTTACTAGTAGCCAGCGAAGAGATGCCCTACCCACCTTCCGGCTGCATCATCAGATCAGGTCGATGATACCAAATTATTGCATTGTCACCGAGATTACATACACATACAAAGTTTCAAGTCGATACGATAATTAGAAGTGGGTGAAAATTGACTTCTAAGATTTGATTACATTGTTAGTTAGTTAGTTAGTTAGTTAGTTAGTTACAAGTCAAGCTAATAAAAGTGTTTTAAAAAAAAAACAAAAACACAACTTGTTCTCTTACTTTTATTGAAGACTAACGAAAACAAAGACTAGCATTTGTGAATATTACCGTAATTTAAAATCATAGTCATAAAATTAAGTAATGAATATCAAACAAAAAATATTTTCCAAACAATTTTACACCGTTTTCTGCGAGAAAAATAATTACGTGATATTTGTCAAGACCCCCCCTCCCCCCTAAGTGAGATTTGGAAAGATTTAGCTTGATCCCCTCCCCCCCTAGAACACCTCACATAATTAATGGACGCCCCCGAAGGAAAACAGAAAACATCGTGTTGAAACCATAGTTTGGAGGTTAGTATTCTCCACCGGTGAAATTGAAATTGTAAATGTTCTAAGTCTATAAGAAAAGTGCCAATTGCCAATCTCGTTTTAAGAAGTCATAAAAAGTGCCTCAATTTTAGTGCATAAGATAATGTTGATGCTTAGTTTTGTAAGTTTGCATGATAAATTACTATTCTTAGATGAAGTGTTGACCTTTTTAAAAGGAACTAAGTATGTATCACGCTGGGGCCACACTAACGGGAAATGCCGTTAAATGGCGCGATGATTGACGTTTGACCTAGGTGTAGCCACGACATTTGACAACGGCATTCACATTGGCGTTTGACGTTAGCCGATAACTCAAGTGCATTCACGTTGACCGTTCAAATGTAGCCAGTCACATAATTGCGTTAATAATTAACGCAATATTTATCGCTATGATAGGCGTTGACATTTCCCTTGACGTTGACCTTAGTGTGGCCCCAGCATTAGGAAAGTGTAAAAGACAATGATATTTTTTGAACTTTTTGACAAAGTTGTTTAGCTCGTAAGGTTTTTTATATTCTTGATATTTTTTGGAACTTTTTGCATTCGTTTTTAGAATTTAAGTAACGGAATTATGTTTTGTAAAAGGTCAGTCGTAGGATAGTATGAATAGACTCATAAGTTAGTTGTTTTGTCAAACTACCCGAATACCTCATTGTAATGCGAACCTACGCCGCCAAATATTTGTTAATTGATAAATACAAATATTTGTTCCGTGTCTGGGTGTTCTGGATCCTCGATCTGCGTAGTTTTTATTTTATTTTAACCAGCTGTTCCCCGCGGTTTCACCCGCGTGGGCTACAGTTTATCGCGATAAAAAAGTATCCTATGTCCTTCCTCAGGGTTCTAACTATCTCCGTACGGAATTTCATTTAAATCGGTTTAGTAGTTTAGGCGTGAAAGAGAGATAGACAAAGTTACTTTCGCATTTATAATACAAATAGTTGCGCCCCGCGGTTTTACCCGCGTCTTCCCGTTATCCCGCAGGAACCTTTTTCCGGGATGAAAAGTAACTTTGACAGTCTGTCAAATTCAAATTCAATAGTACTTTATTCAATAGGATACATTGTGATCACTTGAAAACGTCAAACTTAATACGCCTGTTGCAACCTCCTTACGCCGCCGGCAAAGGAACAGGCAAGAAACGCCCGGCAGGTAATTTTTTTGGCACGATCACATTGACAATTTCATTCTTATTACTAATTGATTGAATTGGAGCAAGTTCACCACAATCCCAAGCTTTTTTTGTCATAATATAAATAGTCCGATATTTTATAATAAGCTGTACGCCTAAACTACAGAACCAATTTAAATGAAATTTGGTACGGAGTTGGTTTGAACCCTGAGAAAGGGGTGGATGAAACCGCAGGGCGCAGCTAATTTTATTATAATCTAATTTTTTTATTGGCGATTGGGTTCGCAAATAGTTTTTATGTTTAGCTCTCTAATCAGGTTTAGTTGTAACAGTTGAGTACGCTTATAACTATAGTGAACTAGCGGTTTTACCCGCTTGGATGTTCCCACAGACTAATCCAAGTATAATGTCTTTCTGATGCTGGGGCCAGCGCGATGATTGACGTTTGACATAAGTGTAGCCACGACATGGACAACGGCATTCACATTGGCGTTTGACGTTAGCCGATAATTCAAGTGCATTCACGTTGGCCGTTCAAGTGTAGCCACTCACATAATGGCGTTAATAATTAACGCAACATTTGTCGCGAAGATAGGCATTGACATTTCCGTTGACGTTGACTTTAGTGTTGCCCGGGCATGAAACATTCATGAAGTTGTGTGTATTTGTTGTGATTTGAATTTTTATACATTTTTATTTCGTCAAGTATCAAATACTGTAACATTCCTTAGCAATGTGATTTCTTTGGTTTTGATGAACTGTTTTTCATGTTAGCATCCTCCGAAGCGTGTTTCTTTCTTGTTTCAAAATGTTAATGGACGAAGGCTTTGTCTATGCTTTGCGCCATAACAGGTGTCAATCGCAAAAAGTCAACTGTCAATGTCAACAGCTATTTTTGGTGTGTTCGGAATTGTGTCATTTTGAAACAACAGTAGATGTGGGTGGACGTGGCCCTGTTTGTACTTATTTAATATATGTTTTTATATGTGACTTTTATTCTTAATTGCTTTTATCTCTTGACACTTTAGGTAATGCCGATTTTGCCTATCTTAGGCATTCCAAAGATATGTCGTAGGTACCCCCATAAATGCATGTAAATAATATTTATTTAATTTGTCCCCTGTGCGTGTTTCTATTCTATTCAATTTTGTAATTGTTTAATGTAAGACTTCGTGAGCTTACTCTTTCGAAATTATTTTTTAGAATTGTTTGTTTAAAGTGTTCTTATTTGGTTTTATAATAAAACTATTTTTTATACATTCTTGTTTCATTGTATTCCTAGTATATTAGGTTGTACAGTAGTCTTGTAGGATCTGCAACTCTGAAGTTGTCAGCAAATTGCTGCGCAGTTGCCATTTTAGGTTTGGATTGGAGGCAAGCGAATGGTGCGGGGAAGTCTAAGGATGTCTCGGTCTTTTGCTTACGGATGTCGCATTATTCTGTCTCGCTCCCGTACTATGATTATGCAGTATGCAGCTATGTTTTGCAATCATGTATATTTTGCCATCGCTCAAAAACTGTGAAGGAAAACATCGTGAGGAAACCGGCATGCCCAAGAACTGCAACATTCAAGGGCATGAGACATCTACCAACCCGCACTGGGCCAGCGTGGTAGATTACAGCCCGTACTCTCTCTCTGAGAGAAGGCCATAGTCCCAGCAGTGGGAACGTGAAAGGCTGATAATGACGTGTTAAACCAGGGTATAAGCTATCTCCATTCAAAATTCGATCCGTTCAGTAGTTTTTGCGTGAAAGAGTAACAAACATCCATCCATACTCACAAACTTTCACGTTAATGATATTAGTAGGATAGCTCATAGCTGCCGTGTGTAATGGTCAAAAGACGTAAAAAATATATCCTATGATCCCATGGGAGCAAAGCGAAAAAAATGTTAAACAGGAATCCCATAGGATTATAAGCATGGGAGCCAAGTGGAAGGAGGGATCCCGTGGGATTGAAGTTGCTACATGCTTGTTTGAAAAACGTTAGTAAACTTCAATCCCATAAATATTAGGAACTAAAAGGATGAAAAATTATATATACTGTAATCCCATGGGATTTTAGACATGGGAGCCAAGTGGAAGGATGCGTAATGGTTACCTCCATCAGAGAGATCCCTAAGGACCGGTGGGGTATCGTAACTAAGTGAAATAAAAATCACAATTTAAAACAACATTTATTTTTACATACATTAAGTCGGATTCAAAATGCCTGAAACATACTGATTTTTGTACACATCAGTTATAGAATTATTAATTTCATGGACAGTAAAATCATATTATTCTCTTTGCACGATTCTGTAGAGACAATAAAAATTATAAGCGTTCATTATAATCAACTCGCGGTACACACTACTATACACATAAATATTAAAAATTTCATTTTTATCTTTAGGAATTTCATTAATTAGGTATATTTTTAAAATTAAATTTGTTAAAAATATAGACTTTCAGTATTATATTATTTAAACGTAGGTAGGAGTAATTACACCGTGACCTGCAGTCCGTCGGCAACGAATGCAGTGTAGTGCTGACATACCGAGTCTGAACAAAGTGACGCGCTATGCTACCAAATATGTCTATTCGAAAACAATAGTCCTACGAAAAGATGAGAAAAATATTTGTTACTTTTGTGCTACAATGGAAAGGAATCTATGAGCACTAATTAAATGCCATCGTAATAATATCTATAGCGAGACAGATCTAACGAATGCGAACAGGGAGGTAAAACATTTACAAAAATATTTGCAGGCGATCGTGCACTTTGTTAAACAAGTACGGTACTCGTCACCAAGGGGGGTTTATTCGCAGTCGCGACTGCTGACGGCTCGATTCGCTCTTAAAAAGAATGAACACCACAAACAATGTTCACTCTTTCAAAGCGCTGTATTCCCAAAATTAAAAAATACCACGCATTTCGTTCATTCATTCTCCGGTTCGTTAAGGCAATGTTACCACAGAAAACGAAACGAACCGTAGACAATCGCGAGCAAAACCCCTGCTTCTTACAAATTGTGCGCAAGTACATTCACTTAACTACTATGAAGATATATTTAAAAAAGGAGGAATCTTTCAATACTATTTGGTTATTGGCAACGGACGTTACATTACCTACTAGTCAAGGATCCATCACGCGAACCAGACTCAACGCTACGGTACAAGTCCGGCGTCGTACGTTTAATATAAAGATGCGTGGCTTCGAATGATCCGAACATTCGAATAATCTGCGACTACTAATTCTTCGAGTTGGATATTTGTAACTACTAATGTTCAGAGTCGAATTATAACTACTAGTATTAGTAATTACTAATCAGCCGACTTTGCAATGTCCGGTCACCGGTCGCGCTGCCGATTCGATCCGAGTCGGTCACTCGGCACGGGCGGTTGGTGGCAGGCAATCGTTTTGGTGACATTAGTTACTAATTCTGGCCAGTCATTCGAATGATTTACAAAGTCGAATAACTCGAATGAAATCATTCATAGTCGCGCACCGCTAGTTTAATATACAAATGAAATCCGTAACGACAATTCGTAAACGAAAGCCATATCTACACATTACATTTTATATACTTTACGACACTGGCAGTATTCCATCTAAATATTGAAAAAAAAAACATAGAAAATTATGATCTAAACTACCTTTATACATATTTATGACTCACTTGTTTATTGCGATTTCTTAAATTGTAAGGGGGTAGCAATATACAATGGTTTCTTTAGGGCCCGCTTGTGAAACAAAATCGACAAACGACTTAATATCTTCTAGTTCTATTCTACACACTCATTCGAGATGTTCATTCTTAGAGAATTGATTACGATTAACTATTTTCATTCGAATACACATTTATATTCGTCGATGTATGTTTCACAACGCGAGCCTTAATTGCGGGATTCAAAGTACACGCACGTACCCAAAGTACATTTCTAATAGGTACAATCTATCTGAAAAATTTCATTTAGACATTACTTCACTATATTTAGGAGGCATATGTGCGAAGAGAATACATTATACATACACATTATGAAATACAAAATCATTTACGTATTTATAAGTCTCTGAAGAAAATTAACAACCAAAATTGTAAGTGAGCGGATAAAATAGAAAAATACGTTATTGAGCTATTTAAGTAAGTTGCAAAAGTTCTAAGGAGAGACTTGCCAGTTATCCACCGGGAAACTTGAAAAATATGTAGTACACGCCCAATTTTCTACGTATACCTGATTATCAATGTTTAAAATTCAAGATTGTAACCATTCAAATCACTAACCGTACGTTTCCAACACAAAATGATTTGTCTAGTATCTGTTACAACTTTTATGGATCCCCAAAAACTTCTTTACGATACCGATACCGATACTATATTTCACGTTTATTTTAAATTATTGTAATCTCAAGCTAAAATCAATACTGTCGGACCCAAAAACAATTCAAGATCAAAGCGGCTGATAAGACCAATGTTCCAGAGACGTACAAATCTTTTCTAAGCAAAAATGTTTACTTAACGCTTCGTTTATGACCCATGAGGATTTATCTAGATTTTTCAAGTTTCAGGGTCCTAGCAAGCAGTAAAGGATCTTTAAAGTTGTGCGAGCGTTATTGTGACAGTATGCTTCGTCCAAGCTATAGCTTAGAATCTAGGCTACAGAAACATAGCTTTGATACTTCAAATGCTTTGCAAGTTTTTTTTAACTATTGCGGACAAGTAACGATTAAGTTATCTGCGTCTGTATTGCTTCAGTAGAGTCGTTTTATAATGAAAACCCGTGACTTATTAACGCGACCAATGCCATGGCAATATGAACTTTCGGCGCATAACAAAAGCTTTACATTTCTATAGCCCAAAAACGCCAAGACCGTAGCATAGGTAAAATCATCTACCATCCGAATGAAGGACTCAGTTATTTAAAGGGACTCTGGAGACAAGATTGCGTGTTGATTGAAATCATGCAAGTTGCATATTATATTTATTTAAATTTTAATATTCCTGCGACGGGACTTATATTTGTGCAAGTATTTGTTCCAAGTTTTTTTTCTGGGGATACCCTAGACATAATAATATGGAATCCTAGTCAGAACGATGTATGTGATTGCGTTAGCGGTATTATGGTTATTAACAATATAATATGCAATTGAGCACAATTTAATATTGAAATAAACTTATTTCTGTACCATTACGTATTTTTATGTTCGCGAATCTATTTATTGACGGACACAATGGTTAGTGTTTTTATAGAACTTTCTTGTTTCACGTGTCACTAAAGTCATCTATCCGGATTTTTTAAACAATCTTTTTTATTGAAACCTACACATCTGAAAATTTACATCTTTCTATGCAAGCCCAATTACATAATAAGTTTTTGTGACATGTTGAATTTTCCTAATTTCAAACCGTCATTTAGAAAAATAGTTCAGTTATAGATGATTGTTTTTATGTAGAGGTATCAGAGCGTGGTACAGTCAGCTACAGGGTTACTGATTAAAATCTGCGATTTTTTTTTGTTTGAGTTGCTATAAGTTTTATGGTCTTAACTCACTGAAATCGCACAGCAAACAGCTCATCATCCAAATGTGGACTTTATGTCATATTGCGTAAGATACACTTCACAATAACAAGACAAGAAGTGCAACTGCCGTTGGCCAAATTGTCTCGTTATTCTAAAGTATACCTTACAGAACACGACATAAAGCTCACTTGTGAAGCTGCTGAAGCGGTATATGTGAGGGACAAAAACGCTTGCCACCTTTTTGCTGACAAAAATATTTTTTTCGTACTACATATTTTATTTTTCTTATATTTGTAGTACAATAAAATAAAATATATTACGATACTGTATAATATAGTACAGGTGGCAAGCATAGTAATGACCTTTGACCGCTGTGACTACGCATATTTCAATCAAACGCGTATTGCACTCGTAAAGTTATATCTTGTGATGACTCCCTTAAGATACGGACGACCTTTTCATTACGTGAATATTAACAAATAACAATAAGTAGCTCAATGAATTAATCCATAATCATAATGTATGTTATATTTTCAATCCTACTTACATTAAAAATAAAACTTAACACAAAAAAAGAAAAAATAAATCTTAATTTATATATTAAAAATTATCCGTTACGATTAGAAAGCAAAAAATAGCGTTATTTTATACAATAGGAAGGAATTGTATTTCTTGCTCATAGTTTGTTGATTTTTAAGTATGGTAACATTTTAGCGTATGGTGTTTCCGCCTGGCAACACTACATATGGCACATTCTAAAAATTAAACTCCTGCTGCAACATTCTTATATTAAGGACCATTATATACGGTAACATAAATTTAAACTATAAAGAATAAAAAAATATTTAACTAATTAAGGTTCCAGTGATGGGACACTCTTATCGATACAAACATCGATTACCACGAGTACCATAAAGAGTAAACAATATAAAATATTTGTGTCTAATTTTAGGAAATAGTATTATACTAAACCGAAAATTCTTTTAGACTCATCAAGAATTAAATAACGATACGAAATATAGATTAAGATCATTTTTATAATAATAATAATAAAGATTTCTTAAAATAGAACATGGGTAAGTACATAAACCAATTTCTCCATAAATAATAATGCTATTTTTTTATTTATTAATCATAATAATTAATAATGTTAGGGCGAATGGGTTAGTAACATTTTGTACTTAGGGCTAAAACGTGTTCTTAAACCAAAGAAAAAAAAATAAAGAATCTACTAATAATCCGAATAATTATTCTTTGAAAAATATTTGAAATCAAAATACTGCTACAATTACGATATTTCGATGGCCGCATCTCATACGACCCATATTGCATCTTTGGACCTTACATTATTACACTAGAAGCTCATAATATTAAAAATATATTAAATAATCTAAGTTAAAATCTATAGCGAAGCATATGCCTGTTGTTACGTAACATTTTTTAGTAAAAAAAAATTGTGCTACAAAATAAACATACGTAGTTGATAAAAACGTTTAGTCGTCAATAAAACAATGAATGTGTTAATAAAAAAATATTAAAGACAATAATTATTATTGGAAGACGTATGTACCATTTATAAAACTAAAAATATAAAGTATACCTTAACAAAAAAAATAATCAAACGTAACCGTGACATAAACTAAAGGGTCACAAGATAATAATAAAAAAATATCTTTCTGTAATCAAAAATATACAGACATAACAAATATATTTTTTTATATAGGTAGTAAATGACGTCAACCTAGATATAAAAAAAAGTACAATAGTGTATAATAGACTATAAAATGTTACCTTTGTGTGTAAATATTCGGGCTACTAAATAAATAAATAATTGATTAAGAAAGAAATAATTTGGTCTAGTTTGAGCATAACATGCTTGCACACAAATACGAGTAAGTGATATTCAATAACAACAATGAAGAAAACAGAACAAAAACGATCTAACTATAACAGTAATATTGTAAGCTTGAGTTTTTGTTGTCTACGGAGGAGTGAAGAATTTTACGAACTAGCCTCGACTCGAACCGATTAGTAATCGATGATCCTTAATATAAAATAGTATCGACACAGCGCGTTTGGCACATCCCTAACACTGATACACCTGTCCGCATATAATAACTCTATTTTGCTCAAATATTAACAAGTTTATGTTAACGCCATCGTTATATTCAGATGGAAAATATATTAAAAGAACAAACGAGTTGAATTGAGAGAATCTATATAGATTTTTAAAAATCAAGATCATCGGTAAATGTGCAACCGAAACGCCACAACCCGAAATCGACCTCGCAACATTGCTAATTTGCTACCCTAAAAAAAACAAACGAGAAAATAATGGCGGGTAATTTAAAAAAAGACCGAGAGATGCGTTTCGTTAAATTTTTACCAAATCTCGTGTCTTGTGTGTTTTATTTTAATTATCTAAGCAGCTAACCTCGCGAGAAGTTTGAGTAAAGTTACTTCTAAACACAACTAAGGGACGCTTTTAGCCCAAGGCTTAGAAACTTGACCAAACAAATAAATATCATATCACTCGACTAACTGAATACACAAGCCGCCCAAAACAAAAAAAAAAGTAACCCGTTTCGCATATTTTTTAACAATTAAAACTAACAACTTAATAAATCAAATCGTTCTAGAAGCATCGCAACGAGTGTAGATTTTGCTAATAAATAAATAATTACGATAACAATAAACTTTATTAATGGCAACTTGTAACTTGGTGCCTTTTTTTTAAACTACTTACAGGGCAGCGTCATCGTGCGCCCGGGGTGCCTCGCAGGTTCATGATATATTGAATACCCTGAACACCTTGGACTGGGGATTGTTGCTGCGCAATTCGCGCCTCGACAGCGATCCTTAGTCTAGGCCCTAGGCTATGTATTATGTTATTTTTGTTGTTTTTATTTGTTTTAGTTTTAGTTTACTAACGTACTGTAAGTTACTCTGTTTACTAACCCATGGATTATTGTTGTCCGTAATAAATAACTTTGAATTGAATTGAATGTTAACCTGATGTTAAGTGACGATGTGGTCGAAGATGGTGCCACGCTACACCTGGACAGGGAACTGGCGCTCAAGTGAGACTGCCGGAACACACCGATAGGTGCTTGGCGACAGATTCTTAAATGAGAATGGTAGCAAGCTAGATTCAATTTGGTGCAACGCTTGGACGCCCTTTTTGAACCTGGCACAAATTACCAGATGAGGATATCTGGGACATCAGGACACGTTGCATAGAAGCGGGACGATTTGTTCCTGTGCACTGAGAAAAAAATTCTGACTTTCCTTCTGAGTCTTTACCTTACCTTCCAAGACAGTTTCCTTCCTTATTTTGTATTAGTTTTCCTTCTGAATCACAATTCCTTCCCTTTTGACTCAGAAGGAAACCGGTATTTCGGAAGGTCTTTTTTCTCCGTGTGTATTCCTGATTTTATTAATATGACCAATTAGGATTATGGTAATCAGGAACACGACCGATGTGGCGCAATGGGCGGATAGCCGACTGCGAAGCGTGAGGTCGCGGGTTCGATTCCCGCTACAGGACAAATATTTGTGCATTGAAAAAAAAAGCGCAAGTATTTGATCTGTGTCTGGGTGTTGTGGGATCCCCGATCCTCGTAGTTTCTGATACCCCTAGATACAGGGAAACCTAGTTAGGGGTCAGAGCTTATCTATGTGATTGTGCGGGCAAAAAAAAGGGAACAAACCAGCAGGACTAAATATACCCAAAGCGGGACGTCGGCGCAGACCTCACCATTTTCACTTGTACTCATGCACACATTTTAAGAAAATTTCCTTCAACGACATTAAATAAGGTGATTGAACAAGTCCCTATCCAACATTAGTGTTAAATTATTTATTGCTTCAATTAATAATATTTTATTTACGCTTACTTTGTAATTAATGATAATTTTAATGCACGTTATAATCGTTACAATAAAGCTCGTAAGACTAAGTTGTGTTCGAATATTCAGCATTAAAAATCTAATAAAAAATACAACTATTTATCCGTTATTGGCTTAATTTTTTGTAGTATACAGAATATATTTAAAAGACAAAACTAAAGTAAACCCAAAGAAATGTCGCCAGTTTCTCTAAGATATATATGTACATATATAGCTCGTGTTAAAAATCATAAAATATATCATAAGACATCGACAGTTGCCAGCGAAATAAAACAACGATACGTTCGGAAACACCATCTCATATAGTTCTCAAGTGGATTTCTTATCGATTCGGTTTCGCTTCGTCATCGAGTTAAAATCGATTGTTTCGAATTGCACTAACGTTATTCGATTGCACAAAACATTTTGCTTTAATCTAGAAAGGAAACAGGGTTGGAAAAGCTTAAACTTACGTTTTTTTTCTCTTTAAATACAACTCTAAAATCAATAAGTACGAAAGTCGATTCGATAATTTCGATAAGGTTTCGAATCGATAAAGCGTAATCGTATATTCGAGTTCTATCATATACCGGGTTTGTTATTAAAATCGAAGCGAACCCAATCGGAGTGCCACGTACTTAGAAACATAGATATACAAACAGGCTAGTTCCACTAGAAAATCGCAAAGATCACTAAGGTTTTCGACTTTTTACAAACAGCGAACGCGGGCAGTACACGGAGAATAAAGACCTTCCGAAATACCGTTTTCCTTCTGAGTCAATAGGGAAGGACTTGTGATTCAGAAGGAAAACTAATACAAAATAAGGAAGAAAACGGTCTTGGAAGGTAAAGAAGACTCAGAAGGAAAATCAGAACTTTTTTCTCAGTGTACAGTCAGCAACAAAAGTAGCTGATCAGACTCGATTTTTCAAATGCGTATAGGATCAGTTGGTTGTTTTTTTCTTACAACTTAAAAAGGTAGCGTTTTTCGGTCAAAGTTGGTGCTTATGATGGTTGAGAGAATCGAAAAATGTGTTATTGTTTAGCGAGTTTTGTCGCTGACGGTACTTTTTTTTTTTTTTGTTGTTTCGGGCAGTACTTATTTTCTTTCCATTTCTACATAACCTCATTCCACCATCGGACAAAAATACGAACGGAAACACGACATCCGTGCCCCTAGTACAGTCAGCCACAAAAGTCGCTGAACAATCACAAATTTTCCTATTTTATTTACAATTTTAAACACCAACCTTCGACCGAATCATCAGTTAACATCAGCGCCCCTAGCCAAGATGCATTCTGCAATCGTTAACGCTAATAGAAAACAAGAAAAAAGTATTGGTTTGACATATTTCAACGCTAAGTCACGTGGTCAGAAATATGTCAAACCAATACTTTTTTCTTGTTTTCTATTAGCGTCAACGATTGCAGAATGCATCTTGGCTAGAGGCGCTGGGCCCCTAGCCAAGACTTGTTTTCTACTAGCGTCAACGATTGCAGAATGCATCTTGGCTAGGGGCCCAGGTGTGTTTTGTTATGGTCAAACGCTACCTTTTAAGTTTTAAGTAAATAAACAAACATTACTGATCTAATACGCATTTACAATATCGAGTATCATCAGCTACTTTTGTGGCTGACTGTACAAGTTTTGAAAATTATAAACGTTTTCGTAACCGTGGATAGGTTATTCAAAACTGGCCGATAACCAATCAAACGTGACAGACTATTGCGGAAGGACATAGTGGCCATTGTTTCCCGTACCATTTCAAACGTGCCGTAATCAGTGTGCTAATAAATTTCTTGAATGGCTTCTTATGCACGTACTGCGTTCCCAAATCCGTACATAGGAATCGATTGAATGAATCATTAGTCGCACTTGAGTGGTCGACTGCGGCAGTTATGCGAAACGTGCGTGCAATATTAAACTCGTGAAGTTATGGATTGATGGAAAAGGCGATGTGTTTAAGGCTTTCCGCGCACGAGCCGTTAGCGTATCGTAAAGACGCAACGAGTACGACACCAGCAGCGCGATTCTAATTCACTCGGAAACTCTTCCGACCACGGATTCGGGAAAGTTTCCGCGAGAATTTTTTAGACGCGATTCATAAATCTGAATTCGGATAACGTTTCCGAGAAGAGAAAGCGACGTGGGATCCGAGACGGAATTAGAATCGCTCTGCTGTACCCCTAGTATACAAGTTTAGAAAACCATAAAAGTTTTCGTCAAGGTTTACTACCGCCAACTTGTCAAAGCGGCAACTCGTACTGCCTAAATGCAAAACGCAACTCGAAAACTTCGTTCGTATTCGAATACAACGATTTGAATAACACGTACTGCCGATTTATGTACCGCCAAGTTTTCGTAAGGGGCGCTGGGAGAAGAAATGTATGGATGAAAACGAAAACTTTTACAGTTTACGTTAACTATCAAAACTGCAGAGTTCTACACACGAATCGTAGCGTAGACATACCATTCGGACCATGGCTATTGAAAAATGATACAAACATGGGAGAGAGTATTTTCTACGCTTCCTTTTTTACGCTAAGACTATCGTAATGATAATGCAAATCTCCTACGCTTTTCTGCGACAACGCGGACTTGTTTGAGCATGTCCGGTCTCGTATTGCTCTCGTACTACGCGCATCTTACGATACGACACCGAGTGCAAAACGTACCAACATAAGGCTTTCCCGCAACCGTTCTCCAAAAGTGGACCGTAAGTGTACAAAAAACCTGTAGTGTCATTGCGATTTTGACAATGACAGCCATTGTCAACGACTGTCACATCTTGAGCAGATTCCCAATGTGACTTATATGTAATAAGAAGCATTCGTTTTACAGTTTTTATTAATTCACTTTTTACTGTGGAACTCCAGGGCCCCAATTCTCGCGGCGTGATATATTATCACATTCGATAAATATCGCAATAACTGTCAAAATATGTCTTGAATTTTGACCGTTATTGCGATATTTATCGAATGTGATAATATATCACGCCGCGAGAATTGGCCCCTGACTCTGAACAGGGCCCGTAGCCAAGATGCATTCTGCAATCGTTGACGCTAATAGAAAACAAGAAAAAAGTATTGGTTTGACATATTTCTGACCACGTGACTTAGCGTTGAAATATGTCAAACCAATACTTTTTTCTTGATTTCTACTAGCGTCAACGATTGCAGAATGCATCTTGGCTACGGGCCCTGGGCTGAAATCGCTCAGGAAAGGAAGGAGTGGCGCTCTCTCGTTTCGGAGGCCAAGACACACTTTGGGTCGCCGAGCCATCAGAGTTAGCTCCTGTGGACATTTTTAGGGATACCTTTTTTAGCATTTAGCACGGGTACATTTAAATTCCTATTTTACTACAGAAAGTCACATTGGTCGCCTCTCAAGTCACATGTTGTCATCAGTGGAACTGCCCCGTTAACCGCTAAACGGCCTTAAAAACCACACAGATACAATATTTGGTATGAAACTTGCCGCTCGATGCGTCCGCATTCCGCATGAAGAATCAAGTCGGACTAGTTCGCTTCATTGGCGCAAACTAGTCCATCCTCGACGCAGAGTTAACCGGACCAAACTAGTCCGGTTCTTTCTATAAATAAGCTTGCTTACTCTCTACGCTGTTAGTACATTACATCTTTACTAGAAAAGTGACTTTCGCACACTGAATTGAAACGATATCACGTTTGATACCCTTTATGCCATCCCATGCAAGAAAAATCTTAAGGACTCTATGAACCAATAGAATCTATTAGATACAATACATAATAAATATTGTAGATACGACACACGTACCCAAAACTGTAATATATAGGTTGTCAAAAAGGGTAGACACTCACGTCTTAAGAAAAATTTGTAGGTTAAATTGGTATTAGGACAAAATTGCAGTAGTTTTTAGTCGCTCGCACGGTAGGCAAACAAGTTGAGCTAATGACCTTGGCTGCGCAGAAACGACTATTAGATCTCTTAGGTGGATCGAAGGGTGCGCGGGGGGAGTTCGCCTAAACGCGCGCGTTTAATTGGTTAATCAGCTTCCCGCGCTGTGTTCCCGTCAAGTTAGCATCCAACCACGAACTCGAACGGAAATGCGCATGCGCGAACTTCCCCCGTCCACGTCACTTTTGTCTCAACTTGTTTGCCGGGTACTGTATCTCTGTGTGTGTGCGACCGATAACCGCGCTCTGATTGGTTCACGCACACAAGTACGAAACGGCTTATAGAAGAAGATGCGCGATTTCCTTCCACGCTATTGCTTTTAGAGACTGCTACTGGAATTCTGAGCCCCGGTCCGTAGAAACACCACAATTATCCCCCCTCCAGTTCCCCTTGCGGATTGCGCACGCGTCGTATCGCGTAAGAGTTTAGTTTACCTAGAGTTCACAACAATAATGTATATAGTAAAATATTGCTGTCCGGGACATTGGTGTCATTCGGTGATCGGCGGCCGGCCGGTGGGCCGCGGCAGTTGCAACGCGCTTAGTCGCATACTTTGACTGGAAAGGAAAATTAAAATGGTTAATAAACAAAATATGCGAGAAAGTGACGATGAATTTATTTACATTGGATCAAGTGATACAAAAAGTAATTTTTTTTTTTTTTTTTTTTTACTATTTACAGGGTAGCGTTTCACCACAAGTCACCTGATGTTAAGTGACGATGTGGTCGAAGGTGGCGTCACGCTACACCTGGACTGGGACACACAAAATCAAAAAATCAATTTACACATGTAGCTAACAATAAGGTTTATTTTTTCAACCAACTAATGACAGGGTTACAAGATGTGAGCCAAGCGAGCGTGATTAATAAATGCTTACGAGAAGAAAGAACGAAAAAAAAACCCATTAACTGTTAGTCTATGAAACGGTTAAAACTCAAAACATATTTATTAAATTTAATATTTTTATCTGTTCCGAAACAGAAATCCTTGTATATGACGGCACACGTTTGTAACAGCAAAAAGCTTGACGTTTGTTTACATACGTCTGACGTCACACGCTCTAGTATAGATAATGAAACTTTACTAAAACTATATAATAACTTATTACATTGTTACATAGTATTTTTCTTATTATTAGTATAACTTTTTTGACGGCTTTACAAAGATAAACAAATGCTCTTTAAAATAAATAATAAATAATTATCAGGGACCATTGCACACAAATTGACCTAGCCCCAAATTAAGCTCGAAACTTGTGTCATGGGTACTAGACAACGATATACATACTTATATAGATAAACAATTACTTATATAGATAGAAATATCCAAGACTCGGGTACAAATATTCGTGCTCATCACACACACCTCAACATGACTACCCCACCCCTGCTGCTGGAGTTTTACATAAAAATCAAAAAGGCTTTCCACCATGCACCGTGTGTGTGACACGGTGCTTGTTGGAAAACTCCCATAGCAACTCACAGTGTTCCGTTAGAGCAGCTCGTACTGGCGCAGATGCATGCGCTGTATGATGTCGCGGCAGTCGTTGAACACGCGCTTGATGTTCTCCGTGTCGACGGCGCACGTGAAGTGCGGGTAGCAGTAGTGCTTGCCGTCGCCGCTAGCCGTGCTGATGCGCTGCAAGTGGGGGCAGGGCTTTATGTACGGAACTGCACGCTTAGATGAACTCAATGGGGAGGAAAACTAACTTTTATCACGCCAGCAGTGCGATTCAACTCACACGGGAACTCTTTCGACCACGGATTCGGAAAAAAATCCTTCAGATTTTTTTAGACAATTTTGAAACTTATATTTAATTTGACAAACCAGCTGCTCAATCACGGAAAAGTTTGCGCCACCTATTTGCTAAAACGTTTCCGTGAAGCAAAAGTGACGTCGAATCCGACACGGAAACTTTCCGAGTGAATTAGAATCGCACTGCTCCGCGACTTCACTCGCGTGGAGCTCAAAAAATGGTTTATCCATTTTTTGAGCATTAAATCTTCCTTATATATACAGTTTTTGTAATAAATTAATAACCACCAATCTGGTAGATTTAACACTAGGCTGTGGCTTGTTGACCCCTTTTTAATATAAGCCATATTACCAAGCTGCATATAGTCTCTCTTAGCATGTCACTCCACACTCACCAGAAACTCATCGCGTATGAAGCTTGGCACGCGAGACCTGGTAAATTTGACACTAGGCGGTGGCTGGTTGTCACCTTTTTGATATAAGAAGCCATATTGCCAAACTGCATAGTCTCTTTTAGCATGGCAGCACATCCGCCTCACCAGAAACTCGTCGCGCATGAAGCTTGGCACGCGAGACCTGGTAAATTTGAAACTAGGCGGCGGCTGCCTATCCCCTTTTTGATATAAACCATATTGCCAAACTGCATAGAGTCTCTTTTACCATGGCAGCACATCCGACTTACCAGAAACTCGTCGCGTATGAAGTACTTGGCCCGCGCCACCTCGGGGTGGTCCCTTGCGTCGGGCGCGGCGTCCGGCGGCGTGCTGTAGCGCGAGAACTCCGCGAAGTAGTCCTCGAGACGGGACTTGCCGGCGAGGACCTTCTCCGCCAGCAGGTCCTGCTTGTTGAGGAACAGGATCACGGATATCGTGCGGAGCCATCTGTCGGGAGAGCAAATATATATTTATAGAGTCTAATATAGACGACGCGGTAGCCGAGTTGGTAGTGACCCTGCCTACGAAGCTAGCGGTCCCGAATTCGAATCCCGGTAAGGGCAAATATGTGTGTGATGAGCACGAATATTTGTTCTTGAGTCTTGGATATTTCTATCTATATAAATATTAATTTCTCTACATAAGTATGTTTATCGTTGTCTAGTACCCATAACACAAGTTTCGAGCTTAATTTGGGACTAGGTCAATTTGTTTCCAATAGTCCCCCGATAATAATTAATTAATTAAATTTTGCGTTAAAGTGGTTCAAAAACTAAGTGGATAATAGTGACTGCAAAGATTAAAAACAATATGAAGGAAACGGGGGCTTTTTTATCGCCTCCGTTCCGCCTCGAAGGACCATAATCCTAGGTGGCACGTGGTCCTTCGAGCCGAAGAAACTTCGAAATGCCACATGGTTGTTTTCACTAGCTATGCTTTTGAATCGCCTTCAATTCAAAATTAAGGACCATAAACCAGTAAAAATTTTAGTGTGGGATCGCGAAAAATTTATTCACAATCTCTCCAATCCGTATATTCCATCATAAAAAAACGATTATACGCACTCACGATAAAAGGCGTAAATTTTTACGAAAGTCAATAAACCACAGTTTTATGGCCTTCGAGTTGAAGTAAAGGAGATCCAAAAGCCTACTGAGAAACTTTAGGTCCTTCGCCCCGAAGATCAAATTAAGCTCAGCTGACCTGTTGTTCCATATGCTCTTAAAGAGCTCGAGCGACTCGCGCAGACGGTTCTGCGTGGGATCCTCGCGGAGCACCATGTTGTAGGAGGAGCAGGCGGTCACGAAGATGATGGCGGTCACGTCGTTGAAGCACTGGATCCACTTGCGGCGCTCGTCCCGCTGCCCGCCCACGTCGAACATGCTGCAAGGTTTGGATTTCGGTCACAAACACACAGATGCCACATTGATTGATTGTGTGCCAGATTGATGGACAACGTTTCTAGTGAAATAACTCAGCTTCTATGGATAAAAGCTTGGGATTTTAGTGAACTTGCTCCAATTCAATCGATTAGTAGTAAGAATAAAACTGTCAATGTGATCGCGCCAAAAAAAATATCTGCCGGGCGTTTCTTGCCTGTTCTTTTGCCGGCGTATGGCGTCCATTAATTACGTGCGGTTTTCTGGGGGTAGGGGGATCAAGTCAAAAATTTCCAAATCTCACTTAGGGGGGAGGGGGGATCTTGGCAAATATCACGTAATTATTTTTCTCCCAGGAAATGGTGTATATTTTTTTTCCTTATTAATCCAACACGTTTAGAAGAATAAAAGTTTGGAAGAATCTCGCGTGAGATTTGGGGAGGGGGGAGGGAGTTGAGGAAAATCTTACGATATCCCATCAAGGGGGGAGAGGGGGTCGAAAAATACTCAAAAATGCCTCACGTAATTAACGGACGCTCCCTAAGGAGGTTGGAACAGGGGTAGCTAGTTTTAAGTTGACGTTTTAAAGTGATCACGATGTATCCTATTGAATAAATATTTTTTGACTTTGAGACTATCGATCGGCAGCGCTAGTTTGAACACGTTTGTTCTTTGTACTTACTGGAAATTGACTTTGTCAACGACGAACTGCGTCTCGAAGATCCCGGAGGTGAGCACTCGGCAGCGCAGAATGTCCTGCTCGGTCGGCGTGTAGTTCGGCTGCTTTATTATGTGCACTTGATCGAGGAAACTGCAATTAAAAGTTTAATAACTTTATCATAACACCTAGTTTCACTAAAGAACAGTCCTGGATTTATAAATAGGCCGTATAGGCCGCGGCGGGGCGGCAGATGCTACTGGAACACTCGACCCTGTTAACGCCGGTGCAGTGGCCGCGGATACGTACTACTTGGCGCAGTCGATGAGCTGGTACTCGTTGCTGCGGTCGTAGGTGCGCTGCACGCCCTGGTCCTTCCACAGCGCCTCCGTGTGCTCGTAGAACTCGGACGGGTAGTCGAAGTCGGGCTGGGAAGCCACATCCTAGAACACAAACGAATCGTTTTACTAGCTATAGTGGTGCAAGCGTCTTGCGACAGAGAACGAGCGACTAAGCCCCTCCACACACGGCGTCTTAGCCTAAAGGTGGAGACTGACATGAGCATTCGCTCGATGTGAGCACGTTACAAGTCGAATATTCGGCATGTCAGTACAGAGAGCCGAGCAGCTCGATGACGAGCGCCGAGCACCCGAACGTGTTCCACCCGGCTGTCGGTTTTTTAGCGAATCCCTTTGAATATTACATTACATAGTCAGTCGCTAGCACGAGCGTACGCCCGCTATATTGATTACAACTGCTGGGATTGGAGCAAAGTCAAGCATATATTCGTCGCGAAGATTCAGATGTCGTGAGCGTTTGCTCACGACGAACAAATTATCCATGCGAATATTCACATCGAGTAAATGCTCTTGTCAGTCTACACCTTTACGTATTTGGTTCCGTCCTTACCATTGAAGCCGTGAGACACGAAGCCAGGATGGCAAAGAAATGTCGGAACCCATTTTTTATGAATTACCCTTTTTTACACATTTAATTTTTACAGAAACTGGGCGCCGCGCGCTGACGGCATCAGTTGTTCGCTTGCCCGGTGCCGCAGACCCACCACTGCAACAACGCACCTACACTACGGGCGCTGGCCTTACATAATGCATTCACACACGCCAACATATTTGCCAACGATTTAAGAATAATAATTTTATAAGCCACAATTAAATTTTTTAGTTTTTGTTTTTACTCTAAGCTTTCTATTTGTTGTCATATAAAATACTCGTAAAATAACTAAAATAAAGATACCTGTATGTAATCGACGCGCGCCTTATTCTCTCCCTTCTCGAGCGGTATAGGGGGCGTTAGAGTGCTCATGGCGCCAGTGATTGTCTGTAACATCACAACAAAAAAAACGTTATAGATACAGGCCATAAAAACGTCTTCTAATTGATCTCGTGGTCCAAAAGTCCGTTAACGTGTATGCTTTACATTTTTTGATTTAGCGCCATCTATTATCGGAAAGGGCGAACTAAAATTCACAAGAACAGCGTCACGTATGTCGTACTTTTTCTTTTACTACTTACAGGGTAGCGTTTGACTACAAGTCACCTGATGTTAAGTTTCGAAGATGCCGCCACGCTACACCTGGATTGGGAACTGGCTCTCAAGCGGGGCTGCCGGAACACACCGATAGGTGCTTAGCGACAGATTCTTAACTTGAGGAGGAGCACTAAAAATGCCCTACTACCAAGCTATGCTTTAATAACGATGTTTTCCTTCACCGAAAGCGCAAGCTTGTTCTTTCGTCACAGCGCCACCTATTATCCGAATGGGCGGACTAAAATTCCAAATCGCTGACCAGTATAGCGTCGCGTATGTTCTTCTTGATGTCCTCGATCTTCTCGCGGCGCTCCTTGTCCGAGAACCCGTTGACGTGGAGGATGCGCATCTGCTTCACGATCGTCGACTTGCCGGACTCGCCGGCGCCTAGGAGCAGAAGCCGGTGCGTGGCCCGGTACACCTGGAACACCGGATACCATATACTGTCACACTGATGACTTTCCAAGCGCGAAGAAAGGAAGGGTTTAGGATATTCTGCCATGTATTTGATGTACTGTTGCAGACTGAGAAGGGTATTGATGAATTAGGTTTTTGTTTTAGTTCTCGATATTTCGGCACTGTTGCTTCTCATGCAAAAAACGTGAGAAGAAGCGGGTAGATAGATCTCTGGCCGTTATATCATCAATCCTACCCGCAGAAACTTTTAGTATTCTCGTGATCATGGCGCTTGCAATTGTGCCGAAATATCGAGAACTCAAACAAATAGGTACGGAGTAAATTTCCCGTTTCTAACACTAATTCTAATGTTAATGACCATGGCAGGTAAAAAAGTATATTAAGTATGTTTAGAGTATGGAGATGGTTTGAAACCTGGGGAAGGGCATAGACTACTTTTGGGAATACGATGTCTAATTGGCTCGAGCCGATTCCTTATAGACAAGCGTCTTACCTTTTTATGCCTAAACCAAAGGGCAGATATTGATGAAATATGGAAATAGTTTAAGCCCAGAGGAAGGACCACTTTTGGGAATACGATGTCTAATTGGCTAGTAGACAATGATCACTCTTCTAGAAGGTTCTGTATGGTGGAAGAACACGTTACCTGCTTATCTTTCTGCAGCTGCTTGTTTATAATTTCGCTGCGGCGCTTCTGCGATTTGATGTCATCGCCCTCGCTGCCGCTCTTGCCCCCCGGAGAGCCGAAGCAACCCATGGCCGACCACGCCGCCCACCTGGAAAGATAAAGAAGGTTTTTGAATACCACGAACCCGAATACCTAAAGTAGAGAAGCTAAATGTCTGGTTATTGTGATCCTCAAATGTTTTTTTAAGTCTTACTGGGTAGCCTTTGACCGCAAGTCATCTGATGGTGGTATCCGAGACGAGCAAGTCATTCGCGTGACGGTAACAGGTGTTCTGGTTTGGCGCGGCTTGATTTGTTGAAAAATGAAACCTAGGATCGGTCAGGCGAGCACGCACCACGTCATACAGCCGCAGGTAGGCTGTACCGATGCTCCATCCGGTCTGGTGTGGTCTGATCCGTTGGGAAAACAGACCGTGGGACCTCAGCTTTACTCATTACAGTTCAGTGCCGCCTAGAATTTTGAACTTCAACAGTTGAAAATCAATGCACTACATCGACATGATGCGTCGCCCTACTGAGTTGAATGACTAAATTGAACCTAAACTTCTGGATCTCGTCATTGTACAAAGGACGAGCTATTCAAATAAACAGGACTTTATAGCTCTTACTCATCCAAAGACACGAGAGGTTCACGTGACGAGTCAAACTGGATCACCCAACAAAAGGTTTTCCCAGATGCAGAATGTTAAGGTGATTAATAAAAACGAACATTCCTAAATGATTTTTCATAGGTCCAAGTATAATATAATAGGCAACTATGCGGCTGGATGGCACGTAGTCAAGTGCGGCTTTTCTAAAATTCAAATGATAAATTCGATGTATGTCTCCTTTAACAGCATCCATCTCAAAACTTATAAACTAATCGGTTCAGTAGTTTAGGCGTGAAAGCGAGACATACAGACAGTTTCTTTCGCATTGATAATATTGGTAGGGATGGATATTTCTGACACTAAGGGCGTTATCAACGCGTTGCCAACCCTGAAGAACTCTTTTGACACCCCATCTATAACATACTAGGAAAACGTGTGAATCCGCGGCTGTAAATAGTGGGCGATAAGTTCAAACAGATACAAACAAGAAATCTCGTATAGCATCAAAGACTGTATCGGAAAAGAATAATTAGTTGTCTTAACTGTCCATCGTTAATTATCGGTTCTAAGTTTAGACATTGATGCAAAGGTATCACAGTTTAGACATTGACGCAAAGGTATCACCCAAGCTAAACAAATCTCATTCGGGATGAGAGTCTTTCTTGCAAAACTTGTGAAAATCGAAGAGGAACGTCTACCGGGCTAAACCAAAACCTAACCTAAACCTTTTATTCCGGAAAAAAAACGCATGGATTTTTTTTTCGGTAGCGGTAGCGTTTAGCGTTTGGGGGGAAAAATTACATGATATTTGCCGAGACCCAACATCAAGAGGTTGTGTTATGGTCAAACGCGACCTTGTACCTTTTTTTTTTTTTACTATTTACAGGGTAGCGTTTGACCACAAGTCACCTGATGCTAAGTGACAATGTGGTCTAAGATGGTGCCACGCTACATCTGGACTGGGAACTGGCTCTCAAGTGAGGCTGCCGGAACACACCGATAGGCGCGAGTGAAACCGCGCGGCAGAGCACTCTTTTATATTATAAATTACTATATTATTATGACAATGAGCGATGGTGACCGAACGGTAACTCGTGCGCTTTACAAGGCGACTACACCGAGTTCGAGTCCTCTCGGCCCCGCACCTATGACTGCATTAGTTAAGTGCGGATATACCATCGCTCAAAACGGTGAACGAAAGCATCGCGAGGAAAACGGCATGTCCAAGAACCACAAAATTTAATGCGACATCTACCTAACCGCACTAGGCCAGCGTGGTAGATTACGGCCCACACTCTCTCTGAGAGAAGGCCAGAGTCCCAGCAGTGGGAACGTAACAGGCTGACGTAACGTGTAACAGATTGTAGTGTTTTAATGATAGAAATAATGGGTTGTACATTAAAGATCAGCCCATTGATTTGTAAAATCCTACATATATTTTAAACGTAAAAGTTAGTGAGTATGGATGTATGCATGTTGGTTACTCTTTCACGCAAAAACTACAGAACGGATTTGAGCGAAATTTGGAATGGAGATAGCTTATACTCTGGATTAAAACATAGGCTACTTTTTATACCGGAAAAAGGTTCCTGCGGGATAACGGGAACCCGCGGAGCGAAGCTAGTGATTTATATAACACACAAGATATACCTAAGCTAAACCAAATATATAGCATAGGATATGTACTACATCTATGTATATTATATTAACATGTAAGTATACATTGTGTTTCTTCGTAATTTTTCTCACAAAACCCGAGTTTCAATGGATTAGCAAATTAGCATTACAGTTAAAGGTTATTGAGATTTAAAAGACGTGCTGTCTCAAGGTGACGAGCGCAGTGTCATGCCGCTCAACATTTTGTTATTCAACTATCTGGCTCGGGCTACACAGGTACAACCATCAGGTTAAATACTTGCTTATCTCATCACTTGATACCATAAAAAATGCCTCTTAAGCTTGGCTTTAGCTCTTTAATTGGTCGCACTGGATTGGGGGTCTAGACGGCCAATCCAGTGCGACCAATTCAGTGCAACTGGAATAATGTAGACGGCCATTGCAGTGCCATTTGAAACATTTTTCTTCTTGAAATCATTGACACTGTAGTGTTCACACTTCAACGGCTTCTAAATAACTGGAATAATGTAGACGTTACAGATCCAGTCCAGCACTGTACTGGATCTCGCTGGATCACTGTACTGGAATAATGTCAACCGGCCATTACTTATACTCTTCCAAGCTGTATAGCTTGACTTTAATCCTCTTCCTTACACACTATCCAAAACATAGGTAGAGCCATCAATCCTGACCTTTCTTCCCCACCACCACTAGTAGCCTCGACATCTTCGGGTTCGGATAGTTGTTGATCACTCATGTTTCCACTACATCTTGTATAGTCTTCACATCACAAGTTCCACGCACTCTCTCTGAACAGGATTCGTCGCCGCGACAACGGACCGCCGATTTGGCTGACGCGCCACGGTTAACTGAAGCCTTCCTCTACTCGTAGCTCGTACGGACACAATGTCCAATTGTCCATTCCATGGAATCTCTGTGTGAAATCTTAAGCCGGTGGTGCGTCTACTGAACTAGTGTTGCTGCTCGCGAAGTATAAACTATCGATGGTATCGATACTATTGTTGCTCTTAAATAAAAAAAGCTAGCGCTAGTATCGATTATTTTAGACCATGGATTGTTTATTGATTTACAATAGTATTGTTTAATATTGGCAGACTAACAATAGTCTCAAATAATCGATTTTTTTTCGTTGCTTTTACACCTCTACCTTAAAGAGTTCTGGCCTCTGTAGGGCTTTCGCACTGTAGCTGTCGCGTCGTGATTGTGTCACGCTATGTCAAGGTAACAGGAAAACTATTTCGGATCCGAGTCGGCTTCCAAAATGAGGAAGTTGTAGAGCCGTTAAGACTGTTTCTTGCAGTTTCCGCTTTTTTTAATTATATATCTTTGACATGTTTGATTAGAGACTGTTCAGCCGCATCGAAGCTTCATGCACAGTACCCAGTACCAGTAGTACAAGTTTTGAAAACGATAAAGTTTTCGTAAACGTCAACGTTTACCACCGCCAACTTGTCAAAGTGGCAACTCGTACTGCCTATATTCAACACTAGTGGACCGCCCAGGCTTCGCACGGGTAATAACAAAAATTTCAAACTTAAAAATTATAATACACAGTACACATTTAAACCCTTCCATCCGTACGGCCCGTGCCCCAGTGACGCCTACATTGCATGAGGTGCTAGCTAGCCGAGCAGAGTGAGCGGCTACCACCCAACTTTTCTCTAATATCGTGATATCTTTCACATTCACACACACACACAAACAAACTTTCGTATTTATAATATTAGTAGGATTGCTAAAGCATATTGGTTAGAGGCGTTTTTCAATTGAGAAATCATATTTTAGTTTTTCATTATGGCAAGGTGAATTGTAAGCCATGAGTTCAATGACATACTTAATTTAAGTGTTAGTACAACCATTAAAAACTGTATATTGTATTACCCTACCTCACGCAGAAAGACTTAGAATTTTCACAAATCTTGCTCCGATTTTCTGTTTCTTATAACTGTTGACACTTCATGAATCTAGAAAAAGAAATTGAATAATTTTAGTTAAAAAATCTTTGCCAATTGTTACATTACAAAACCTACAAAATCATAAATTCGTTGTTGGGCATTTTCTAATGCTCGCCGACTAGACCGCTAATGCTCGAAATTAATAAATAAATAATCGATCCGATCCGTTATCCGCGGTTCAACTTCAACTTTTTATTTGAATGGCTTTTGCGGCGTAAACATAATATTTCATTTTAGTACTAGGGATTCTTCTTTGAGCGTCAGTGTCCAAGCCTCACAGCCGTACATCAGTATAGGTCTAATAACCGTCTTATATATGCGTATCTTAGTGCGCTTGCTGAGAAGCTTGGACACCAAAACCTTATGAAGGGCTGCACTACACCGACAGACCGAAGTGGCGTCTTTTGTTATCGGAGGCCAAGACTCACTTTGGGTCGTTGCGCCATCTCAGTTAGTTAGTTAGTTAGTACTAGGGATTGACAGATTACTACTAAAATAACATGTATCTTTTTTTTATGTAATAGATTAGCAAACAAGCAGACGGCCCGCCTGATGGAAAGCGGTCACCGTCGCCTATGGACATCTGCAACACCAGGGGAGTTGCCGATGCGTTGCCGACCTTTAAGAACTCTTTTCACACCCATCTTGAAGGATTGCAATCTGTAGCACAGCGGAAAGACTTGTGGGGGAAGCTCATTCCACATTTTACAAGTACGCGGAAGAAAGGAGCGCATAAATCGCGAGGTGTGGGATTTCCAGGACATAATGTGTGGATGAGCTTATATCGATCCAAAACCGCGGATAACGGATCAGGATCGATTATTAGTTTCGCCTGCAAAGCGATCTTGATGAAATTTCGTGTGAAGATAGTTCGAACCATGGAAAAGTACATGGGATACTATGTATCGCGATAAAGTGCAGTCCACGCGGGTAAAACCGCGGGGCGCAACTGGTCATTGTAAAAGTTTGTGAGTTTCAGTTAAGCTAAATTTCAGCTGAAGAAACAGTGCTAATTTATACCAAATTTAAGTTTAAAACTGCCAAATAACTTCCTAGATACGAGAATTCCTAGTATTTACCCAACTTTTATGATTATCTTATAATGGTGAGTTTGCTATTTTAGACTGAAACTCCTTGCTCATTTTTTAGATGAACTGTTTCTTATTATACTAACAAACAATTTAACCAGTAACCTATACTTAATATTATGGAGAGGAAAGATTTGATTATTTGATTGTTTGTTTGTTTGTTTGCATCGAATAGGATCCGAAACTACTGAACCGATTTTAAAAATTCTTTCACTGTTAGAAAGCTACACTATCTGTGACGGACATAGGCTATATTATATTTCCAAAAAAATTAGGGATCCGTAAGAAAATTCCTATTTTGTAACCCAAGGTATGAAATCGAAAACCTATTTTTGCGTGCGCTGCAAAAATAGGTTTAACAAACAATATTTAACCAGTAATATTTTATCTATCCCTGCTAATATTATAAATGCGAAAGTAACTCTGTCTGTCTGTCTTTCACGCCTGAACTACAGAATCGATTTAAATGAAATTTGGCACAGAGATAGTCTAGAGCCTGAGAAAGGACATAGGCTACTTTTTATCGCGATAAACTGTAGCCGTGTGAAGCCGCGGGGAACAGCTAGTATATAAAACGTAGTTTAAGGCCCTGCTTTCCACAGCCTCACCCCGCGGGCGACAGAGGGGGTACAGTCAGCGACAAAAGTAGCTGATCGTTCTCGAATTTCCAAATGTGTTTCAAAGGGGGCGTCCATTAATTACGTGAAGTGTTCTAGGGGGGGAGAGGATCAAGCTAAATCTTTCCAAATCTCACTTAGGGGGGAAAGGGGGTCTTGGCAAATATCACGTAATTGTTTTTCTCGCAGAAAACGGTGTAAAATTGCGTGAAATTTATTTTTTCTTTGATATTCATTATTTAATTATATGACTGTGATTTAAAATTACGGTAATATTCGTTTACAGGCCAAATAAATGTTTTGAAGATTCTCGTGTGAGATTAGGGGAGGGGAGGGAGTTGAGGAAAATCTTACGATAACACCAAGAGGGGAAAAATTCTCAAAAAAATCCTCACGTAATGAATGGATGCCCCCAAATCAGTAATTACTTTTTTTTTTTTAATTTTACATGGTATCATTTTGACCACAACGTAACACACCTGATTGGATAATAGAAAAAAAGTGTGATTGTTCAGCGACTTTTGTCGTTGACTGTACCTCATGTCGGCGTAGCTAGTTTTAAGTTTGGCATTTTAAAGTGATCACAATGTATTCTATTGAATAAAAAACTATAGTTTATGATTTTTGATTTTCTATCTAGGAGTAACAAACACGTTAAAAACGATCGCTAACAAATAATTAAGGCAATATTTTCAAAAAATTGCTTCACGGTCTTCTGGGTATTGTACTTTTTAATATGTTGTGGTAATAACAAGACTGCTATTTACAGATCCAGAGGAAAATTGTTGCTTCACATATAATTATAGAGGGGGCACTTTGCACATTTTTTTTAAATTGTTACGTTATAGTTGTATTTTTTCATCTCAAGGTCCTCTGCTATGTATCACGTATAAACATTATATAATTTAATTCGATTTTTTTACTATCATAATTACAGAGAAAAATGGTTGTTTTCATTAGTTTCAATTACCCGCATAGTGTCGGAATCGACATCTTAATGTTTTACAAATGTAATTCAAATTCCTCCATAATATCTACAACACTCCATATTGCCCAAAAGCGAGAATAGAGCGAGACAATAAAACCGTTGAAGCGACGGCCTCACACGTCCGTCTTCGCATTGACTTGTCCATACCATAACCACCGCCACAGTAGAGAAACAACATATTCAGAAGATAATCTTCAAAGTAAAGACTAGTGATAAAAGCGCACAAACTTCGCTAGTCAAACGAGCATACAGTGGACGGTCGAATGGCCGTCGCCCTGTCGGCCGTCCGGGGATAGGAATCTGCAAGCGGTAGAAACCGCGAGGCAAAACTTGTGAGCCATAATACAAATAAGTTCGTTCCAACGACTACCGATAGATCTTTATCTGCAACATGTCCTACTGGCTTTATGATCTACTGTGCCTCAAAGATCAGCCTAACATCGGTAACGTATTATCAGTTCTCAATACATGACCCCGTAGGAACGAGCCCTATAGGAGGCATTGCATTCTGTTCGCCGTGAAGCAATTGAGTTGAGCCTAAAAATAAATCAACACTTTATAATGTTGATAATGGTGTCGATTCGGTTTTGCATTATCTAAAACTAAACTAAGTTTAACAGGTCTAATAGTATTGCTGGCTTTTTCTAACCACTGAAGTAAAAATAGGACAGTATTACATCTAGACCTGTCAAACTTAGTTAAGTTTTAGAGAATGCAAAACCGAATCGACGCCAATGTTGAAGGCAACCGAAACACACCGAGTGTTGAGACGACTGGTTTCATTTTTAACTAGCTATTCCCCGTGGTTTCACTCGCGTGGGCTACAGTTTATCGTGATAAAAAGTATCCTACGTCCTTCCTCGGGGATCAAACTATCCCCGTATCAAATTTCATTAGAATCGGGTTAGTAGTTTAGGCGTGAAAGACAGACAGACAGAGTTACTTTTGCATTTATAATATTAAAGTAAGGATATTAAAATGATTAAAGAGAAATAATAAATGGTCTCACGTTGAACATATCCCACTGGCTCCATAGAGCACTGTGACTCAACCATAGGGCCATTTTGACGAGTGTTACGCATCGGTAATGCAACAAATATGCTAATGGGCTCATTATGCAAACGCTTTGTCGTCCGGCGACGTATGCAAAGTGATTTTGGTAAACTATATCAGAGATGGTGTATGGAAAAAATTGTGTTCACGGCGCTTGGCTTGGCTTAAAGATTTCTGGCTGATCAATTCATCAATTGTAAAAAAACTATCAACAACTTAGAGAATTGTTCATCTTATCCACATTAACGACGCGGTAGCCGAGTTGGTAGTGTCCCTGCCTGCGAAGCTAGCGGTCCCGGGTTCGAATCCTGGTAAGGGCAAATGTATGTGTGATGAGCACTAATGTTTGTACCTGAGTCTTGGATATTTCTATCTATATAAGTATTTATTTCTCTATATAAGTATGTATATCGTTGTCTAGTACCCATAACACAAGTTTCAAGCTTAATTTGGGGCTAGGTCAATTTGTGTGAAATTGTCCCAGATATTATATTATTATATTATATTATTATTATATTATTAAGCTTATACGAAAAGAAAGATAATTATTTTGATTTATTATGCTGGAGCCACACTAAGGTCAATGTCAAGGGAAATGTCAATGTCTATCATCGCGATAAATATTGCGTTAATTATTAACGCAATTATGTGAGTGGCTACACTTGAATAGTCAACGTGCACTTGAGTTATCGGCTAACGTCAAACGCCATTGTGAATGCCGTTGGCAAATGTCGTGGCCACACAATATGTCAAACGTCAATCATCGCGCTATTTAACGGCATGTGGCCCCAGCATTACAATGGCGATTTTTGACGTTTATGTTTCTCAAATGATTTGCAAAATAAAGAAAATTCGTCTGTTCGGCGGTAGACGGCGTTCGTACATTGCTACTTGTTTCATGGAGCGCCATAACGAGAGATAGAGAGAGAGAAATAGAAGTCAATTCGCAAATATCATTGTGGCTTGGCTCGCCCTTAAGCTGTGAACCGGAGCCTGGCATTGACATAGCGATTTGATGTCTGATTTGATATGCAGCTCAAATGCTTTAGTTAAGCCTTAAGGTACCCATGACTAATTGGTAGTCCCAAGATTTGCCTTTGAGACTGGTTTCTGTTTAGCTAACTGTCTTACATATGTAGCTTCAGCAACACGCCTTTTCTAAGCTAATTATATGATTATAATGAACTAGTTGCGCCGCGCGGTTTCACCCGCGTCTTCCCGTTATCCCGCAGGAACCTTTTTCCGGGATAAAAAGTAGCCTATGTGTTAATCCAGGGTATAAGCTATATCCATCCCAAATTTCATTCAGATCCGTTCAGTAGTTTTTGCGTGAAAGGGTAACAAACATCCATCCATCCATACTCACAAAGTTTCACGTTTATAATATTAGTAGGATGTTCGAAATAAGGGATGAAGTAAGGAGGGGGAAGGATATAATGATTCGAAATACTAATGTTATAAATGTGAAAGTTTGTGAGAATGAACGGATAGATGGATGGATGTTTGTTACTCAATCAAGTCTGAATGACAACTGATCTGAATGAAATTTGGCACAGCTACAGATTATAATCTATAATATAATAATGCCCGCACAATCACATACATAGGCTCTGACCCCTAACTAGGTTTCCCTGTATCTAGGGTATCAGAAACTACGAGGATCGGGGATCCACAACACCCAGACACAGAACAAATACTTGCACTTTTTTTTTTAATGTACAAATATTTGTCCTGTAGCGGGAATCGAACCCGCGACCTCACGCTTCACAGTCGGCTATCCGCCCATTGCGCCATATCGGTCGTCGGAATCTGGAAAAGCACATAGGCTACTAATTATACCGGAAAAAGGTTTCTGATGACGATAAAACCGCGGGTATAACCGCGGGGCGCGGCTTGTATACAATAAATTGTACCCGAATAATATCTCGAACCTTTTATAAAGTTGCGGCGGCGCACTTAGTTTTTCAATTTTAATCTAATGGTACGTGAACACGATATGATCAGTCACATTGAATACAAATATGGATGCTATAAGTAACTGAGGAACCATAAAAATTTAAATAGTGTAGCATATAGCATAGTTAATCGGGCATTAACACTTAACAGTCAATCAATCATGTTAATGTAACTAAGCTAACCTAAATCAAAATTAAAAAAAAACATGACAAAAATATCTATAGCACTTTTGATCAAGACACCTTTCAAATAAAAAAAAACTGTATCAAAATCGGTTCATCCGTCTAGGAGTTTGCATAAATTGGTTGATCAGTCACGATCGACCAGATCAAAATATAAAAAACTTGAGAGGTGTCAAGGGACACCCGGATGGCGCCTTACAACTATAGCAAAAAGTTTTTCCGTCTAGCCCCCTTTCGTAACATCGTTCCAATAGTGGAACTCAATGATTTCTGTTCCACATTCAATAAATAATATATTATACAGAACAAAAATACTCAATGAAAGGTCAAATATTCTATTTGCTGGATGTTTGGGAACACCTGCGTTTGTCTCCCCTTCAAATAATAAAATCTAAGCGGGATCGACGCGTAAGTCCTCATATGAGTTTCAGTATGTACGTATAACCTAGCTTTACCCCGCGGCTTTACCCGCGTAGACTACAGTTTATCGCGATAAAAAGTATCCTATGTCAATTCCGATGGTTCAAACTATCTCCATAGCAAATTTCATCAAGATTTATTCAGCAGTTTAAGCGTGAAAAGACAGAGAGATACTTTCTTTCGGGGATAGAGAGATACTTTCGCATTTATAACATTTCACCCGCGTCTTCCCGTTATCCCGTAGTAACCTTTTCCGGGATAAAAAGTATCCTATGTCTGTCTCCTGGTCCCCAGTCCAGGTGTAGCGTGGCGCCACCTTCGACTACATCGTCATTTAACATCAGGTGACTTGTGGTCAAACGCTACCCTGTAAAAAGTAAAGTAAAGTAGATTACATTGTTAGTTAGTTAGTTAAAAGTCAAGCTAATAAAAGTGTTTAAAAAAAAACTGTTAGAAGAAGACTCACTAGAAACTCTAGGGAGTCAAAGGTTCCATTACTAATATATATATATATATATATAGAACATTCGTATGTTCCTTTTAAATATTCAGGCAGCTTCGGTAGACCTAAACATATCACATCCATTCTAACATTATAAACGCGAAAGCAACTATGTCTGTTTGTTACCATTTCACACCTAAACCGCTGAACAGACATTGATGAAGTTTGGTATTGAGATAGTTTGAACCATAGGGAAGGACATAGTATACTTTTTATCGCAATAAACTGTAGTCCGAAAAACCACGGATCAAACTGCGGGGCTCAGCTAGTAAAATAATAATCCTGTACCGTCTTAGGCCAGTCCGAATCCTTACAAATCTGAAAATCGGGTCAGAAGATCTGCATACAAAGGAGGAACAATTTAAACGCCTATTTTTATCTCCTCCGCCATATAAAATCCATCGCATTTTCCGTCAGACGGTTCTGAATGTGGAATGAATGGTCTATATTTAGATCAGACGGCAAGAAGGATGCCGTTTCGCACGACAGTAATTGTATTGTTACGATGGCTTTTTGCTCATCCGTAATCGATTTCAATTAATAGGCTAATGCTTAGCTTTACGGAAATCGATTTTTGATCGTATTTTTTTGCTCTAGATAGCTGGTGCTGTGTGTAATCATATACATAGTTTTAACGTTGATTGCTCACTTATTGTGGCTCCTACTAATATTATAAACGTGAAAGTTTGTGAGTATGGATGGAATTTGGAATAGAGATAGCTTATACCCTGGATTAACACATAGGCCACTTTTTATCCCGGAAACGGGTTCCTGCGGGATAACGGGAAGACGCGAGTGAAACCGCGGGGCGATACAAGAAATAAAGAAAGAAGAAGAATAGATCTTTTATATCTTCTTCTTTTCTTATTTATAAAAAAACCGGCCAAGTGCGAGACGGGCTCGCCCACGAAGGGTTCCGTAATATTATTTGTAAAAAAAAAATCACGTTTTTTGTTATTGTGGCAACAGAAATATGATGCATTTCTGTGAAAATTTCAGCTGTCTAACTATCACGGTTCATGAGATACAGCCTGGTGTCTCGTGACAGCGGAGTCTTGGTCATAGGGTCCCGCTTAACCCTTTGGTGGTACGAAGTTCACCGAAACATCTAGTACATAGATAAAGTGCCTCCTTCCACTTGGCTCCCATGGGATTACAGTATATTTTTGTCGCTTTGCTCCCATGGGATCATAGGATATATTTTTATGTCTTTTAACTCCCATGGGATCTTAGAAGATATATGTCATCTATGAATTCATTTTGCTTATTTGTAAACTGGTAACACTTAGTCAAAAAAAAACTTTTAGTGGGCCACGAAGGGTAAGCAAGATAAGGGCCAGAGCAAAAAACTTTGGGAAACTCTGAGTTACGTCATCAAATGTTCGCTACAAATGGGAAAATTCGGCTGCTAATCTGAAGTCTATTAAGTAGTTTGCTTAAGTATTTACTAAGTAGAGGCTGGGGTGTACAGTCAGCGACAAAAGTCACTAAACAATAACACATTTGCCGATTACCCTCGTCATTTTAAACACCAACATTTGACCATATCATCACTTAAAATCAAGTGTGTTATGTTGTGGTCAAACGCTACCCTGTAAAATGTAAAAAAAAACAATAATTACTGATCTAAAACACATTTGGAAACTCTAGTATGATCTGCTACTTTTGTCGCTGACTGTCCCCGCGGTTTTACCTGTGTTTACTTCACAGCCTAACGCCCGTAATTGATAATCGATCCTGATCCGTAATATATGTCATGACATATCAATCCAAAACCGCGGATAACGAATCAGAATCGATTACTAATTTCGGGAGATAATAAGAACTTTCTTTCACCTTCAGTTTTTTCCAAATTTTAAAATTCTCCGTTCATCTTTTCTCTTCATTTTATAAGAATGAATATTTGTAAAAAAAAAAGCCAATAGATATAATTTGTCCAGATATTTAAAAAAAAAATTTTTTATTTATTAAAATTAGCCTTCTATGAATAACTTCAACGAAACTGTCAACGCGTTGAAGGCAAAGCGCGGTTCTGGTTTCACCCGGGTTTTTTTCTCCTCGACAATCCCCCCGGACACCTCGGACACCCTACCGAACTAGGACAAATCCGGGGAAAACCAGGCGGAAGGCAGCCTGGCCCTGAGCAACACACTGCCGCCACTAAAAAAAATCAATATAAAACTCAACTCATTGCTGTCTCAGCGGGCAATGCAGCGTGGTACAAATTAAAAATGTATGTATTATTAACTTCCGAACCAAGTACAGTCAACGACAAAAGTCGCTGAACAATCACACTTTTTTCTATTATCCTCATCATCTTAGACACCAATTTTTTACCTCATCATCACCTTAAATCAGGTGTGTTATGTTGTCTTCAAAATGATACCGTGTAAAATGTAAAAAAAAACAATAATAATTACTTATTTGAAACACATTTGGAAAATCGAGAACGATCAGCTACTTTTGTCGCTGACTGTACCACCGATTTGACCAAAGATTGAAAATGCCATACACACACACATACATACACTTCCGCCCGTAATTAATAATCGATCCTGATCCGTTATTCCCGGTTTTGGATCGATATGTCATGTCATAAAATGTCATTTTAGTACTAGAGCTTGACATATTACTACTAAAAATAAAAGTGTTTTAATGACATATTATGACATGACATATCGATCCAAAACCGCGGATAACGGATCAGGATCGATTATTGATTTCGGGCATTAGGACATAGGATCATTTTAAATGGCGATAAACTGTAGTCCGCGGGTGAAACCGCGGGGAAGGGATAGTCCTACTAATATTATAAATGCGAAAGTTTGTCTGTTAGCACGTATCACCTTAACTACTAAACCCATTTCGATGACAATGGAATGAATAAGAATAAGAATCATTTATTTGCAACGAATTATACAAAATACAAAACAAAATGCAATAAGAAATAACTACTAAAGATGTATTGTTGCAAACCGGCCTCAACTCAGCGTTGTGCTGCTCGTGAATGCAGATAGCTTATACCCTGGATTAACACATAGGCTACATTTTCATCCTGGAAAGCGGGGTAACGGGAAGACGCGGATGAAACCGCGGGGTCCTTCATAGCCACAACAGTGGAGTCGTGACATTTGGGTATTTAAGCTAGATTTCTGAGGCACAACCAGTTGTTTGTACATTAGCATAATGTCTATTTTGACATTAACATACCATATATTATTATCTTTACTTAATAAAAACAGGAACTAAAACCAGACTTGCATATTTAGCTCGTAGAGTATTTCGCGAATTAATTTTTTTTTTGTTTTAACTAAATCTATTATACTAATTCTTTAAAGAGGCGATCTTTGTGAGGTTGTATTAAAGAGGTAAAAAACGCAACTACTAACCCGTTTTTGAAAAATTCTTTCACTGTTTGAAAGCTACATTATTGTAGGCTATGCCTTATTGTGATGAAATCCAGTAAGATACTTTTTTTATGAAATAGAATTAATGTTAAGAATCTGTCGTCAAACACCTTTCGGTGTGTTCCGGAAGCCTCGCTTGAGAGCCAGTTTCCAGTCCAGGTGTAGTGTGGCGCCATCTTCGACCACATCTTCACTTAAAAACAGGCGACTTGTGGTCAAACGCTACCCTGTAAGAAGTAAAAAAAAATCTAGAGTGTCAAACAAGTCGGCCCACTTGATCGAAAGCGGTCACCGTAGCCGACGGACATTTGCAACACTAGGGGAGTTGCCGACCCTTAAGAAGTAAGAACTCTTTTCATTCGACAGCTAGATATTTTATTTTAAACACTACGCTTTGTTTGTAATTTATTTATATTTTGGCGTATTTTTATCTTTTATAGCCGCCATGTTAAATTTGTCGTGACGTCATCCTTGCGACACGTGGAACGCCAAAATGTGCAGTGCAACGTCCAAAGAAGCCATAAAATAATAAACTAAAGCATGAAATCGAGATAAGATAGAACATAAGAAGTGACAATCTCCTTTTCATAAATCTTACAGGGTACAGTAGCGTTTGACCACAAGGCACCTGATGTTCAGTGACGATATTTTTCGAAGGTGCCGTCACTCTACGCCTGGACTGGGAACTGGCTCTCATGTGAGGCAAACAGGCGAAAAAACTTGCGAAACTAACTCTGTCTGTCTGTTACGCTTTCACGCCTAAACTGCCGAATCGATTTAAATGAAATTTTGTACAGAGATAGTCTAGAGCCTAAGAAAAAACATAGGCTACTTTTTATTACGATTAACTGTAGCCCACGCGGGTGAAACCGCGGGAAACAGCTAGTAGTCCGATATTTTATAATAATCTGTAGGAAAACGTCGACAGGTCTTTTGCTACAGTTTCTCAACTTCAGTATGGCAGCTAACAAGGCGAGGACTTTAGACCAAAGGAACCAGCACTAGCATGTCGTAGTAGCGGGTCAAACCGCAAGTGGTCGATACTTCAAACAAAAAAGTTTGTTTTTCAACTTTCACACTCCACTGGCTGATAAATTATCTCGTCTACAAAAACCCTTCAAACTTTTTACAGCGTCTAATTTAGGAATTTGACATGCCATTGCACGATATAATGGTACCTAAATACTAGGTAGTAATTGGATGACCCTGCTTCAGTTTCCGAGCTAAGAAGTAATGTCTGGCACTAATGCTGTTGTGCAGAACGCACCTCTTCGCGAGTTGAGAACTGGCAGTTTTATATTTTATTTCTGTTTTTATATATTTGAATCTGGATTGATCTTTTGTTTGTTTTCCTTTGTTTTCTCATTATATGCCTTTACACCGAACCGAGTGCATCTTTTCATCCCAAATCTCCATATATATCAGTCCTAGCAGTCACAGCTGTAATTTAAAAAGTAAAATATTTTAAAGAGTGTCATCTACACAGATTTTTAACGATTGAAATCATCATCAGCCTTTACGTTTCCACTTCTGGGACTCTGGCCTTCTCTCAGAGAGAGAGAGTATGGACCGTTATCCACAACGCTGGCCCAGTGAGTGTTGGTAGATGTCACATGCCCTTGAATGTTGCGGTTCTTGGACACGCCGGTTTCCTCACGATGTTTTCCTTCACCGTTTTGAGCGATGGTAAATCCGGACATAATTTATTAAGTCATCCGTGCAGGGTCGAGAGGATTCGAACTCGGTTTAGGCGCGTTGTAAAGCGCCCGCGGTTACCATTCGACCACCATCGCTCAGCGATCGAAATGTAGAGCAGCAAAGAAAAATAACTATTTTTTTTAAACTAAGTTACTTTTCGCGGATTCTTTGTATAAAACTGGAACCGCTAGACTGTTATTAATAAAAAGAAAATGGAGGAAAGATAAACGACAGTAAATCTGATAAAAAATAAAAGAGAGTGAGGATGTGAGGACAGCATAATATGAGGTCCGTAATACCCAGGGCCGCCTTAAGCCATGCAAGGGCCTTAGGCAACACAACTATGGGGCCCCGTTAGAAAGTAAAACAATTATAATACGTCTATCTAATTAAGTATCGGGAATTTATAAAAAGAATTCCCACGTAACATGAACTGCGAGTAAAAATGAATTGCTGTTAGGTTGATGCAGTCGCCCGATTGGCCGTCCCAGGTGTCGCTGGAAAGACGAAGTCACGAAGGATTTGCGCGAGCTCCAGGTGGAGAACTGGCGGGAGGTGGTGCAGGACAGACCGAAGTGGCGTCTTTTATTATTGGAGGCCAGAGACTTGGGTCGTCGCGCCATCTCAGTTAGTTAGTTAATTTTCATACATGTAAAGTTTAATTTTTGGGGCCTCCGTGACGCTAGGGGCCCTAACACTAACACACCTAACACGCCCCGTGTACCCTTACAGTAAAGACGGAACTGCCCGCTGGAATATTTGAATTTTCTAACAACCATGTTTATTTTTACAAAATCTTTATGGGCAACCGCACTTCTAAAATTAAACATTGGTTAGCTAAGTAGTATATTTAATACAGGGGTAGAGTATTAAAATAAGCTCTGATGATGACAGTCGACCCTTGTGCCTCCCACAGATTGTCAATATTGTCATCCCCTCAGTTTCACTGGCCTTGTGGGTGACTTGAAGCAGGGACATGTCTAGTGCAGAAAATGTTTATTTTTAGAGCAACGTGACAGTTTAAATCTAAAAAAATATTTTAATAAAAAAATTTAACAAGTATATTATTATAATATATTTTTAATTTAGTTTGGTACAGTAATTATTATTATTTATTAGTAGCTGTTCCCCGCTGTTTCACCCGCGTGGGCTACAGTTGATCGCGATAAAAGGTAGCCTATGTCCTTTTTCAGACTCTAGACTAGCCTTTCCCAAAGCGGGCGATAACGCCCCTTTGTGAGCGCTGCAGGCCTTAGGGGTGGCGTTGTGTAGAGGCTAAATGGGGGCGCCAAAAATAACTTATTTTCTTACGCTCGAAATTAATAATCGATCCTGATCCGTTATCCGCGGTTTTGGATCTAAAAGATATTGATTTTTAAGGTCGGAGTTTCTTAGGACATTTTTTAACTTAACGCACTCCGCATTTTCTTTTTCATTCCGTTTCACGTTTTGGAAGTCGGCCCTAAAAATCAACATTATATAATATATGTACCACATATGAACAAAAACTAATCTTTTTAATCTATGTACTAGCAAATTGATTGTCACTGTCAAGTGACATTGACGGAAACGAAAATTCTTATACAAAATATATTGCGTTCAGGTCCAGGGCAGTATGAAAAGTGGCCAATGTTCTTTCCTATAGTAAACAAACAAATGTTACCTCTTTATTAAATAAGATTAGCATTGAAGTATAGATTGCGCGTGCGGTTGTAATATTTCTAGGTTGTCTTGATCGTTATAGACCGGTATTTTAGGTTCTGCTCATAGTTAATAAATTAAACAAAAGATTATTAAATTTCTTGTTAATATGCCACTAGTTAAGTCACTGTTAGCGATGATGACTCAGTGGTAGTGATGTCAGCATGCGATCTGTAGGACGTGGGTTCGAATACTACAATGAGCTTGAGCTTTAGGTGAAGGAAAACATCGTGATGAAACCACAGCTTGGTGGTAGGATATTTTCTAGTACTCGCCTGGCTAGCTACCAAATCTGTCGCCAAGCACCTATCGGTATGTTCCGGCAGCCTCACTTGAGAGGCAGATGTAGCATGGCGACACCTTCGACACATCGTCACTTAACATCAGGTGACTTGTGGTAAAACACTACCCTGTAAGTAGTAAAAAAAGGTACCAATATATAATACGTAAGTTTCTCACTAATCTGTTTTGGCGATGATTTTTTTTTTATATATTATGTACGTAGTTGTTTAAAGAATCTATATTTGATTCTACAAGATGTATGTATAGTTGGTCCGAAATCGGGCAATTTCATGCCATAAAATTCAAATCTTAATATTGCGCAATCAATTAGCTATGATTGAACGTTAAGGGATTTTTCCATTACAATTTTAAAACGGCATAATTAGTTGCGCAATTAAATTTTAGATCCGCAAGACCCAGACAAACCCAGAACAGCGTACGGTAGATCATTGCCCAACGTCCATCTCTTGGACAGCATATAAAACACACAGCCTTACCAGGCTCCCATAAACAACTGCTGTACTTCGAAACCATTAAGATAACTGATAAAAATTTAAGCGAGAGTGCACTGACTTTCCCTAAAGCGGTCATAAAGTATGTATGCCGCGCGCGCCTCAACACTTTCATCCTACATGGTGTAGACAACTGGTCCCATTGTGCGATGGCTCGAAGGCGGAATGTTAATCAGCTGACTCCATGCCTGTCATGTGCGCCTGGTACTTGTAAGGTGCAGTTACAAAAAAAAGCGGAGTTTAATTCGATAATGAGACAGTCTTGTCTTTTTATCTTAGGTGTTTTTGTCTTTATGTTGGAAAGCTACACCTTTTTATCGGAAAATGGTAGTCATCATCATCATCATCAGCCGGAAGAAGTCCACTGCTGAACATAGGACTCTCCCCTTGAATGGCTTTAGCCATTTGCAGCCATCTCCCTGCGACTCTTACAATGTCGTCGGTCCACCTAGTGGGAAGCCTAAATACAGAACGTCTTCCGGTTCGTGGTCGCCACTCGAGGACCTTTCTTCCCCATCGGTTATCGGTTTGTCGAGCGATGTGGCCTGCCCATTGCCACTTCAACTTGCAAATTGTGAGAGCTATGTCGGTGACGTTGGTTTTTCGGCGAATTTCCTCATTTCGGATTCTATCACGCAAAGAAACTCCAAACATGGCTCTCTCTCTCCATAGCTCGTTGTAAAAATGGTTGTACATAGTAAGTACTTATTTCCCTTGTTCTCACATAGGGGAAAATATTCCCTCACCAGAACATTTAGCTGGCAAGAGCCTCTGCCTTGCCCCTAAGCTTTAAGAATTGTAGCTAACAAAGTTACTTGGCATACGAAAATGAGGTTGAGTGTCAAGACAGAGGAATGCCGCTGACGACTTTGCGGTTCCAGATACTGAGAAGAACAGAAACCGCTACCGTTTGACGTCTGCGCAGGGCGCTTACTATCAAGCTTGCGACCTGCTCAACTTGTCACATAAAGAAGTCTCCAGCGTTCATTATTTTTACTACTTACAGCTTAACGTTTGACCACAAGTCACCTGATGTAAAGTGACGATGGGGGACTGGCTCTCAAGTAAGGCTGCCGGAACACACCGATAGGTGCTTTGCTACAGATTCCTAACTTGGGGGCTAGCCAGGCGAGTACTAGAAAATGTCCTACCACCAAGCAAATGTTAGGTCTAGGTAGTTGCCAGTTTAGCTTCTATTGTAGAAGCTATTTGACAAAATATGTGCAACAAATACGTACATACATGCATTGCACGCAACGCAAGTTTGTAAAGCCCAGCAACAAGTATTAGGGTGCAAATCTGCAAATCTGCACTATAATTAGAATGGGTAGTAGACATGAGTACGACATAACATATCAGAACGTAACTAAAATCCGATTCCAGTGAGAAATCGATTCATATCGATAATCTGAAGTTGACAAAAAGATTTCACTAAAACCTGTATCAAGAATCGGCAACAAGCTAAAAATCGACATCTTGGACCGATTTTCTTCAAACATAGCTAAAAACACCCGCCCGTAACTAACCTTTTCCTTTAATACAAAAAAAAACTAAATTGAAATCGCTTCATCCGTTCGCGAGCTACGGTGCCACAGATAGACAGACAGACAAACAAACACGTCAAACTTATAACACCCCTCTTTTTGCGTCGGGGTTAAAAAGAAAAGCTCGCGACATGGCAATATAAACGCAAAGTACCAAACAATAGCCGATGATACCAATTCAAATCCAACAAATTCAATCCGTAGGTACTCATCGCACTAATAAATAAATGCGAAAGTTTGTGAGTGTATTGTATGTCATGTTTGTGAATTCTTCACGCTGGAACTGCTCAACAGATTTAAGTGACATCTGTAATAGAGATAGCTTAAACTCTGGACTATACATGTGCTACTTTTCATCCCGGAAAATGTAGGCTATGGCTAACAGGAAAACCGCAGGGGGCAACTAGTTATCTGATAAAAACCAAAAGTAGGATCAAAAGTATGGCAGGCCGCTCTCGAAATCGATTTCGAAATCTAAAATCGAAAACCGTTTCGAGTAAAAATCTGAAACCGTCCATTTCTAATTGGGCAGTGTGCTATGAGAATGACCCACATCGTTTATGTTTATTTTCATTGCAAACGTAATAATATTAAATAACGTTTTCCGGAAAACTTAGTGCCAACCGGGAAATGTGGCATGCTGGCTAATATTAGAAACTTTGATCGAAAACTTGGATAAGTTGTATCGCCAACGCGTTGGCGTTACATTATACATAATATACTGCAATAATCGCGTTATGTGTCCATACATTTCATACTTGATAATCCCTACTAATATTATAAAACCGAAAGTAACTAAACTACAGAACCGATTTAAATAAAACTAGCTGCGCCGGTTTCACTCGCGTCTTCTCGTTATCCCGCAGGAACCCTTTTCCGGGATAAAAAGTATCCTATGTACCACCACCTGGGTAAACCCACAAAACAGTCAGATGCTGATATGTGGACAGTTTCATACTTTATTTGCCCTTCCCTCACCACGACCGAAATTCGGTCGAGTTTACGCGCATTGGGTCGGCAGACAACTCATTTTGCGTCGTCGTGTAACACCAACTGCCTTTTTGTATGAAACCGAATGCAGCAGAATTTATGCTACAGAAATTCTGCGACTCACGACTCACAAAATTACGCTCGTTTGGTTTCACCTTTAGTACCTAATACCTATGTAGTGTCAGACTAGAAAACTCCAGGGCTCGGTCAAGCCTGCGTGCGAAACATTGTTTATTTAATACAACACCGCAAGAGTGAAATCTTTAAAAACAATGATTCACCGTGATTCACATGAATTTGCCCACATAATTGTGACGATATATTTGTAAACAAACACATTTGCTCAGTGTTTTTGATGCTGCAGTTCTTTTGAACGTTGTTTATGTACATAATGACATCAAATGCCGTCAATACAAAAAAACAAGTGGTGAGTATTTCCACGTATGTTGCGACAGTTTTTCTAAGGACTTCCACACAAAACTGCGATGCGATTCGATACGATGCCGCATCGCAGGAACTTGCGATGCGAATTGCTCCGATACAATTTCGTACGGCAAAGCGTCGGTTCAGGTAACCATACGGGTGTCACACAAAACTGCGATGCGAAGCGATACGATGCCGCATCGCAGGAACTTGCGATGCGAATTGCTGCGATACAATTTCGTACGGCAAAGCGTTGGCTCAGGTGACCATACGGGTGTCACACAAAACTGCGATGCGATGCGATACGATGGAACTTGCGATGCGAATTGCTGCGATACGATTTCGTACGGCAAAGCGTTGGTTCAGGTGTCACACATAACTGCGATGCGATGCGATTCTGATCGCAAGTTCTTGTGGTACACTCAACGACAAAAGTCGCTGAACAATAACACATTTTACGATTGCCGTCGTCATGTTAATCACCAACCTTTAACTACACCATCACTTAAAATCAGGTGTGTTATATGTTGTTTTCAAAGCGCTACCTTGTAAAATGTAAGAAAACCCAATTTTTACTGATCTAAAACACATTAGGATCATCTAGTATGATCAGCTACTTCTGTCGCTAACTGTACATTCGTGCTAGCACGCAGATATTTGCGATGCGATACGATGCGACTTGAATTGAATAACACTAGTTTCGAGCTATATTTGGGGCTAGGTCAATTTGTGTGCAATGGTACCCTGTTTAAACAAAAAAAACAAACATCGTGATGAAACCATAGCTTGGTGGTAGGGTATTTTCTACTGCTCGCCTGGCTACTGCCCTCATGTTAAGAATTTGTCGCCAAATACCTATCTGTGTGTTCCGGCAGCCTCACTTGAGAGCCAGTTCCTAGTCCAGGTGTAGCGTGGCGCCATCTTCTACCACATCGTCACTTAACATCAGGTGAATTGTGGTCAAACGCTACCCTGTAAATAGTTAAATAAAAAAAATTTTTAGTTTAGTTTATTCTGTATTAAATAATATCTTTATTCATACACATCGAGATAAGGGCAGTGTTTTTTCTTTTGGTGTAACAACGTACATTTATAAAATTAACTAGTTGCACCCCGCGTCTTCCCGCAGGAACCTTTTTCTGGGATAAAATGTAGCCTATGCGTTAATCCAGGGTATAAGCTACCTCCATTCCTTGACGACGCGGTAGCCAATTGGTAGTGTCCCTGCCTGTGAAGCTAGTGGTCCCGGGTTCGAATCCCGGTAAGGGCAAATATATGTGTGATGAGCACTAATATTTGTACCTGAGTCTTGGATATTTCTATCTATATACATAAGTATTTATTTCTCTATATATATAAAAATGTATATCGTTGTCTAGTACCCGTAGCACAAGTTTCGAGCTTAATTTAGGGCTAGGTCAATTTGTGTGCAATTGTCCCCGATATTTATTTATTTATTCGGAATTTAATTCAGATCCGTTCAGTAGTTGTTGCGTGAAAGAGTAACGCTAACAAACATACATCCTCCAACTTTCATTTATAATATATTATGTATTAGTAGGATTTCACCATGATGCTGACGACTAATATCATTTACAGTAATAAAGTTTTATTATTGAATACAAATTTACTTATTTTCCGTTCTCACCAATCCTGACCCTGAGAGCAATGCAAAATTGTATTTATTAATGAAACTAGTTAGTCAAATACTTTTTTTTTTGTATATATATATATATTACTTCAGGTTTGAGTAATTTAAATCACGTTGATTAACATCACATGATTTCTTTAGATCATTGTTTTAAATCTAAAAGTGTCAATAGGCTGGGCACATCGCTCTTCGAAAGGTTCTTGATTGGAAACCAAGAACCGGAAGACGTGCTGCACTTTTTTTTATGACTACACACACTGAAATCACTATTCACATAGTACTACGCATTCTAATGTTGCCAGATCGCAAACTATGACATATAAAAATCATCGAAAAACACTACATTTTCTAACCCTAACCTTCTGTTATCTGATTAAAAGTCAAAACTCGACTATCGTCAAAATTAGGTTTTTTTAATAAACATGATTTGAGTTTATTTTAATGTCAGAATAATCTGTCAGGGACTCAGAGTCATTACATAGCGAATTGAGATGTACAACAGGGTTTCCCAACCTTTTTTTTTTGTTGAGGTTCCCCAACTATTAATGATATTTTCATGGTCCCCTTACTTTTTCAATAAACACAAAAAACGCACATTAATTATATACGAGTAGGTACTAATGAGACACTTGAGATTGCATGTTCAATACCAGTCGGTTGGTTCTAGGTTCTGTTTTTGGCAGAGCTATCATCAGGTCGCTATTGCCACCTTAGTGGAAAAAATAAATGCAACACTTTCCACCCCCCTTGACATCTCTTTATGCTCCCCTGGTTGACAACTCCTGATGTAAAAGATTATACATGTATATATATTACTGTTATGATCTGTCTAAACAAGTAAATGTCAGTTATTGGACTCTTATAAGACAGATTTACGGCCGATTTCAATAACCTATCCATCCAAGGTTTGCCCCACTGGAGATAAAAATATGGTAGTTGATTTTTTTATGAATATAATAAAGTACTGTGAAGACCGCCCACTGTAACACTGGCTCTAAGATCTTTCCTTTAATGTTGTTCTATTTTTCTGTTGTTGTGGTGAAACAATAAAGCGTTATCTATCTATCTACTGTGTCTCCTATGAACTTCTGTTCTCCTGGTACCCACGTTGCTACTTTCATCTTTGGCTTGAGGCTATATGAATAATTTTATGTATTTGGTATCTTCTATGATCCCATGGGAGTCAAAAGACATAAAAATATATCCTATGATCCAATGGGAGCAAAGCGACAAAAATATTATACTGTAATCCCATGAGATTATAAGCATGGGAGCCAAGTGGAAGGAGGCAAAATTTGACACAGGGTCCATAGAAGTAATGTCAAATTTCTATCTGTAGTAGGACACACTGTGGATAGACAGGTTATTGAAACTGGCCATAAGTTAATTATGAAAAGTGCATTGTATATTATAACTATTTTAGTTCGCATAAACAACCAAATGTAAGCTGTAAGCTTATTGGGCTCTTTATAGACATAGTTATAATGCATTATACACAAAAACAAAAATGAAGGTTTTTTTTGTTGTTTTTTTTAGTAAACTACTAATAAAATAGCATAATATTGCTTTGAATATAACAAAACAGAATTATTCATCTTCAATCATTCCAAAATGATACTAAACGCAGATAGGAGCTGCATAGCAACAGCAGATGAGCTTTAAATGAAGGCTGTCGAATGTCACCTTTGATCCGCCCTTCTCCCACTTGAGGGTGTCTCTCAATATCTACCAGACTTGATCCATTTAGAACCATCTAAGATACATAGCGAGCTAGTGGCATGCTTAAACCACAATTTTCAAGGTTAGACCTGTTTTTAACAAAATTTTCTTTCAATTTTAGCCGTAAATGGAATCATTAGGCACACCAATAGTTTGAAAATACCGTATTTGATAAATAGTACTTTAGTTATAAACATATCTAAAACTAGGAAGGGTGGAATGAGGTTTGTTTTATCACACAATGTAATGTTAGTTCTGTGGACAAATAGCTAACCCGTTCACATTATATACAAGATGTTTTGAGTGTAATCATGCCTCTGTGACAACCAGCAGTCTTGTTACAGTGTTCAGGATAAGAATTAGGGAAAGCTGAAGGTTTTAGATGAAGAAAAGGCGGTCGAACTCACCAGCAAGTGGGTGTGGCGTTATCCACGGTGTCCTGATTGGCCTGCGAAGGAGACTCGGCTCCCCGCGCGCCACCCGCCACAGACGAAGCCGTGGTGACGCTGTCCTGCCTCACTGTGATCGCATCATCTCACTTCAAACACGCGCACGGCTGTCAACTAGACCGAACTGACACTAGTTGCATATCTACTCCAAACCACGCACTACACGCACTTCACAGTCCCTGAAACCTTCCGCTGTACACTCCTACAGCATCCCACACGCCAGATCACGCCCAGCGGTCACAACACAACGCCGAAACTCCACTGAAAAATGGCAACCTTAACCAACACTAAAACGGCCTAAAACCACCGCACTCACGAGTCCACCATATAATACTGTAATATTTATAAACTTTCACGGTTTAATTATAGACCAGACGTTACTATTAACGTTTGAACATAAGTAAAAGCTAAGAAAATAATATTTATAAATAGCTCTAGATTATTTTGATACAAATCTATATCGGTCTATCACTGCATACACACCCCTGAAACGGGTGGCAAGGATCCTCTTCTTTCTCTTTGCAATACGTTTAACATATGAAAATTAGCACGGACCAGTTAATGTGACTACAATTAAATGACCTACACCCTGATAACTACAAAGACATTTTGTAGCAATGACAGCAGATCCATAGCGGCTTCACAGAACCTATAGAAAAAATCAACATGTCGCCTCCCTGTGATATTGCAAGGTGTTATCATCAGTGTTACCAAAATACATTTACGATTAAGTACGGCAAATTGTTCAAAAAGGTACGATTACGAATCAACACATCAAGTCATCGTTATACAGTTAAAATATCTTTATTTTTACAAAATTCACGATGTTTTTGCAAGAAAGGAGTTTTCAATGTTTGAGTGGAGCGATCGCTCTATACAATTTCAGATATTAAAATATACAAATTTTACAATGGTGGTGGAGAAACTAAACAGCAACTTTACAGGTGTGAACAATCCAAGTCCGAAATTTTTACCATAATATTTTTGTGGCATTTGGCATTCATATAACTCATGATAGCTGATATAGTTAAAATTAGTTAATATTGGCTGCCTACCTGCCTAAAGAACATCGGCCACTTTTCATACTGCCTTGGACCTGACCACAATATAATTTGTATAAAAATTACGAATAGTCTATTGAAGTTATACGACCGGCCTATAACAGTTTTTTGTGTGCCAGGTTCAGAAAAAGAAAAAGGAGTACAAACAAAACTAGTAGAATAGTATCGTAGCAAAAGCAAACAAAGGGGTTAGGGTTGCTCGATCTGAATTGATCTTCCAGAAGATCAATATCGAAAAAATGAAATTCATTCGCCTTGAAATATTATTTGTATTATCTTATTAGGACTAAAATTTCAATTTTTTTTCATACATAGCTCGTTTTCATACAAGCTCAGGTCCGTTTTGGCCATTGTTCTTTGTTTTAGGATTAAAATTAAAGACTAACAAACGTACAAAAACGTTTGAATTGTGGTTATTCATTTGCAAAATACAAGATGTGATTATTATTTATTAACAGATTTTATGTTGCACTACACATTAACAGCACACACAATAAGATGTTAGCTATTTAATACTATATTACAGGTCACAATCGAGTATGCAGATGGGTGACACGGGCGGCTGGGCTTTGTTAAAAGCTAGCTAAAAGCTAAAAGCTGATTGATGACAGCGTGCATGTTGCATGATTGGAGTGACCAGTCAGTCGCAGTATGGCTTGCCCGATGTTAAATAGTACGAAAAGACGCAACTTTTCGTATTGACTGGTAGCACTGGTCAAAAATTGACACTTAAAAATCGAGATAAAGGGGCGTGGTCGATTTTGGATTAATCGATCACCTGAATCGATTTTACTATCAATCCTGCTGTCAAGTCAATAATAAAATTATGAATATAAAGTCGAATAATTCACAAAATTATTAACATGTATAAAATTGAATTCGTAGATTTGTACTTGTACATGATAATACGAAAGCTTGCATTTACAAAAGAATGCCTCGTACTATGTTTGCGCATGCTTTGATCTATGTTGTTTGACATGTACAGTTGTACACTGTGCTAAGTTAGATTAGTACTCAAAAATTACCCACACCAATAAAAATCAGAGGGTTCCAGATTCTGAAGCTTGGTTCCACGTCTGCGTTCCTAAGTGCCTTCTCAGTCAATCGTGTTCAGTCTGCATTTCAAAAAGATAATTCACTATAACTAATATTCGTGCTAGCGTCAATCCATCTTAGTATAATTATATTATTAATCTTCACAGGCGAAGCATGCGCAGATAAAGTTGTCTGAATCCAATGATATTATTTTATGTCCATGTGTCACTGTTTCAGATCAGATGCAACGGGCATGGTGAATAGATTTAGATGTGCTGCATTTTATTAAACGTACGCTACTGTAAATGGATGAAACATGTAACGGATGTAAACGAATGTTCCTGAAATCGAATCGAAATATATAATTAAACATAGACTAATCGATTCAATTAGGTTTAAAGTCTTAGGAAGTAGGAGTATCCCTACTTATTTGTTATCTGTAGGGAACAAGTCATGAATGAACGACCATTAAACGTCAAAACTATCACTGTCAGTGTCACAGTAACGTCATGGACTTGTTCAATCAATCATTTCATTCAATTATAGCTCACTCACTCAGAACTCAGAAGTCACTCTGCTCACTCTCACCTTCACCTCACTCAGCTGGAGCCGGTTCCGGTTATTTATACAAAGGTACTCTGTGGCTGTAAATAACATTAAATTGTAAAATTTTAATATGATATGTATATATTGTATATAATAATTCATTTATTCATGCCACTTCTTCTTTTGCTCATTTTTTTTTGTGTTATATTTTCTAAGGTATTTTTCATTTCCCTTTTTTAGTTCAAAATTCAAAATTCCAATTCCGTTTATTTTAATAACACTTTTTATATCATTCTGACTGACATGATGATGGCAGTAATATTTCACAATTGCCATAAAAAAAAAAAAAAAAAAAAAAAAATACTCTGTGGCTAGATCTGAGGCACATTTTCGCGCGTTGCGCGCAATTTTAATTTGGTGAATCTTATTTACAGTACTATTCCACAATTTGCTGATTCTATGAAAAAATATTAAAAAGCTAGGTGTATAAAAAATGGCGGCTCATAACAAAACACTGCAGTTATTAGCTACGAAACTTGGACTTGCTGGAGATGTTAAAGTTTTGAGGTAAGGCAAAAATGAAGTCACCGTACGTTTAGCTATTAGCTTCAAAATTTAACGGATTTGCTACTGCCAACTCCTGAGACTATGAAGGTGATTACCGCTGGTGGCATCTCGACTAGAGACTAGCTGTAGTCCTTCCACCAACTAACCAATTACAATGGTCCAATTGGCCACATCTGTTCATACTACGAGATCTTTTGCTTGATGATTTCTCCATAACTTTCACTAGGATACTGCCTTGATTCTCTGACAGCGGCCAGTTCAGTACATCTCATGAAACATCAAAATAATGGAAAAAGAAACTAACCTTGTTTAACCACTCGTCTCGACTTCAGCAGATTTCTGTTAAAACAATTGCTCATGCCCCTGTGCCGCCTGGAACCCCTGCTCTTTCTTTGCAACCAATAGAGTAGCCGCTTATTCGTTTCGCCTCAAACTCTTCATTTAGTTTCAGTCAGCACTGAGCTCTGCGAGAGGTTACCAAAAGAGTTTCTATTTCAGCAAAGCAGCCGAGTTTGAAAGGCTCCTGCAAACAAGATGTGTTGCCGGCAGCAATATGACTGATACCAGCAAAGTTGTCATATGCCTAGACTTGGCTGCTGGCTTATTTGGAGCTGATTTGGATCTAGTAAGTATTACAAAGAGTATGTTTAACTTTATTCTGTATGATACATTTATTTTCAACAAAGGTAGGTAAAAAGTGAAAAGAAATTAAGTGACAATAATACAAATATTATTATGTTGAGCGCCTGTTTTGTAAGGAACTGGTGCCTGCAGTAGGGATACATTGCCTGTCTCACAGGTCACCAGGCCCCACTCCACGGATCTGACATAAACACATAAAAACTCTTATTATAACATGCAAAAACTAACTCAATTAACAAACATTGGATTACAAAAACAAAAAATTAAATTCTAAATCATAAGTGGGTAGGTAAAATAATAGGTGTCGTGCGGAGTATTAGTGTATGGATGAGCCTTAGACTTAGTATTATCTTCTGTTAAAATTCACGAAGATACACCACGTTTTCATTCACCGAAAGCTCAAGCTCATTGTAGGGTTCAAATCCATGTTCTACGGATCGCAAGCCGAAGTCACTACCACTGAGCCATCATTGCTTCAAAACCTGCCTGTGTTTCTATTTTTCTATCTGATATTTCTGCTCTCTAATCATCATGATCACATACATACCATCTGACTATACCAACCAGCTAGTATAGAGAGGAATCTTCTATAACTCAAACAAAACAAACACATGGTAAGTATCTTATTTCAAAGCCAAATTCCATGCAAATTCTTCATTTTTATCCCAGAAAACTGCAATCAAATACTCGGGGCTGAAGCCTTCCATGTACACCAACAACCGGAAGATGGTGCAGAACCTGCTTGACTTTGACAGCGACAGGCTCACAACTTCCGTGCTGTGCGCGGCGCTGCAGTGCTCCGGAGTGCAGACCCTGGCTGATGAGATACTAGAGGAATACCAGAAGCAGGCTAAAACGGTAACATTTCAGTATGGACTAGATATCTTGGTGAACTCTTGAGAGCCAGTTCCCAGTCGTAGCGTGGTGCCACCTTCGACCACATCATTGCTTAATTTCAGATGACTTGTGATCTGAAATGCTACACTATGAATTGAGGTCGGTTTGCAACAATACATCTCCTGTAGATACTACATAATGCACTCCAATCTGTACATAATGCATTTTGTTCTGTTTTGAGAATTTTTGTACAATTTTATGCAAATAAATGGTTCTACGACAATTAATTAATTATATATTACGACTACGACAAGTACAGTATAAAATTTATTTTCGTTCTCACAGAGTTTGAACAGAACACTAGTCATCCTACATTAAGTGAGGTAACGCTACGCAATTATTTTGAATTAAAACAAAAAATTAAGCGCATAATTTAAAATATTTAATACTAGGTTGTTCCCCGCGGTTTCACCCGCGAGGTCTACAGTTCATCACGATAAAAAGTATCCTATGCCCTTCTCCAGGGTTCGAACTATCTCCATACGAAATTTCATCAAGATTGGTTTAGCGGTTTAGTTGTGAAAAGGTAACAAACAGAGTTAGTAACTTTCGCATTTATAATTGCGATTGATTTTTTTTTGGTTTTTCAGGAAGTGGATCTAAATCTACCCCAATATGTCTGCATGGCAGTCTACCATGCTTGCAGGTACGTCTTCCTATTGTTTTATTTATACTATTGTTTTATTTATACTATTGTTTTGGTGGAAGGTGAAATTGCTTTAGTGCTGTAAATATTTTTTTTTTCTTTTTTTTCTTTTTTTTTTTTTTACTATTTTCAGGGTAGCGTTTGACCACAAGTCACCTGATGTTAAGTGACGATGTGGTCGAAGATGGCGCCACGCTACACCTGGACTGAGAACTGGCTCTCAAGTGAGGCTGCCGGAACACACCGATAGGTGCTTGGCGACAGATTCTTAACAAGAGGGTGGTAGCTAGCCAGGCGAGTACTAGAAAATACTCTACCACCAAGCTATGGTTTCATCACGATGTTTTCCTTCACCGAAAGCTCAAGCTCATTGTAGGATTCGAACCCACGTCCTACAGATCGCAAGCCGACGTCACTACCACTGAGCCATCATCGCTTCAAAATAAGATTAACAAACTCTATGAAGAAAATAAAACAAAATCTAATATCAATTTTTCTAATATTTCAGAATAAACAAGGTAAAAGTCTCAAAGGTGAAAATAAACGAGAAATCTTGTCTGAAACCTTCGCAGTGGAACAAGTTAGACGCTGACTGGTCTAAATTTGTAGAAGAACGCTTTGTGGGGCCTAAGAGGAAGAGAGGGCGGCCACCGAAGAATCCTCAGGCTAACGGTATGTAACTTGAATATTAACTGCTAGCTGTTCCCCGCGTTTACCCGCGTGAGCTACAGATTATCGCGATAAAAAGTATCCTATGACATTTCTCAGGCACTAGATCAGTGTATTATATACTCACGAAAACTGTAATATTACAGGGAGCACACACAACCAGGTTGACAAGTCCAGACTAACTCGTTTTTCTCTCTCCTACCCTCACATGTACTTATAAGTACATGACATGCCTTTCCCTCAGGATAGTTCCGTATCACTCTTCACTTCACTTTTATCTTTGTAATGTATTTGCACTGATTTTATTATTTACTACACTAACTTATAACTATGGGTATTACTATTGCATGTTATATGAGTTTATTCTTCATCGGTATCAACATCTAGGTCTTCATCTTCAGACCCCATGCTGTATCCCCTCCCAGATCTTATTTTCTTTGGTGTGGATGTCGGTGGAGATATGGATAGTGACCGCTTATTCCTAACTATTTCTCCCGTGTTGCTGGGTATAACAATATCTTGTGGCCCTGATACTCCAATGATGTCAGCCCATTTCCTGTCATGTCATCTGTCACTAATAATGTTAATTCACTTTTTAATTGGTTTTCACTCGTCGCCACTATTATATACTCACGAAAACTGTAATATTACAGGGAGCACACACAACCAGGTTGACAAGTCCAGACTAACTCGTTTTTCTCTCTCCTACCCTCACATGTACTTATAAGTACATGACACAGTGGTTCCCAATTAGTTTTTGCTGCGTACCACTTCAAAAAAACCTCATACCTGCGTACCACTTATTGTAGCAATCACACTAGTATTATAAATGCGAAAGTTTGTGAGTGTGTGTGTATGTTGGTTACTTCTTCACGCTCAAACACCTGGACCAATTTTGATGAAATTTGGTATACAGGTAGTTGACACCCTGGATTAACAGATAGGCTACTTAAACCGCGGGTAACATCGGGGGGCACAGCTAGTAAAATTATATTTTGCACATTGTTCTTGTTTTTACTGATAGCGGCACGTACCCCTCAATGCAACTTCACGTACCCCTGGGGGTACGCGTACCACTAATTGGGAAACACTGCTCTAGACTATCTCTGTACCAAATTTTATTTAAATCAGTTCAGTAGTATAAGCGTGAAAGACAGACAGGCAGACAGCGTTACTTTCGCATTTATAATATTAAGTGGGGTTTACTGATTGAATTATAACTTTAATTCCAGCGGAACCAGAACAAATGGACATCGACTTACCCGAGAAAGGAGATAACACCGAACCTCAAATAGAATCCTACGAGGATTGGAAGCGACGAATCCTAGAAGCAGCCTACAAAGAGCTCCGTGAGTTAGAGAAGTTAGAATCTCAGAGAGAGCTCATAGAGCTGGTTGAAAAGCAAATGACTCCAAGGCGGTCGCCTAGAAAGACTCCCCAGAAGTTCTCGCCGTATAAGAGCCCGGGAAAGTTTAAGGGGGTGAGACTTTTGTTTCCTGTAGAATAATCCTCGACTAACCTAAACTTATAACTAACATGACTATATATCCTGCTTAGAAGCGGGATAGTCCCACTTTGAAGCTATGTGTCCCGCTGTCCCCAAAATCCTCAAAATGTCCCGCTTTAGTAAAAAACAGGTCGCGATAATAAGTGGTTCAAAAAAGAGCGCCAAAGCGTTGCACCTACTTATTTAAAACTTGAAAGTAAAGAAAGTAAAGAGAAGTGGTGATATTGAAAGCCATTCTGACAATCAAGGGCCAATTATGCCAACAGTTCAGTTTAAATTATAGAAAAAACTACATAGGTCTGATTTCACTATATTAAAGCATCAGGTTACTTGTGGTTTAACGCTACCCTCTAACGGCTGTTCCCAATAACCTATCTATCCATGGTGGTGGTGCCCTACTGGAGATATAAATTTGACAGTGGTGTCGATCCTATTAGTAAAGCTTATTAAAAAAATTCGGTCGAGTTTACGCGCATTGAGTCGGCAGACGACTCATTTTGCGTCGTCGTGTGGCACCAACTGCCTTTTTGTATGAAACCGAATGCAGCAGAATTTATGCTACCGAAATTCTGCGACTCGCAAAATTACGCTCGTTTGGTTACACCCTTAGTCCTAGGTGCGGGGCCGAGAGGATTCGAACTCGGTGAAATGTGATCCAATGCAAGATAAATAACAACGAAAAACCTACGCGACTGATTTTTTTAATGTATTGATATTTTTTTAATATATAAATATAATTAATTAATAATTAATTACCTTTGAACTTTGTGAACAGGTTTTAATGATAATTTTTAATGAGATATATAGGGTTGAACCCACAAAAACTTGACGATCAAATTTTAATGATGAACTTGTATTGGGAGTTATGTCACGAAAAATGTTTACTTTTTATAAAAAAAATTTTTAGTGGTGGCTTAGTACTCAAGTCTCTATCGTCGTATTCAATGTTATTATTATTATTGTGTGATTTTGACTGTTTTTAGAAAAATTTACGTCGAAAATTATAATTTCATAAAGAAACTAAGGAACAATGTAACAGAAAAATGTAACGGAAGTACAAAATTGTAAAAGGCCTTTGGAACTTCTTCTGTAGTGTTTATTAAAGTAAGTTAAATGATATAATAAATTATTTTTGTACCATTTAGCCGTTTCACTTTTAACATAAGAACATTCTCAATCGAATCAAACAAAAAAACTAAATCAAAATCGGTTCATCCGTTTTGAGAGCTACGATGTCCTAGACACATACACACGCTTAACTTATAACACCCCCTCTGTTTGCGTCGGGGGTTAAAACGATTTTCATCGGAGGTTGGGGCTTGAACTAAAATACATTTTAAAGATTTTTTTTTGCTATTTACAAGTAAATTACTTACAAAGATTTTCAAAAATATATAGGCAAAAATTTGTGACTTTTTTATGCTAGATTCGAGTCCGTGCAGCTCCTAAAAGAACGAGGTAGATGGATAGTTTGTGAATAGACAAATATTATTATGGCCTGAGCGATGGTGGCCGAACGGTTTGGCGTGCGACTTACAAGACGCCGACACCGAGTTCGAATCCTTTCGGCCTCGTACCTATGACTAAATAAGTTATGTGCGGATTTACCATCGCTCAAAACGGTGAAGGAAAACATCGTGAGGAAACCGGCATGTCCAAGAACTGCAACATTTTCAAGGGCATGTGACATCTACCAACCCGCACTGGGCCAGCGTGGTAGATTATAGCCCATACTCTCTCTCTGAGAGAAGGCCAGAGTCCCAGCAGTGGGAACGTGGAAGGCTGATAATGATGATGATGATTATGGCCTAGCTGTTCCCCGCGGTTTCACTCGCGTGGGCTACAGCTTTATGCATGCAAAGTCTCAGCACGATCGGTTTAAAATTGACAAAGTTTCATACAAACTTTCATTTCCTATTTTATCCCCTTGGGGGTAGAATTAATCAAAATCCTTTCTTAGCGGAGGCCTGCGTCATAACATCTACCTGTATGCCAAATTTCAGCCCGATCCGTCCAGTGGTTTGGGCTGTGCGTTGGAAGATCACTATGTCTGTAGATCACCTTTGAGTTATATATATTTAGCCTATGGCACTCAGGGATAATGTAGCTTCCTCTATTAGTGAAAGAATTTTCAGAATTTAATCAGTAGCTTTAGAGATCAGCTTATAATGGCGCCCTTTTGTCCTCGAAACGTCTCGTAGATAATGATTTTGTTCCTTGTTAAAGTTGGATTGGACATACGGGTTTGTCTACAAAACCATAAGGCCATGCCATATGAAAAATGGCACGCACGTTTATACTACTCATTCTTTTTACTACCACAATATGTCAGAACAATACCCCGGAAATCGAAGACCTAACACACCTTGCCACAAAAATAAGCACCAAGGATTTTGCCGAGGAAAAAATGCCTCTGAAGATCAACTCTTCGAACCAAGTGATAACGTTTGACAACCCGAGCAGGCCGAATCTCGCATACCCCGAGGCACTAGGATGTCTTTTCGTCTTCACTATTTTATTAGTGGGTGTTATTGTAAGAGCCATTATGTTATGGACATCGTTTTGCATTCCGTACAGAGTAGTCATGTTTACCCTTGGTGGTCTAGCTGGATTCTGCGCCAATCGCTACCCAGCGTTCAAACCCTTTGTCAGCATTTGCTACGTCGACGTCGACATAATCCTACTGACTTTCCTACCCACGTTGATCTTCAGCACATCTTACAGCGTGGACTCCCATTCGTTTTGGCGGAGCTTTCCCCAAATTGTCTTAGTAGGCGTGCCGGGAGCCTTGCTGACTGCCCTAATGGCGGCGGTTATGGCTTACTACCTTATAGAATCCTCTTGGAACTTCCCCACAGCAATGCTGTTTGGCGTTGTTTGTTCGCCGATTTATCCTTTGGAAGTTGTGAGGCAGTTGAAGGAGATGAGCAAGGGGAAGAATATCAGCGTGTTGCTCTTGGGAGAGGGTTTGGTTGGAGACGTGACTGTGATGATAGAGTTCACCGCGATATTCGGATACCTAGCAATGGCTTTGACTGACGCGTCGCAAATATCTCTGCTTCTATTGCGGTACGCTGGAGGGGGGTTGCTACTGGGCGTGGTTATGGGGAAGGTATTTTCAATGCTGCTTTCCGTCACTTATTTCGACCTGCTTAGTGCTGTGATAGTGACGTTATCCGGGGCTTATTTGACGTATTATATTGGTGAGAAGTTTCTGTACGTTTCGGGACTTTTAGGGACTCTAATGGCTGGAGTGCTGGTCAGCAACAGGAAGTCGACAGTTTCTGGGGATGTGGAGCTGGGGGTGTCCAGCTTCTGGATTATTTTGGCGCATATGGCCAATACGCTGGTGTTTACGATGGTAGGGGTGGTGATTTTTGAGAAAGTGAGCTATGTTATCAGTGTGAGACAGGTGGCGTTGATTTTCGTGACGTATACCACGGTTTACTGTTCTCGGTGAGTACAATCTTATTATGCATACTTACATTTTAGTCTTCTCTATATATATTTACTTATTTGTCTTGATGACCGAGCTTTGCTCGGTTTTTTCTTTGATAAATAATGTGTTGATGAACAACGCCATCTATTGTATCAAGTACTTAGCAAAAAAATAGTATTACTACTCACCATTAGATGTCAGATAGAGTCATAGTTTTTCAGTTTGTTTAAGTTGATTATCTATATATGTACGACGTTTTTTAAAAATAAAACCTAGCTAGATCGATTATTTATCGTTCCCGAAACCGTCTCCATGAAAATAGTTGGAGCCGTTTCCGAGATTCTAGATTATATATATACAAGAATTGCTCGTTTAAAGGTATAAGATAGATAAGTAGTAGGTATATCACAATTTGACATATTGATATTTTTTGCCCAAGACTGGTTCAGTGGACATCTTCCGGCTGATGATGATAATGAACGTTCCTTCCCAAGGTTGATGGTGTACATGGCCATGACTCCCCTACTCCGCTACATTGGCTACGGCATGACTTGGGAGCACTGCATGGCCTGCGTCTGGGGTGGGCTACGTGGCCCACTATCCCTTTGTCTAGCCTTGATAGTCCTGGAGACACCAGCGGTCGCTGACGCAGGCGAGGTGAGTTCTCTTCTCTAGATGTTTTATAAGTTAATGAATGTTCAGGGCAAATCTTTTAATCCGCAGGCAGCTTTTTTATGATATTTTTTTTACGTACAGTGTAGCGTTTGACCACAAGTCACCTGATCTTAAATGACGATGCTGTCGAAGGAGGTGCCACGCTACACCTGGATTGGGAGCTGGCTCTCAAGTGAGGCTGCCGGAACACACCGATAGGGGCTTGGCGACAGATTCTTAACATGAGGGATTGAGGGATGATGTAAACGTGAAGATGGGTGTGACTAGTGCAATGTTTCCCATAGATATTCATCGTACAAACAGCCGGCCTCACCCTCTTATCGCTGCTCATAAACGCGACCACTATGCACAAGGTGCTCAAAATTCTCGGCCTGACAGAGATATCGCTGGCCAAGAAGGCCAATATGACGAACTGCGTGAAGCGGATCATGATGACGCGGGACAGATGCGTCTCCATGCTGAAGATGGACAAGTTCTTAGCTGACGCCAACTGGGACTTGGTGCAGGAAGGTAAGCAGAAGTTCTACAGTGGGCTTATTAAACAACCTGGATGGTTATCGGCTTGCGCTTTATTTTGACACTAGTTGACCCCCGCGGTTTCACCCGCGTGAACTACAGTTTATCGCGATAAAAAGTATCCTATGTCCTTCCTCAGGGTTCAAACTATCTCCGTACCAAATCGTTTAAATCGGTTCAGTAGTTTAGGTGTGAAAGCGAGACTGACAGACAGAGTTACTTTCGCATTTTTAATATAGTAGGGATTATCACGGAAAAAATCAACACAACACAAAAGCGATGAGAATTGATAGTAAGCGAAAACAATTTCGGAATCGGGTCAGTAGTTAGGATCGTGTGGAAACCGGCATGTCTAAGAACCACAACATTCAAGGGTATGCGACATTTACCAACTCGCACTGGGCTAGCGTAGTAGATTAGGGCCTATACTCTCTCTCTCTCTCTCTGAGAGTAGAGAGAAGGCCAGAGTCCCAGCAGTGGGACCATAAAAAGGCTGATGATGGTATATGGTTTCCACAAAAGGTACCACAATAAAGCACCCGTACCAGCTCCAAATCTCTGGCCGTGACGAGGACAGTGATGACGACGCGTACATGGGGTACCACTACACTACGTGCCCGGACTGCGAGCGCGAGATACCCAACGAGCCCACCAAGAAGGAGTATGCTGAGATGCTGAGGTATTCTTGTAGACTCTTATTGCTGAACTAAGGCCCATACAACACAATCATATAGTATTTTTTTTATTAGGGGGCTTTGGCAATGCGTTACGACCCTAAATAACTCCTTTGACTCCCATCTTGAAAGACATTTTGTAGCGCAATGCGGAAAAACTTGTGGCGAGAGCTTGTTTCACATATTGCGAGTATGTTCGTGTTTTAGCAACTAACTAATCTTACTGTGTCATTGCATTTTTTGCTCTCAGACATGCGGGCTAAGTCTTAAAATTCTAAGACTAAATTCTACATTAACAAACTTCTCTGGTGTCTTTTAGGGAAGCCAATCAGCGCGTGTTCAAAGCTATGAAGATATCCTACTGGCGACAGTACGAGCACGGAAAGATCAGTAAGGACGGAGTCAGGCTCCTGGTGCAGGCCGTCGAAGTGGCTGCTGATTCTGAAGATGGCAGAGTCAACCTGGATCAGCTCGGCAGTTTGTGGAGGCCTAAGGTTGATAGGGGTGGATATCCACTAATATTATAAACGTGAAAGTTTGTGAGTATGGATGGATGTATGTTTGTAACTCTTTCACGCAAAAACTACAGAACGGATCTAAATGAAATTTGGAATGGAGATAGCTTATACTCTGGATTAACACATAGGCTACTTTTTATCCCGGAAGATTCCTGTGGGATAATGGGAAGACGCGGGTGAAACCGCGGGGTGCAACTATTTTCAAAAGTGTATAATGGTATATTTCAGTCCTACGCAGTCTGGCTCCGCCGCAAGCTGGTTGCCATGATGGCCCCCTCTGCCTCCGGGGCGCAGGTCCCCCGCAGCGCCTGCCGCAGGTGGTGCCACGACGTGGTCTCCTCCGCCTGGTTCGACGGGCTCATCTACCTGATGATACTGTGCAACACGCCCGTCATACTGTGCGAGGTGGCCCTCAAGCCGCCGGTCTCTAACTCCGTCATCTACTCCATTAAGGCTTTGAATTTGTGAGTGTATATGCGACTAGCTTTTCCCCGCGGTTTCACCCGCGTGGGCTACAGCTTATCGCGAAATCCTTTCTTAGCGGATGTCTACGTCATAACATCTACATGGGTGCCAAATTTCAGCCCGATCCATCCAGTGGTTTGGGCTGTGCGTTGATAGACCACTAAGTCAGTCAGTCATCAGTCCGTCACCTTTGAGTTAAATAATATATTATATAGATATACTAATTTAATCATTCGATTATGAATTATTTCTTGAGATATCTCGATTGTGGCCGTTAGTAATTACTAATTTTACGATCGTTTTTTTTTCGTGTCGCACATAGTTACTTTTTTGTGTAATAGAGTGGCAAATAAGCAGCTGGCCCGCTCAATGGTAAGTGGTCACCGTTGCCCATAGATATTAGTAACACCAGGGGCATTGCCGACCCTTAAGAACTCTCTCTGGTCAAAAGCAGTGCAACGCTACACCTGAATTTGGAACTGGCTCTCAAGCAAAGCTGCCAAAACACACTGGTTGGTGCTTGGCGCCAGACGAGCAATAGAAAATGCCCTATCATCTAGCAAAGGTTTTCTGCGCTGAGAGCTCAAGCAGTTCGTGGGTTAGAATCCCACAACAAGGGTCCAAGATGTTAAAAAAAGTTAATAGTGTTCTGGATTTAACCCATGAGGTGCAAAGATATGATTGGTTTCAGATTCTTCTTCATCGTGTACGTTTTAGAAATGATCATTAAAATGCTAGCCCTCGGCGTGTGTGGGTACTTCAAATCGCATTGGAACAAACTCGATTTCTTCATCATCGTCATGGCCACTGGGGGTTAGTAGCCCTCTTCCCTCTAATATGGTCGAAGAGAGCGATGGCTGGCACATGCGTCAACTCGTGAACGGGTTCTGCTTGTGGGGTCTGGTCTGCTTTGGTTGTGATCCCGCAACTCGTTAATATTCATGTTCCCATATCCCAATGTGTACAACCAAACAAGAGAAATCTTATTAGTAGAGCTAATTAAAAAATATCGGACTATTAGATGACAAAAAAAAAGCTTGGGATCTTAGTGAAATTGCTCCAATTCAATCAATTAGTAATAAGAATAAAATTGTCAATGTGATCGCGCCAAAAAAAATACCCGCCGGGTGTTTCTTGCCTGTTCTTTTGCCGGCGTAAGGAGGTTGGAACAGGTATAGCTAGTTTTAAGTTTGACGTTTTAAAGTGATCACAATGAATTTTGAATTTTAGTAGTATTACCATATAAGAAATACTTCCTATTGCTTATCGTACAGAAGAATCACTTCGCAAAGACATTTAAAGCCAGCCATTCGGCGCAAGTCGTCGTTCCTCCTAGTCGGAGGGCATCTTACACTACGCTTGCCAAGTCCCGGTCTTCACTCAAGAACATGTCAGACAGTGAGGGACTGGGATTAGGTGGAACGATAATTTGATAACATATTATGTCAATTAGGGGCAGCCTAATCTTGCAAAATACCTAAAGCAAGCTTTAAGTCTCAACTCTACCGCACAGTTTCCATACAAACCGCGTCAGAGTGAAATCTAGTTCAGGGTTATGTTACAGATTTGGTCCTAGACATCATAGATGCCCTGACTCCTTGGGATAAATGGAAGAACCTGAACTCCAGTGTGCTAACTGCCACTAAGCTATTGAGGATGCTCCGCTTTCTCAGGCTTTGTAAGCTAGCCAGGTAATTTTTTGGGAGAACTTCTTGTCAGAATTTGTCTAGGTAACTTTGGTCAGCGGGTCTTGAGTTTATAGTACAAAATTCCTATAAAACTTTTAGTTTTCTCTGAACTGTCCCATTTTTGCGTAACTTGCTCATGTGATGCGCTTACCAACGAACACAAGAAGATAGAAAATAAATATTTTTACTAAACAAATAGGTAATTAGTACATACATGATAAATTTCCTGTTTCAGAACCACCACTTAATTCCAAATTAATATAGTGTATAATTATTAAATTGCCACTATTTTTGAAACACACGTGTCTACCTGATACATTTCTATGAAATTGCAACGGTCATATCATTCGTTTCAGAGTATCTGTTCCCAAAATAATGGCATATATTGACCGCGTGATTGATATTCAGCTGGCGTTTGGATATGACGTTGGCAAAGTATGTACGCAAAATACAAAATGACACTACCATCATCATCATCAGCCTTTTACGTTCCCACTGCTGGAACACATCAGGGGACATAATCTACCACCGTAATAAGTGGGGGCAGGATACAGTTCTCATTTTGACATCTTCATCCATTCAAAATCCTCTATAGAGGATCTCCAGAAATCCGAAACGCATGAAGCAAAATACATGTAATTTGATTGAAGTCTCTTTAAAATCACCACATCAAAAATGGCTACAACATGTTGAAGGCAGAATTCCAGAAGCAGTCTCAAAAAACAATAGCATGAAAGAAAATCGCGCATTTGACCTTCTATAAGCTATTTCGCACGTACGTGTGTGCGTGAACCAATCAGAGCGCGGTTTCCGGTCGCACACACATATACGCCCGAAATTTATAATCGATCCTGATCCGTTATCCGTCATTTTAGTAGTAATCTGTCAAGCCTTAGTACTAAAATGACATATTATGACATGACATATCGATCCAAAATTGCGGATAACGGATTGGATCGATTATTAATTTCGGGTGTAAACCGTTTCGCACGTACGTGTGTGCGTGAACCAATCAGAGCGCGGTTACCGGTCGCACACACACAGATACGCGGCATGCGATGTTACGGCTACTGTAATTTTGTCCTCGTAGGCCTAAGACTCACCTTACCTTATTATGTATGTCTTTTAGGGCTTTGTTACCGGAGAACAGGAAGTGTGCAATCTTTTACCGCAACTGGTTGACAATAAACAGATTCAGGAAGCTCTTTACGCAAAACTTGAAAGCGATAGGTGAGCGATTGTAACTGTATGTTACACACCGGATATTGCCACCTCACTTCGGATATCATCATCATCAGCCTATTACGTTCCCACTGCTGGGACTCTGGTCTTCTCTCAGAGAGAGAGAGTTTGGGCCGTTATCTTCCACGCTGGCGCAGTGCGGGTTGGTAGATGTCGCATGCCCTTGAATGTTGTGGTTCTTGGACGTGACGGTTTAATCACGATGTTTTTCTTCAACGTTTTTGAGCGATGGCAAATCTACACGTAACTTATTAAGTCATAGCTGCGGGGTAGAGAGGATTAGACCTAGGTATCGGTGCCTTGTGAGGCGCACGTGTTACCGTTTGGCTACCATCGCTCACTTCGGGAATACACCCTGTGGGTTTCGAGCCCGCACTAAGAAAAAAGTCCTGACTGTCCTTCTGAGTCTTACCATCCAAAATGTAACCTTTTCCTCCCTGTTTTTTTTTTTACATCTTACAGGGTAGCGTTTGACCACAAGTCACCTGATGTTAAGTGACGATGTGGTCGAAGATGGCGTCACGCTACACCTGGATTGAGAACTGGCTCTCAAGTGAGGCTGCCGGAACACACCGATAGGTGCTTGGCGACAGATTCTTAACAAGAGGGCGGTAGCTAGCCAGGCGAGCACTAGAAAATGCCCTACCACCAAGCTATGGTCTCATCACGATATTTTCCTTCACCGAAAGCTCAAGCTCATTGCTCAAGCTATTTTACCTTAGTGTTCCTTTTAAATCAAAAGGGAAGGAAATTCCTTCAGTATCCTTCTGTATTTCGGAAGGTCTTTTTTTCTCCGTGCGGTATCGGTACTCTTCGACCACCACCTCTCAATGTTATATTCTTTTTGCAGATTAGCTGTGACCCGCCAACTAGGGTTGCTACAACGCGACCGTCCCTGGACAGCCATTACTGTGAAGACCAGACAAGCTACCACTTCCACTCTCAACATCATGATGCTAGACGCCATTCAGCTCAAAGAAGAAGGTAACCTTCGACCACATCGTTACTAACATCAGCTGACGAGGGGGTTTTAGTCGCCCACATCACCTGGTGAAGTTGGACATCACCAAGGGGTGCTCTTGGTATCCATGAGGATTCCCCCCTCCCACGAAATAAAAAACAAAACACCAGGTGACTTTTGGTCAAACGCTAACCTGTACATAACTAAAAAAAACCTTATTATAGAAACTTACTTGCGAGGGCATGGAGCTATAGCTTGGTGGTAGAACATTTTCTATAGCTGTCCTGGCTAGCTGGAGATGGCCACATGTTAAAAATCTGTCGCCATACGCCTGTTGGCTTGTTTCACCCGCACTTCTATGTCCTTCCTCAGGGTTCAAACTATCTCCGTACCAAATTCCATTTAAATCGGTTCAGTAGTTTAGGCGTGAAAGCGAGACAGACAGACAGATAGAGTTACATTCGCATTTATAATATAACTAGCTGTTCCCCGCGGTTTCACCCGCGTGGACTACAGTTTATCGCAATAAAAAATATCCTATTTCCTTCCTCAGGGTTGAAACTATCTCCGTACCAAATTCCATTTAAATCGGTTCAGTAGTTTAAGCGTGAAAGCGAGACAGACAGAGTTACATTCGGATTTATAAAGTTAAGTAGGGATGTGTGGACTATAATAATATCAGTCTAAATTGAGGTAAAGGAGAAAGTCTTTTTTAGGGTTTTTAGATGAAATGGAGTACCGTCTACTCGTGAACGCGATACAAGATCGAGTACAAAAATGCCGGCATAAGGGAAGTCTTGTGGCGCCATCTTCTCCAGAGGTATGTTAATGAGAAATACTAAGCTAACGTTTGCCCTCAACCTTGTCTAATAATACAGGAGACCGTGAAGACGACCTTCACCGATCTGATAACCAAATGAGACATATTTCTTATCTAAATATATAAAACTCAAAGGTGACTGACTTACATAGTGATCTATCAACGCACAGCCCAAACCACTGGACGGCTGAAATTTGGTATGCCGGTAGATGTTATGACGTAGGCATCCGCTAAGAAAGGATTTTGATTAATTCTACCCCCAAGGGGATAAAATAGGGGATGAAAGTTTGTCAATTTTAAACCGATCGGGCTGAGACTCCTGCATAAAGCTGAAGCCCACGCGGGTGAAACCGCGGGAAACAGCTATTCAAATATAATTTATAAACAAATATGCCTATGATCACTTACCTATCAAAAAGTGCTCAAAAAGTCAGTGATACAAAATGTAGTTGTTCAAGATGGGTGTCCAAAGAGTTCTACCACAACAAAAATCGAGTAAGGTCATCAAAAATGAACAAAAATGCATACATTTCTTGCAGACGCAACTGCGTGCTATCTCGTGGTTGCAAGGAAACGAGAGGGTGGCAGATTTCTTCCTGGAGAACTCGGAGATTCTGAACTATAACTACAATGATATTCTTATATCCCGAGGTAAAGAATGGAGGTTTCATCCGAAACTTTTTTACTGGATTACATATATATGAGGTTGATAACAAGCCAATGATACTAGAATGCTCATTGGTCACTAGTTCCTCATCATAATCATCAGGCTTTTAAGCTATTACTGAACGGATTTGATTGAAATTTGGAATGGAGATAGCTTACACCCTGAATTAACACATAGGCTATTTTTTATCCCGGAAAAAGGTTCTTGGATAACGGGAAGACGCGGGTGAAACCGCGAGGTGCAGCTAGTAACATAATAAAGTTTTTAACCTCCGACGCAAAAAGAGAAGTGTTATTAGTTTGACGTGTCTGTCTGTCTGTGGCACCGTAGCTCGCGAACGGATGAAGCGATTTCAATTTTTTTTTTTTGTATGATGGTGTCATTGTAAGAGTCGCAGGGAGCCGATGGATGCAAATAACTAATAGCCGTCAATGGTGGCGTTCAAGGGGGGGAGGCCTATGTTCAGCAGTGGACCTCTTCCGGCTGATGATGATGATGAGTTACGGGCGAGTGATTTTAGCCATGTTTGATGAAAATCGGTTCAAGATCTCAGGGGTTTTTTAAATTTTAGCTACCACCCTCTTGTTAAGAATCTGTCGCCAAGCACCTATCGGTGTGTTCCGGCAGCCTCACTTGAGAGCCAGTTCCTAGTCCAGTTGTAGCGTGGCGCCATCTTCGACCGCATCGTCACTTAACATCAGGTGACTTGTGGTCAAACGCTACCCTGTAATTAGTAAAAAATAATAAAAAATAAAGGAAGTAGGTACATACCTACATCAACTTGTATAAGCTTGTGCGGAACGTTGCCAACTGGTAGTGGTTTATTAGATTAAGTAGTTGTATTGTTTAGTTTCATAGGTAGTTTTATTTTATATTCTAAGGTTTAGTTTACTTGTATACTAAGTGAAGTCGGTTCGAATCCTACAATGAGCTTGAGCTTTCGTTGAAGGAAAACATCGTGATGAAACCATAGCTTGGTGGTAGGGTATTCTCTAGTACCTACTCGCCTGGCTAGCTACCACACTCTCGTTAAGAATCTGTCGCCAAACACCTATCGGTGTGTTCCGGCAGCCTCACTTGAGAGCCAGTTCCCAGTCCAGGTGTAGCGTGACGCCATCTTCGACCGCATCGTCACTTAACATCAGGCGACTTGTGGTCAAACGCTACCCTGTAAATAGTAAAAAAAAAAACTAAGTGAAGTCTTAAGTAGTGTGCAAACAATGTACCTTACTCGAATCTGTCTCCCACACTAGGATGTACCTGTATGGTGAGATCACAGGGTTCTCCTGCGGAGACATGATTATGTCTACAAAATTACACACATTTTTGGAAACGACGTCTATCTGCCCAAACTACTGAACCGATTTCAATGAATTTTGTACAGAGTCTAGAGCCTGAGAATGGCCATAGGATACTTATTATCGCTATAAACTGCAGTCCACGCGGGTGAAATCGCAGGGAACAGCTAGTCATTATAAAATTTCCAGGTGATGAGCCCAGAGGCCTCTACATCCTGGTATCGGGCATGGTGGAGGCGAGCTACTTCCCTCCCGAGGAAGACCTGGATGAGGCCATCCCCAACTACGAGTTCCTGACCGAGCTAAAGTTCCACGAGACCGCTACCGATTACATAGTGTCAGGAAATGCTGTGGGAGTGTTGGGGGTAAAAAAAATGAGCTCTCAAAATACCCTCAAGTATAGATGAGCTAATGACCTTGGCTGCGCAGAAACGATTTTTAGATCTCATAGGTGGTACCAATAGTCAATAGTTATTTATTGTGATCACTATAAAACGTCAAACTTAAAACTAGCTACGCCTGTTCCAACCTCCTTACGCCGGCAAAAGAACAGGCAAGAAATACACGGTAGGTTTTTGGCGCGATCACATTGACAATTTTATTCTTATTACTAATTGATTGAATTGGAGCAAGTTCACTAAAATCCCAAGCTTTTTTTTGTCATCTAAATATTCCGAAATGTTGTAATAAGCTTTACTGATTAAAAGATTTATGTTGGTTGGTTGTGCACATTGGGATACTTAGCTAGTCTAGTCAGTAGTAATTTTTTCTAAATATTTTCCAGATCCTGACGAATCGCCCGTACAGCTACACAGTCCGCTGCGACTCGGCAGTTCAAGCTTACTACATCACTATGCCGATACTCAAAGAAGCTTTTAACCTGGCGCCGCATCCTATTATAGGGTAATGTATTACATTACGACACACTTGATAAAAAAAATTATAGCTAGAGATATACAGATCGGTCAACTAAAGCTGTCACGAACAACACTTTCACACATTTTTTATTTTTGATTTGCCAGTGTCAAGTATGAATCAAGTATGAATGATGATGATGAGATGATGAGTCCCAGCAACAAGCCTGGTCAAAGAGGATAGTGTTTAAGCAAAGTAGTGGAACTTTACTTAAATTTTACACGGACTTTTTTGGAGCAACTAGAAAAGTCACTTTCACAACTTTATTTCAATTTCCCACACTCGTACACGTTAACGAATACATAATGGTTAATAATCCACCAATATCAAACATTATCACTTGAATTTTGCAGTTCTTGGACATGCCGGCTTCCTCACGATGTTTTCCTTCACCGTTTTTGAGCGATGGCAATACCGCACGTAACTTATTAAGTCTTAGGTGCGGGACCGAGAGGATTCAAACTCGGTATGGGCGTCTTGTAAGTCGCACGCGTACCGTTCGGCCACCACTGCTCTCTTAATTAAGTTTTAATACATAACAAATGCTAAAACAAACTTAGCTTATAACTCTCCCCTACCTAGGATATGTCGTACATACAATGAACTTAGCACTTCGAGTGATCTCGATATCTTTCACAACTCACTGAATGTTTTTAAAAATAAATTTGTTACATTTTTAAATGCATATAACACAAGTGGGAATTGTAATGTTCTGACATCTGATACCTAGATAATTATGTATTTGATTTGCCGTTTATAATTATTTATTTATATATATATATATTGTGTATTATATTATAATTATTTTTGTCTACTATCCTTAATTGGTGAATGATGTAAACACCTGTTAAGGGTATATAAATCAGAAGTGTATTACTTATAAGAAAATGTTTAATGCTATTAATGTGTAATATATATACTGTTGGTGTTTCATAATAAATAAATAATAAAAATAAAATACATTTAAACTACCTACAAAAGTGTCCGATAGGGGTCCGTCAAATTATTGAAATTTAAAATGTGATTTATGACTGCAGAAAGTTTAAGAAACCCTGAGCTGGTAAATACAATGTTTTTTTAGGCTGGAAGCTGCGATGTGGCGAGAGATAGGTATAAAGCTGTCAATGCTAGTGCTAGCGACCGTGCCCGCCTACCACAGCTGGTCGGCGGAGAAGCTGAGCATGAGGCTGGAACACTCCTTCGTACCCTGTCTTAAGGCTTTCAAGGTAAACTTAACAATGATCTTTCGGTGAAAGAAAACATCGTGATGAAACCATAGCTTAGTGGTAGGGCATTATCAAGTGTTTGTTAGCTGCCTTCCTCGTCGTCAAGCACCTATCGGTGTGTTCCGGCAGTCTCCCTTGAGAGCCAGTTCCCAGTCCAGGTGTAGCGTGGCGCCAACTTTGACCACATCGTCACTTAACATCAGGTGGCTTGTGGTCAAACGATGCCCTGTACATAGTAAATTAAGAAAAATGGGAAACTGTCCCTTTAGCTCAGTGTTTTATGTATGATGCCATATACAGTCCTATTCCTACTAGTCCTTCTTAATATTATAAATGTAAAAGTTTGTGAGTATGGATGGATGGATGGATGTTTGTTACTCTTTTACGCAAAAACTACCGAACGGATTTTGATGAAATTTAGCAATGATACAGATTAGAGAAACTAAGGACCAACATCACCGACATAGCCCTCAGAATTTGCAAGTTGAAGTGGCAATGGGCAGGCCACATCGGTCGACGAACTGATAACCGATGGGGAAGAAAGGTTCTCGAGTGGCGACCACGAACCGGAAGACGTTCTGTAGGTAGGCCCCCCACTAGGTGGACCGACGACATTGTGAAAGTCAGAGGGAGCCGATGGATGCAAATGGCTTTCAAGGCCTATGTTCAGCAATGGACTTCTTCCGGTAGATGATGATGATAACAGATTATAGTCTGGAATGGCTCATGGAACCAATCCATCGCGTGAAAAGTCTGTTCAGTGTCACAAACTGACTATTTTGGCATTCTTCTTTGTATTCAGGTGTTTGTCGTGAACGAGTTGATGGAAGACATAGTGCTTCTGGATGGCATTTGTCAAGACATGGCTACTAGAGAGATATTTCAACCGCCATGTTACGTGCCGAGGTAAAAAAACAATCAATACAATTATGGTGTAATACAATACATATACATAATTGGGCGATGGTGGCCGAACGGTAACCGCGTGCGCTTTACAACGCGCCGACACAGAATTCGATTCTCTCGGCCTCGCCTATGACTTAATAACTTATGTGCGGATTTACCATCGCTCAAAACGTAGAAGGAAAACATCGTGAGGAAACCGGCATGTCCAAGAACCACAACATTCAACTCGTAAACGAGTGCTGCTTGTGGGGTCTGGTCTGCTTTGGTTGTGATCCCGCAACTCGTTAATATTCATGTTCCCATATCCCAATGTGTACAACCAAACAAGAGAAACCTTCTTATTAGTAAAGCTAAATAAAAAATATCGATTAGATGACAAAAAAAAAGCTTGGGATTTTAGTGAACTTGCTCCAATTCAATCAATTAGTAATAAGAATAAAATTGTCAATGTGATCGCGCCAAAAAAATTACCTGCCGGGCGTTTCTTGCCTGTTCTTTTGCCGGCGTAAGGAGGTTGGAACAGGCGTAGCTAGTTTTAAGTTGACGTTTTAAAGTGATCACAATGTATCCTATTAAATAAAAAAGTTTTGAGTTTTTTTTTTTTGAGTTTTTGCATTCGACACCAACACGCACTGGGCCAGCGTGGTAGATAACGGCCCATACCTCTCTGAGAGAAGGCCAGAGCCCCAGTGATGATGATGTTGTGAGACTAGTTGGCAGCTCTAAGTGGCGTGCACTGTTCCCCCAGGACAGCTCACCGGCTGGTGTTCCCCAAGTCCTCGCAGCTGATCGTGAGCCCGTCCTGTCCGGAGACTAAGCTGCTGATAGTGCCCGCCAAGGACGCTGACCTGGAGGACATCATGGAGGACGAGTTGGGCGACGCGCAGTGCGAACTGGTACCGGAGTTGGTTAACGAAAACAATTGCACACACACACGCATAGTCACACACACACACACACACACGTCGTGTGTCGGGTCGCCCTCTTCCCTCTCATATGGTCGAGGAGAGCGATGGCTGGCACATGCGTCAACTCGTGAACGGGTGCTGCTTGTGGGGTCTGGTCTGCTTTGGTTGTGATCCCGCAACTCGTTAATATTCATGTTCCCATATCCCAATGTGTACAACCAAACAAGAGAAATCTTATTAGTAATGCTAATTAAAACATATCGGACTATTAGATGACAAAAAAAGCTTGGGATTTTAGTGAACTTGCTCCAATTCAATCAATTAGTAATAAGAATAAAATTGTCAATGTGATCGCGCCAAAAAAATTACCTGCCGGGCGTTTCTTGCCTGTTCTTTTGCCGGCGTAAGGAGGTTGGAACAGGCGTAGCTAGTTTTAAGTTTGACGTTTTAAAGTGATCACAATGTATCCTATTGAATAAAAATTATTGAATTGAATTGAATTAGTCACACACACACACACATAGGATATCTACAGGGTACACCAGTACTAAAAAAAGTACTAAAATGACATTTTATGACATGACATATCGATCCAACACCGCGGATAACGGATCAGGATCGATTATTAACTTCGGGCGTTAGTGAGTACTACAAGGACTCGTGACACACATGTCTTAGACTTTTAGTAAAAGCCGGGACTGATTTCAGGTATCCAACGTGTCTTCGAGGTGTCTGTACCACAAGATAGCGCGCAAGTTGTCGAGCGAGTCCCGCGCCGTGGGCCGCCGTGGGAGGAGCAAGCGGCGGCGCCTGCGCAGGGTCAACTACAGGGAGTCCGTCTGGGGGAAACAACTGTGTGAGTCGCACTTGGGATCAACTTTTTACATAAAAGACATACTGCATAATAAAAAGCAGCGCCCCGCGGTTTCGCCTTCCCATTATCCCGCAGGAACCTTTTTCCGGGATAAGGGGGCGTCCATTAACTACGTGAGGCATTTTTGGGAATTTTTCGACCCCCCTCCCCCCTTTGGTGAGATATCTTAAGATTTTCCTCAACTCCCTCCCCCATTAAAATCGGTTTTGTAGTTACGGCGATACGTGGTAACAACATAAATAAATTAATTAAAAATAATAAATTTTGTAGTAAAGATATAATTTTTCAGCCGCCCCTATGCTGACCGGAGGCGCGAGTGAAAAGGAGTTGAGTTCCAAGTATTATAAACCGAGCTTGGTGGACTTGGTAAGTGAATATTGCGACTGTTGTCACTCAACGGGAATGTTCTTATAGATAACTAGCTGTTCCCCGCGGTTTCACCCGCGTGAACTACAGTTTATCGCGACAAAAAGCATCCTATGTCCTTTCCCAGGGTTCAAACTATCTCCGTACCAAATTTCATTCTAATCTGTACCCCTAGTACAGGTTTTGATAGTTTACAAAAACTATAAAAGTTTTCGTTTCCATCCATACATATTTTTTTCAGCGAATCTTACCGAGATCTCTTGCGGCGGCGTCGTGTGTCGGGTCGCCCTCTTCCCTCTCATATGGTCGAGGAGAGCGATGGCTGGCACATGCGTCAACTCGTGAACGGGTGCTGCTTGTGGGGTCTGGTCTGCTTTGGTTGTGATCCCGCAACTCATTAATATTCATGTTCCCATATCCCAATGTGCACAACCAAACAAGAGAAATCTTATTAGTAAAGCTAATTAAAAAATATCGGACCATTAGATGACAAAAAAGCTTGGGATTTTAGTGAACTTGCTCCAATTCAATCAATTAGTAATAAGAATAAAATTGTCAATGTGATCGCGCCAAAAAAAGTACCTGCCGGGCATTTCTTGCCTGTTCTTTTGCCGGCGTAAGGAGGTTGGAACAGGCGTAGCTAGTTTTAAGTTTGACGTTTTAAAGTGATCACAATGTATCCTATTGAATAAATAAAATTGACTATTGACTATTGAGACTTGGAGGAACTGAAATCGTTAATACGGGTTATTTTAAATCGTTATAATCATATTCCAACAATGTTATTGAGTTACTTTTTGAATTTAAGCAGATAGAGTTGCCACTTTGACAAGTCGGCGGGCGGTGGTAAACGTCGACGTTTACCAAAACTTTTATCGTTTTCAAAACTTGTACTAGGGGTACGGTTCTGCAGTTTGGGTGTGAATGCGAGACAGACAAACAGAGTTACTTTCGCATTTATAATATAAGTAGGGAAGCTATTGATTCTAGCTTACTAATATGCTTAGCCGGGACCTATTTCTGACATCGCGCAATGTCGTAACTCGTACCTGTTTATGTGTGATTGTTACTTTTCGTTCTTGCCTTTGTATTGTGCGATATTGTGTACGAGTCAGAAATAAATGTATTTCACTTAATTTCATAATATTATCCAATCAAATTACAGCCGGAGAAGCTTGAATCTGATAAGCCGAGGGAAGTCCGTCACGTGCTTCCCAGCAGCTCTCATCTGCTGACTCCTGTCACGTCGGTGATGCAGCCGAGGATAGAGTCTGAGGAAGAGGTGACGGACTCTAGCTTACTTATATTCACCGCTCGAATACCACGAGCCCGATTAAATTCACCTACCCTCTCGGCGAAGAACCGCACTGATTCAAAACAGCACATGCTGAATTTTACACCTCTTGCCCTTATATTAAAACTAGCTGTTCCCCGCGTCTTCCCGTTATCCTGTAGGAACCTTTTTCTAAAGTAGCCTATGTTTTAATCCAGGGTGTAAGCTTTCTATATTCCAAATTTCATCCAGATCTGTTTAGTAGTTTTTGGGCGAGAGAGTTACAAACATCCATACTCACTAACTTTCACTTTTTCAATAGGATTTTTAAATATTGTAATTATGTAAAAAAATGTTTTTTTTTTATTGCTAATAAATGGATTATTGGATTACTCTTAGATAAATACAAAAGAAGAGATGGTGGCCCAGTAGTAGTGACGTCGGCTTGCGACCCGTAGGCCGTGGATTCGAATTCTACAATGAGTTTGAGCTTTCGGTGAAGGAAACCATAGCTTGGTTGTAGGGCATTTTCTGGTGCTCCCCTGGGTAGCTACAAGTTAAGAATCTGTCGCCAAACACCTGTCGGTGTGTTCCGGCAGCCTCACTTGAGAGCCTGAGTTCCCAGTCCAGTTGTAACGTAGTACCGCCTTCGACCACATCGTCACTTAACATCAGGTGAATTTGTGGTCAAACGCTACTTTGTTTAAAAAGTATTTTTTAGTTTATTCTTGCAAGGTTGACCACGTTGACCACAAGTCACCGGATGTTAAGTGACAAGTCGTAAGTTTTTTTTACAAAACTGTTAACTATCTTTTCAGCTGTACACCACTTCGTTGATGAAGAACAAGAGTTACGACCGACGTCGGCGAACTAAAGACTGAACCTAATGTCCATTTTTGTTTTTTGTATAAAGAGATAGAGGCTTGCCTTGAAAATGCCTCTCCATTTAATATCAAGTTACAAAAGAATACGACAAAAAATCGCGACCCATTCGACTGTAAGGAAGATTTTGAATTTTATTTTTATACTTGTTTGTAATAGGTTTTATCCAATTATTTATTGAAATAAACCGTTTATATTAATCTATGGTTTGGAATCTTTTATTTTATTTTACCAACCCGTACCTACTGGGCCTCCGTGGTGGCTCATGGCCCATTATACATACATATTATATTTGAGAGAAGGCCTGTATTCCAGCAGTAGGAACGTAATAGTTAATTCTATTTTACTCCTATGCCTGCGATAAGATATTTCTTTAGGCTTTTAGAATTATTTCATTATCGATTTTCAATTACTGAAATTGTTGTCGCAACATTTTTGATTACTGAAATAGTTGTCACAACATTTTTGGTCACTGGAACTGTTGTTACAACAATCTTAGTTACTGAGAATGTTGTCACAACATTTTACATTACACTAAAATATTTAAGCAGTGAAGAAAATGAAACACAGTGTTTGCTTTTTGTTTTTATTCAAAACTCAGAAAAGTAAAATAAGAAATTACAAACTGACGGTCCCACAAAAGGACCGTTTATAGAAAAAATATATAATAAAAATTGTAGTTTACACAGGAATGTGAATAAATGCAACCAATTACTTTAAAACATTTTAAATAGCCAGAGCACCTTAATAGATATTATTATTTTTATTTTAATATAGAAAATGCTTTTAAATTTATCTTACAGGTAATCCGTTAATGCATTTTTTACTAATACCTGATGTGACGAGGCAGCAGGTCGTTGGGCTCGTAGTAATAATTTAAATGTAGTAAAAACAAATATTATTCAGCAAATTAATGCATTAAGGGATAACCCTGCTAATATTTCTCCACTCAAATTAGTAACAAATATAAAATCTCAGTTAATCAATGACAAAAATCACAAGTGACAAAATAGTAAGCATACAATAATATTAATAATTGGTAAAACAGTTTTTTTAATAAAAAATATAATTTAATTTATTATTGTCAACACAAAATGATGAGCAAAAGCAATTAAAAATTAACTTTAGTGCGTTTACAACGTGAACAAATATATAGCTAAACAAATATATTTGTCAGCTAAAAAAAATATTTTTTACACTTATGCATTAAATACATTTTGCATTTTTACTAAAATCTAACTTTTATCTGTTGTAAACATTAAAAATTAACACTGGTTTTTGAAAAAATATTATCTAAATAAGAGTTGAATATAAAAGCGAGTAAAAATACAATACATAACAATAACAAGAAACTTTGCATAGAATGAGCAAGTTTCAACATATTATATATACATAATTACATATTTATTTAGGTATATTGTACATAAACAAAGATCTTTCTAAAGATATACAATATATGAAAAGGTTACATATTTCCGCTGAATATTTATTTTTCCCAGTAATACTTTAGCCAGAATAACTTCAACTTGTTGAAATCTAAATGGTAAATTTTTATATTTTTACTATTGTATATCTTCAAAATGAATCAAAAACTTACATTAATATACCTATCCTACATAATTATTATTCACTATGCTACGATATAACTTAGCAATATTTATAATAGGACTAACATTTTCTGTACACAGAAAACTATAAGGTCATGATAAAACTTTATTGCTTTGTTACTAAAGGGATTTTGGGCGTTCTTGTTCTCATTAGATGTTTTATGAACTTGAAGTACCTAGGTACTTAGTTGATATAGAGATAAAAGATTTAGGCCAAGTATTTCATTGCAAAATTATAATCTAGTAAAAAACCGACGGAATATATTGCTTGACTTTAAAATATCAGTGCTTGTATTTCTGAAGTAAAATTAAATTATGTTTACGCAGGTGTTATCAAGTAAATAGATGATAGAAAACTGATTACATCTATTTTCATCAAGGTTGATCAAATATATTGGTCGATGAACATTTCAACACTATACATAAGACATTAAAAAATAACATTCAAACTGACATTATTTAAAAAATTACTTAAATGCTGACCCAATCATCTTAAAAGTCGATCTTTGTAGAAGTCATTGCAAAATTGGTCGACATATCTTTATTTATTGCGTAAGATATTTTTTGATAATCATTGTGTTAAGTTTTATAAACTGATTTTGTATTAATCTTAAAAAATTATAGGTAGATAACATAAAAATATAACACCCAATTTAAACAAAATTTGGGAGCACAGACCGAACTGCTTTTTCTTATCAGCATTGACCGATAAGGATTGATAGATTGATATTGTTTGTTAAACGCTTCAAGATTCGTGCCAGGTGTTGGTTTCACATGTTAAGTTTATCATTCAAAAACATAATACAAAGTAACTAATGTTACCAATTTAATATTGCATCAGCATTTTAATTCCATGACTGATAAGTGTAGGAAATTAGGTATCAAATTAACCAACATACTGAAATGCAGTGGCTAGTGGCTCTACATGTGCCTAACAGGAATTAAATCTGTTGTTATTAATAATATTACAAAAGGAAGGTAAAAATTACCCGTACAAACATTTTTTAGTATTACTCACACATAAAAACAAGATGAATACAAAAAAAAATGATTTGTATGATTTTATTCTTGTTGGTAGCATTATTATTTGAGGAACATACAATGTCATTAGACGTTAAAAATTCACATGATTTTCTTTCTAGACATCAGTTCTTTAGACCAGTTTGGAAGCACATCAAGTCCGTAAGTGCAGGTTGGTTATCTAAAGCTGGCACGTACAACATATTTGTCTGTGGATAAGCGCATGACAGACTGCATACATATCATGAAAAGTCTCTTTGTCTCTTTCGCACCCTGATGATTATGAGAGTGACAGAAAATGTTATTGACTAATGTGATGAAATTGCATTGGTGTGAGTACTGTGACTGTGCCAGTTTTAGATAACCAATCTGGAGGCCTACTTCTTTCTCTTATCAGCATTATCTTAATCTTACATTGAAAATCTAGACCATAGAGAAACATTACTTTACTATTGAAGAGGCAGAGACGTTGTGGTGACGTCACGTTAATGTGTGTCTCGTTCTATCATATAGCAGTAATAGATTGTCATTTGTTCTGATCAACAATGTTTTATTTAACTCACAGTATGATGTTGTTCTAGAATTCCCATGATTTCCTTTTTGACGACCGATGTGGCGCAATGGGCGGATAGCCGACTGTGAAATGTGAGGTCTCGGGTTCGATTCCCGCTACAACACAAATATTTGTGCATTGAAAAAAAAGCTCAAGTATTTGTTCTGAGTCTGGGTGTTGTGGATCCCCGATCCTCATAGTTTCTGATATCCTACATACAGGAAAATCTAGTTAGAGGTCAGAGCCTATGTATGTGATGGTGCGGGCATTATTATTATTTTCAATGTAAGATTAAAATAATGATATAAGAGAAAGACGTAGGCCTCCAGTAATCTCTTTCAATATTTAAGTACAATCTGTACAAGGCCGAAAATACCTGTATTTCTTTATCAGTCTACTTCCTTGGCTGTTGAATATGGGGCTTGATGTTCAAGTTGATATGTGCTGGAGGTTTCGGGCTGTGCGCCACCTGAGCTGCCTCCGGAGTGAAGTCTGCGTTACCTTTATTCGGCGCTCCAGCAATGGATATCGGGTTCGACGGCACTGGCGAAGGGCCAGCTAGACCGGTGAAGTCCTCGTTTGTGGTCTCCTTAACGTCTTTTGGGTGCGGAGTCTTGTGCTGAGTAATTCTCATGCCTCCAGCTTTTACTGTCGAAGAAATTATTGGTACTTTGTAAATATAGCTGCTTCGAGTTGGAAGTTTATTAAGTACTTTTTTGAGTAACTTTTAAAGATGTATCGGAAACTAGTGTTGTTATTGTTTATAACTAAGGTATGGATATACGGCCGGTCTCAATAACCAATCTATCCGTGATTTGCCTACTGGAGATGGAAATTTGACATAAGCTCCATAGAAGGATAGTACATTAAAAGGAAACTGGGCTGATTAGGATATATATTTACTTTATCACAACTTAATTACAAAGATAAATGAATATTCTTAATTATTCGTGCCATATTGTTAATACAAAGCATTAAATAAAAACAAAGCGCTTTGTGATGTCAAAATAGTAATTTCCCTGATATAAAAAAATAAAATAAAAAATAAAATATAAACACAGGAAAATATTTCGTCATAAGTATGAAATGCAATCAATAAACCTTGAAAGTAATAAGTTTTATTCGTAATAACAACATATCACGTTTGTAAAGTTGCCGTAGCATGTCATTGACGTCATTCAAGGACTTTACACCTGCGATATGTAATTAGCTAAAAATGTATGAACAAAAACTTTGTAAAACTAATCAACTATTAGAAGGAGGTCCTGAATATAATGTGATGTTAAATTCATAAAAATTCAAGACTTCTTATAACCTTTTTTATGTTTATATGAATATACCTTTTAAACAAAGAACATACGTGTGGTAAAAAAAGTTACCTGCAGGAGGATGACCAGCTTTCAGTTGGGCGGTTTCTTCGGCAGACGACATTGTTAATAAAATCTTTAGTTTATCAATAAATAAGAGAAATTGTTCGGAAAATGCCGACGTCAAAGGTTTATTTGTGATTTGTAATAATGTAAACAATTTTTACAACGATTGACAACGTGTAAGTAAAAATAGAATATGACCATAGATTATATTTATATTCAACAAACGTAACGTAGCAGTACCACGTGACGAAGAGAACAATTAATCTGTCAGTGACAGACTGTCACCATTCTTCCTCCATGGACGAAGGAGTAGAAGGAGAGGAGTAGATAAAAATCATTAGCTTTTGTGTTGGTCTGTGAAGGTTTGTTTTATATAATGAAAAACCAACAACTTTCGCTCAGGCCATAAAATAAAAAAGTGTTTAAAAAAATAGTAGGTTAGTTCTCATTTTCAGTTTTTCTCTACGTGATTATTTCATACACTGCCATCTATCAACAAGTAGCTAAACTATTTGAGTATACTTTAGCGTTCTCTAGTAGCGAGTAGTAATATTACTTCGTTTTTAATACAGCTCTTTTCACAAATTGGCGGGAATTACGAACTAATAGTAGGTACTTAAAATAAAAGTCACACAATCATTTCCAAGCCTTTATTCTCATCCTCCTACACGGCGGTATGACCACATCTGCGTCATCTCTTCCCGGTTTCACCATATCTTTTTGCAGTTCAACGATCATTCTTAGCAAAAAATTAACCACTTGGCCACAAGTTCCATCTCTTAGCTTATGGAAGTCTTTGTTTGGAAGACATTTTCCGTTGATGTTTACCGATTGCTGGGTTAGAGAAGCGAGCAAGCGTTTTATTATTTCTACTTTTTTATTGGCCGCGAGGGGGCGCAGTCGCGTCACGAAGCGTAGTAGATATTCAAGGAGCATGATGTCTTCCTGAAAATAAGAATATTTGTTTGAACATTTTAGTAATGATCAACGAGTGTGTGTAGTATAGTAAAATTTTATAGTTATGGTTAAAACTGTCAGGGCCCCTAGGCATTGCAATTCCAAGGGCCCCTTTTCTTACTTTTTAAAATACAGGTTTGTTTCAATATGCAATTACATTCTTAGTAAAAAAAAAACAAATGACAGGACATTATGCGCATTTTTCGAAGGATGCAAATTTTCATTTTTTTTTGTCGATTTAACGTTTTATATAATTTTTTGATGCGTGATAGCCGATGCGAGGCCGCTAGACTGTTGCTGTCTTATAGTTATCTGTATATAGTTAACCAAGATGGTACAGATCGATCCAAAAGCGTGGATAACGGATCAGGATTGATTATTAATTTCGAGCGTAGGTCAATTATGTTTGCTTAGTTTGTTGAAAATGTTGCTTGCTCGCCATAAATAGGAGCTTTATCTAAAAACTACTACAGAACGGATCTGGATGAAATTTGGAATGAAGATAGCCTATATCCTGGATTAACACATAGGCTACTTTTTATCCCGGAAAAAAGTTCCTGTGGGATAACAGGAAGAGGCGGGCGAAACCGCGGGGTGCAACTAAGTAGTATCTAAATATATATAACTCAAAGGTGGCTGACTGACTGACATAGTGATGTATCAACGCACAGCCCAAACCACTAGACGGATCGGGCTGAAATTTGGCATGCAGGTAGATGTTATGACGTAGGCATCATAGGGTTTTGATTAATTCTACTCCCAAGGGGATAAAATAGGGGATGAACTTTGCATGCATAAAGCTGTAGCCCACACGGATAACAGCTAGTAGAATATAAGATTGATGGTAGGATATCTTACCATCTCCAAGGCCAATACACAAGCCTCGACGTTGTACGCCCTGGCCACGATAAGGGAGAGGTCTTCTCTGTCCAGTACGGGCTGCTTGAGCCCCTCGAGCCACTCCAGCAGGAGCCCAGTCAGGATGGCAGGCTCCTCCTGTGAAACAGCACAAGCGATGATGACTCAGTCGGCTTGCGATCCTCAGGACGTGGATTCAAATCCTACAAAGAGCTTGAGCTTTCGGTGAAGGAAAATATCACGTTGAAATCATAAATTGGTGGTAGGGCATTTTCTAGTGCTCACCTGGCTATTATAGCGACCACCTTCAAGTTAAGAATCTGTTGCAAGCACCTATCGGTGTGTTCCGGCAGCCTCACTTGAGAGCCACTTCCCAATCCAGGTGTAGCGTGGCGACACCTTTGACCACATCGTCACTTAATATCAGGTGACTTATGATCAAACGCTACCCTGTATAGTAAAGTGGTAAAAAAAAGCGGATTTACAGATAATCCAAGTTTGTTTACTGTTTTTACAAGAGTAGAAATTGATGCCCTAGCACCAAGCTACATATATGATTTCGTCACGATGTTTTCCTTCACTGAAAGCTCAAGCACATAGTGGGATTCGAACCTACGATCGACAGATCCTAAGCGTTCAACCTATTAGGTATGTAATTATTAATGGATTTGAGTGAAATTTGGAATGGAGATAGCTTATAATACCCTGGATTAACACATGGGCTACATTTATCCCGGAAAAAATGAATGAATAAATAAATGAATACTTAATCTAAATCTATGGAAAGTTGAATAAAGATAAGTAGTTGTTGAAATTATTGTCTAAATCTGACCTCTTCATCAATTTTAGCAAAACCTTCCCTCCTCTGGTTGATCTCCGTTCTTAGATTCTTGAGGTCCTTCTGCTTTGCTTCTGGAAGACTCTTGTGATCTATCGTGAACGCCTGCAACAAGGATTCACAGCACCAATCACTTACCGTGATGAAATGAAATCAATGGGGAATCATGAATAAAGTCAATATGGAACCTCGAGCATCCCTAATTTGAAGACGAAACGTTGTGATGATCATCGATGTTAGAAGGTAAAACATCGATGTTTTAATATCGATATCGTATTATATAAAACATCGTAACATCGATGTCACGAACACATAAATAATCGAAATTTGGTCGCAGACACAACACATAATCAAATCTATGAACGCTTTCACAGAGTATTTATCAAATTCTGAATGCAAACCAAACACAAAAAATAACTTTAGTCTCATTCGTTCTCGTCTCAGGATAACGATGTTTGCAAAAAAACCTCAATGTTGGCTGACATCACTGTTTTGTGCTATCGATGTCATCATCGAGGTTTAAGCAACATCGATCATCCCTACTTAAAAATAAGAATAAGAATCATTTATTTGCACCAAATTATACAAAAATACTTCAAATGACGACCGATGTGGCGCAATGGGCGGATAGCCGACTGTGAAGCATGAGGTCGCGGGTTCGATTTCCGCTACAGAACAAATATTTGTGCATTGAAAAAAAAACGCAAGTATTTGTTTTGTGTCTGGGTGTTGTGGATCCCCGATCCTCGTAGTTTCTGATACCCTAGATACAAGGAAACTTAGTTAGGGGTCAGAGCCTATGTATGTGATTGTGCGGGCATTATTATTATTATTATTATAAATAAGTTCAGCTTCGCATCTGAGTGAAATCTGCCGGAACACAACCTATGTCGCAAGCCGACGTCACTACCACTGAGTCATCATCGCTTCTAAAGTAAAAATGGGTATGCATCCGCTTACCTCATAAATCCGTAACGCTGGGACACTTCCGTTTCCGTTGCTGGGTCCACCAGTTATCCTGCTCACGGACTCGAGGTTACGTTCTATGTCTTCTTCCACCGGGTCCCGCCATTCCACCATAGGGAATGCTGTCACTTGGTCTGTTCAGGGATAATTCATGCTAAGGCTGGTTGGCATTCTAGAATGACGCTCAATTGAGCATAGATTTGACGCTGTCATGCCCAGGCCACACTAAGGTCAACGTTAAGGATAATGCCAATGCCTATCCTCGCGATAAACATTGCGTTAATTATATTAACGCTGTTATGTGAGTGGCTACACTTGAACGGTCAACGTGAATGCACTTGAGTTATCGGCTAACGTCAAACGCCAATGTGAATAGCGTTGTAATAGCATCACTACTTATTATAAAACAAAGTCCTCCGCGCCGCGTCTGTCTGTCTGTCTGTTCGCGATAAACTCAAAAACTACTGCACCGATTTTCATGCTGTTTTCACTAATTGATCGTGTGTGTCGGTGTGTGTGTGTGTGTGTGTGTGTGTGTGTGTGTAGTGGTTCTCGAGGAAGGTTTTAGGATATAATTTGTTAAGTTTTTGTATACATTGGCTAAAATATAACGATATTTGAACAGCTAGTATATCTATAGTTCTTTACTAAGTATAATTTGTTTGTTACGACCTCTTCACGACAAATGCCCGAAATTAATAATCGATCCTGATCCGTTACCCGCGGTTTTGGATCGATATGTCATTTTAGTACTAGGGCTTGACATATTACTACAATAATGTGACATATTATTTATTGACATAACATATCGATCCAATCGGATAGCGGATCAGGATCGATTATTATTCTCGGGCGTAAATAACTAAACTAACCGTAATGAAATATGGCAAGGAGGTTTATATCGTGGGTAAGAATTTAGGCTATATTTTGTCTCAAAAAACAATCTTAAAAAGGGTGAAATAGGGGTTGAAAGTTCATATGGGCAAAGGGTAATCCATAATTTCTCAAGTTAGGGATCTGAAAAATCATATTTAGTGATTTGGTAAGAAATAAGCAAGTGATTTCAACTTTTTTCAAAATCATCCCTATAGCGCCACGCTACACCTGGATTGGGAACTGGCTGTCAAGTGAGGTTGCTGGAACGAACCGATAAGTGCTTGGCGACAGATAGAAATGCCCTTTATTTGTATCTAGTTTTACCTCCAGTTCTTACTTCTTGAGGGGTGGTCGGGTCAGGAGGCTTGTTTTGCCTGAGTTTGTAAACCACGAAGGACTTGTAGAAAGCTCGGCTTCTCACTCGGAAATCTAAGCCAGCGCTGTTCTGGCAGCCGCATAGCTTGAGCAGGCGCTCGCAGAGGCAGTATACTATCTGCAAAGAACATCGGCCACTTTTCATACTGTGTTGGACCTGACCGCAGTATATCTTCAATAGACTATTCGTAATTTGTATAAAAATTACGAATAGTCTATTGAAGTTATACCTACGACTTTTTTTTTTATTGATTAAGTTTTCCACTACAAGCTCGAGGCCCGTACTTTTTTTTTTTTTGTTTGGTATGGCGTCACACGATTAGTGTATTTGCCAGTGTCAAGTATAAATGATTTCAAACTCAAAGAGTTGAATCAAGTTTAAATGATGATGGTGATGATGATGATGAGATGATGGGATGAGGATAGTGTTTAAGTAAAGTAGTGGTGCTTTACTTAAACTTTACACGGACTTTTTTGGAGCAACTTGAAAAGTCACTTTCACAACTTTATTTCAAGTTCCCATACTCGTACACATTAACGAACACATAATGGTTAATAATCCGCCAATATTACACATTATAACTCGAAGAAACACAAGTTTTGGAAATAAAAACAAAATTTTCACGTTGACAACTCAATTGCCGCCAAAAAAGTCGAGGCCCGTACTGTTGTCAACAAATTTTCTTATAAAATAATTAGGTTATTCCGCGTTTAAATATAATTAAATTATACTATGAGCTAATTTAAAACTAAGAGGTTGTGCACATTGGGATATACCTACGACTGGCCTATATAACAGTTTTAGGTGTGTGAGATTTAGTCAGGTTCAGAAAAAGAAAAAGGAGTACAAACGAAAATAGTAGAATAGTATCGTAACAAAAGCAAAGAAAGGTTAAGGTTAGGGTTGCCTGATCTGAATCGATCTTACAGGAGATCAATATCGATAAAAACAATTTCATTTTTCTGGACTCGCCTTGAAATATCGTTTGTATAATCTTATTAGGACTACAATTACAATCTTTTTCATACATAGCTCGTTTTCATACAAACTCAGGTCCGTTTTGGCCATTTTTCTTTAATAAATTTACATTATAGAATAAAAGAATATATATCATAACCGTGAAAGTTTGTGAGTATATGGATGTATTTTTTTAAATCCTTTTTGCAATTGAGCGATGAGACGAGCAAGTCGCTTGGCTGATGGTAAGCGTCACTCTTGCCTATTAAAGTTTCATCAACACCTTCGTAATGGATGAAAATATGTACTTAGATTAAAAAAACAAAACAACACACTTTTACTCGAGGGGGTTCCTAGTTCCCACTGAAGAGTTATCCGCCTCCTGGCTTCAGAGAAGAAGAACGAAAAAGAAGAGAAAGAAGTGTAGCTTGGTTACCTTTGGCAGGTGTCTGAAAACTCGCTCTTCAAGTCCGTGGAGAGTCGCTCGTTGCCGGTACAGGTATTGCCGCAGGGTAAACTCCGCGGTCCTGTTGTCCTTACACAGGTTCAGTGTTTCCCTAGAAATTGCACGGTCTGATTTAGATAATCAAAGCTTCTGCCATTCTAATATATGTTATGACTTTTTTGGCGGCAATCAAATCGTCAACGTGAAAATTTTATTTTTATTTCTAAAACTTGTGTTTCTTCGAGTGATAATGTGTAATATTGGTGGATTATTAACCATTATGTGTTCGTTAATGTGTACGAGTGTGGGAAATGGAAATAAAGTTGTGAAAGTGACTTTTCGAGTTGCTCCAAAAAAGTCCGTGTAAAGTTTAAGTAAAGCGCCACTACTTTACTTAAACACTATCCCCATCCCATCATCTCATCGTCATCATCATCATTTAAACTTGATTCAACTCTCTGAGTTTGAAATATTTTATACTTGACACTGGCAAATACACTAATCGTGTGACGCCATAACAAAACAAAAAAAAATATACATTATCATCATCATTACCATAGTAAAGAAGTAGTAGTTCAGCTTCATATAAATCGGCCGTCCCCGGTTTGAATGTGTGCGTGAGTAGCGGCACCGTGTACGCACGCACTTTTCACGCACACAATCACATAAACGAAAGGAGGCGGCCGCGGCCATGCACTCAGTACGGAACGCGCCGCCTATGCATCACCGCAAGAGTAGGCAATTAACTCGTCGAGCGGCCTTAGCTAACCTACTGTTCTTTATATACTGTGTCATTACGTTACCGCTGCTGGGGCTCTGGCTTTCTCTCAGAGAGAGAGAGTGAGAGAGAGTATAAGCCGCAATCTACGCTGACCCAGTGCGGGGTGGTAGATGTCGCATGCCCTAGAATAAATGATGATGATGCTCTAACTATGAAGCCTACAATCGAACCTTGATGGCGGCCTTCATGACTATGTCAGCCATCACCATAATCATCCAGAAATTAATCAATTCTTCAAGCTGGCAGAAGAAACTATCCAATACAAAACTTGTCAGGTTTTAACTATGTATGTATGTATCTTACGTACATTTGACCACTAGTCACCTGATGTTTGGTGACGTTGTGGTGGATGATGACACCACGCTACACCGGACTGGGAACTGGCTCTCAAGTGAGACTGCCGGAACACACTGATAGGTGGCAACAGATTCTTAACAGGAGGTAGCCAGGTCCTAGAAAATGCCCTACCATCAAGTTATGGTTTCATCACTATGTTTTCCTTCACCGAAAGCTCAAGCTCGCAAGACGACGTCACAACCACTGGGCCTTCATCGCTTTTGTTTAGTTTAGTAAAGATGAAACCGTTGAGCCTGAACAGATGTAGTTCTGGAAATTGTAGACTCAATAACTTACTTAGAGCTGAAGATCACAGTCTGCGGCAGAAGGTAGTGCTCGAATTGCTGGACGCATGAGATCTGCCCAGAAGTCTGCACAGACCTGGGCCGCTTCTTCCGAACTAGACGGATAGCGTCATTGGCGCGGATTCGGAGGGAGTACACCAGGTAGCAGGCTATGAGGACGCCGGTCCTGCCAAGACCTGGTGGTAAGGAGTGCTTTTGAAGGATAGTCAGTACCTATTGTATTAGTGCTCGTAGCGGAGATAATTAGCAAATCAAATATTCATTTATAGACATCATACGCCGTTGACCTTGCTTGATCAGGTGAAAGCATCCCGCACTGACTTTATGAGAGATTTGCGAGTATGAAGTACGTAAAAAATTCGAAAATAATAATTAAAGCAGTTTTTTCAAAAAAATGGTCTGAAGGTGTTTTGGGTATTATATTTCTTAATACGCTGATGGTATTAACAAGCCGTTGTTGCATATATAGTTTAAGAGTAAAGTAGTATTAAACTTTTAGATAACGGGGCATTTTGCACATTTTTTTTCATTAAATAAATATACTTTTTGCATTTTTCGGCCTGAAGGTGTTCTGCTATATATCAAGTAGATTAACATATAGTTTTATTAGATTTTTTAGACCAAAATTACACAGAGATATAGTTTTAATTAACCCCGTTTTTCAGCTTAGTTTGGGCACCAGCGCCTTAAGTGTTTTCAACCAAATGACTGTACTTATCATATACTGTACTTATAGGTACATACGGAACATATTTTTAATATTGTCGACTTCATCGACCTAGTTCTCGAGACAGATCTTGTTTTATCCTATAATAATTTTCCTCAATGGGTACGAGTCGGGACTCTTGCACGAAGGGTTTCGTACCATTATTATCTTACCTTATCTTATATATGAAAATGTCTTTTAAACTTATATAAAAAATGAATCCTTATTTCCCTTGGTCGCGGCATCACGCGTGAACAGCTGGACCGATTTCACTAATTATTTTATTGTTGTGTTTGTTGTTGCCAGGAGAAGGTTCTTATCAAAGAAAAAAATGGAAAAAAACGTTTTATTGTGATAAACTGCAGTCACGCGGCTGAAACCGCTGACAACAGCTATTTATAAAGACGGCAAAATGATCACGTTTGTCGTATGGAAGCCCCTTTAAATATGTATTTAATTCTATTTTTAGGATTTGTTGTTATAGCGGCATCATGTGTGAAAATTTCAACGGTCTAACTATCACGGTTCATGAGATACAGCTTGGTGACAGACGGACAGGAAGATAGACGGACGGACGGACAAACAACGGAGTACGGAACCCCAAAAACAATCGAACTGAGAACCTCCTCCTTTTTTGAAGTCGGTTATAAATGAAGTCGCTTCCGCTGTCAGTTATCTATTCAACGGATTTTAATGCAGTTTTCATCCATAAATAGAGTGATTATTGTTTTTTTTTCTTGCAAAGTGGCTAACGACGATATATTATTATTTGCTTTTTTTTTTATTTGCTTTATTATTTGCTTCTTTTCTATTTACGATATTCTATCCAAACACCATAATGACGTAGACATTTTCACCCGAAACATACCGTACACTTTTAGAAAGGACGTCCTGGCAATCCTCTCTTCTGAGTGGATGTCAGGTTTACATAGCTAATGCTTACAAATTGTTCATGTTGTGTATGCATATTTAGGGATGTTTTCTAGCTTAAAACTTTACTGTTCCTATGAGAATATACTAGAAATGTCCGGTTCTGTGTACCAAATAAATAAATAAATAATAAAGATATATCTTTATTAATCGTCACCAGATTTTTTATAAATAAAAAATCAATTTATTGCCACTATAACACAGACATCATAATTATTATGTTTCAGTTACTTACTTAGCTTATTAATTATAGGGCAATATCCAGCATGTGCTGCATGCTGCATTCACATAACAATAATTTTTCACCTCACAAGCTCGGAAAGAGTCTGTTTGTCATTCGAAATCTGAGTGCAAAAGCGCATTTTGCGCGCTAGCTTGGAAAGTATTTTTAAACTTTGAAACTTTCTATTCCATAATTTTCCACACCGCCAGTCCAATTAAAATGCAACAATACTTATTTCATGTCAGAGTGCCAACCTCTTTTTGGAATAATCGCACTGGCCAGCATGACTATTGCATGAAAAAACAAACAAACCTATTTTATGTTTTTCTTGCATCTAGCAATTTCCTCGCTGTAGTGAGGTGAAAAGTTGCGTGTTTCACTCGGCTGCAAAGTTATTCTGAGTCTCGTACCTTTGAAACCCTCGCTATGCTCAGGATTCAATACGAGTACTCGCGCCAAAATACAACTTTGCAGCCTTGCATAACAAATACCTATTATTTGAGCGCAACGCTCTTTTTCAAACTATCCTATGCTCGGACAGATTTATCGTTGATGATGATGAGGATATAATAGATGTGTTTGACAACAACAACCTTGCTAATTCCGGTTAGGACAGCGAAGGTCATGGAAAAAACTGGATTGGTTGCTCAGATAATAAAAACAGCGTAACTACTTATATAGCCAGAAATAAATTAAACGCAATGGCCAAAACAGAAGTAAATTTTATCTTATAAATCTTACCTTCTCACTGCGCTAGACTCTCTTAATGATAAAGCTGAAAGTTTAAATTGAAGCTACTTACCTATAACCATTTTCTGTATAATTAAGACAATAAAAACACAAAAAGATGTACCTACATGTCTAATTAATCAAGTTTAATTAATTAAATCTACATGAAACATACAGCTTAACTACCTTAATTGCCAGAAATCAACACAATGGCCAAAACAGAAGTAAATTTTATCTTATAAATCTTACCTTCTCACTGCGCTAGACTCTCTTAATGATAAAGCTGAAAGTTTAAATTGAAGCTACTTACCTATAACCATTTTCTGTATAATTAAGACAATAAAAACACAAAAAGATGTACCTACATGTCTAATTAATCAAGTTTAATTAATTAAATCTACATGAAACATACAGCTTAACTACCTTAATTGCCAGAAATCAACACAATGGCCAAAACAGAAGTAAATTTTATCTTATAAATCTTACCTTCTCACTGCGCTAGACTCTCTTAATGATAAAGCTGAAAGTTTAAATTGAAGCTACTTACCTATAACCATTTTCTGTATAATTAAGACAATAAAAACACAAAAAGATGTACCTACATGTCTAATTAATCAAGTTTAATTAATTAAATCTACATGAAACATACAGCTTAACTACCTTAATTGCCAGAAATCAACACAATGGCCAAAACAGAAGTAAATTTTATCTTATAAATCTTACCTTCTCACTGCGCTAGACTCTCTTAATGATAAAGCTGAAAGTTTAAATTGAAGCTACTTACCTATAACCATTTTCTGTATAATTAAGACAATAAAAACACAAAAAGATGTACCTACATGTCTAATTAATCAAGTTTAATTAATTAAATCTACATGAAACATACAGCTTAACTACCTTAATTGCCAGAAATCAACACAATGGCCAAAACAGAAGTAAATTTTATCTTATAAATCTTACCTTCTCACTGCGCTAGACTCTCTTAATGATAAAGCTGAAAGTTTAAATTGAAGCTACTTACCTATAACCATTTTCTGTATAATTAAGACAATAAAAACACAAAAAGATGTACCTACATGTCTAATTAATCAAGTTTAATTAATTAAATCTACATGAAACATACAGCTTAACTACCTTAATTGCCAGAAATCAACACAATGGCCAAAACAGAAGTAAATTTTATCTTATAAATCTTACCTTCTCACTGCGCTAGACTCTCTTAATGATAAAGCTGAAAGTTTAAATTGAAGCTACTTACCTATAACCATTTTCTGTATAATTAAGACAATAAAAACACAAAAAGATGTACCTACATGTCTAATTAATCAAGTTTAATTAATTAAATCTACATGAAACATACAGCTTAACTACCTTAATTGCCAGAAATCAACACAATGGCCAAAAACATAAGTAAATTTAATGTTACCTACTGCGCTAGCTAGACTCTCTTATAGATAATACTGAAAATTTAAATTGAAGTTACTACTTACCTACAACCATTTATCTGTATAATTATGACATTACAAAAACACAAAAAAGAAGTATGTATAATTAATTTTAATTAATTAAATCTACATGATACAGTGCAACCTTAATATAACGTACCTCAATATAACGACTTCCTCGATTTAACAAATTCTTCGTAATCCCCTTGAATTGTCCATAAGAGTCAATATAAATTATACCTTTACATTGCGAACATTCCTTGCGTACAACATCTTTATAACGAATTTTCAACTATCAAGAAAAAGTATTCATACCTCTAATTAACGAATTTTGCCAACCCAAAACCTTTATATAAAGTTTCCACCGATAATATAACTCTTAATCTTATAATGTGATTCATGTCTCGACATGTTTCGACACGCTTTTGTTTGTACAGTAATCATTGTTGTTTTGATGGAAAGTAATGTAAACACCTCTGCTCGTCACTATTGTTAAAGATTTAAGTTAAAATGGCTCAGAAACGTAAAAGGTGTTCCTTATCGGTCGCAGAAAAGCGAAACATCATTAATTATGTTGACCAAAATCCCATGACGAAAAAATTAGACATAGCTAATAAGTTCGGGATTCCCGCAAGTACATTGGCTACAATTTTAAAATTTAAAGATAAGTTTTCAGAAGAAAGTGGTTTGAATGTAAACAGTAAAAGATTAAAATCTATTATCTAAATTTATTATCTACCTAATTGTTTTTAAATACATAGCAAATACATCTATGTAGTAATTTGATAAAAATGTGTTATCATTTATTAGTAGAAGTTGTTCGCTATAACAAGATAAGTACGTAATATTGAGGTGAATAAAACTATTCTTTTACCTCTTTATAACGAATTTTAGACCAATCTAACCTCAACATAACAAACCTCAGTTCAACGAATTACTTGATATTACGAATATTTTATTGTTCCCCTCCGATTTGTTATATCGAGGTTGCACTGTACATAGCGAAAGCACACAACCCTTAGGAGAAAAAGTGCATCAAGTGTTTAATAAAAAAAAACATTTTTTTTATAGTTCCTAGGTGCGCCCCGTGTTTTCCGTGTGGACTACACTTTAACGCGATAAATAAAAATCTGGTAAGAGCCACCCTTATCACCTAGGGGTATAAAAAATAGCCTACGACCTATGCCCAGACCAACCAAGCAAACATACACAAAAAAAATTCTTAAAAATCGGTCAAGCCGTTTCGGAGAAGTTCTATGACAAACACATTGACACGAGATTTTTGGTTACACTACTAGAAGATGATCGATTTCATATAATCTCGATATATATAAACAACAAAGACTTATTAAATACCATCAACATATCAAGAAATATAATACCGAGAGAGCCTTTAGGCTTTGCTTAAAACACCTACAACCATAGATTAGTCTTAGCAATTTTTGTAACGTTTATGTTAATCCCAGTGCGGCGTGAATTACGAACACACACGACGGAGTTGTATTACTATGTCTATATTAACATAGAACATTTATTTGGTAATACAAGGTTTAAATAGGTAGGTACTACTAGGTACCTAGATTTTGACATATTATCACTTAAAAAAATTGCAGGCGTTTAAAATAAATATAATAAAACATTTAGGCCCATTTGCAACACCGATTTAAATCTCAATTTAACGAAATTCCCTTGTCAAATCATGTGGAATATTTAGACAAGTTTTTTAAACAAGTTTTAACAACGTGTTGTGCAAGATATAAAAAACTTGACATGTATCACTCGGGTACTGCATTAATGAGGTCAGCTACACCACTCTTTGTATGACCGAGGTTGACCATTACTTTAAGTTTTCACTATTTAATTTGAATTAGTAATCAACAGACTCTTCTGCCACAGTTTATCGATCAAATCTTCATCTTTAGCTTCTTTCGATTCTTCTGTTATCTGACATTCGCTGAAATACCTTCCCGATATATGTTCTACTTCTTCAGCAACGGCTAGATGTATCACGGTCTGAGCTCCTTCTTCTGCTGATTTATATATGGCTCCGATAAACGGTAACGCAATGCTTCTCATGACAGGTCCAAGTTTGTTGAATATATTAGTCCTTACAAGTCCTGGATGCAAGACGTTGACCGTTACTCCATCAGGGAGTTCTTTGGCCAAAGCTTTTGCCCACAGAACGTTGTGCAACTTGCTGTTAGCGTAAATTATGTACCACGGCGTCTCAATCTGACCCCTCAGATCTTCCATGTCCAATTTTGCGTAGAAGTGTGCCTTTGAAGATACAATGACGATACGACTGGGCTTGGAAGCGATCACTTTGTTTAACAACAGATTGGTCAGCAGGAACGGTCCGAAGTAATTGATTTGAGTGACGACATCGATTCCGTCTTCAGTCAGGCGATGCTTCAGTCCTGCCGTCCCAGCATTGTTGACTAAGATGTCTAAACTATCATAGGACTTGTTGAATTCTTCAGCAAATGTTCTTACGCTGCTGAACTTGGCGAGGTCTAAGAATTTGTACTCGACATTTTGGTTTCCAGTCGTGGCGATGATGTCTTTAACGGCTTCGGCTGATTTCTTTACGTCTCTCGAAGCTATGATCACCTTCGCTCCTCTTTTTGCGAAGTCCCTCGCGGCCTCCAGTCCGATGCCGGAATTTCCACCGCTTACCAATACCACTTTTCCATCTAACCTTGCTTTGCTTTTGCACATCCGCTTCGTGATTAAGTTGTACACTTTCAAACTTACTATTGCCACAGTTAATAGTAGAAGTAATGAAAAGGTGAGCGTGAGGAAAACATTGAGGATAATTATTGTTAGGGACATGTTTACTGTGTTGGCGTCCAAGCGTCAGTAAGTGGAATAAAATGTTTACAACTTATTTTAAACAATGTGCCACAACTGTTGTGATTAGACATAACATTTGTAAGTACAGTACCTACACATTATGCGCGCGCGCATACAATGTACTTAACTTGACTGTATTTAAATAAATTTATATCCACAGACGTGACAGTTTACAGTTATTAAACGAGTATATATAATATAATATTATATAAAATCAGTGGGTACACCAGTTTTGTTTCTTTGTTAATTTTGTATTGTTCAGCTTTATTCAGATTTTTAGCCAGGTTTTTTTTAACTAATCTGTGGCAAAAACATATTTATTAAATTAAGTTTTCTTTTATGAGTCACTCAAGGTAATCGTAATTTGTTTTGAGTGTTTTTCGTCTAGAAGCATATAAAATTTCTGCGCAAAGATAAGATAATAAGTAATTCAATGTATTTCATTAACAGAAATTAAACATTACACCACTGACGTACCAGGAGATGAACGTCGGGTCCTTCGCTCAAAAGTGTACAAACCAAAAGAGGTATAAAACGCGAAAAGACAGGGCAATCACATACCAGCCTCCACTTGGTTATGTGTGTGTGACATGATCAGTCGAAGTTGCACCAGCTGATAAATTGTTGCAAGCTAAATTATGCTTTATGTATGTTTTGTTTACCTATTAATGTTATACATGAAACCTCGTTTAAAATATCTAGGTTAACTCTGTACATAATTATTTACATACTCAGCCACTTTACTCGTCACGTCTGTATTAGACCCGACGTCCATTCGTGCGTTGTATGTTTTGTTTTGACCGTTTTGCGTAAGTAGGTATTTAAAATTCTGCGTGTGGACACTTTTTAACTTATTTTAAGTAGGTAAATTACCTTGAACTTTAAAGTATGTAAAAAAAAGCGTGATTTTTAAGTTTTTTGGTATATCTTACAGAGTAGCGTTTGACTACAATTCACCAGATGTTAAGTGACGATGTGATCGATGGTGGCCCCACGCTACACCTGGACTGGGAACTGGCTCTCAAGTGAGGCTGCCGGAACACACCGATAGGTGCTTGGCGACAGATTCTTAACTTGAGAATGGTAGCTAGTCAGGCGAGCACTAGAAAATGTCCTACCATCACCAAGCTAGGGTGATGTTTTCCTTTAGCGAAAGCGCAAGCTATTTGTAGGATTTGGACCCATGGGTCCAAACCAACCTACTACGGGTCGAAAGCCGACGATGCCACCATCATCGATTACAAAACGCTTCATTAACTATAATGTTCAAAGATTTGATCCATAGAATTAAAATTTTAAAAACCCCCGACATCTTGTCCGATTTTCATCAAACATAATTAAAAACACTCGCCCGTAACTCACCTTACATACAAAAAAACACAAAATTGAAATCGCTTCATCCGTTCGTCGCGAGCTACGGTGCCACAGACAGACAAACACGTCAAACTTATAACACCCCTCTTTTTGCATCGGGGGTTAAAAATGCACAGTTTCAGTGGAACACCCTCAGCTGTTAGCGCTAAAAGCTAGTATTGTAAGTTTTAACTTGGAATAACTTACCAGCATGGCAGTGTATGGCCACTCTTCCTTCTTGCAGCGCGAATGACAGCACCTTGGCCATGTCCAGGAGCCCGCTGAGACTGGCCTCTCCGTAATCCGGCCACGCGAAGTTGTAGTAGTAAACTGAAAATACAACACTACTACGGTAGCAGATAAGAGAAATGGACGGATCACAGCACAGCGCTATGCTCGAAACGCTTGGACCGTGGGGACCGGGAGCGAAAGAAGAAAGAAAGAAACCGGAAGGTAAATGATTAAAAAACAAAAAATAGTAAATAAATGTCTATAGAAAAATATTACATTCCGCGCCGTCGGAATTATTTATTTACTAGCTGTTCCCCGAGGTTTCACCCGCGTGGGCTACAGTTTATCATGTTAAAAAGTAGCCTGTGTCTTTTCTCAGGCTGTAGACAATGTACCAAATTTCATTTAAATCGGTTCAGCAGTTTAGGACGAAGTAGTTTAGACGAGTCACGAAGGATTTGCGCTCACTCCAGGTGGAGGACTGGCAGGAGGTGGCGCAGGACAGACTGGAGTGGCGTCTTTTGTTATCGGAGGCCAAGACTCACTTTGGGTCGTTGGGCCATCTCAGTTAGTTAAAAGTCAAAAGTCAATTTTTACATTGTGATCACATTAAAACGTGAAACTTAAAACTAGCTACGCCTGTTCCAACCTCCTTACGCCGGAAAAGAACAGGCAAGAAACGCCCGGCAGGTAATTTTTTTGGCGCGATCACATTGACAATTTTATTCTTATTACTAATTGATTGAATTGGAGCAAGTTCACTAAAATCCCAAGCTTTTTTTGTCATCTAATGGTCCGATATTTTTTAATTAGCTTTACTAATAAAATTTATCTTGTTTGGTTGTACACATTGGGATATGGGAATGTTAGTTAGTAGTTTAGGCGTGAGAGCTTAACAGACAGTCCGACAGAAAGAGTTACTTTCGCATTTATAATATGGGACTTAACGAAATTTTCCTGTACTTACTGATTTATTTACTTTGACCCTGCAATGTACCTTATTCACCTGTGACGCTATGACACTGCTACTCTCACCTGTCTGCTAATTGGTCACCTACTAATTATCATCTACTTACTATATACAGTTCACCATAATGATGTTGGGGCCATACACTTGACCTACCTGGTGAGTGGGGGTCCGCAGAGGGCGTGTGCTCCTGGGGGTCTGAATAGGACACATTAGGGATATACAGACCCTATAAAAATCAGCAACTCCTTCAAATATCAATGTGTACGTTTTTTCAACAAAATTCTATGTGAAATCCATAACTTTTCGACTTTTCCATACTAAACGAAATCTTAATATTATCGTGCGCCCGAAACTAATAATCGATCCTGATCCGTTATCCGCGCTTTTGGATCGATATGTCATGTCATAATATATCATTTTAGTAATAGGACTTGAATTTGGGGCTTGACGTATTATTACTAAAATGACATATTATGCATATCGATCCAAATCTGCGGATAACGGATCAGGATCGATTATTCATTTCGGGCGTTAGATGACAAAAGAGTTTCGAATTGTAGTGAACTTTCTCCAATCAAATGTTGTCCTTTATAGCGATGATGGCTCAGTGGTAGTGACGTCGACTTGCGATCCGTAGGGCGTGGATTCCATTCCTACAATGAGCTAGAGCTTTAGGTGAAGAAAAAACATCGTGATGAAACCATAGCTTGGTGGTAGGGCATTTACTAGCGTTCACCTGGCTCTAGCTACTTCAAGATAAGAATCTATCGCCAAGCAAGCACTTGAGAGCTAGTCCCAATCCAGGTGTAGCGTGACGCCACGTTTGACAACATCGTCACTTAAGGCGCAGGTTTCCAAAAATGGGGTTATTTAAAGCTATCTTTCTGTGTAATTCTGGTCTAAAAAAAATCTAATAAAAATATATGTTAATCTACTTGATATATAGCAGGACACCTTCAGGCCGAAAAATGCAAAAAATGTATTTATATATTGAAAACAAATGTGCAAAGTCCCCATTTCCTAAAAGTTTAATACTACTTTACTCCTAAACTATATATGTAACAAAGACTTGTTAATACCATCAGCTTATAAAAAAATATAATACCCAGGACACCTTAAGGCCATTTTTTGAAAATACTGCTTTAATTATTTTTTGCGAATTTTTTACGTATTTCATACTCGCAAATCGGCACGTACACCCCTCATTCGCCCATAAAGTCAGTGCGGGACGAGCCGCCGTGCTGAACGGACCTGTGCCACTTTTCTCCGCATATTTTTGTAGCTGAAAGTCGTACGCTGAACTACCTATAGGCTATGAGTGGTAGGTGCATAGTGCCGCGGCGAGTTAATTGCCTACTCTTGCGGTGATGCAAAGGGTTGTCACTTTTATTTTTAGTTAAATACTAGCTGACCCGGCGAACTTCTTTCCGCATAAGAGGCAATAAATGAGCAGATTTAGGATTTTAAAATTAATTAACATTAGTAATAAATAAACTCGCATAAAACAAAAACATCTTCAATTCACAACTTCAATATCAACCATAGACAACATTACGTTTAGCTGTCAGTTGTGTTTTGTTACACCATGTCAGTTGCATTTTGGTATACCATTTACAACAAATGAATGATTAATTTTATTATTTATGAGTATCATATTTTATCTTATTCCGGACGAAGACAAATGCAAAAAATCAAAGATTATAAAAATCGGTCCAGCCGTTATCGACTTATACCTAAGTGTTGTAACTAACATGCCTTTTTTATAGATTATATTATCTGTGTATTATGACAGCGCAAGGTGTTTAATCATGTAATTTATTAAAATGTTTTACCAATTCATAAATGGGTTGCATATTAAAGACATTTTAATAATTATAAATTAATAAATACGATTTATTATAAACTATACAAATGAAATAGTCAGTGATAGCAGCAAATCCGAGCGAGCGAGCAGTGTAGTACATAAATGCGCGCGATCAAACGCGTGGCACAGCCCTACTGAGTCCCAGGCCGGTCCCTGCGTACACGGCGCTCGCTACTCACTCACGCGCACATTCAAATGGCGCGGCAGTGACTACTAGCCGTGCCCCGCGGCTTCGCCCGCGTGGGAATTGATGTGTTGTACAAACTTTAGAACGCCATTGCACAACCTCTAGGGGTTTTCTTAAATATAAAAAATACGTATTTAATTATTTACTTTATAGTTTATTTGTACCTACTTTTAAGAAAATCCACATAAGGAATAAAAAAAAGCCATACAAACTTTAAAACTCTATGGCACACCCCGTAGAAGTAATACATATCAAAAAATAAAAAATGCGTTTTCAATGATTTACCTTAAGGTTTATTTGTACCTATTTTTGAGTCAATCGAACCAAGGAATGACATTTTTCATACAAACTTATCTACCTTATATAACCCCTTTCAGAGTTGACTTTTCAAAATTAGATTAGCTTATGTGTTAGTCCAATACCTAAACTGTCTACATTCTAAATTTCATCAGTCAAATTCGGTTCAGTAGTTACGTGGTAACAAACATTCACACACACACAAACTTTCGCATTTATAATATTATAGTAGGATGTTGCTACTGTGTATATATGTAGATACGGCGGGCTCGATTAGTAGAGGTACCGCGCCGCGCCGCATGGCGAGAGCGTCGCGTCGGGCGCGTTGGCCGCAGATCGCGTAATTTTGGTGAGGGGATGCGCGGAGTGCGCGGAGCAGTTTCACTTGATCAAGCAAGGTCAACGACGTTATGCAGGCTCTTAACATCAGGTGACATGTGGTTAAACGCTACCCTGAAAGTAGTAAAAAAATTTTTAGTCACAGTTATCATTTGTGAAACTTTGGATGATGCAAGTCACAAAGGCCTTGTACTTACTGTCATTGTACTTATGTACTGTATGTACTTACTGTCATTTGCCATGAAGATAATGGGGTCATACGTGAATCCAGATTTCGTGAGTGGAGGTCCACAGCTGGCGTGCTCCCCCGGGGTCTGCAGGTTTATAACCGAGCGGATACCCCAGCTGAAAAAAGAAAACAATTTTAATATTCATAAAATATTCATTATTCGTATTTAAATATAACAAAAATATATACTACATAAAAATAAAAATAAACTAAAAGAAAAACCTAAACTAAAAACTACAAAGGAGTCCCTTTAGGCAAGGTACCGAAGATACTGGCAGCTTTGGATGGCTAGACTAATTCTTTTTCCGAGGTAGCTGCCAGCTCTTCGGTCTCCTGTGATGTCGACTAACAATTTTAATAGATATAAGGTATGTACTTGGTATCGTAGATCAAAGTTGAATGCCTGCTTTATTAAAACCGACAGTTCTAACGTTTTAATATTCATGATCTTAGCTTTTCACCTTGACTTAAAATTTTGTTACCTACTTACACTTTTGTTGTGTCATTTTAGTGTTTGTTCTTAATGTTGGTGAAATGCCCAAAAACAGTGCAATTTTTTCATGGACGATTTAGCGAACTTTTTTTCCCGTTGGGTGGCGTTGGATCAACTGTACCTTGGTTATTTTTTACACTTAGAGTTGTCAATCGAAAAAAATGCATAGGTAAAAATGCGTGTAGCGAAAAGAACGAGTAGAAATTAAATCGCGTGAGAAAATTATCTATCAGTCGCAGTATCGTATGGAAAATAAAACTAATGGGGAAAAACGCGAATGGGACTAAAAATATCGGGGAAAATAATTTTGGGTAATTCACCTATACAGTCGATGATCGATCCAAAACGGCGGATAACGGATCAGGATCGATTATTATTAATTTTGGGCTTAAGTAGATGAAATTGCGGTGCACAGATAGGTAGGTAATTAATGTAATTAAGCTTACCTATGGAACTGCTGAATGATATTCCTAGCTGCGATGTTGGCGGTACTCGGGCGCGCCATCGCCAAGATGTCCTCTGTCACCCTGTACAAAAAAAGATAGGCTTTGTACCTATGCTAAATCCGACATGATTATAACCTAGCTGCGGCCCGCAGTTTCACCTGCGTCTTCCCTATATCCCGCAAAAGCTTTTTTGGGGATAAAAGTAGCCTATGTGTTAATCCAGGGTATAAGCTATCTCCATTCCAAAATTCATTTAGTTCCGTTCTGTAGTTTTTGCGTGAAAGAGTAACAAACATCCACCCATTCATCCATCCGTGGTTGATCGCTGTAATATTATTATGAAGCTATAATGCTAAAATGAAACTACTCAGTTACTAAGAAACAACTGACTTTATTTTGTCTACCCACCACCTATTTTATTATAAGAACCTACCCACATTTAAGCTACATACAACATCTCCCTTCTTCTAATAACCTAATAAGTTGCAAACTAAGTATAAACTATAACATAAACAATAACATAATCAATCACATAAACATGTCTTAGAAGATAAAGATTACATTCATGTAATATTATAAGTAGTGACAGTACCTATAGGAAACTTATTTTATTTACGCTATTTTGATACAAATCTTTTCGGGGGTTTAACGACCCGTCCACTACGAGTAACGGTAGGTGCTAGCGTGGTTGACACTGAGGATGCCGGCTGAGAGACTGGTACCGACTCGCCTGCCAACGGGGTGTCATTTGACTCAACGGTTCTTGGAAAACAGTCATAGCGGCCCTTGTTGTCATGGCTAGACACATTAGATTTTAAAATATGAGCTCTATTACGACGATAGGTACCACCGTTGTCCACTTTCACCCAGTAGGAGCGATCACCATCGGCTTCTTTTACAACTTGAGCTTTATTCCACACTTTACCATCCTTAACGCGGACCTGCTCACCTGGGAACAGAGGAGCTGAAGGCTTTGTGCCTCTGTCGTAGTATCGCTTCATTTTATCTACATTACTCTGTCTTATGCCGCGGACTTGTGTAGGTGCTATAGCTTTAGGTATTAGCACTTGCGGAGCCACTGGCAGCCTAGTGTTAAGCGACCTACCCATTAATAATTGTGCTGGGGAATACTTGTTAAGGTAATTTATCGTGTATGTAAGCAAACCTTTGCGCCATGTAGTTCCGTCATCTGAAACTAGATGGCGCTAGTAAACGAGCCGAAGTTTTCTGAATCGCGCAAACGATATTTACCGTGAATCGGTTAACTTCGGGTACCGATCGGGTTTAGGTTAAGACAATTCGTTGGAACCTTGTCCAACTAATAAATTAGTAGTAAACATTTACGCTAGTTTAATTTGGGACATCCTTGGGGATTTTGGGCAAGTAGCATTACTTTGTTCATGGTCCTTCGAGGTCGGATCTGTCAACCGAGAGTGGTTGACAAAAACCAGGAGTGTCCGGGAGGAGACCTGCATAGAATTTGCAGTGCTACGACGACGAGTAGACTGGTGGTAGGTCTGTAGTGCTTGCGGACGGTGGATCGCCGTTGCAAACGCAGGCAAGGGAGTCACAGCTGACGCTGATCAGTGCGGTATTGTGCCACCGTGCAAGTACCGTGCAAATTAGCAGTTGGCGAAGCTCCGACAGTTTCTTCGGTGAAGACTCTGTCAGGGAAGACGCTACAAGGCTACTGACGGCGCCGGGAGAGACGCTGACTGGTATCAACGACGCCGCCGCCGGGACCCAGCGACGGCGTATCACGCAGTGACGGTGCCGGGAGAATCGGCGATACTGCGTGAAGGCTACCAAGAGTGAAACGGAAACATACTGGAATAAGTGAAGTGCAATCAACTGTGAGTACTTTTAATTATCTATGGTTGGAGATTGAAAAATATAGTGATTTGACAGTGACATAAAGTGACAGTGAGTTTGACACTTGTGAAATTTTACTTTTAAATTGAAAAGTTAAGAATTAATTTTGGACTTTAAATAATTTGGTGAATAATTACATCGACTTGTAATATTATATGTGCATGCGTGTTTAGACTTAGTATAATTTTAAAAAAACGAGAATACGGGGAACCTATGCCCAAATTTGGCCAAAGTTCCAAATTTCAAACACTTAGAGAATTTTAGAGATTTATTATCAACTTAGAATAATTTCGTTTTGTGGCTTGGTAGCATATTTCGTTTTAAAAAGAAATTATTGTTGTAATAATGGAGGCTTTGTTATTTTTCCAAGAGGATATCAATGCGCGTATTGTAAAGGCGTATACAAATGTAAAAAAGGCGTCCAAAGATAGGAAAACCAAAGGATATTTGGAAGGTCGGCTCGAATCACTAGAGCAACTATGGTGTGAATTCATGATAGGCCATAAGAAAATAATGTGTGAAGGTGATCCTAAGCAGTTAAGAAGTTCGGATTATGTAAAGATCGATTATTATGATAAAACTGAAGAAATTTACATTGAATATAAAGGTTATTTAAAGGATAGTCTGTCGGCATTTCAAAGTTCTCAACCAGGTCTATTTAGCCAATCTTCAATATCTGAATGCAAAGCTAGGTCTCAAATCGCACTTCCTAAAATAAATATACCCACCTTTTCTGGGAGTTATTCTGAATGGTCTACATTTCGTGATTTGTTTGTGTCGTTAATTCACCAAAACGATGGCATTGGTAACGTTCAAAAAATGCACTATTTAAAGGGTTACTTGTCAGGGGAAGCCGAACAGGTAATTAGGCACATACCAATCATGGACTCAAACTATGAAAGGTGTTGGAAATTATTGAAGGAACGCTTTGACAATAAAAAATATATCAGCCATCAGGTATTAAAAAGATTTTTCAGTCAAAGAAACTTAAACTCTGAATCTGCAAGTGGTTTGAAAGAATTGATAGACACAACTAATGATTGTTTGGCAACACTTTCGAGCATCGGGATCGACATAACAAATTGGGACATGTTGGTTATTCACATCCTCACACTCAAACTAGATGCTGAAACCAAAAGGCAATGGGAGTTCACTGTTAGCACTAACAATGGTTCAGATGAGTTACCTACTTATAGTCAGTTTCAAGAATTTATAACTAATCGATACCGAGCTATTGAGTTTCTTGATACTAAGCAGAGTCATTTAGGGAACAAGGGAGTAAATAATAGTAATAAGACTCAAGGGAATAATTCTAATCAGAGTCTTCCGGTAAATAAGGTTAAATCTCTTCATGTTGTGCAAAAGCAATGTATTTTCTGTTCGGAACAACATAGGTTAGTGCAGTGTAAAAAATTTGTGCTGGAATCGGTTGATGCTCGGCGCAAATTTGTCCGCGATCATAATTTATGCTATAATTGCATAGGTGAAAATCACTCTGCCAAGGAGTGTAGGAATACGGTAATGTGCCGTATCTGTAAGCGTAAGCATCATACTTTGTTGCACCCCAAGGGTGAAGCTACTGGAGAAGGTTCTAACGTAATTAATAGTCAACGGGAAGCATCCAACGAGGATTTTGCCACGTCGAAGGATGCAAACAGGAACAACGAGAGTTCCGCGGCTTCAATATCATGTTTTTCGACAGGAACGGTATATAATCAGGGCGTAATACCAACAGCGTTGGTTACGGCTTCGTCGAAAGGGGGTAGGACTCACACGATTCGGGCTTTATTGGATCAAGGATCACAAACATCCTTCATCACTGAAGCAGCGGTCCAATACTTACGGTTGAAAAGGTCACCGGTGAGAGGGCTCATATCAAGGGTAGGTGATGAGCAAGATTTCATATCCAAGGCGGTCGTGGATCTTGAGGTAGGTTCGAAAATCGATCCTAAATTCACCATCACAGTAAAGGCATATGTCTTGAAAACCATTACTGGACTCCTGCCATCAACAAACATAAATGAAATGGAATGGACGGACTTTGTGGAACTGCCACTAGCGGATCCGGAGTTCCACACCCCAAATCGAATAGATTTATTATTAGGAGCAGGATTTTACAGCAAAATTCTGCAATCGGGTGTTAAGAAAAATAGGTCTGGTACACTGGCTGCACAGTCCACTGCATTGGGTTGGGTTGTATCCGGTGAAATAACAAATACAACCACGCCGCAATCTGAAAACATAAATGTACTTCATTGTAAATGTGAAGACATAGATTTCCTTAAAAGATTTTGGGAAATAGAAACAGATGAAGTTAAGGAAAGAATCTTGTCTGAAGAAGAAAAGAGATGCGAGGAATATTTTTCTTCCACAACTAAAAGGGATTTGGAAGGTCGTTATGAGGTACGACTACCGCTGAATTCTGAGAACCCAGAAGTAGCAGGCTCTCGAGAGATAGCTGAAGGAAGACTAAAGGCTTTAGAAAAAAGACTAAACAAGGATGAAACATTGAAAACAGAATATCAGAAGGTAATAAATGAATACATGGCATTGGGTCATATGGAGCTAATTCCGGTCAAGGAATTAAAAAATAAAGGGGCTGTATACTTACCTCACCACGCAGTAATCCGAGAAGACAAGACTACTTCCAAAGTCAGAGTCGTGTTTGACGCCTCCTGCAAAGGACAAAACAAAAAATCATTAAATGATTACCTTATAGTAGGACCTACTTTGCAGGCTGAGCTGAGGCACATCGTCATGCGCTGGAGATCAACACCTATCTGTTTGTCAGCTGACATTGTAAAGATGTACAGGCAAGTGGTAGTTGACAAACAGGATACTGATCTGCAGCGGATTCTTTGGAGAGAGGATACTGCATCTGAAATCAAAGATTACAGGTTACTACGCGTGACTTTCGGGACTGCTAGCGCGCCATACCTTGCTGTCAAGGCCTTACAGCAGGTTGCTCTTGACTACGAGGCAGAGTATCCAACGGCTTCTGAAAAAGTAATTACAGATTTTTATATGGACGCTCACAAGCAGACACTACATGGCGGACCTCAGCTGATGTTGACTTATCTTCGCTCTAAGTATTGGATTTTGGGTGGTACTCAATTGGTCAAGGCCCATTACCGCAAATGTGTGACATGCGTAAAAATCAACGCAGTCACTAAAACTCAGCTCATGGGACAGGCACCTGCAGCAAGGGTCACCCCCACTCGTGCGTTCGAATGTAGTGGTGTGGATTATGCAGGCCCAATTCAAATAAGGACAACTAAGGGGCGAGGACATAAATCTTATAAGGGCTACATCTGCTTATTCGTCTGCATGGCCACAAAGGCCATACACTTGGAGGTCGTAAGCGATCTCACTTCTGATGGGTTTTTACAGGCGTATAAGAGGTTTGTAGCTAGACGTGGTCGCTGCTCGCACCTCTGGAGCGACAATGGAACAAATTTCGTCGGAGCCTCTACCGAATTGAGTAGACAATTTAAAGCGGAACAAAAGGGAATTCAAAGGGAAATAGCCGAATCATTGGCCACAAGTCAGTGTAAATGGCATTTCATACCTCCCCATTCGCCTAATTTTGGTGGGCTATGGGAATCCGGAGTGAAAGCCGTTAAATTTCACCTCAAACGTGTGGTGGGAGATTCAACACTCACATACGAAGAAATGGCTACGGTTTTGGCCCAAATAGAGAGTTGTTTGAACTCCAGGCCTCAGTCGGTGTTAAATGATGACCCCAACAACATCTGTGTGCTCACTCCAGGACATTTTTTAATCGGCGAAGCATTAATCAACGCACCTGATCATAACTATGAATCATCTAATGTAAGCTCCTTACGACGTTGGCAATATACTCAAAGAATGCTCCAAGATTTTTGGAATAGGTGGTCCCGCGATTATTTAAGCAAATTTTACAACAGGTATCGATGGTCGTCGGTGATCCCTCAGCCAAACATTGGTGACGTGGTGGTCGTAAAGGAAGATGGTTTGCCACCATCTCGATGGCTTTACGGCAGAGTGATTGAAACGCACCCGGGTGCGGATGGAGTTGCACGAGTCGTCACTCTTAAAGTAAAAAATGGTACTATAAAAAGGCCATGCTCAAAAATATGTTTATTACCAGTAGCACAATAATCGATCTATATATATAGGAATATTTTGTAAGCTAATTATAACATTGTAAGTATCTAAAATGCAACTTTGCTATAGTTCTAATGGTACTCCATATTGTGTTATTAGTGTAATTCTAATGTAAAATCAAAGATGTCATGTCATTGTATGTGGTCATGTACGTAAGTCCAAAGGTTCACTTTGGTCTTGGTGGGCGGAATATGTTAAGGTAATTTATCGTGTATGTAAGCAAACCTTTGCGCCATGTAGTTCCGTCATCTGAAACTAGATGGCGCTAGTAAACGAGCCGAAGTTTTCTGAATCGCGCAAACGATATTTACCGTGAATCGGTTAACTTCGGGTACCGATCGGGTTTAGGTTAAGACAATTCGTTGGAACCTTGTCCAACTAATAAATTAGTAGTAAACATTTACGCTAGTTTAATTTGGGACATCCTTGGGGATTTTGGGCAAGTAGCATTACTTTGTTCAATACTCTTCACCAGTAACGGGTGCATTTCTAAAGTTAAGCAATGCTAGTTGCCACTCCGTCTTATCTTCAGTAGCTTTTTTAAATAAACGTTTAACTGTTTGAACGTTTCGTTCAGCTAGTCCGTTTGAACGCGGATAGAGTGGAGAACTGGTAACGTGTTCAAATTCCCATTTATTCGCGAATGATGCAAACTCATTCGATTTAAATTGTTGGGCGTTATCCGTGATTAATTTTCTCGGTATTCCAAAACGCGAAAACATACCTTTCATTTTACCAATAACTGTATCACTTTTCAAGTTAGGTAAATAAACAACCTCCACAAATTTGGAATAATAATCTACCACCAGTAGGTAGTACAATTTATCTAGCTCAAATATATCCGCGGCGAGAGCCTCCCACGGCAGCTGAGGAATAGGGTGGGGCGCGAGGGGGTCCCGCGGCGGCGCGGCGCGATGCCGCTGGCAGGTCTCGCAGCGCTGCACGCACTCTTCGATCTCCGCGCCCATGCCGGGCCACCAGACGGCATCGCGAGCGCGTTTTTTACATTTTTCGATTCCGAGGTGCCCTTCATGTATGCGGTTTAACATTTCTTTACGCAAACTACTTGGAATGACTACCCGACTATTGTGAAACAAAACGCCATTGACATCGTGTAACTCATGCCTGAAAGTCCAATAAGGTCGAGCTAACGAAGAAACTTGATTTTTATCATTTGGCCATCCCTGATAATAATAATTAGCCACTGATGACAAAACCGTATCCTTCTGTGTCTCCGCTTTTATTTGCTCTAATTTTTCGCTCGTTGCGTCCACACTAGCATACATCGCATTAACATGTACGGTGACGTCACCGTCGCATATATCCGCGCCCGAACCTTTTTCTACCGCCGCTCGCGATAACGTATCCGCGATTTGCAAAAATCGACCTGGCTTATAGCCTACGTTTAGCCGGTACGCCTGTAGCTTTAATAACATACGCTGTAGCCTTGGCGGTGTTTCATTGAGGGCTTTTCGAAATATCGTCTCAAGTGGTTTATGATCACTCTCCACTATTATTTCGCTGTGACCGTATATATACTGATGGAACCTAGTACATCCAAAATAAATAGCGAGCATTTCCTTTTCTATTTGCGCCCACCGCGTCTCGGTAGGAGTGAGCGTGCGCGCGGCGTACGCGACGGGGCGGCCCCCCTGCAGCAGGCACGCGCCCAGCCCGCGCGAGCTCGCGTCCACCGACAGCGTCACGGGCTCGTGCGGCGAGTAATAACGCAGTACCGGCGCTGCACTTATCGATTTTTTTAATTGCTCGAACGCCTCATCATGCACTCGTGACCATTCAAACTCAATGTCCTTCCTTAATAACGTCCGCAATGGAGCTGCTATCGTTGAATAACTCGGTATGAATCTTGATAGATAATTTGTCATACCTAAAAAACGTTCTAGTTTTTTTCTATCGTTTGGTTTCTCAATACTGTTGATTGCGCGTACGCGACTCGACGTGGGACTGATACCTGAACTATTTAACTTATGCCCTAAAAAATCAACCTCTGGGGCGCTAAATACACATTTTTTTTTGTTAAACTTCACACCGTATTCTACCGCTCTTTTCATTACTTCCCTGAGACGCTTGTCATGCTCTATCTTATCACGACCCCAAACTAAAATATCGTCGGCGAATATTTCAACCCCTGGCATGGAAAAGATTTTAAACATCTCATGTTGGAAAATTTCTGGGGCACAGTTAATTCCAAACGGCATACGAAGCCACCGGAACCTTCCAAAAGGAGTTGAGAAAGTACACAACCTAGAACTTTCTTCATCAATCCTCAGCATCCAAAACCCATTTTTGGCGTCTAACTTTGTAAATACCTTTGCTCCTATTAAATTACTTGTGATCTCTTCTAGCGTTGGAAGCTGAAAGTGACAACGGCGCACCGCTTTGTTCAAGTGATGTGGATCTAAACAAATTCGCAGCTTGTCGGCTCGCTCCACTATCACAATATTAGATACCCATTCGGTAGGCGAGTCTTCTTTTACAATAATACCTAACTGTTGCATGTTATCTAATTCTTGTTTCAGCCGTGGCATAATCTTAATAGGCACTTTTCTCGATACGTTTACAACTGGTGGCACCGTCTTATCTACTTGAATTTTATATATATTTGGCAAACAACCTATTCCTTCGAATAAAGACTCATCAATTTTGAGTTCGGAAATCTCACACATTTTCTGATTACGTACAATTAGTTTAAGTTCGCGGCAGGCCCTGATACCAAGTAGGTTATTACAATTTAAATTCAAAACATACATTTTTTGGCGACTTTGTAATTTATTATGGCTTAAAACAGGCTCAAAATAACCTACTACGGGTAATTTAGTTTTGCTAACTTCACGTAATATACAGTTATTTTTTTTCAGTATTCCTTCTTCAAAACCTGCGTCTCGAAACGCACGTAAAGACATGACGGAAACCTCCGCTCCGCTATCTAACTTAAAGTTAATCTTAGCGTTATCTACCATCACGTCGTTGAACCATGACTGGCAATCTTCCCCCACTTCATCGATAGACAAACTACACAGTAACGACTCACGAATCTCGGCGCAGTCCTCTGTCTCTTCCTCGTCTTCAATCTCTCCAACATATTTAGCGCGACACACTCTCGCAAAATGACCTACACGATCACATCTAAAACACTTTACATTACGTGCCGCGCACTGATTTTTCACACCGTGCTTACGGCCGCAATAACTACACGAATTATCAAAACTAGGACGCTGATAATATTGTTGGCGGCTGGCGGCGGCTGCGGCCGGCGGAGCCCTAGCTCGCGGCGCGGCGGTCGCGCGCACCGCCTCCAGCGCTGGCTCGCCGGCGGCGCTCGCGGCTGCGCCCGCGCCGGCTGCGGCGCACGCTTCCGCTTGCCGACCGGCTGTCTCCACTGCTCGACACCACGATACCGCTTCCTCTAAACACAGCTTAGACTTCGCCAACATTCGCTCTCTCATGCCCGGATCTTTGATGCCTCTAATGATTTGAGTTAGAATAAGACTGCTGCGTAGCTGACCGAAATCGCACGATTTACTTTTCTGCTTGAGCGCACTCAGGAACTTATCGAAACTGTTTTCGCGTTGATATGTTTCGAAGAAAATGTGCCGCTCATAGTTAACATTGCGAGTGGGATCACAGTGAAGTGCGAATTTTGATATCAATTCTTCGTAATCACTCTTTACTTCGTTATCTAAATCTAACTCCTCTAAAATCTCACGGCCACACTTCCCGATGACATGTAGGAATAACGCACACTTTTCCCTAGATGGTGCATTCTCCTTGCCGGTCGCGATGAGATAATAATCGAACGCCGACTTCCATTCTCGCCAGTTTGTGGCGACGTTCCCCTCGTCGCTCATGGCGGCCGGCTGTTGCAGCGCCGTGTACATCGTGTTTTTCGCTTTATGAGTTGTTTCCGACTTCAACGACATGTTTCCATATTAAACACTTGTAATTTGTCCGTTTTGAATCACAATTAGCTATAATTTACACCTGACACCATGTAATATTATTATGAAGCTATAATGCTAAAATGAAACTACTCAGTTACTAAGAAACAACTGACTTTATTTTGTCTACCCACCACCTATTTTATTATAAGAACCTACCCACATTTAAGCTACATACAACGCGTTAAAAATGCACACAAGTCTTTCCTAATTATTTTTTTTTTATGAAAACCTCCCCAGTATTTTAGGCGAACAAAATAAAAAAGGGTGTACATTTCTTTATTCAAATCGGTATTTGAAACCCTTCCTCAATGATACGTCATACAAATTAGAAGGTAGCTTTTCGTTTTGTATAAACGGTACAACACAGTGATTGAAAAATTGGGATGTAGTGTAATAAAACCCGAGAGAAATGGCATTTTAGGGGCCCACAGAATGTATTTCATTCGCTTTTGTTTTTTTTTTTAGTTTTAAACGCGTGTTTTTATCGTAAGGGACGAAGAAGTTTTTTAACTTATAGGTTCTATTTACCATAATAATTTGATAAAACAAATTATTATGGTATTATGGTTGAAATTACGTTCATAAACTAGATCATTCTATTAGCTGCATAAAATTGTTGTAAGTAAATCGATTTTGAATCGATTTTTTGATAAATGGTTTTGCTACTAGCTGTGCTCCGTGTTTTCACTCGCGTCGACCGTCGCGTGATCGCGATAAAAAGTATCCTATGTTCTTTTTCAAGACTATCTCGAGAGATAGAGAGTTACTTTCGGATTTATTTAAGTAAATAGATTTGTCAAATAACTACACTAATGTATAAAAAGGTTTTGTGATGAGGTAGAACTACTGAGCTAATTTTGAAAAATCTTTCACTGTTAGTTGCTACAATATCCCTGAATTCAGAGGCTAGTTTTACTATGATAAACGTAAAATTGTTGGCATAGATATGCAAACACATAGATATGAAATTTTTAAACAACCTATTTTATTACAAAAGGATTTCCACCAGAATTCATCAGCGATTCATTAAATATTAATATGCCGCAGTTATAACTTTGTTTTATTATTCGTTCGCATGTGAAAATTTATTAGCATAATCACAATAAAATTCATAACACATTCCGAGAATATTTCTACTCGACTGCTCCACAAGGTGGGTTATGTTTTTGTGAATGTATGTAGGTATGTTTAGGTTATTAGCAAGCTGAAGTGGCAGCGGGCTGGTCATATGAGCCGCAGAACCGATAACCGTTGGGGTAGACGTGTTCTTGAGTTGAGACCGCGACTTGGCAGACGTAGTGTGGGACGCCCTGCGACAAGGTGGAGCGACGACTTGCGCCGAGTGGCTGGCAGTTGTTGGATGAGAAGAGCCGAAGACCGGGCTCAGTGGCGTACCTTGGGAGAGGCCTATGTCCAGCAGTGGACTGACACAGGCTGACGTTTTTTTTTTTACTATTTACAGGGTAGCGTAAATGATGATGGATGATGATGATGATGTTTAGGTATTTTTTTGGCCAGCTCTTTAGTATGTAGATGTTTGTGATGGATTTTAACATAATATTAATATAATAAAGACTTATCATTCGTCTTGATTATTCATTATTGTGGGAGTGAAAATCACACTACACACAAGTTTTATGAATTGAAAATTTTATGACTTGTTAGGTAGGTACTTCTTCACGCTGAAATGCGCGATTATTGTCATATTTGTAACTAGCTGCTCCCTGCGGTTTCACCCGCGTCTCCCCGTTATCCCGCAGAACCTTTTTTCTGGATAAAAAGTAGCCTATGTGTTAATCCAGGGTATAAGCTATCAAAATTCCACTCAAATCTGTTCTGTAGTATTTGCGTGAAAGAGTAACAAACATCCATACTCGCAAACTTTCACGTAATATTCATCACCATCATCATAATCAGCCCACTTTAGTCAACTGCTGGACATAAGCCTCTCCCAAAGCACGCCACTGAGCCCGATCTTTGGCTCCTCTCATCCAGCTGCTGCCAGCCATTTTGCGTATGTCATCGCTCCACCTAACCGGAGGGCGTCCTACACTACGTTTGCCAAGACGCGGTCTCCACTCGAGAACACGTTTGCCCCAACGGTTTATAACATTAGTAGGATTTTATACTACCTTTTTGTTATTGTGGCCTTTAACAGGGCGATGTAAGAAGATTTTACCTTCTTAGTAGGTATATACTACTGTCATAAAATATTTGGACCTACCAACGACTCAACTCACAAGTCCGTTAATAAAAACTCTCGTAGCGGAAACAAAACCCGCGACCCCACGCGCCGCAGTTGGCTATTCGCCCAACGCGTCACATGTCATGGTCTTGAAAAATAACTGCGGCTTAAATGTGTTTTTAACTCGAGGCAAAAGTAATCACAATTTTCAATTGCATTAATAGGCCTGGAAATTAGCACAGCAATGAGAAATGTTATAAAAATTGGCATAAAATGGTTAGCGTATTTTTTCCTCGCTACTGTCACGCGACATTTTTATCTGAGCTGGTTTTAGGGTTCCGTAGTTTTTTTTTAATACTAATTATAGTGTAACATTGGACCGCAAGTCACCTGATGTTAAGTGATACTGTGGTCGGTGGTGGTATCACGCTACACCTGGATTGGGAACTGCTGGCTTTCAAGCTACGGAGCTTACGGAGCTTGCCTACGGAGGCATACGAAACTCTACATTGTGTGCCTGACACGCTTGTCTTGTCCACAATTTATTTTATTTTTATGTGAAAATTGAATGCGATATTAAGCATTAGTTATAAAAACGTTTGTATTGTATTGTATAGCGACGATGGCTCAGTGGTAGTGACGTCGGCTTGCGATCCGTAGGACGTGGGTTCGAATCCTACAATGAGCATGAGCTTTCGGTGAAGGAAAACATCGTGATGAAACCATAGCTTGGTGGTAGGGTATTTTCTGGTACTCGTCTGGCTAGCTACCACCCTCTTGTTAAGAATCTGTCGCCAAGCACCTATCGGTGTGTTCCGGCAGCCTCACTTGAGAGCCAGTTCCCAGTCCAGGTGTAGCGTGGCGCCATCTTCGACCACATCGTCACTTAACATCAGGTGACTTGTGGTCAAACGCTACCGTGTAATTAGTAAAAAAAAAAAAAAAATATCAAGTAGAAATACCTAAGTATTGTAGGTACGAACGGTGTGCCTACAAATTGGGTAGGTACCAACAGGTGGATGAGTCATCGTGATTAGCACTTTTACCACCTTGATCACTTGTTGATGGCATGTTGATTATATTTTAAAACGAAAATGACAAATGGATAATCAAAATCTAATAACTGTGAAAATGAAATGTGAATAGTTATTAGTTTAGATTTATTTGTTTTTATTTCTTTGTTATTTTTAGTTTGAAGTAATAAATTTTATAGTAATATTAAAAAAAAAAAAAAAAAAAAAAAAAAAAAAAATCAAAATCTAGAATTTACATCACCTACTAATATAGGATCGTGAAAATCGAAAAAGTTACGAGCCAATGAGGTTCGAAAAAGTATAAATTATCTAAATCGCTAGAAAGGACATAGGATCTTTTGATCGCGATAAACTGAACGCGGGTGAAACCGCGGGGACCAACTAGTATCCTGTCATGTGACAGCTTAGCGAGTTTTTACATGGCCATGTTTATAGATCGAAAAATACAAAACATGTAACCACTAATCCTTGTGATGGTAAGATGAAATTTATAAGAAAACAGCCCGTACCTACAGCTGTTTTATGGACTGCGTTCCCCGTGAGTGCATCAGAGCGGGTCGGTCTTTTGGGTAGTAATACCATAGTAAAAGAGTAGTAGTTCAGCTTCATATAAATCGGCCGTCGCCGGTTTGAATGTGTGCGTGAGTAGCGGCACCGTGTACGCACGCACTTTTCACGCACACAATCACATAAACGAAAGGAGGCGGCCGGGGCCGCGGCCATGCACTCAGTACGGAACGCGCCGCCTATGCGTCACCGCAAGAGTAGGCAATTAACTCGTCGAGCGGCCTTAGCTAGCCTACTGTTCTTTATATACTGTGATAATACTCAAGATATGGAACAAATACAACTTCGCATATTTAAAATGAATACACCATCTAATAGATTAGCACTTCCACCTTCAAAGTCAGTTAAAAATAACAAGTCACGAGTACGTAGAATGGCGTGTTTGTAAATTATAATAATAAATATTAAATTCCCACTAGAGTGGCTCCAACCAACATAAAATAGGCGAGCAAGCCCCCTATATTACGATGTCGTGCATCAGGGACGCGGACGGTTTATTAATGAGTCCACTTCATTACGTCGGCGTTGTTTTTTTTTCATACTTTTCATTACCAGTGAAGGTTATATTTATTAATGAGGAAGTTAGAAAGAAGGTTGTAATTTTAGTTTTTAACTAGCTGTTCTCCGCGGTTCACCCGCGTAGGCTGCAGTTTATCACGATAAAAATTAGGTTATGTCCTTCCTCAGGGTTCAAACTATCTCCGTACCGAATTTCGTTTAAATCGTTTCTGTAGTTTATGCGTGAAAGACAGACAGATAGAGCAACTTTCGCATTTTTATGATATGATAGGGATACCTAATTGAGGTAGATAAAGTCTGAAATACGGAAATCCAAAGTAAAGAAAGACGCAAGGGCGTCGCCTGCCATTGGGCTGGAGAGGGGCAAGGTAAAATAAAACTAATTTACTGTAGGGATAAAAAATCCTAGCCAAAATATAAATCTTCGTGGGTTTCTTGCGAATTCATGGTGCTTTGCAACAGATTCTTAAATTGAGTGTGGTAGGTAGCCAGATGAGGACTAGAAAATCTCCAACCAACAAGTTATAAATACCTGTTTACCTATTTTCATCGGCATCAGCCTGAGTCAGTAGTCTGTTAAACCTCGGTACCTTCTTGACGCCCTGAACCTGAACTTCGAATTCTCTTCTCCTGCTGCTACCAGTCACCTTGCGTATATCGTATATCCAAGAACCACAACATTCAAGCGTGGTAGATGACGACTCATACTTTTTGTCTCTGAGAGAAGGCCAGAGTCCCAGTAGTGGGAAGGTGATGATGATGAGATGCAACCTGGCCCTAGTGATAACTTATCTTGCTGCTTCAACCGCAAAGCTAAAAGTTCCTGACAGCCGTGTTTCTCCTTTTCGCCATGGAGACATCCCCTCACCCTTCAACCGGCCAGCGTAGCATAGAGGTCAGCTTCTGTTGGTGTTGTCAACACTAAGGTGTCTACTACGATTGCTGAGTCACTGTCTCCACTTAAGAACACGTTTCCCTGACTGGTCTGAACCTGATGGAACTATGGAACTCACCAATCAGAGTACAATCCCTGTATGGCAGCGCTGCGCTGATGCGGCAATTCGTACTGACACCTGGCTCCACCGCAGAACAGAGCGCATTGTAGAGCTGAAGGTGTGCTGGTGCGCACGCGTTCCCCCAGAGCACTGTACAAAGCTGATGGGGGACGGTTGATTCTTCGACGGGATTCGCGACTCCTGAAAGAAAGGTCTTCATTATTGGAGATCATCATCATCATTATCATAATCAGCCCATTTCAGTCCACAGCTGGACATAGGCCTCTCCCAAAGCACGCCACTGAGCCCGATCTTCGGCTCCTCTCATCCAACTGCTGCTAGCCATTTTGCGTATATCATCGCTCCACCTAGCCAGAGGGCGTCCTACACTACGTTTCCCGAAACGCGGTATCCACTCGAGAACACATTTGCCTCAACGGTTATCGGTTCTTCGGCTAATATGTCCAGCCCATCGCCACTTCAGCTTGCTGATCCTATAGGCTATGTCGGTTACCTTGGTTCTCTGTCGGATCATTTCATTTCTGATTCGATCCTTGAGAGAAATTCCGAGCATAGCCCTTTTCATAGCCCGCTGAGCGACTTTTATTGGAGTCAGAGGAGAAGGTTATTTTTCTTAAACTGATGAATGATGAGACGAACATTTTTGTGAGCGTCATGCTTGCCCATTATAGTTCAGTGCTATCTAGAATTTTGAACTGCAGCACTTCAAAAACCTGCTTTGGTTACATTGAGATATCTCTCTCTATAAATACTGGGGGGCTAGCTATGTTTCAAAGGTTTCCTTTTCTACGATTGTCAAAGTTTTGTAAAGTTTCGTTTGATTTTGCATGTCATGGTCATAATGCTGTATGTTATGTAAGTACATTTTATGCAAATAAATAATTCTATTCAATTCTATCGTCATTGTAGATGTTTGTTCTGACCACGTGAATGTTGAAGTATGTCATTCCTATATAATATATTTTTGTTTTGTATTAAACGCGCAGTATCGTATGGAAAATAAAGCAAATGGGGAAAAATGCAAATGGGACTAAAAATATTGGGGAAAATAATTTTAGGTAATTGACCTATACAGTATACAGTCTTGTATGATATTATGTTTGAGGTTGTCTTCAAAAGAATAGCGATACCTAAACATCACATCTATTACCTACATTTACCTACCTGTCCAGGAAATGAAATCTCCGAAAATTAACAAAGTTGATGCTGGATTTTCTTCTCTCCTTATTGAATATCAATTTAGACATTACGTCAAACGAATTCTCACAAAATACAGCAACTGACGATTTGATGAAACACCCGAGTTATCAATGCTAACAAAACTCACAAATTGACATACCCCACGAACTGGAATTAACGATTTTGTATCGATAAGAGAGTAATAAAATTAAGTATTTTCTTTTTTAATTCTGTTTTTCTTGCACGAAATATGATTAAGTCTTGGTCTAAACGAATGGTATATCCGTACTGTTAAAAGGTACGTTTGTATGTTTACAGCTGGGACAGCAATAATAAACAATGGGCCATGGTGAACGACGCGGTACCCGGCTTTGTAGCGTCGGCAAAGAAGTTAGAAATAGTTTTTTAAAACACTTTTTTCAGTTCTCATACTTGGAAAGTAACCACTCTTGAAGTTACTTGATCAGAGGGATAAAAACGGCCCTCAGGAATAAATTTGCAGACACCAGTTATAAAAACTTGGTGGACATTGGTGTTGATTCGGTTCTGTATACTCTAAAACTAAACTAAGTTTGACAGGTCGAAAAGTAATGCTGTCCTTTATTTGCTTTAGTACCGATCCGTCCAGTGGTTTGGGCTGTGCGTTGATAGATCACTATGTCAGTCAGTCAGTCAGTCACCTTTGAGTTATATGTATTTAGATTTCTGTTTTGCAGCACAAAACGTTAAAGTGAAAGTAATAAAACTCAAATTAGACTCTTCTTTTGCTATCCCTCCTTTCATTCGTAGAAAAAACAAGGTTTTAGTGGACAAGTGCTAGTCAACAATAACACAGATGTCAAGCGCGATTAGGACCAACACAATATAGAAATGTACTACGCGATAGTGTTCTTAATACTTGCTTGTTTACTTATTTTATTAAATTAGAAATTACTTATCAATATTGCTGTTTCCCCACTTGGACTACCGTTTATGGCTTTATTAAGTACTCGCTGCGCCCCGCGGTTTCACTCGCGTCTTCCCGTTATCCCGCAGAAATCTTTTTCCGAGATAAAAAGTAGCCTATGTCTTAATATAGGGTATAAGCTATCTCCATTTTAAATTTTACTCAAATCCGTTCAGTAGTTTTTGCGTGAAAGAGCAACAAACAATCATACATACATACTCACAAACCTTTGGCGTTTATAATATTAGTAGGATCCTATGTTCTTTCCCAAGGTTCAAACTATATCCATAGCGAATTTCCGAATTACCGTAACAGACAAGCTGACAGAGTTTATTTCGCATTTTATAAATCACTCATGAAGGACTGAAGGTATACTGAAAATGCGATACAGCTTCCTGGATTTTAATCGTTCTAAATCGATTTTAAGTTTATTCTAACTAAAAAACATTTTTTTGCAACTATAACTTAGGGATTTATCATATGTTCCAGATATCTCTACGCCACGCCTCGCTACGACGAGTTCTCTCTACGTAGCATCTCGCTACGATGAATCTTTCTGTGTTGAGATCTCTTAAAACGAGAGAGATTTACCGTAGCGAGACGCTACGACGGAGAGTCTCTAGCTACAGTTTTCTCTTTCCACTGGGAGTCTACTGGGAGGGAGAATTATAAAAGTTTTGTTATGTCTACGTCGCGCCTCGCTACGCCGCATCTCGCTACGATGAATCTCTCTGTGTTGAGATCTCTTACAACTTGCTACAGAGAGATTCACCGTAGCGGGACGCCACGACGAGTCCCTCTAGGTAGTCGAACGCGTCACGCTTTGACGAGTTTAATCAAGCTAATCAAGTTGCCGTGACGCAGATAACTTGAATTATCTCGCGTTGTGTCCTTTTTAGAAATATAAGAGGTAATAAACTGTATGTAAGAGACCTTACGGTACTAGGTTAGACTATGATCGCCATACAATATTAGTAAACAATCCAAACGTAGCGTGGCGCCACTTTCAACCACATAACAGAAAAAACAAAGTATCAAGTTAGTGGAATCCTCGCATACTCTGACCCCTAAATTGTATAATTTATACTATGTTACATATATATAGGTATACCTTAGTTTATTATACTATGGTGTATCACGCAGCGTTGCCTAATTAAAATGTGCGTTTATGGGGTTTCACCAAGTTAATAAAAGGTTAGATTTGACAACAATCAACAATCTCTAAGGCTTAGAAAGACATATATATTACCTACTAGCTGCACCTCGCGGTTACACTTGGGGTTTTTTGGTTATTCCGCAAGAACTATACATTTCTCCGGGATAAAAAGTATCCTATATGCTCTACTCTAACAATTGGAGAAAGTATTTACAAATTTCATGAAAATCCGTTCATTATTACGGAGCTGAGTGGCAACAAACACATAGGTACAATTTTAGCATTTTTAATACATAATGGTGTCGATTCGGTTTTGCATTCTCTAAAACTAAACTAAGTTTGACAGGTCTAAAAGTAATGCTGTCTTAGTTTACTTTAGTGGTTAGAAAAAGACAGCAATACTATTAGACCTGTCAAACTTAGTTTAGTTTTAGAGAATGTAAAACCGAATCGACACCATTATCTACTTAGTAAGACTTGAAAGGGTTGGACGGATTTTGATTCGGGAAGGAAAGATTCGAACTACAAGTACCAGTACTAAGTACAAGCAACAATCAAGCCCAGGAACAACAACGTACGCGAGCACAACACAACACATGCATAGTAACAACAAAAACATACAAGCATAAGCATAGATAATTGGGAAGGTATTCCGTTAGTCAAAGGTTGAAATTTCAAATCAAACAAGTTTTTGTACAAGAACAACATAAGCACAACACAACGCAAGCATAGCAACATCAACAAACAGCATTGGGAATTGCAACAGAGTTCCAATAGTCAGAGATTCAGATAAAAAAATCTAAAATCGATCCACAATTTGATACTTATGAATGAAATAACACGCCGCGCCGTGGGCTATAGGTACCCAAGGCAATATAGGTACAAACTTAGGCCAATAAACCTCGTCGGGCCGATTATTTTACAACCTAGACTAATAATAAAACTACACTGAAACCGCAAGTCACAGCCTGAACATCATTAACCTATTTATAGCGGAGAGTGGCGTGCGTGAGGAGTATGTGATGGGGAATGACATGACTGTCACGCGAGGTGTGACTTTGTGAAGGAAGGGTCAGCCTTCAGAGTGCAGCGTTGAATCTTTCAGTGTTTTCACGAGATCCTACTTAGTGGGACCACGAGGGAAACTTAATTTTTGTAATTTTTGTCTCACTTATTTACGGTGCTTTCTTATGGGCCACACAAAACTGCGAATACGCATCGCAATAAATGACTGCCGGGCGTTTTATTGCCTGTTCTTTTGCCGGCGTAAGGAGGTCGGAACAGGCTTAGTTGGTTTTAAGTTTGACGTTTAAATGTGATCACATGTTGTATCATGTTGCAATAAATAAATATGTGTACTTATTTAGAATTTGAAGTTGAATGCTGTATGAAAAAAATAATTGCGCCAAGCATTGTCCTATTTCTTTTACGTGTAAACGTAAAAGAAATAGGACAATGCTCACTACGACAAAGATCTACCGTATTGCGCGGGTTGGCCTATAAAAGTCACAATCGACATACCTAATAAAACTACAAGCCTAGCCGAATGTCGTGACTGTAATACATTCCCCACGACTTCACGACGGATATGATTGAGTGGGACCAATCCGCGCTGTGACACGATAGGTCAGCTCCCGGGTTGGTATGCGTATTGAATGTCGACCGTATTTGACTGGGCATACTGGCCAGATTTGGAGATTAGCTGCACGGAAGGGCATTTCGCGTTCAGACGGCCAAACGAACTGTTGAGCCTACTGGTTTGGTTTTTAGCGTCATTTGGTGAGTATCGCTCAAAACGGTGAAGGAAAACATCGTGAGGAAACCGGCATGTCCAAGAACTGCAACATTCAAGGGCATGCGACATCTACCAACGCGCACTGGGCAAGCGTGGTAGATTACAGCCCATACTCTCTCGCTGAGAGAAGGCCAAAGTCCCAGCAGTGGAAACGTAAAAGGCTGATGATGATGATGATGGGGAGGTATATGGCAATCTTCTAAATCTAAGCCTCAATTACTGGCTTGGTGGTAGGACATTGTTTTTCTAACACTCAAGGTAAGTGTGTAGGCGTAACGTTGCAATACAATCTGCTGTGATCAGCGAACAAATTGCAACGCAAGTAGGCGTGTTTTGGTTTAACTTACGTTGCAACTTGCAATACAATCTGCTGTGGGCAACAACAAACAAATTGCAACGTGAGTAAGTTATTTTGGCTTAACTTACGTTGCAATTCGAATTACAATCTACAGTGAGCAGCCAACAAATTACGACGTAAGTAGGCAACTTACGTTGTATTTTTCAATACAGTCCTCTGTGAGCAGCCGACGTATTGCAACCTAAGTAGACGTGTGTAGAGTTGCAATTTGCAAAAGAATCCCTACTTAATATTATAAATGCGAAAGTAACTCTGTCTGTCTGTCTCGCTTTCACGCCTAAACTACTGAACCGATCGAAATGAAATTTGGTACAGAGCCTGAGAAAGGACATAGGCTATTTTTTATCGTGCTAAACTGTAGCCCACGCGGGTGAAACCGCGGGAACAGCTATGAGCAGCAAACAAATTGCTATAGTACGTACAATTTATCTTGGCAGCTCTGAACATAGGCTCTGTTAACTTTTGCGCATGTACTTTCGCGAAGAAAAGTTATATTGCCAGATAAACAAATATACGATCAGAAAACGCATTTCGATAACAGATTTGATAACTCAAACGCAGGCATTATTTACGTATTTATACAATACTAGCTGCGCCCCGCGGTTTCACCCGCGTGGACTACATCATAGATTAAGTAGACTATGACTACATTTAACTCGATAAAAAATTGATATAAAAAATAGATGTTGGCCGATTCTCAGACCTTCCCGATATGCACACAAAATTTCATCAAAATCGGTCAAGCCGTTTCGGAGGAGTATGGCAACGAAAACTGTGACACGAGAATTTTATATATTAGATAGTTTTTAAACTGTATCATAAAGTTTAAAATTTATAACACTGTAACTAATCACTGTCGCTGATGGGGGAAATCCCAAATATAAACTCGTCGGCCTCTTCCATACCATGTGAGGTGTGGAAGTTGTGAATGCATCTTTATATGTTATATTACATCTTGGTCAAAATTATCTACATTAGTAATAGGTCTTGAACTAGACCTTTTTTTACCAGGCGTGCGGAATATTGAAATTAATCCCAAAACATTGCTCTCCTTTGCGATCCGATGTATTGTGCGTTGAGACACACCAGTTGCGTTAGCAACTCTTATAAACGTTATCTACATCTTTTACGCCTTTGCCTTTCTCGTCTTTCATGTACTGAGTTAAATAATAAACATATTTTCTCGTCTGGCAATTTAAAACACTACTATGCTTTGGCGGCATATTTGGCGAAATAAGTACCCACTAACACTTGAAAATAAGCAATTAAAATTAACTTAACACTTAAACAAAAAACTTAATATCAATAATAACTATCAACAATAATAATTAATAACAACGAAAAATAAACACAACCAAACCTTTTTGTAACCGACTGTGTGTCAAGACAGAGATAGCGACACGAACACCAAAACAATGCTGAAGTGTGAGTGAGACATAATACCTCGTACCGAGTATTGCCGAACAATCACGAAGTTTGCGAAGTTAACAAAAAGAGATGTGCAATGTGCGTGCTTGTGGGTGTTGTTTAATCGATTATTATCCGAATCGATTAAAATTAAGTAATAAAAAGACATTTTCATTCGATTTTATAATAAATGTTCTCAAACAGTCGTTACTCTGGAAATCTTTATTAGATATCTAAAATTTAAGTAAACGACTTTTAACAGAAAAAACAATATGTTACTGCACATTTCTTTTATAATTAACGACTTAAACTCAATTATTAACGATAAAATTCACTTCATAGTTCATTTACTTAGTTAAATATCTCCTATACATTAAAATGGATGAACTCGAAATGTAACTAATCGATTACGATACTTGATCGTCTATAGGATTAATTGGTTTTACGTAAGGCGCGTCTCTAGCCTATACCACCGCCCCGCGCACCCCGCCTCTTGCCACCATTTGGTTCCTAAAATATGCTACTGCGCAGGAATCAGCGCCAACTTCAGAGCTGCCAAGATAAATTGTACGTACTATACGTAAGAAGGCATGTCTAACCTAACTTACGTTGCAATTTCCTGGCTTATACAACAAATTCTTACTTATGATATATAGTGACCCTGCCTTCGAAGCTAGCAGTCCCGGGTTCGAATCCCGGCAAACATATGTGTGATGAGCACGAATATTTGTTCCTGAGACTTGGATATTTCTATCTATATAAGTATCTATTTCTCTAGATAAGTATTTATATCGTTGTCCCATAACACAAGTTTCGAGCTTAATTTGGGGCTAGGTTAATTTGTGTGCAATGATCCCCCGATATTTATAGTTACCTGTTTGTATTCCCATTGGCCGGCACATGTTGCGGCGCCACACGTCTTCTACAAAGCCTGGCACAGACTCCCCGGGGCCAGCGTAGCCGCGACCACAGAGGGCACTGGGGCTCGTTGACATCTCCATTCATAATTATTTCAACACAGTTATGCCTCCTTTGTACTAACTTATGGAGAGGCCATTAGTTTTTCATGTAGTCTTTGACACGCAAGGTCGTTTGCACATTAGAGTTAAAAAAATATATGTTGCAGCAACTTTCTCATCTCATTTAACATTTTTAAGCGAAAGTAACTCTGTCTGTCTGTCTGTCTCACTTTCACGCCTAAACTACTTGGTACAGAGATAGTTGGAACCCTAAGAAGGACATAGGATAGGTACTTTTTATCGCGATAAACTAGCCCATGCAGGTGAAACCGCGGGGAACAGCTAGTATAAAATAAATATAGTAACTAATCTTTTTTTTTTTTTATATATTCTCATACAGGAAATAGAACTGTCATAACTTTATTACGGACTTTTTTGGCGGCAATCGAATTGTCAACGTGAAAATTTTGTTTTTATTTCCAAAACTTGTGTTTCTTCGAGTGATAATGTGTAATATTGGTGGATTATTAACCATTATGTGTTCGTTAATGTGTACGAGTGTGGGAAATTGAAATAAAGTTGTGCAAGTGACTTTTCTAGTTGCTCCAAAAAAGTCCGTGTAAAGTTTTAGTAAAGCGCCACTACTTTACTTAAACACTATCCCATCATCTCATCATCATCATCACCATTCACCATCATCATTTAAACTTGATTCAACTCTCTGAGTTTGAAATCTTTTATACTTGACACTGGCAAATACACTAATCGTGTGACGCCATAACAAAACAAAAAAAAAAACAACAAAAAACTTTAATTTTTGTGACACTTGACAGTTCTGCGCGCCGTGAGTGACCTAGATCATTGACCTTATCTCAATGACCTAGATAGATGCACCGGCAGCTTTTAATAACTTAGCAGGTTATTATCTTAATGGGTAAGTATCGATTTGATGGAATAGTAAATGGTATTTTGTTTTGGTGGTCGTGTCGTTCGACCGTCGGTCATCCACGTGCTTGCTACGTTCCAAAACATTAATTAGAAATGAATGGAGGCCTGTAGGTAAATAACTTAGACTGCTTTTTTTTAAATAACATCATGGAATATTTATAAGAAATAATTGCGTAAGTAAAATTAAAAAAAATGTAAGACTTGAAGATACTGACAGTGGGAAAAATGCGCAAGAATCAGAAAGTATCAGTTTCTCTGCTTTAGCGCAAGACGCAACCTACTTACATATTTTTATGGTTAAATATTCCATAGATTTTATATTCATTCACATTATTTCCTGTAAATCGTTCGTGAAAACTGCGCGCGTGGTGGCTAAAAAGTTTTCTCTATGACCATACTGGTGAAAAACAAAACTTAAAAAAAAATTGTACCCTAACTTTTTTTATACCACAGACCACAGTTTATTTTTATTGTTTCTAAAGATTTATGCAATGAAAAAAATAGGATAACAGAAAAATTAAGTCTCGCTCGAAAAAGAACGCTTTCTTTTCGTTTTCTGAAGACGCGCGAGGCCGCTGTAATCAGGGCGAACTGCCGAGTAGGCACTGAAGAAATATCGACTACACGAACTATGGGAAACGAAAGGGTAGCGACAGCAACGGCGACGGCATAATGTAACTTGTTACCTACCTTCTTAGATAATATGTATTTTCAAGAAGTCTTACAGACCTACATTTTATTTTAGGCTGAATGAAAAGCTCCATTTTATAAGTAGGTAATTGGATGACATAGTTATATCCTACTAATATTATAAACGTGAAAGTTTGTGAGTATGGATGGATGGATGGATGGACGGAAGGATGGATGGATGGATGGAAGGACGGATGGATGTTTGTTACTCTTTCACGCAAAAACTACTGAACGGATCTGAATTAAATTAGGAATGGTTATAGCTTATACCCTGGATTTAACAGGTAAGCTACTTTTTATCCCGGAAAAAGGTTCCTGCGGGATAACGGGAAGACGCGGGTGAAACCGCGGGGCGCACTAGTGGTTTTATAATGAAGGCAAATAAAGAACACTGATAAAGTACATTTATATGTGCCGTTATAATTTTCTTTGATAACCGTTGAAAATAAAGGCTCAAGTCTACACTTTTTTTTTACAGGCGAAGACATGCTACAACAAAATCACAAATGCTCAACAAGTAGGAGCCTAGGAGCTCACCACGCATTAAATTGGTTTAATCTAACTACATTCATGCAGCGTCTTTATTGAACAAATTACTTCCTAAATAAAATGAACTAAAAACTAGTAATAAAAGTCATAATAAAATGACAAGAAATAATAATTTCGCAAAAGCCAAGTTGGACTCGCACTTGACTGATAGTACTTTATAATTTTACGATTTATAGCCACCACAGTATTTTTACAGTGCCACCTATTGATTTTTTTTGAACTAGAAACTGTTTCTACTCGACACTAGATGGCGCTACATTACGATAACATACTCATAACTATTTATGTCATAGATTGTGACTTGTGAATACATTTTATTCATTAAACAATCCTAAAATTAAATGATTGATTATTCAATGAATAAATGTAGAAAAACCATCGTTAAGAAAACAATTATTAAATAAAATATTAAAACTACAGCAGAATGCAGATTTTTAAACGGAACGTTACAAAAGCGACGCCTACCGGATATGTAGTGTAAAAATTCAAATATTTCGGTTTTGTTGTGTGACTGTCAGTCAAATTAAATTCAACGGGTGGATTTTAGCGTATTTTTGCTAAAGATTCAGAAATAACATTGTGACCGTGAACTAAAACTCGAATAGTAGGTAGGAAATATGTTTATTGTGTAAGAAGTATTACAAAAACCAGCATCCAAAAGTTATAATGGATCCATTTACTCAGGTAAGTTTATCAGAAAGTTTTGAACACTTCCAACGGTCTAAAATCTTGAATTACTAAATGTTATTCGTTTCTACGTTTCCACAGCGCATGTTAGAACGAGCGAGAGCTAGACAAGAGAAAATCAATCAGAAATTGGCCGATTCAGGGCAAACTCCTAAACGAAAGCCTCTCACAGAAAACTTGATCAAGACCGATGCTTCCCCTGTGAAATCACCGGGTAAAGCTCCAAGGAGTTCCATGTCCAGAAAGTCTACGAACGAGCCCATAAAGTTAAACACCCAAGCTAAAATTCCAAATAAATCTTCAAATGATACTGCTTCAGTAAAATCACCAAATAAAAGATCAAGCTTGCAGAAATCTGACCAGTTAGCTGTAGCATCGCCCCAGCGAGCTCGCAACGACGTTGTGGTGACGAGAAAGGAGTTTAAGAACCGTAAAAGTGGGAGTTTAACGCGACGAAACTCTGATGTGTCAGTAGAGATAAATATTTCTCATCGTAATGACATACAGATTGAAGTTCAGGTTGAAGAAAGAGATGCTCCGATAAGTGTGGTGTACGACTCGCAGTCAAACAGTGGAAGTAATGTAATTATTGAAGAAATTGATGGTGAGTGTTTTCATCCCTTATTGTCCTTGTTTTACTTCAGTGGTTAGAAAAAGACAGCAATGCTATTAGACCTGTCAAACTTAGTTTAGTTTTAGAGAATGCAAAACCGACGTATTAGAGGGAGGTAGTAGCCGTGGTAGTGGTTGAACGGTAACACATGCACCTCCAAAAGCGCCTTTACCGAGTGAATTTGAATCTATGCCTTCAATAAGTTATTTGCGGGTTTACCACGACTCCAAACGGGGAAGCATTTCCGTGATGGAGTCGGGGGAATTAACTATCATAATAGTAAGTCGCTTCCCATAGACAAGCTACTGAACTGATTTAAATGAAATTTGGTACCGAGATAGTTTGAACCATGGGGAAGGGCATGGAATACTTTTTATCGCAATAAAGAATAGCCCACGCGGGTGAAACCGCGGGGAACAGCTAGAATACAAATATTTGAACTGTAGTAGAAATCAAAACCTGCATTGTACCGATTTTATATAGGAAGCAGAATAGACCGAAGGCCCTCTCGAAAGGTCTCGGTATACGTATACCTATATCTAAACAAGTTCATTAACATATCAGCGTAATGTAATTTAATTACAAAAACCATTTATTTTCCTCGCACAAACAATGGTTACTCATCCTAACTCATCCTGTCTGATAATAGTTCAATAAAACAATTAGTTAATGTTATTTAAAACGTAAGGAAACTAAGGATGTGATTCGAAATGTAAACAATATGTACGAAGCTCATTATGAACCGTTGACGTAGTTGTTGAGATGTTTTTGTCAGGACTTGGAAGTGTTTGCTAGTTTTCTGTTAAAATTCTAGTGTAATAGTGTAATATTGATATTATAAATGCAGTTTGTGAGTGAGATAGTATGTTTGTTAACTCGTGTTAAAACAGATAAACGTATTTGAGTAAATTTGGAATGGAGATTGCTTATATCCCAGTTTAACACATACATACCCATAACACACGTTTTGAGCTTAATTTAGGGCTAAGTCAATTTGTTTGCGATTGTCTCCGATATTTATTTATTTATTTTTATACTAATCTTAATATATATAAATCTCGTGTCACAATGTTTGTCCTCAATGGACTCCTAAACCACTTAACCGATTATAATAAAATTCGCACACCATGTGCAGTTCGATCCAACTTGAGAGATAGGATAGTTTAAATCTCAAATTATAGTCGCAATTTTAATTTATTGCTAATTATTGGTCAACAAAAACTTTAGCCACAGCAACGCATGGCCGAGTCAGCTAGTATATTATAAATGCGATAGTAACTCATTTTGTTTGTTACCTAATCACGGCTAAACCGCTGATTCTATCTTGATGAACTTTTGTATGAAGATAGTTTGGACCCTGGGGAAGGACATAATATGATACTTTTTATTGCGACAAACTGTAGTCCATGCGGTTGAAACTGCGGGGAATAGCTAACATATAAATACCACAACAGGATATCCTACTGGTATGGTATGTATGGATGTTTGTTGCTCTTTCATGCAAAAACTACTTAACGGATTTGAGTGAAATTTGGAATGGAGATAGCTTATATCCTGGATTAACACATAGACTTCTTTCTATCCCGGAAAAGGGTTTTGCGAGATAACGGGAACACGCGGGTGAAACCGCACGGTGCAGCTAGTTACAAAGAATTTCGTTAATTAAAGAGGTTAAAGAGAAATAACTATTATTTATTAATTATTGTTATTATTTATTTATTTAATAATAGGCAAGCCGCTTGAGGCTGAAGTGCTTACATCATACTGTGTTGAACTATGTCCTAGTTTAATAAAGGGTATTAATGAAAATGTTCTGAATTACAGACAATATAGACAGTAAGGAAGACCCATCCAGCATGGACAAGGTGACAGATATAGCAGAGTACAAATCGGAGAGAGGCGGTCTCCGGAACAACACTAAGTCCCAATTGAACAGGCTTGGCAATCTGTATTCAGGTAAGATAAATTTATTAATACTAATGTTATAAATGTGCAACTAAAATGACAGTGGTTTGTCAATATGTTTATGGAGATTTTATGTACATCACAATATATTATAAAACAACTAGCTGTTCCCCGCGGTTTTACCGCCGTCTACAGTTTATCGTGAAAAAGTATCCTATGTCCTTCCTTATGGTTCAAACCATCCCTGTACCAAATTTCATTTAAATCGGTTTAGTAGTTTAGGCGTGAAAGCATATTTATTCCGTATACTCCAAAATTATTCCCGCACTTCGGTTCCCCTCACCACGTTACCCGCTGTTTTGCGGCCACTGGCCATGGCGGCGGGGTGCTGTACCCACTACTAGGCTCCTTATAGTCAGCAAGTCCTACAAATGTGTATGTTTTTTCAACAAAAAACCTTCCCTGTGGAATAACGGGAACCGCTGGGAGCAGCTAGTTAGTAATAGGAATAAAATTGACATTGTGCTCGCGCCCAAGACTTTTTTGTTTGACGTTTTAAAGTGATCAAACTCAAACTCAAAAATATGTTTATTCAATAGGATACATTGTGATCACTTTAAAACGTCAACTTAAAACTAGTTACGCCTGTTCCAACCTCCTTACGCCGGCAAAAGAACAGGCAAGAAACGCCCGGCAGGTAATTTTTTTGGCGCGATCACATTGACAATTTTATTCTTATTACTAATTGATTGAATTGGAGCAAGTTCACTAAAATCCCAAGCTTTTTTTGTCATCTAATAGTACGATATTTTTTAATTAGCATTACTAATAAGATTTCTCTTGTTTGGTTGTACACATTGGGATATGGGAACATGAATATTAATTAGTTGCGGGATCACAACCAAAGCAGACCAGACCCCACAGGCAGCACCCGTTCACCGATTTATTTATTTATTTATGTACATACCCTTGGTGAACATGACAGTTTCCCAATTCATTCACCAAGGACTAAAAACAAAACAAAACAAAACACTAACAAAATTAACTTAATTTAAACACAACAACCAATAAAAAAAATAAAAACTAACAACACAAAACAACAAAATTACAATTTTTCTACAAAATGTAATGCCACCCTGTGAAACTCCCTTTAATTCGCTTGCCTTCACATTGCAGACAACCCTCACCTCTCGTCTCCCATTCACCGCACCGAAGGAGAGTTCACCTCTGCCACTCCACCGTCAGCACACCAGCCAGCCAAGGTTCAGGAAGATCATGTACCGGGCAAGAAGAAGTTTGGACGACTGGCTGCGTTGGCAGATCAGATCAATAACTGGGAGGACGATCTGACCCATCATAATTTTGTAAGTTTTTTATTCTTTTAGGTAGTTTTGTTTATGGTATAAAGTTACCATCTTGCCAGTTTTCAGCCAGACCCTGCAAGAATAAGTTTGGCTACATTTGCAGACCAGATTTTTCATGACACCTTAGAAGTCACGTAAGAAATGATATGACTAGGCCACAGGGGATGTTCATTGCAAAGTGGTTGGAGGCAACTCCCGATCGATTACTCTACTTCGTCACTTAACTTCAAGTGACTTGTGCCTACCTACACTATGATGTATAAAAATCAATTGCTGTTCGTTAGTCTCGCTAAAATTCGAGGACGGCTGGACCGATTAGGATAATTTTGATTTTGAAATATTTGTGGAAGTTCAGGGAAGGTTTAAAAAGTGACTTTTATTGGCAATACGAAGTTCGCCGGGGCAGCTAGTGTAAAAAAAACTGTATTCCAATGTGATTTTTTTTGGTAGTGTTTGAGCACCTGACGTTAAGTGTCGGATGTGGTCGATGGTGACGCCCCTCTGTACCTGGATTGGGATCAAATATGTGTTGGAAGCTTATACTTTAAATTATTATTTAATTTCTTTTTTATATTAATTAGAGCAGCATTTGATCACAAGTCACCTGTTGTTAAGTTACTGCGTCTCAAGTGAGGTTGTCGGAACACGCCGGTAGGTATGAAATTTTATAGTTATAGCTGCTCTAGCTAGAAAGGCTGTCAGAAAAAAATGCCCTGCCACCAAGCTAGTGGTTTCATTACAATGTTTGTCTTTAGCGACAGCTCAAGCTACTATGGAATTCAAAAGTAAAAATTCAATTAATTTTATACAATAGGATACATTGTGATCACTTTAAAACGTCAACTTAAAACTAGCAACGCCTGTTCCATTCGAACCCACGATCTACGGATCGCACGCCATCATCACTACAGATAATTTCAATGTTAAATGATTTGAAATGATTTCGTTTCAGAATCCAGAACCGACAACAAAGAAAACCAACAAGATGACAACAAAACAACAGCTGAAAAATGAAGAGTCCACATTGGACGTCTCCATACACTCTCTCAATGACATCAATAAAGTGCTGCAAACGACGACAAAGTCTAAACAGGTGTGTGTGTAAAGTTTTTGTGTTATACCACATAGAAAACCACAATCGCAGGCACTAAGACATATAGACGTAAGTCAATTTGTGTGCAATGATATCAAATGTTATTATTATTATTTATTTTTTTTACTATTTACAGGGTAGCGTTTGACCACAAGTCACCTGATGTTAAGTGACGATGTGGTCGAGGATGGCGCCACGCTACACCTGGACTGGGAACTGGCTCTCAAGTGAGGCTGCCGGAACACACCAATAGGTGCTTGGCGACAGATTCTTAACAAGAGGGTGGTAGCTAGCCAGGCGAGTACTAGAAAATACCCTACCACCAAGCTATGGTTTCATCACGACGTACGTTTTCCTTCACCGAAAGTTCAAGCTCATTGTAGGATTCGAACTCACGTCCTACGGATCGCAAGCCGACGTCACTACCACTGAGCCATCATCGCTATAAAGTTATTTTTCTCTATTACCTGCAATTTCTTTCAGACTGCAAAACCGATCAACTGTCATACGTTCACGAAGCCACCTGTGAAAGACTGCCAGCGGCTCGCCAAGCAGATCGTAGCTGAACTGGTAAGTACATAGCAAATAAGCGGCACAAAAGAGCGTAAATAAGCGAGATCGCGATCATTCCGTTTTGTATTATATTTTCGAGTAGGAAAGAATCATTTTTGTGCAACAAATTATACAAAAATACATAGTACAAATGCATGTAGGTAGGAACTATAAAAGTTGTATTGTTGTAACTGGCCTCAACTCAGCGTTGTGCTGGTCGTTTGATCAGCGCTGGTCTTCCGTTGAAGCCGGTTTTGATGACGTCACTTGCATTTAGTTAGGGAGAATGTTCAAATTTAATTTTCTTATGGTACAGTCAACGACAAAAGTCGCTGAACAATCACACTTTTTTCTATTATCCTCATCATCTTAGACACCAATTTTTGGTTGTGATCCCGCAACTCGTTAATATTCATGTTCCCATATCCCAATGTGTACAACCAAACAAGAGAAATCTTATTAGTAAAGCTAATTTAAAAAATATCGGACTATTAGATGACAAAAAAAGCTTGGGATTTTAGTGAACTTGCTCCAATTCAATCAATTAGTAATAAGAATAAAATTGTCAATGTGATCGCGCCAAAAAAATTACCTGCCGGGCGTTTCTTGCCTGTTCTTTTGCCGGCGTAAGGAGTTTGGAACAGGCGTAGCTAGTTTTAAGTTGACGTTTTAAAGTGATCACAATGTATCCTCTTGAATAAAAATGATTGAATTTTGACCTCATCATCACCTAAAATCAGGTGTGTTATGTTGTGGTCAAAAAGATACCATGTAAAATGTAAAAAAAAAACAATAATTATTACTGATTTGAAACACATTTGGAAAATCGAGAACGATCAGCTACTTTTGTCGCTGACTGTACAAAGACATGGATGAATTTCTTCAAGGGACCTAAGTCCGAATCCTGATCCAAAATGACGAACACGCCCGCCCGTCATCGGAACTACTTTGAACTCAGTCCCTGATGACACTAATAACGTGTTACAGTTAAAAGTTAACCTTATTTTGTTATCGATAGGGTTTCAATTGCGCCGTATATTGGTCGTTTTTGGGGCACAAACTGTCTTTGGCCATTTACAAAAGCTAGGGATGATTCGTTAGTGTCATTTATTTTACTAACCCCCGTCTACAGAAAGAGGTTTTATTTTTGATATTTGTACTACGGATGCGCGATCTCGCTTATTTTTCATTATTGTGTTCTCTTCGACTACATGTTTAAAGTGATCATTTTATTTGCTACAAGTTCGGAAACATGTTTCAACCAACCTATTATATGCCAAGGACAAAACGATATTTAAACATTATTATTGGTAATATCAAAGGTGAGTATATACATTTAAAATTATTAGCAACTTTTGATACAAAATAAAGTATTCATTTTGCTAAAAACTAGTAAAATGTTTCTCTTCTTTCATAAGTTTTTGTAACTAATCCAATTGATACATTTTAAGAGTTTCCATTGGCAACTAACAGCCCTTAGCTTCCTACCGATTGGTCAATGGTGAGGGTGAAACGCAATTAAATACATTTTTTTAGCCAATCAGTGTTTAGTGTTTCTACATTCCTGTGTTGGTGACGGTTTTTCAACGGCGAAGCGAAGTTGCATCATACGGATATTTTTAACGGCATTCGAAATACATACGTTTAATAAAAATGTCGGAAACTTTGATAAAGTTACCTTAAGTTTTTCATCATCATCATCATCAGCCGGAAGAAGTCCACTGCTAAACATAGGCCTCCCCGTTTGAACGTCTCCATGAATGGCTATTAGCCATACATCCATCGGCTCCCTGCGACTTCAAACAATATGTGTTAGGTCTGAGAATAGGTCGATATATAGGCTACTTTTATAGCCATAGGTTATTAGGGTGCTCTAGAAATAATTTATATGGCTGAACAACGTTTTCCGGGTCAGCTAGCAGCTTCTAATATTATAAACGTGAAATTTGTGAATATGGATGGATGGATGGATGGATGTTTGTTACTCTTTCAAGCAAAAACTACTGAACGGATCTGAATGAAATTTGGAATGGAGATAGCTTATACTGTGGATTAACACATAGGCTACTTTTTATCCCGGAAAAAGGTTTCTGCTGGATAACGGGAAGACGCGGGTGAAGCGCAACTAGTGTTTTATGAATGTCAGTGAAATATTCCTTATTTCTCCCGCCCCGACACGTTTATGTTCGCATTCTGGGTTCGTCGCTATCTTTTAACAATCTATGTGTAGTATGTGCCCGCATAGAATACTAATAGGAAACGTTTAGCTAATCTACGCTACCGATCTTTACATGTATATGTAGGACGTCCGAAATACCGTTGTCCTTCTGAGTCAAAAGGGAAGGAATTGTGATTCAGAAGGAAAACTAATACAAAATAAGGAAGGAAACGGTCTTGGAAGGTAAAGACTCAGAAGGAAAGTCAGAACTTATTTCTCAGTGTAGTCAGGTATAAAAATGTGAGAGAATTTGTCTATGGTCTTGAACTGCGAACATTTAATTATAACTATTTGTTGCGCCCGCGGTTTCACCCGCGTCTTCCCGTTATCCCGCAGGAACCTTTTAACGGGATAAAAAGTAGCCTATGCGATAATCCAGGGTATAAGCTATCTCCATTCCAAATTTCATTCAGATCTGTTCAGTAGTTTTTGCGTGGAAGAGTAACAAACATCCATCCATCCATACATACTCACAAACTTTCACGTTTATAATATTAATAGGATCTAAATAAATATCTAAAAAAAAGTCGGGTTGGTTACACCATTTAGAACGACTGGACTGATTGGATTTGTATCCACCCCGAATATCAGAATAAGAATAAAAACATAAGAAAAATTCACGAGAAAAAATAATAATGTAAAAAAAAACATTTACTCATATATTTTGTATGGAACGCGGGTGAAACCGCGGGTAACAGCTAGAATACAATATATCAAAAGGAGCGCCGACAATTTCCGCGCGCACCTGCCTATAATACCAAGAGCAACTAACTATAAACGATTTACTAATCTAGGTTACAGATCTAAACATTTGCATGTGACTGGACAGCGGGCATCCACAAGTCAAATTTTTGAAATAAGACAGGAAAAAATTTTTATAAATTAATTTTTTGATGTAAGAGATGGTTTTAGTAAGTTTACATACTGTATATTATGCTTCATAAATGCATTTCATGAAAAGATGTTAATTTGTAATTACAGACAGACTTTAAAATTTTTAAAAAACACAATTCACAAATTTTTTTTTCATTCAGTTTCGCAATATTCCTCTGCTTTTGGGTTGTCTGGAAGAGATCGCTTTGAGCGATAAGACCGCCCGTTGTGCCACTTACCATTAAGTTCAATAAAACTTTGTTCTAGTTTTAATTTTCCCTGTATTGTGGTGTGCCAATAAAGAGTTAATCTATCTATCTAATTCAAGGGCATGCGACATCTACCAACCCGCACTGGGCCAGCGTGGTAGATTACGGCCCATACTCTCTCTCTGAGAGAAGGCCAGAGTCCCAGCAGTAGGAACGTAATAGCCTGATGTTGACATCACTTTCATTTATTTGTATAGATTCGCGTCGTGGACTACGCGTATATAGCACGTCACGCACGCAATACTGAATTATGACAAACGCTACTGTCTAAATCAGGGTTTCCCAACCTTTTTTTGGTTGAGGCTCCCCGGACTATTAATAACATTTTCACCACAATTACTTTATCAAAAAAAAAAAACAAATTGCCACATTCTGTATGTATTTAAAAGCTTTTTATTTTATTTCTATTAAACAAACTTTACAAGTTTAAATTAAAATAATAAGGGTTTTTTATCGAAAAAATTTAATAAGAGTTGGTAGTAGGCACAGTCAACGACAAAAGTCGCTGAACAATCACACTTTTTTCTATTATCCTCATCATCTCAGACACCAATGTTTCACCTCATCATCACCTAAAATCAGGTGTGTTATGTTGTGGTCAAAATGATTCCATGTAAAATGTAAAAAAAAAACAATAATAATTACTGATTTGAAACACATTTGGAAAATCGAGAACGATCAGCTACTTTTGTCGCTGACTGTACTAATGAGACACTTGAGAATGCATGTTCTGTACCAGTTGGTGATTCTAGGTTCTGTTTTTGCCAGAGCTAGTGGTACATATAAAAAAAAAAGAAAATGCAAACGCTCTCCGCCCCCCTTGACATTTCTCTATGCCCCTCTTATTGGGAGGCTTGCCCCCATGGTTGGGAACTCCTGGTCTAAATAATGTTTTGTTGCAGAGCCTTTTGTGTTTACCTTTTATGTGTACCTACGCACAGTTAGCCTAGACATGTTTTAGTTTGTTATGACGCACTAGCTCAAGACATAATGCGGCCACTGAGAAGCGTGCGACGTTGATACAATGCTAAAACGAATTGATAGTCTCCAAAAATACAAAAGAAATATTTGCAGATGCGATGAATGTTGCGGGACGAAGAATGTCACCTAAAACTACACGGAGAAAAAAGACGTTCCGAAATACCGTTTTCCTTTTGAGTCAAAGGGGAAGGACTTGTGATTAAGACGGAAAACTAATATAAAATAAGGAAGGAGTCGGTCTTGGAAGGTTCAGAAGGAAGTCAGATTTTTTTCTCAGTGTAGGATCGACTATTTAACTGAACCCAAATGTATTGTTTTAAAACTGATCCGTTTGCTTGTTTGTTTCTTTGTTTACGTACACTATCTTTCTTCTTACTTTTACCTACAGGGCGTTTGGCCACAAGTCACCTGATGTTAAACGACGATGTAGTCGAAGGTGGCGCCACAACGCGTGGATTAGGAACTGGCTCTCATGTCTCTCAAAAGAGGTCTAAAAGACGACCTACGGAGCGCAAGCCGACGTCACTACCAGCCATCATCGTTCCGCATTCATAACGCGTATTTCTAAAGGGTGGAACTCTTTGTTTCCCGATGATCATAACTAGCTGCCAACCCAGTCGAGAGTGTTAAAAGATTTTAGCATAAAGCATAAATTAACGCTTGTATTTAACGAGCGAGTGAACGACCACCTTTGAGCCGCGTCGCGTCGTGCTAATGTCGTGTCACGCGCGCTTTGTTGTTATACAAACTTGTACTAGACTACATCGAGCAAAGTCATAAACATTTTTATGTCTAACCGGTATAGGAGTCGAATCTTATGGGCCCGCGTCCTTATCCTTGCCGAAAGGACAATTGGTTTTATCGTCACTGCGTTGACCTTCGTATAGGAAGATAGAATCTTGCTCTTGTCTGTTTTTGAGACCATCGAGTGGATGAGATGTTTCTATTGCAACGGCAGGGTTGCCAACTTTCTTAAAAATGCCCTAACTTAATTTTTATTAATTTATTTCAAACTAGAAAATTATTTATTTAATAAGATAAGAGAACCAAACTGCTTATTTATACGCAAAGCGCGTAAGGTTCAGCTTGATTTTTAATATCATAAAGTTTTATTGACTCTGTTTTCGTCAGCAATAAGGTGTTATTGTTGCTCTGCTTTGTGGAAAATCTCAAAATCTTGTCAGGTTATATTGTAATTTATTTTACCTTGTTAATTCCGATGTTACCATAGCAAAGAAAGTCAAATCTTTCCTACCAAAAATGTGATGCGTTTACCAACGAATACCATTTCATTTTTATAAACACGTCTACATATATGTATGTAGATTATTCTTTCTCACGATAGTTAAGTTATTACCCAAAAACACACAATGTCTGATGTCCTTGACCGCCACGGATCTCGGGTTCGAAAGTGAATCGTTACGACTCATACGGTATTCGAAGCACGCGCTTTCGACGTGTCTATTTGGTATCCGTATGAATATGTTGCCTAGACTTTACCTCAGTATAATATCATGTCAACTATCCAAATTTTCAGAGCTGAAACTTCAAAATCAAAGGATTTCAATATAAAGGTTTTCACTCATTTTTACCCCTCAGGGGTTGAATTTCAAAAAAATCCTTTCTTAGTACACCCTACGCATCAAGACAAACATACCCTCTTAATTTCAAGTTTTTACGACCAGCGGTTTAGGCTGTGCGTTGTCTGTCAGTCAGTCAGTCAGTCAGTCAGGAGTTTGATATAGTTTGTGCTAGATAATTTTATGTTTTCGAAGTCACGAAAGATTTGCGCGAACTCCAGGTGGAGGACTGGCGGGAGGTGGCGCAGGACAGACCGAAGTGGCGTCTTTTATTATCGGAGGCCAAGACTCACTTTGGGTCTTGCGCCATCTTAGTTACTTTAAGTTTTTTTCCACCAAGTATCGAAAGGAATAAAAATACTCAAATCTACAATCCTATAATCAAGATGCGTGCCGAGCATGTTTTGCGTGCAGTTTTAGTCGGCCTCGGCATAAAACTAAAACAGAGGCACAGAACACATAACAGTACCACGTAACAAAGGACCTCGTAAAAACAACCGCATGCCGAATAGGTCCATCACCTCCATTCACTGAGCATTAAAACCTCTCAACCCTGCAGTTACAAAACAATAGTCCTTAAAAAAAACACTTAAAAAGCTTTAAGCATTCGGCAGAAACATAAAAGGGTCCACTCGAGCGGTATAAAAAGCCATTATGCCTTAAAAAATTTGAAAGCATGGTCGCGCAGATTTTATTACTGGGCCTCGGGCAAAATTTTGAACGGTGTCGTGTGGACCACCGCGAAATATACTTGGGATTGAGAAACAGTGCAACTGCAAGTTACGTTTTTAAGTACGAGTAGTTATTATTATGATTGATTAGCAGAATCTTGACATTCGCATCTTCATTTTACGCCAAGTAAACCTATAGCTAAATGCACAAATGATCGACCATGAAACCTTATAAAGTTCCCCGCGGTCTCCCGCGTGGATTACAGCTTACCGCGATAAAGAGTATGACGTATGTCCTTCCCCAGGGTTCAAACTGTCTTCACACCTATTAATATCTGTTTAGGCGTGAAAAGGTAACAAAAGGCAGAGGGACATAGAGATTGACTTCCGCATTTATCAAACATGCCTATAAATAAATAAAACTGCCTCTGGGAGCAACCTCACTGGACAGCCAATTCAAGCACCATCATCGACCACATCGTCACTTGGCACCGTTGGCGTAAACAACCGTTGCAATTTTAGCAACAACGGTGCGCATCGATGGTAAAAAATTACGAGAACGCCCATCTCTAGTGGTCGTAACAAAAGCAGCATAAAAGATTCTTCCCTTAACGTCGCTTCCCGGCCACCCAGCTGGTTTGTAGCAAACTTAAATATAGCCGTGGAGCTCGAAATAGTCGTAAAATGCCGTGAGGCTCGTGTTTACGTTTCTAAGAATAAGCTGGCTAGCTTGCAGGAGACGAGAATCTCGGTTGACATTGACTCTTAGAATATCAACGTATTTCATGGAGCACATCAGGCTTTTTAAGCAAAGACGGCATTCCAAGATGTTAAGGATCGATGTGGTTGCGTGAGAACTGGCTCTCAAGTTTTGGTGACAGATTTTTAACTTGATGGTGATAGCTAGTTAGTTAGGTATGACGGATCGGATCTATTATTAATTTCGGGCATTACTCTGCTTTGATTATAATCCCGTATAACTCGTTAATGTTCATGTTTCCATATCCCAATGTGCACAGTCAACCAAGAGAAATCTTATTAGCTTATTAGAAAATATCGGACTATTTAGATGACAAAATTAGCTTATGTGTAGTGAACTTGCTCCAATTCAATCAATTAGTAGTAAGATTAAAATTGTAAATGTGATCGCACCCAAAAAGTTATCTGCCGAGGGTTTTTTGCCTGTTCTTTTTCTGGCGTAGGGAGGTTGGAACAGGCGTAGCTAGTCTTAAGTTTGACGTTTTAAAGTGATCATATCATGTATCCTATTAAATGAAGATTTTATGAATTTTTAATAAAGCTAGTTCCGAAAATGAAGTTTTAAGAAGTGTTTCCCAAAAATGTAAACAGCTCAGCTGTTCAGTTTGCGATCCCGTAACGAAAGAGGCGTGAAATCATTTTGCAAGAAGACGCTTGCGCTCGAAATGTCATCAACACAAATGTCGAAACCGGTAGACTGCAGTTCGTTTCCGCAAACGTGCCCCATTTTGCATCTACCTACTACAGTCTACGCCAGCGGTTCCCAAAGTTGGGACCGCGACCAGAAAGTTACGGGTCTCACTCACCTCTTGGGTTTCATGAAGAGAAAAGGGCATATCTAGACTGTTCAAACAAGAAAAAAACATTCAGTTTCGATCCAAAGTGTTAATCTTCTAATCATTAAAAGATTTTAATCATTAAAAGATTAACACTTGATTTATAAACATTAAAGTTTAATGTATAAAAATCTCGTGTCACAGTTATCGAACTCCTCCGAAACGGTTTGACCAATTTTTTTTGTGTTTTATGTTTTTTTATACCCCTAGGTGATAAGGGCGGCACTCTCCAGATTTTTTTGTAGTTTACGTGAGTGAGTGAGGAGTGAGTGAGTGATTCTTATAGATATGGACTAGCTGCGCCCCGCGGTTTCACCCGCGTCTTCCCTTTATCCCGTAGGAATCTTTTCCGGGATAAAAAGTATCTGTCTCCTGGTTATAAGCTACCTCCCCACCAATTTTCAGCCAAATCGGTTCAGCCGTTCTTGAGTTAGTAATAGTGTAACTAACACGACTTTCTTCTGCGTACCACCCTGTTAAAAAAGTGTTTATTGGTGTAAACATGTAATATATTCGACACATTGTGACGATAGTGCCATTACAAGAACAAATCGTTTAGAAAAGGATCAACTTACACTCGAATAAGTTTTTGTTCGTGCCTTATCTAAGCTTCGTTCGCATAAGGCAGTGGTTTCCAATCTTTTACAGTCTAGAATTACGCTACGTTGATCAGTGCTTGAGTAGCGATTAAGTGACGTATTTGTATGTAATTACAGACTCAAATCTGTACTTAAGTAGTGAATACCGCTTGAGCGACATTCTAGAATACCGGCCTGATAATAAACGAAATCTTATTAGTAAAGCTTATTAAAACAACATCAGACTATTTAGATGACAGGAAAAAAAAAAACTCCGATAACAAAAGACGCCATTTCGTTCTGTCCTGCGCCACCTCCTGCCAGTCTTCCACCTGGAGCTCGCGCAAATCCTTCGTGACTTCGTCTTTCCAGCGATATCCGGGACGGCCGACAGGGCGACGGCCACTCGGCCGTCCACTGTATGCTTGAAACAGGAAAGCTGCTGTTGCTGCTGATGACAGGAAAGCTTGGGGATTTATTCTACCACATTTAATCAAATAAAAACAACTTAGCTGTTAGCGAACTTGCTCCAATTAAATCAATTTGTAATAAAAATGAAATTGTAAAAGTGATCGCGCCCAAAAAATAACCTACCGGGCGTTTCGAGTTTTAAGTTTGACGACTAAATAAATATATTTGAGATCTCGTCTCACACCTAACTATAGCTATTAGCTAGGTGTCTGTTAACGCACGACTTACGCCAAAACTCCCTGCAGTGCAGACAGAAAATGGTAAAGTTATTTAGATCATGACTGAGTCGTGCGGTTTGGTGCCGGCGAGCCAGTGACCTGGCTCAGAATGGGTAGGTGTTGCGGTCCCAGCTCGCGGATTACACGCTTATGGTACTTTAATCTATTCTGTGGTAATGGTTAGCCTGTTTAGGGGCTCCCGTAGCAGCCTCAGTGCCGGATGAACCACGTGGCAAGAGTAGCAATTGCTACGGGCCCCGCGTGAAAGGGGGCCCCACATACTTAAACCCAGTCATCCTGAGCGTAATTTTTTGAGTGAAACGTAATCTATAATTAACAAAGACTTGTTAATGCCATTAGCATATTAAGAAATGCAATGTCCAGGGGGTATGTAGACTATTTTTTTGAATATACTTATTATATTTAGCGATTTTTTTAAAACGTTTTCGTTTCCTTTTAAATGGCATAAGATCACGGCCTTAATTTCCAAACACCATGCCGGATGGTAATCAAACATGGCAAATGTAATGGCGTGAGTAATTTGGCGGATTAAAATGGGTTTTTGTTGGATTCTATATCAAAGTCTATTGAATTTTTTTTCAGAACATTTTTATTAGCTCATAATTATTGTTTTGTTGTACCACTTCCTAGGTTTATCTTAATTTTGAAGAACATGAGGTGGTAATGAAATTTATGCTAGTTTTTCATACAAATATAATGAAAAACTTGATCTCAGGGTGACGAGCTCAGTGCAATGCCTTGCACGATTTTGGACTGTTTCAGTTCAAAATTCTCGGTGGCACTGAATTGTGATGGGCAAGCTTACCATCCGCGAAGCCATTTACTCGTCTTGTCACTTAGATGTTAAAAAAAACTAAATAAAGTCTACATTCAAGAATGATGAAAAAGAGATTAAAAATGACAGTAAAAGTCGGTCGGTTTTTAGGGTTAGAAACGCTCTTATTGTTGCAAATGTCCATAGGTGACGGTGCATGACTATTTACCGTCGCTAGGCCGTCTGTTTGTTTACCGCTCTTATTACATAAAACAACAAAACAAAAACCATTCCGGATTCGAAAATTGCCTGCTGTCCATAAACTTAACCTGTTTATTAAATGAATGTCTACAAAAATACAAGCACAATTTCAAATCTAAGCTCGACCGTCTGAGCTTGAAGTTCGACGCACTCATGCAGTAAATGTTACGAGTTACGAGGCATTCGCAGGTAAAAACTGATGAGAGACGGTCGACAACAACCGGTAAATGGTGCGCAAAAACTTGGTTCAACAAACTACTTCCGCGTAAACAGTATGGGCTGTACACACCGGTAGGAGAATATTTTACTCTATACGTGAAAAAATGTAAAAACATATTATTGAGATAGCTTAAGCAAAAAGCAGGCAGAAATCGATAGTTTTAGTTCATAAGATAGCACTACATTTTAAAATAGAATTCAAAAGTTTCAGTTTTTTTTTAATCTGCTTGAAAACACCATTGACACCATTTAAATAGCAGTCGCCATGTTATTACGTCATACGGCTATGTAAATATAAACAACTAACATTAACATACAAAACGTCACTGCATTTGTTTACACAGCCGACTGACTTCATTTCCACAGAGCAATATGGCGTCCACTGCGACTAGAGTTTTCGTCAAATTACGCGTGAAATTCGAAAATGCAAAATTTAAATGCATTTTTATGGCACATAACGATTGAATAAACATTTTGTGAATTTTTTAGTGGTTCACTAGTACCTACTATAAAATCTAATTCAGACACTTTTGTCAAAAAAATGGGTGTAATACCCTATTACGCACACTGGTTCAGGGCTCCTACACAAAACAGCGATGAGGCGCGAAGCGAATCAGATCGGAAGTTCTTGTGGTGCACTCTTGCGAGCTCGCAGATATTTGCGATGCGATGCGAATTCGGAGTTTTGTTTGGGAGCCCTATGTAAACGACAAAAGTCGGTGAACAATGACAAGGTTACCGATTTTCATTATCATCTTAAGCGCCAACATCTGTCATCTTTCTTTGACTTGGTCTATGTCTATCTTTTCGGTCTACCTCTCAATGCACAAATATTTGTCCCGTAGAGAGAATCGAACCCGTGTCCTCGCGCTTCTCATGTGGCTGTTCAGCCACATTGGTGGTCTAGCCTTTATCTGTGTGAACAATCCTTACTGTATTATGAATCAAACTTATATTGCAAATACAAAACGTTGTGGGAGAGTGTGTGTGTGTTTGTTACTTCTTTACGCACTAAAACGGCTGGATTTCAGTTAAATTTGGAAAAGAGATAGCTGACATCCTGTAGTAACAGTAAGGCTACTTTTAATCTAAAAAGAAAAATGTTTGGAAAGGGGAAAACTGCAGGTGTAACCGAGGGGCATAGCTAGTTGAAGTTATTACTTCATTTGATTATGAGATATTATTAATTCTTCAGCTATATAGGAAGTGTAAACACCATCGCTGTATATGGTGTCTTCTCTCCTTAGCAGGATATCACAGGAAGTCATCATACGGTGTCTTTTCACCATGGCAGGATATCTTGGGATATCTTTGACGTTTTAAAGTGATCACACGTCGTTTCCTACTAAATAAAGATAGTTTGACTTTTGACTTTTTTGCCTTTTGGTCGTGATGTCGCAACAAAGACGCGTCGGAACCGCTTGCGACATTAAAGAGGCGTCGAAACTGTAACGGGGCTGTAAAGAGACAGTAAATTTACACTGCTTTATTGGTTCCTCACAGCTCTTTTTACGACGTCCAAAAGGCTGTCGTGCCATTGGATGTTTATATTTATTATGTACTGTTTGAGCTTCAAAGGGATTGAGTTTCTTTTGTTTGATTTAAGCGTTTCCTTGATTTTGAAGGGGGTTATTCGTGGAGTTACATGTTCGGATATGATATCGAAACAAAATCGTCGATAGTGTACTTACTCATGAGCAGTAAACGCAAGGAAAGCCCCGGTACCGGTATACATATATCGAGTTTTTTGACGTGACGTCTTATAATTCGATAGAGCCGGCTGCACGCACGAAAAAACATGACTCATGCGGCGTTACCTCGCTCTGAGGCGTTCCATGTAAGGCTTGAAGTGCAAGCGAGAGCGCGGAACGAGCGACAAAGAAGCACAATCGGCCAATCGACGTTGTCACGTTCAACTATCGTCAGTAAACCGACTTTACAGACAACCAATTTTTTTCTTTTGGGTAGGACTTGACCAAAAGTCACCTGATGTTATGCGACGATGTGGTCGATGTTGGCGCCACGCAGATCACGCTACACCTAGATTGGGAACTGGCTCTCAAGTGAGGCTACCGGAACGTACCGATAGATACTTAGCAATAGATGCTTGGCGAGTTTGGGCGTCAGATTCTACTACCACAGAACTATAATTGCTTCAAGTTGCTCAGGTATCGAGTAATTGGCTGACCATGGAGCAAATATAGACAGTACGAAGGATGTAATCTGCTGTAATAGAAAAGTATCGTCGAGTTCTGATTTTTTGTAATTGAGATACATAGTTTGAACCCTGGTAATTAGTAAAGAAAAGGATACTTTGAATCGAGATAAAGTATAAACAAGGCGAGTCAAACCGCGGGTAATAGCTAGTAAGTACCTTTTGCTATTGCATAAAATAACTTTCACTAAGGAAATCTATTCTTATTCGTCTTCTTCCGGATAAAAGCAAAGCGATAATGCGTTGACATTGAAGCTACTAGGAGACAATGTCAATGACATTTAAAAACAGGGGAGCGTCTATCACAATTTCGGACGAGGAATCCGAAGTTAACGTAGAGAGAATTTGGTTAATAAGCTTAATTCGTCGCTTATTGTTTTGGGATATTCATAGTTCCTTTAAGCGCATTGAATAAAACCCTAAAACCTATGCGTTAATCGTTGAAGAAGGTAAAGACGTCTTGCAGTACGTTTAAAATCGCCTATTTTTATAGCATCTTTAATCTTTAAGGTGCATAAAATTCAAAAACTTATTTTAAAGGACACTACTTGTTCGCGGCGGTTTTACCCACACGGGTGTACAACAAGTAGTACAGTAGATTGCGATAAAAAATATCCCATGTTCCAACTATTTCCATACCAAATTTTATCATGATCGGTTTAGTGGTCACGTCAAAAGGTAATAAACAAACAGACAGACTGAGTTACTTTCGTATTAATAATATCATTAAAGACATACCTACTGGTGCAATTTTGCAAAAAAAAAACAGGTGAATTTTTTTTGACGACGCGCTATCCGAGTTGGTAGTGTCCCTGCCTGCGAAGATGACGGTCCCGGGTTCGAATCCCGGTAAGGGCAAATATATGTGTGATGAGCACGAATATTTGTACCGGAGTCTTGGATATTTCTATCTATATAAGTATTTATTTCTCTATATAAGTATGTATATCGTTGTCTAGTACCCATAACACAAGTTTCGAGCTTAATGTGGGGCTAGGTCAATTTGTGTGCAGATGTCCCCGATATTTTTTTTTTTTTATGTAAGTGTAAATTTATCAGCGACTTGCTTTATTTTTCTACTGAAATAAAACCTTAATTAGGCTTTATGATATATCATGTAAACCTTGCTTTAAAAATTATCTAACTAATAACTAGGTGAAAACCCAAACAAAATACATTGAGCAGTTAACGGATATACGACAGACAGACAGACGCGGAATGCGACTTTGTTTTTCATTGTGTAGAGAAGTATTGATTATGGAATTGATGGATGACTCAGCTTAAATTGTTTTTCCTATATTATCATTTAAACTTTAGCAAAACATAAAATTACTACAAGTACAATAATAGTAACATTTACATGTTGTGGTTTAGCCTTGAGTTAGGTAGTATCTTACCTACTTAGAGCTTGGTGGTAGACATTTTAAATGACTTGCTCGATTAACGTAGATGGTTTAGATTTTTACCCGAGTTACCTTATGTTATGAAAATGCGTTTGTACAGTCGACAGCGACAAAAGTAGCTGATCAATTGATCGTCTACTTTTGTCTTTTGTTTTGATTTTCCAAATTTACAACTTACAAGGTAGCGTTTGACCGCAACACAACTCACCCGATGAAGTGATGATTCGGTCGAAGGTTGGTGTTTAAGATGATATACGCCTGAAATTAATAATCGATCTTGATCCATTATGCGCGGTTTTGAATCGATATGTCGTTTTAGCAGTAATATGTCAAGCCATGACATATCGTACCAAAACCGCGGATAACGGATCAGGATCGATTATTAATTTCGGGAGATAGAAAATCGAATACTTGCTTTGGTATTGTTCAGTGACTTTTGTCGTTGACCCATATCTTTGCTAATGCGTTCAAAATACTTGGCGAGATCCCATACTTACCTACTATTAATATGTACAATATGTAGCTGAAATCATGCTCACAAATTCAAATTAATATTAATTATAACATGTTGATCTTATATTTTTAGTAACTTTTACCTGCGGTCTCACCCGCATGGACAACAATTCATCGCTATAAAAAGTATCCTATGTCCTACCGCAGGATTCATACTGTCTCCTTATTAAATTTCATCAAAGGTTTAGGCGTGACAAATTAAGAAACAAACAGACAAACAGAGTTCCTTTCTTCACACTTATTATATTATTAGCATGGATTATTATTAAAGCAGATGTGATCACCTCAACCACCTTGCTATGAACATCTGCTCACTGGTACAAGGATTTGCAATGTGCTATCTGCAGCGCTTGCAAAAATCTCTGATATCAGATTATTCGAGAGTTCCGTCCTTTTTGTATGTGGTTTTAAATCAGGTATTTATTTAAGCCCTTTGTGTGTGACACATAAATGGCCTGTGGTCAACGCTACCCTCAAAGAATAAAAAAGAATACCATATTTTTATTATTGTTTTAGTTTTAAAGTTCTCTGCATCATGGTATACCCAAAAACAGTTATTTTATTAATTTTATTTGACATGACATGATGCGTTCTACACACACAAAAAATGACATCACATTCGACCTTATTAACGCGTACTTCCTCTAATTCACAATAACTATGTACATATATACGTAACGTCACAACAGGACTTATCAGCTGGTTCGGTTTGGGTTTACTAACACCACATGTGCTATCCAGCGGACGCGCGATCCAGCCGACGATGCTTAGTCGTATGGTGGACGCCCCCCGCGACTCACGCGTTCTCATGCTACCTCACACGCGAACCGTAAAAAAAAACCCCACATCGAATCTTGAATGAATGCCTTTGTTTCTACGCTAATTAGTCTCGCGCCGGTCATATGATGCAACTTCGCCTCTAGTTTAGCCCTTACAACGCCGGTAACCTACTTGCAACCGCGGCGTAACGTACACTCGGGCATCGATACACAAGCACGTGCTCACCCTGCGCAACCCGACCCCGTTGTCCAATCGTAGGAGGGCGAGGGCTACCGGCGCGTCTCCGCCACCCAATCGCGGCTAGTCTTCGACTTCAACACGAAACGCGCCGATCCCGACCGACAGGAGCCGAAGTGCGCCACAACCCCCAGTGCAGCGGCAGCCCCCAAGATGGCGACAATGGTGGCCGCAACGCCAGTGCACACGGTCACGAAGAAGCCGTCAATAAAAAAGTACAAAGCGCCGACGCCGCCCACCAAGTCGTCCGACGACGAATGTGAAAGTGATAAAGACAAAGAGAACAATGTGGTGCCGCGAGAGGAGAACGATAACGACGCGGATTGTATACAAACAACAGTGGAACCGGCGGATGACAAACCGGTGCCGGACAAGGGGTCGCCTTTACCGAAGAAGTTCGCTCCTAAGTTGAACGGGAATGTGGACCGCAGCTCGGTGCTGTCCAAAGCCGCGATGTTCGAAGCGGGCAGTCCACGGGCCAAGGACCCGGCAGAAATGTCCTTACGCGAACGCAAGGCTTTGTTCGAAAAGAACAAGGGTGCTGCTATTGTCCCTAAGGCTCCCTTTGGTATGGCACCCTCGGCGAAAACCCTGCACGGTGATTTTAAAGGTGAGTTCATATTTGTTTTGTATCTTTAGCTAGCCCTAACTGCGAGGTGTTTAACAGTAAACACACCGGCACGCAAACGTAATGATGACTATAGCATGATTGTTGTGTTTATGATTACTGACAAATTTCGTAGCATATTATATGCAATATTTATATAAACATATTTGTATAGTAGTTTCCTCAATTGAGATGAAACTAAACAAATAAAAACCGCTATAGTCCCTGTTTGAGAAGCAAATGAAGGTTTTGTCGGTGATTAACCTAATTGCTTCCGAATGACGCATAGATAGCAAACTGTAAAATTGATGCAGGCAGGCAAAAGGTATGAGATATTTTATTCATTACAAATAAGGTTAATAATAGTATATTAAATAACTTTATTGAAGGTTCAACTGTATCAACTGTACTATTATTAGAAGTGAAGGTAAGACATCTAATTGAAAACGTCTGTATTATAGCAACTATTTCACACAAAAGTAGTATATATTCACGTAAAATATAGCAAAAAAAAATACATACTATATTGATCTCCTAAAGGGTGCTTGCTTACCACCATCGCAAAACTATTTGGTCAAATAAATTCGTTTCAAAGGTGCCTATATCTCTACTCCCTGTCACTTAGTTGATATTGGAAATGCGAAAGTGTGTTTGTTAGTTTGTAATCTTCTTTCACGCATAAGTCTATGGGCAGGCGAAATAGGCTACTTTAAATCCTGCGGGTGAAACCGCGTGGCACATTTAATAACAAATAAATCCTAGAGGTTAAAAAAACGATAAAGCCATTATCATTAGGTACTGCTAGGTCAACTGTCATTTAATCGATTCTAGCTCTTGTAAATCTTATAATTTACTAGCTGTTCCCCGCGGTTTCACCCGCGTCTTCCCGCTATCCCGCAGGAACCTTTTTCCGGGATAAAAAGTAGCCTATGTAATAATAATAATCCAGAGTATAAGCTATCAAATAATGGATATCCATTCCAAATTTCATTCCGATCCGTTCAGTAGTTTTTGCGTGAAAGAGTAACAAACATCTATCCATCCATCCATACTCACAAACTTTCACGTTTTTAATATTAGTAGGATGTATTAGGTTGGATGTAATATGTACGCCTTGCCAAAATGAAAAACCACTTTTTATCTAGACTCCAGACGTCCTCTATCGATTTGAATCTTGCCTAACCGGCTATAATTTTCTTTTTATAAGTAACAAAAAAAAGACACGGTAAGTAATTGATGAATAATTTATAGATAGCTCATGATCGATCGATTCGTATACGATCAAATAATTGTCTTAGTTGTAACACAGCTCTGCCACGACCTCTAATCGATATAATTATTATCTCTAAGGTCTGTTGGTTAGGTATTATCAAGTTGATTAATTATAGCGGTTTGCTCTCGATCTGAAACTGTAGTCTTGTTTCTAGGTGCCATCGATCGTGACAGTTGTAATGGAGTTGATTTGGCATTGTCATGATTTATGTGTCAAATACAGCTGATTGATAGGAGGTAGACATACTCACGGTATATTTCATCAATATTGATAACTAGCTGCGCCCCACGTCTTCCGGTTATCCCGCAGGAACCTTTTCCGGGATAAAAAGTAGCCTATGTTTTAATCCAAGGTTTAAGCTATCTCCATTCCAAATTTCACTCAAATCCGTTTAGTAGTTTTTGCGTGAAAGAGTAACAAACATTCGTACTCACAAACTTTAAAGTTTATCTTGTTAGTAGGATACCAGAAAATGCAGGCAAGCACATAACTTTACCTAACTACTAACAATAGTTAATGCCACCATAGGAACAAATAAACGGATTAGTCACTTTTCACTTTAATTCAAATACAACCTGCTCAGTTTTCCGCTAACGTTGAATATTCTGAGAATTATTATGATAATTATATTTATTTACTTACTAGCTGCGCCCCGCGGTTCCACCCGCGTGGATGTTCACACAAAAACCATTTGCGGGGTAAAAATTTAATCTCTGCTCATAACTCTTAATCTACATCCTTCACGCTAAAACGGCTTAATGGATTTGGTTGAAATTTTGAATATAACATATTCATAAAAAAAATAATAAGCCTAATAACAAAGAATATAGAATTTAACAAAGAATAAGCCCAATGCCGCCAGCATTCTGGGCACGTTGCCAGACATCAAGGATCGTTTCAACTATTTAAAGACCTTCTTTAGTTAGTTCAAACGATCCAATATATGTGCCTATAAATATAAACGTTTATTTATAAATAACTGTAGGCTTGGTTTTTTTTTTTTAATTTTAGTTTATTTAAGTAATTCATTTTTAAGTAAATTAAATCGGTCTAGGCGTCAAAAAAAAATAATTCATATATATATGTACCACTAGTTTCACCCGCGGCTTCCCGTTCTCCCGTAGGAACCCTTTCCCGGGATAAAAAGTAGCCTATGTGTTAATCCAGGGTATAAGCTACATCCATTCCAAATTTCTTACAGATCCGCTCAGTAGTTTTTGAGTGAAAGAGTAACAAACATACATTCATCCATCCATCCATACTCACAAACTTTCACGTTTGTAATATTAGTGGGATTTAATACTCAGTAAGCATATACCATCTTTTACCAGATCAGCAAAAAGTACAGAACAATAGCGGGAAAAAAACACTTGGTACAGTCAGCAACAAAAGTAGCTGATCATACTTGATTTTCCAAATGCGTTTTATATCAGTAATATTTGTTTATTTCTTACAAACTTACATGGTTGCATTGGACCATAACGTAAAACAGCTAATGTTAAGTGATGATTCTATGGAAAGTTGGTTCTTAAGATGATATAGACAATCGAAAAATGTGTTATTGTTCAGCGACTTTTGTCGTTGACTGTACTACTGTTTGGATTTTCCCCTGCGTCATATAACTTATTGAGAACACAGTTGCATCATTTAGTATCATCATACCTACCAGCTAGGTCATACACACTTTTTTAGTTCCCAAGAGTTTCGATTGACCGCAAGTCACCCGATGTTAAGCGACGATGTGGTCGAAGGTGGCGCCCCATTCTAAGTCTAGACTAAGTCTAAGTCTAGGTTTCAAGTGAGGTTGCCGGCACGCAACGATAGCGGTGCTTGGCGAAACTTACTTACTATGTACATAGCAGTTTTGGAGAAAAATAGCAACATGGATTTCCTTTTTTTTTACTACCTACAAGGTAGCGTTTCACAACAAGTCACCTGATGTTAAGTGCCGATGTGGTCGAAGGTGGCGCCTCTCTTAACCTGGACTGGAGACTGGCTCTCAATTGAGGCTACCGGAACACACCTATAGGTGCTTGGCGATATATTCTTAACATGAGGGTGGTAGCTAGCCAGGCGAGTACTAGAAAATACCCCACAACCAAGCTATGGTTTCATCACGATGTTTTCCTTCAACGAAAACTCAACTCATTGTAGGATTCGAACCTACGTCCTACGGATCGCCAGCCGATGTCACTACCATTGAGCCATCATCACTATAAAACTCAAACCAACATCCTCTCACCTCAAAGGCATAATTATACCTCTCCGTTCCGTCGTGGGTAAAAGTAAACATGTTGTCTTTTCTTCTAGACTTCTTTAATGCTAGGGCAAAATATATGTTTACTAAACCTCATTCTTAGAGACAACAAAGTGATAACAAAATAAAGTCGTGTCATAGAAAGTTTTTCCGAAAATAGAGTAGCGCACTCAAATATTGACTCTTTACTTCGCACATCCTTATTATTTGAAACGTAACGGAGTCCTAGAAACTGATTTAGAAGCAAACCAGTTGACTTCACGTAGATCAGTTCGGAACCTTGTCGCTATAAAATAGTGGTAGCATTTACCTTTTCGTTAATTTGTAATGCTGGGGCCACACTGACGGGAAATGCCTTTAAATAGCGTGATGATATTGACGTTTGACATAAGTGTGGCCACGACATTTGACAACGGCATTCACATTGGCGTTTGACGTTAGCCGGTCACTCAAGTGCATTCACGTTGACCGTTCAAGTGTAGCCACTCATGCGGTAATAATTAACGCAATATTTATCGCGATGATAGGCATAGGCATCGGCATTGATTAGTGTGGCCCCAGCATAAGAAAGAAAGAAAAAAATAAAGACATTTGAGTAAGATATTACAAAACATTACTTTACACAAGAAGGATATATTCTAGTAACTGTTGTGTAGATAAAGTTGAGAATTGGCAAACTATATAAAGTGGCAGTGGGCTAGTCATATAGGCCACAGAAACGACAACCCTTGGGGTAGACTTGGCGAACGTAGTGTAGGACGCTCTCCGACTAGCGTTCGAATATAATAATTAATCGATCCCGATCCGTTATCCGCGGTTTTGGATCGATATATCATGTCATAATATGTCATAGTAGTAATCTGTCGAGCCCTAGCAGGTACTAAAATTACATATATAATTACATTACATATCCAGTGGACTGGCTGATAATTACGTCTTCCACAAAGCAAGTCATGAGTCTGTTCAAGAATGTCGTCTAGCTAGTTCCTCACGTCTCCCCTAAAGGTTTAGTCGATCGATAGTTTCTGCAGTCTTGTAAATTGCATTTGCCTTTTGAGAAGTAACTGCAAGCCAGTAAATGCAATTCTCACCTATTGGGTATTTTATATCAGTGATGGTGTCAGCGCAATTTCGCCGACACCCATCTTTTCCAACGGGACACACACAGCAGTTATGGGTAGGGTTGCCAACACTACAAAGTAATATAGTGGTGTCGATTCTGTTCTGCATTTTCTAAAACTATTCTTATGTTTGACAGATATAAATAGTAATGCTGTCCTTTTCTGACCAAAAAAGTAAGAAAATTACAGCATTACTTTTAGAACTGTTAAATTTAATTGAGGAAATTTACAACAGAATCGATACCGGTATCTTTCTTACGATGATGAAGACCTAAGTATGTAATGAATATGTTTGCTTAAAATAAAAATATAGTGGGTACTAAATTAAGGTCACATTATTTTTCTTTATGATGTTTTTCTACTTGCTTCTAACAAAAGATATAAAGTAACAAAAAAGACTATGTAACATATGTAACACTAGCTGTTCCATGCGGTTTCACCCGCGCGGGCTACAGTTTATCGCGATAAAAAGTATCTTATGTCCCTTCCCCGGGGCTCAAATTATCTCTATACCAAATTTCATTTAAGTCGGTTCAGTAGTTTAGGCGCGGAAAGCGTATATATTCCGTATAATACTCCAAAATTATTCCCGCACTTCAATGCCCCCTCACCGAGTTACCTGCTGTAGGTACCCATTATCCTATTTTAATTCTAAGTTAATTTTTCTTGGACCGCACGTGTGAACCGCGCAGTTAAGGTCTTCCTGCGGCCCGATCGCGCTAATTTTAAACAATTACGAACGTCTCAGGTCTAGCTGTAGTTACGGTGCGCATGGGGTTCAATTCCGTTCCAGCTAATATGGAATTCGGTATTGCGTTAATGTTTAAACGCCAACTTGAGATGCACCGTAACTGGACCGTAGCGCTTCAGCGATCGTTGTTAGAGATGAGACATATTAGCAAATATTTGTGCTATTAGACTGCTATAATCGACTAATTGCACAGAAAATTTGACTTTCACTACTCTAGTTTTGACAGATGCTGAGATGACAGCGCGACATTTCGTTGACTCATGTAAAATAATAATAGTTTGAGGAAAGTTTTTCCTACTTTTACAAGTATTTTAACTATTAATAACCGAGTTATTGAACTTCCGCATCAAGTATTTGGTTGGTGCTGTGATGAGGTATATTTTTGTGCCGATACTGACCTATTTTATGCATAATAGGCACAGTATTTCACCTATTTGTGATTGTGAACACATTGGACTTTGGAAATGGAAGAGCGCTGCTGATGCATAGCTGCTACTGATAGAATTCCTGGGAAGCCACCGCCACCTTGCTCTGGGACGGGTACGGTCCAAAGAGGCTCTTGCAGTTGCGGCACGAATATGGCAAGCATGCGCCGAGGGCCATATCAATGCGGAAGGTCCTGCCAGAAGAGGGAAAGAATGGGCGAAGGTACTATTTACCTAGTTACTCAGAAGTAACAGCAACACAGTAACAGTAACTTGCATAGATGCAAAGAAAATATTGTTGCATATGTGGAAGACCATAAATGCAGAGCCAGGGAAAAATGATGAACGTAAATGCTAGCCCAGCTTGGACCCAGCAATATCCCTACTGTACTACTTAGATATTGGCCTTCTGCTTGATGTGAAACAGAATCAATTTACCTCAAATTATGATGTAAGTATATTTGTCATAGTAAAATTTTTATGTGTACATAATACTTTACTTTATTAAACCAATTCTCATAATGTAAATGTAATGGATGAGAAAGCCTAAGGATAGACAGACAGTACCTTGCACAACTACATTGTAAGGGTGATGATCCTCCGCAGTTATGAAATGCAGGCAGAAGCTGTATAAACAAATGTCCAAGCTGTCATATCTTTTTATATTACATAGTTTGACCGCAGCTCACGATTAATGATGGCCTAAATGGGCCTAACCTTTGAAAACAGAGGCTGGCGACTGATTTTTCTTTGAACTTGTAGGTGGTAGCTAACCCTAGCACTACAAACACAGCTCACACAGCTCTATGATGATGCTCAAATGTATTATTGTTTTAGTGTACAGTCAGCGACAAAAGTAGCTGATCGTTCTCGATTTTCCAAATGTGTTTCAAATCAGTAATTATTATTGTTTTTTTTTACATTTTATATGGTATCTTTTTGACCACAACATAACACACCTGATTTAAGGTGATGATGAGGTCAAAAATTGGTGTCTAAGATGATGTGGATAATAGAAAAAAAGTGTGATTGTTCAGCAACTTTTGTTGTTGACTGTACCTACATAAATTATGTAGTAAAATAACCAGCAGTATCCTTCCTATCATAAAGCTGCCTTTCAAATATTGATACTCATGGAACTCACTATCTTTTATCTGTTGTTTCAGTACCTATTGTCAACCACCGCAAGGCCCACACAACCCCAAGTCATCCTGTTAAGTCGGAAGATGAAAAATAGTTATAACTATATTATATTATCTCAGAATAAAAACATGTTTATGTAAAGTATTTTTTATTATACCTTAAGTATTTTATCTTGCTTCACTGAAATTCCTCTTAAAATATTCACACATTAGTCATAATATTAACTTAACACATAAAATTAAATTACAAGAAAAATGAAAGGGATAAACCTAGTAGTTAATCTAATGAAATGACACAATACTTTGCACAGCTATCAGTGAATAATGTAACATCATGTCTACCAACAAGCACCGGCAATGAAATACCTTTATTACAACACTTTTATTAATTTGAATATATAACCTAAAATTCATTTATTATTATATAAAGTGCTATGTTTTGTTTATTACACAATTAAATTATACCTGAAACAAGCTTTAAACACTTCAACAATGTTCAGCAACATTTCTAGTTTTCAAGTGTCTATCATCTATCTTGATAATGATAGCCCTCAGCCTGGATCTCAGACTGAGATAGGTGTCCTAATTGTGGGTCTCAACTCCTCAATGGATATCCTAAAATAACAAGAACATAAATAAATTAATCTCAAGAAAATACTAACACATCACATAGTTTTTTTTACAACAGAGGCTAGGCTAGCGTTTGACCATAATCTCACCCGATGGAAAGTGATGATGTGGTCAAAGGTGTAGCACGCTTGCCCAGTAAAGAACCAGTAAGAACATAAAATCTAGATTAGTTTGTACATACCCAAAATATACAAATCATCTGCAGTGACGGTGTGAAGCCAGCCGTTCAAGATAACCATTCATTGGATGGTTGGACCACACAACCCTGTCATGTGTAGACCCAGGGTAACATGCACTCATAATATATTTAAATTTGTGGCATATATCTGAAAGAAAAGGGTAGGAATTACAAGGGTTGTTCCCATAACATGACCAATTGGCAAGTGTAAAATATAATACACTAGGTACTTACTATCAGAATATTAAGGGAATGGAATCCTTTTTCTATTAAAATACCGTTCGATGTTCTTAGCAGAACACACACCCCTTCGATACAATGCAGTAATCCAGGCGTTTTAAACATTCTAAAAAACAAAAAAGAAAATTGTTTTTTTGTTTCTGGCATTGTTCCTAGTAAATAATGACAACATTATAGCCTAGCCTAAGGTAGGTGATCTAGTGGACCACATAATTAGGCACATACCAATGAGTTTCTTTTAATAGTAAGAGGATTTATAGCCCGCATTACTTGGAACTACTTTGGTGGTTTGTGAATCAAAGCAATGTAATTTTATATTAGTAGGTATACCTACATGTTTATTATGTATTCTTTGTAATTATATTAGTTGATTTATGCACTTATTCTCATTTATCATGTTCCCTCTTACATTGTTTAAATGGGAAGGCTTTATTTATTACAATTGACTTGTATATTAATGTATATGGCTATTGTAACTTGCTGAATGGCTTTTGATACACAGCCTGTGACACACAATGCTCCTGACTATCTCCTACAATCATCTGATATGATCCAGTGGCATAGAATGCCCCAAAACCTAGAACAATTTTATTGTCAAGAAACTTAATTTTGTTAACATGAAAAAAACAATGAAGGTACAAACATAATGTAAAGTTTTGCCTATCGCTAGCGCTATAATGTAAAGCCTATCCATATTTCGCTTATTCACAGACCATTAGGGAAAGACAAAGTAAGATTTTGATGGCTATAATGCGGAATTATCATAACATAACCTTACCTTGGTTTCAATAAACAAAGCATCAGAACGAAGCGTGGGTGGCTTATGAGGGGTTAACTCTGTTATTACTTGGCGAGTTAACTCCTTAAACAGTCTATAATATTTTATAAACTGCCTATCACTCATATAAAAAGCACTAAGTCTGTGCACTTGTATTTTTCTTCCTCGCAAGGTTCCGAGCCGCCGCTACATCTAATTCATGTGCCCTTTCCAATTAATCCATGTACGCATACATTTTACCTAAGTTTTTGCTGTTTTTGTTGTATAATTTTGTCTAAAAGTGGTAAAGCACCGCACAACGATCGTGAAAAAGTTGTAATTTACTAACTTTAGCAAAACCGTTCGTTTGACAGCGTTAACGATCCAACTCTAATTACGCTACGGCTCAACTTACGATAAAATCATTAGCGCAATACGAAATGTTCAAAAAGTCAAGAAACGGCTGAGGTTCAGTAGCGGTTCAGCTGTAATTTATTAGTGCGATCGGGCCGCTGGTCCGCGACCGCACTTTACCTATTTCATAGATTCTCCCGGTGCCGCCCTTACTTCACCGCGTTTCCCGCTGCGCTGCGGTGCGGCGGTTTTATTTTTCTACTACTAACATTTTTAAACTCGTGATATCTTTCGAATGGAATGTCCGAATTGCATGATTCAAAAAGTTATATGAAGGCATTGAAGCAGTTTTGAATAAGAAGTAATTTATTTTGATAAGGATTAATACCAAGATACAAATAAAGAGCCTTTTCTAGCGGCGGCATTAAAAATTATTTTTAAAAAATAAAAGATCACTTATTGTGGCATAACTATAATAGTTAGACATATGCTCTCGCGGACTTTTTTGTAGATCTAAATGTGACCTACAAACCCGTAATACATTATTTTGTTCTAGTGTCAATAGTTTTTGCAGCGCACGCAAAAATAGTTTTTCGATTTCACACCTTGGGTTGCAAAATAGCAATTTTCTTACGGATCCCTAATTTTTTTGGAAATAAAATATAGCCTATAGCCTTCCTCGATAAATGGGCTATCTAACAATGAAAGAATTTTTCAAATCGGACCAGTAGTTCCTGAGATTAGCGCGTTCAAACAAACAAACAAACAAACAAACAAACAAACAAACAAACAAACTCTGCAGCTTTATAATATTAGTATAGATTTACTAATAATATAATGCCTCCAAAATACTATAATTATTTGTGCAAAAACTGTTGGCAACCCTAGATGTAGGTGTGATAGTAGTAATTCCCCTAGCGAGTTCTTTCACAAGGAACTTAGCTCCTACTAGGAATGCTGACCTTTACTAAACTTGTCGATTTCGTGACGTTCCCTTCCTTATGACCTATTTACAAGACAATACAAAACGATTATGGTCAAGCTACATTACTATCGTGCCTCAGGCTTGCCTCAAAATGCTAATATCGTAATTACTAGTTATTGTTTGCAAATGTTTTGCTAATGACTGATTCTATTTGTCTTTAAGCGCAGACATTTAGCAAGGCTTTTGGTGAGAAAACGTGATGCTTTCACAAGAAGTTTAGTCTTGAATCTTTTTTTATTTAACTTAATGACGAGATCAGCAAGTGCCACCGAGAATTTTAAGTTTCAACAGTTCGAAACGCATGGAGTAGTTGTAGTAATTGAGTGGAGGCCGCGACTTGGCAAATGTAGTGTAGGACGCCCTGTGACTAGGTGGAGCGACGACTTGCGCTGAGTGGCTGCCAGTAGTTGGATGAGAAGACCCGAAGACCGGAATCAGTGGCGTACCTTGGGAGAGGCCTATGTCCAGCAGTGGACTGGCACAGGCTGATGATGTACAGATGAGGACACTTGTAATAGATGTAGTAATTCCACTGAATACATTGCCCTTCAATCCGAAACACAGTAATCTCACTTTCTAAGAAAATGTTCACAAAAGTGATGGCGGATAAAGGACATTTCATATGAAGTCAACAACATGGTTATCGGTTCGCTGTAGCGTGTAAATTGAACAACAAGACAAAACGATCTCTTTCTAACAACAATTTTAAACTATGTATCATCATCATCAGACTATTCTATTACGTTCCCACGGCTGGAATACAGGCCTTGACTGTCAAACTAAGTGTACAATATAGTTATTAATAAAATCAAAGGCATACACAGAAGCAATTTGTTTGACATTGCTGACGCGACGGCATAAACGGATGTCACACCTGAAAAATGTACTAGGTCATTGTCCGAAAAATGATCGCGAAACAAGCACGAAGGCGTAGAGCATTGTTTCATTAAAAAAAACCTCTTCAAAAGCATCATAATGGCAGTCTCATTCATCGTCTAAATCACACAATCATCTGCGGAAAAGATTAATGAAACCCTAATGCTTTGAAACCAGCAAAACAGTTCTATTTAAGGCGCTTACTACAGAATCAAGCTCAAAATTGGGGTTAATTGAAACCATTTTTCGCGATTTTCAAAAATAAAAAGATATTTTAATCTACGTGATAGCAAAAGGGCTATGAGAGAAAAAAAAATACAGAAAATATATTTACAAGTTAATAAAAAATGGGCCGATTACCTCCTTTTTTCTTTTTTTACCTCTTCGGGTAACCTTTGACCTCAAGTCACCTGATGTTAAGCGACGATTTAGTGGTGTCAGTCAGGTGTTTCTTAAAGTTAATACCATTTTATTCCTTATCCAAAAATGACAAAGACTTGTGAATACTACTAACATATTAAATAATACATTACCTATTCAAAATGTTTTCATTCGTATCAACACGTGGTACCCCCCTCTGTCGCCTGCGGGGCGAAGCTACTTAGAGCAGAGCCTTAAATGGTTTGTACCAGTTCGCAACATAACGGAACGAATCTTTTAACTGTGACACTTCATCGATCCGGAATTCCGGAAAGTGGCGGTTCGTAGAAAGTCAAAGTTACATTTTTAAAAGTGTGCAAAATGTTCTTGTACAAGTTTTGAATCTGTACTAGATTCTTATCTTGTGTCGTCAAAATATGCGACATGACTACGTGAGATGGCGAGACCTAGTTAGCTAAAAATATTTGTACAATCTGGGCAATCTGGCCTAGATCATTCAACTTAAAACGTGTCGACAATATAGCTTCTTGACTGTAGTAAACATTACGAAATTAAAAATGTATGGTAGCTATGCTGCACCAGACAGATTCTCTCGTCTTGGGCATTTTCACTAGATAGGAAAAGCTTTGTTGTTCGCTCGACTTGTCAACTGCGATTTTTTTTTCAAAAAAGCGGGTGTTCTGCCTGATGTTAATCGGACACTGTCGTCTATGGACAAAAGGCAAAAGGCGTAAGAACTCTTTTTAAAACACTTTTATTAGCTTGACTTGTAACTAACTAACAATGTAATCAAATCTTAGAAGTCAATTTTCACCCACTTCTAATTGTCGTATCGACTTGAAACATTGTTCTCACACTGAAGGACTGCAATGTGTATCACTGCGGAAAGACTTGTTGAAGGAGCGTTCCACATTTTTGTTTACTTTTTTTTTGCTATAGCTAATTGATTCACTTTGTTCAGTATTTTTGTTTAGAAGCAGGAACAAAGATCACACCACCAAGTTTATAAGTTTAGTACGCCAGAAAATCCTGTCCAAGCTTACATGCGAAATTGAGTGTCACAAACACATATCACACAGCCATAGTGACCTCTAGTATATTTATAGTCAGTGTGCCCAAAAAGGTCAGTTTAGAATACACTTCTTTCTATAAGTCTGCTTTGTCATTTGAACAACCGAAAAGTAACCTACTTTAGACGTAAGTAACACTATAGCACACCTCAATCACCGTCTTAAACCGTATATAATTTTGAAGTCTCCACGTCATTAGGGACTTTTTACTTTCAAGTACACCATTATATCAAAATTGCCGTCTCTGGAGTGAAGCACTTGCAGTAATGAGTAGGAAATAAGTAGTTACGGTGCTCTGAATTGGTGATATTATTTCAAACGCAGTAGCTATATATTCTTGTCCTCTTTTGAACTAGCAAGCATTTTGATATAATGCAGCTTCGTCCATGGTTATACTATAACTTAGACCAATAAAAAGTTTAGGGATAAAAAGTAGCCTATGTGTTAATCCAAGGTTACAGCTATCTCCATTCCAAATTTCATTCAGATCCGTTCAGTAGGTTTTGCGTGTAAGAGTAACAAACATCCATCCATCCATCCATACTCACAAACTTTCACGTTTATAATATTAAGTAAGATATTGACGACCGATATGGAGCAATGGGTGAATATCCCGCTACAGGACAAATATTTGTGCATTGAAAAAATTGCGCAAGTGTTAATTGTTCTGTGTCTGGGTGTTGTGGATCCCCGATCTGCGTAGTATCTGATACCTTACATACGGGGAATGACTGTAGTATTCACAGAAATTTACATCCAACGGTATGTCATTGTATACCTACTGTGAAACCACAAAACGGATTTCCAAGATTCAAGTCCGTCATTCTACTTATATAAAACCAAAATCATACGCCTTTAACAAGTTGCTTTCGATGACTAAGAAAAAAGAAAGATTTTTTATACCTTTAAAATCATATTAATATTATAAATGCGAAAATTTGTGTGTTTGTTACCACGTATCAACGTATCTACTAAACCGATTTCGATGAAATTTGGAATGGAGATAGCTTATACCCTTTTTATACCAGAAAAAGGTTCCTGCGGGATACCGGGAAGACGAGGGTGAAACCGGGGGGTGCAACTAGTGTATTCTAAAATTAGGTAATATAAATTACTAATTAGTTTGTTACATTACGCATCATCGCTTGGCATTAGCCGGGATAGCGGTCAACGGAGGTCAATATACAAAACAAAAATTAAAAAATTTATTCTTAAATTTGCGGACCGTGTTTATGGTGTAAAATTTATAATTATTCAAGAACCGGTTGCAAATGTTTTGCAACACTGGTGACATCTGGTGAGTCATAGACTCGACGCTATCCTCAATGCCGAGCTTTCGAGCTGCTCTTTCCTTATCGTTATATGGTTATCGTTTGATTTATGATTAACAACAAATACCTGCTATTTTTTCTGCTCCTTTGTATTGAGAAAAATACCTGTGATTTGGGGTTTGTTACTGAGGGACGAGACGAGTAGCGACCGTTCCCAATAACCGATCCATCCACGGTTTGACCACGACGGAGATAAAAATTCGACACAAGCTCCATAGAAGTAGTTTTCTATCTCTATAGTAGGGCAAACCGTGGATAGATAGGTTATTAAAACTGGCCCTAAGTCGCTCGCCTGATGGTAAACGTCACGCTTGCCGATTGCGGATCTCTGTGACGTCACATATCAAGGCCACTGGGTTCACTCCATCTCGGCTGGTATTATCAAAAAACGTGTAAATATAACGGCAATAAGAAAAAAACAAAAACTATGTTATTCTCGAATTCTTGGTAAAACTTTTTGCTACTGTTTTATCTAAATTTAAACAGAGCGTCAAGTAAAACGAAAAACTGAAAAACATTCTTTAAAAAAAATATACGACTTGAGAACCTCCTCCGTTTTTTCGTCGGTTAAAAAGGCCCAAATAAAAAAAAAATATGCGTGGTATCAAAGACCTTACTGACTGGATTATTTCATTTTCATATCTAGACGGATTTAATCAACGTACCATAAAATAATAATTGAAATTGGTAAAATTCGACAGCTGCCCTTCATTTACCTTTTCAAAATAAACAACCTTTTATAAAAATGATGCCCATTATTTACCAGTGATCATTTGTCATTCAATTGAAAACCAATTACGACCAAACTGAGAATTACAAACCAATTAAAATGTAACTGCGATTTGTAAAATTAAAACCAGTGAAATGGAGATCGTCACTGCTCATTGGATAATTTAATTTTTTTTTTTTTTTTTTTTTTTTTTTTTTTTTTTGCTTGTGGCAACCCTACGAATAACAGCTGACTAAAACCTGTCCCGTTAAAATTTATTAATTTAATTGTTTTACGTACTATTATTGGACCCTTACCAATTTCATTGCTATAAAACAAACTAATGTACGTGTTTAGGTAGTATTAATAGTGAAATTTTTAGTATTTTTTATGTAAATGTCAACTTATTGTTGAGGCATTTTCGTTTGTTTAGTTTAAAATTGTGACGTTGTTATCTCGGTTTGGAAGTGTTTACTGTGTTTGTGTGACTTATATACGTGCAATACATCTTTCGTATGATTATTAGAACGGAAACAATCACGTAAGTACAATATTTCCAAACTATAACCTCACTTGTTGGCCAAATAATTTGTTGGTGGATCTGTTAATCGCTCACATTTTACCTCAAAATGATGACTAGAAGAGCTTTATCTCGTCAAGAGGAATCCAACAGACTCCTCTTGACCTTGCAAGAACTGAAGGCCACCAAGGAATTGTGTGATCAACTCAACAGAGAAAGAGATGACAATGAGCAAATTATGATTGAAACCCTAAATAAAAATGATAAATTAAAAAGTGAGTTATCGGCGTTACACTCACAACAAAATTCAATACTTGAAGAACGGGACAGACTTCAAGAAACGATAGACAGGTTTGATCAGTGTGCTGCTGAGTACGATCTTGCCCTGAAGACAATATCTACCTTGGAACGGGAACTCCGGGAAGCTCACCGTGTAATCTCTCAGCTCAGGGAGAGAACAGAAGACAGTACTGCACTGAAAACCCTTAGTCTCTTTAATGAATTAGTTTTAGTCCGTAGGGATTCACTTCCCGTCTCTGCTGCAGGGGGTGTGGGAACCACTCATACTATTGACCTTACAAATGATGACACAGTGGGAACTATTTACCCTTGTAGCAGAAACAAACTAAAGAAATATGTTAAAATTAAAAAAATTATCAATAAAACAAAAAAATTGTTAAAGAGCCAAAAAAATTTAGTGAAGTCAATAAAAAACAAAAGAAATAAAATTGCTTTATTAGATAACATTAAAATGTATCAACTAGAGTTGCAAACTACCAGCATAACATATCAATCTGAAATAAAGGACCTGCAAACAAAAATCACCAGCCTTGAGACTTCACTAATTACTATCAGTGGCCGTTATGAACAGTCTCAGTACATGATGAAGGAGTATATATTGGCGATGGATGAATTGCTCAAATTGAGCCACAGCAACCTAGAGTGTGTTGAGTCAAATATTGACACAGCATGTGACTGTCAACTCACAAAACAGCCAATGCCGGTTTGTACTGCTTCATCATTACCAGAAATGTCAGACAGTTTGAATGTCTTGTCTGGTGATAGTGTAAATGAAACAAATTATGTTATGTTCAGCGATGAAATTGGTAAGCATATGGGTTCAAGAGTAGGTATGAACACTGGATGCCGGCTCATAAATAATTGTATGCCCAATTCTAGTCTGCGTGAGTTGATGCCAAAAATAGAAAAATATAAATATAACCACAACTCAAATCTGATAATTTTAATTGGGAATAGAGGAAATGTCAATGAAAATGAGCTAAATGAATATGTTAAAACGTTAAGATTATTACAAGTAAATGAAATTATATTGTTTACCTTCCCCTATAGTCACAGTTTGTCACAAGCAGAAAACAACCTTAGGTATAAGTTAAATTTGACTTTACATGAATTGTCATGTAATTATAATAAAATTAATCTGATTGACACTAACAATATTGTTGGTAAAAAATATTTTTTGACCAAAGACAGTTATTGTCTTAAAAAGTATTATAAACAACGGGTAGCTAATTCGCTATCTTATTATTTTAATAAGACAGCCAATAACTTGGCTAAACAAATGTGCTCTATTGAGTACTGTCTTGACAACACTATTCAACAGTTGGAAACAATTCCAAATAATTTAAACATAGTGGCATGACAATAGAGGAAGTCTCTAGCCCAATTAAATCAAAAAATATTGTTTACAAATCTTGCCCAAAATCACAAATCATAGTTAACGAAAATGTAAATAAATTCAACCTGGTCCACCAGAATATTCAAGGGATGAAGGGCAAATGTTTAGAAATTGAGTTGTTCATGAATCACAATAACATTGACATTCTTTGCATTACTGAGCATTGGCTCAAAAATCATGAACACATATTTAGTTTTAACAATCACCAAGTTGGTAGTTCGTTCAGCAGAGTTAATGCAATTCATGGTGGTTCATTAATACTATTAAATAAAAAAATTAAATTCAAAGAACGCAAAGACATCGTCCACTACTCAGCTGAACGAATAATCGAAATAGCTTGTGTAGAATTGGAGCAGTTCATTATTTTAAGTGTGTACAGGCCTCCAACTAGTTCATATGATGATTTTGAAAAGTTAATGGAGGAAGTTCTTTTCAAAATATCCAAGTTAAATAAACAAATTATTATCTGTGGAGATTTCAATGTAAACCTTTTGGATGTTTCTACTCTAAGTACGAGAATAACTAATTTATTTAAATCATTTAATTTGAGAAATTTGTTTATGGAGCCTACAAGGATAACTGCCACTACGGCTACTTGTTTAGATAATATTTTTACAGATGTGAATGTAATTAGTCAAAGTGTAATAAGTAAATTAGATTCAGACCATTGTGGTCAATTAATTACAATTAAAAATAAAATAAAAATTAATGGAAAAAAATCTGTCACATATGTACCAGAGACCGTTGATCGGATGGAGAAAATAAAATTAAAGCTGATCGATGAACTTCCTTTTTTACCGGATCGTAGAAATGCTGATGATTTATACAACTCTTTTTTCAGCGTATTTAGCAAAGCTTTCAACACGATATTTACTCCAAAAACGATCATGGTTTCTGATAGACCTAATTTTACGGAGTGGGCTACAGTTGGTATTCACAAAAGCAGGCAAAAGCTGTACGATCTCTACAGTGAAAAACAATATAATACTAGTAATGAGTTTAAAGAAACTGTAAAAACATACTCAAAAATTTTTAAGACGGTCTGTCACATTGCAAAGTCTCGTTATATAAGTTCTAAGCTTAAAAATAGTAATGACAAAATTAAAGCAACTTGGAAAATTATAAATAGTGAGACTGGCAAAGTCAGGTCTCAAGCTAATAATTACAACCTAAATATTGGCGATACCAGTGTCAAGACTGACATTGAAGTAGCTAAAGCATTTGAAACCTTTTTCACTGACATTCCAGTCTCTACTACTAAGTTCTTAAACTCATCGCACACCATTGCAGAATCTATGTTAAAAACAAATGTACCAGAGTGCGAAATTCCTTTTCAATTTGACTATGTTAGTTGCAAAGATGTAGTAAAAGCTTTTAATATGATTAATGTCAAGAAAACTACTGACCTCTGGGGTATATCCGTGACCGTTGTTAAGCCATTAATTGAAATGATTGCACCCGAATTAGCCCTAATATTTAACAAATGTATTGACGACGGCGTGTTTCCTGATCTGATGAAACATAGTAAGATAACACCCTTGTTTAAATCGGGTACAACGACTGACCCTACTAACTTTAGACCAATATCAGTATTACCAACATTTAGTAAAATATTCGAAAAACTTATTCTAAATCAATTGCAAAGACATTTCTCAGCAAACAAATTACTTAATCAAAAACAGTTTGGCTTTACGCGTGGTCGCTCTACTACTGATGCTGGTGTCGAGTTATTAACTCACATCTATGATGCCTGGGAGGAGTCACGGGACGCTCTAGGCGTGTTCTGTGACTTGTCCAAGGCATTTGATTGTGTTCACCACGAGACACTGATCAGGAAGCTCCGGCACTATGGTATTCGAGGTGTTCCTCTGGACCTTGTAACCTCATACCTTAGTGATAGGATTCAGAGAGTTGACGTGAACGGGAAGCGATCCTCGGGGTCAGTAGTCACAATGGGAGTTCCGCAGGGTTCAATACTCGGACCTTTTCTGTTTTTAGTTTACATCAATGATTTGCCCAGCCTTGTTAGTGACAATCACGAAATAGTATTGTTTGCTGATGATACGTCGCTTTTATTTAAGTTAAAGCGACAACATAACATTTCTGACGACGTGAACAATGCTCTCTCCAAAGTTACAGACTGGTTTGATGCGAACAATTTGATGTTAAATGGAAAAAAGACAAAATGCTTGAGATTTGTGCTGCCCAATGTTAAAGAAGTACCAACAAATGTAAAAATTAAGGACGAAGAATTGGACCTTGTCAAGACTACAGTATTCTTAGGCATAACTTTAGATCACAAATTGCAATGGGGTCCACATATTGTCAGTCTATCGAGCAGACTTAGCTCTGCAGCATATGCTGTAAAGAAGATCCGTCACCTTACTGACGTTGATACAGCCAGACTAGTCTATTTCAGCTATTTTCACAGCATTATGTCCTATGGAATATTGCTGTGGGGAAACGCTGCTGATATTAACACCATATTTGTATTGCAGAAGAGAGCTGTTCGTGCGATTTATAACATGGGCCCCAGAGAATCTTTAAGAATTAAGTTTAAAGAAACCAAAATAATGACAGTTATTTGTCAATATATTTATGAAAATGTAATGTACATACGGAAAAATTTAAATAGCTTCAAAAAGAGAAGTGATTATCACAATTTTAATACTAGAAACAAAGATAAAATTGCTGTACCCACCACTAGGCTCCATAAAGTTAGCAACTCGTTCAAAGGTCAATGTGTACGCTTTTTCAACAAAATCCCAAGTGAAATTCAAGACTTGTCTATAACAAAATTTCAAATTCGTATAAAGAGAAATCTCATTAGTAAAGCTTATTATAAAATATCGGACTATCTAGATGACAAACAAGCTTGGGATTGTAGTTAATCTATCTATCTTTCTTTCTATCTATCTATTCTCCCTATTTCCCCTATTCTAACCATTTTCGGTAAACAGCCAAAACAGTCATGCTCACGAAAGTGACTTTGCTTGCAGCGGCGTCATGTGTCGGGTCGCCCTCTTCCCTCTCATATGGTCGAGGAGAGCGATGGCTGGCACATGCGTCAACTCGTGAACGGGTGCTGCTTGTGGGGTCTGGTCTGCTTTGGTTGTGATCCCGCAACTCGTTAATATTCATGTTCCCATATCCCAATGTGTACAACCAAACAAGAGAAATCTTATTATTAGTAAAGCTAAATAAAAAATATCGGACTATTAGATGACAAAAAAAAAAAGCTTGGGATTTTAGTGAACTTGCTCCAATTCAATCAATTAGTAATAAGAATAAAATTGTCAATGTGATCGCGCCAAAAAAATTACCTGCCGGGCGTTTCTTGCCTGTTCTTTTGCCGGCGTAAGGAGGTTGGAACAGGCGTAGCTAGTTTTAAGTTGACGTTTTAAAGTGATCACAATGTATCCTATTGAATAAACATATTTTTGATTTTGATTTTGATTTTGATTTTGATTTTGATTTTGATTTAATGGGATATTGAATACAAACCGACTTTCATGCGTGAAACTCTGACAAAACTGTGTACTAACTGACATTTAATCTGGGGCGTTACCTATTATCGGGTAAATATAGGCGTGTTAACTATTGACTGTAGGTACAATATTTTTTTAGAAGTAGACACAGTAAGGGCACTTATTTAACTAAAGATCTCTACTATAACTAACGAATCGCGACTCTCGGCGTAAAACTCCAGAATATACCATAGAACTACGTAGTAAAGGTTTCAAGTATTCCTGATGGATTCCCATATTTAATAGACCAATTTTTTGTAAATATCCTACTTGTATTGTATGTATCCTATGTATGTATGTATGTACGAGTATGTTTGTTGCTTTTTCACGCAAAAACTACACGGAGAAAAAAGACCTTCCGAAATACCGTTTTCCTTCTGAGTCAAAGGGGAAGGACTTGTGATTCAGAAGGAAAACTAATATAAAATAAGAAAGGAATCGGTCTTGGAAGGTAAAGACTCAGAAGGAAAGTCAGATTTTTTTTCTCAGTGTACTGAACGGATCTGAACGAAATTTGGAATATAGGTAGCTTATACCCTGGATTAACACAATAGACTAACGGGAAGAAGCGGGAGAAACCGCGGGGCGCAGCTAGTCTTATCATATTTTCAATGATTTCTTAAAAATCGCATCTAGGCACTGAGGCATATCAGTAACATGAAGTTGGTAGCTAGCCAGGCCACTACTAAAAAATACCCTACCACAAAGCTAGTTCCATCACGATGTTTTCCTTCACCGAAAGCTCAAGCTCATTGTAGGATTCGAACCCAAGTCCTACGGATCTCAAGCCGACGTCACTACCACTGAGCCATCGTCGCTAAATGTGTAAATGTGTCCATACTGTTCGTACCCTGTACTGTTAACCCATATGTTGAATCTATTATTGAACGTATCTGTGACGTTGTAACTGTGTACTAAACTGGGACAATACAAGTAGGTACAAAAGCTCAAATCATTGATGGATATCGAGCGTGGGACTTCGGAAGTGACGATCCGGAGGACTATTGCGTATTTTGTAGCATAGCAACCGGTTGTAATTTTGTAGTAATTGCTGATTTGCTTGGCGAGATTCTATGAAATATTTAAGTAGTGATCATAACAAACTAGCTGCGTTCTGAGGTACAGTCAGCGACATAATTAGCTGAACATACTTAATTTACCAAATGCGTATTACATCAGTAATGTTTGTTTTTTTCTAACAACGTACAAGGTAACTTTTGACCACAATACAACACACGTGATGTTAAGTGATGATTCGGTTGGAGGTTAGTGTTTAAGATCATAAAAAAAATCTGGAAATGTAGTATTGTTCAGCGACTTTTGCCGTTGACCGTACACCCTGTTCCGTTATCCCGCAGGAACCTTTTTCCGGAATAAAATGCGTTAAGATGAGCAATTGGCAATATTGGCTGCAGGGATCTCCTTTTTTCTCAGCAATTACAAAACATACAGAGATAATATTTATGTACATTAAAGATCATGTTTTTGAAATCAAATTTCGGAAGGATAACACGATTGGTTAACTTTCATAGCAGAGAAACAATGATCGAACACTGCCCTCAAAAAAAAAAAATTGTCATTTTACAGGCATACAAAACAGATTAAGAGATGTTTTTTTTTTGTATGATATATACGCATTCGTCAAAGAACTACAGGTTTAGTTCTATAAAATTAACGATAGTTATCATTTTAAACGAAAAAAATTTTTTGACGCGTACTACCTTACGGCATTAGTCAGCTCGCTTGCGTTTTTGTATGGAGCTGATTTCAGATTCATTGTTTAGCACGGCGTCCACTAATCCAGAACATACGTGTACCTAAGCTCCTCTCCATTCTAAACTTCACCCAAAATACAAAATGTATAAGTGTGCACGGTGATAACAATAACTTCCTGCGTTATGTCTACAGAAAAAAAAAGTTCAAGGTTACGCAAAATCAAACACAAGTATTGCACAAGAGAGAAAGTGTTATCAAAAAGGTTTGTCCATAACTCTCCAGTTATCAAACAACTGTCACATTTCAATCCCACACCCGTCCGACGCCAAAGGTCATAAAATAGATAAATAATACTGGCCGTTCCTCGCGGTTCCACCCGGACTACAGTTTATCGCTATAAAAACTATCCTATGTCCTTCCCCGTAGTTCAAACTGCATACATCTATGTTACTGGAAATGTATGCAATCCGTCATTGTATACAATTCCTAGGAAATGTATGTAATTCCTAAAATCGCACGGAAATGTGTAAAACAAATGATATTTATTAGACACATTTGCTAGGAAATTTATACATTTCCTAAATAGCAATCGGAAATGTAAAACCACAGATAAAAATATATCCCTAAGCCGCACCCTACCCTACTGTTACACTTTTATTTACCTAATTTAATACATGATTATTCTCATTGGTTAACAACGTATTTTATTACAAAAACCATTATTTTTATACATTTCCTAATCCGATATTGGAATCATATACAATTCCTAGGAATTTTACACATTTCCTAGGACATTTATGTATTAAATAGTTTTTGTAACCAAATTGTATACATTTCCTAAATAGCTTCGGAATTGTATAAATTTCCTAGGATTTGTATACAATTCCTAGATTTCATACACATATTCTGTTACCAAATTTCATCTGTCAAACAATCATGAAACTTCGAAGTTTCGGTCCGAAATATCGTGCGATTCGTGTAGGGACACATTATTTTTTTGTTTACAGGGTAGTGTTTGACCACAAGTCAACAGATGTTAAGTTACGATATTGTCGAAGGTGGGGCCACGCTACACCAGAATTGGAAAACCATAGACTAAACAGTTGTAAAGAAAAAAAACTGAACCCATTTGATGCTTGAAGCTTACAACTTTTTTATCTTGGGGACTTTTTAGCGGCAATTGAACTGTCAACATGAAAATTTACTTGTTGCTCCAAAATAGTCCGTGTAAATTTTAAGTAAAGCGCCACCCACTACTTTACTTAAACACTATCCTCATCCCATCATCTTGTCATCAAAATTTGTACTTGATTCTTCTCTCGGAGTTTGAAATATTTTATACTTGACACTGGCAAATAAACAAATCGTGTGACGCCATTACAAAAAAAAATACATTTTTATCAGTCGAGTGTCACCTAAAATCCCACATTGCCCTCAGTTTATTGATGTATCGGTCATCTCGGTCGCTACTTTTTAGTACATTTTTACGCAATCACCGTAAGCGATCGAAGTAGAGGTGGTCGGCGTTTGTCGATTTGTGCAATAGCCATTCTACGTTTTGCCGCGCGCGCCAACTGTCGCTGTTCGAAATTTAAATATCTTATTTTTAGCTTATTGTTGTTTTGTTGCCAGTGATATATAGTTTCTTTTTTAAAATTTTTCGATTGCTAGTGGCCAGTGAAAAAATATTATTAATTTATCTTACTATTTCATGGAAAGCGTTAGAGACTGAACGTTTGTTATGGACACAATGACATGCTTCATTAGATTTTTGTGTGTATAAAAATCAAGTGATAGTGAATCTTACCATTTGCCAAAAATTGGCATTTTATTGCAATAAAAACGTAAGTATATCCTAATTTATTTTAGCTTTCCGTCAGAACCAGTAACTATAATTGGGTCTTAAACAACACTTTGTTTTATAAAGGGATTTCTAGAAATAAAACAAATAAATACTACACATACTTAAAACATAAAAACCGTTTCCGTTATCTCTGGTCGCGAGCTAAGACATTGTTCCGATCTGATATGTACCTCCGCAGGGGCGAACTAGAAGCTTTGGCCGCCCTAGGCCATGTATTGCGGATTTATTTTTAAGCTAGGTACGATATATTTTGAACTCCAACTCTGAACTGGGCTGAAATCGCTCAGCATAATAAGGAGTACCGCTCCCGTTTCAGAGGCCAAGATATTCTTTAGGTCGCTGTGCCATCGGCTTCAGTTCGTTGATAAGCTCTGACAGAATTTCCAAATATCCTAATACGATGAACTGGTATCACCTATTACGATTATATTAGTCACACCTCCCGGGAATTGCATGTTATTAGATGTCCGCAATATTACCAAGTTTTATCAACGATTTGCAGCCCCCTATTATCCAGATATTTGGGAATATCTTGCCAAATATACACTACGGATAAAAAAAACAAGTCACTCAAGTCTGTCAAGTCTGGAGGGGCACAGATGATATTTCTGATCCCAATTTGAAGGCCCAGGTCTAATCCTTCAAAAGGGAAGTCCATCTCTGCATGTACAGAGGTGTCAAAGTGCCATAGAACCTCCATATAACAATGTGAGGTGATTACGCTGTTTCCGCAATTAAAATAAATCCCTTTGCTAAGATAAATTGCAGAAACCTACCTACTTAGGTTCAGGTCTAGTCGTGATTTCATCAAACTAGGTGTAGGTAATGTAATAAAGAAGGGAAAGTTTGTTTGTTTGTAATGTCTGGATCTACAGAGCCGATTAACGGCCAGTTTCAATAACCTATCTATCCACAGTTTGTCCTACTACACTGAGAAAAAAATTGTGACTTTCCTTCTGAGTCTTTATCTTTCAAGACCGATTCTTTCCTTATTTTATGTTAGCTTTTCTTCTGAATCACAAGTCCTTCCCTTTTGACTCAGAAGGAAAACGGTATTTTGGAAGGTATTTTTTCTCCGTGTAGAGAATAGAATAGAATAGAATAGAAAACTTTATTTGGTAAAAATGTGAAACAACACATTTATTTATTTATTTAATTAGAACGGATTTACCACTTATACTAATTATAATAACATGTCATAACAAAATAAATATAGAGGTCAAATAAATATCTAAGTCACAATCAAATTAAAATACAACGTAATAGAATAGAATAGAAACATTAATAGAGTAGAAAACAGGGTAAAAAAGAAAACAAATGTAGGATGAGAAATAAATTTCATATACCAATTGAATGGCATGCAAAAATTTAACAATTATAAATCATATAAAAAGTAACATGCACCTGACAAAAGCTTAGTAAGATAGATAAACATGTAACAACAACATGTAGACCACACTTCATAAATTTTAGAATATTAACGTTGACATCACTATACATATTGGAAATAAGTAAATTTGTGAGAAAGTATCCGCAGTTCTTCATAAAACAAGCTGACCAATCACGACGCTACGCAACCAGGTTTATGTATAAACTAGAATTACCACCGTCAAAATTAAAATTACACAGTTCCGGACCAAACATAATGTCTATAAAAATATTTAATAAACTACCCGACGAATTAAAATCCGAAGAAAAAAATCACGTATTTTTAAATAACTTAAAAACGTTTTTAATCGACAAATGCTACTACAGCCTAGATGAATTCCTCAACGACGACTTCTCGAAATGATCAGAATGGATCGGTCCGCTCCTACATTGCTATACCCTATTCGGGTCCATATGTTCGCTAATCTTAACCACTAAGATCTCTTGTATACTAACATATGAATGCAATAAACGATTGAATATTGAATATTGAATATTGATATTTGACATTACTTCTATGGAGCTTGTGTCAAATTTCTATCTCCTGTAGGGCAAACCGTGCATAGATAGGTTATTGAAACTAGCCGTAAAACAATCTTTCACTGGTTAGCCTGGACTTTTGCTGTGAAGTTAAGCTGCCTCTTTTATAAAACTGTATCAAAATGGACCCGCCCTTGAGTTTTAGTTAGTTAAGATTTTGAATTTTGCATGCCATTTCATTGGTGAAATGTGTCAGATCAATATTTATGTTGTTATTACTAACTGTTTCACTCACATTTTTAGCAAATAAAGTTTCTATTCTATTCTATTCTAAAAATGAATAATAAATAAATAAATATCGCGGACAATTGCACGCAAATTGACCTAACCCCAAATTAAGCTCGAAACTTGTGTTATGGGTAGGTACTAGACAACGATATACATACTTATATAGGGAAGTAAATATGTACTTATATAGATAGAAAAAAGAAACTAATCAGTTAGAATGTTAGTAAAGCAAGTGAGAACTGTCGAGGGATGAGTTACTAAAATACTAGCTGCACCCCGCGGTTTCACTCGCGTGCAGATTTCACAGGAACCATGCTTTTTCGGGATAAAGGATAACCTATGGCCCGCTCCGGCCCGTAAACTATATCTATGCAAAAAATCACCTTGCTTGCTGAGTAAAATAAAGACAAAGCAACAACCATACACGGAGAAAAAAGACCTTCGGAAATACCGTTTTTCTTCTGAGTCAAATGGGAAGGAATTGTGATTTAGAAGGAAAACTAAGGTAGGAAATAAGGAAGGAATCGGTCTTGGAAGGTAAGACTCAGAAGGAAAGTCAGACTATTTATCTCAGTGTACACATTCGTATTTTCTTTTTACTCTTTTTATTAAGTTTTTGTTTATTATTGGAGAACAACGTAAGTAAGTCACCGAAAAAGTTCACATCACAGACTTTAAAACTTCTCTGGCTCTAAAAATATGTAGTGCCAAAAGGCTTTTAAAAGCAATCGACTAAACCTGAGTCGAATTTCGACCTCAATAAAGATTTCTGTTTACGAGCCACCGGTTATCGTAACCCGTATCTCATGTGACAGATGTCCTCCAAGGTTTACCTTGTTAACCCGAACTGTTAACCTATACAGCGAGACAATCAACTGATCAATCACTTTGAAGTTAACAGTTATGGAAGCGACTGCGTAATCGAGGAAATATTCTTTTATCAACCTTATCTGACAATGATTCAACTCCGAAGTGATGTTTGTTTGTTAGTTACTCTTTCACGCAAAAACTACTGAACGAATTTGAGTAAAATTTGGAATGGAGATAGCTTAAACCCTTATTTTTTTGACCCGGGGAAATGCTCTTACGCACTTACCCCTCCGGTGCAATGCCCCCCCAGAAGGGAAGGGGCTCGGAGGGAGTGTGGGACTCGCGCTGTACCAGGGCGCCATACCCACTAAAACCCCGGGGTACTACTCCGCATCGTCTTATGTGGGAGGGCTGGGTATCTTGCTCAGCCTCAACTACCAGCCCCCCAAAGACGACCGCCCGCTACGACAGCGGGCCTTTCCGCCCCTCCCCTTGGGAGGAACACATAGGCTTCTTTTTATCCCGGAAAAATAGACCTGCGGGATAACGAAGACGCGGATGATACCGCAGGGCGCGGCTAGTACAAAAATATTTAAAACAAAATGCATTATTTAGTAACTGCAAAAGATGTATTGTTACAAACCGGCCTCAACTCAGCGTTGTCTGGTGGTTTGACCAGCGCTGGGGTACCGTTGAAGCCGTTTTTTATCGTCACCCTTTGTTGTTCGACCATGGAGCATCGTCCACCTTTAGCTAACCACTTTGTGTTGTGACTGCTCCCTCTCTTTTATAAAACCTAATGACCGTAAAAATGTATTGTGACTTTGACTTGCTAGCGTCACATCCTACCGTTAACGTGGCAAAGTATATTAATACGAGCTAGGTAGGTATTTGCTACAAATATTTGTCATTCTTACGCTATTTGCGTCAATTTATTTGTAACTAGCTGTTCCCCGCGGTTTCACCCGCGTGGGCTACAGTTTATCGCGATAAAAAGTATCCTATGTCATTCCACAGGGTTCAAACTATCTCCGTACCAAATTTCATTTAAATCGGTTGAGTAGTTTAGGTGTGAGAGCGAGACAGACAGAGCTACTTTCGCATTTATAATGTTAAAGAGTAAGGGCTTCATACAATACCATTCCCCCCCCCCCTTTATGATCAAGGTGCTGGCCTGATATGAAGCGTCACGCTTGCCGCTTGCCCATTACAGTACAGTGTCACCCAGAAGTGTGCCCTAATCATCATTGTCCTTGGATCCAGAACACACCTAAACCCGACCAAATACTACCTAGATATTTAAAATTTGTTGTATCTACATGATAAACGGTAGTAAAAGTAGATCCCTAACAGCCAGTTTCAATAACCGATCCATCCACGGTTTGACATAAATTTGATATTACTTCTATGGAGCTTATGTCAAATTTCCATCTCCAGTAGGGCAAATCGTGGATAGATCGGTTATTGAAACCGGCTGTATATGAATAAGGCTTAACTTGCGACACTCTTGTCTCAAAGTAAAGTTTTATAAATGCCTAATATTTTATTAGTAACGTATATTACTAATGATTTAAAGCACTTTTAACTTGTCGTTAATCATACCATTATCGCTACATAAAATAAATTAAGGTTAACCATTTATTCACGGTTTATATTCCAAGAAACAACATATTGTCCTCTAATCCGCATCTAATTCAATTCATTACATTACTTCATCGAGCTCTAAAACACTTTATCACATAGCACCTTCGCACAATAAGGAAGTTAAAATTTCAGTTCATACACAAACCAATTCTCCAACTACGCAGTGCAACAGAGTACCTGAATGGGAACTGCAAAACGAAACGTGTCGTCTCACTCAATGTGTTTTTGCTTTGCTGGCTTACCTCATCAATATCTCATGCCTCGTCACCGTTAGTTATTTTAATTTAAACTTTATCTTAATCGAATAAGGAAGTTAATCGGTGGGCGGTGTATAACAAGAAGTGTTAGTCAATACATTAAAGATTAACACAAAAACTCCTCATTGTTGGCGTCTTAAGTCGAAGTACATCGGAGACGTTGAACTCGACCCCTTTGCGACAAAGTTTTAAATACCTGCAACTAGCAGGATTATAGTTTGTCGTTATAAAAAGTATCGTAATATCCTTCCCTAAGGTCCAATCTGTCTCCATGCCAAATTTTATCAAGATCGGTACTGCGGTTTAGCAGGTAACAAACGGACAAAAGGACAAAGAGAAATAGTATGGTTTGCAGTATTAATATACGTACAAAATATACCTTTGAACATTATTTATACGCGTCACGGGGTAATTGAAGGAAAATATAGTTTTCAAGCTTGATTTATTCTGCAGAATCTTCCATCTGATGATACGGCATTAGAATGCTTATTAGAATTAGCTATCCAAGAGTAAATACCGGAACTATGCTGCTGTGTTTTCGTTCAATGACACGTTTACGTATAGGTAGCGAAATGTCTGTACATGCATGATATTATTATCTGGATGAGTATCACGATTTAACGATCGACAACTCGACAGCTGAGAACAACTTCCATGCATAGTCATCAATACGTTTTCAAGCCACATTGTTAAGACGAGGAATTGGCAATATTGGCTGCAGGGATTTCCTTTTTTCTCAGCAATTACAAGACATACAGAGCTAATATTTATGTGCATTAAAGATCATTTTTTTGATATCAAATTGTCGGAAGGATAACACGATTGGTTAACCTTCATAACAGACAAACAATGATCGAAAACTGCCCTCTAAAAAAAAGATTTTTATTTTACAGGCATACAAAACCGATTTAAGAGTTGAATTTTTTTTGTATGGTATAAATACACATTCTGAACTACAGATTTAGTTTTATAAAATTAACGATAGTTTTCATTTTAAACGAAAAATCTCTTTTTTGGCGCATACGGCGTTAGTCAGCTCGCTTGCGTTTTTGTATGGAGCTGATTTCAGATTCATTGTTCATCACGGCGTCCTCTTAATATAAGTGTACGCAAATCTCAATTCTAACTTGATATCTTCACTTTCAGCCGACAAACAAGCGACAAAGCCTCTCATCCAGCCGAAGCCACAATCTCAGCCGAAATCTGCCAACACAACCCCCACTACCTCTCGAACTAACTCCAAAGAGGAAGTCTCTAGATCCCGTACGGGTTCCAAAGAGGACATACCAAGAACACGTAAACCTTCTGTGGAAGAGATACATAGATCTCGAACAGCTTCCAAAGAGGAATTACAAGAGGATACAATAAGTCAGAGCTCTCTCGGCGGCGGTATAAAGGGGAAGTTGGCAGCTCTGTTCAGTAAAGAGCAAACGATCAGCGAATCCACGATAGCTAACAAGTTCAAACTGGAAAGGGAAAAGGAAATGGAGATGCTTAACAATAGATTCCAATACAAGGTGAGTGAGAAATTTCAAACTGCACAGAAACAAATCCTGACTTTCCTTTGGAGTCCTTCCAAAACAGATTCCTTCCAAAATGTAACATTTTCCTTCCTTATTTTGCCCTAGTTTTCCTTCTGATTCAAAAGGGAAGGAAATTCCTTCTGATTCCTATTTCCTTTTGACCGAAACGTAAATGGTTGCTTCTCATGCGTAGCTATGACCAAGACCATTGTTTTTAACCTGCATTTGATTTTTAATCGAAAAATAATTTATAGCTTTCAATTTTGGATTAACTGCAAAACTTTACGGATCTTACTGTTTCAATAGTCTTGAAAAAAGATCCTAAAACCATCAAGATTCTAATTTTAATATGAATTTTTCTTGCTTTATATTCGTGAGTGGCCAAGTTTCCGTGTCGGTGTGTGTAAAATACATTTTTATGCGATAAACTGTAATCTACACAGGTGAAACCGCGGGGCAAAGAATAACAATATGAATGTGATATTTCTAATCGCGTCTGTCAATCAATTTTTTTTGTTTAATCGACGTAAGGAGATTTCCACCTATGATCTGGCTTAGGCGAGACGCGAGATCGACTCTCAAGGCTAATAAGGATCAACAACTCTGTCCGCGGAATATTTTGTCTACTTTTTGTCAACAGACTACTTGGTCCTTTTAAGTCTGTGGTAGGTATTTTTACTAAAAACTAGTTGCACCCCGCTGCTACGCCTGCGGTTCTATAGGTTTTGATTCCCTTGTGAAATCGCAAAATATGCGACACGGTCACATCTTTCACAGCTATAGAGCCGAGTATGTGATATAAATTTCAAATTATAAATTGAAAAAAAAAATTGACCCCTCAACGCGTTCTTTACGTAAAGACGACGACCGATATGGCGCAATGGGCGGATAGACGACTGTGAAGCGTGAGGTCGCGGGTTCGATTCCCGCTACAGGACAAATATTTGTGCATTGAAAAAGAAAGCGCAAGTATTTGTTCTGTGTCTGGGTGTTGTGGATCCCCGATCCTCGTAGTTTCTGATACCCTAGATACAGGGAAACCTAGTTAAGGGTCAGAGCCTATGTATGTGATTGAGTGGGCATTATTAAAAAAAATAAAAGGGTCTTCACAAACCAGACTGACGACAGACGGACAAAAAAGAAAAAAAAATCGTATAAGAGTCCCGTTTTTCCTTCGGGTACGGAACCTTAAAAACCTGCTCACAAACACTAGAACCTTATTTGAACAATAACTGACAACGAAAGTGATACCACAACAAGACTTAAATTCACTCTCCCCATAACCAATAGTAAAGTAATAAATAGCTAAACATCTTTCCCATAGATTTGGGGCAACCACTTTCACTTCTTAAAGTCATCAATAGTTTATAATCCTTCGACTAAAACCATTTATCTCAATACGCCTGTCCATGCCTAATCAATCATATTCTATTCATATTGAAAACGGTACCATACGTCTGTTTTTTATAGGTCAAGAATAATATACCTACACATGGTTCTCGTGATGCAATGTTATGCTAACTGTTGAAGTAGGTTAGGTAGGTACGTGTTTACTTAGCAAAGAATCGGTTAGCGAAAATTGTAATGGGAGGTTTTCTGAGGTGCAGTTAAAAAAAATGATCAGAAAAATCCTGTAAATGGCATTGATGATACTTGAAGCAATCCAATCTGTCAGACATGTTTTTCTCTCCATCTTGTATTGTACGTTTTTGTAAAACAGAGGAACTCGCCTTTTGCCGCGTTAAGACACTCGAAGAGACAGTTGGTTAGTGTCAAATGACGTGGCCGATAAATAAAGACGTTTTTACAGGCCTTGTCCTTTGCTCTTTGTCAAAATAAACCTTGTATGGACTGTATGGCCTCTGATATCTTTGCTTGTTTATACAACAAAATATGCAAAAAAGGCTTAAATTTCGTCATGATCTATGATTTTAGAACTACTTTTCTTCTTCTGTCAGAAAATTTTTCATCGCCAATACAGAAGCATATAGGGGCCTGCTCTTACTATTTCCACAGGATTTTTATCATAATAAAACTTGACTATAATTAGTATATAGTACCTAAAGTTTTCTAAAAGCGAAATAATGTTGAACATCGGATCAGCAGTTTTAGTTTCTTCTATAGGTATACATACAAACTCGCAAACATTACCTCTTCATAATATTATTATACTAGCTGCGCCCCGCCATTTCCGCCGCGTCTTCCCGTTATCCCGCAGGAAACTTATTCCGGTATAAAAAGTAGCCTATATGTTAATCCTGCGTATAAGCTACACGGAGAAAAAGACCTTCCGAAATACCGTTTTCCTTCTGAGTCAAAAGGGAAGGACTTGTGATTTAGAAGGAAAACTAAGGTAACATAAGGAAGGAATCGGTCTTGGAAGGTAAAGACTCGGAAGGAAAGTCAGAATTTTTTCTCAGTGTATTTCCATTCCAAATTTCACTAAAAGGTTCACTAGTTTTTACGTGAATGAGTAACTAACACCCATACAGTTTTTAGTAGACTAGTGCAACTATGTCTTGGCCAAATGAAACAACGTATCTAGATTATAACTAGAAATATTGAGGAAAACTGAAACGCACCGCGTTACGCAACCTTTACAAATATGTACGCAGTTTTCAAATAAGGGCATCTTCTACCATATGACGAAACGACGTGTAAAAATTCACACTTGTTACTACATACATACTGTTTGTTACAAAGCAATTCTAATAAGCCTTGATGTTATATTACCATAAGGTTGCGTTTCTACCAGAACTGTGCAATGGATTGCGCAGTTCAGCAGTGCGATTCTAATTCACTCGGAAACTCTTCCGACCACGGATACGGAAAAGTTTCCTTGATATTTTTTTAAGACGCGATTCTTTAATCTGAATTCGGAAACTGACATTTAATTTGAGAAACCAGCTGTTCAATCACGTAAAAGTTTCCGGCACCTATTTGCTCTCGGGAAACGTTTTTGTGGAGCGAAAGTGACGTCGAATCCGACACGGAATCTTTACGAGTGTATTAGAAACGCACTACTGGTAGCTAAGGTGTGCGCGAGGAAAACCCAAACCCACCAATTGGAAAATAAAGTTTTACTATTGGTGGATTTTCGCTCCTCCAGGACTTCTAATCTGGGTTTGAAATTTCACTGTTAGAAAAACTTTCCCATGGACTTGGAACTTGAAGTCATAGACTATGAGTCTAATAAGCTTAGATCAACTACTATCACGGTAAATCTGTCCTCAAACGTATTAAAACTGTATGGTTTACTAGAAATTGTTACTAAAATATACTAACTGAAAATAAATGAAATGAAATGAAATGAAAATGAAATGAAAATACATATATTTCTGACACACACAATATCGCACAAATTAGGGACAAGAACAAAAAGTAACAATAACACATAAAATACACAGGTGCGACATTGCGCGATGTCAGAAATAGGTCCCGGCTCAGCATACAACTGAGGCTGTACACCAGCCTCAGTTACTGATTTTCAGCCGGAACCCATTTCATGACATCACGGACAAGTACAAACAGAGAACAAAAAATAAAAATGGAAGTAGAAATATTAGCATATTATATTTATACAAAGTAAGAGAATAAAAGACAAAACAAGAATTTAAATAAGAAACACAGATAACAAAATCAAATAGACACAAAAAGAAGGCAAAAAACTGACATTATCTTCCGACGTGACAGCCGCAGTCACACTATTATCTGTCACTGCGCCCCTTGGTCACATTCGCAGCTATCCCGTTATCCTATAGGAACTTTTTTTTGGGATAATTACAGAGTAATTTACGCTATCTTCATTCCCAATTATTCCACTCAAATATTTCGATCCAACTCACAAATTTCGCATTTGTACACCTGTAGGCTCTCTTTAAATTAACAAGGTTGTCGCATATAAAAAAAAACAGTTAGGTACTTCTGCCCATCACAATTGCACACCCAAACGGTAACTGGCACAAAACAAACTCATTACATAAATCACACCATCACAATACACAATCAGCTCATTTATATTCACAATAAAATGATATAAATTTCAACATTCCAGACCCAACAAAAGCCACCAGGAGCGCACAATGACTCTGATGACGAGAGCGATACGGAACCCTCTGACAAGGCCCCACTAATGGGCAGCACGGCCAGCCTGGCCAATGCTAGTAAAAAGCCGGCAATCGTCTCTAACGTGCCTAAAGTCACCTTCGAGAAGACAAAGTCCGAGGCAGCCCTGCATGATAAGGAAGGCGAAAAGGAGCAGGAGAGAGTGATTGGTTCACAGCCTGTTAAACGGAGAAGTAAGTTTTCAGATCAATATCTAAGTATATTCGATTCGGCCTATGTGACTCAGTGGGCGAAAGGCCGACTGCGAAGCGTGAGGTGGCGAGTTCGATTCCCGCCACAGGTCTAATAGATAGAAAATAGATCGCAAGTATATGTGTTCTGTGTCTGGGTATTATTGTAGTTTGTGGATCCCGATCCTTGTAGTTTTTAATTCTGAAGTACGATTCCTTGTGTCTAGGGTCTATCTATAGATACAGGGAACCATGGCTAAAGATTTAACAATCAATGAATATATTAATAAAAGGTCCGATAAAGTCAAACTTCATTTTTAATGTTTTAATTTCTGTGAAAAGCAACACATTTTTTCCACTCGAAAGCTGAGTATGTAAAGAACAATCGTTAAATTCAAGCAGCACCTAAAACTCACTACTTATTACAACGATGAAAGTTATATTTGCATGTCAAGCCTTTTAGGGACCATAGTAGTGAAAACAATAAAGTTTCTAAAACGAATAGTAGGTATCATTTAGCGAATGAAACAAAGAAACCTTTGTGTCAACACCTTGTCTCCGTTACATTTTTCCAGTTTATTTTAGTCATGCGAGAATTGTGCTGACTCACTTTTTAGTATATCCTTGTGAATTACGCGAAGTACCTTTTTTCGTGGTAATGTTTTTTTTAAGAGTTGGTGTCTTATGTAGGGTACGTCATGTCTTTTAAATTAGCACAATACAAGACAATGATACATTCATTCTAAATAGGTATATTATAAAACTGTTAAATACAATATACTTTAGAGCCAGTTCCCAGTCCAGGCGTAGAGTGGCGCCACCTTCGACCACATCGCCACTCAGCATCAAGTGACCTTCTGTCAAATGCTACCTTAAAAGATGATAAAAAAAAGTTGGATATAAACACTATTTATACAGTTAGTAACTCTTCTCTCTCCGAAACAAAGATCAACGTTCTATCTGTGCCATCAGAAGAAAAATAAATGCTAGCAGCGAATTCTGTTTACCTGAGAACAGCTATTTAATAAAATATTAGCGTTCCTTCCAATCAAATTCAAGTTAAAATATTTGTATTCATAGCTGTCGGCACGATTAGCGTCAGTTAGTTAAAATTATGCAATACCTGACGCAAATTCTGTATTCAGATACCGATTACAACATGGCAGATCGCGATAGTTTAGCTTTCTAAATTGCTAACTTATCACAGCTGTTATCAAATCGGCACTCTTTTAGACTTTACGTTTAAAGTATACAGAATCATTGTTATAAGTTAAGGGTGTATTTGCCATCGATGGCTCAAAACGGTGAAGGACAGTATCGCGAGGAAACCGTCTTGCCCAAGAACCACAATAATCTAGGGTATGAGCCCGCAGTTGAGCAGCGTGGTAGATCATGCCCGATTATCTCCCTATAAGAGAAAGCCTGTGTGACAGCAGTAGTAACGTAATAATAGGGTTATGATGATGATGATGATGATGATGATCGAGTATGAAAGCGTCAATGTTGATCATTTTGTCGCGAATTGCTAAGCTGTAATAAAGCAAGCAATAACGGCCAGTTTCAATAACCTACCATTACTCCTATGGAGCTTACGTCAATATTCTATCTCTAGTAGGACAAACTGTGGATAGATAGGTTATAAAAACGGGCCGTAAGACGCACTGAAGTCATTGTATCCAATTTTGGGGCTTTATGAGGCATGTAAAATGAAATGAAATTGAAATGAAATTGTTTATTTGTCCGAAACACGGTTATGATCAGGTGTTAATATTAATTATTGCTCAGCGTGCTTCACCATTGCTGGCGTACAAAATTTATGCAAAAAAAATGTATTATTACGAATTTAAATGTATTATATAATTATTTGAATTTAACATTATTGTAAGAAATAAAAATCATAATTAATTAATAGATTGACTACAATGACATGCTTCTTTAGAATTAAATAATAATACAATAAAAACAATGTCAAGTGAAGAAATGTCAATGAATTAAACAAAAAAAAAAAACAAGATATATAAATTGTCAATAATAATAAACGTCAATCTTTACAATCTAAAAATTATTTAATGTCATAAAAACAATTATCAGTAAGCCATCTTCGTAATTTTATTTTAAAATAGTTCAACGGGAGCTCTCTTATGTCTCTGGGTATGTGATTGAATACTTTTACTATCATACCATTACAATTTTTTAGATAGAGTGTGGTTTTACATTTGGACATTATCAATCGCGTAGGATCTCTACAAACACCTTTAAAATATGCATTTTCGTCAAATCTACTGAATAAGGTCCCGTGTTCTTTGACAAAAATTCCAATTTGCATAATGTACAGCCCAGTTAATGTCAACAGTTTCAGGCTTTTAAAAATAGGTCTACATGATTCCAAAGGGCCTAATCCACTTAATGCCCTTACACATTTTTTCTGGGCAATAAAAGCGTAATTAATGTTTGTGGAACCTCCCCACAACAAAAGACCATACCTTAGAACAGAAACTACATAGCCATGGTATGCAGTGAGAGCTGTTTTCTCGCTTGAAGTACGCCGCAAACGCTTTAAAGCGAATACAAATCTATTTAATTTTGTACATACTTGATGGACGTGAGACTTCCAATTACAATGCTGGTCTACCACCAAACCAAGAAACTTGTACTCTTCGGTTTCTTCAAGCAACTGTCCTCTACATTCTACGTTATATTTGTTTTTCGCCGTGTTGTAGTTACGAAAATTAATATATTTGGTTTTATCTATATTGGCGCACAAATTATTCCGATCCAACCAACTCACGATTGACTCAGCTGCTGTGTTTAGTAGATGACTATGGGTGACTGTAGAATTTCCTGGCATCCCGGACACAACGACTGAAACGTCATCAGCGAATAGAACGCAGTCATGGTTAATCACCGAGGGAAGGTCGTTAATATAAAGTAGAAACAATAATGGACCTAAAACACTTCCCTGTGGTACACCGTAGTTATTAGGCAAATAAGCAGACCTATGTGAAATCGATGTCCGTTCATTATCTAATGATGAGATTTCAACACACTGAGTTCTTTTACCCAAGTAGCTCGACAACCATTCAAGCACGGGGCCCCTTATGCCGTAGTTTTCACATTTATCTAAAAGCAATTTGTGGTTCACGAAATCAAATGCCTTGGTCATGTCGAAAAAGACTACAGAAACTGGCTTTCTTTCATCAATATTTTGGATAATTCTCACTATAAGTGCATAAGCTGCTAACGTCGTCGACTTACCTTTACGAAACCCATTTTGTTCTTCATTTATAATGTGATATTTGTCAAGATAACTAGTAACACGACGGTGCATAGCTTTCTCGAAAACTTTTGAGAGAATCGGAACTAGCGTTATAGGTCGATAGTTATTCAATTGAGTTGAGAAATAATTCACATGTCCCAAAATAAGTAATTATTCAATCCTGGTGTAAAAGTACCAGTTCATTGCCTAGTTTTAAGTATGAAGTTTAAAAATGATCACATTATTGTATCATATTACCATTTCTGTTCCAGGCTCCCAAGACTCGCCAGTAGTCCTGGCCGTAGTGGACGACATAAAGAGGATAAAAGTGAACAATAATAAAAACGCACAAAACGGCACAGCACTCCAGCAACCTCGTATCTACCCCCACCTATCGGACGTGGAGACTGACCACACCAACTCTCAGGAAGAATACTCCGACTGCGGAGGATCAAGGTGTGGCCACTACACCCTCGAGTGTGTATTCTTCTTCTTGTGTATCTGAATTTGCAGGGTACTTGTGACGCGGAATTCAAGATGGCGGTCGACGCGGCGGTACGCAGTGATTCGGTTTTAGGCTCGTACATATACTCGTATTGTTAATAAGATAGATTGTAATGCTCGTGCCTTTATGACTAGGCATGAGATATGAAATGTCATGCCATTTATAGTTCCTGAAACCGACTAGCTAAAACTGAGCAAGACCGAAAGAGGTGATCATCGGTTTGTAAAGATTATTTAGGTTTGTTTTTGATAAGAATACGACGGGAACTGGCTGTAGAGTGTTATGACGTAGCCTGTTCTTTTTGAATGTGCGATAAACGTAGATTTGTAATTTGATAATTTTATACTCTGTGGAATGAAATGTCTCTGACTGAGAAATCATTGCTGTCGGATGTGCTAATAATAATCATTTGAACAGCGATTTCTCGTGGCCAGATCGTAAATGCATATATTATCATGATAAATGTGATATACAGGATGTACATACTTACAAGCATAGGCCTAAAAACAACACTTTACTTAAATAGGTTTAAATAACGGTTGTGTTTGTTAGACATAAACGCTTTACTTGATATTTTATTGAACTTATTTTTAATGTGATAGTTTTAAACGTTGTTAGGCTGTAGAGCTGTGGGCCTAGTGCGAGTTTTTCCGAGGCGTTAACGCGTTCTACCGATAGTGCAAAAGAATTTACGCACTCGCTGTAATGAGCGTTAACGTCTCACACTAGGGCCACTGTAGTTTCCGACACCCTGTATGTTGTATGCAACCTGTTAGGTACTGTATAACTAAGGTGTGACATTAAATGACAAACTGGTTCTCGAAGGAATGTTACCACTGCCATAAGGTATTTTTAAGCTAATACTATGTTCGCTCTATTGGTCACGTTTTTAGCTATTTATCAATGCCCGTATATAGCTATTACTTAAGTCTTAATACTAGGTTGTGGAGTTGTTACTAGGTCAAATAGGTGCGAGATACTAGGTGACATTGGAATGGTATATCACGCGGTTGCGTTAAGTCAATTTAGGTTTCGATTTGACAGTGTTTGAATATTGCCGCTGTTGACGTCGCCACTCTTTTATATACATTGTGGATTGACTTTTGACTATCTAGTTTAGATTTTATACATATTGTAGCAGATGTACTACACAATATGAATCAAAAATATCATCAGTAACAGTGTTACAGACAGCTGTGGCCAAAGGTTGAGAATAGGCCTATTTTACTGTTAAAATATTAGCCACGGCTTACCTGGCAACCAGATTGATTAATCGTTATCGTTAACCAGCATTTGCTAATTGCAATCAGTAATGCAATGCAATGAACTAATGACGTAATTATTTAATGTTTGCCAGAACATTAAATAGATTTCTTAACATAAGTTAGATAGCTCTTAAAAAATTAAAATTTGTGAAGTATATGGACTATTAATTGTATTATCGATTTTCAACTTAATTTACTGCTTCTTTAGAAGCATGTCGATTGTCGATGTTAAGAGAAACAAAACAAAGACTCGTATTAGAAAGAAAGTGATGAATGTGCATGTTATTGGATGGAAGGGAAGAGGAAGACCAATGAAAAGGTGGATGGTTTGTATAAGGGCAGATATTAATGAAAGGGGAGTAAAAGAGGCGATGACGGCTGACAGATTGGAAGAAAAATACTTGCTTTGACCCCAAATAAATGGGACCAGGGCGAGAAGATGATGACAAAAACATACATTCGTTTGTACAAACGCACGTTTATAATAATATTTTACTTGCCTTTCTACAGTTATTTTATCGATGGCAATATGCATTTTGCGAATCGTTAATGGTTATGAATATGCAATACCACCATGCTAACCGACTCGTCCTAATGACACACTAAATGTGTTGAATACATAATGGAAGACTGAGCTTGAACGTTGACAATGTGTTCAGTATGTGTTAAATATCAAATTCAATATAAAGGTAAATGTTGAGTAGTATAAAACGATAAAATCAAAAGTATAAACTAATATAAGAATTATTAAAGAAAACTGATGTGGTGCAATGGGCAAACAGCCAGCTACAAGCGTGAGATCGTGAGTTTGATTCCTGCTACGAGACAAATATTTGTGTATTGAAAATAAAGCGCATGTATTTTTTGTGCTTGGGTGTTGTGAAACCCATATCCATATAGTTTCTAATACCCTAGATACAGGGAATGTTAGAGGTCAAAGCTATTTCTATGATTATACGGGTGTTATGTACTCATCTAATTTGTACACACAAATACATACAAAATCTCAATCCTAAGAGAGCAAAGCGAAGGAGTACCAATACGTTTTTATACACATTACAAATCTGACCCTCAGAACGCAAACCCGAAGCGTATTGTAAATAACTTGTCTCGCCTTCGCTTCAGCATCTGTTAGTGTAAGTTATTGCGACGCGTTAACGCGCTCTACAGCGAACGCGTAAACTCTTTTTTGTGTGAAGAAAATAATAGTTTATAAACTCGCCGCTAGGGGTACATTGCATCATACAATAAGAGTTTACGCGCTCAATGTAGATCGCCTTACATCGCCTTACCGCAAAAACTTACATTAGGGCCACTGTACAACAACGACGACTGACGTCATATTTGTCATACATAAGGCCACGAATAGATTTTATCTGATAGATCAATGGCACTGTATTCTCATGGTACAGGCTCAAATCCCAATCTTAATCGCAATCAAACAGCTCTGTTTTCGTTTTCTTCTTAATTAAAAACTAGATCTATTAAGATTAACGATATCGATTAATATAATGGCAGAACAGAGAGAATCCTACTTAAAAATTGTAGTCATAGAGTAAATAAGTCGTAAATGTCTGTAGTAAAATAAGTAATCGTTATAGCTGAAAGTATCTTAAAAATACGTTACTTTTTTATTACTTTTAAGCTATTCTGTTGTGTTTTATGTTAGAGATACTTATTGTACCGACCACGACATAATGTGGGACAAGGATAGGAAGATAATTATTATTATTGATTTATTACTTTATTGACTTGCCAGGTATGAAAATAATGTTGTACAAATTATTGGCCATTAAGGTCAATTACTACTCGTATTATGTATTAAAAACAAGTTTTTATTTACCTTAGGCCTTATGCGTAAAGAAATAAACGCTGGATAAATCGATTTTAGTTAAAATTTATTGACTCTTGTTTTCTTTGACGTGAAATATTTTAACTAAAATAGATTTATCTAGGTATATGTAATGAGGAAAATAGTCCTATATAATAATACATAGATAACTAATTAGCTGTGCCCTGCGGGTTCACCTGCGTGGAAGTCCGATATAAATCTTGGCTGAATAAAACTTTATGACACTGAGGAATAGTGTAATAAATTAATTGTAAAAAAAATAATCTAAATTGGATAAAAACTCACAAACAACCTTTACTACTTTTTATTAATATATTAACATAGACTGCGAATGATACAAACAACATAATTTGCATAATTCACAACATATTAAATCGATAAGTATCCGTAGTAGTATCGCCGACTAAAATAAAAAACACAATATAGTTAATAAATTATTACTTAAATGAGACTGTATGTTGCCTATTTTAGAATATAGTCTGATTTACTCTTTTGCAAACAAATTATGTATTAGTAGGTAGGTACATAAATTAGCCATGTAGGTTTTTCCCGCGGCTTTGCTAACAATTTTTTAGAATCTAAGAATTGACTAGATATTTTTCCTGACTAGGTGTATAACGTTCGTTCGACCACTTCGTTACTTAACATCAGTCAGGCCCTAGAGTGAGTCTTTGTGAGGCGTTAACGCGCTAAACCGCGAACGCGTAAATTGTATTTTTTCTAAATGAAGAATAATTGGTTCGGAAACTCGCCGCTAGGGGCGCTGTACATTTCTTCGTACAATGAGTGTTTACGCACTCGCGGTAGAACGCGTTAACGCCTCGGAAAAACTCACACAAGGGCCACAGGTGACTTGTAGTGAAACGTTACTTTATAAGAAGGAAAAAAAGGAAAAAAATAATGGTGTCGATTCTGATGTGCATTCTCTAATATTAAACTAAATTTAAGAGTCACAGGTTTAAAACTGCACACATCGCCACTTTTATATTATGTATATTACAGTACCCCTAGTAGTACATGTTTTGAAAACCATAAAAGTTTTCGTAAACATCAAAGTGGCAACTCGTACTGCCTAAATTCAAAAAATAACTCGAAAGCTTTGTTGGATTACGAATTAAACGATCTAAAATAACCCGTGTTACCGATTTTATATCCACCAAGATTCGGAAAGGCGCGCTTAAAAAAATGGAAAGAAGCGAAAACTTTTATACTTTTTGTAAACTATCAAAAACTGTACCTACTGGGGGGTACCTATCGCTTGAACTATCCAAGACTGTAAAGATAGTTCAAACGATTCTTTATGTCTGGTAACATGTCGATAGTGATTGCCCCGGATTCAAAGATTCCGCTCAGGATTCAAAGCAGCATTAATAAAGTACAATAATAATATGATAAGTAAATACCTACACTCATCTCGTATAATTAATTTTAATTAAATTCCAGTTGGACTTTACGATAAACTTTTAGCTTTATTTCTATACCTACTGTATTGATTTCAGAGATGGAACAAACAACATAATTAGGCAAATTAATATAAGAAATAATAAACTTGCCTCCTTTTTTGCCTTTTGTTTTTAAGATCTAATGTACGAGTATAATAATTTATGTAAAACTACTTCGTCTGTCAATAGTCATTACGGATTTATTTTTTACTTTATTTTTTCTACAGAATTATGTATGCGTTTGTGTTAATTAAGTTCTCAAAAGGTAAATTTCAATAAGTTAGATTCCAATAAGTTAATTTATTACGATAAAACTAATCATTATTTTCAGGTTAATTTTAATCTTAAAATAAATTATGTTGTCTGTGATAATGATATAAATAATAAGAGCGTTTTTTATAATTCTTTTTTGTAAATAAATAAATTTACACGAAATTTGAAGTTTTTATTCTCCTTTATTACTGTGAAAATGACTTTGGAAATCTGATAATATCGCATAAACGGCCCTGCGCAATCTTTTGCCGTTCGAAAGCTCAGAACTTTTATAGTTTTCGTAAACTATCAAAACTTGCACTGGGGATAAAATCGACGATGCCCAATTTGACAGATGCCACACTAAAATTGTACCGAAAGATGAAAATATTTTGAGGAAAACAGCCTGTCAATAAATATAATCTAGGGCTCAGTTAGTTAAACCTCAATCACACCACAGACTAAACTAAACAAAATAATAACAGCAGGGTTTTAAGATCCTCAAACAAATGTTGCCATAAATTAAACAACAATTTATTATTACCCTATCCACTGCCTAGGGATCAGGCCTTCATAGGGTAAGAGAGAGAATGAATGGGCAATTTCTGCCAAGCTAGCCGCGTACGAATACGAAAGTATCGGTAATCAGTCACAGAACAAAATAATGTTTTGCAAAGTGGCAAGTCTACAAGTCGCCTGATTTTAAGTGACGGTGTTGTCGAAGATAGCGCCACCCTGCACCTCGAATGGGAACTAGGTCTCAAACGTGTCTAGACTAGAGAGGTTAGTTAGCTTGAAAAATGCCTTACAGCTACGGTTTCATCATGATGTTTTCCGTCACCGAATGCTCAAGCTCAAGGTTTTTGCAAGAGTCGAACCCCATCGACATTACTACCACTGAACTGTCTTTTTTTCAATGTACTACCAGCTTACTACACTTATATGAAAGAGCAAAGAGTTTATTGTGGATGTATGGATGGATGTTTGTTACTCTTTTACGCAAAATCTACTGAACGGATCTGAATGAAATATGGAATGGAGATAGCTTATACCTTGGATTAACACATAGGCTACTTTTTATTCCGGAAAAAGGTTCTTGCGGGATAGCGGGAAGACGCAAGGCGCAACTAGTTTCATTTATTTAGTTAATTAAGAATCTCCAGGGACCAACTATCTCATTCTAAAATTCAAAATAATCAATTCAGCAGTTTAGGCGTAAGAAGGTAACAAACGTACAGAGAGACCCACAGTTGCTTTCGCATTTTTATGCTTTATATCGATCAGTTAGGTTATAAATCCGCATAAGGCCTCACCTATTTAATCTTGGGAGAAAGATGGTCTCAGCAGAGAGCATGTAATGTGCTGACGCCCCTAGGATGATAAATTAATCACAGAAAATGTGAAAAAATCCTGAAATGCCATTGAGTATCGCTAAAGCTTCCGTTTACTACGCAAACCTACTAGATTTATAATTTTCTGTCAATTATCAATAAAATATCACACGGAAACTAAAAATAAGCAATAATTATACAAAATACTAGCGGACCCGACAGACGTTGTCATGCGACCTAGATACCGACTGCAGCGCCATCTGCCGGCCTGATTTGTGAATCTAAACCATCCAGGGCGCCACTCAACGCATACAAAAAAAACATTCAAATCGGTGCAGCCGTTTAGGAAGAGTTCAGTAACATACACGCGTACAGAAGAATTAAAAATATGTATAAAGATTGATTGTCAAAGAAGGATTACAAGTCCATTTTGTCGTAATTTTCACAGTAATACGGAGAATAAAAATATGAAATGCATGTTTGATTTTTGTCCAGTTACAATATCAATCTCTTATTTGTTTTTAAATTAATACCATATCCTTATTATTATTTGCAGTGTCGATGAAAATGTTCCTGTAAGTGCAAATGACAAACTAAACAAATCCGACAACTGGGCTGAAACCTCTTTTGGACGAGATGTTATGAACGTAAGTTGAAATTATATCATCCGCTTCTATGTACAGTGCAACCTCGATATAACAAATCGGAGGGGAACAAGAAAATATTCGTAATATCAAGTAATTCGTTGAACTGAGGTTTGTTATGTTGAGGTTAGATTGGTCTAAAATTCGTTATAAAGAGGTAAAAGAATAGTTTTATTCCCCTCAATATTACGTACTTATCTTGTTATAGCGAACAACTTCTACTAATAAATGATAACACATTTTTATCAAATTACTACATACATAGGTGTATTTGCTATGTATTTAAAAACAATTAGGTAGATAATAAATTTTTTTCTTACATTAATAATCAAAAACAATTAACAATGTGGTTATATAGTAGCTTAATCTCAATTATGTTCATTGATTAGAAAAAAAGTCATAGATAGTTGTCTGTTTACCACCGGTATGAGTTATGACATCCAAAGCGCAATCTAATTTCGTGATGGATTTCACTACATCGTCACTCAAACCTCCCTTTTTGTATATGACGCAGCCATTTCTGGCATCCATGAGAACGCTGAAGTCGGTTTTTTTTGGAAAATTTTTATGCTAGTTAACGCCGGAAATTAATAATCGATCCTAATCCGTTATCAGCGGTTTTGGATCGATGTCATGTCATAAAATGTCATTTCAGTACTAGGATTTGACGTATTACTACTAAAATGACATATTATGACATGACATATCGATCCAAAACCACGGATAACGGATCAGGATCGATGTTATTAATTTCGGTCGTTAGGCTCCATTAGAAGATCTTTGATAACGAACGCAGCCAATTCTAATTCAAAAAAAAAACCAACGGAATCAAATTCAAAATCTAGCTAAACATATTATTTTTTGCCTGTAACAGGTTGTGAAGAAGAACAACTCCAGCTATAGAAAAGCGGTGCGAGATTCGGACTCAGACAGTTCCGCGTGCGACAGCGAGTTAGACGACATGCTCGACGAGGCCCTCGCCGACGACAGCGAGGGACCCACGCCGCCTAAAGTTAATAAAGTAATCATGCACTATGTAACATAAGAGCAAGACCGGCAAAATGAACAGCAAAATTAAGTCTAACTTTTGATAAAAAAAATATAAAAGTGTCCAATCTCCTCCGATATCCTTAATGCGGGTTGCAGACCAAAAGCTAAGCTAACTTGGTTTAGCTTAGCTTGCTTAGCTGATAATAGTTATTAGGACCCTTTTCCTCTACCTCTAAAAATAATAAATGTAGGTAATGAATCATATACAGTACAAAACGGCTTGCGCTGCCCTTCGTGGCCCTATGGTAAATACGCCCCGTGACGGGGCCCCTAGTGGATGCGGGGCCTCTAGGCAGTTGCCTAATCTGCCTATTGCATAATCTGTTCCTGATTACGGCCCATACACTCTCTCTCTCTCTTTGAGGGAAGGCCTGAGTCCCAGCAGTGAGAACGTAATAGGCTGATGATGGTGGTGGTGAAAGTTGTCTACAATTATAATAAAATATAATATTTTAAATATAATTTACAATCTAATAATATGTGCTTAATAAAGAAGCTCGTATTGCAGAACTGCCTGTCATCAACAAGTTTCGTGTACCAAGAGAAAACGATCAAATCGCCTGAAAAGTTCAAGACACCGGATCACTTCAAGTCGCCATTGAAGGCGCATCCGACGACACCCGCTGTTCACAAGGATAAAGGCAGCGAGCTGGTGCACAGTGTCAGCTTTTATAGGAGGATGCAGAACGCTGTAAGTGACATGCTTCCAGTGAAATAAAAGGATATAATAGTACATTACTGCAATGGTCAGCAAAAGAGGCATTGATGGACGAACGTGTAAGCCTGCTTGGTTGCCATGTTTCGGAGTAATAGATCGCTCCATTTTTTAAATTACACGACAGATATAAGTTTATTGTGTAATTTATTTGTTTAACGTTTTAAGGTGATCACATTTTTGAAGCAATGATAGCTCAGTGGTAGACACGTCGGCTTGCGATCCGTAGAACAAGGGTTCGAAACCTACAATGAAATTTCGGTGAAGGTAAAATCGTGATGAAACCATAGCTTGGTGGTAGGGCATTTTCTAGTGCTCGCCTGGCTAGCTACCACGGTACCACCCTCATGTTAAGAATCTGTCGCCAAGCACCTATCGGTGTGTTCCGGCAGCTTCACCTGAGAGCCAGTTCCCTGTCCAGGTGTAGCGTGGCGCCATCCTCGACCGCATCGTCACTTAACATCAGGTGACTTGTGGTCAAACGCTACCCTGACAGTAGTAAAAAAATTGTGTATTGTGTAAATGAAATATATTGAATTTTTAAGAAGTTTGAGTTATTCTATCTTTATTGTGCAGTCTTCGACCCCGTCAACGCCGCTCCGCGTGGTCCGCCACTGCTCCCCGGAGCGCGAGGTGCCGCCCACCCCCGACGAGCCGGCATCGGTCAGCGTCACCACCGTGCGGCAGCGGATCAAAGAGCTACAGGCTGAGATTAGCAAGCAGCAGACTGTCATCTCGCAGGTACGACAACCTCGTCCTTTTTATTATCCATGCCAATATTAGAAATGCGAAAGTAACTGTTTGTTTGCTACCTTCTCACGACAAAACCGCTGAACCGATATTGATGAAATTTGGTGTCGAAATATTTCGAACCATTTAACACGTTTAAGTCCAAACTAGCTCAATACCGCGGATCACTCTCAATTAAATAAATATAGAAGAAATATGAACGACGGATATCTTATTTTGTTTTATCAATGTTCTCAAGAAAGTGACAATTCAGCTTGTTGAGATTTTTTTAAACCATAAGTTACAGTCCCTCATTCACTGACATATCAACGCACTGCCTAAACCAGATGCTATAGAGACATGAAATTGTAGATACTTTCTTTGGTAGTTAACGGTGCATAAAGAAAGGAATTTTTGAGAATCACCCCAATGGTTTTATCTCGAAAAATTTACAGTTTTGGTGGCTATAACTGTAAAAATGCGGGCCGCAGTAAAACATAACATCAAAGAGTACATATTACGTGACAACATTGACGAGACATTTGCCCAGCAGTGGGACAGTAGAAGTTAATAAAAAAAAACAACATAACGTATGTAATACATTTCTTTATTTTCAGGCTAGCCAAGCTCTCAACCTGTGCGCTGCCACTATCGAGTTCAGCGGATCTACTGAGCAAGCTGAGGGTGAACGATTACTACTCTTGGCCAGTGAGTACTTACTATTTATGTACTATTTATACTATGTATAATATGTACTATATATACATACTACTATTTATTCTATGTATAAATTTACTAGCTGCGCCCCGCGGTTTCATCCGCGTCTTCCCGTTATCCCGCAGGAACCTTTTTCCGGGATAAAAAGTTGCCTATGTATTAATCCAGGATATGAGCTATCTCCATTCCAAATTTCATTCAGATCCCTTAAGTAGTTTTTGCGTGAAAGAGTAACAAACATGCATCCATCCATCGATCCATCCATCCATTTATCCATCCATCCATCCATACTCACAAACTTTCACATTTATAATATTAGTAGGATTCCCTTGACACAGCAAATTAAATTTTTACCTACACCAAACAGTATTAAAGTAGCCAATTTAATCCCTTTTAAAAAAGGACAGCATTATTTTTATATCGCAAGAAACTGTCGTTTGCACGGGTGAAGCGCGGGGAAACGCTAGCGGTTAATGATGCACCAATATCACACATAAGGGGGCGTCCATTAATTACGTGATGCATTTTTGAGAATTTTTCGACCCTCCCTCCCCCCTTGGTGAGATATCGTAAGATTTTCCTCAACTCCCTCCCCCCTCCCCTAATCTCACGCGAGATTCATTCAAACTTCTATTCTTCTAAACGAGAAAAAAAACCCGCAATTTTACTCCGTTTTCTGCGAGAAAAATAATTACGTGATATTTGCCAAGACCCCCCCCCCCCCTCCCCCCTAAGTGAGATTTGGAAAGATTTAGCTTGATCCCCTCCCCCCCTAGAACACCTCACGTAATTAATGGACGCCCCCTAATCACCCGAAGAAATACATGTTTTGGTAATAAAAGTAAAATTTCCCTACATGTGATTTACCATCATCACATCATCATCATCATCAGCCCGTGTCAGTCTACTGCCACATAGGCCTCTCCCAAGGTATGCCACTTAGCCCGGTCTCCGTCAAACTGCTGCCATCCACTCGGCAGAAGTCGTCGCTCCACCTCGTTGCAGCATGTGATTTGTAACTATTGAACTCTTCCAGCTCACCGTCGCAGCGCGAGCGTGCAAGAGATGCAGCGGCTGCAGGTGGAGGGCGCCGGCGTCGCGGCCACCGCCGGCATGGCCTCGCTGCACATCAACAGCCTCAGTGTGCCGCTGCGCAGAGATTACATCCGGCAGCTCAATGCAGGTATACTGAGCGTACAGTGTAAGAGATGTAGAGGTGGGGAGGGCTTAGCACAAACCAGATGATGCTGTTTGTTTTGAACCAGCGCTGGCTTTCCGTTGGTTCTAGTAGGTGATGTCATGCACGAGTGGCCTACACTACACAGTATAAACACGTAAAACAAACTGTAATGCCCGGCCATACCTACTAAGGTCAATGGAAATGTCAATTCCTATCTTCGCGATAAATATTGCGTTAATTATTAACGCTATTATTTGAGTGGCTACACTTGAACGGTCAACGTGAATACACTTGAATTATCGGCTAACGTCAAATGCCAATGTGAATGCCGTTGTCCAATGTCGTGGTCACACTTATGTCCAACGTTAATCATCGCGCAATGAACAGTCAGCAAAAATATTCAAAACATTTACACGTTCGTCCCTCAATGCCTCTATTGCTCGCCGCTGCAGTAAGTTACTATATCAATGGGTTTTTTTTCATCCATTGTGGTGTTTTGTCCGGCAGACGGCGCCGTGGGCCACCACGCCGTGTGCCTGCTCAAGTGCCGCGACCGAGTGCTGGCGACCAGCATGCAGCTCACGCAGCCCACCGGCAACCTGCTGCACTTCCCCGACGAGATACAGATGCTGGGCCTCACCAGTGACTTCAAGGTAACCAACCAATTAACACGTTGATTCCCACAAATACAATATTTTTCACAGCCTAAGCCGAAACACAACATGTCTAACAAAAAATGCTAAGGGTCTTGTCAGACAAGCAGACAACAAAGTGATCTTATAAGGATTATTTTTGCCTATTGAGGTGCGGACCCTAAAAATAAAATATGTTGCAAAATCAAAATATGTATCGAATCTGATATACATTTTCTAAAACTTGACAGGTCTAGAAGTTGTCCTTTTCTGACCACGTAAGTAAAAAAAAAGGACAGCATTACTTTTAGATCATGTCAAATTTAGTTGCATCATTATCATCATTATCAGCCTATAACGTTCCCACTGCTGGGTCTCTGGCCTTCTCTCAGAGAGAGAGAGAGAGAGAGTATGTATGGGCCGTAATATTCCCCGAAAATTTGAGGCTGTGCTTACATTTATTTATAAGTATTTTTTTTTTGTTATTCTCTATGGAAACTCAGATATTATATGGGATGTTTTTGTTTCAGGTTACCGTAGAAGTGTATTTACTACAAGCATCAAAAGAAGTTCTGCCTCATGATGTCAAATATCACATCTTTAACAAAAAGGTAACGATACTTTTATGACTAGATGCTTTTTTTACTACTTACAGGGTAGCGTTTGAATACAAGTCACCTGATGTTAAGTGACGATGTGGTCGAAGGTGGCTTCACGCTACACCTGGACTGGGAACTGGCTCTCAAGTGAGGCTGCCGGAACACACCGATAGGTGCTTGGCGACAGATTCTTAACATGTAGCTAGCCAGGCGAGCACTAGAATATACACTACCATCATTTCACTGGTGTTCAACAATGGTGATATTGGCTATCATTCTGTATGGTCGAAGCAAAGTTCAAATGTCAAAATTATAAACGTGAAACTTTGCGAATGAATGGATGGATGGACGGAAGGATGTTTGTTACTCTTTCACGCAAAAACTACTTGACGGATCTGAATGAAATTTGGAATGGAGATAGCTACACCCTGGATTAACACATAGTTTACTTTTTATCCCGGAAAAACGTTCCTGCGGGATAACGGGAAGACGCGGGTGGAACCGCGAGGCGCAACTAGTGTCAAAATAAAGCACAAGCCGATTCCCATCAAAGTTACCTGCATAATCAGCCGGCTGAATTGGGAACTGGCTTTCAAGTGGGCGAAAAAACTAAACGGCAACTCTTGTTCCAGTCGAGTTCCAAACTCCTAACGCCCAAGTCCAAGTCGTCGACGCTGAAAACGCCCGCGGTGCAGAGTCCGGCGGGCCCGCAGGCGGTGAGGAGCCCGCAGTTCCAGCCGCACGGGTACTGCATATTCGCACTGCCGCAGGCGAACAGGAAGAACTTCACCCTCAACAAGGTAAGTCACTTCCGCCCCAGAACAAAAAAAATATAGCAAACTACCTGCGTCATCCCTCAGGAACCTTTTTCCTGGATAAAAAGTAGCCTATGTGTTAATCCAGGGTATAGGCTATTTCCATTCCAAATTTGACTCAAATCCAGCTGTTCCCCGCGGTTTCACACGCTTGTGCTACAGTTTATCAGGAATAGAAAGTATCCTATGTCCTTTCCCAGGCTCTAGAGTATCTCTGTGATAAATTTCAATTGAATCGATTCAGTAGTTTAGGCGTGAAAGCGAGACAGACAGACAGACGGAGCTACTTTCGTATTCATAATATTAGTAGGGACTAGCTGCACCCCGCGTCTTCCCGTTATCCGGCAGGAACATTTTTCCGGATAAAATATGGCCTATGTGTTAATCCAGGGTGTAAGCTATTTCCATTCCGAATTTTGTTCAGATCCGTTCAGTAGGTTTTGCGTGAATGAGTAACAAACATCCATACACCCATACTCGCAAACTTTCACGTTTATAATAGTCATTATCAGCCTTTCACGTTCCCACTGCTGGGACTCTGGCCTTCTCTCAGAAAGAGAGTATGGGCTGTAATCTATCACGCTGGCCCAGTGCGGGTTGGTAGATGTCGCATGCGCTTGAATGTTGCAGTTCTTGGGCATGTCGGTTTCCTCTCGATGTTTCCCTTCACCTTTTTGAGCGATGGCAAATCCGGACATAACTTATAAAGTCATAGGTGCGGGGCCGAGAGGATTCGATCTCGGTGTCAGCGTCTTGTAAGTCGCACGCGTTACCGTTCGGCCACCATCGCTCATAGTTACGCTCATCGCTTATAATAGTATTAAGTAGGATTTAGATACTTAGCTGATATTATTCAAATATCACGTTTTATGGCAGGTATCTCATTTAATTTTCACCAAAAAAAAAACTTGCATGCATCATTTAAAAATAGAGCATAGAAAATTTCCAGAAAATATTCATGCGTTCTCTGCGCGTTGTGAGAAACAATGTGTTTATATGTGCCTAAAGTAGCTTTGTATAGAATAAGGTGCATCTTTGAGTACCGCTTCCACAGAGAAATTCTTTCCGAAACACGAACCGTAAGCAACTGCCGCCTGCAAGTGTTTCTTACACCTCACCATCATCGCTTCCTGAGTTCTGCAGCGAATCTTCGCTACATACGTAAGCTCATCGGCGCCTATTACGCCCAGCTGATATTTCCGCAGAGCGCAGACGAACGGAAAATAATCGAAATGTTCGACGAAATGCTCCGCGCCGGAAACAGCTGACAAGTATAACAAAGATTCGGGCCAAAGCTCGTTGTCCCATGTGAGGCCGAGTGCTTCAGCGTCGCTCGCGTAAAAGTTGGGCAACTTTTGACGGTTTTCGCTGACGTAAGCAGCCACCAATCCGGAGAGACGGCGGCATGTGAATTCTTCATTGGGCACTTTCTCGTGGACCGTATGATGGGTCCTTGTAACGACCAATGGGACGCTGAAATAGAGAACTGCTGTTAGAAGTGAGGAAGCGCTCGTAGCGGAGCTTGGCTAGTTCTTAACCAATCAACTAGGTTAAGCAACGTTCTCTGCGGTCACTACTTAGATGGATGACAGTGGTATAGTGGTATATAAAAGCTTACTTCCTACATGCTGTAAAAAAATGAGGTTGTATGGACACACGTTTTTGACTTTTTAAATCTTTCGCCTCATCTCCCTCAGTCCTTGTGCGCTGCGCGTGCGTTGTTTCAGTGCACCACGTGGCATACCGGCCAGAGGCCCAATTCTCGCGGTGTGATATACTAACTGTCAAAATTCAATAGATACATATTTTGACAGATATTGCGATATTTATCGAATGTGATAATATATCACGCCGGATGTGTGGAGTGACGAGAATGGATAAAATAAGGAATGAGTATATTAGAGGAAGTATGAAAGTAGCACCAGTGACAGATAAGTTGAAAGGGAATCGTTTGGCTTAGTATGGACATGTTATGAGGAGGGATGATAGTCATATTACAAAAAAGTGATGAATATGAATGCTGGTGGATGGAAGGGAAGAGGAAGGCCAAAGAAAAGATGGATGGATTGTGTGAGGGTTGATATGAATGAAAGGGGAGTGAACGAAGTGATGACGGCTGATAGGGGAGAGTGGAAGAAGAATAAATGCTGCGCCGACCCCGAATAGATGGGACCAGGGCAAGAAGAAGAAGATAATATATCACGCCGCGAGAATTGGGCCCCTGACTTGTATGTAAAACTAACTAACTTTTACAAGTTGCGTCCCTCGGTTTCACCCGCGTCTTCCCGTTATCCCGCAGGAACCCTTTTTGGGGATAAAACGTGGTCTATGTGTTAATCCAGGGTATAAGCAATCTCCATTCCAAATTTCATTCAGATCCGTTTAGTAGTTTTTGCGTGAAAGAGTAACAAACATCCATTCATTCATCCATACACATTTCATAGCAATGATGGCTCAGTGGTAGTGACGTCGGCTTGCGATCCGTAGGACATGGGTTCGAATCCTACAATGAGCTGGAGCTTTCGGTGAAGGAAAACATCGTGATGAAACCATAGCTTGGTGGTAGGGTATTTTCTAGTACTCGTCTGGCTAGCTACCACCCTCTTGTTAAGAATCTGTCGCCAAGCACCTATCCACCACTGTTCTGGCAGCCTCACTTGAGAGCCAGTTCCCAGTCCAGGTGTAGCGTGGCGCCATCTTCGACCACATCGTCACTTAACATCAGGTGACTTGTGGTCAAACGCTACCCTGTAAAGAGTAAAAAAAAAAAAAAAACATACTCACAAACTTTCACGTTTATAATAATAGTAGGACAGATGCGAAACGTGCCCGTTATAAGATATCGTTCACTCGATAAGCCATATCAATACGATAAGAAGCCAGTGTAATGGCGCGCGAATATGTATGCTGAGGTGGGGATCCCCTTGTTTTCTAAATAGACTACTGTACATTTGGCTTGATTCTGGAACAGGTTGCGCTTAGGGTTACCATAATATTATCAGATATCAGATATCTACTACAGCGTCACCGCGTGGTACACCTGATGTTAAGTAATGATTCGGTCGTAGATTGGTGTTTAAGATGGGTAATGCCCGTAATTAATAATCAAACCGATCCGTTATCCGCGGCTTTGGATCGATATTTCGTGTCATTTTAGTACAGTATGTCATTTTAGTACTAGGGTTTGACAGATTACTACTAAAATGACATATTATGACATGACATATCGATCCAGAAACGCGGATAACGGATCAGGATCGATTATTAATTTCGGGCGTAAGAAAAACGGAAAATTTGTTATTATTGTTCACCTACTTGTTGACCGTAAGGGTGTGGAGACCAAGGCCTTGAAGTGTTCAATAAAACTCACCCTGGCTCTAGAAACATTCCCTGAATCAGCATTTTGTCCTCAGTCATTTTCAGTACGGCCGAACGTAGCTCGTCGCCTTGCGTCATTATTTTCATAATGTTCCGCGGGTCCTGGAGAAACGCGGCGCGGTGGTACTTGTCAAAGAACTCGTTTGCATTGAAGTCTTGTTCAGAGAACGCGAACGTCTTTATTTTAACATCTGCAAAGGATAACATCATCATCAGCCGGAAGAAGTCCACTGCCGAACGTAGGCCTCCCCCTTTGAACGCCACCATGAACGGCTGTTAGCCATTTGTATTCATCGGCCTCCTGCGACTCTTACAATGTCGTCGGTCCACCTAGAACCGGAAGACGCTCTGTACATAGCGTCTTTTGGTTCGTGGTCGCCACTCGAGAACCTTTCTTCCCTATCGGTTATCGGCTCGTCGGGCGATAATTAACGTCATTGTACAAATAAAGGCCGCGAGACCTAAGTGGCCGCCCTTATCTGCGTCTACTCTCCAAACAAACATCCAAACGCAATGAAACTTTCTAGTGTTCGTCTAGCTAGCTACCGCCCTCATGTTAAGGAAGGAACTATCACTAAACAGAAACATAAAACTTATTTATAAAATACTAGCTGCGCCCCGCGATTATACCCGCGTGGACTATGCTTAATCGCGATAAAAAAAAATCATATATCCTTCTCGGGGGTTTGAACTATCTCCACACCGAATTTCATCAAAATCCGTTCAGTATATTGTTGCGTAAAAGATTTTCTAACATCAATCAATCCCTCCTCACAAACTTCACGTTTAAACTATTAAGTAGGATTTGTTTATATCGATGTCCTCTATCTGTTTATATATTTATGAAACTGGCTTCAAAATTTGTTCAAAAAATCAAAATAGACGTATTTTGGGAAGAATAAGGATCTTTGCTGTAGGCGCCTATAAATTACTGAACGGCAAACGCCTCTCCGTACTCTCTCTCTCTGAGAGAAGGCCAGAGTCCCAGCAGTGGGAACGTGAAAGGCTGATAATGATGATGATGATGATGAACGATTGAAACGATTGAAACGCCTCTCATTCGTGACATTTAGCTAAGGACAAAAATGTGCGTTAAAAACTAAATAACTTACCTGTTTTTGGTGATGCCATAATATTTGATATTATTCGGTACTACTTATGTGTAAATAAACACGCTATTTTTTAATGCTACCTGGCGTCTTATCTTGCGTATAGTACCACGACAACTGAAGGTGACGCATTCTATAGCCGTCCATTGAAAGGAAAGGGGAGGAGAAGGTAAGATGGACTATGGACCTAAGATAAAAGTAGTCATCGAAGTGAAATATATATAATAGTATAAATTATATAAATATAGTATAAATACATAGTATAACATAATAGTATAAATATATAAAAGTATAATAATAGTTATGATTATGATACATATTGAAGAAAACTTTTTTCTGTCGGTACCTACTTAGAAAGGAAGAGTTATTTCTTTGTGCATACCATACCTATAGATTTTATTGCACTCGACAGAGGAGTATCTTGCATAAAACCCTACCAATAAAATTTTATTAAAACTTGTTATTATACTTAATATTATTATTATTTCGGAGGTCCGATGTAAAAACGATATTAATAACTCCTGCACAATCTCGTACAAAACATAATCTCTTTTAGAAAATATTTTATCTATTATTTATCAACGAGTAACATGGGCCGTATTTTATAAAAATAAAGAAGCATATTGCACCTGTTCGAAGCCGGGCGGGTCGCTAGTCAATAATAATTACAATAAAAACTGCGCTTTTAAATAATAAATCCAGTTTGCGTTGAGTCGTATTGACTATTGCCCCGTTGTACCCTTTCCCCACAGAGTGCAGAAATTATACTCTAGGCGCGGTCTCCGCGTTGTCGATGGTCGGTTTTTTCCTGTTACGTATGTAATGTTACTTGGTTGACGACTGACATGCTTGATGCTAAATTATTATTATTTTATGCTTGAAAGAACTAAAGACCACAATATTATACGGTTCTTGCAATGTGCATGAAAAATGATAAATCTTATTAGTAATGCTTCTTATAAATATCAGACTATTTAGAATTAGATGACAAAAATTAGCTTGGGATTGTGTCTAGTGAACTTGCTCCAATTCAATCAATTAGTAGTAAGATTAAAGATCTTAATGTGATCGCGCCCAAAAAATTACCTGCCGGGCGTTTCTTGCCACTTCTTTTGCAGGCGTAAGGAGGTTGGAACAGGCGTAGCTAGGCTTAAGTTTGACGTTTTAAAGGGATCAACTTATGTAAATAAAGAAGTTTGAAGTTGGAATAGAGGGTTTTTTGTTTCCACGATCGTTGACAGAGTTTGCAGATTCGAGACTGCAAACTATCCGGTCATTCAGATAATGTATATGACTACAAAGTTTTAATCGTTTCATTTTATGTTTCAGTTGATTCTTAGTAACTAGAGATGAGCATATGAAAAAAATATAGCAATCTTTATCGCTTCGATTTTTTTTTACTTGATCTTTAAATGTCGATGTAATCGTCATTGTTTGTCAAACAAACCGATAATATACTTATAGTATTTACACTTGCGTTTCCGCTTCCATTAAAAACGTCTTTAAAACGTCTTTTACATCTGTTTCTGCATCTGCTTCTTTTATGACACATCCGTTCTATGTCTACTAGTAACTTTAATACGAAATATCGATATAGCTCGATTAAAAAAAACAAAAATATTACGTTCCCACTGCTGGAACTCAGGCCTTCCCTCAGAGAGAGAGAGTATGGGCCGTAATCTACCACGCTGGCCCAGTGCGGGTTGGTAGATGTCGCATGCCCTTGAATGTTGCAGTTCTTGAACACGCCGGTTTCCTCAAGATGTTTGCCTTCACCGTTTTGAGCGATCGCAAAGCCACACATAAGGCCTATGTCCAGCAGTGGACTGATACAGGCTGATGATGATGAGATTTATAGCGATGATGGCTCAGTGGTAGTGACGTCGGCTTACGATCCGTAGGACGTGGGTTCGAATCCTACAATGAGCTTTAGCTTTCGGTGAAGGAAAACATCGTGATGAAACAATAGCTTGGTGGTAGGGTATTTTCTAGTACTCGCCTGGATAGCTACCACCCTCTTGTTAAGAATCTGTCGCCAAGCACCGATCGCTGTGTTCTCGCAGCCTCACTTGAGAGCCAGTTCCCAGTCCAGGTGTAGCGTGGCGCCATCTTCGACCACATCGTCACTTAACATCAGGCGACTTGTGGTCAAACGCTAACCAGTAAATAGTAAAAAAAAAATATAAAAAAAAAGATTATACTGTTGCCATCATAAATGTAAGTCACATGCGTGCAGGTCCCAGGTGGCAGTCCGCTGGAGGGCTCCATCAACCTGGACATCAAGGCGCGGGTGCGCGTTCAGCCGCCCGCGCCGCACGCCGCCTTCCTTACCGCGTTCGACGACGTGTCCGGGCTGGGCGCCTGGCACCGCCGCTGGGTCCAGCTGCAGCCGCCCAGGCTCGCATACTGGAAGTACCCGGACGACGTGCACAAGAAGGTCGGTACACGTTTTAGTATCAACAGTTACAGCTACAGTTAATCGCTATAAAATTGTATTTTATGTCCTCCCTCAGGGTTCAAACTATCTCCTTTCATTTAAATCAGTTCTGTAGTTTTGGCGTGAAAGACAGACAGACAGACAGAGTTACTTTCACATTTATATTATAACTAGCTGTTCCCCGCGGTTTCACCCGCGTGGGCTACACTTTATCGCGAAATCCTTTCTTAGCGGATGCCTACGTCATAACATCCACCTGCATGCCAAATTTCAGCTCGATCCGTCCAGTGGTTTGGGCTGTGCTGTTGATATGTAGATCACTATGTCAGTTAGTCATCAGTCAGTCACCTTTGAGTTATATATTAGATTTTTCTTTATTACTTACAGGGTTACGTTTGACCACAAGTCACCTGATGTTAAGTGACGATGTGGTCGAAAATGGCGTCACGCTACACCTGGATAGGAAACTGGCTCTCAAGCGAGGCTGCTGGAACACAGTAGCTGCAACTACCTGTTGCTTGCGGTTTCACCCGCGTGGGCTACACGTTATCGCGATAAAAAGGAGCCTATGTCCTCTCTCACGCTCTAGACTATCTCCGTACCAAATTTCATTTAAATCGGTTCTGTAGTTTAGGCGTGAAAGACACAGAGAGACTGATATAGTTAATTTCGCATTTATAATATTTGTAGGGAAGTAGGGTTTCCGCAAAGACCAGCCTTATGCTGCGTTGGGGAGCGATTCGTGACTACTGCCAAGTGTTCTGATGTAACGCCGTAGCATAGAACGTACAATCGTGTCTCTGTTGTCTATTGTTTTTGTCACGAATAAATTGTTTTCTCTTTCAAATGAGAGCTTACCAAACTTTCCGATTAAGGATCATCCTCCTCCTACACACATAACCACCATAAACCTCATTTTATTTCTTACTATTTCTGTCCATCCAAAGGTTGTCTGGTAGAAACCGCCCATTGCAACACTAGCTCTAAGATCTCGTTTTATGTTGTTCTATTTTTCTGTTGTTGTGGTGAAGCAATAAAGCGTTATCTATCTATCTATCTAAACCTCAACTTTCAGATGCCGATCGGAGACATCGACCTTACAACAGTTGTGTCTGACAAAGTAGTGAGAGCGCCGCGCGACCTCTGCGCTCGGCCCCACACCCTCCTCCTGGAGACCGCCGTGCCGGCCGGGCTCGTGGTCCCCGACGGCGGCTCGCTGGTGTACGTGAGGCGAGGCTCCAGCGTCATCCGGAGACATCTACTGGCGGCGGACACTGCGGCCGACAGGGACGTGTGGCTGGACAAATTGCAGTCCGCCCTGGAGTATGTCAGGTGCTGTGCTACTGACGACGAGTAGAACTCTGCGCTCAGCTCCACACCCTTCGCGGTGTACGATCGTGACTAATTGTTATAATCGAGACATTTAAGGCAAAATTAAAAACTTGCAAACTTTCTTGACCGAATTACATTACTATCCGAAATTACAATACACGGACAGCCTGAAGCAGTCGACTGTCGACTGCCTCAATCAAGCTGCGACTGTATAGTGAACTACAGACTTCTACATAAGTACATACACGAACCACTCGAGCAGTTGCAGTAAGTCACTATGCAGTCGCAGCATGAAGCAGTCAAAATTGGCAGTGCCAACTAAGTACAAGATATGATTGTTTGATTTTTAGACAAGCAACTTTATGTTGCTGCATTGCATATATTTTATATATAGCATAGTTTTTAGAGCAGTGGTTCCCAATTAATTTTTGCTGCGTACCACTTCAAATAAAACCTCATACCTGCGTATCCCTTATTGTAGCAATCACACTAATATTATAAATGCGAAAGTTTGCGAGTGTGTGTGTATGTTGGTTACTTTTTCACGCTCAAACGCCTGGACCAATTTTGATGAAATTTGGTATTATACAGGTAGTTGACATCCTGGATTAACAGATAGGCTACTTAAACCACGGGTAACACCGCGGGGCACAGCTAGTAGAATGATATTTTGGACATTGTTCTTGTTTTTACTGATAGCCGCACGTACCCCTTGATGCAACTTCACGTACCCCTGGGGGTACGCGTACCACTAATTGGGAAACACTGTTTTAGAGTAAAGAAAAGTTAAGACGAAGGGTGTGTTTTATATCGTAGAGTTAGTTAAATTTAACGTTTTATATGATAAAATGTGACTGTTTGATAATGGTATTTTATGTTTAAAAGTTGTCATCCGTATTTGTTCTGAATGTGTGTATTGGTTATGCTTTTACATTCTTACATTTTTAATTAAAGTTAACTCTGACTGGGGGCCCACCTATACACCTATTTAAACTTCAAATTACAAGATTATCTGGGTTTTTATTTTTTATTGTGTGTGTGTGTTTTTTACGTCCGAAATTAATAAATAATCGATCCTGATCCGTTATACGCGGTTTGGATCGATATGTCATGTCATAATATGTCATTTTAGTAGTAATAAGTCAAGCTCTAAAAAAAATGACATATTATGACATGACATATCGATCCAAAACCGCGGAAAACGGATCAGGATCGATTATTAATTTAGGGCATAAAGACTTTAATGTAAGTAGTTTGACTGAATTTGAATGATTTAGCTTTAGTTTTTTATTAAATCACTTAAGTTATCTTTGTGTTTAGAAACTAACATTTTATTATAATCTTTTAAAAAACTCTTATAGCTTATTTTGCAATAAGCATTGTATTGGATTCGTATTAACATTAACTAATTTTATTTGAATAATTTAGCGTTAGTGTTAAGGTCGGTTATCTGAAGCTGGCACGTTCACAGTACCTACTCACACCAACACATACACACACACACACACACACACACACACACACACTTTCATTATACAGTAGTAACAACAAAACAATAACTGTCTCTGTCACGCTCATTACCTTGACCGCGTGCGAGAGAGGGGCCATTCAAGTATTACGTAAGCAGATTTTTTTACAGTTATTCCCCCCCCTCTCCCTTTCCCGTTGTCAGCAAAAGTAAGCAAACCTCTTCCCCCCCAAATTATGCCCCCCCCCCCCCCCCCACCGTAAAAGACGTAAAAAAATTTCGCGGTGCGTATTCATTGCGACGTCAGGTCGTTCGCTCATTCACAGACAAATGTATGAATGTGTAGTGCGTGCCAGTTTTAGATAAATGACTTGTAACATAATATTATTTTATCATACTTTAAAATTATAAATACTATACAATAGATACAAATACTAGGGCCCTTATTTATTGCAGTGCGTTATTATAGTAAAAAATAGAAATTGGCTCGACAGATTGTTGTTCAAAGGTTAGCTCTATTATACGATGTAGAAGGTTTATGATGACAATATCGTATTTCCTTGTCTCTACATTTGAATATACAATATATGTATTAATGACTGCAATAATGTTTTTAATTGTAACGATATTTTATGCCATTTGTACATAAAATCAATTTATTCAACGACATTAAAATTATTTGTAAGCTAAATTGTCTTTTCATTACATATTTGTTATTATGTAGTTAATTTATTTATCCAACCCGCTATAGGCCAGAGGGGTGGAAAATGGCCCAGACTCTCTAAATTTTGGAGTCTAAAGATAGAAAATGACAGCAGTAAAATTGTGAAATCTTAAATGATTTTATTCTTAACCTAAATGGCTTGTCACACTAAAGAACTAAAGTTTGCAAGTGATTGTGTATGTTTATTACTTCGTCACGATACAACGGCTCAACAAATTTCAGTGAAATTTGGAACGTAGACAGCTTATACCCTAGATTTACACAATATAGGATACTGTGCATCCTATAAAAAGGATCCTACGGATCAGGAGAAAAACCGCGGGGTGCAACTAGTTTTAAAAGAAAATCATATGTTTTGATTACAATCCGTTTTATTATAATCTTCATACAGATATCAAATTAGGTTCACTAATTAAATAACATTTCCATTTCAAAGTCCGAAAGTACAGCTAAAGTGTCATAAGGTAGTCGCGCATTTAATTCACAGTTTATAACTCTATTTACTAAATTACAACTACATTTATGTCTAGAAATAGTCATAAAGTACAAAATAATGATAAATGACAGTGCTTTTAATAAATAATGCGTCGTCAGAAAGTGCAAAAAGAGTATAAAAAATCAATTGGTGTCATAGGTAGGTCACATAAACGGTTGTAAAACATTATGGCAGCAGTTTAATTATAATTAATTGTTAGGTATAATTATTCTTTTTCCAGATATCTCTATCCCCGCAACCTCAGGTCACGCTCCTCACAGGAGTCAAGGTCATCACGCCATCTTTTTCGGGGCCTGCCTCGGCGACGTCGCCCGTCCTCAGGTACCCACTGCGTGATGACCTTTGCCCAGCAGTGGGACAGTATAAGTTAAAAAAAAGTAGTGAAGTGAGAGAATAACTTATAAAAATTATGGGATAGAAATGAGGTTGGAACATTCCAAAGCCAGTTTTAAGTTTGACGTTTTAAATTGACCACACATGGTATCCTTAATAAATATATTTTGACTTCATGTTTGTTACTGTTTTACGCAAAAGCTACTGAACGGATTTTGATGATATTTTGTGTAGAGATAGTTCAAACTCTGGATTAGGAAATAGAACCTTTCATCGCATAAAGTGTAGTCCATGCGGATGAAACCGCGGCGCGCAGTTAGTTTCAGATAACAAAAAATACATTGGTTTAACTGTCACTAGACATTTCATTTTCTTGTCTAATTAAATTATCTTATAACAATCTTAACTTTGGAACTAAGGTACATACATATACATATGAGATATAGATACTTAGATATGGCATATAATATAATAGTTAGCCAGGTGTGTTGTGTCAGAGGGCCGGTGCGCGGTGGCTATTCGTCGTCGTACATGGGTGGTTTATCAAAATCGTCACGCTGTCTCTTTCCTACGATTCCTGTGGACATCGCTTGCTTCACCTCGTGCTGCCAACAGAAGAAAAATATATCATATTTTTCATATCAAAACGTAAATATGGTGGTTTTTATGTAAGTAAGCGGTTACCGTTTTGCTTGGTGGCCCTCAAGTTAAGAATCTGTCGCGAAGAACTTATCGGTATGTTCCGGCAGCCCCACTTGAGAGCCAGTTCCCAGTCCAGGTCTAGTGTGGTGCCACCTTTGACCGATCACTGACTTGTGGTCAAACGCTACCCTGTAAATACTTAGTAACAAAAACAGATGCCTATGGCCGTTGCTGACCCTTAAGAACTCTTGAAGAACTGCATTCCGTAGCATTGCGGAAAGACTTGTGTAGGGATCTCGTTTCACAATTTGCTAAAGCTATGGTGGTGGTGGGCCGACGACATTGTAAGAGTCGCAGGGAGCCGATGGATGCAAATGGCTAACAGTCGTTCAAAGGGGGAGGCCTGTGTTCATCAGTGGACTTCTTCCGGCTGATGATGATGATGGTTTCATCATAATGTTTTCCAGCGATCTACTCGTATCGAGTAAGTACTTCGTACTAGATTTCGCGATCCAAACACTCACTATCTTCCACTGAACACACAGTAGCCCGTGCAATTTTTTTTTACTGTGTGTTTTTGAGAGCGTCACTATTTATCGTAGGTATTATTTATAAGGAAAAAAATGGGTTTAATATGTACTTGAGTGTGAATCAATATTCACAGCAAAATGATTAGCATATTTACTTATTAATTACATCCTACTAATATTAAAAACGTGAAAGTTTGTGAGTAGTACGGATAAATGGATGTTTGTTACTCTTTCACGCAAAAACTACTGAACGGATCTGAGTGAAATTTGAAATGGAGATAGCTTATACCCTGGATTAACACATAGGCTACTTTTTGTCCCGGAAAAAGGTTCCTGCGGGATAACGGGGGTGAAACTGCGAGGAGCAACTAGTAAAACAAACGTTGATGTTTCCCTTCTACTTTGTCCTAGCGCCCGCCTAGCTAGCTGTCTACAGCTTCCTCATTCCTAATTAAACTGAAGCTGTTAATAAATACTCACTACAAAATGCCTGCAGAGTCTTGTGAACTCCGTACAGTCCAGCGCTAGATGCGGAGACGCTCGCTTGCCGCCGGTCCAGTCCCGACTGAAGGTGATCTGGGCGGAGACCAGCACCGCCGCCAGCGCCCACACACACACTGCCATGCTCCTGAGAAGAACAGCTGGTTTCACCATCATCATCATCAGGCGTTACCACTGCTGCTAAGCGCCACCGTGCTTTGGAGGCCGCGATATGGGGACTTAGAGAATAAGCTGGTAATTAAGGCTAATTATACCCTTTTTTATCAATAATTATAAAAAAGTGTGTACACATATTTGCAAACAAATGTTATGACCATTTTTATCCTAATTTATAAATTACAAAGACTTGTTATGCACACACCAACACATTAAAAAAATACCCTACGGTCCTCTGTCGGGAATAGTAGATAGGGTACTTTTTATTCCGGATAAGATTCCTGTGGGATTACGTGCAAGCCACGGGTGTAACCGCGGGACGTAGCTAGTTTTAACGCAAGAAAAAGTCAGTACAACGAGAGTTTTTTACTGATCGAAACATTATGACGTCATTATTGAGCTAATAAAAAAAAAGTGTATTAACGTTTTTAGGTAGTAGGTAGGTATTTCGTTATATACAAAAAATACATTGTAAAACACTAATATCTCAAACATTAGCAAAACTGTAGATACTAAAACACATTAAAAAAGGATAGCAAGTTAATAACGTCCATTGAAATTAATTATAGAAATAGGAAACTTTCCTGTGTAAACTGCTTTTTTCTTAAAAAGTACTTTAATGACGCGATTTTAACTTAATTTATATATATTTCGATCCATAGTGGTGTCGATTCGGTTTTGCATTCTCTAAAACTAAAATAAGTTTGACAGGTCTAATAGTATTGCTGTCTCTTTCTAACCACTGGAGTAAAAAGAGGACAGCATTACTTTTAGACATGTCAAACTTAGTTTAGTTTTAGAGAGAGCAAAACAGATTCGACACCAATACCCTACTAAAAAAAAAACAAATAGATCAAGGAACTCTCAGCAAAATCATATGAAACAGAGCAACATAGCATTATTGTTTTTATTGTTTTACAATGTAGCTTTTGCCCCCAAAATCAAGGTGGCGTCACGCTACACCTGGACAGGAAATTGGCTCTCAAGTGAGGTCGTTAAACGTGCATCGAAATTTACAAAATCCGGGAACATTACAGCTTTTTTCTTTCCCTTACAAAACACTTTCACATCGAATCACTCGTTAGCAGTTAAATATCAATCAATGCACATTCAATCACTCATTAGCAGTTAGATATCAATGACTAACAAACTTTATAAAGTTCATAAACTCACCTACACCGTACCAATCTCATTTCAAGATAAAACTTCCGTCACTCTCAGAAACAATTCTCAAAGTGGCGTAAAATCGCGCAAACCACCCTTATATACCGCCCCTAACGCGTTGCGCACACCTACGACGCCTTATGGAGAAAAATAACCCCTTTGAGATGGCTGAACCATTGTCAATGGGTATAAAGTACGTGGAGTGTAAAAGAATATATATTTTCTCCAGTAGGTGAAATGGGCTAGCTCAACACTTTCAATAAAATAGCGGTGTAAAAAAGTAAGAATCTGTCTGTCTTTCACGCCTAAACCACTGAACTGATTCAAATGAAATTTGGTACAGATATAGTCTAAAGCCCGAGAAAGGCCATAGGCTACTTTTTATCGCGATAAACTGTAGCCCGCGCGGGTGAAACCGCGGGGAACAGCTAGTAGTACAATATATTATGCGAAAGTTTGTAAGTGAATGAATCTGTATTGAAGCGATGCTAGCTCAGTGGTAGTGACGTGGACTTGCTACCCGTAGGTCGTGGGTTAAAATTTTGAGCTTTCGGTGAAGGGAAACATCGTGTTGAAACCATAGCTTTGTGGTAGGGCCTTTTCTAGTACTCGCCTAGCTAGCTACTTTCCTAAGTTAGAATCTGAATGTCCTATCGGTGTGTGCTAGCAGCCTCACTTGAGAGCCAGATCCCAATCCAGGCTTAGCGTGACGACCACATTCGACCACATCGTCAGTGACTTGTGGTAAACAGTTAAAAAATGAATGTGAAAGCAATTTGTCTGCCTGTTCGTTTGCTCCCCTCTTACGCCTAAACCGCTGAACCGATCTGGATAAAATTTTGTATGGAGATAGTTTGGACCCTCGGAAAGGACATAGGATACTTCTTATCGTGATAAACTTACGGCCGTTCCCAATAACCGATCTATCCGCGGTTTGCCTTAGAGATAGAAATTTGATATTACTTCTATGGAGCCTTACGCCCGAAATTGATAATCGATCCTGATCCGTTATCCGCAGTTTTGGATCGATATGTCATGTCATAATATGTCATTTAAGTACTAGGGCTTGACATATTAAGTACTAAAATGACATATTATGACATGACATATCGATCGAAAACCACGGATAACGGATCAGGATCGATTATTGATTTCGGGCGTTAGTCCGTGCGGGTGAAACCGGTTTTTTTAATGCATAGGTACTTACCTATCCTAAAAACTTTCCTTTAACCGCTACCTCACCTGATGATATGACGATGGACGATGTAGCCCACATCGACCTTAGTAGGTAAGGAACGCAATACTAAAATTATAAAGCTTAGATACTTTACCAAAGCAATAAACGCCTGATGGCCTCTTTACCTCGTGCTGTTAGTGCGGCACCTAATAGAACCCTAGACGGACTCGATGTCATTTTAAAGAGTGCTAACTTCGCTACTGAAATGTCTCCAGCACGGCTATTATCGTATTTCGGTTAAAGGTTAAAAGAACAATAAAGACTCGTGGGGAAAATATAAGTAAATCTCTTCGTGTGAGGTATATTTTTCAGAATATTCTTACGTTATGTGATAATTCCGAGCGTAGACTACCTGCGCGCTGTATTCTCGTAGAAGCCTTTTGTCAGGTTAAAACGTAAATTAGATCGCTCAAACGGCGAAGGAAAACATCGTGAGGAAACCGGCATATGTCCAAGAACTGCAACATTCAAGGGCATGCGACATCTACCAACCCGCACTCTCTCTCTGAGAGAAGGGCAGAGTCCCAGCAGTGGGAACGTAAAAAGGGTGATGATGATTAGATGAGCTACATTTATTCCAAATCCTACTAATACATATTTATAAACGTGAAAGTTTGTGAGTATGGATGAATGGATGGATGGATGGATGTTTGTTGCTCTTTTACGCAAAAACTACTGAACGGACTTGAGTAAAATTTGGAATGAAGATTGCTTATATCGTGGATTAACACATAGGCTACTTTTGATACCGGAAAAAGGTTCCTGCGGGATAACCCCCAACCGCTCCTTTCATACGTTTCGTTTTCGTTTCGGTTCCTCACACTGTGACATTTTCTTTAATCCCTAACGCCCTCAATGCTTCTCGGTGACCATTTTTCTATCGAAGCACCTTTGATCCTAACAACCTTCGACCACCGATCCCCTATTGTAGTTCACGCCACCACAATAGCGCTGGGAACTGCCAGATGGCGGTACTGTCCATTCAAAATGGCGCCTTTGTGTCGTTATTTATGAATTCGTTTGTAATGTCCAATGTAAAACCTACAGAGGATCAATAAATTCTGCTTTCTTTGAGATATTAGCTGAAGATTCTGCAAGAGACGAAAGTGCCAATTGACGCCCGACCTTGTGATTCTTCTTCGATACCTACCTTTAACTTAAAAAATAGTTCAGCACCTTAAACACTCTTTTTTTGGGATAAGACTGAAAAGCATCAGATATTTTCCGTTTTTTGTCTTCACTAGTAGATACCCACTTGCTAACCTTTCGTAGGTTCAGCTGCCAAAAACCTAGCAGCAAAGAGATAGTCTTGGGCTCACAAAACCCGAACAATCTTTTTAACTCATAATTTAATTATTTTTTTTAATCGATAAATCGTCTTGCGACGCCACGAGTTTGACTGCTATTGTAAACCTTTAGTTCAGAATTTCATCGTGTATTCAAAATCAAAATCTTTATTAAATAATTCTTAAATCTAAACCTTAATTCTTTATTTAATAAGATACATAATATTGTCACTTTACAATGTCAAACTACAGACTAGCTACTCCTTTTCCAACCTCCTTACGTCGTCGGCAAAAGAACAGGGAAGAAACGCCCGGTAGGTATTTTTTTGGGCACGATCACATTTACAGAATTCCATTTGTTTCATCTCTGAAAAACAAATCGTGTTTCGACCGTGTTATTTTACCATATATGCGGTCCATTGACTTTGTCGTCTGTGTTAACTGAGTTCTCAGAGGTCTAACGGTAATATTATTTTCTGTATATTTTTGCACAATGGGAATAATCTTTCGATTTTATTAAAGGAATGTAGAGTGCAGATCCTTTGAGATATACTTTATGTGCTGTTTCTATGGAAAATCCATTCAAATCAATACAAAATAGACTAGCTACCTAACTAGGTATACGTATACCTAAAGTAATACAAATCGGAGAAAAAATTAGACAGCTGGCTGCTTTCGCCCGAAATTAATAATCGATCCTGATCCGTTATCCGCGGTTTTGGATCGATATGTCATGACATAATATATAATTTTAGTACTAGGACTTGACATATTACTACTAAAATTACGTATTATGACATGACATATCGATCCAAAACCGCGGATAACGGATCAGGGTCGATTAATAATCACGTTGTCTAAACGGTTTGATTAGAGTTGATGTAATGTATGAAAGAAATGTAGGTTTCCAATAGTTTTCCAATCCGTGCCGGCGACATTGAATACATACTTATTTCACCTGCGTCTTCCCGTTATCCCGCAGGAACCTTTTTCCGGGATAAAAAGTAACCTATGTGTTAATCCAGAGTATAAGCCATCTCCATTCCAAATTTCACTCAAATCCGTTCAGTAGTTTTTGCGTGAAAGAGCAACAAACAAACATCATACATCATACATACACATTCACAAACTTTCGCGTTTATAATATTAGTAGGAAGTGGGATGGTTTCGAGAAATTCCGGTTGTTAAATTAGTTGCGAAGCCAGAGCGGGTTGATAGTGTGCCTATAAAATTAAACGCTGATCGACAGCCAAAAGTTCGTCACAAGTCACAATTTGGCATCGTTACGACACGTACCTAAATCTATCAGTCTGTTTCTTACCACCACTAGCTATCTGTAGTGGAAAATATATTGTTTACACGGCAGTATGTGATTGCATTGTATGCCAACAACACGCTTGCTATCTCGAGAAACATTAAAAGACATAAAAGTAGTCTATGGTAGACGGAGTGTGACCGTTTCTCGTTTTTTTTCCCGCTTTTCTACTGACTAAAACAGGTGAGTGTTGATTCTCAGGTTTTAAAACATTTTAAAAAATTAAAGTTGTTGATTGTGGAAGCGTGTAGGGTACATCGCTTTTTTGTTCTTAGATTGTAGGGTAGGTACTTTCTATTATAACTAAGAGTTCAGTCTATTTTATTTCAAAGAGCACATACCTATCTTAAAAATAGATCTAGAATCCTCCCACTAGGAGCGTTTAGTGAAAAGTGACAATGATGTTCTATTAATTCTTAAACAATGTTAATAGGTTACAATGTTATTTTTTGTTTCGACATGGGCACCTTTTTTATAAGCTTACAAGCAGCGCTTGCGGTTTAACCCTTGTAAAATAAACAAAAATAAAATAAATAAATAGCCTTATATTCCTCTAAGTATATGTACAGTGTTTAAATTATAACTTTAAGAAAAATAAATAAATTTAATTAGAGGACCCCTGAGGTGAAGGCCTACTCCAGATTATGGTACACTTTATCGTGACAAAAATTACCATGGAAAACAATTTAACACTATAGAAAGTATCCTTTGTCCTTTTCCAGGATTCAAACTATATCTACACAAAATTTCATAAAGATCGGTTAGACGGTCGTAAAAGGGTAACAAAAAAAGAGTAAATTTCGCATTTATAACACTAGCTGGGCCCTGCGGTTTCACCCTTGTAAACTACACTTTATCGCGATAAAGAAGTAGCCTATGTCCTTTTCCAGGATTTGAACTATAAAATGAAGTCCACAAGGTGTAACCGCGGGGATCAGATAGTTTCTGATGTAATTTACATCGAAAATACTTTACGAGAAGGCGCGGCGGGGTGAAATTCCACGCGCACTCGATTACTAGAAGTAGAGATAACAGAAAAAAACAATATGACGATAAACAATGATGAAACCGCAAAAGGACTGGCCAAAGAGCGTCATTTGTTTCTTTTATTGAAACACTAGTTACGCCTCGCGGTTTCACGTCTTCCCCTTATCCCGCAGGATCCTTTTCCGGGATAAAAAGTAGCCTATGTGTTAATCCAGGGTATAAGCTATCTCCATTCCAAATTTAATTCAGATCCGTTTGGTAGATTTTGCGTGAAAGAGTAACATACATCCATCCATCCATACTCACAAACTTTCACGTTAGTAGGTTATTAGGATATGTTCCAGCATTTTTCCTTATTTTTTTGGTGGAAATGTGGTGCAGCGTGCATTCGACTGAGCTCGTTTTTAATGTTTCATTTTTTATTTTACAGTTACTAAAAGAAGTCCCAAGAAGTTTTGCTTCCAAAATGGTGTTTCTCATACGAAGGATATCGAAACGGTAAGTGACTTATGTATTTTTTTTAATATACATAAAATATAGTGAAAATCCCTACTAATATTATAAACGTGAAAGTTTGTGAGTATGATGGAAGTATGAATGTATGGATGTTTCTTACTCTTTCACGCAAAAACTACTGAACGGATTTGAGTGAAATTTGCTTGTGAATTTGCAGCTAGTATTTTTATAAAGTGTAAAACATGTTCACTCTGTATAAACAGTAAACACCATATCTACTTTAAACTAAAACATACTTTATGTTATGAAAATAAAGTTGAATGCCGCTTAAATAGTGAACTCATTATAATTTGTTGATATCTCATGATAAAAAGAGCGAAGGTCCTGCCCCTGGAGGCACGGCCGCACACCCCCGTTTCATCATAAAACAAGTAAACATGTTGCAGTAAATAATATTATTGTTGTTTGCTGATTATTTTAATGAGCAGAGGCTGCTTTTTTGTCATATCAGTTTTACCAACGGACATTGAAACGTATGCGTGGTGACGAATCACCCTCACCGTTTCGTGACGTAGTCGACCTTACTAATATGGCTTCTACAAAACAAAGACTCTCGGTTTTATATTCTGACTTTATATTAGATCTCTTATATATAAAAATCAATTGCTGTTCCTTAGTCTCGCTAAAACTCGAGAATGGCTGAACCGATTTGACTAATTTTGATCTTGATATATTTGTGGAAGTTCAGGGAAGGTTTAAAAGGTGATTTTTATTGGCGATACGAAGTTCGCCGCCGGATAGAGATAGAAAACGCCTTACGGCCGGTTTCAATAACTTATCTACTAACGGATTTACTAGAGATAGCAAATATCTGATAGCAAATGTTACTATGGGTGGTCTTATCGTTTGGAGTGATTTGTATCAGACAACCCTTGGATGAACAGAATGTTTATGAAATTCATTGCGGTTGGTGGTGTGAATTTATGTATGTATTTACAGGAAACATACACAGAAAAACATACTTAGGTATTATCTACCTATTTATATTAGGTATTGTAATATATTTCTGTTATCATATTCATATTCATATTCAATCGTTTATTGCATTCATATGTTAGTATACAAGAGATCTTAGTGGTTAAGATTAGCGAACATATGGACCCGAATAGGGTATAGCAATGTAGGAGCGGACCGATCCATTCTAATCATTTCGAGAAGTCGTCGTTGAGGAATTCATCTAGGCTGTAGTAGCATTTGTCGATCAAAAACGTTTTTAAGTTATTTAAAAATACGTGATTTTTTTCTTCGGATTTTAATTCGTCGGGTAGTTTATTAAATATTTTTATAGACATTATGTTTGGTCCGGATCAAAGTCCTGACTGACTTATATCAACACACAGCCCAAACCGCTGGTCGTAGAAACTTGAAATTTGGAGGGTATGTTCGTCCTGATGCATAGAGATGAAATAAAAAAAGGATTTTTAAAAATTTATCCCCTAAGGGGGTAAAAATGGAAAATTGTAGCACACGCGGGTGAAATCGCGGGGAACAGCTAGTATACCTATTATATACTGCGTAATGCCATCGGATTAACAAAGCAATAGATAAAAACATTGATATAAAATCGACCAGTTTTGGAATCCAGCTGTAAAGGTTGGAGGTGTGTCGGACCGGTTTGAAAGCTGATTATACCTGTTGTGCATGTACTTATCGTCAGACTGTATTTTTCCAAGCTAGACAGGTATTTTATCAAACACTAGCTGTTCCCCGCGGAACCCGCGAGGACTACCAGTTTATCGCATTAAAAAGTATTCTATGTCCTTCCACAGGCTTCAAACTGTCTCCATACCAAATTTTATCAAGATCAGATTAGTAGTTTTAAAGTGTATTTGGAACCAAACAATCAAATCTTTTCACATATTAGTGTAGTTTAACTGCCCTTGCTTCGCCCGGGTAGGCCACAATTTCGTCAAGTGGAAGTTTTAACAAAACCATTTGAAAAAGCTGGATAGTTTGCTTGGAACAGGCAGCATCTTTTTAAAGTGATCACATGTTGTATTCTACTAAACAAGTAGGTATATTTGATTTTAATATCGCGGACTTTTTTGTTACTGAAAGCCTTCATTTGTTTCATTCATTAAATCCAAGCGTTTAGCCAGCGGAAGCTGATAAAGCAGCCATTGGTGTCAATTCGTGTTTGCATTCTCTAAAACTAAACTAAGTTTGACAGGTCTAATAGTATTGCTGTCTTTTTTTTACTTCAGTGGTTAGAAAAAGACAGCTTAAATAATACTATTAGACCTGTCAAACTTAGTTTAGTTTTAGATAATGCAAAACCGAATCGACAACATTGTCTCATTTGTCTCCGACATATTTTACAAATATCGTGATTTCTGACACTTACGGAAAATGTAGCTTTCTAGTAGTGAAAGAATTTTCAGTATTGGATCAGTACTTTAGGGAATTACCCCCTACATTTAATCAAACAAAATTCCTACGACATAACGGAAAAACGCGGCATGCTCGGTATTCTCACAAAAATATAACAAAAATTAAAACAGCACCTGCCTAATCTACCATAATTATAGGTCTACCAGGATCAAAAAAAGTTTAATAAATAGCGATTTTCATATGGCAACGAAAACTTTCGAGGAATTGTTTATGGTTTGGCTTCAAATTTGTAGGAATGACAAGTCTTGATACTTTGGTTTATTACATCTTTCGTGTGAACTGAAGAAGCTTTCTCTCGAATAGGGATCGATGAATGGCGAAAAACTTGTGAACACATAATAAAAATTGAAAATCAGTTCATAGAACAAGATCGATTGAGATGCAGGAGGAAAGGTTTATCATAAATACTGCGTCTTCCTCGTCTTCCTCTACCGTTGAAGACTTTTTTATGGATGTGCAGTATTTGGAACCATTTTCAAGTTCTGATAGCCTTTAATTAATAAATAAATTCATCTAAATTTCGAACCCCACATTCGCCACAGTAAGATTTTCAAAAAATATCCTTGATCTTTGGATAAATTTTTATATTTGCATGTATCACACACAGAAATCAGAATCAGCCACTATAGGGAAAAAAAGTATCAAAACGTTTTACTCCAATTTCCCCTAGTATTGCTAGCGTCAATTTCTTTTTTCCCTTTTTGCCATCAGTAGTGCGATTCTAATTCGCTCGAAAAGTTTCCGTGTCGGATTCGGCTTCACTTTCGCTTCACTGAAACGTTTTCCGAGAGCAAATAGGTGGCGGAAACTTTTCCGCGACTGAGCAGCTGGTTTGTCAAATCAAATATCAGTTTCCAAATTCGGACTAATTAAGCGTGTCTAAAAAAATCTGAAGGATTTTTTTCCGAATCCGTTGTCGGAAGAGTTTCCGAGTGAATTAGAATCGCACTGCAGATTCTGGTAGACCTATACATCTATTCAATTGTATTGTGCGTGTCCTTGGTTGGTGCAGTTTTAAGACGTAATTTTTAATATAAACTAACGCCTTATCTGGATGGTGACAGGCGCAAAATTATAAAAACAAATAAACCTTATTCAACTTATTTACTTTTTTTGTGTGATAAAGTGATAAAATCCCGTGTGCAAACAATAGCAAATTCAAATGTCAATTCGGTATATAAATATATTTAATTGTTGATGTTAACCTTTTTGATCTATACCTATGTTACATCTTGTTGTTACTGTTACAGTAAAAGAGGCATTGTCATTGTTACACATCACATGGTTACGTGTTATCTCGTCAGATAGAAAGATTAAAACGGGTTTAGGGGCTTGAACTTTATATATCTAATTATCTGTACAAACTATAGGTAATTTTTTTTAAAGGGAATGAAGGACACAAATCCGCCTCCGGATATATATCCGAAGATATAGTTGTGTACGGAGTACCCATGGCTAAAACAGACACTTCAATTCAATATAAATAAGAATCAAAGTCCTGACTGACTGATATCAACGCACAGCCTGAACCGCTGGTCATAGAAACGTGAAATTTGAAGGGTATGCTTTTCTTGATGCGTAGTGGTGTACTAAGAAATGATTATTTGAAATTCAACTCCTAAGTGGGTAAATATGCAAACTGTTGCCCGCTAGCTGTTCCCAGTTGTTGTTAGTTTTAAACTAAGACGTTTTGGTACGCCCTAACACCTTCAAAGTTCCAGTGTTTTGGTTTGTCTTTCATTTTTTAAATAGATAGATATTGTTTAAGCCGGAGTGACATAGGCTTCATTTAAACAGTTCCTATGGCAATATACTGTTTGAAACTACCATGGTCAATAACATTAGAATTTTGGTTTTGAAACGGGATAATTACAATGTTTTTGTTTTTGTTTCAGTTCTCGATTTTTCGGCACTGTTGCAAGCGCCATGATCACGAGAATACTAATGCCAGAAATTAATAATCGATCCGATCCGCTATCCGCGTTCATGTCATAATGTGTCATTTTAGTAGATACTAGGGCTTGACGTATTACTACTAAAATGACATATTATTATGACATGACATATCGATCCAAAACCGCGGATAACGGATCAGGATCGATTATTAATTACGAGCATTAGTGTATTACCGATTTTAGTTCCTCCATGTTACAGTAAGGCGTGCTGAAAAAAAAAAAGGAAACGAAAACTTTAATAGTTTTTGTAAACTATCAAAACCTGTACTACGGGTACTGGTAGGACTGGTCTCTAAACAAGAATCACACTGAGAAAAAAAAATGACTTTCCTTCTGAGTCTTACCTTCCAAGACCGATTCCTTCTCTTTTTACAATAATTTTCCTTCTGAATTCAGAAAAGAAGGGAAGGACTTGTAATTACAAGTCCTTCCCTTTTGACTCAGAAGGAAAACGGTATTTCGGAAGGTCTTTTTTCTCGCACTTAACTGGTTTGAAGAAAAACTGTTCTACGATTAAAGACAGAAATGAACAAAGGAAGATATCTGTATACAAACCTGTTACCAATAAGATACTATAAATGGTAAAAGGTACTATAAATACGATAATGAGTATTGTAATTCATAAAAACTATCCATTCACAAACAACTTCCTAGGTACATGGCTAACATACCGGGCGGTGACAAAGACCCGTCCGCGGGAGACTGTTTAAGTATACCTCGACCTTCAAGATCAGACTGGTGTAGGCATAGGCACCTCTCACCATTTCTAAAATAGGATTTAATGTTGAAAATGTATTGCCTAGTACTGTATGATTGCATACCTAGTCTACACTGAGAAAAAATTCTTGACTTTCCAAAACCGATTCCTTCCAAAATGTAACCTTTTCCTTCCTTATTTCCTTTCTGAGTCAAAAGGGAAGGAAATTCCTTCTGTACCTATTTCGGAAGGTATTTTTTTCCGTCGCCTTATGGCAAACTAATGCTATGATGGCTCAGTGGTAGTGGACGTGGGTTCGAATCCTGCAATGAGCTTGAGCTTACGGTGAAGGATAATATCGTGATGAAATCATAGCTTGGTGGTAGAGTATTTTCTAGTAAGTACTCGCCTGGCTAATATCATAAAAATCGGTTAAGGCGCAGGTTTCCAAAAATGGGGTTATTTAAAGCTATCTTTCTGTGTAATTCTGGTCTAAAAAAAATCTAATAAAAATATATGTTGATCTACTTGATATATAGCAGGACACCTTCAGGCCGAAAAATGCAAAAAATGTATTTATATATTGAAAACAAATGTGCAAAGTCCCCATTTCCTAAAAGTTTAATACTACTTTACTCCTAAACTATATATGTAACAAAGACTTGTTAATACCATCAGCTTATAAAAAAATATAATACCCAGGACACCTTCAGGCCATTTTTTGAAAATACTGCTTTAATTATTTTTTGCGAATTTTTTACGTATTTCATACTCGCAAATCGGCACGTACACCCCTCATTCGCCCATAAAGTCAGTGCGGGACGAGCCGCCGTGCTGAACGGACCTGTGCCACTTTTCTCCGCATATTTTTGTAGCTGAAAGTCGTACGATGAACTACCTATAGGCTATGAGTGGTAGGTATATCATAGTGCCGCGGCGAGTTAATTGCCTACTCTTGCGGTGATGCATAGGGTTGTCACTTTTATTTTTAGTTAAATACTAGCTGACCCGGCGAACTTCTTTCCGCATAAGAGGCAATAAATGAGCAGATTTAGGATTTTAAAATTAATTAACGTTAGTAATAAATAAACTCGCATAAAACAAAAACATCTTCAATTCACAACTTCAATATCAACCATAGACAACATTACGTTTAGCTGTCAGTTGTGTTTTGTTACACCATGTCAGTTGCATTTTGGTATACCATTTACAACAAATGAATGATTAATTTTATTATTTATGAGTATCATATTTTATCTTATTCCGGACGAAGACAAATGCAAAAAATCAAAGATTATAAAAATCGGTCCAGCCGTTATCAACTTATACCTAAGTGTTGTAACTAACATGCCTTTTTTTATAGATTATATTATCTGTGTATTATGACAGCGCAAGGTGTTTAATCATGTAATTTATTAAAATGTTTTACCAATTCATAAATGGGTTGCATATTAAAGACATTTTAATAATTATAAATTAATAAATACGATTTATTATAAACTATACAAATGAAATAGTCAGTGAGAGCAGCAAATCCGAGCGAGCGAGCAGTGTAGTACATAAATGCGCGCGATCAAACGCGTGGCACAGCCCTACTGAGTCCCAGGCCGGTCCCTGCGTACACGGCGCTCGCTACTCACTCACGCGCACATTCAAATGGCGCGGCAGCGACTACTAGCCGTGCCCCGCGGCTTCGCCCGCGTGGGAATTGATGTGTTGTACAAACTTTAGAACGCCATAGCACAACCTCTAGGGGTTTTCTTAAATATAAAAAATACGTATTTAATTATTTACTTTATAGTTTATTTGTACCTACTTTTAAGAAAATCCACATAAGGAATAAAAAAAAGCAATACAAACTTTAAAACTCTATGGCACACCCCGTAGAAGTAATACATATCAAAAAATAAAAAATGCGTTTTCAATGATTTACTTTAAGGTTTATTTGTACCTATTTTTGAGTCAATCGAACCAAGGAATGACATTTTTCATACAAACTTATCTACCTTATTTAACCCCTTTCAGAGTTGACTTTTCAAAATTAGATTAGCTTATGTGTTAGTCCAATACCTTAACTGTCTACATTCTAAATTTCATCAGTCAAATTCGGTTCAGTAGTTACGTGGTAACAAACATTCACACACACACAAACTTTCGCATTTATAATATTATAGTAGGATGTTGCTACTGTGTATATAATATGTAGATACGGCGGGCTCGATTAGTAGAGGTACCGCGCCGCGCCGCATGGCGAGAGCGTCGCTTCGGGCGCGTTGGCCGCAGATCGCGTAATTTTGGTGAGGGGATGCGCGGAGTGCGCGGAGCAGTTTCACTTGATCAAGCAAGGTCAACGACGTTATGGAGGCTCTTAAGACGAGGAACTGGCAGTATTGGCTGCAGGGATCTCCTTTTTTTCTCAGCAATTACAAAACATACTGAACGCGCCACTTACATTGGCACTTTTTATTATACCTACCCTCATCTTCCCTTATATTTTTCGACGACGACCTGTGTCGTCACATACGTACTGACAAGCAGCTGCTTGCCGCGACAAGTAGTCTGCGATCGACCCTCGTCCGTTGCGACTACCGCTCCGCTTTAGAATATCACATCCGCGCCGCGCCGCGCCGCACCGCAAATACAGTCCACTTACCATCCATATCGAAGCCCGCTCTGGTGAAGAGATAAACCTGAAGAAGCCGTGAAGAAGCGCTCCAAGGCTGGAACTTCCTATTTGGAGACCGAGCCACCTACAAGGAGGAACCCCAACCCGAGGTGATTGTAGTGTGCCTTGTACAGTGCCAGTGGAAGACCAGGTTAGTCGTCATCATCCCTTATTTAACCAGCCATCCTTCCCCCCGCTATTTGGAGACGCGCTCGGCTATAATACTTAGCTGCCGCGTTAACATTTTTTGTGGTCCATCGATACCGGATACTTCCCGGGATTCCCGCAATTCATACGTTTACTGTTATCTTATTGTTTTCTGTATTCCGCTTTCCTTAATATCATAAATTACGATTCATCTAAAAATCGTTATTTTTATAATTCAAGTGAGGGTATTCTCGCGACCCGTACTTTACTCACCGCTCACCGCACGTCGTACGTGTTGCAGTCATAAGTAGTGTACATTTCGTAATTTGTCTAGCTTATTAATTTTCTATATAAAATGACTACTCGTAGTAAAGGTAAAGATGTGTGCAGTGATGTTAAATCTCACGATGCTTTACAAGTTGAACGTCTAACTTTGATAGGCAGACGTGACGCTATATTTTCCCGCTTACAAGAAATTTATAATCGTTCTTCAAATGCCTTCGCTGATGATACTGATAAGGATTTATTTATATGCGGAATGATCTCATTAGACCGAATTCATTCGGAGTTTAATGAAATAGTTAACAGATTAAATGTTACCGAGTTAACTATCGACCCTTCGTACATGGTAAATTACCAATCTGTAAACGTGTTCGAAGACATGTATTGCCGCTGTAAGTTTGTTTATAATAAACTCAACCCGCCCGCGACAAAAGTAGAAACAGCTGATTGTCGTGTTTTACCGCAACGCAAGTCTATCAAACTCCCTGAGCTTGACTTGATGGTCTACAATGGAGACCCAATGACTTGGACTATTTTCTATGAGTCTTTTAAACGGACAATTCACGAAAACCCTGATTTAACTAATCACGACCGCGTTCAATATTTGATAAATAAGTTGTCAGGCCGAGCGCTTGCAGTTTGTTCTGGTATCGTACCAAACGGCGAAAACTACCCTACAATATGGCAAACTCTCGTCGATAAATTTAACGACAAGCGTAGCTTAGCCACCGCTTATTTAGATCAAATGCTCGACTTCAAATCTTTTAACACTGAGACGAATAAGAACTTAGAATTGTTTCTCGATAAATTCTGTACGGCAGTTTCGAGTTTAAATTCTCTAAAACTTGATGACTTGTCCGATTTTATGCTTTTACAACTCGCATTGAAGAAGATAGACTCGAGTACCGCACGTTCGTTTGAAATGCATATGCGAGGTAAATCTATGCCTACTTATAACGAACTGATAAAATTCATACGCGAACAAAGCAAAATATTAGAACGTACGACGCTCGCTTCTCATAGCCGTGTTTATGATAATAACAAACAGGTTACTGCAAAATCTACGCATTCTTTTGCCGCATCATGCGTAGCTACCTGCGTGCTATGTGAACAAACCGATCATTGTAATTTATATAGATGCCCTGCGTTTAGTGAACTTGCGATTGATGATAGGTTTTCTTTTATAAAACAAAACAAAGGTTGTACTAATTGTTTAAGTGTTTCGCATATGAATACCGCATGTAATTCGAAATATAGTTGCCGTCATTGTGGATGTAAGCATCATTCTATGTTGTGTCGTAAAGTGTCTTTATTTAATGATGATTCCCGCCCGCGTACTTATATCGCCGCGCCGCGTGCGCCCGCGCAGCCTCCTCGCGCGCTGGCTGGTAACATCTCCACCGCTCATAACTGTGTGCCGCCTTCGGCACCACCGCCATCCGTCTCGCGCTCTGCCGCCGCAGGTGGTCAGCTGACGAGCGTACCTACCGCTTATCAGCATGAACAACATAACGTATCGCTCTGCAATATACGCCCCGCTTCACAACCCACGGACACCACTTGTTTGCTGGGTACTGTGCAAGTTTATGCTACGGATTCACACGGTCGACGACATGTAGTACGTGCATTAATTGATTCCGCTTCACAAAGTAACTTCGTCACGTCAAAGTGTTGCTCTAAATTAAATTTAAAATGCAACAAAGTGCCTAACACTATTGTTAAGGGCATAGGTTCTGCATCTAACCCTATTAAAGGGGCAATTACCGCAAGTTTATCATCGCGAATAAATGATAATTTTATTTCAATTGACGCTTATGTTATCGACCGCATTACAGACAGCTTACCCACGGTGAAAGTTGATGTGTCGTGTCTTTCATACCTAAACTGCCTACCTCTGGCAGATGCTAGTTTCTCCGCGCCTTCTGAGATCGACATGCTCATTGGGGCTCCGCTCTTTGCTGAAATATTGCTATCAGGCCGCGCCGCTGGTCCGCCTGGTACACCTACCGCTTTTGAAACTATTTTCGGTTATATTGTAATAGGTACCGCTCCTGTTACGCCCGCTAATATTTTCGCCGCTGCTTCTATCGATGATACCTCTGTTGTCGATAAGTCCCGCTCTCAAATCTCCCTCTGTACTTTTATAGAAGAACCGCGTTTAGATAATATTGTTCAAAAATTCTGGCAGCTTGAGGAGGTACAATGTACTCCAACCTTGAGCCCAGCCGCTGTCGAAAACGAATGTATTTTTACAAATAATGTTTCCCGCGATTCTACCGGGCGCTATTCTGTAGCGTTACCGTTCTCCACCGACTCCGCGACCGCTCTTGGTAACTCTTACACTACCGCTCAAAAACGCTTCATGTACCTTGAACGTAAACTGGTCGCTTCACCTCAACTGAGAGTGGAGTATGATGCTATAATTCGTGAATATATTCAGAAAGGGTACATTTCACTAGTAAACAACGCTGATCATTTTACGGGATATTACATACCGCACCATGCAATTGCCAGGTTGGATAAAACTACCACCAGATGGCGCATGGTGATGGACGCGAGTGCTAAAACCGCGAGCTATTCAAGTAGTTCTAAAGCCGATTTAAAACCGTCACTTAATGACATTTTATACACCGGTGATAATTTACAAAATGATCTTTTTACAATTCTTTTAGATTTCCGCTTATACGCAACCGCTTTTACATCTGACATCAAACAGATGTGTACCTACAGATTATAATCAACAATGACGATCGTAAATTCCAAAAGTTTTTATACAGATTCGATCCCGCTTTACCTCTGGACTCATACCAATTCAACCGCGTTTGTTTTGGTCTGCGTAGCAGTCCCTTTCTCGCGCTGAGAGTGTTGCGACAGCTGTGCGCCGACGAGCGCGCGCGCTTCCCGCTCGCCGCGGCTGTGGTCGAGGACAATACTTACATGGATGACATGTGCTACTCCATGCCGTCGTTGGCTGGTGGTGTACAGCTGAGAGATGATCTCCGCGAGCTACTCAAGGCCGGGGGCTTCGAGCTCGTAAAGTGGGCTAGCAACGCGCCTGAGCTCATTGAATCGCTTCCAGTATCTGTCCGTCACACCGCTAACGTCAACTTTGAAGCACCAGACGCAAGTCTGAGGGTATTAGGCCTGCAGCGGTCACCTAGCTGTGACGCAGTCATGTTCACCGTGAACATCGTAGATCGCCCTGTTACCAAACGCAATATACTGTCGTTAATAGCACGTCAGTACGATGTACTCGGAATCATAGCTTCAGTTATTTTATACGCTAGCATCGTAGATTATACTAAGTCTTTATCAGATGAGTTGTCAGCGAAGCGCATAGTATGGAAATTCAATCCACCGCGAAGTCCTCACTTCGGAGGCAATTTTGAAATTTTCGTAAAGGCATTTAAAGCACATCTTTACAAATCGATCGGTTCACAGTTGCTCACCTATGAGGAAATGTTAACAGTACTTACGCAGATCGAATGTGTTATAAATTCTCGCCCGCTTACGTTATTGAGTGAGGATCCTTCTGAGCCCACTGCATTAACTCCCGCGCATTTCTTGATGACTGCACCGCTTACACATTTACCCGCGTGCGTGGTACCTGATGAGCCCGCACACTTATTGAAACGCTTCGCTTTGTTGGATCAAATGGTTCAATCATTTTCAAAGCGATGGAAGCTAGAGTATCTTCATTTGCTTCAATCAAGAGGAAAATGGAATACACATTCTAATCCCATTACGATAGGTTCTATCGTTCTTATTATCACTGATAATATTCCCCCGCTATCATGGCCGCTCGGTGTCGTTATAGCCACTCATGCTGGCAACGATGGCATCTGCCGAGTCGCGTCCGTGAAAACGGCGACTGGTGTCTATAAGAGACCCGTCGTCCGTTTATGTGTCTTACCAACACAATAAACCTATTCTCCGCTCCCCGGTCAACTCTCTATTTACCCGCTACTATTTTAAATTCAACCCTTTATATTACCACATCCTAATTATTTATTTTCCCGCTTTCTTTTGTAAAAACCAATGGTTTTTAGGCCGGGGGCAAATGAACGCGCCACTTACATTGGCACTTTTTATTATACCTACCCTCATCTTCCCTTATATTTTTCGACGACGACCTGTGTCGTCACATACGTACTGACAAGCAGCTGCTTGCCGCGACAAGTAGTCTGCGATCGACCCTCGTCCGTTGCGACTACCGCTCCGCTTTAGAATATCACATCCGCGCCGCGCCGCGCCGCACCGCAAATACAGTCCACTTACCATCCATATCGAAGCCCGCTCTGGTGAAGAGATAAACCTGAAGAAGCCGTGAAGAAGCGCTCCAAGGCTGGAACTTCCTATTTGGAGACCGAGCCACCTACAAGGAGGAACCCCAACCCGAGGTGATTGTAGTGTGCCTTGTACAGTGCCAGTGGAAGACCAGGTTAGTCGTCATCATCCCTTATTTAACCAGCCATCCTTCCCCCCGCTATTTGGAGACGCGCTCGGCTATAATACTTAGCTGCCGCGTTAACACATACAGAGCTAATATTTTTGTACATTAAAGATCATGTTTTTAACATCGAATTGTCAGAAGGATAACACGATTGGTAAACTTTCATAGCAGACAAACAATGATCAAAACAGCTCTCTAAAAAAAAGATTTTTATTTTGCAGGCATACAAAACCGATTTAAGAGTTGATTTATTTCTTTTGTATATTTTTCGAAGAACTAGTTCTATAAAATTAACGATAGTTTTCATTTTAAACGAAAAAACCTTTTTTTTTGACGCTTACGACCTTACGGCATTAGTCAGCTCGCTTGCGTTTTTGTATGGAGCTGATTTCAGATTCATTGTTTATCACGGCGTCCTCTTACCTCTTAAGCCGTTTCGGAGGATTTCGGCTACTAAAATTGTGAACTAGAATTTTATGTATATTGTATACTTATAGATCAGACTCAGTTTATATTAGAATAAAGACTTAGTTGTTATGGTCATCAATTGATGTTATCTAATCTAGCTAAGCATATGTTATCGTCTATAATAATAAACTATTTAATTTCCTGGATCTGTATTTACTATGTATAAGTAAGCATGTTCGTACAGTCAACGACAAAAGTAGCTGGTCCTACTAGATATGTCAAATGTGTTTTACATCAGTAATGTTTAGGTTTTTCTCACAACTAACAAGGTAGTGTTTGACCACAGCACAACAAAGCTGATGTTTAGTGATGATGCGGTCAAAGGTTGGTGTTTAAAATGATGAAGATGATTGGAAAAACTGTTATTGTTTAGCGACTTCTGTCGCTGCCTGTACATTACCATCACTTGGCGACAGATTCTTAACTTGAGGGTAGGTACCCAGGCCAGCACTTAAAAATGCCCTACCACTAACGCCCGAAATGAATAATCGATCAGGATTCCTGCGCCTCTAGCCAAGATGCATTCTGCAATCGTTGACGCTAATAGAAAACAAGAAAAAAGTATTGGTTTGACATATTTCAATGCTAAGTCACGAGGTCAGAAAAAAAACAATAAAAAATAAATCAATATTATAAATGCGAAAATAGCTCTGTCTCGCTTTCACGCCTAAACTACTGAACCGATTTGAATGAAATTCGGTACGGAGATAGTTCGAACCCTGAGGCAGGACATGGGATACTTTTTATACACTGAGAAAAATAATCTGACTTTCCTTCTGAGTCTTACCTTCCAAGACCGATTCCTTCCTCATTTTACCTTAGTTTTCCTTCTAAATCACAATTCCTTCCCTTTTGACTCAGAAGGAGAACGATATTTCAGACGGTCTTGTTTCTCCGTGTATGTCGCGGTAAACTGTAGACCACGCGGCAGTGGTGGATTTAGCAGCAGGCTGAGTAGGCTGGAGCCTAGGGCGGCAGATTTTAGGGGCGGCAAATTTAGTGTCAATTTAAAAAAATGTTTTAATGATATTAAAAGAGTCGTATCTATGTATTTTAATATTATTATGTGCACACAAACAATTAAACATTGTTCACCACTTGATATTTCTTCAATTTTTGTCTGATGCATAAAAAAATGACATACTTCGAAAAAGGAAAGGCAGAGGCCGTAGAGGTTATAGAGGTTGGTAGGGGCGGCATAATTTGAATACTTAGCCTACTGGCGGCAAATGTGTAAATCCGCCACTGCCACGCGGGTAAAACCGCGGGGAACAGCATGTAGTACTATATACATAGATAGTTTAAATAAAGAGATACGTTGCCAATGATTATTGTTATTCAATCGTGAACATGAACTTGTAAGGTTAATGCTCTCTCTTTTATCTCTATGTAAGTTTATAAATATATGCGATTTTTTTTGAGAGAGTGAGTGTACATTCCGTCAGTGAACTTCAAACAGTGCGAAAGTCATTTTTCACCGTTTGAAGATTTATATATCACCAGCTGTTCCCCGCGGTTTCACCCGCGTAGGCTACAGCTTTATGCATGCAAAGTCTCAGCTCGATCCGGTTTAAAATTGACAAAGTTTCAAACAAACTTTCATCCCCTATTTTATCCCCTTGGGGGTAGAATTAATCAAAACCCTTTCTTAGCGGATGCCTACGTCATAACATCTACCTGCATGCCAAATTTCAGCCCGATCCGTCCAGTGGTTTGGGCTGTGCAGTGTGCGTTGATAGATCACTATGTCAGTCAGTCACCTTTGAGTTATACCTTTGAGTCACCTTTGAGTTATATGCCTACAATGCCTATGATCGATAACCTAGGTATATATTTTCAGTGATGCTAGTTGATTTAGAATCATCATTATTAGCCTACTAGCTGTTCCCCGCGGTTTCACCCGCGTAGGCTACAACTTGATGCATGCAAAGTCTCAGCCCGATCGGTTTAAAATTGACAAAGTTTCATACAAACTTTCATCCCCTATTTTATCCCTTTGAGGGTAGAATTAATCAAAATCCTTTCTTAACGGATGCCTACGTCATAACATCTACCTGCATGCCAAATTTCAGCCCGATCCGTCCAGTGGTTTGGGCTGTGCGCTGATAGATCACTATGTCAGTCAGTCACCTTTGAGTTATATATATTTAGATTGGAGCAGAAAAAAACACGCTACACCTGGACTGGGAACTGGCTCTCAAGTGAGGCTGCCGGAACACACCGACAGGTGCTTGGCGACAGATTCTTAACAAGAGGGTGGTAGCTAGCCAGGCGAGTACTAGAAAATACCCTACCACCAAGCAAAAAAAAAAAAAGTCTTATAGAAATTAAAGGTTTGGGAATTTTTTTTTTCCTGTGGACCTGTCAAAATGTCCCATGTCTTGTTTTTTCTTATTTAATATAGATTTGGTACTGACTTACTAACTTATAATTTATTATGACAGCGGACTATTACAGTAAGTACCTACTTCAAGCTATATAGAATAACGTGGAAATGTCCCGGTCCTTGGACTTTAGGTTAGGTATTATTCCATGTCACTCTCAGTTATCATATCAGACGTTCGCTGGACTGGTAACTGGGACAGTTCTGTCTGGATAATTGGATATTGACTACTAATTAGACAACAAGTCAGACTTTGTTTCGTTCTCACCAATTATTTACGAGTTAATATGGAGCATTATTTATAGTTAGCTTGCTAAGTGATTTTATGTAAACTGTGACGACATAATATAAAATATTTATCTGAAAATTTCCTTTCAAATATAAAAGTAGGTTCTACTACTCATTTGCTGCTTCTATCAATTTTAGTCGAATTTTCCGCTCTTTACTTTTATAATGCTCTAAGTAATTTAAAAGTTGACAGTGAACGATTTACAAAACCATCAGATTATTAAGGTTCCGTACGTCAAAAGGAAAAACTGAACCTTTTTGATCCCTTTGTTGTCTGACTATCTGTCTGTTTCCTTTTTTGAAATTTATGTCTAATACCTAGGTCTACGATCTCTTTCAGGTGAGAAAAAATAAAACTTGTAAGTCAACGCGACCAAAGGATATGACTGTTTATGTCGCATATTTTTGTATATTTTGTGATTTCACAAAGGAATCAAAATCAAAAAACAAATTGAGTTATATACGAGTAATTACTAAATCTTTAATGCAACTTGCAATTATAACAAGGAGGCGTTTAACACGTCAGTATACGAAAACGACAATTTGTTAGCCATAGTTTACAAATTCTAGTTCAGTCTTAAAGTGCCAAATTTGAATCTACTTATATATATATATATACCTAAATAAATAGGATATTATAATATCTGTTAATATTATTATAAATACGGCAGACAAGCTCATTAATTTGTCCAACCCGGACATACTAAGAGTTAGCCCTGACTCCGCTATCAACTGGGAGCATATGTGGCATGACCGGCGTGAACCGGACTACAATCGCTAATTGCTTGTGAAATCATCCGGAGCTAATCAAGTGATGCGTAACATTATTTCGGATTAATCCTTACTTATACTATAAATGCGAAAGTAACTGTCTTTCACGCCTAATCAACAACTGAACCGATTCAAATGTAGTACAGAAATAGTCTAGAGCCTGAGAAAGGACATATAGGCTATTTACTTTTTTATCGCGATAAAGTGTAGCCCACGCGGGTGAAACCGCGGGGAACAGCTAATGTTTAAGGCTGCGCCTAATGCTCCAAAAAAAACAGACGGCCCTTGTGTTTAATATTTTATCTACGTTACTTTGTTTAGAGTTGACCGCGTACAGTTGACGATAATGATGGATTCGAGCTCCAAGCTATAATTTTATTTAATTATTCAAAATATAGTCATGAAATGAAAAAACTAATCGATTACTCGAGTAGAATAATTTGGCTATGTAATTCGTAAAAAATAATGTATGGTTGTCGTTGATAATTTAGAATATTTGAACTAAAAGAGTTCATTTTGCGTACAAGTTTTGTATTTTTTTTTAAAGACACCAGATTTTTTTTCAAAATTCTATTCGATTACTCGGCTTTTACGGATTCTACCCCTACCTATAGTATTTTTTTAATTTCAACTTTTACAATCTTTACCATTAAACTATGTGTTTAAAAATACAGCTTTTGGGTTTGATCGCCCCCTTAATAATAGTACGTTATCTTACAATAAGCTATAATCTTCAACACGTGCGTCAGTACCGATTTTTATGTTTTTTTATATGAAGGATCACTTCACCCGAATAGTAGATTAAGTACTTAATGACGGAGATATTTTGAACCCTGGAGATGGCCATAAGATACTTGTCTTACACACAATTAGTTAGGACAGTAAATTTTTGTTGTTAGACTTGGAATACCATTAAATACTAGTAAGTAGTATTTTATGGAGATTGGAGATAGGTTACTCCGGCACTTCTGACCAGATTTTTTTAATACTGCAATTAGAAAGCTACAACTGTATTAGGTAGGCTATGTTGTATTGTGATACAAATCCTCTGCGATAATTGGCAGTTAATCTGTTTCCAAACGAAAATAGGTGAACTGGATTAGCATATCTTTTCGTTTCGTACGAAGACGTGCGCAAAAGCTGGTGTTTGAAAAAGAGCTAGTACAGTCAGCGTCAAAAGTAGCTGACCATACAACATTTACCAAATGCGTATTATATCTGTAATATTTGTTTTTTAAAATACTTTTATTAGTTTCTTACAACTTACAAGGTAGATTTTAACCATAACACAACATACCTGATGTTAAGTGACGATTCGGTCGAAGATGATAAAGAACCTCAGAAAAATTGTTATTGTTCAGCGACTTTTGTCGTTGACGGTACAGTCAGTTACAAAAGTCGCTAAACTGTATCAAATTATGCGATTTTCACATTCGACGGAATCATCAGATAACGTCAGATGTGTTTTTGTTATGATAAAACGCTGCATTGCAAGTTGTAAAAGAAACCCAAACATGACTGATCTAAAACACATTTGGAAAATCGAGTCTGATGAGCTACGTTTGTCGTTGACGGTACCTACCTACTTCTAGTTATCTCGTCAGGGAAAATCTCCGTACCAGAAATTAGTTAGGCATATGTGCCATACGTACTTGATTATTTGAATCATTGTGTTTTATCAGCAAGGTTCACCATAAAGGTTATAAGCAGTTCCAAATAAGTAATTTTGATAAGTAAATAAATTATAGACTGCCTGCCTTATAACAAAATACATTTTATTTTTATGCAATTTCATTTGTATAATTACCTATTTGTACATATATTACCTATGAAATATTTATAAGAAAAATAACTGAAATCGAATCATTAGAATAAGAAATCTTAAGATTGATAATTTCTTTTCGTTTGACGGATTTTGATGCAGTTATCGAATGTGATAGCTTTAAAGTCAAGAATTGTGCATTCTTGACTTTAAAGCTAAGGAATGTCTCATGGCGCTGTGACATCGAAGTATCTAGGAACTGAGATATTAATGAAATTACAATATAGATAAATTTTACCCTGGATTTGCGGGGACAGGCTTGAATAGATACGACTGCACTCTAGTGAAATCTAATTTATTCTGCCCGTAACATTACAATATACATACTTACTTACTACTACACCTCAGATTAACCAATAGGCTACTTATTATCTTTTTATATTTTTATCAAAAAGGTTCCTGCGGGATAACGGTAGGACGTGGATGAAACCGCGGGGCGCAACTAGTGGGATATAATTTGGAAAAAACGCTTGTTACACTTTTTCTATTTTGTATTTCCATGGAAAGAGTGGGATACACCCGAAGGTGCGTATCTACTCGTATGTGAATGCTTGTTTAATGTTTACCAACACGTGTGAGTACTCACGTACGTGCCCCCTTTATGTTTGTAACTGACGCAATTGCCTTGAGCTTTGGAACTTCTGATGAAACCTTTTCCAATATTACGAGCGCCAGTAGTTGGTACTAATACTAACTGAACTCGCACACACACACGCGCGAAATCACACGCACACAAACGAAGATAACTTTATAATAACGAACAGACTAGGCTTGCCAACTGTCAAAAAATTATATTTGCGGGATTTCCTATTTTGGCATCTGGGACTCGGGCTTATATAGCGGGACACTTTATATAACATCTATTACTAAATTCATTTTAGATGAAATTTTGTACCCTGGGGTAGCTGGGTGCATTTGGAAAAAAGCGGGATGTCCCATATAATATAGGTTACTTGAAATAACCAAACTTATATATACCTAAGTACAAATCATATAAAAATTCAAAATGGTAGGATATTTATTCGCTTAACATAAAACTAGCTATGCCGGTTCCAACCTCCTTACGTCGGCAAAAGAACAGGCAAGAATTGGCCGGCAGGTCTTTTTTTGGGCGAGATCTTATTTACAATTTTATTCGTATTTTTATCTGATTAAATTGAAGCATAAATTATAAAATATCAGGTTCGCCTTAATAATGCACACGAAACTCATCCATATAAATAAAATTGTTATAAAACTGTTAGCTAGCTTGTGCTATTATCAAAAAACTTGTTGATATTGCTTCACACGGTTTTCTTCGTAATAAAACAAAACATTTACACTGACTGATACGACGTACGCGACACACCCGCGTTTTCAACCAATCGCAGCGCGCCGTGCGCACGCTCCCCCGTTATATATTGCGCCGGCGTAAGTTATCCGACACTCCAAGTTAGTAGGCCTAGACTCTTACACAAGATCTATTAATTAAATGGGTGATAGAATTAACAGAATAGGATACTATAGGTGGTTGATATTCTTGTTCAGTTTTAGTAATTTTGATCAAGTATAGCTAGTTTTTGTTTTTAAAATTTTGTAAAGTATTATTTCTTAATTTATTTTCTCAACTTAGTATTTTCAAAATGTTGCATTTCAAAACTATCCCGGAAGATTACGTGAGGAAGGTTGCGCAGTAAGTATCAGTTATTTATTTATTAAATTGTTACTTTGTTATAAAAGTGCTCTGAACAATAAAATCAGTCCATAAATAATTTAAAAATACTACTGTGGAATTTGATTTTAGGAATTGTTTAAAGAACCTGTTTTAAATCATTTTATAATTTTACAAAGTTAATTTTATTTACAATTAATACTAATTAAAAAATAAATGCAAAGTATATTTCTTTGAATATTAGCTTATTTTGTTTACGCAACTTAATTCTATTTAATTCAGTAGATACTAAATACTAATTTTATAACCAAAACAAGATAATGTCACATTTTATTAAACAATTTCATGGTCATCAAGCCCTTCAAAAAGTATATTTTAAGCAAGTATGTACCTACTGTATACCTACTTTTATACTAAGGTCAACGACAAAAGTCGCTGAACAAACTCAACTTTCTGATTTTTCTAAGCATTTCCAACACCAATAATTGCCAATGAGGCCCAATTCTTGCAGCGTGATATTTTCGATAAATATCGCAATAGCTGTCAAAATATTGTATTGAATGTGTATGTATTGAATCTTGCGAATTTTGACAGTCATTGCGATATTTATCGAATGTGATAATATATCACACCGCGAGAACTGGGCCTTGGTACACACACGCCTTAGAAAATGGGTCATGATCCAGCTACTCTTGTCACTGGCTGTATCATATCTATAAAAAAATAACTTTAAGTGATCACAATTTACAAATTCAACAGTAAATTCACTGTTGGGTCAGACATCAACGTACCTTTTTTTTAAAATATGTATTTACGAGTAGTTAACGAGTGCGCAGACAGCTTTATGCAGTGTCTTTGTTATGATATGTCTTGGTCTTGTCTACTCATTATACTCATTGTTGTTTCTTGCTTTGTTGTTGTCAGATTTATGCGGAAGTTTGGACATTTGCCATTCAACTGCGCAAAAATACTTGAACAGATTTACATGAAAAAAGAAATGAAATAACAGTATTCAGTACAGATAAAGATTCCGGATTCCTCATCATCATCAGCCTATCCTAATGCTGGCTCTGGCCTTCTTTAAAAGAGAGAGGGAGAGAGAGGCTATAATCTACCACGCTGGCCCAGTGCGGGTTGGTAGATGTCGCATGCCCGCCCTTGAATGTTGTGGTTCTTGGACATGCCGGTTTGCTCACGATGTTTTCCTTCAACGTTTGGGGGCGTCCATAAATTACGTGAGGTGTTTTTTTAAATTTTCTGTCGCTCCCTCCCCCCCTGGTGAGATGTCGTGAGATTTTATTCAACCCCCTCCCCCATCCCCCAATCTCACGTGAGATTTTTCAAAATGTGGGTTTCTTACGTAAACGCGTTGGATTGTTATTGTAAAAAGAAAAAAAAATTGCTTCACGCTTTTATTTACAACTAGTTAAGACTAGTAATCAATATTGCTGAGAGTTTAATAAGTGTAATAAAAATTTAACAATAGAATACTTAAATCGTAACTACTGTGATTAAAAAATGAAAATCTACTCTAATTCAGTCCATGGATGCTCGCCTGTACTCTGCAAAAAAATTGCGTGATATTTGCCGAGACCCCCCTCTCTCCAACGTAAGATTAGATGAGATTTGACTCGACCCCCTCCCCATCTTAAACATCTCACGTAATTTATGGACGCCCCCTTTTGAGCGATGGCAAATCCACTCATAACTGATGCGGGGACGAGAGGATCCGAACTTAGTATCGGCACCTTGTAATGTAACTCATGTAAGGCGCGGCGTTACCGTCCGTCCACCATGGTGCATATAAAAATTTATTATACCAATGTTTTTATTATATACTATAGAGATTAACACATATACGCCCGAAATTATTAATCGATCCGCGTTATCCGCGGTTTTGGATCGATATGTCATGTCATAATATGTCATTTTTGTAGTAATCTGTCAAGCCCTAGTACTTACTAAAGTGTCATATTACATCACATATCGATTCAAAACCGCGGATGACAAATCGAATCGATTTTTCTTTTTTTTTTCTTTTTTTTTCTTTTTTTTTCTTTTTTTTTCTTTTTTTTAAATTATTATTTTTCATCTCATGCAGAAATCAACTCTTTCCAAACTGTGAAGTGCATTAATATAAGTACGGTAAATATTATTGAAAAAAAGTTTACAACTGAATATTTTGTCAACAGATGTGCGCAAGTGGCTTTCGGATGCAATCGAGCGGCGCACCAGACCGCGCTCCGAGGGGTTGCCAAGCCCAGTCCCGCACTCTCTGTCCTTACGCCGAAGGTAAGCGCAATTTACACTAAAAAATCATTATATAGGGCAAATGTATCTGTGATGAGCACGAATATACGTTCCTGAGACTTGGATATTTCTATCTATATAAGTATGTACCTATATCGTTGTCTAGTACCTACCCATAACACAAGTTTCGAGCTTAATTTGGGGCTAGGTCAATTTGTGTGCAATGGTCCCCCGATATTTATTTATTATATATGTACATAAAATTATGTTAAAAATAGTATCTAGTAAGTAGTTTTCAAATTGCTGCGCAAATGTTCCATTTCGGATTCATCGTTGCGTTTTGTAAAGTTACTTACTAAAGACGTTAGATTAACTATCCTAAAATTCGTGTTTCGGAAAAGATAACAAATTTTAGAATTTGTAAATTTAATTTAAACTATATTTTAGGTTATTTTTCTGATTACCTAATGCCGGTTGCCTATCGCTTAAAAGGAAACCTCTCGCAGAAACAACTAGGTACTTCACGTAGTCAATTTTCCTGAGACAGGTCCGCGCGTTCGTAGAGCGCAGTGCTGCCCTCTGCCAGCCCGACCACGTGCACGTGTGCGATGGATCCGACGCGGAGGCCTCAGCGCTGCTCCACCTGATGCAGCAGCAGGGTACGCTGAAGCGGCTGCCGAAATATGACAACTGGTAAGTTAAGAGGCCCCGATGATCATCAAAGGCCTTTACGTTCCCACTGCAGAGACTTCTCTCAGAGAGAGAGAGCGTGGACCGTTATCTACCATGCTGGCCCTGCTGGATGGTAGATGTCGCATGCCCTAGAATGTTGTGGTTCTTGGACATGCCGGTTTCCTCACGATGTTTTCCTTCACCGTTTTGAGGGAAGGTAAATCCGCACTTAGATTAGTTCTCCCCTAGATTAGTGGCCCCGATATCGAGTTCGAATTCGAGAACCTCTCGGCCCCGCAACTGTGACTTAAGTTATATTTGGATTTGCCATTGCCCGAAACGGTGGAGGAAAACAAATGTAGGAAACCGGCATGTCCAAGAACTGCAACATTCAAGGGCATGCGACATCTACCAACCAACGGGTCTGCGTGATAGATTACGGCTTACACTCTCTCTCTGACAGAAGGTCAAAGTCCCAGCAGTGAGAACGTCTATGCTGATGATGATGATGATGAAGTAGAGAGGGGCATTGGGCATGCCCTGTCAGGGTTGACAGGTCAGCCACGTGGACTACAACGACTTAAACTACCTTCATACCAAATTTAAACTTTCATCAAAATGGGTCAAAGAAAAGTATTGTCTATTGTCAACTTAAGTTTACTAAGTTTTTCTCTATGTTCTGCAACTGATGTAAGTTTCCTCTACCCAGCTGGCTAGCAAGGACCGACCCTGCTGACGTGGCGCGCGTTGAGTCCCGCACGTTCATCTGCGCCGATCGCGAGAGGGATGTGGTGCCTATAGCCAGGGCCGGCCAGAAGTCGGCCTTGGGGAACTACATCACGGCTGAAAACTATGAGAAGGCGGTGGCTGAGCGGTTCCCGGGATGCATGAGAGGTGAGGATAACGTGGCCAATTGATTTTTCTCTTGGCACTTATTGTTCATCATCATCATCAGCCAGAACATAAGCCTCCTTGAACGGCTAAATATACATTTGCATCCATCAGCTCCCTGCGACTCTAACAATTTCGTCAGTTCACCTAGTGGGGGGCTTACCTACAAAACGTCTTCCAGTTCGTAGTCGCCACTCGAGAATCTTTCTTCGCCATGGGTTATCAGTTCCTCGAGCGATGTGACCTGCTGATTGCCTCTTCAACTTGCAAATTCTAAGAACTATGCCAGCAAAATTCATCGTAGATGATTTTATCACTTATTGTTATCCACATACAACTAATTTTCCTCTGTCTCCAGGTCGTACCATGTACGTAATTCCCTTCTCCATGGGCCCCGTGGGGTCTCCGCTGTCCAAGATCGGAGTGGAGATCACGGACTCGCCGTACGTCGTCTACTCCATGCGGGTCATGACAAGAATGGGTGAGTTCTTCAGCCTTCTATTTACTGATTCCTTCCTTACTAACTTTTTTTTATACTGTAGTTACATGTAAGCGTTTGACAACAAGTCACCTTGTGATCGAATGTGGCGCCACGCCTACCCTGGACAGGGAGGACTTCAAGTGAGACTGCCGGAACACACCGATAGGTGCTTGGCGCCAGATTCTTAACTTGAGGATGGTAGCTAGTTAGACGAGCACTTGAGGTTTCCACTCCAGGTGGTAGCATCTTCGACCACATTGTCACTTAACATCAGGTGACTTGTGTTCAAACGCTACATTGTAAAAAGTAAAAATCTCATTTCTGCGGGAATCTCACCATCGATACTAATGAGCCTACCTCCCCAGGAGCCAAGGTCCTGGAGACCCTCCGGCAAGACGAGCAGTTCGTCAAGTGTCTGCACGCGGTTGGCACAGAAGAGACAACTCCGGGCTGGCGCTGCGACCCCACACGTACCATCATACTGCACAAGCCGGATAACAACGAAATCGTTAGTTATGGTAAGCCAAGGACGGTCAGAGGCTCTTAAGAGTCTAGTTTGACAGGCTTGCTGAAGAAGGAGCCAGACAGCAAGTCGGTAACTCCGATCCAACTAACGCAAAACACGCTGAGTATGGACGAGCCTGTCGTTCTCGTATTGATCTGTATCATCATTATCATCATCAGGCGGAAGAAGTCCATTGCTGAACCTATGTTCAGCAATGGACTATAACGAGACGAGAAGGCCTATGTCGCCGTTTTATATTGTATAGGTAATTTGATTTAATCCCAATTTATTATTTGTTTAACAGGTAGCGGCTATGGCGGAAACAGTCTGCTGGGGAAGAAATGTTTCGCTCTGAGATTAGGCTCTGTGCTCGCAAGACGAGAGGGGTGGCTCGCTGAGCATATGCTGGTAAGATTTTTTTAGATTTTACAGCAGCGGTAGCGATCAATCAATATCATTTACGAGCTATATGAATAAATAGCTGCGCCCCGCGGTTACTGCCGTGGTTTTTCCATTAAGTTAAGCTAAGTTAGGACTGTATTGTGGCTCGGGGGGGGGAGGGGGGGGGAGGGCGTCGCTTCAAGCTGGACGCCCCCCTAGGTGCTTAGTGTTGTGGGGCCCGGAATGTAGGAGTTTCGGGCCTCTCCGTCGGGGCGGGTAGGTAGACTGATACAGTGACCCCCACCCGCCCCTCCAAAAGACAGAGGGAGTAATTGAAAAAAAAAGGACTGTATTGTGGCAATAAACTTATTCTATCATCTATCCCAGATCGTAGGCATAACCGATCCGCGCGGGCGCAAGCGCTACATAGCGGCCGCGTTCCCGTCCGCCTGTGGGAAGACCAACCTCGCGATGATGACGCCCACGCTGCCCGGGTACAAGGTGGAGTGCGTCGGTGACGACATTGCCTGGATGAAGTTCGACAAGGACGGCGTGCTGAGGGCCATCAATCCGGAGAACGGGTTCTTCGGAGTCGCGCCTGGTGAGGAATCAGTTTAGACTTCTTTATGTATGTAGCTTTTCTTCTTACGCAGAGAAAAAAAAACCGTCTGAAATACATTTTACAAAAGTCCTTCCTATTTGACTCAGAAGGAAAATTAAGGTAAAATAAGGAAAGGTTTTGGAAAGAATCGGTCTTGGAAAGTCTCAGAAGGAAAGTTAGGACTTTTTTCTCAGTGTAGGCCTATCGCTCACACGAGCTCTAGAGACGAGGTGATTAAAAGTGGGGCGTGACTTCTATAGGTACGTTTTCTTTAGGAAAAAAAGAGGGGCTGATGAAAAGTTGCCCAATCCACAAAAAATATTGTATTTTGCCAGCGAATTATATGATGATGATGAGATGATGTAACTCCGCTACAAGCAGGGCCATAGAGGATAGACTTTTTGGAGCAACAATTTCCTATACTTGTACACATTAACGAATACATAATGCTTAATAATCCACCAATATCGCACATTACCACCCGAAGAAACACAAGTTTCGTCGATTATTTCGACTGCGATTCGAATCGATTGAAAAAATCGATATTTTTGAGGTAGGTCGCCATTTCTACAACCTTGCGCTTGGAATTCACATTTAATTATTCCTTCCAGGTACATCAGCCGCTACGAACCCTATCGCCATGTCCACTATCTTCAAGGACACAGTGTTCACGAACGTGGCGGAGACCGCCGACGGTGGTGTGTGGTGGGAGAACATGGGCACTGAGCCGGGGGTCCTCACCGACTGGAGGGGGCAGCCCTGGGACGCAACCAGCAAGACGCCGGCTGCGCACCCTAACTCAAGGTAAAAAAATTCCTTCCGAAATACAGAAGGAATTTCTTTCCATTTTGACTTAGAAGGAAAATAAGGAAGGAAAATCCATATATACAAATTTTTGCGTTTATAATACTTATTAGTAGTAAGGATAGTAGGATTGATTGATTGAAACCTAATACAGGTATTGATAGTTTACAAACACTATAACATTTTTCGTTTCGTATAATTTTTTTTTTCTCAGCGCACCTTACCGAAACTTGTAGGGTCTAAAACCGGTAATACCAACAAGTTATTTTAAAACGTTTCATTCGTATTCCAACAAAGTTTACGAGTTACTTTTTGAATATAGCCAGTACGAGTTGCCACTTTGACAAGTTGGCGGTAGTAAACTGTGACGTTTACGAAAACTTTTCTAGTTTTCAGCACGGAGAAAAAAGACCTCCCGAAATACAGAAGGAATTTCCTTCCCTTTTGACTTTTGAAAAATAAAGTAAAAGGTTTCATTTTAGAAGGAATCCGTTTTGGAAGGTTAAACTCAGAAGGAAAGTCAGGATTTTGTTCTGAGTGTAGGGGTAGCCCAAATCACGTCCTTTTTAACGTTGTCCTCAGATTCTGCACGCCCGCAGCCCAGTGTCCTATAATAGACAGCGCGTGGGAGAGCGCGGAGGGCGTCCCAATCTCCGCCGTGCTGCTGGGCGGGCGGCGGCCGGCGGGGGTCCCGCTGGTTCTGGAGGCCCGCGACTGGCGCCACGGGGTCTTCATGGGCGCCTCCATGCGATCTGAAGCCACTGCCGCCGCAGAACACAGTGTGAGTATCCGACACCTCCATCATCAGCCGGAAGAAGCCCACTGCTGAACATAGGCCTTCCTCTTTGAACGCCACCATGAACGTCTCTCGGCCATTTGCATACATAGGCTCCCCGCGACGCTTGCAATGTCGCGGTCCACCTAGTGGGAGCCTACCTACAGAACGTCTTCCGGTTCGTGGTCACCACTCTAGAAACTTTCTTCGCCAAAGTACCGTATAAGTATACCGTGGGAACCGGGAGCGAAATCGTTGTCTAATGATATATCGAAGCGACTGGTCGATGCTACCCGTGACCAAAATGCTGGCCGTTATTTTGCGCAACGAATAAACATTGCCGTTCAACGCGGCAATGCGGCCAGCATTTTGGGAACGTTGCCAACTGGTAGTGGTTTATTAGATTAACTAGTAATTGTTTAGTTTGATAGGTAGTTTCATTTTATATTCTAAGGTTTAGTTACGTAAGTGTTTTTATTGTTATTTATATCCTACTTCTATTTTAGAATATATAAATTTATTAGTATACTTTTATATGCATTTAGTGAAAAGCTGTGAATTTAAAAATACAGACACGTTAAAAAAATAATTGTGTAGATTGAATGTTTTTTTTCCGTGCACAGGGTAAAGTCGTGATGCACGACCCGTTCGCGATGCGTCCCTTCTTCGGGTACAACTTTGGCGAGTATCTGCAGCACTGGTTGTCGATGCCGCGCCCCGGACGCGCCATGCCCAAGATCTTCCACGTCAACTGGTTCCGGAAGAACGACCAGGTCATTATTATGCCTTTTGTATTTTGTGGAGCTCGTAGCATACCTAGCTGTAACTTGGAGGTTCTAAAATCGGTCATTTGTGTTATTAAATTGTTTTATTCGTATTTCAACAAAGTATTCTAGGATTTCCTGTATCTAGGATTTCGTCGCCTATGAACATTTGCAATAACAAGGGATTTGACGCGACGCTTAAAAACTCTTTTCACAAGTCACTGGAACAAAATCGCAATGAAACTAGCAGTATTTCTGATTTTACGTCTGTCTTTTTTTAAGTAAGTGCCTAATAGATTGGTAAACAAGCAGACGGCCCGCCTGATGGAAAGCGGTCACCGTCGCCTATGAACATTTGCAACACCAGGGGAGTTCCCGATGCGTTGGAACTCTTCACGCCCATCCTGAAGGATTGCAATCTGTAGCACAGGGGAAAGACTTGCGGTTATCACGGTTTGACAAGCCTTTCCTTCCACAGGGTAAATTCCTTTGGCCGGGTTTCGGAGAGAACTCCCGAGTGCTGGACTGGATCCTGCGCCGCTGCGATGACGAACTCTGCTTCACAGAGACCCCTCTGGGGAACGTGCCCTCTGAAGGGGCCCTGAACACTGACAACCTAGGCCCGGTGGACTTGAAGAACCTCTTTAGTATCCCTAAGGAGTTCTGGCTGGAAGAGGTGAGTTGGAAATGGTAGTGATAGAAAAAAAAAGAAATTCCTCGTGGTTTAAAACTTGAGCTTTCAGTGAAGAAGGATATCGTAATGTAAATGAAACCACAGCTTGGTGGAAAGAAAACGATTTTAATCGACAAATGCTGCTGCATAAATTATTTCCTCAATAACCACTTAACAAAATTACTAGAATGGATTGGTCCGCTCCTACATTGCTATCTAAATATATATAACTCAAAGATGACTGACTGACATAGTGATCTATCAACGCACAGCACAAACCACTGGACGGGTCGGGCTGAAATTTGGCATGCAGGTAGATTTTATGACGTAGGCATCTGCTAAGAAAGGATTTTGATTAGTTCTCCTCCCAAGGGGATAAAATAGGGGATGAATGTTTGTATGAAACTTTGTCAATTTTAAACCGATCGGGCTGAGACTTTGCATGCATAAAGCTGTAGCCCACGTGGGTGAAACCGCGGGGAACAGCTAGTACAATATACGGGTCCATATGTTCGCTAAATTTAATCACTTAGATCTCATGTATAAATGCAATAAATAATTGAGTAGTGTTTATTGAATACTGTTTCATCTTCTGACAGCCTTTTTTTAGCAGACACTTCTAAGTGGAAGGTTGTTTACGCCGAATTAGTTCAAAAGTGTGCCAACAGATGGCGGACCGAATCGAGCGGTCGAAGTCTGAATCGCGCAAGCGTTTGTCGCACGGAAAGTGGCGCGATAATTTGAATTTTAAAAATAAATGCTCATCTTTTGTACCCGATCCACTTGTTTGATTTGGGCTCCTTTTTTGGGAATTGTACATGGTCCCTCGTTGCCGAATATTTATTGGCACTTGGGTTTGGTTGGCGCACCAAGTACGAACCCACCTCCGATAGCAAAGCGGCGGCTAGCCACAGTATCGGCAGCAGTTAGTACCGAGTAAATCGTACTCTCAGCGTCGACACTGGTGGAGCCAGTGGCGGTGGCAGTAGTAGCCACAGAAGAGGTAATAGTTAGTGCGGAAAGGCCGCACTAACGTCATCGGACTTGGAAGTATTTGAAGAGTGGAGCGCAGCTACGACCCAAGCGCAGAACCCGCCAAGTATTGGAAACAGCAGGGGAAGTGGAGCAGCGGGGGGAGCACCCCCTTGGACATCCTGGCAATTGCAGTTACGTGTTGTGTGAGTGAGTTACGGATTTCAACTGTGAGTACAATTTTGAACCTTATTTCCTGGAAGTGTTTGACTTTAACTTATTTCGTGTAAAACTGGACATAGTGCAAATTTCAAGATATTTCTCATCGACTTAGAATATTTTTTAGTAAAAATTATTAACTTAGAAAAATTTCACTGATGTTAATTTTGTAGAATTTTACAAGTGTTTGCATGAACTTAGAATAATTTAAGAAAAAGTGAACCAACGGGGAACCTATGCCCGATTTTACCTAGACTTGAATTAGTTGCCAATCACTTAGAAAATTTCTGCTTTAAAATTCTTGGACTTAGTATTTTTCGTGTAAGGTTGTCAGACACTTGTAATTTTTTTGCCTTTAGTTTTATTTGGAACATTGTAATTTCTGGTAGATTTTCTAGCTTACAAAGTTGGTGTCATTTTGAATGATGGATAAATTAATAAGAGCTCAAGAAAGTCTTAAAGAAAGAATATCAAAGGCAAGAATTAATTTTGGTAAACAGTCGAAAGATAAAATTACTTTAGCATATTTAGAGACGCGCTTGGAAACCTTAGATAGTTTTTGGACGTCGTTCAATACGAATAATGAGAATATTTATATGGAAAGCGAAAAAATAGAACTAGAAGCGACGGATTATTACAGAAAGGATTTGTTTGAACAAGTAGAAGAAATTTATACAGAATATAAAACTAAATTGAAAGAGTCGATATCTAGGTTAAGGCCGGGGATTCAATCAACTCAAGAGCAAGGCTCAAGCCAAGAGTCACAAAATAAATCCTTGAGCGTGCAGTTACCAAAAATATCGATTCCTACTTTTTCTGGTAAATACGTTGAATGGACTAGTTTTAAAGATTTGTTTGTATCGCTTATCCACAACAATAAAAACTTGGATGACGTTCAAAAATTACACTACCTCAAGGGTCACCTACAGGGTGAGGCAGAGCAGTTATTGAGGCATATCCCTATAACGTCAGATAATTATAAAACTTGTTGGTCTCAGTTAGAAGATAGGTACAATAATAAAAAGTATCTTGCAAATTGTATCCTGCAACGATTCATGAACCAAAAGAATGTTACTGTTGAGTCATCAAGCGCTATCAAAGAGTTGTTAGATGTAATGAACGAATGTTTACATGCGCTTGAAAACTTAGGCATTGATGTTAAGTCATGGGACATAATGGTGATTTATATTATCAGTCAAAAATTAGATTCTGAGTCTAGACGGTTATGGGAAACTAAGAATAATGAGTGTTCTGGGGAATTGCCTAAACTTTGCCAATTTAGACAATTTTTAGAAAACAGGTTCCGAGCGTTAGAATGTTTAGGTTCACAGACTACTAAGCAGAGTAATTCTAGAAATAAGAATGCTATGGCATTACATGTAACCACCGCAAATACAGGTTGTGTTTTTTGTTCCGACAAAGATCACAAATTATGTAACTGTAAAAAGTTCGCTAAAGAAGATGTAGATAAACGACGTAAGTTTGCCCAGACCAGTAGGCTGTGTTTTAACTGTTTAAATGCAAATCATTTGGTATACGCATGTCGTCAATCTACGAGGTGTCATCTATGCAAACGGAAGCATCACTCACTTCTCCATCCCAAAGGTGCTCCTACGTCTACTGAAGACGCAAAAGCGGATCAGTCTGTTAGTAAGGACGTTGTTTCAGAAGCGTCATCGTCCTCTAAAGGTGAGTCAACCAAGGCTATGTCGTGTTTTGCAAAGGCCGGCAGTCAAGTACTGTTAGCCACTGCTTTGGTTAATGTTGAGTCAAGAACTGGGACTTCTGTTTGTTTAAGAGCCTTGCTCGATCAAGGGTCTCAGGCTTCGTTCATCACGGAGTCCGCAGTCCAGTTATTGGCTTTGAAGAAAAATCCTATCAAAACATGTATATCAGGTCTAGGCGGTGATTCACAAGCATCGTTAGCTTGTAAGTCGATGGTTTCTATCAAAATTCAATCCCGCCACGATCCCAGCTTTGTCATTCCTGTCAAAGTTTATGTAATTAACAAACTTACCACACTTCTTCCTGAAAGGAAGGTAGTAATTCAAGAGCTGCCCTCGTTGCCATCGGTAGACTTAGCCGATCCATCGTTCGATACGCCCAATAAAATTTATTTGTTATTGGGAGCGGAAGTCTACAGCCAGATTTTGTTGCGTGGTTTAATCAAAGGTCCGCCAGGCTCTCCTATTGCGCAGAATACTAAGCTTGGCTGGATCTTCTCTGGTGAGGTAGGCGAGGCTAGCAACAACTCAAATGCATGTCACAATGTAGTTGTCAGCATGCACTCAGCTCTTTCAGACGAAAACGATCTTTTGAAGAGTTTTTGGGAGCTGGAGTCAGAGCACTATTCTAATGAAAAGAAATATTTGACTCAAGAGGAGGAACAGTGCGAAAGATTGTTTGCTGAAACGACACAGAGGGATGAGTCTGGTCGTTACATAGTTAAGTTGCCCTTTCGCACACAAGATCCTCAATGCAAGTATGGTGACTCACAGCATATTGCCCACAAAAGATTTATGCTATTGGAAAAACGTTTATCGAAGGACCCTGAACTAAAAAGGCAATATGTTGGAGTTATAAATGAATATTTGAGTCTCGGCCATATGGAGTCTGTTAAAGATCACAACAAATCAGATGCCGTATATTTACCGCATCATGCGGTCGTCAGGAATGACAAATTGACGACAAAGGTGAGAGTGGTTTTTGACGCGTCATGCCAGGGAACGAACGGGGTTTCGTTGAACCAAGACCTTCTTGTTGGTCCAACTCTTCAGCTAGAGCTGCGCCATATCTTGATGCGTTGGCGTTGCTTTCCGATATGTATCGCGGCTGACGTCATCAAAATGTACAGACAAGTGAAAGTAGCCGAAGACAATGTAGATTTTCAGCGATTGTTGTGGCGAGAGAATCCAGATGACGAACTACAGCATCTTCGACTCTTACGTGTGACGTTTGGCACATCTTGCGCACCACATTTGGCCGTTAAGTCGTTACAACAGATTGCACTTGACGAAGGAACAGAGTTTCCACTGGCGTCCAGTCGCGTGTTGAAGGATTTTTATGTAGATGACTTAATGACGGGCTGTCAGAGCGTCGCAGAAGGAGCTCAGATCTATCAGGAGATGAATGAGTTGCTTGGTCGCGGAGGTTTTCAGCTTCAAAAGTGGGCCACCAACAGCAGTGATTTACTGGAACATATAAAAGAAGACAAAGCAGTATCTGAAGAAAACCTGGAATTAAAAACGGATAAAACAAAGATATTAGGACTTACCTGGAACAGGACATCAGACGAGTTTGAATATACTGTGCAGCTTCCTCCACTGGAACCGCCTGTAACGAAAAGAAAAGTAGTGTCAGACATAGCTAAATTATTTGATCCCCTCGGCTGGATTGCTCCGGCAATAATAACAGCAAAAGTGTTTATACAACAAATTTGGCTCTCAGGGATCGAATGGGACCAGGAACTGCCGCCATCATTAATGAAAGATTGGTTAAATTTCAGGAAAGATATAAATCAACTTACCAATTTTCGGATACCACGATGGATTAACACCTCTGCAGAAGACCAGTGCATAGAACTGCATGGATTCGCGGATGCTTCGAACGTTGCGTTTGCCGCTGTGGTGTATGCTCGCATAATCGATAAGAATGGTTGTGTCCATGTAAGTTTAATAACGTCCAAAACGAAGGTAGCGCCCATAAAGCAGGTATCTATTCCCAGGCTCGAGTTGTGCGGAGCAGTGTTGCTTGCGAAACTTATCATGGAGGTTTCAAATATTTTGGAAGTACCAAAACAACACTTGCATGCCTGGACTGACTCATTGGTTGTCTTAGCCTGGTTACAGAGTCATCCCAGCCGATGGAAAACATTCATTGCAAATAGAGTGGCAGAAGTACTTACCGTGATGGATGGCAACCAATGGTCACATGTACCTTCCAAGCAGAATCCCGCAGACTGTGCATCTCGAGGCGTCAAACCATCAGAGTGTGCTCATCTTCAGTTGTGGCAGCAAGGTCCGGCGTGGCTGAAACAGAAAGAAATAGATTATAAACGGGAAGAAATGAATACAACAATAGAAGAAAAGCAAGTAAAATGTCATACTACTGCGTGCGCAGACACAGATGTCAGTGTCATGGAAAGGTTTTCGTCACTAAAGCGACTTACCAGAGTGATAGCGTACTGTAGAAGATTGTTGAGTCCAAAACCTGTTGGAGTCTTAACTGCGGAAGAATTGAAAAAGGCATTAAATACTTGCATAAAAATGTGTCAAAGGCATTATTTCCAGAATGAAATAAATAGTTTGAAAATAATAGGTAAAGTGAATAAAAGGAGTAAACTTACTTCATTAGATCCTTACCTTGATCACGATGATATCTTGAGGGTCGGCGGACGTCTACAAAGGGCTCCGCTTGATGATAGCATGAAGCATCCCATTTTGATACCGCAAACTTCACACTTCACAAGGTTATTGATTGGCGACGCTCATCAGCGGACTTTGCACGGTGGGTCTCAATTAATGACAAATTATTTGAGGTCCAATTATTGGATTATAAACGCAAGAAGTCTCATTCGCCAATGTGTTAGGAAGTGTGTGGTTTGTGTTCGTCACGCGGGGGAGACAAGACAGCAAATGATGGGACAGTTGCCAGAGGCTAGAGTCACTGCTAGCCGACCTTTCCTTCACAGTGGATTGGACTATGCTGGTCCTATTAGCATTCGCCCTACTAAGGGTCGTGGTTATCACTCCACCAAAGGCTACATATGCCTGTTTGTCTGTATGGCCACTAAAGCCATCCACTTAGAGGTAGTGAGCGATATGACAGCTCAAAGCTTTTTAGCTGCGTTTAAACGTTTCGTGGCCAGACGTGGACATGTAGCAGAATTGTGGAGTGATAACGGAACTACATTTGTGGGCAGTGCTAAAGAGTTGAAGGTTTTGTTTGATGCAGAAAGGTCCGGTTTAGCATCTGAAATTTCTGACTGGTTTGCTATGAATGGTACGAATTGGCATTTTATACCTCCACACTCTCCAAATTTTGGAGGGTTGTGGGAGGCAGGAGTGCGATCTACTAAGCACCATCTTAAGCGAGTTATAAATGGTAGCACCCTTACCTACGAAGAGATGACAACTCTGTTGTCTCAAATTGAGGCGTGTCTTAATTCAAGGCCAATATCTCGACTGCCTAACTACCCCGACGAACCTTATCCCCTCACAGCAGGTCACTTCCTCATAGGTGAACCTTTAGTACTTGTCCCCGATAGGAATTATGAACAATCCAGTGTTTCTTCGTTAAGTAGATGGCACCTCACGCAGAGAATGCTTCAGAATTTCTGGCGCAAATGGTCACGAGAGTATCTCACTCAACTGCAGCATAGATACAAATGGAAAGACCAAACCTCGGAACCAAAAATAGGCGATGTAGTTCTGATCAAGGAGGATGACCTTCCTCCAGCCAAATGGTTATTCGGTATCATAACGGAGAAGCATACTGGTTTGGACAAGCTTACGCGCGTAGTGAGCTTAAAATGTAAGGCAAATATTATAAAACGACCTTTGTCAAAGTTGGTTATCTTACCTGTAACTGAATAATTGTACCTACAGTCCACTGATAGACAAATTACGAATTTGTCATATTGTATTGTTGAGGGTAATTTTTCCAACTCTCTTTGATTTACCAATGTATGTTGAATGTAATCGCACATGGTGGGCGGTTACTATTATGTAGTAGGTGTGTAGTTATAACTACTGTTTTTATTTTTAGTTTAATTTTGTTACCTTAGCAAGTTATCGAAATGTAACGTGCGACTGCGCCATTGTTCTTTATTAGTTGTTTACATTGTTTAATGCTTATACTTATTTCACCTTCTGATGGACATTCTGTCCATGGTGGGCGGTATGTTTACGCCGAATTAGTTCAAAAGTGTGCCAACAGATGGCGGACCGAATCGAGCGGTCGAAGTCTGAATCGCGCAAGCGTTTGTCGCACGGAAAGTGGCGCGATAATTTGAATTTTAAAAATAAATGCTCATCTTTTGCACCCGATCCACTTGTTTGATTTGGGCTCCTTTTTTGGGAATTGTACAAAGGTTTTTTAGTAATAGTCTGTAAAAAATTGGGATCTTCCGAGATTATTACAGAACAGCGTATCAGCTTTTTGATTATTATGCAGTTGTTTAATCTAAATGTTTTTGTCCACAGGCCAACGCAATCGAAAAGTATTTCACAGAAGAGGTAGGCGAGGACCTGCCCAAGGAAATGTGGGAAGAACTAGACAAGCTTAGGAAAAACATCCAACAATCGTAAGACCGACCAAAGATTTAGAGCATTTATAAAACTCATAATAACACCCCTAAACACCGTTATTATTAGCAGGGATTTTAATAATTTTCCCGTCATAAATTGTAATTAAGATAAGATTATCCTGGAATAGGTTAATCCAGGTTTATTTTACGAGCTTTAGTACTGTACAGTGCATACGCTTTAAGAGACTGCCGCGTATAATTTCGTTAGACATTAGTGTTGATTCTGTTGTGCATTTTCTAAAACTAAACTAAATTTGACAGATCTAAAAGAAGTCTTTTTCGTTCTTCCGTAGTCAAAAAAGGACAGCAATACTTTTGGACCTGTCAAACTTAGTTTAGTTTTAGGCACAACAGAATTGACACCATTGTCTGGCTGTTAATTTGAGGATACTTTTCACTAACAGTTCGTAGTTTCAATGTAGCGTGGCGCCACCTTCGACCACAAAGTGGATTGTCGTCAAACGAAGGAAGCAAAGTAGAGACGAGTGAAAATGTACCGTATCTAGTACCTCTAACGCCAGATAAATGTATGATAGTATATCAAGACCAGTAACATTTTCTCTTGCTGACCTTGCTGTGTACACTTTGTTTAGTGTTTAGTAAAAAATGCATTCCGCCAGTTCCCGTTTAGTAGAGCTCAATGATGCGCCCCGCCCCTTACTCTCACTTGCAGCTAAACACGCACTAAACAATTCTGTGACTGTAGTTTGTTGTTTAGTTTAGTCAAACTAAAGCCCACGGTATTGGTGTCGATTTTGATGTCCATTATCTAAAACAAAATTTTACAGGTCCAAAAGTAATGCCGTTGTTTTCTTACTTCCGTGGTCAAATAAGGACAGCAATACTTAGTTTTAGAAATTGAATATAGACACCATTGTTTTTGTTTTAAGAAATCTTTAAAACTGACTAAACACCGAACTAAACAGTGTGGGATAACACACTAGTCACTAAATAGTGTACTAAAACTAAACATTAAGATCTTGACTAAACAAAGTGTTATAACAGGTAGGCCTATGTTGGGTTTGATTTGTTGTCGCACTGTAGTAAACCGGTCGCACTGTAGTTGAATCTCTCGCCACATACATTCCCTTAGATAAAGTAGGTACCTTCTAATATAGATAATTGATTATATCTATGTAAGTAACTAAATATGCTAATTTGATTGTGAAACGGTAAAGGAATGAATTAGGAAATGACGTGTATTTTTTATAGTAATATAAAAAATACAATGGCTGTGCTAGATAATTTTGTATCTTAAGTGTATTATAAAATAGAATATAAATAAACTTAATTAGATAAGTGTTAATCGTGAATGAATAAGCAAATAAAAATCTTAAATAGTAAAAAAATCTTTTATTTATTTTAATACTGATTCTTAATTAAAACTTATCAAGTATCTTGGAAGAGTGCATAGGTTACATAATCTACCTGAACTAAAACTTAAAAAACCGTCGACATCATAGCTAAGAACACTCTCGATCATCACCTTTCAAATAACAAAACTAAATCAAAATCGGTTCATCCGAGTTACGATGCCACAGACACACACAGATGCACACTACAAACTTATAACACCTCTCCTTTTTCCCGTTGGGGGTTTTTATTTCATATGTTTAGCAGAGAATACCCTTACACCATCTTGGGTAGATGCCCGCGCGTATTTTGCAAGCAATGCGTTTACATTTAGCTTTTCTGTCGCATAACATCTGTAAAAAGAAAGGTACGTTTTTTTATTTTAAATTGTCTACACGCACCGGCTGGATTACATGTCCTATATTCTTCTCCGGGCTCGAGCTATCTCAACACCAAAGAACATTGGCCACTTTTCATTCTGTCTTGGACGACCGCAATATATTTTGTACAAAAATTCATTAAAAAAAATATTAAAAATTACGAATAGTCTATTGAAGTTATACGACCGGCCTATTAATAGTTTTTGGTGTGTGAGATTCAGTCAGGTTCAGAAAAAGAAAAAGGAGTGCAAAAAATTAGTTAGTTAGTTAGTTACAAGTCAAGCTAATAGAATAGCTAGTAGAATAGTATCGTAGCAAAAGCAAACAAAGGGTTAGAGTTAGGGTTGCCTGATCTGAATCGATCTTCCAGAAGATCAATATCGAAAAATCAATTTATTTTTTTCTGTACTCGCCTTAAAATATCGTTTGTATAATCTTATGAGGACTAAAATTACATTTTTTTTCATACAACCTCAGGTCCGTTTTGGCCATTGTTCTTTCATCAAGATTGGTTCAGCAGTTTAGGCGTCAAAAGGTTACAACAAACCACCCCGGCTACGCACGGGTAAGCTAGTACAGGAGAGTCTTGAATTCATATACAAAAATCCCATCGAAAAAACGCTCACTTCCTTTCCCGAATTTCACAATTACGAATACAACAAAAAAAATAGTTACGAACTAATTGCGCCCCGCGATTCACCCGCGTCTTCCCGTTATCCCGCAGGAACCTCTTCCGGGATAAAAGTAGGCTATGTGTTAATCCAGGGTGTAAGCTATCTCCATTCCAAATTTCATTTAGATCCGTTCCGTAGTTTTTGCGTGAAAGAGTAACAAACATCCATCCATCCATACTCACAAACTTTCACGTTTATAATATTAGTAGGATTAAAAATGTATGCGCGAACATACAGGATGATCAATCCAAATGGGTCAGTAGGGAGAAGTCAGAAACTATGAGAGATAGCGAAATCCGTTCTTAAGAACCATGGCTTCGATTTTAGATTTAATAATAATGACATTCAAACTTTTTTTAAATCTCTCATACATAACCGGGAATCGGAATCATATCCTGTATATCACGGTGATTCGTTTTTATTTATATGATAAAAATGTAAATTTTGACCACCATCCTACCCTTTACCACCACCCCATAGCTGTAGTGGTAAGGCAGCCTAACTTCTGTAAGGGACCCTCGAGAAAAAAAAAAACTTACTCAATATAAGGCGAAATCTGATCTACAGTCCATTTCGGCTTCGTTTGGAAGAGGACCTTGAACCTTCCGTTGATGTCTTCGGGAAGGTCAGCCTCTGAGAACCCCCACACCACTTGCGGGGTGCTCGTCTTGTCTATCAGGGCTATGCCAGACAACAGGGCTTCCTGTTTGGCAGATAGACTGCGATTAGATACTGCACAACCCTAACGCCCGAAATTAATAATCGATCCTGATCCGTTATCCGCAGTTTTGGATCGATATGTCATGTCATAATATGTCTCGGGCTCAGTGACGTGCTTTGGGAGAGGCCTTTGTCCAGCAGTGGACTAAAGTGGGCTGATTATGAATATGTCATTTTAGTAGTAATATATCAAGCCCTAGTACTAAAATGACATATTATGACATGACATATCGATCCAAAACCGCGGATAACGGATCGCGTAAGACTCTGAATCGCGGAATTACTTGCTATTGTTTATTGAAACTAGCTGTTCCTCGCGGTTTCACCAGCATGGGCTACAGTTTATCGCGATAATCAAGCTAGACTATCTCTGTACCAAATTTCATTTAAATTAGTAGCTTAGGTGTGAAAGCGTAACAGACAGACAGATAGAGTTACTTTCGCATTTTTACCTACTTGAACACCATACAACTGCTTAGCTGAACCCTGAAATCGAGGAAATATACTTACATCAGTGACCATTCCTTCGGGCACAGAATCTCGCCACGCCTGAACAAACTCCGCCAAGTTGAACTTCCCAGCACTCCTCAGTAGCACCCTCGCTAGAAACCTACAAACTTTGTCTTGCTTATACTGGTAATACTGCACACCATCTTCAACCATCGTTTCCGTAGTATAAAACCCAAACATGGCTTCCAAAATTGACACCGGAACCAAATCCTTCAAGCTGTCCAAGGTGGTTTCCTTCGACACCTTATTCAAAGGCCAAGAATTCTCCTCAATAAGATCCAGCATGTACGACAACACTCTGAACTCGAAATCGAATTCCAGCAACCTGTAATGGTTATCGATTTGTATGGCTTGGATTTTGATCAGTTCTTCGTCTAATTCCGATCGAGACGCTTGTATTTGATCGCAGATCGCCTCGTACGTTAGGAGTTTGGACTTGTCTATTGCATATTCCATCTCAGGGCCTCGATATTGGCTGGGCTCCAAAACCTTTCTCAGTTTAGACAGCCTGGGCTTGCAAGGCTTCAACTCGTAGTAAGTAAAGAACGTGTTTGCAATATCTTTGTGCTCAATCTTTCTGGGCATCTTCCCTTCGTCTGACTCAGTAGACTTGTCCAGACTAGCGTTTGATTTGTCGAAGGAAGTATCGGAGTCTTCCGTTGACTGGTTCTGAATTGTTTCATCCAGACCAGTGGCTGCGGCGAACAGTAGTTCAGGCACCAGCAACAAACTGTTCGAGGTTTCCGCTTCTTTAACATCGTATGTTTTGTTACTTGTACAAAGAACTACGTTCTCTTCTGAGTCACCTGGTAGAAAAATTTAGTTGCGGATAAATGGTTTTCGCATCTTTCGGGGTAGCGTTTTCATCATCATCATCATAATCAGCCCATTTCAGTCCACTGCTGGACATAGGCCTCTCCCAAAGCACGCCACTGAGCCAGATCTTCGGCTCCTCTCATCCAACTGCTGCCAGCCATTTAGCGTTGCGTAGTTTTTTTTTTTGGTAGCGTTTTGTTACAAGTCAATGTGGTCGAAGGCGGCGCCACGCTACACCGGAACACTAATAGGTGCATGGCAACAGATTTTTTACTTGATGGTAGTATAGCTAGCTAGGCGAGCACTAGATAATGAGCTACCACCAAGCTATGGTTTCATCACGATGTGTGTTCTTCACCAAAACCTCAACCTCATTGCAGGATTCGAACCCACGGCCTGCGGATCACAAGTAGACTAAACTACCACTGAGCCACCATCGCTTCAAATAATAAGACCTCATTTTACAAGCTGTGTCTCGGATTTTCATCCGCGTAAACTTCAATTTATAAAAAGTCCTATGTCCTTTCTTATAGGGTTTAATTTATCTCCATAACTTTCATCTTGATCTAATAAACAGTTTTTTTTTTAAATATATAGAGAAAGTTACTTTCGCATTCATATTACCTTTGAAGACTAATTTATTCCCAGCTTCAATTTCTTTTAGGAGATTATCGTCTAATAACATCAGCCGTAAGTTATCCCTTTGCTGGCTCGCTTCAGGAAATCTGAGGACCTGTGTGATCTCAGTCAACTCGGATTCGTGCAGTTTGGCAGTCTTTATTATTTTTCTTACTTCCTCTGATGTTCGCATTTCTCTGTAAACAATAAAAAAGTGCAAGTTATTAAAACGTGCAATGTATCGAACAAAATGTTTGTATCATTACTACCGTTTTAAAATGCCTAAAACCAGTTACTACCATAATAGGAAAAGGTTTCTGAAAAACACCTGCTGTAAATTAATGTTAAAATAAATAAATCTTAGATTTACAACTAACAGCTAAAACCTAATAAGCCTTCTAATAAACCTTCTAAATTATGTGTCTTCTAAAGTATGTACGTACCTACAATTAAAATATAAACATTATATTAAATTAAATCGAATAAAATAGGTACATTAATGTATCATAAATTCATAAAATACTTGCCGATACATCGGATGCATCAATCTTAGAGATCGATTTTTTCGTTGTGCATCGACACCCCTAGTCCGATTTACATACGAAACATATGACATGTGCACAATGTCATGATGACATTAAAGTTACGATTTCTATTCTCATTTCTCTATGGTACGAGCTGTCATGTCAGCTGAGATTAATTTCGTAGTTCGTCCTGTTCGTAGTTTTATTTTCTTTAAATTCATTTTGTGATACCGAAACACCTTTTTAGACTTAGATTAGCGCGATAAAAAACGAAAATGTCGCTTTTTAGTGATATTCTATCGATAAAGCCCGAGGAAAAGGAACCTAGGAGCGGTGCAGGCAGCATATCTCCGTACCTAAACTTCGATCCTCGTGTCATACCGAAAATGCAGCCGGAATTCTTATATCCTGATGATAGTCACATGGCATCTACCGCCAGGAGATCAAACGTAGCCCTACCCATAATAGGAACGTCTTTTATGACTGGCTCAGGTACCTTTTCAAGATCATATCTTAACCTCCACAAGCTTTACATAACTATTATTAATTATTACATTATACGAAATCTAGTTCTGCAAAACTAATTAGAAGATGGGAAAGAATGAAGACAGTATGAAATCAATATCAACTACTTTCATGTTAGGGGGTCAAATTCTAACACATTTATTGGCAATCTAACAAACAATTTATGTCAAAAATTAGACTTGAATAACATAGCTGATGATTAGAAACAAGCCTTACACTTATATTTGTTCCCTATTGATCGCCTGACCAGATTATTAAACGGCCGGTCCCAAATTAAGCTCGAAACTTGTGTTATGGGTACTAGACAACGATATACATACTTGTATAGAGAAATAAATACTTATATAGATAGAAATATCCAAGACTCAGGTACAAAATTTCATGCTCATCGCACATATATTTGCCCTTACCGTACCAATAACCGATCCATCCACGATTTGCCCTACTGGAGATGGAAATTTGACATAAGCTCCATAGAAGTAATGTCAAATTTGTGTCAAACCGTGGATAGATCGGTTATTGGAACCGGCCCTAAGTGAATTAGTGAAAGTAAGGATTTTGTGGGGTAGTCTCGCTAATGTACAGCTGTTTAACAGTTGAATTAAAACATGAATGTAAACAACGAATTTCAGGCATAGGAGGTGTGACTGGTCTCTACAAAGGATTACGAGCTACTACCCTGGCAGGACAAACGGGAAAAGTGAGACGGACACAAGTTGTCAACTATGTCATGAAACAAGGTATAGTAACTGCTGCAGTAGTCTTTTATGGATGAACTTGAAGATTTGAGACCAGTCTGTAGTTGCTACGGTTATTAAAAACTTGACAGTACATGATGGAAATAAAAACGAGAAATTATGGCTAAAATTGTCAATGTGATCGCGCCCAAAAAATTACCTGCCGGACATCTCTTGCCTGTTCTTTTGCCAGCGTAAGAAGGTTGGAACAGGCGTAGCTAGTTTTAAGAGTGACGTTTTAAAGAGATCACAATGTATTGAATAAAAAACTATAGATTTTGACTAATAACAAAAATTAAGGAGTTACAAACATATTCTACACTAAGATAAAAATCTTTGTTTCATTTCAGGAACCACAACTGGCTGCACCCTCGGTATCATTGCATCCTTTTATTCCTGTATAGCCCTCGGCGTGACCTGGCTCCGTGACAAAGAGGATACCGGCAACACTTTCATTGCTGCCGCCACTACTGGCATCATCTACAAAAGCACCTCTGGCTTGCGATCGATGGGCCTTGGAGCCGCGGTCGGTCTGACCTTAGCTGGAGTATATACCTTAGTAACCGACAACGACAATATATGGAGCAAAGCAAAATACAACCGATTGTGATCGAACCACACTACCGCCTAACTAGTGATTATGTAAATAGACTGTTAATTTTTAGCTATTTTATGTTACTGATGCATCCCACGCATTGCGCTCTATTGACGTCTGAATGCGGATTTGAGTTTTATCTCTACTCCGACTTTTAATTTGTTTCAGGCAACTGACAGTTCTGAATGTTATTTTGTGGTACCATAACCAAACAAATGGTGTTCTTTTGTGAAAAGATTTTTTTAATCACCTTTCCAATCAATTTGAACCTAAACCTACATAATTATAATTTTCCTGACTATAGACACAAACATGAAAATAAATTTCAGTAAACCCTCAATGTATACCTAATATATTCAATCAATATCCATGAATATATCCACAATCTGACTGAACTGTTAGTTCACTATTAATTCAAAAGATCCTGTATATCAATCAAAACCACTATTTTTATTTTATCAAAAAAAGTGGCAACCCCTGAACTGTCAGTATTTCAGTATATTAAATCAAATTAAAAGTCAGCAGAGGTCTGCTTTGATTATATTATAAGGCCATTTTCTTTGTGAGATTGGGCAGATAAATGAGCCCTTGCTATACTAGCATGGTTGTGTAATCTATGATTGTTATTTTTCTTTCTATTTTGCTCAATTAATTCAGAAGTATATTAGTAATGCGTGGAATGCTCGAATCATCGCCAAAGGATCTGTCAAGCACATAATGGATTTGTTGAGGCCATGTCCATTGCTTGCGTAGATTTATTTATGTGTTTGTGCTGTGTCATAGAACATTAATTAATTAACATTTAATGTTAAATTAGTATTCCTGTTATCGGTAATATTTTTCCATATCGGTACGGGGACGGCACAACACAACATAAGTGTTAAATAAAACGAATTATTTGAAAAACTATATGTTTATTTCATTTTACATATTATATCAGTGCATTCATTTGTATAATGTCATTTACAAGTGTGTCTGAAATAATAGGATATCCACTAGTTGTTGAGAATTGGTATTTTTGAGCAAACAACCAAGTGTTAAGCTTATAGTTAGTTTTATCTAACAACATCTCGCATCATAGAAAGTATTTTTTTACATGGGCAATGTAGGTCTATTTACTTTCTAGTCTATGGTTTTAAGTTAAAGTTCTTAGTTAAAAGTTTTAAGCTAGACTGGCACAGCTGAGAAAGCACATTGTTTATGAAGAAAATCTAGTTTCCTCACTTGAATATTTCGAGTTTTTACGGTTGGTCGATACAACTGAGACTAACATAACGGCCACACAATCACATAGTACATACATAGTTCTGTTCTGACCCCTAACTAGGCTTTCCTGTATCTAGGGTAATCAGTACTAAAACCCAGACAGATTTTTTTTCTTTTGACAAATTCTTTCGTTTTTTTTTTTGCATTGCACAATTTTTTTGTCCTGTAGCGGGAATAGAACCCGCCACCTGGGGGCAGTATTAGTATTTTAGTAGTTTACAAATCTTTGAATTTTTCGGTTTTTCTAGTATGTATGTATTATACATAAAAACCTTCCTCTTGGATCACTATCTACTGCTGAAAACTGCATTCAAATCCGTTGAATAGTTTTTAAAAGATCTAAGCGAATAGACAGCGGATGCGACTTTATTTTATACTATGTAAAGAAGAAGAATAGAAGTCTACCATTTCGTATTACTTTGCAAGTACATTATCGTACAAAACAAAAGCGATAATGGACACGAAATATACTGCATAGTCCTTGCCATTACACCAAAGTCAAGGTCCTCAAGACTCAAGGTGAACGCCTTCTTTCGACTCGCAACAGCTGTCGGTCTTGAATTTTTAAATAAGTACCTATCAGTAGTACAGGTTTTTGAATTATTTATAATAGTTTTCGTTTTTGTTTTTTCAGTGCGCCTTACCGAGACATGGAAAAACTAAAATGGGCAATACGGGCTGTTTCAAATCGTTATATTCAAATTCCAACAAAGTTTCGAGTTACTTTTTGAACTACAGCAGTACGATTTGCCACTTTGACAAGTTGGCGGTATTAAACTTTGACGTTTACCAAAACTTTTATAGTTTTCCAAACTTGTACTAAGGGTACAGATACCTACTACTGTTGTGTATGGAACAGATACTTCAAATCGGGAAGCATTCTTCTAGACTGCTAACATTAAAACATTTCAATTCGACCTTATTATAAGTTGTAGTTGTTCCCTGCGGTTTCACCCGCGTGGACTACAGTTTCTCGCGATAAAAAGTACCCTATGTCCTTCCTAAGGGTTCCAACCATCTCCATACAAAATTTCATCAAGATATGTTCAACAGCTTTTATGTTTACGCAGAACGAACAAACAAATCTATTCTCTTTAAGGAGGAAAGATTTGTTTGTTGTTTAGTACATATAAATTATTATTTATATAAAACTCTGAAAGCACAGTGGTCGTCGATATACCAGCATGTAAGAGATATTTAGTAGCTGATACCCTAGTTAACTACAAGGAATCTTGAAAACAGCCAAAACAGTCATACTCACGAAAGTGACTTTGCTTGCGGCGGCGTCGTGTGTCGGGTCGCCCTCTTCCCTCTCATACGGTCGAGGAGAGCGATGGCTGGCACATGCGTCAACTCGTGAACGGGTGCTGCTTGTGGGGTCTGGTCTGCTTTGGTTGTGATCCCGCAACTCATTAATATTCATGTTCCCATATCCCAATGTGTACAACCAAACAAGAGAAATCTTATTAGTAAAGCTAATTAAAAAATATCGGACCATTAGATGACAAAAAAAAGCTTGGGATTTTAGTGAACTTGCTCCAATTCAATCAATTAGTAATAAGAATAAAATTGTCAATGTGATCGCGCCAAAAAAATTACCTGCCGGGCGTTTCTTGCCTGTTCTTTTGCCGGCGTAAGGAGGTTGGAACAGGCGTAGCTAGTTTTAAGTTTGACGTTTTAAAGTGATCACAATGTATCCTATTGAATAAATAAAAATTGACTTTTGACTTGTGTAGTAGAAGTATTAAAAAGTTAAAAAAAAAAAAGTTTTGAAATTAAACAATATATATATTGTTATAACAAAGTTAGTATGTACATAACTTTTAAAACATAAAAAAAAAACAATTTAAAATCCTATTATAACCATTTCCGACTTCTACGCGGACGAAGTCGCGGGCAAAAGCTAGTATACACATATTTAAGGTTCGTGGGGAGCCGATGGATGCAAAATTAAATTGCTTACAGTCATCCTTTGTGGCGTTAAAGGCCTACTCAGCAGTGGACGTCTTTTGGCTGATGATGATGATACTGCTATACCTATAAAAGACTTCCTAGGAAGTCTTCCTAGCCCTACTGCTCATGTAACTTCTAGAAATATCGTTTTACGTAAGAATTACGATCAATGTCATACGTAGTATACTTGAAGACGCGGAAAAGAGATAGCGATCGTGCTCTGTTTAAATAAAATAAATTGTTACGTAACATACCTACCAACACTTTAAACAATCTAATACAGACATTATTCGAATCGGATTCAAGTATTGAATGTATGAACACATGTACATTACATTCAAAACCAAATCAGCTACGTCATTTGTTTCCGATTTTAAATTCCCGCGCGATGCTTTAATGCTATGTGAAACACAAAACTTAGCCTGCATGTTGACTGAGATTGTGACTACAAACAAAAAAAAAAAAAAAAGACTTAAGGAACCCAATATGACATTTTTTTCTAGAAGTAATTTATTCCTTCTCTATCTTTCGTCCTTTCCTCTCGCCCATTGACAGGCGACGCCCTTGGGATGTATTTTACAAACTTAATAAGTACCTAACATAGCGTTTGTTTGTTTATATTGGACAAATGAATACGTATTGTATAACTCTGAATAAAATATAATGTACTTATTTAACGTTCCTCTTAGAGCAATCTCATTAGTAGAATCTAGAAACCACAATATTATAGTGGCAAACTTTGAGTCTTCCTTATATTTATTCAATGACATAGTACGGCTATCTAAACATCAGTACCTCTAGTACAAGTTTTGAAAACGATAAAAGTTTTCGTAAACGTCGACGTTTACCACCGCCGACTTGTCAAAGTGGCAACTCGATCTGCTTAAATTCAAAAAGTGACTCAAATAACATTGTTGGAATATGATTAGGTATAACGATTTAAAATAACCCGTATTAACGATTTCAGTTCCTCCAAGTCTCGGTAAGATTCGCTAAAAAAAATATGTATGGATGGAAACGAAAACTTTTATAGTTTTTGTGAACTATCAAAACCTGTACTAGGGGTACTGCTATCAAAAAACGGGATGGTCAAAATTGGCTGCAATGCTATCGTCAATACTGGCGCTAAAATAACATAGATAACGGTTTTCATATGGAATAATTTACACGATAACATTTCTTTATCTATATACCCATAATATATCAACAACCGTTACGTAGATAATAAAATAGTATCAGTTACATTACAAACAAATATGTAACTTCATAGTAGTTTTTCATTAGATTAAAATATGTTAGACACATGGATGGATGGATTATTATTATACAAAACAGATTTAAATAACGATAGTAACTGAGATAATAATGTAGTACATAGATTAGGTACATCACGGTACATGTAAATTTTACCAAAGGGAAAGATGAGTTACCATCACAAAGCGCTCACTCAACAACTGGCAATGTTACAACCAAACACATACATACATCTACATATAAAAACCTCTGACAATGTAATCAACAACAAAGATAGGACGAACCAAAAGCTGAAGTGCGACCAAGATAGTCATACCAGTCGTATATCAGACACGAGAAACATACGCCAGTCGGACTGTGGGTAAAGCAATGAAGCCTAATACAAGCGCTCCACTCTCGAGAAACCAGTAACCCATCTACCACTTTTCGTTATTATCAATGGGTGGCTAAAGCACATAATTATTGAGATTTGAATTAATGCCTGTTTTAGAATTCTGTATAATAGAAAATAAATATACACATATTTGCATTTGAATACATTTACTTAATTTAATTCCTTCATAACTTTATGAGCTGGACACAGTTAATAGCATATTAATGGATCTTCCTACCTATTTTATTTACATGTTAATTAATAATGATATCTAGCCTAGCCTATACAAAAATTTACTCCACTTTGAAGTGAACTTTAGATACGTTATCAAGTGTCTATTTTTATTTACCTACGATTTAACATAACTATTTACAAAACACCTATACATACTCAAGTAAATAACAATAATCGACACGATTCGTGGTTATCATCTATCGGTGAAGCTTATTTAACGCAAACCAATAGTTTGGTGGTAAAGCATTTTGTAGTGCTTGCCTGGCTTGCTACCACCCTCAAGAATCTGTCGCCAAGCACCTATCGCTGTGTTCCGGAAACTTGAAGCGCTGATGGCTCAGTGGCATTAACTAAGTATATCGTAGGTTCGAATTCCGCAATAAGCATGAATTTTAGATGAAGGAAAACATTGGAGTCCTATACCTACTAAGAAAAAATAAAAAAAAAAACCAAGAGATCGATGATCTAGTGGGCGAGCCCAACGTGGTCCATGTAATTAAATCGCACCGACTACGTTGGCTAGGCCACGTAGTCCGCATGGGGGAGGATCGGGCGGCTCGGGCGGCAAAGCGTTCTTATTTGGGACGACCGAATGGCCGTAGGCCGGTCGGACGCCCTAGATACCGCTGGAAGGACGCGGTGGATGCGGACCTGCGCGAGCTCCAGACTCTCAACGGGGCTGAAATCGCTCAAGATAGAGAAGAGTGGCGCTCTCTCGTTTCGGAGGCCAAGACACACTTCGGGTCGCTGAGCCATCGGAGTTAGTTTTTATACCCACTATGTTTTAAACTAGTTTTTAAACCCCGAAAACCGGGTAACCGTTCAGTAATTTTAGCTTTTAATAATTGAAAGGGCTTCTATACAAAACTGCGAATTCGCATCGCATCGCAAAAATCTGCGAGCTCTCACGAATGCACTACAAGAACTTGCGATCTGATTGATGTCGTATCGCATCGGGTCAAGTTTTATGTGAAAGCCCAAACACTTGAAGCGATAATGGCTTACGCCCAATAAAAATTAATAGTCGATCTTGATCCGTTATCCACGGTTTTGGATCGATATGTCATTTTAGTAGTAATTATGTCAAGCCCTAGTACTAAAATAGCAGTGTTTTACCTGAAAATAAAACACATATTAAATACTTACCTTATTTGAGGCTTACTAGATTGAGAGAGACGTTCCCTGTTTTCCGCTTAATATTCCTTCTCTTTCACTCTTTCCTTTATATATATCTACCCTTCTCTTTCGCTCATCCGAACTCCCACCAGGTTCCCGTCCGAAGGTAGTTTCGGGATCGGTCGTGTTCTACTTATCATTGAGTCGAAAATCTACCAGGCAGGAATTAAAATGTAAGCCTCAAATAAGGTAAGTATTTAATATGTGTTTTATTTTCAGGTAAAACACTGCTATTAAACACTTGACCGTTATTTGAGGCTTACTAGATTGAGACGTGTCTGTTATCGCCTGGTGGGAAATGACGCCAATGTGAATGAAGTAGGTAAAATATGAGTTCATATCAGATTTCAAAATGAAATTATGTATGACTAAATAATAAGCAATAGATGTGCAAGGAAAGACTGTATTTATTCAATAATTGATCAATATTATCATACAAATAAATTATTCAAATCTTAGATTATTTTCATAACTCAACGACAGCACACCTACCATGGTATGGTTTACACCAAATTAACAAACAAAAAGGTCAATGTGATTTATATTTCACATATAACATAATATGTATCATAATTCTTATGATAACCAAGTAGGCAAATAACACCTAACAACATAAACATATTTATGAAAGATCTAAATCAATAAGCTCAAGAATCACCACAACTTAATTAACTGGAATAAATATTCGAGTAATACCACAGCTAGCATTAGATGGCACCACTTCTCTACAGTAGAAACGTGTAGGTAAATTTATATGTATTTTGTGATCTCCAATTAATTACCCCTAGAGAGGATTTCCTCTAAAGAGTAATTGTCACACCAGTTTCTGGAGGCTTCGGCAGAGCGTAGACTACCGGGAGACACTACTATGACTGCCCCTAATAATAAGGAGAACATCTCGCTATGACTGTACGAGGGGTAGCTTTGGGTTTACCTCTGATATTTGACAACTCTTCAATGATATTGATTTTAACATATTTCAGACTAAAACATGAGAACTTAATTTACCAGCGTTATCACTATTACCTTAAGTAAATACCTACTACAGATTTGTGTAGTAAAATAGTATTAAAAGCCACCCCTCTATCTATACTAATATTACAATATATAAATCTAGAAAACGAGCTAACATCGGACCTGTTAGTTGTAAAGAGCTGACTTTATGCTTCCTAGTCCATTTAAGCCATCTATTCCAAGCCACCCTTATGGTAGATAAACGCTAAGAAGTTGTAAGAGCTGTAATTGAGCTTCGTTTCATTTTGTTAATTTCTGTGACCACCCCCACACTTCCATACCTCCATCGTCATCTCTTGAACCCTGGGGGGTGGCAGGCCGGTCTCTACGTCTATCAGGTGTAAATTAAGCTTTTCGATCGTGAACGGGGGTGCTAACGCTCGGGCTTTCAGATCTGGTCTCCAAAATACTCGCTCCCACCTTGGGACTACTAAGAGAAACACTCCGGATGCCGAGTTAAGGTGCTGTAACACCTTCGGAATCAGATAAGGTGGTGGAAATAACCAAGCTCGGGGGTAGTTCCAGGTTCGGGAGAATGCATCATGGTACATCGCGTGGGTATCGTTCTGGTCCAGTGATACATAGTTCATTACTACCCTTGCTCGTGCTGATGCGAACAAGTCTATCATAGGTACCCCGAATCTTTTGAATATTTTCGTTGTACACTGAGGTAGTAAATGCCATTCTGGTGGACGCCGATGACGAGACAAGTGATCTGCATGACTATTGTACCGTCCCGGTAAATGTTGGATTTTTAGATTGATCTCGTACCTGTCTAGGAGATGAAAAATCTCTTTTGTTAATTGCAGCAAGGCGGCAGACCTGGTTCCCCCCTCGTTTCGCAGAAACGCAACAACAGTCCTGTTGTCACACTGTACAAGGGTCGTTGACTTGCACAAGTGTGGACCCTGTGTTTGTATGGCCTTGAGAATTGCAAGCATCTCTTTTTGGTTGCAATGGAGGTGTTTTTCTAGATTTGTCCATGGTCCTGATAATGTAAGACCGTCAAGCTGAGCCCCCCACGCCAAGTCTGATGCGTCTGTAGTCAGATAATGTGATGGTGGAGGATAGTGAATCGGGGATGCCCGATGACAATTTAGCAGCCACCATTTTAATTCCTTTTGAGCCTCTACGGGTAGAGCGTGCATATTGAGAGGACTTTCCTTCAGTATGGTGTTTAGAAACATGAGAGTGTCTCGAAAATGCAGTCTGCCCTTGGGTACAGCAAAACTAGCAAAATTTAAAACGCCCACCAAACTTTGCAGAGCCTTTAACAATGTTGTGCCCTTGCTTAAAATGTCCGACAGTTTCTTTTTTAGATTTGAAATTCTGTCTTGAGGCAGTGATCTCTCATTTAACCATGGGTTCCAAAGAACACCTAGAAATACAAGGCTTTTACATGGATGCGTGATCGATTTTTGGATATTTATCTGCCATCCCAAATAGTTTAGACGGTCGAGCACTACTCGAATATGAGCTTGTAACATCCGATAATCTTGGTGCACAATCAACAGGTCATCTAAATAAACTAATATCCGTACGCCTTCCTGTCTTAAAGTTTGCGCAATCCAGTTGGTTAGAGACGCAAACACCTTGGGCGCTGTGCTGAGACCAAATGGAAGACAGGTCATTTGTAGCAAATTTCCTTGGTAAATCAGTCGCAAAAATCGTCTGTGTGACGGGGAAATTGGCACATGAAAATAGGCCTGTGAAAGGTCTACCCTGCAAAGCCAGTCGCCAGATTGGAGAAAGTCTGGGATACGAAACATATTTATTAAGCGAAACTGTTCTGTGAGAACGAATTTGTTTAAATTCTTTAGGTTTAAGATGGGCCGATTGTTTCCGTCGCTCTTAGGAACCAGAAATATAGCTGATATGTAGCTTGGTGAGTGAGGAACTACCTCCAGAACCCCCTGAGCTATCATTTTCGAAATAATAGCCGACATAGCCTCTGACTCCCTTGTTATGAATTTACCCTTTACATTGGGCGGAACCAGCGGAGGTTTTTTGCAAAAAGGTATTCGATAACCTTTTATTATCCGAAGCAGAGTGTTTGGCGCTCCCAGCTTCTCCCATCGATTGACATAGTGCATTAACTGACCCGCTTTAAAGTAGTCAGAATCTCCCTCGTTTTCCTCGTGCATGTTCGCCCTGGGCTGCCGCACGCTTTCTGTTACCTTCAACTGGCTCCTGTCTATAACCTCGTTGAATGCCCCCACGTGGACGAAAGGATCCACGCGTGTTGTAGTTAGACCCACGTGCACCACTATATTTGTAACCTGTTCCCTGCGAGGGATGGTTATGTCCACAGCCCTGCATGGGACGCGTATTTTCACAGCCCTGCGGGAGCTGGACAGCACATGGTCCAGTGCAACATTTTTGAGAAGCACCCTGCGAGGGTACGGTAAAATTAGCAGACCCCTGCGAGGGGTAGCGAGCAGCTTTCTTACCTATTGCTTGCGAAGCAGGTTTATAGCCACTTATTTTATTTGGAGGTAAAAACGCCTTTTTTACGCCTCCAATTTTTTCTAAAGCTGTTGTCAGCAGCTCAGCATTGAAGACATGCTGGCTTGATGGTGGAATTTTGCGTAGTGCAGTCTTAACAAGAGGATCAAGAACAAAATTTGTTATTCCGTCCCTACGCATCTGAATCGTTTCAGCGCGGTGGCCACAAATTAGCTGCAGCATATCAGAAGATACCCTATGATACTCACCTTCCGAAAACAGTTCAACAATTTTCTCACGCAACTGTTCTGATGTTAAACTGCCCTTGTCATTGGCCAAGGTTATAAGGTCAGTCAAACTGTTTTGTAAAACCTCCCTCTGCTTTAGAACGCAAAAGGTCAGTGCACCATAGGCTTTATCGGCGTAGGCTAAATGTCGCTGCGAATCATAAGCCTTGATTTCCTCATTTATTTCTAATTCCGTAAAGCCAGGACTGTGGGTGTACAATTTTTGTACTTCTGAGTACCTAACCTCACACCACTCACCTTTGTCAAAATGCTGAATATCCTGTAAAACCCTAAGGTAACTATCAGGGGTTTTGGGAACAGAAGGCTCCTTTAACTTCACCTCAAAATTGAGCTTGAACTGATGCGAAAGACTCGATTTATCCTCCTCTACCTCGTTATCATATAATGAGCGACACTCCTGGTTATCCAATAATGATATTTCGTCATCATCACCTACAACTACTGCTGAACCTACTGACCCGCAATGCGCGGTTGTAGGTTGTAGCGTTGGATTGCCTATACTGCCATCATAAAAATGCTTACGCATTTCACTTACTTCGCAAGATAATTTATGTAGTAAATCATCCTTGCGTCTCTTGGCCCCCCTCCGTTTGTGATGGCGGCGGCGATGGCGTTTCTTTTTTCGCGGCCCCCTGGCCGAATCAGATGACGCAGTCGAAGACTTAGAGCTACTACCTTCACTAGAAGAAGAAGAGCTGGTCCGCGCCCGTTGCTCACGTAGTGATGCACCCTTGCCTTGTAGACCTGATGGCCCCGGGACTGCCCCCGTAGAAGCATCATTCGTGTTATCCATCCTAATAAAAAATCGAGATTAGTTAATCGATTCCAATATATATCACCTTCGGTTTAACATTTGGGCTTTATCAGCGAATTTTCGAATATAACTGTAATGTGAGGGTAGAAGAAAAACATTTTTAAATATATGAAATAACTGCACCATATCTTAGAAATAAACCTCTTTAACAATGTACATTAGAGTAAAAGAGGGTACTGGAATAAAAATGCATTACTTTTACACGATTACTAACGAGCAATATTTCTAAAAAATATAAGCAATGCTTTTGCAAAAGGTAAAGTCGAACGGTAACACCGTTTCAATTCGTAACTTTACCCATTTGTTCACAGCCGTATTATACAAGTTTTTTACTTACTGTTCAATCCGTTGGGAAAGCACAAATTTATTTATTTTTTATAACTTGCTATTATATTATGTTTGACGACGACTGCGCTCGGCGGAAAACTTGACGTCAATGATAAGTAGAACACGACCGATCCCGAAACTACCTTCGGACGGGAACCTGGTGGGAGTTCGGATGAGCGAAAGAGAAGGGTAGATATATATAAAGGAAAGAGTGAAAGAGAAGGAATATTAAGCGGAAAACAGGGAACGTCTCTCTCAATCTAGTAAGCCTCAAATAACGGTCAAGTGTTTAATGACATATTATGACATCAACAACCGCGGATAACGGATTAGGATCGATTATTATTAATTTCAGACGTCAGTGGTAGTGAACTTATCCTCGTGGGTTCGAATTCTGCAAGAAGCGTAAGCTTTCGGTGAAGAAAATCATCGCGATGAAACTAAAGATTGGTGTTGGTGCTAAGGGATTTTCTAGTATTCACCGTCTGTTTATCTACCTTCTTTCACCCATGTTGAGATGCCCGAAAGCAACCTATGTCGCTCATTATTTACTCAGTGATTGTTTACTTATTACGTACCTACCTACTTAAATAATATACGGGATTTACATAAATTTACTAACGTCTATCATTTTATGAACAGCAAAGGAAGCTTGTTTTCCTCCCTGAGACAATGTGTGTCATCATTTGTTTTATGTATTTAATGTAACTAACGAGTGCTAATTAGTTGCTAGATAATTTTGTTTTTGTGCTGCTCTGTTTGTCAAGAAAAGGCTCTAAAGACAACGAGCAAGACGCCCGTCTTTTGGTAAAGGTCACTTTGCCCATTATAGTTCAGTTCCCTAAGTACAGGTTTTGATAGTTTACGAAAACTATCTAAGTTTTCGTTTTCTTCCAAACTTTTTTTTAGCGCGCCTTACCGAAACTTGGAGGTTCTAAAATCGGTACATAATACAGGTTATTTTAAATCATTTTATTGGTATTCCAACAAAGTTTTCGAGTTACTTTTCGAATTTAGGCAGTACCTACCTACGAGTTGCCTCTATGACAAGTTGGCGGCAGTAAACTGTGACGTTTACGAAAACTTTTATAGTTTTCAAAACTTGTACTAGGTGTACAGGTTTTGATAGTTTACAAGAACTATAAAAGTTTAGGTTTTCGTCCAAACATTTTTTTTTCAGCGCGCCTTACCGATGCTTGATTGTCTAAAATCGGTAATACCTACGGGTTATTTCAAATCGTTTTATTCGTATTGCAACAAAGTTTTAGAGAGTTTTAGAGTTACTTGAATTTTGGCAGTAAGAGTTGCCACTTTGACAAGGTGGCGGTAGTAAACTTTGACGTTTACGAAACCTTTTATAGTTTTCAAAGCTTGTAATAGAGGTACTAAGCGGCAAACTACCGCTCGTCACCCTAGATGATTTAGATGTTAAATCTCTAAGCATTGTAATTTAATTTGACTATACCTACCAACTTAACTACATCTGATTACCAGATGTCGCGTATACCTACCCACATAAAGAAAAAAATCATGAATATAATAACTGTGTATATTTTGTACATAATTAATTAAACTATGTATAATTTAATTCCAGTTTGTATGAAATTGCATAAAAATATTCCATTTACATTTTTTTAGAAAATTCTCAGCGCTGAAGGAAGTTTACTAAAAATATCGTTCCTTACTGAACGTCTTAGTCCTCCTCAAATTCAAAGTACTTAATTAGATTCATAACCTAGGATAGCCTATTTCAACTAGGGTTACCATTTGACCGAATTTTAGGAGCATTGATTGGACTCCGACAGAATTTTATTACAGACCGGATTTTTCGGATGCGCCACTCAGCACATGCGTAGGCGTCAGCTAGTCTATGCAAGCGATACCTATTATCGTAACTCATTTTACAACACATAAAATTAATTAAACATCATATAACCTGTGGCAAACAAAACTTATTAAAAACGGTTGCTAGTCACCAAAAAATTGTTTAATATCTATTTCACATATCATAATTACCTACTATAACCTAATTAGAATGTTCTTAGTTTATGTTTCAGTCAAAAACAGGACTTTTTTATAAAGAAAAAAAACAGTATTTTTGCTCAGCTCTCTGGCCCCGGTAACCCTAATGTCAACTAATTACTAAAAACAGTTCTTAAATGAGTATAAATTATCCACATAATTTTTTTTGCACGGTAACTCCACACTTGCATTGTTGTAAACAAAACCTTGAATACAGACATTTCTTTTGTATGAAATACTTTTGAAGGCCGAGTTGCGAAAGAGCTTTGTCAATGATCTATGGAAGTGTAGCACACAAAAACATCTTAAACGAGTTGCTATATTTAGATCAACAACCTTACGTTACATAAGTAGAGATAATTATCTTTGTATAGGCCTTTCATGCCTCTTATACCTACTAACAATTTTCACTATCTTAGAGCCCATTTCACTAGCTTCCGATTAATTTTATCTTACGGATAATGTCTTAACTTTAAAGTTAATCAAAGCTTAGTCATATAAGATTTGTAACCTAAAAGGGCCTAGCCAATCTGACTACAAGTTGTTTGTTACAATCTGCTGTTGGGAGCCAACAAATTGCATAGTAAGTTGATGCTCAACTTTGGTTGTAATTTGCGGGCTCACAACAAATTGGTAGTCAGATAGCACCGTGAGTAGGCCCTTTTACTGTTATTATTTAACAATTTACAAACATCTATCTAACAAGTAAATAACTTAACTGCAGCTTGTGAAATGGGTTATTACAGTCAGTTCTTTTCCCTTACATACAAGGAATAGGGTCATATCTAAACTGAATTTTGCAGTCATCGCTGCATCCTCTCAGCTTTGAGGCGCAGCAATGCTGATGTCACAAGGCTGCATTCAGTATAGACTTCATATCATCTGGCAACACACAGTTTAGGTCATCTAACCTTCTCGCGAGCAATGTCCGCGTGTTATCGGCCACTGGAGGGTTACTTTTCAACACTTCTCGCAACTTTAACACCATGTCCACTATTTCTACTTCCCTCTTTCCGACGGACCACTTCTTTAAATCACTTTCAGCTAACGCCTCTAGCTGTAACGCGTGGAGTTTGTTCGTCAAATTGCTATGCCTTTCGTGGAACCATGCACTGAAATTAGGAGTTCTGAAGTAGTTTCTGTATAAGCCGTTCCAATCTCCTTTAATTCCTGTTGTCAGTTGAGGGCCTGATTGTTGAAGAGTAGCAAAGAAGTCCTCAGGATTAAAAGGGTTTGGCACAGGAGGCGCTCTAAACGGAGAGATGTTTTTTTGCAACGGCATCAATGATGCCATGTACCTTTCTAATGGAATCATAAAGCTTTGAGTCAACTCTAGTAAATGTCTCTTTACCATTGCTGTCTGCACTTCAGATGGACGGTCAGTTCTAATCCCGTTGTGTAACTTTTTTATAATAGCCTTATCTTTTTCTAGAAACGCTTTATATTGTGTGTAGACTCCTGGAGCCGTGTCCAGGAGTTTGAGGTTACCAACTTTTCTCAATTTGGTTTTTATTGCAGTAGCATCACCCAGTTTGATTGTGTGCGGCCAGTGTTGCAATGTTTTCGTAAAGAATGGATTGGTCACGCCTAAAATTACGCAAGGTGGATTGAACTGCTTCCTAGTGAACTCTTTGAATTCACTATCGTGTATTGTGAAATATGGACGGTATTCGGCGGCGTACGGTAGCGGCTGAATCAGGTTAGTCAATGCTTGCACCATTGCTGAGCATTCAGTTGGTGAACTCGCCATTACAACAATAGGTTCTGCAGTCAATACTAGTTCCCACAGTAGGTGCAAATGAGATATTACACTAGACAGTGCATCAAACACATTGACATCTTGTATAGACGCCAATATGTGAGGAACGTTGTGCGAATGCACCTGTTTTGCTATATCTGACCTTGTTATCTTTCCCGTCTGGTGATTTGGAATGTACGACTGAAACACTGTACCCAAAACTGGTAATACCACGTTCTGTCCGGCGACAAGCGCCGGCCATCTGTTGATATCGTGACATGCTGCTTCCAGGCTCCTCTCGCCTTCTTCAAAATGCTTCGGCGCAATTAACTGGATGACCTTGTAGAACAAGTTAATGAAAGGCAGACGTGTTAATAAAATTATGCTCTTTTGGAAGTAGCCTCGGGGCAGGGAGGGATCTTTGACCTGTCTGAAGTATACGAAACCCCAGTAGTGCGACGAATCAGCGCGTAACGTTGGCACGCCGTCCTCGTTGTACATGATCTGCTGTCGACTTAGCGGCGTCCTTGACCGTAACCGCACGTGGAATTGCGTGTCGCCCATACATCCAGAATTAGAATCGGGGAACGCTAGGTAACAAATATTGCATTTCTCTTGGTCACTTAACTTCACGTCGGGAGGATACACGCTTTCCATCGCCTGCCCGAGCTCCAAATCGAAGGTTACGACACATATACAGTGCAGCCAGTCCGAAAACCTGTTCCATTTCGCTTGGTATTCCAATTCTTCAACGGGACCCTCCTCGTAGTTTTGCATTCCACTAGCCATGGCGAAGCAAATCGAAATAATTAGAGAATGCACATCCCGAGGGTTCAATGTCAACTATTTCTTATCGGCACACATTAAATCAACATTGTTTATAACGCGTGGACGAGTAAAGAAACATTTTTTGTCACAAAAACGATAAAAACAACGGAGCGCACATTAGACGACCAACAGCTGTTTCGCGCAACATGGCCGCTGTTGACTGACTGATCCGGTGGCTGGCGCCAAAACAAACTAATTGATTCTATTTATTGCTAAATTATATTCATAAATAATTATCAAAATCTTTAAATTATAACTTACCCTGAATCCATTGCATCAATTTCACAAGTTCTTTTCACTAATGATTTGGCTAAAACTTGAAAACAAAGTTTTTTTGCTCATCAAAGCAATTTCAATTCAACTTGTTTTTTTTTCCTACGTTTCGTTACGCGCAGAAAAATTATGGACAGCTCGGTTATTAACAGTTTCGTTAAGTTTTCTATAACGTGTCACAAGCTCAAAACAGACTACCTACATTACCGGTACCACCAAAAAAACTACCACCTTCATTGGTATGAAGATCAAAGATCATCAAAATCTTGGCTCATCCGTGTTCGCTTCGCAAGGATCGTCGCGAAGGGACAAACACACATCTCAATCATATTAGTAGTAGGAAGAAAAATGTATCGGGGATAGGCATCTAAGTAAGGATGATTAGGTAGATAAGCAAGAGTTGAAACGGCACCAGTAAACATACATCCGGCTCGAAGGACCATTTACGTATGGGTTACTTACTCCGTACAAATGAGCTGTTTTATGTAGAGCGGAATTTAAACCATGTTGTTTGGCTAGTGGTTCTTAGCAGACAGATAAAACTGAACTTGAATATTGCTTATTGCTTGAATGTGTATCAAGTTAATCAAGTAGAGCAACAGCAACACACACGTGAGAACGATGTGAATGTGCGGGTTGGCCTGCATACTAGGCAGTTACTTAGTTTATGTAATATGGGAAAATGAAATAAAATAAAACCTTTCTATTGGCATTATGTTTATTATTATTATTATTATTTGTGTAAACAGAAACACAGGTTCAATCTAAGGCGCCTAGCCAATATGACTTACGGCTCGTTTAACTACTATTACACTTTTTATACTGAACCCAATACACCAAAACTGACGCTAAATGGCGCCAAATAAATGAAGCCATTATATTACAACACGGAGTAAAGATGTATTTAATAATTAGAAGGTATACACGTCAGTCAAACGGTTTACAGAATTTCAGGTTCTATATTTCGGATTGACTAGACCTCCATTGATATCAATTATTCAAACGAACGATTTATATTCTTTCATTGTGATTTATGATGATTGCCGATTTTATTTTGTTAATATAATATTTAATCTGGCGTGGAACAGATGCACGAGCAGTATGCTGATGGGCTGATGGAGTGTGCGCAGGAACGTTTTTCTAAGCAGCAAAAGCGTAACTTAAAAATTTGTCGTTTGAAAGAACTCTAAAAACGCATACATATAATAATATATATTCTGAGCTTCAAAGTTGCATTTAAAAAAAACTAGCGCGTTTCATGACCGATAATTGGGATTTTTAAAATCGGCCGTAAATAAAATCGCACGTAGGTGCTTCAACCTCTATGGTTTCAACTACTTATTATAAATTGACAAAGAAAGATTTATTAATAAAACCCTGTTACTAAATAACGCTGTTTAACTAATCAGTCTTTTAAGACCAACATAATAAAATAAGCAAGCAAAATAGTAGGAATGTACAGCACCCACTAAAAAATAATTAAGGGCACGTGTCAAGATCTCCAGTTTCATTTCAACACTAGCGTATAAGCGTAATAACTCAAAATCTTGTAGATCTTGTGCAAGCGAATCAAAAAATAGAAATAACGAAATATCTGCTTTTTAATTTGTAACTATAATGCAGAATACAAACTACCGGTGTACCTATTAGAGTATAAAAAATGCGAGTCTATAATAATTTTCTTACGACACATAACAAACTACTAATAAAGTTTTAATTACACACTTGAACACCTGATTTTCTTTACCATAATAAACCATTAAAGCACATACATAGGAAAAACATTCATACTTACTAATGTATTTTATATGCGAAAGTAACTTTTTGTCTATTTTTTACCTTTTCACGCCTTAATTGCTGAACCTATCGTAATGAAATTTGGTATAGTAGTTAGGTCCCTGGGAAATGATATAGGTAACTTTTTATCGCGATAAACTGTAGCACACGCGGGTGAAACCGCGGGGATCAGCTAGTTTCATATAATATTTGTTATAAGTTTGTAGTGTGTATCTGAGACATCAGGGCTCCCTAATGGACCTATTTTGATTTGAAAGGTGACTTGATCAAGACTTCTTATTAGCTATTTATTATTATGGCTGTCGGGGTTTCAAATTTAAATTTAGGTTACATAGTTACAAATCAACTTTATCAACGCAGAGTAGGTTGTAAATAATTACCTGCAAAATGCGTTTGTACATACGCATTTTTAATATGTTATTTTCATTTTCCATATTAAAACAATGGTGTCGACTGTCGATTCGGCTTTGCATTCTCTAAAACTAAACTAAATTTGACAGGTCTGATAGTATTGCTGTCCTTTTCTAACCACTGAAGTAAATAAGGACAGCATTACTCTTAGAACTGTCAAACTTAGTTTAGTTTTAGAGAATGCAAAACCGAATCGACACCACTATGTATTTATAAATACCTAAAATTGTTTGTTTGTGACCCATATCATCTAAGTACCAAAAATAAATCTCAAAGTTTAAAAAATAATCATTATAATTCACATAGTGCTAATTTTAATTGGATTAGGTGCTAAATAATTATAAATTGAATTATTTAATACTAAGTATGTATTAAAATATAATCGACATAATAAAATAGGCAATGTAAGTTTAAATAACATATTATGTATATCACAATAAAAACAAATCTAACAGAAATACCATGAAGGCTTTATTTCCAGCAGTGGAATCATGGCTGATGATGAGTTAAATAAAAACAAGCAAAAAAACATAGGCCTTTTAAAAAAATACTGTAACTATTTTCAAATAACATTCTATTGATTCTGTTACAAGCCAAAACAATTAAAAAAAAAAGTGATGAATTCAAATTCAAGAAAGTTGCACAACACGATGATCAGTGAATGACACGATCATGGGCATAGAGAAGGTGGTTTGGAGGGTTCAATCAAACCTCAAAGATCTCAAAGGTTTTGAAGGTTTAATTACCTTAAAGATCTTGCCTTCAACTTAAAATATTTTTTTACAGCCTACAGGGTAGCGTTTGACCACAACCAATCTGATGATGATGTGATCGGAGGGGCGTCACGCTATGCCTGGAATGGGAAGTGGCTCATAAGTGAGGCTGCCGGAAAATAATGACAGGTGCTTATGTCAGTTTCAACATTGTTATTTTATTTCCGGCTTCGGACAACTTGAACATACATTATTTTGACAAATAAATTTCTAAGTGAGGCCGGAACACACTGACAGGTGCTTAAGTCAGTTACAATTTTTTTCTGGCTTCGTCCACTTGGACGTTGAAAAACATATCATTATGACATATACATTTTTAAGTTTTATACAGCAAGTAACCACCGTATTTCATTCACATACCGCGCTTTCAATCAAACTAAACTACACAGGAGCGCCAGCGCGCCTCAGGAATCTGTTGACGTGCGGCTCATTCAAAAATATACATCCGTGGAATTAAGTAAATAAAAAAGTAAATTGTAACAAACACGTTTACTGCCAAGTCGTGTTGCTTGCAACATTGCTGTTGGGCTGCGCGAACGCATTAACGAAACTCTGTCCTAAGTTTAAGCTGCCAAACTGCTGAGGTAGTGACGGCGCCGGTGGCTGGTTGAAAAACTGATTGCTCGCGAACTGTTGCTGCAACTGCTGCGGCTGTTGCTGCAACGGTTGCTGCAACGGCGCACCGAACGGCTGCTGAAACTGGCTCCCCATTTGAAACTGACTAAACTGCATACCGTTCTGTTGCACGTTGCCAACGCTACCCATGTTGCTGTAACTGGGTTGTTGCTGGAACGCACCAAACTGGTACGCGCCGGTTTGATGTTGCCCCGCGTTCTGGTACGAACCGGTTTGCGCTGGATTCGGGACGGGGTTGAAGTTGGTTGATGGCGTTTGACTGTACAGCGCTAATATGCTGTCCTTAGTTAGTTTCGACTTTTCCTTCTCTGTCGGGGCGGCTTGTTTGAAGAAGTTCTCTTCTTCTGCTTTGAGATCGGGTTTCAGTTCTTCTTTGGGTGGCTCCATTGGTTTTTCCTGGGGGGCTGAGAAGAAGCTTGAGAATATGTCGTCGCTGGCCGATTTGTTTTCCGTCTTGGTTGTGTCTAGGCCTAGGAGATCAGCTGCGCCGTTGGAGAGCTTCGTGTCTGGAGCGGTGGGCGGTGTGTTCCGCCCGAGCTTCGGGCTGACTGAAGACTTCGGCTTGGGTATGCTTGGTATGACGTCTGATTTCTGGAAGGGAAACGTGGATAACTTTTAATGTTTGTGTTGTGCCGGAGGAAAGTCTAGAACGAAATGTTAACCTAGGTTATAAACTATCTCAATGCCTCAAATCCGTTAAATTGTTTCAACATCAAGTCAAGTAAATAGTTATTTATTCAATAGGATACATTGTGATCACTTTAAAACGTCAAACTTAAAACTAGCTACGCCTGTTCCAACCTCATTACGCCGGCAAAAGAACAGACAAGAAACGCCGTTATGAAGTAACAAACATGCTCACTCACTTATTTTACTATTTACAGGGTAGCGTTTGACCACAAGTCACCTGATGCTAAGTGATGATGTGGTCGATGTTGGCATCACGCTACACCTGGAGCTCTCAAGTGGGGCTGCCGGAACACACCGATGTGCTTGGCGCATATTCGAAAGCCGACGTCACTACCACTGAGCCATCATCGCTTTAAAATAATCAAATGTGTCCTATACTATATTAGTTTAGATTTAGATAATGGATTAACTTACATTGTACTTCTTATCACTGCTCGAGGGTGCTGGCAGGGGTCCTAGCCCTGACGATGTGGTCTTCTTTTTCCGCTTCTGCCTCTCGATCTCTTCATCTATTTCTTTATCCCTGGAAAATTAAATCAACACTTAATAAACAAACCATATCAATTAAAAATAAAATAAAAATATCTAGTTTGATTGTCATCATCATAAGCCTTTCACGTTCCCACTGCTGGGACTCTGGCCTTCTCTCAGAGAGAGAGCATGGTCCGTTATCTACCAAGCTTGCCCAATGCGGGTTGGTAGATGTCACATGCCCTTGAATGTTGCAGTTCTTGGACATGCCGGTTTCCCCACAATGTTTCCCTTCACTGTTTTGAGCGATGGCAACACCGCTAGAAAATATTTAAATTGACTTGCATTAGTTACGAATTGTAACATTAATGGCCGTTTATACTTGACACTGGCTAAATATACAAACACGAAGGACTTGCTCTCACTCCAGCAGTGTGATTCTAATCCATTCGGAAAGTTTCCGTGTCGGATTCAACGTCACTTTCGCTTCACGGAAACGTTTTCCGAGAGCACATAGGTGGCGGAAGCTTCTCCGCGATTGAACAGCTGGCTTGTCAAATTAAATATCCGTTACCAAATTCAGATTAGTGAATAGAGTCTTCAAAATTTTTGCGGAAACTTTTCCGAATCCGTGTTCGGAAGTGTTTCCGTGTGAATTAGAATCGCACTGCAGGTGGAGGACTGGCAGGAGGTGGCGCAGGACAGACCGTCTTTTGTTGTCGGAGGCCAGGACTCACTTTGGGTCGTTCAGCCATATCAGTTAGTGTCGGCTAAATACACAAACCGTGTGAAGCCATGGTTTTTATTTCTTGAATAAATTTAAAAATAGTTTTCCGTGTGACGCGGCCCATGGCTGACTTGTACAGTGTCAACTCGTGAACAGGTGCTGCTTGTGGGGTCTGGTCTGCTTTGGTTGTGATCCCGCAACTCGTTAATATTCATGTTCCCATATCCCAATGTGTACAACCAAACAGGAGAAATCTTATTAGTAAAGCTAATTAAAAAATATCGTACTTTTAGATGAAATAAAAAAGCTTGGGATTTTAGTGAACTTGCTCCAATTCAATCAATTAGTAGTATAAGAATAAAATTGTCAATGTGATCGCGCCAAAAACATTACCTGCCGGGCGTTTCTTGCCTGTTCTTTTGCCGGCGTAAGGAGGTTGGAACAAGCGTAGCTAGTTTTAAGTTGACGTTTTAAAGTGATCACAATGTATCCAATTGAATAAACAAATTTTTGGGTTTTTTTGAGTTTTTGAAATGGACACTCCACAGGCAAACAAGCTCATAGTTCCGTACCAGTTGACTTTAGGCGGTGGCGGCTGCACCCACTCCTTGGCCTGGTACTTGCGCTGCTCGTACTTGGCGCGGATGAACGCCTCCAGCGACGTGTCGTGTTGCGGCCGCCGGAACGAGTCCGGCAGGTTCGCCTCGTACACCGCCCGGGCGCGGGAGTTGCCCATTTGCTGGAGAGATACCTGGAAAAGGGGAGAGTTAATCAGTGTTCATTTTTTCTTTACAGGATAGCGTTTCACCACAAGTCACCTGATAAATTGTTCTGTGCCCAATGGGGCTATACGGTCTATAATGTAACTACTTGACGACCGATGTGGCGCCATCCGCCCATTGGCGGATAGCCGACTGTGAAGCGTGAGGTCTATTAACGCTACAGGACAAATATTTGTGCATTGAAAAAAAAAGCGCAAGTATTTGTTCTGTGTCTGGGTGTTGTGGATCCCCGATCCTCGTACTTTCTGATACCCTAGATACAGGGAAACCTAGTTAGGGGTCAGAGCCTATGTATGTGATTGTGTGGGCATTATTATTATTATTACTTTAATTTCGTTCTATACCTACCACCTTTGTACAGTATAATAATATATATTGGGGGATTAATAAACCATCTATCTACAATTTGCCCTAATAGAAATAGATTTTTGACATTACTTCTATGGAGCTTGTGTCAAATTTCTCAAATATCAAATCATTTATTGCATTCATATGTATACACTAGCTGTTCCTTGCGGTTTCACCCGCGTGGGCTACAGTTTATCGCGATAAAAGTATCCTATGTCTCTTCCCCGGGGCTCAAATTATCTCTATACCAAATTTCATTTAAATCGGGTCAGTAGTTTAGGCGCGATAGCGTATAATTATATTCCGTATATGTACTCCAAAATTATTCCCGCACTTCGGTGCCCCCTCAACGCGTTACCTGCTGTAGGTACCCATTATCCTATTTTAATTCTAAGTTAATTTTTCTTGGACCGCACGTTTGAATCGCGCCTGGTCCGCGACCGCACTTTACCTATTTCATAGATTCTCAACGCGTTTCCCGCTGCGCTGCGGTGCGGCGGTTTTATTTTTCTACGACTACTTACATTTTTAAACTCGTGATATCTTTCGAATGGAATGTCCGAATTGAATGATTCAAAAAGTTATGGGAAGGCATTGAAGCAGTTTTGAATAAGGAGTAGTTTATTTTGATAAGGATTAATACCAAGATACAAATAAAGAGCCTTTTCTAGCGGCGGCATCAAAAATTATTTTTTTAAAATAAAAGATCACTTATTGTGGCATAACTATAATAGTTAGACATATGCTCTCGCGGACTTTTTTGTAGATCTAAATGAGACCTACAAACCCGCAATACATTATTTTGTTCTAGTGTCAATAGTTTTTGCAGCGCACGCAAAAATAGGTTTTCGATTTCACACCTTGGGTTGCAAAATAGCAATTTTCTTACGGATCCCTAATTTTTTTGGAAATAAAATATAGCTTATAGCCTTCCTCGATAAATGGACTATCTAACACTGAAAGAATTTTTCAAATCGGACCAGTAGTTCCTGAGATTAGCGCGTTCAAACAAACAAACAAACAAACAAACAAACAAACAAACAAACAAACAAACAAACTCTGCAGCTTTATAATATTATAGTATAGATGAGATCTTAGTGATTATATGGACCCGAATAGGGTATTGCAATGTAGGAGCGCACCGATCCATTCTAGTAACATGTACAAATAACTGATTAAATTATTGTCAAAAAAATCCGAAGGAAGTCATTATCTTAGTATCTATATCTAGTATCAGTATCGTGGATGGATAGGTTATTAAGTTTGGCCGTAAGTGTGCTTAGGTAGGCACAAAATTTTGGGATGAAAAGTGTTCTAGTATAATTTCTGGTCACATGAAACATCATAAAAAAATATTGTTCAATTTGTTCTGCCAGTTGATATTGATTTGACGACGCGGTAGCCAAGTTGGTAGTATCTCTGCCTGCGAAGCTAGCGGTCCCGGGTTCGAATCTCGGTAAGGGCAAATATATGTGTGATGAGCACGAATATATTTTGTACCTGAGTCTTGGATATTTATATGTATATTTAAGTATTTATTTCTCTATATAATATAATAATAATAATAATAATAAAGCCTTTTATTCGGACAACAGATATACAATTATGTTACACGTTACTGTTATAACATTACACTATACATTATTATATACAATTTACATAACTATAGTTATTCGCGTATTTGGTCTTTTTTTAATTTCTGTAAGTCCGTTTGCCAGTTGGCCTCCTCCAACCTACTCCATTCTTATCTCTCTCCGGCTACTCTATTCCAAGTTACACCTGCAACTTGCCTGATGTCATCGTCCCATCTTTTTTGCTGTCTGCCTCTTTTCCTTTTACCTTCCCTTGGGTACCAATGTGTAACTATTTTGCTCCATTTGTCCTTTCCTCTGACCATGTGCCCCGACCACTTCCATTTTAGCTTTTTGATTTTTGAGCCTTTTAATTTTTAGAGTTACGTCCTGAATCTTGGTCTTTTTTCTAATGTTGATGTTTCTTATTCTATCCCTTCTCTTTACTCCTATCATGCTTCTCTCCATTGCTCGTTGACAAATAGCAATTTTATTGGTTGTGTTCTTTGTTATTGCCCATGTTTCGCTTCCATACATTAAGATTGGCAGAATGCATACATTGAATAATTTGCTTTTTGTTGCTATATGCAGGTTTTTGTCTTTCATTACTTCCCTTAGGCCCCAATACCTTTTCCAACTGTTTGCTATTCTTCTTTCAATTTCTTTATTTATGTTATCTTTGGGTGATATCAGCTGTCCAAGATATATATATTCTTCAACATAGCTAATTTGTGACTCGCCTACAATTATATTGCTTTTGTTTCCGTTAGTCGTTACTTTTGTTTTTTCGGGATTTAGTTTAGTCCTACTTTTCCACTCTCCGATGCTAGTTCGCTTAACATTCTATTTAGATCTTCTGGCGTTTTTGCGAATAACACGATATCATCTATATTTCTCTATATAAGTATGTATTACATATATCGTTATCTAGTACCCATAACACAAGTTTCGAGCTTAATTTGGGGCTAGGTCAATTTGTGTGCAATAATTATTGTCCCCGAATTTATTGAATTTTTTAAGGGATTACTGCATATTGCGAAAATTATTTCGTAAATAAAATAACAAAACGGGACCACTGCTTTGGGAAAAAGCCCGCGTCCCCAGTGTCAAATAAAACTACAAAAAAAACGAAAGTTACCACTTGTTCAGGAGTCCATGAGTCCAGGTTGACGCTTTTCACCTTGGAGATGTGCACGCCCAAGTTTCGGTGGATGCCAGCGCAGCGGATGCACAGGAATATGCCCAGGTTCCATGACGCCCAGCGGGGACCTGCGAGATGCAACCAGCTAGTAGAATAAAAAAGATTATACACTACAATAGGAAAAAAAACCAGACTGCGTCAAAATAAAGTACCCTATGTCACTCCCACAATGACGACGACTCTAATGACATCTTGTATGTTAAAATACTGACGTATTTTTAGCCATTTAGGCTACAGGCCGTGCCAAAGAAATATACATACATACATACACTCGAAAAATATAACCTTCCTTCTTTCGCAGTCGGGTAAATAGTAAAAAAGTTCAATTTTCATTATTTGCTGTTGAGAAAACTAGATCTAGACCAGACATCCTTATAATTTGGTGTTATGGGTGTGAATGTATTTATTTCTGGAATGAAGTTACTGGTTATACAGTGTGTTGTTTATGTGAAAGTTATATTATGTTACTCCAAAGACCAATATGTGAATAATGTATGACGTCGTACAACCAATCATAGACGCACACTTCACTAAAGAAAACATAATAGATGTCTACTTTTTTAAACTACCATGGTCCCATCATGATCATGATGAGCATGATGGCGTGGCGCCATCTTCGACCACATTGTCACTTAACATCAGGTGACTTGTTGTCAAACCCTACCCTGTAAATAGTAAAAAAAAAGTCAATAACATTAGAATTAGGTTTTAAAACGGGATATTTATCATGTACATATATATATATATATATATTTGTTTTTGCTTGAGTTTTCGATATTTCAGCACTGTCACGAGAGAAGGTGATAATAACAAACAAATACATGGTAAATATGCCGTTTTAAAACCGAATTCTAATGTTAATGATAATTACAATGGCAGTTTAAACAAGTAGACTTCATACATCGTACACATTATTCACATAATGGTCTCAGGAGTAACATAATACAACTTTCACATAAACAACACGCTGCTATACCCAGTAACATCATTCCAGTAATAATTACATTTACAAATTGGTATTGGCCTTGGATAAATTGACAGTAATTTTCGTCAAAAAAAGATAATTAAGCACTCGCTAGTACAGGCTTATTGCTCCCAATGGATTATGATATTGTTATTAACAATGGAGTTGGAGGAAATACGTTGTTCCCACAGATATAACAAAAATACTGCAGTCAGTGGTATTGTGTATAACACCCAGATCGTGCTGGTCATTAATCAGATGGTAAGCTCCACGGTTAGCAATAAACAGTAAGAGAGCTATTGTGAAAAAAACAGTGATCTATTGCAAAACAATGAGGACATAATATTATAGTAAAATTTTGGACATCACTGAAGTTCAACACAGCACGAAATTAATAATTGATCCTGATCCGTTATCCGCGGTCTTGGATATGTCATGTCATAATATGTCATTTTAATAGTAATATGTCAAGCCCTAGTACTAAAATTATGAAATGACATATTGATCCAAATCCACGGATAACGGATCAGGATCAATTATTAGTTTCGGGCGAGCACATCAGCCTCATGCTGCTTGTCTATTTATTAATTAAATTATCAATAAATAAATAGTAAGATACCACCCAGAACTTAATGGGAAAAGGAAAAGACAGGAAAAAAGGAAAAGGGCAGGAAAAACAGGAAAGGGCTTTTCTTTTCACAAAAAGGCCAGTACATTAAAAAACCAGAAGACACACAGGTCTATTCTTACTAGTGTTCACTATCCAAATTCTTATTATATTTATGAGCCATAAAAAAAGCTTAAAGATAGGTCTGCTAATGTGTGACAAAGATACGCAAGTTGAAGTTGTTGTCACACTATGTAGGAACTTGTACAGGATTCATCATCATCATCATCATCAGCCAGAAGAAGAAGTCCACTGCTGAACATAGGCCTCCCCCCTTGAACGCCACCAGGATACAGGATTATTAGCATCAAAAATGGTTAGTATAGGCTATGTTTCATCAGCCTAATGCATGCTACTGCTTGATATCAAAAAATTTCATCAACCTAAAAAGATTCATGCACAACAGACATACAGCCTGGTTAAAAACAAAGTCAAGAAATATGTTTTACAATAGGCTATTAAAAGTATTTCACACTTAATCAATCACAATAATTGCATTAGAATTAACTTTTAGAGATAAGCTATCAAGATAAGATACAGGTATTTCATAGATATGGAATAAAGTAACAGTAAGCAGCTTTATTGCCCATTAAACTGGAATAACAATAAAAAAAAATGGTAATGTGATTTGAATGTGACCTACATTGTTATTAAATACACATTTGGAAACTACTGTACCATTCTAATACCACTTGAATTTAGAAAAAAAATGTTTACTACCATAAACACTGGATATCTTTTTTTTAAAGTTGTTATATGTGTGTATAATATATACATACTAATTTTGCCCCGCGGTTTCACCTGCGTCTTCCCGTTATCCCGCAGGAACCTTTTTCCGGTAGTATAAAAAGTAGCCTATGCGCTAATCCAGGGTATAAGCTATCTCTATTCCAAATTTCATTCAGATCCGTGCAGTAGTTTTTGCGTGAAGGAGTAACAAACATCCATCCATCCATCCATACATATACAAACTTGTTATTCCTTATTAAAAAAAGACTGGACAAGTGGTTGCGAACAAACAATGCTTCCTTGATACAGAATTTACTTTTCTCTGCACTTTTGCACATTGCTATAATTCAACACAGAATGATATAGGCCGTCGCCCTGTCGGCCGTCCCAGATATCGCTGGAAAGACGAAGTCACAAAGGATTTGCGCGAGCTCCAGGTGGAGGACTGGCAGGAGGTGGCGCGGGACAAACCGAAGTGGTGTCTTTTGTTATCGGAGGCCAAGACTCACTTTGGGTCGTTACGCCATCTCAGTTAATTAGTTATGATATAGGCACATCGGCCTCAGACTGCTCGCCTATTACCAAATAAATAAATATACTAGCTGCTCGTTGTAGTGTGAGGACAAACACATTTGCAAAACTTTCACATTCATAAAATTGCTACTATTTGGTAACCGTAACAAAAGATAGATGAATATTTCTCCCCACAGTTGTCATAGCTGTAAATTTCAAGTAGAAAAAAACAAATAGAGTACAAATTAGATTAAAAAATAAACCTTTACATAAAGAGATGTGATGAATCACACATAAAATCAAGTTTATGACATTGAAAAGAGGTTTGACACTATCCTAAATTGACTCACCTAAATTCATAATATTAACACTTCTTGAAGAAATATCAATTATTACACTGTTTAATGTTTAAGCCAACCTAACATGCTAATTAACAGCCAAATAAGCAATGATTTTTAAAGCATGAAGGATATACAAGACCTGGAGGTAAAAACAGTGCAAATGTAGTTTAGTGACTTTAGTGTAGTTTGTTAAAATGAACCGTATCTTTAGATCTTAAACATAAATGATATGTCCAATGAATTGCAGATAACATGACTCATTATAATAATTTCAATTTTTTCAATTGAGTTCAAGGATCTCTTGCAAATTGATGAATGAAAAACATTAATTGCACACTGTAGAATGTTCAGAATGTCTTTTAGATTCATTTTACGTGCAGGAAAACAAGGAAAATTGTTATAAAATAGATATAAAAAATTCCGTACCTTTTGCATCACAATCCACACAGTATTTGTTATCTTCATCTTTCAGCATTTGCATCAAAATGTTCTGACATCGATCCTGGATCTGTTTAGCTCGATCCTTTTCACTTTTCGAAGTCATTTCTGTATATTATGTTTGAAAAAGATAAGAAATTCAACGAAAATGGGTGGAATACTGTTTGTTGAAGGAAAGAGGCCATCCATAGAGTAGACTGCAGAGTGGGAGAGTTGGATGAAACTGACAGATGATTGATGAGGTGTCTGTCATTGCAAATGTCTATGGTAAAAAAATTCAAAGAGTTGGTTTGGTTGGTTGGTTGAGTTGGCCGGATAATGCATCCAACAACAGTGTTGAATAGGTGTTAGAGTCCTCTATTTGTTACTATTCATTTAGTTCTCGTTTGCAGTACAGCTTCGATTGAGATTGATTTGCAATTCGCAAGGCAGAGCAAATAAATTAGAAAGTGTACGTCCGCTCCATGCTTTCTCCATATATATCATCCATCCATGTATCGCTAACACCATCTAGCGGATTTCTTCTCCTTCTATTTTTTTAAAAACTATATTTTTAAACTGCCATTTTAATTTTGTCATGTCAGTGTCACTGTCAGCGCGTCAGCTGCCAGCTGCCAATAATAAATAAAAATTGTTGCTTTGTTTTCAAATAAAAATAAATTATGTTCTGCAATTCATTGCTGCACTTGATCTAGGCAAAAAAAAGCAATTCCTTTATGTTAAGTATCATACCTATAAAATAAAAGCTAAGGCTTTAATGGTGTAATGTGTTAAACGTACTAGTCAATTTATTTTACACAATGGGGAATCAGCTGGTGGGTGTAGCCCCTTCGCAAATATATCCAGTGGAGCATTATCTCAGTGATCATGTCGATCTCACCTTCGATCAGAGGTAAAACTTCTTCAATAATTCCTATAACCATAACCTTTTTCCCAAACCTAAAGCGACTCTTCGTGTTTGCCAGTGTGTGTTGCGGCTCTGATAATGCGCCGTAAAAGGCCGGGCATAAACCCAAGAGCTATGAGACTTTATGACTTGAAAATACTTCTTGAACTATAATAAAATCGAAGTTTAAAAGGTTTTAAATGTATGGAAAATAGTCTCCCAAAACCTTGAAGAGGCGCTACTGGCAATGCAAATGCAGTCCATGAATTTATTGTGGGAATACAAATTGCGAGCTGAGGTTTATGATTTCTGTCTCTCGAGAATGTGCCTGTTGTTTATAGTTCATCGATAGTAGTGTCGACTACTGTTATGTATTTTCTGAAACTAAACTTAATTTGACACATTTATAGTAATGCCATCTTTTTCTTACTTCCTTAGTCAGAAAAAGGGCAGCAATACTTTAAGCCTGGTATTCTAGAATGATGCTGAAGCGATAATCACTACTTAAACACAGATTTGAGTCTGTCATTTCATAAAAATATGTCACTCAATCGGTACTCAAGTAATGATCAACACTTGAGCATCATTCTAGAGTACGAGCCTTAGAACTGTTTAGTTAGTTACACCTAGTTTAGTTTTAGAAAATTCCTAGTAAATGCCTGGCTAGCTACCAACCTCATGTTAAGAATCTGTCGCCAAGCACCTATCGGTGTATTCCGGCAGTCTCACTTGAGAGCTCATCCCCAATCCGGGTGTAGCATGATGCCAACTTCGATCACATTATCACTTAACATCAGGTGAAACACCAAACGCTCTTCGGTTATTAGTAAAAAAACAAAAAATGCACAACAGAATCAGTATGTCATCAGGAAGTAAAGTGAAACTCGTTATTTGTTACAGTCTCGGGTCAACTCGCTTCCTCAAAGTGGCACGGGCTCGATCCCGTGAAGGGTTGGTGGTGGTCAAGGTGTTTGCCATACAGGATCCGTCTCTGCCGCTGGCTGAGCATAAGGAAAGGATACTGAAGATTAAGGAGCAGCTTGTGTCGACGTTCAACTGTTTGCCGTTCCAGCGTGTTATTGTACGTTGAGTTTTTAGAAAGTTAAGTTAAATATGAGGAGGATTTAATCAATCAATCAATATATATTTATTACTCCTCACAATTAGAAAATTACACAAGTAGGTACAAGCAAGATTGACAAGATGATATCATGCAGTTCCTGTAATACTTTTTTTTTCAATGAGATACCTGGTTTGAGGAAATTCGCCGAAGGACCAAGGTCACCGACATAGCTCTCAGAATTTGCATGTTGAAGTGGCAATGGGCAGGTCACATCGCTCGACGAACCGATAACCAATGGGGAAGAAAGGTTCTGGAGTGGCGACCACGAACTGGAAGACGTTCTGTAGGTAGGCCCCCACTAGGTGGACCGACGACATTGTAAGAGTTGCAGGGAGCCGATGGATGCAAATGGCTAATAGCCGTTCATGGTGGCGTTCAAGGGGGGCGGCCTATATTCAGCAGTGGACTTCTTCCGGCTGTTGATGATGACCTGGTTTATTCTGATTACTAGCTGCGTCTTCCCGTTATCCCGCAAGAACTTTTTCCGGGCTAAAAAGTAACCTATGTGTTGATCCAGGGTGTAAGCTATCTCCATTCCAAATATCACTCAAATTTGTTCAGTAGTTTTTGCGTGAAAGAGTAACAAACATCCATACATCCATATTTACAAACTTTCACATTTATAATATTAGTAGGATAACCGAGCAGCTTAAGCCTAATGTGCTTATATCATGCTGTGTTGAACTTTAGCAATGTCCAAAAATTCATTGATTATATTTAAGTATGAATTAATTTATGAAACAAGGAAGTGCTGTTTGTTCACAACCAGTAGTCAAGTTGATAAATAATAATTTTACTAAAAATAGATGATTAGGTTTTTAATAAGCAGAAACCAAAAGTCTAGGTTTTTCTATGTTGTTTTTGTAACAACCTTTTTAACCACCGCCCCGACGCAAAAACAACGGGGTGTTATAAGTTTACGTGTCTGTGTGTATGTCTGTCTATGGCACTGTAGCTCCCGAACTACAAAAACAACGGGGTGTTATAAGTTTGACGTGTCTGTGTGTATGTCTGTCTATGGCACTGTAGCTCCCGAACTACAAAAACAACGGGGTGTTATAAGTTTGACGTGTCTGTGCGTATGTCTGTCTATGGCACTGTAGCTCCCGAACTACAAAAACAACGGGGTGTTATAAGTTTGACGTGTCTGTGTGTATGTCTGTCTATGGCACTGTAGCTCCCGAACTACAAAAACAACGGGGTGTTATAAGTTTGACGTGTCTGTGCGTATGTCTGTCTATGGCACTGTAGCTCCCGAACTACAAAAACAACGGGGTGTTATAAGTTTGACGTGTCTGTGTGTATGTCTGTCTATGGCATTGTAGCTCCCGAACCGATTATGATATCGTTTTTTTGAAAGGTGCATTAGTCAGGAGTGTTCTTAGCTTTCAGAATTTGCAAGTTGAAGTCGCAATAGGCAGGCCACATCGTTTGACGAACAGATAACTGATGGGGAAGATAGTTTCTCGAGTGGCGACCACGAACCGGAAGACGTTCTGTAGGTAGGCCCCCCCACTAGATGGACCGACGACATTGTAAGAGTCGCAGGGAGCCGATGGATGCAAATGGCTAATAGCCGTTTCTGGTGGCGTTCGAAAGGGAGGCCTATGTTCAGCAGTGGACTTCTTCCGGCTGGTGATGATGTTCTTAGCTATGTTTGATGAAAATCAGACCAAGATGGCACGGGTTGTTTAAATTTATGTTGTTGCAGCTTACAGATAAAGCAGGCCTCCTAATGCGAGAGTACTGCCGCTGCAGTGTCTACGACCGCATGTCCACTAGACCTTTCCTGTCTGTTCTGGAGAAGAAGTGGATCACATTCCAAGTGCTGTATGCTCTCCATCGGATGCATAAGCTTGGAATATGTCACGGGGACATCAAGGTAGAGTAACCAAGCAATAAAGATGTATGTTTCTTTTTAAGATCTTACAGGGTAGCCGTTTTGAGCGATGGTAAATCCACGCATAACTTTATTAAGTCACTTGCCGCCCCGCGGTTTCATCCGCGTCTTCGCGTTATTCCGTAGGAACCTTTTCCGGGATAAAAAGTAGCCTATGTGTTAATCCAAGGTATAAGCTATTTCCTTTCCAAATTTCACTTAAATCCGTTCAGTAGTTTTTGCGTGAAAGAGTAACAAACATACATACATACTCACAAACTTTCGCGTTTATAATATTAACTAGCTGTTCCCCGCGGTTTCACCCGCGCAGGCTATAGATTAATGCATGCAAAGTCTCAGCCCGATCGGTTTAAAATTGACAAAGTTTCATACAAACTTTCATCCCCTATTTTATCCCCTTGGGGGTAGAATTAATCAAAATCCTTTCTTAGCGGATGCCTACGTCATAACATCTACCTGCATGCCAAATTTCAGCCCGATCCGTCCAGTGGTTTGGGATGTGCGTTGATAGATCACTATGTCAGTCAGTCACCTTTGAGTTATGTATATTTAGATATTAGTAGGATAAGTGCGGGACCTAGAGGATTCGAACTTGGTGGCGCACGCGTTACCGATTGGCCATCATCGCTCTGTCTTTATTAAAATAAGATGTGACGTCACTGTCAACAGCTAGAAAACATAATGGTAACATCGTGGTTGTGGGTGCTGCTCACCGACATAGCCTCGTTCAAGCCCACCTTCCTTCCTGATGACAACCCGGCGGACTTCAGCTATTTCTTCGACACGTCGAGACGGAGGCTCTGCTATGTCGCGCCGGAGAGATTTGTGGGTGCGCTTGATCCTAGCAGTAGGACTGTGGTAAGAGAAATGAATTTGCTTCAAGTCTTATGTCAAACTATAAAAAAAGTGTTTTTAAAAAAAAAAGCTTGGGATGTTAGTGAACTTGCTCCAATTCAATGAATTAGTAATAAGAATAAAATTGTCAATGTGATCGCGCCAAAAAAATTACCTGCCGGGCGTTTCTTGTCTGTTCTTTTGCCGACGTAAGGAGGTTGGAACAGGCGTCTCCTTCTGTGAACATGTCATGTCGCAGAAGGAGAACGCGGAGAGGGAGAGGGAGATTACCTCCACTCTTCCACTGCGCAGGAGAAGGATGGGGCGGCGAAGAAGAGCATCCATCTTCGCCCTCCCTCGTCCTCCATAACTGGGGCCTAGGCGACGGACCTGGGGAGGTTCGTCGCCGATGACGTCATAGGTCCCGAGGTGGCGCGCGCACATCAGCGCGCCTTCGTGAAGTCCGGGGTGGTAAACACCCTACTGAGGTCGGACCCATTAGAGGGCCATCGCCGTCGGGGCCGCGGAAGAGTTCCAAAGCGTGCCCGTAGCCCCGGCACAAGGCGCAAGGAGGTTTAAAAAAAAAAAAAAAAGCCATAGCTAGTTTGTATGTGTATCCTATTGAATAAATATATTTTGAATTGAATTGAATATATTTATATAGTAGCATACAGCATACGCCGGCAAAAGATCAGGCAAGAAACGTCCGGCTGGTAATATTTTGGGAATGATCACATATTTACAATTTTATTCTGATAATTGAATACTAGTTATGCCCCGCGGTTTCACCGACGTCTTCCCGTTATCCCGCAGGAACCCTTTTCCGGGATGTAAAGTGTGTGTTAATCCAGGGTGTAAGCTATCTCCATTCCGAATTTCATCAAAATCGAATAACATAATTTATCCATTAAACTTATTTACTGTCTAAAATACAATTTGAGGCTACGACAATAAATCATAATAATATTATTATTCTAAGCACAAACACATTATTTTAACTTACAAATATCTGAGATTACCGCCCGAAATTAATAATCGATCCTGATCCGTTACCCGTGCTTTTGGATCGATATGTCATGTCAGAATATATCATTTTAGTAGTAATCTGTCAAGCTCTCGTACTAAAATGACATATTATGACATGACATATCGACCCAAAAGCGCAGATAACGGGCATTAGTAGTTACGGTGATACGTGGTGACAAACATTCACACACACACACAAACATATGTATTTATGATATTAACTAACTGAGATGGCGCAAAGTGGCCTCCGATAGCAAAAGACGCCACTTCGCTCTGTCCTGCGCCACCTCCTGCCAGTCTTCCACCTGGAGTGATCGCGAATCCTTCGTGACTATGATACATAGTAGTAGGATTAATTATTATTTATTATTTCGTGGAGGATCCGGAATAACCAAGAGGTCGAAGATCTAGTGGGCGAGCCCAACGTGGTCGGTGAAATTAAATCGCACCGACTACGTTGGCTTGGCCACGTAGTCCGCATGGGGGAGGATCGGGCGGCAAAGCGTTCTTATTTGGGACGACCGAATGGCCGTAGGCCGGTCGGACGCCCTAGATACCGCTGGAAGGACGCGGTGGATGCGGACCTGCGCGAGCTCCACACTCACAACTGGGCTGAAATCGCTCAAGTTAGAGAAGAGTGACACACTAAAGAAGACACACTTTGGGTCGCTGAGCCATCGGAGTTAGTTAGTTAATTATTTGTATTTTCAATTTGCAGGGGGATGATAAAGGCCTGTTACTGAGCGAGTCACCGTGTAAAGTAGGCGAGTTGGTCCCGAGTATGGATATATTCTCCGCTGGGTAAGTTTAATTTTCAATGCACTTTTAAAAAACCTAACGGCATAGCTAGTAACACTAAGGGTGGCAATGGCAGGTAGGGGGCGTCCATTATTTACGTGAGGCGTTTAGGGGGGGAAGGGGGTCTAGCCAAATCTCACCCAATATCACGTGGGAGTGGGTCTCGGCAAATATCACGTAATTTTTTTGCCCCAAAAAGAAAAAACTTTGTATAAATGAGTGATTTAAAAAAAAATGTCAGTCATGTTTTTTTCTAGAAATAAATCCAACGCGAGTGAGCACAGACTCATTTAGAAGAGTCTCACGTGAGATTAGGGTTGAGGGGGGGTCTAAACAGCCTTTTGTCAACTTCAAACTTTTTGTTTTGTTTTGTTATTGTGTCACACGATTAGTGTATTTGCCAGTGTCAAGTGTAAAATATTTCAAACTCAGAGAGTTGAATCAAGTTTAAATAATGATGATGATGATGACGATGAGATGATGGGATGAGGATAGTGTTTAAGTAAAGTAGTGGAGCTTTACTTAAACTTTACACGGACTTTTTTGGAGCAACTAGAAAAGTCACTTGCACAACTTTATTTCAATTTCCCACACTCGTACACATTAACGAACATATAATGGTTAATAATCCACCAATATTACACATTATCACGTTTTGGAAATACAAACAAAATTTTCACTTTGACAATTCGATTGCCGCCAAAAAAGTCCAAACTTAAACTTCAAAATACATTTATTTATTAGGATACAACATGTGATCACTTTAAAACGTCAAACAAAGCCAGAAACGCTCGGCAGGTAATTTTAGGGCGCGATCACATTGTCAATTTTATAATGGAGCTAGTTCACTACAATCCCTAGCTTTTTGTCATCAATAGAGTCCGATATTTTAGAATAAGCGTAATTAATGAATGCCCCCTAATTATAACATTTCTCCAACAGCTGTGCCCTACTGGAGCTCTGGAACGACGGGACCCCCGCGCTGGACTTGCCAGGGCTCCTGGCGTACCGTAACGGAGACCCTCGCCCCGCCACCATGACCCTGTCGGACGGCGCGGACCCTCAGCTGAAGACTCTGCTGCACTCCATGACGGAGAGGAACCCGAAGGATCGGAGGAGCGCCGAGCTTTACTTGGACGAGGCGAGGGGGAAGTTAGTATATAAAAATTGACCTCTAAGATTTGATTACATTGATTGTTAGTTCAAGTTTTTTTTTACTTCTTACATGGTAGCGTTTGACCACAAGTCACCTGATATTAAAAGACGATGTGGTCAAAGATAACGCCACGCTACACCGGGACTGGGAACTGGCCCTCAAGTGAGGCTGCCGGAACACACCGGTAGATGCTTGGCGACAGATTCTTAACATGAAGGCTAGCCAGGCGAGTACTAGAAAATGCCCTACCACTAAGCTATGGTTTCATCACGATGTTTTCCTTCACCGAAAGCTCAAGCTCATGGTAGATCGCAAGCCGATGTCACTATCACAGCCATCATCACATCAAAATTTCATTTCAATTTCTGAGATACAAAAGCTAACCAATCACTGTCACGTTCCAGGCTATTCCCAGAGTACTTCTACTCGTTCCTCCAATCATACATGCTCATCTTCTCGGCCCAACCAATCCTGCCGCCCGACGAGAAAATCCTCCGAATCCGCCAGGACATAAAGAACATCATCAAGATCTTCACGCAGCCCTCCGACGCTAAAAACTATAGAGACCTCGTAGACGAGACCACAGACAATACAAACGAAAGCATAGACAAGTACAAAGGAGGTTTTAAAGTCTTGAATGTCAACACTATTGATTTTGATGAGAATTTCGATAATAAACCGCCGGAGAGTAAAGAGTTGGGGCCGGATAGTGAAGGGCTGATTCTTATTACGTCATTGGTGACGTCATGCATAAGAGGGCTGCATCATTGCACGTCCAAGTTGTACAGTTTGGAGATATTGCAGCTGTTGTGCGAGAACTCTAGTTCGGAAACTATCTTGGACAGGATCATGCCTTACATTGTAAGTGTTATTTGTTTAATAGATTCGAAATTTATTATGTCATAGCTCGTGTTTATTCTGATAGAGTAGAGTTTACAGTAAGAAAACACGATATTTGTAAGACAAGTTTGACAAAAAACAGTATTATTAAGGTTGATGTAATGTATGAAAGAAATGTAGGCCACTATCCAGTTGGTCTACAAAAAGTATTTGACATTAAAATCCATCTATCAACCGGGGCGGGTCTTTAGTTGACTTTCGATACACACTCATACTCATACACATAAACACACACACACACACACACACTCACACTCGTATACATACACAACACACACATGTACTTGTTTTCGTAATTTTGTATAATTAATAAGTGTCTTACTTACCTACTATTAATTTAGATTTTATGTGTAATCCTATTTTGGCTTTATTTTATAACAAACGTATGTCTATTGTAGATATAATTGGAACGCTGTTGGGATACCTAATTAAATGAAATCAAAATACTATTTATCAAGTTTTTTTTTTCTTTTTAATTAACATACTGTTCTCCGCCCCCAGATCCACCTGACGCACTCTCGCTCCGCGCGCGTCCGCGCCGCGTCTCTGCCCGTGGTGGCGGCGGCCGCGGCCCTGGTGCGCGCACTACCGCTCGCGGACTGCAACGTGTTCCCCGAGTACATCCTGCAGGAGTTGGCGCCGCGAGCCACCGACCCCGCCGTGCCAGTGCGCACCGCGCTCGCCAACAACATCGGTCGCTACCCCTGCCACCCACTACCCCTGCAACCCCACTAGCACTACCACCCCTCCCCTGCCGCCCCACTAGCACTACCATCCCACTACCCCTGCCACCCCACTAGCACTACCACCCCTCCCCTGCCGCCCCACTAGCACTACCACCCCTCCCCTGCCGCCCCACTAGCACTACCATCCCACTACCCCTGCCACCCCACTAGCACTACCACCCCTCCCCTGCCGCCCCACTAGCACTACCACCCCTCCCCTGCCGCCCCACTAGCACTACCATCCCACTACCCCTGCCACCCCACTAGCACTACCACCCCTCCCCTGCCGCCCCACTAGCACTACCACCCTACTACCCCTGCCACCCCACTAGCACTACCACCCCAATACCCCTGCCACCCCACTAGCACTACCACCCCACTACCCGTGCCGCCCCACTACCGCTGCCGCCCCACTACCACTACCGTCTTACTACCCCTGCCATCCCACTAGTACTACCATCCCACTAGCACTACCACCCCACTAGCACTACCATCCCACTAGCACTACCATCCCACTAGCACTACAATCCAACTAGCGCTACCATCCCACTAGTACTACCATCCCACAACCTCTACCATTCCAGTACCTCTACCATCCCACTACCTCTAACCACACCCGCACCCATATATACACACCGCGTTCGCCAACAACATCGGTCACTAGCACTACCATCTCACTACCTCTGCGACCTGCACTCATGTATACACACCGCGCGAGCCGCTGGTGGACTGCAACGTGTTCCCCATGTACTACTACCACTGCCATCCCACTACCACTACCATCCCACTAGCACTACCATCCCACTAGCACTACCGTCCCACTAACTCTACCACACGCACTCACATATATGTCGCAGCCAACTAGCTTAATTAGCCGTTCAATTAACCTAGCCTCTTTACTAAACCGCGCCGTTCAAGTAGTGGCCTGAACGATATTTGGCCATTTGATCTGTCTCATTCTAATAAAAAAGTTAAAAACAGTAAATGTACGTAATTTATGTAGAATTCATCAATAATTTATGAGAACATATGTAATAAATACATTTTATATACAGTTTTGTCCAAAAAACAACGGGCCTTGATCTTATCTATTGTAGTTCGGCTTCCTCTTGACTGAATAATTTTTTTGCTTGATAAGTACAAATATCAAGTCAGTTACTTAAATTTCGAACTTATGTCCATAGCCGAAATAGCTCAGTTGGGAGAGCGTTAGACTGAAGATCTAAAGGTCCCCGGTTCAATCCCGGGTTTCGGCAGTTCTTTTTGCACTTAACAAAATTTTTATCCAGACTAAAGTAGTTTCATATAAAAAAATGTTATTATTATTCTTTTACAGCAAAACTGGCGGAAACGGCGGTGAGGTACCTCGATCAGACCCAGAATATGGAGGACAAAGAAGCGGCCAACATCAACTATGAGACGGAGTTGTCGGCATTACATGAAATGGTAAGAATAATTTAATGCAACAAATTGTACAAAAATAAATAAATATCGGTGACCGTTGCACACAAATTGACCTAGCCCCAAATTAGGCTCGAAACTTGTGTTCTGGGTACCAGACAACGATATACATACTTATATAAATATAGAAAAATAAATACTAAATAGATAGAAATATCCAAGTCTCAGGAACAAATATTCGTGCTCATCACAAATATTTGCCATTATGGGGATTCGAACCCGGACCGCTAGCTTCGTAGGCAGGGTCTCTCACTACCAACTCTAAAACCAATTTATAAACGTGAAAGTTTGTGAGTATGGTTTGTTACTCTTTCACGCAAAAACTACTGAATAGATTTGAGTGAAATTTGGAATGGATATAGTTTATACCCTGGATGAACACGTAGGCTACATTTTATCCCGCGAAAAGGCTACTGCGGGATGTATTTGTTTGTTTGTCCGAAGACTTGTGGATGAGCTCGTTTAATTTTTTTTGTGCTGTAACAGTTTAATTATTTCAGGTTCGAACGACGGTGTCGTATTTGCTGACGGATTCACAAGCGGTGGTCAAAAGGGCACTCGTTGAAAACGGTATCACGAAGCTCTGCATATTCTTTGGAAAACAAAAAGGTTTGTAAGATTGTTTTCTTAGTTCCAAAAATGAAAAAAAATTATAATTGTCTTGCAGGGTAGCGTTTTTTATATCACCTGATATTGAGTGACGATTTGGTCGAAGGATGGCACGCTACACCTGGATTGAGAAAAGGAAAAAGGCTCTCAAGTTAGGTATACAGAGAGGCTCCCAAGTTAGGTATACAAAAAGGCTCTCAAGTTAGGTATACAAAAAGGCTCTCAAGTTAGGTATACAAAGACGCTCTCAAGTTAGGTATACAGAGAGGCTCTTAAGTTGAGTATACAAAAAGGCTCTCAAGTAAGGTGCTTATACAAAAGAGTTCTCAAGTTAGTTATACTAAAAGGTTCTCAAGTTAGATAATGCAAAAAGGCTCTCAACTATCTATCCACGGTTTGGCACGAGCTCCATAGAAGTAATGTCAAATTTCTATCTCTAGTAGCGCAAGCCGTGAATAGATAGGTTATTATTGGCGGTAAAAGGCTCTCAAGTTAGGTATACTAAAAAGCTCTCAAGTTAGGTATACTAAAAAGCTCTCAAGTTAGGTATACTAAAAGGCTCTCAAGTTAGGTACGTATACAAAAAGGCTTTTAAATTAGGTAATAATACAAAAAGGCTCTCAAGTTAGGTACTTATACAAAAAGGCTCTCAAGTTAGGTAGGTACTTATACAAAAAGGCTCTCAAGTTAGGTATACTAAAAAGCTCTCAAGTTAGGTATACTAAAAGGCTCTCAAGTTAGGTACGTATACAAAAAGGCTTTTAAATTAGGTAATAATACAAAAAGGCTCTCAAGTTAGGTACTTATACAAAAAGGCTCTCAAGTTAGGTACTTATACAAAAAGGCTCTCAAGTTACTAAAAGATAATCTTCCGGTCTTGTCCAGCAAACGACGTGATCCTGTCTCACATGGTGACGTTCCTGAACGACAAGGAGGAGGTGGCGCTCCGCGGGTGCTTCTTCGAGCGAGTGGTCGGCGTCGCCTCGTACGTGGGGCACCACGCCGCGCCCATCCTGGTGCCCCTGCTGCAGCAGGTAACAATCAGGCTTCTATCTCATCATCATCACCATCATCAGCCTTTATCAGTCCACTGCTGGACATAGGCCTCTCCCAAAGTAAGCCATAATGTGCAATAGTTAGTCATAATATAATCAAGATCATTATGGACCCTTTTCTATTCATACAAGTTTAAATATTCAACATTTTTATTTAATAACTAGCTGGTGCCCGCAGCTTCGCCCGCGTGGATGTCGGTTATCGCGACCAAAAGTAATCAAGAAATTTTGATCCAGTTCCCGCAACCCATGAGAACCTATTCCAGGAATAAAAAGTATCCTATAATTATATTACTTCGTCCGTCCGTCCGTCCGTCCGTCCGTATTATCTATTCCTGTACCAAATTTCAGCCAGATGAATTTCTGAAGTTATCCCGAAGAAGATATAAAAAATTGAGCTTTATACTTTAACGAATTTAGGGTACTAATTTATACACCTGCACTTCCTGTTATCTGCCCAAGTAACCACAAACCAAACTCTATATTCGCAGGATGTTCTTACCTGTACTATTATATAGGGGGCATGCACAGAAAAACTTTCAGCTTTTACATTAAAAAACGAAGGTCTGGCTGTCGTAGGCTCTGGGTCTATATATCCACACCATTAATACTTTTTCTACTACATATCGAAACTATTTCATAAAAAAAAAACAAATCTATGCAAACTCTTTGCTTCCCAAGTTCCCACGTGTCCAAATCTTTAGGCTAAGCGTATATTGAGACGCAATCGATGCAGTGCGGGGCAGCGCTGATTTTTGTAATATATATGCATAAGCAAAGATCAGCATACGATGTTTCTTTTTTCTTTTTGCGGCAACAATTACTATTTTTCTAAATTAAGTTAGTGCGTATTAATCAATGCGTAGGATAGTATTTATATCACACGTTCATACATAATACGTATTTTAAAAAAGCATGAAGACATAGAAGGAACGCTATTATAAACTGTAACTAACAATAACTCATTAATTTCATAATCTAACACAAATACTGAATAAAAATCTTTAGGATGGTAAATAGCCTCCTCCGGAATAGTAAACGTTATCGCACCAGAAAAAAAAGAGAAAATCACCAGAAAAGTACCTGCCGGTCGTTGCTTGCCTTTTCTTTTGCTGGTGCAAGAAAGTTAGAACAGACGTAGCTAGTTATTAGTTTGTCTTTTTAAAGTGATTAATGTTGTATAAGTTTAATAAACCCAGTTTATTCGTCAACTTGAATACTGTTCTTGATACCAGTTTTTTGTACTTTATTACAGTGTATCTGTGTAATTTACAGCATCGCTCATGGACTATGCCATGCGCTTACGTCGCCTGCGTCTCAACATACGCTTACCCTTATTTTATTTTTTTTGTTATGGCGTCACACGATAACAATAGTGTATTTGCCAGTGTCAAGTATTATACAATATAATATTTCAAACTCAATGAGTTGAGTCAAGTTTCAATGATGGTGATGATGATGATGATGGTGAGGAGATGATGGGATGAGGATAGTGTTTAAGTAAAGTAGTGGCGCTTTACTTAAACTTTAAACGGACTTTTTTGGAGCAACTCGAAAAGTCACTTTCACAACTTTATTTCAATTTCCCACACTCGTACACATTAACGAACACATAATGGTTAATAATCCACCAATATTACACATTATCACTCGAAGATACACAAGTTTAGGAAATAATAATAAAATTTTCACGTTGACAATTCGATTGCCGCCAAAAAAGTCCCTTACCCTTATTATAGCCCGCAACATCAACGTCAATACCAAGTAGTTCTAAGTAAATAAGGTATAATAAGATCAGGTCTGCTACACACGTAACGATATATCGTTACAAATTTAAACGTCTTGGGTTTGATTAGAGCGTATGGATTAAATAGATGGTTCTATATTATTTTATTACAGTGTGTTGATTTTTGATTTCGAACATCACTAATCACAATCATCTTTTGATTTTCGTTTTTGTAGCTTTGTATAAAATGTTCTAATATTTTTCTTCTTTCAATTTTCGCGCGGACGCGTCTTACAAAGAGGTCCTTTTTGTTTGCCCGTGTCCGGCGTCAGTTTTATTGCAGCAAAACACACGCTACCATCAAAATTATGCAAATACGGTCAAGTCGATCAACAATAATTTATCGAACAGAAAATATTACTGCCGTCGCTCATCTGCGCTAACCAGAAATTCTACAACGATTTTTCAGGCACACTTTCGATATAACCGGAGATAGGTTAGCAATTAGAACAGATACATCGCTACGATAAATTGTTACGTGTGTATCCACACCAATAATTGTCATGCCAATAATATTCTTCCTGACATGTAAACAATTCAACAGAATGATGCCTAGCAACCATGTAAAAGATTTCGAAAAATTTCGTTATATTAGATTTTCCCACGGAACCCATGCATTATTCCGGGATAAAAGTAGCCTATATTACTCTCCGGTGCATAAACTATCTTTATGCGAAATAATACCCTGATTCGTTGTTTTGTTACGCCGTGAAAGCCGAACAAACCAACAGAAAAACACACTTTCGCATTTACATAAATGTGGGGATGGGGATGGTGATAGGGGTAGCTGCGGTTCGCGTTTACACTCATGGTATTCCCTACTATCCCGCAAGAATCTTTTTCCGGGTTAAAAAGGAACCTATATGCTATCCGGGCTACAATAATCTAATCGACCCGACCAAATTTCCGACGTGATGCTTTAAATTGATATAACTTTTTTATTTATGAACCGATTGAAATAAAACAAACACTAAATGTTAAGTGGAGAACACCATAATATATTAATGAAAACCGCATTCAAATCGGTTAAGCCGTTTCTGAGATTAGCGCGCACAAACAAACAGACAAACAGACATACAGACAAACAGACAAAAATTCTAAAAACCATTGTTTTGCGTTCTATAGCGTTAATAAAGGCCCCCAGTAAAAGTTTTTCTCATTTATCTTCAATGTACAGACAGTGATGAGTTACAGATTTATTATATGTATAGATAATAATAATGCCAATCACACATAGGCTCTGACCCCTCACTAGGTTTCCCTGTATCTAGGGTATCAGAAACTACGAGGATCGGGGATCCACAACACCCAGACACAGAACAAATACTTGAGCTTTTTTTTTCAATGCACAAATATTTATCCTGTAGCGGGAATCGAACCCGCGACCTCACAGTCTGCTATCCGCCCATTGCGCCACATCGGTCGTCAGAATTTCATTACCTTAAACCAAGTTTTTGTTCCAGGGTCTGACTGACCCGTCAGAGTGGATAATAGCGAAGGCCCTGCGCGCCACCACCAGTCTAGCCGAGCTGGGCCTCCTACCGAAGCAGTCGCTATGTGACCTAGTGGCGGAGAGCGCTAACTGCTTGGCGCATCCCAATCTATGGGTGAGTTGATTTCTCTTACACCTTACAGGGTTTGAAGACATCTGATGGTAGCCGACGAAGTGGCCGAAGCTAACAGAATTGACGACGCGGTAGCCGAGTTGGTAGTGTGAAAAGTGAAAACATATGTTAAGATTTTTGACAAACTAGCAAAAATCTACACATCTTTTCTTATATACTAGCGACCCGCCCCGGCTTCACACGGGTGCAATGTAGATTTGTAGATACTAATCTGGGGCAGTATTTTACAAATCTTTAAATTTTACGTCTTTTGTGCACTATAACTAATTAGTATTACTACTGTATGTCCTTTTACGACTGCAACCGATATTGCTAAGTTTGCTAATAAAATTTCTAAATAAAATGTTATGTGACCGAATGGTATTACACGTTAAGATTAAAAAAAAATTGGACATTCATTATTATTGCAGTGGACCCTTCATATATGTAATATACATATAAACCTTCCTCTTGAATCACTCTATCTATTAAAACCGCATTAAAATCCGTTGCGTAGTTTTAAAGATGCATACATAGGGACATAGAAAGCGACTTTGTTTTATACTATGTAGTGATGACAAACATTCACACACACAAACACAAACTTTCGCATTATAATATTAGAAGGAAGTGTGACAAGATAATCATTGTTATTCCACAGATAAGGCACGAAGTTTGCGGTCTTATATCCTGCGTGGCGAGTCTCATGAATCCAATAGACGTGAACTGCAAGATCTTGCCGCTGGTGTGGCCACACCTGAAACACAGACTGATACAGGTAAACCTTACCTTACCTTACTTATCATCAGCGCTGTGGATTCGCCCATATATGCTGAGCCAAGTCCTTTTTGGGAGGTACTGTACACTGCAGCAGTGTTCGCACAATCACATAATATTAATGGTTTATCTAGATTGTTACTGTTTTTTGTGCGTTTTTTTCTCTCTCTCTCTCGAACCTTTTTCCGGGATAAAAAGTAGCCTATGTATTAATCCAGGGTATAAGCTATCTCCATACAAAATTTTACTCAAATCGTTGCAGTAGTTTTTGCGTGAAAGAGTTACAAACATCCATACATCCATACTCACAAACTTTCACGTTTATAATATTAGTAGGAGCTAAAGCTGGCACGTACACACAGCTGTACATGTCCTTTATCTAAAGCTGGCAATTTAATAAAAAGTAACCCATGATCTGTCTCAGGCTACCTTTGTACCAAATTTTATTTAAATCGGTTCAGTAGTTTAGGCGTACAAGCGTAACAGATAGGTTGTGTATAGTAGGGGTTTATCCATTGCAGGTGGAAAGGGCTGAGCTACTTTTGGAAAGCCTAGCAGACCCTATACCTAGGAAGGTGCTAGACGCAGTGCTGAGGCACGGCGACGTAGACAGACTTGTGCAAACACTGAGGGAGAGGAGGAATACGAGATTGAAGGTAACTTGGTTTGTAGATATTTTTAGGGTCCCATACCTCAAAGGATAAACGGAACACTTATTGCAACACTTTGTGGTCCGTCTGTCTTTCTGTCTGTGTCAAATACTTGGCTCTACAGTTTCTATCAGCTGTGAAAAAATCGATTTTGTAAATCAACGCAATCAAAAAATATGACCGTTTATGTCGCATATTTTCGCACACACAGGGTACTTGCCGTAGACCTAATGTCCTAAGAATAAATATGTCCTAAGAAAGAGGGCCGCGTCGCTGCTGAACAGGGTGCGGGGCAGCCCGAACAGCATACTGCAAGTAATTGCTGGGAAGTTTGACAGCCCGATAAATGTAGCGTTGGTACGGGTTCTGATGAGATAACCAATGTTTAGACATTGGTTGTCTCATTGGAGCCTGGGTGAATACTCTTTGTCTACCAGCAATTAATTTAAAGATAATCTTATTAATTTACATTTATATTTTACTAACCTAGTTATTAAGTTCCTTTTATTATTATGTTACTAATACTTGGGCCATGATGCCAAAATAAAGAAGTTTATTATTATTATTATTATTAATGAAATTGGGCATGAAGCAGCATCACATGTAAAGGAAAAAGTGAAAATCGTAACCGTTGTTTCATAACAACAAAAAAACAAGTCTGTACGGGACCCTGGGTGCGCGAGGCCAACTAGCACTTGGCCGGTCTTTTTACATAAATTACAGGGTTGTTTTGAAGCGATGATGGCTCAGTGGTAGTGATTTCGTCTTGCTACTAATAAGGTTCAAACTTCAAATGCTGCAATGAGTTTGAACTCATTTTATGTCATGTCATTTTAGTACTAGGGCTTGATATATTACTGCTAAAATGACATATTATGACATGACATATCGATCCAAAATCGCGGATAACGGATCAGGATCGATTATTAATTAATTTCGGGCGTTATAGGGTAGCGTTTGACCACAAGTCACCTGATGTTAAGTGATGATGTGGTCGAAGTTGGCGTCACGCTACACCTGGATGGGGAACTGGCTCTCAAGTGAGGCTGCCGGAACACACCGATAGGTGCTTGCCGACAGATTCTTAACTTAAGGGTGGTAGGGGTGGTAGCTAGCCAGGCGAGTACTAGAAAATACCCTACCACCAAGCTCTGGTTTCATCACGATGTTTTCTTCACCGAAAGCTCGAACTCATTGCGGGATTCGAACCCGCGGCCTACGGATCGCAAGCCGACGTCACTACCACTGAGCCATCGTCGCTTCAAGATTCAAATTTTATTTTGTTGTTACAGGTAAAACAAGGCACAATGCCTCAGTACTCTGAAATGGGACAACAACTAAGGAACCTGTTCAGAAGATTAGCGTCCGATGGTAATATATACTTTTACACTAATCATCGTCATTATCATTAGCCTAGCCTATTACGTTCCCACTGCTGGTCACTAGCTCTCTTAGATTCAGTGTTTTCTTTGACTTTTTTTCAGGTATGACGGAGCACGTGGAAAATCAACTGTTGGCGATGAGTGCGCATCTGATCAAAATACAAAGTTCATCTACGCAGGTAAGTTTTCAATATAGTTTCATCGTTAGCTTTATATTAGAGTTTACCTCCATTGAAGGCGGTTTTGTGATAAGGCAAACCAAGAGTTTTGGAGAACCAGAAATACACATAATCCTATTCAACTGCTACGTCCGCAGCCTACTGGAATACTGCAGTCCTATTTGGAACCCTTCTTACGCGGTCCACATCAATCGAATAGAGAGACTCCAGAAACAATTTCTAAACCACCTTACGTACGCCAACAACCGCTGCCGCACCACTCGACTCCTACGACTCTAGACTCGATTATTACAGAATGGTTCCGCTTCAGCGCAGGCGTCAGATTGCCGACATAGTGTTCCTCCATAAAATTGTAAACGCTATAGTCGACAGTCCTGATGTGCTACTTACAATCACCTTCTCAGTACCCAGAATTGGTAGCCGTTTACAAAACCGTAAAACGTTTGGTCTTCCTCTTTGCCGCACTAACCAAGGTCAACATTCACCATTATACCGCTTGTGGTCGTCATATAACAGCGTCTGTCAAGACTTGGACATTTTCGATGCATCGACCAACATTATCAAACTGTTTCTGTATTCTAAATTCTAATTTGTGACTGCAACTGTAAACTTATTTTTGTAACATCATTTATCATTTATTTATAATATATTAATTTCTTTAGTGTTTTTTTTTATATAATATGTATCTATTGTTATAAATTGTGAGCTAGCTTATATTCGAATGCATGTTGTGTTCGTATCGAGTAGATCAGACAGCCGCCATGTCACTCATATTTAATTCGTTCAAGATGTATCTAGTTGTTACGGCCAGTTTACGAACCTATCAATAAAAAAATAAAAAAAAAACCACTAGGTGCGCCCCGCTATCTCCATTCCAAATTTCATCGAAATCGGTTCAGTAGTTACGGTGATACGTGGTAACAAACATTCACACACACACACGCACACAAACTTTCGCATTTATTATATAAGCATAACTCGATAAATATTGCATCGATTTCAAAATAGTAAACGGTTTCTAAAAGACAATAATATGTTTCCTCCACCATTTTAAAACTTGACTGACAGTTCGGTACTCCTGAAGTGACAAGGAATCTAACGATACCAGTCGTTGGTATTTCCAGGAAGTGCATATGGAAAATATCCGTTTTGTTCTACGGTGAACCCTACTACTAGGGGTACAAGTGACTTGTGGTCAAACGCTGCCCAGTAAGAAGCAATCAAATATATAATATGATTTTTCCAGCACATAACGGAAGCGCCGGGACGACTAGTGCTGAACAACACTGGTATATCTAAATCTGTACAGTTAGATGTCTCGTTGCCACAGAATATGACAGATAAACTGTACGCCTCGACACAGAATAGGTAAGACATGTCATCAATACGGGACAAAGGCACTTGTGCAATACATTCACATCTTATTCCAATGAAAAGATTCATATAGGTGAAAAAATATTGTTAAAAAATTCCAGCAGATGGCGTTAGCAACACATAGAGCAAGCAAATACTATAAAAATACTAGTTGCGCCCCGCGGTTTCACCCGCGTCTTCCCGTTATCCCGCAGTGAACCTTTTTCCGGGATAAAAAGTAGCTTCCAGGGTATAAGCTATCTATCTCCAGTCCAAATTTCATCAAATTCGGTTTAGTATTTGGTGATACGTGGTAACAAATATTCACACACAAAAACTTTTTGCATTTATAAAAGGATACACTTTTTTAAAGTAAGTTAAAAAAGGAGCTACTAATTGAACTTTTCTCTGTTACAGAAGAACCCACAAAACATCAGTGTCGCACGAGAATCAGATGAACACGGAATGGCAACACATGTTTGGACAATCACACGAACAACACTCGCGGGGTATAAAAATGACTATCTTAAATGTTTTGCTAGGCATCACTCTCTTCCAAATTATGATCGACGTGATACTTCTGACATTATATTCCTTATGAAGCATCTTTTTTTTTTTTTTTTTTTTATGTAATAGATTAGCAAACAAGCTGACGGCCCGCCTGATGGAAAGCGGTCACCGTCGCCTATGGACATCTGCAACACCAGGGGAGTTGCCGATGCGTTGCCGACCTAGACATCGTGAAAAGTCTATTCATCCCTCTCGCACTCAGTCAACGTTATAAGCGTGACAGAGACAGATGTTTTGTATTTACTACCGTATAATGAAATTGCTTTTGTGGGAGTACTGTGAACGTGCCATAATTAGATAACCGACCTATCATTATCAGCCTTTCACGTTCCCACTGCTGGGACTCTGGCCTTCTCTCCGAGAGAGAGTGTGGGCTGTAATCTACCACGCTGGCCCAGTGCGGGTTGGTAGATGTCGCATGCCCTTGAATGTTGCAGTACTTGGGCATGCCGGTTTCCTCACGATGTTTTCCTTCACCGTTTTGAGCGATGGCAATTCCGCACATAACTTATTAAGTCATAGGTGCGGGGCTGAGGGGATTCGAACTCGGTATCGGCGTCTTGTAAGTCGCACGCCTAACCGTTCGGCCACCATCGCTCTCCAAAACCGGCCTATAGTGGAACTACATATTTGTTTTTCAGCAGGAGAATCGGTCACACAAACCGGAGCGTCGGCGTCGTCGTCTGCCAGTGTTGCATCGCAATCGGTGCCGCCGGCGCATTCGCAAATGGGACACAGCGCTAGCTACGTGCAATGTGAGTCGAGATGCAAGACGAGAATGCATAATCAATTAATTTATTGGAACGAACTTCCTTATCACGCGTTACGAAAGGGGGCTAGACGGAAGAAATTAAGACCGAAAGTTGTAACGACACTTTTTGCTATAGTTGTAAGCTGTGCGGTGTGCGCGCGTTGATGATCAATTAATCAATCAATCAAAATTAAAATATATATTTTTTGTCCTCACAATTAGTAAATTACACAATGTAGGTACAACCAAGATTGACAAGCTGATATCTAACTGTATGAGAAGCTGGTGCCTGAAATAGGTTTTGAAAAACCTGTCCTACAGGTCACCAGGTCACCCCCCGCAGGGATGATGATACTCATTAATATTCATGTTCCCATATCCCAATGTGTACAACCAAACAAGAGAAATCTTATCAGTAAAGCTAATTAAAAAATATCGGACCATTAGATGACAAAAAAAAGCTTGGGATTTTAGTGAACTTGCTCCAATTCAATCAATTAGTGATAAGAATAAAATTGTCAATGTGATCGTGCCAAAAAAATTACCTGCCAGGCGTATCTTGCCTGTTCTTTTGCCGGCGTAAGGAGGTTGGAACAGGCGTAGCTAGTTTTAAGTTGACGTTTTAAAGTGATCACAATGTATCCTATTGAATAAAGAAAAATCGACTTTTGACTTTGATGATGATGACCGCAAAATGTTGACTTGTGCGGTGTTGTTTGCTAGCCGACGACATGTGTTGCAGACAGCATGGCCCCCTGCCGCGTGGAGCTCCGCGAGCTGACGTCACGCATGCAGCACAAGTACAAGCGGTCGCTGCGCTCGCACGAGCACGCGCCCACTGACGCGGGGGACGTCCTGCCGCCGCCCTCGTGGCGCCCCGGCAACCAGCTGCTGGCGTATCTGCACGAACACAAGTTAGTGCAGATAGATATACAGACACGAGCACGCGCCCACTGACGCGGGGGACGTCCTGCCGCCGCCCTCGTGGCGCCCCGGCAACCAGCTGCTGGCGTATCTGCACGAACACAAGTTAGTGCAGATAGATATACAGACACGAGCACGCGCCCACTGACGCGGGGGACGTCCTGCCGCCGCCCTCGTGGCGCCCCGGCAACCAGCTGCTGGCGTATCTGCACGAACACAAGTTAGTGCAGATAGATATACAGACACGAGCACGCGCCCACTGACGCGGGGGACGTCCTGCCGCCGCCCTCGTGGCGCCCCGGCAACCAGCTGCTGGCGTATCTGCACGAACACAAGTTAGTGCAGATAGATATACAGACACGAGCACGCGCCCACTGACGCGGGGGACGTCCTGCCGCCGCCCTCGTGGCGCCCCGGCAACCAGCTGCTGGCGTATCTGCACGAACACAAGTTAGTGCAGATAGATATACAGACACGAGCACGCGCCCACTGACGCGGGGGACGTCCTGCCGCCGCCCTCGTGGCGCCCCGGCAACCAGCTGCTGGCGTATCTGCACGAACACAAGTTAGTGCAGATAGATATACAGACACGAGCACGCGCCCACTGACGCGGGGGACGTCCTGCCGCCGCCCTCGTGGCGCCCCGGCAACCAGCTGCTGGCGTATCTGCACGAACACAAGTTAGTGCAGATAGATATACAGACACGAGCACGCGCCCACTGACGCGGGGGACGTCCTGCCGCCGCCCTCGTGGCGCCCCGGCAACCAGCTGCTGGCGTATCTGCACGAACACAAGTTAGTGCAGATAGATATACAGACACGAGCACGCGCCCACTGACGCGGGGGACGTCCTGCCGCCGCCCTCGTGGCGCCCCGGCAACCAGCTGCTGGCGTATCTGCACGAACACAAGTTAGTGCAGATAGATATACAGACACGAGCACGCGCCCACTGACGCGGGGGACGTCCTGCCGCCGCCCTCGTGGCGCCCCGGCAACCAGCTGCTGGCGTATCTGCACGAACACAAGTTAGTGCAGATAGATATACAGACACGAGCACGCGCCCACTGACGCGGGGGACGTCCTGCCGCCGCCCTCGTGGCGCCCCGGCAACCAGCTGCTGGCGTATCTGCACGAACACAAGTTAGTGCAGATAGATAGATAGATAGGTAGACAGTTAGATAGATAGGTAGACCGTTAGATATACAGATAGTTAGCCAGTTAGATAGACAGATAGTTAGACAGATAGTTATATAGACAGTTAGACAGACAGATAGGTAGGTAGATAGACAGTTAGACAGACAGATAGGTAGGTAGATAGACAGTTAGACAGACAGATAGGTAGGTAGATAGACAGTTAGACAGACAGATAGGTAGGTAGATAGACAGTTAGACAGACAGATAGGTACGTAGATAGACAGTTAGACAGACAGATAGGTAGGTAGATAGACAGTTAGACAGCCAGATAGGTAGGTAGATAGACAGTTAGACAGACAGATAGGTAGGTAGATAGACAGTTAGACAGACAGATAGGTAGGTAGATAGACAGTTAGACAGATAGGTAGGTAGATAGACAGTTAGACAGACAGAAGGATAGGAGATTTGTAATGTTCAATTTCGACGTACAAAATATTACTTAAGAAAAATGTTTACCTCCTTTCTCCCCTATTAAGCCATGTAGAAATTTTTAAGTGCAACTTTTGGAAACGAAAACGTGTTTTTTTACTATTTAATTTCATGTCAGGGCACGTGTGAACGAAATGGTGACGATGCCGGCACACAGGAACCTGTTCGGGTCGTGTTCAGACGACGGCACCGTGCGCCTGTGGGACGCGCAGAGGCTGCAGGGGCACGCACACGTAAACAGGTAAGCGGCGCTGCTACAGATCGGTACCCCTAGTACACGTTTTGATAATTTACAAGAACTCAAATTTCAATATATTCACGACGACACGGTAGCCGAGTTAGTAGTGACCCTGCCTACGAAGCTAGCGGTCCCTGGTTCGAATCCCGGTAAGGGCAAATATATTGTGATGAGCACGAATATTTGTTCCTGAGTCTTGGATATCTTCTATCTATATAAGTTTTTTTTTACTACTTACAGGTTAGCGTTTGACCACAAGTCACCTGATGTTAAGTAACGATGTTTCGAGATAATTTGGGGCTATGATATGAGCTTACTATGTAATTTATTTGACCGCTAAACACGACAGATATGAGTTTATTATATAATTTATTTGGCCCATAAACACGGCAGACATGGATTTTCATACAACTTTTGCCGGCTGCTGCTCGCATATATTTGGCCAGTGCAGCAAGTTCGATTTATCTCGAAGAAGGTTGTCAAAATAATGCTCTCATTTCCAAGCATGTTTGAGAAACAGAATATTTGTTATTATCATTCAATTCAACCTACAGAACGTCTTCCGGTTCGTGGTCGCCACTCGAGAATCTTTCATCCCCATCGGTTATCGGTCGCAGGGAGCCGATGGATGCAAATGGCTAATAGCCGTTTATGGTGGCGTTCAAAGGGGGAGGCCTATGTTCAGCAGTGGACTTCTTCCGGCTGATGATGATGATGATTCAATTCAATTTCCAGATCGAAGTCGATGTACAACAGAAGCGCAGGCCCGGTAGTGTCGCTGGCGGCGTGTGAAGGGGGACAGTCACTTGTTGCCGCTACTCAAGAAGGATCCATTTTCGTGCTGAGGTAACATGATCCATTGCCACACACCTGTCATCTCAGCCTTTTTTTACCATATTATTTACAGGGTAGCGTTCTTTTTATTTATTTTATTTTATTTGACCACAAATCACCTGATGTTAAGTGACGATGTGGTCGAAGGTGGTGCCACGCTACACCTGGACTGGGAACTGGCTCTCGAGGGAGGCTGCCGGAACACACCGATAGGTGCTTGGCGACAGATTCTTAACAAGAGGGTGTTAGCTAGCCAGGCGAGTACTAGAAAATACCCTACCACCAAGCTACGGTTTCATCACGATGTTTTCCTTCACCGAAAACTCAAGCTCATTGTAGGATTCGAACTCACGTCCTTCGGATCGCAAACCGACGTCAATATCACTGAGCAGTCGATCATCACTAAAAAAATGTTTAACCAATCAGGTGTTTATTTACTTTCCTCTTATTCGAAATGGGTGGAATTTTTTTAAGAGGTAGGCAAGCATTTGACCTCTGTCTCACTTGATGGTGATGACGAGGTCGGTTGCTTGCCTAGCAATGTATGTGTACCACCTATTTATTTTTTCCTATTTTTTTTTTGTGGTTAAAATAGGCCACTATCTTGTGTCTAATAGGTAACTTTCATCCCTGGTGTAACAATCTACCATTGCTTCCACTCGTGCCTTGCAGGCTGGACAGCGGCTCGTCTCGCATGACGCTGTCGCAGTGCAGGCAGCTGGAGGGCGGCGCGGAGGGCTGCGTGGGGTGCGCCTGCGCAGGCGGCGTGCACGCCGGGGTCATCTCCTACGCCACGCTGCTGGCCACCGTGGTCGGCTGGGACCTGCGCGCGCCGGGTCAGTGGTACACGGCTAGCATGGCGCAGTGCAGGCGGCTGGAGGCGGCGCGGAGGGCTGCGTGGGGTGCGCCTGCGCAGGCGGCGTGCACGCCGGGGTCATCTCCTACGCCACGCTGCTGGCCACCGTGGTCGGCTGGGACCTGCGCGCGCCGGGTCAGTGGTACACGGCTAGCATGGCGCAGTGCAGGCGGCTGGAGGCGGCGCGGAGGGCTGCGTGGGGTGCGCCTGCGCAGGCGGCGTGCACGCCGGGGTCATCTCCTACGCCACGCTGCTGGCCACCGTGGTCGGCTGGGACCTGCGCGCGCCGGGTCAGTGGTACACGGCTAGCATGGCGCAGTGCAGGCGGCTGGAGGCGGCGCGGAGGGCTGCGTGGGGTGCGCCTGCGCAGGCGGCGTGCACGCCGGGGTCATCTCCTACGCCACGCTGCTGGCCACCGTGGTCGGCTGGGACCTGCGCGCGCCGGGTCAGTGGTACACGGCTAGCATGGCGCAGTGCAGGCGGCTGGAGGCGGCGCGGAGGGCTGCGTGGGGTGCGCCTGCGCAGGCGGCGTGCACGCCGGGGTCATCTCCTACGCCACGCTGCTGGCCACCGTGGTCGGCTGGGACCTGCGCGCGCCGGGTCAGTGGTACACGGCTAGCATGGCGCAGTGCAGGCGGCTGGAGGCGGCGCGGAGGGCTGCGTGGGGTGCGCCTGCGCAGGCGGCGTGCACGCCGGGGTCATCTCCTACGCCACGCTGCTGGCCACCGTGGTCGGCTGGGACCTGCGCGCGCCGGGTCAGTGGTACACGGCTAGCATGGCGCAGTGCAGGCGGCTGGAGGCGGCGCGGAGGGCTGCGTGGGGTGCGCCTGCGCAGGCGGCGTGCACGCCGGGGTCATCTCCTACGCCACGCTGCTGGCCACCGTGGTCGGCTGGGACCTGCGCGCGCCGGGTCAGTGGTACACGGCTAGCATGGCGCAGTGCAGGCGGCTGGAGGCGGCGCGGAGGGCTGCGTGGGGTGCGCCTGCGCAGGCGGCGTGCACGCCGGGGTCATCTCCTACGCCACGCTGCTGGCCACCGTGGTCGGCTGGGACCTGCGCGCGCCGGGTCAGTGGTACACGGCTAGCATGGCGCAGTGCAGGCGGCTGGAGGCGGCGCGGAGGGCTGCGTGGGGTGCGCCTGCGCAGGCGGCGTGCACGCCGGGGTCATCTCCTACGCCACGCTGCTGGCCACCGTGGTCGGCTGGGACCTGCGCGCGCCGGGTCAGTGGTACACGGCTAGCATGGCGCAGTGCAGGCGGCTGGAGGCGGCGCGGAGGGCTGCGTGGGGTGCGCCTGCGCAGGCGGCGTGCACGCCGGGGTCATCTCCTACGCCACGCTGCTGGCCACCGTGGTCGGCTGGGACCTGCGCGCGCCGGGTCAGTGGTACACGGCTAGCATGGCGCAGTGCAGGCAGCTGGAGGCGAAAGAAGGAGGGTTAGGTTTTTCGAGCATAAGTCAAAAGTTTTTTATTCAATAGGATACATTGTGATCACTTTAAAACGTCAAACTTAAAACTAGCTACGCCTGTTCCAACCTCCTTCCGCCGGCAAGAGAACAGGCAAGAAACGCCCGGCAAGGTAATTTTTTTGGCGCGATCACATTGACAATTTTATTCTTATTACTAATTGATTGAATTGGAGCAAGTTCACTAAAATCCCAAGCTTTTTTTTGTCTTCTAATAGAACGATATTTTTTAATAAGCTTTATTAATAGATTTCTCTTGGTTGGTTGTGCACATTGGGGACATGAATATTAACGAGTTACGGGATCACAACCAAAGCAGACCACAAGACCCCACAAGCAGCACCCATATGTATGTATATTTCTTTGGCACGGCCTGTAGCCTGAATGGCTTGACGGATTTGAACATGTGAGGTGTCATTAGATTCGTCTTCATTGTGGGAGTGACATAGGGTACTTTTTTTTAACAGATTGTTTCTTGGCCTTGTGGAAGGCCTCCAAAAAGACTTGAAGCCAGTCTCTGTGCCAGCTTTACATAACCGACCTGTATTTTTTTACTTGTCTTGTAATTGTCAGGCAACGCGTGGAAGCTGCAAGGCGACCTGAAGCAGGGGGTGTACACATGCCTCTACGCCAACAGCGGAGGTTACCTGGCAGTGGGCACGTCCAGTGGCGCCATCTGCGTTTGGGATCTCCGCTTCCAGCTGCCCATCACCTCCGTCAGGCATCCCAACTGTAAGTCTCATACTTAAAGACAAACGGTTTCAATTTCCTATCTATCCATGGTTTGCCCCACTGGAGATATAAATTTGAAGTTACTTCTATGGAGCTTGTGTCAAATTTCTATCGAACCGTGGTTATTGAAACAGAAAAGTTCCTATTTAACCACAAGTTTGACCACAAGTCGCCTGATGTTAAGTGACAATGCGGCGAAGATGGCGTCACGCTACACCTGGATTGGGAACTGGCTCTCAAGTGAGGCTGCCGGAACACACCGATAGGTGTTTGGCGACAGATTCTTAACGAGAGGGTGGTAGCTAGCCAGGCGAGTACTAGAAAATACCCTACCACCAAGCTGAAGCCCAGCTAGTGTAGTATAATGATGATGATGTCCGGTGTCGCGGTTGCAGCGGAGAGGGTGCGCCGCATCGTGGGGTTCGGTCCGGACTCGTCGCAGGTGTGGGCGAGCGGGTTCCGCGACGCGGGCGCGTGGTGCCTCGAGTCCACGCAGCGCACGCACGCGCTGTGGCCCTCCACCAACTCGCCGCAGCCGCTGCACTACACGCCCGCGGTACTGTGCCCTAGTATATATGTCAACCCCCCCCCCTCTCTCCCCTTCTAGTTTTTTCGTAATATATACAATGTGCTACATAATGTCCGTATAAAGATAGTAAGGCCCAATTCGGTGCGACGCGGATGACCTACGCGGACGTCCGCGATGGACGGTAAAATGTATGAAACCTTACAGCGCGTTCAGAGCGACGCGGAGCTGTCCGTGTCGCGGAGAGCTATCCGCGCGCGGTCGAAATCGCTCCGCGCCGCTCCTCCGCGCCGCGGACGTCCGCGGGCGGACGGTGCTTGGTTCTAATGTATTTGTTCAGTGCTCGGCGGACAGTCGCGCGGAGCGGACGTAAAGTACTGTCGTTGTCATGGCGGCTGCGTCAAATGTGCAAACCGAGAGGGTTATACAAGAAGTGCGACTCGATCACGATCCGCGTCGCACTGAACGACAAATTCATCCGTGGCGGACGCAAAACCTAGTCCGCGTGCGGATGGTCCGCGTCGCACTGAATAGATTTTATTGTAATTTGTGTAACCCTATTTTGGCCTTATTGTATTACAAATGTTTGTCTATTTTATAATTGGAACGCTGTTGGATTACTTAAATTCGACGACCGATGTGGCGCAATGGGCGGATAGCCGACTGTGAAGCGTGAGGTCGCGGGTTCGTTTCCCGCTACAGGAAAAATATTTGTGCATTGAAAAAAAAAGCGCAAGTATTTGTTCTGTCTGGGTGTTGTGGATCCCCGATCCTCGTAGTTTCTGATACCCTAGATACAGGGAAACCTAGTTAGGGGTCAGAGCCTATGTATGTGATTGTGCGGGCATTAAAAAAATAAGTTGCAGTGAGGGTATTCCACACATCACATCATTTAAATAAAAAAGAGGTTAGTTTTGAATAGTAAAACAACCTGTTACGAGCCATGCAAACCTTTAACATTAACTATTAAATTCATGTTTGCGCGCGCGACAGTACCTAATATCCTCCACATTTCGCTCAATGATAGACTTACTATTTTTTTAAATAGGTTCATAAAATTATTTGGTTATATATTAATTAAAGTTATAATTGTATCATGTTCGCGACTGTATCCATGCGCAGCTATCCCCTCCACATTTCGCTCAGCGCTAAGCTTCCGTGCCGCTACCTATACACGTTGTATAAGACGCAGTATCGCCTCAGGCGTCGCACTACACGCACGCGCTATACTGCGGCTCGCGCGGCGGCTCCCCGTTTGTGGTGAGCGGCGGCTCCGACCAGCGGCTGCGGTACTGGGACCTGGCGCACCCGCAGGACTCGTACGTGCTGCTCCACGCACCCGCCGACTCGCACGCCCCCCACTCCGCCCCCGCCAAGTACAGGTACGTACATTTTTTTAACAGATTTCATCTTATATTATACATATATAAAAATGAATCCCTATTTCCCTTGGTCACGGCATCACGCGTGAACGCGATAAACTGCAGTCCGCGCGGGTGAAACCGCGGGGCGCAGCTAGTAAAATAAATAAATAAATATCGGGGACCATTGAGAAGAAGGAGATCTGATAATGGAGCCAGGAGATGAATAGTGGAACTCTTCGATGGCTCCTAGTAAACCGAGTTCGAACTCATATGATTCGTGTTGACGAGTCCAATAGATTGGACTTGGTTCCATAGACTAAAAAGTAAAAAATAAATTATATAGCTAACGAAAAACTAAAAAACACACTTTTATAATGCACTAAAAATATGCAGTATTTTTTTTTGTTTGAGAAAAATAAATAACTGCATTGTGCTGTAACACAGTAAAGTAAGAACAGTAGGTTAGCTTAGGCCGCTCGACGAGTTAATTGCCTACTCTTGCGGTGATCCATAGGCAGCGCGTTCCGTACTGAGTGCATGGCCGCGGCCCCGTCCGCGGCCCCGTTCGTTTGTGATTGTGTGCGTGAAAAGTGCGTGCGTACACGGCGCCGCGCCGCGCCGCTACTCTCGCACACATTCAAACCGGCGCGGCGCCGGCGGCGGCCGATTTGTATGAAGCTGAACTACTACTCTTTACTATGGCTGTAATCGACAAATTTTATTTTCTCAGGAGTCGCATTATCGACGGCACCACTGTCATCCAAGAGTGCTGCAAAGTCAACCCTAGCGCTCCGTCGTCGCTCATCGAGGACAACGTGTACCGCACCGTGGAGTCCCGCTCGTTCTACCACGCGGCCCCCATCACCGACCTCACCATGGCCGAGGGGGCGAAGCCCTACCTGGTGAGCTCGTCCGCGGACGGCGTCATCAACGTGTGGAAATAGAACAAGCTGTTCAAAATCACTAGGGACGGTGATTTTGAACTGGTCGATTTGGTGAAAAATACGGACTTTGAGTACAATCATTGCTAGACTCTTTTTTATATAGTACTAGTTGGGGCCCGCGCGGTTTCACCTGCGTCTTCCCGTTATCCCTCAAGAACCTTTTTCCGGGATAAAAAGTAGCCTATATGTTAATCCAGGGTATAAGCTATATGGGTCGCTCACCTACCGATTGGTGCAGGTGCTTTCCGGGCATGGATGCTTCGGAAAATACCTGCACCAAATCGCTAGACGTGAGCTGACCCCAGCCTGCCACCAATGTGGGGCGCCAGAAGACACGGCGCCCCACGTGCTGGGAGTGTGTGTCGCTCTATCAACACAGCGACACACACTCTCAGCACACATAGGGTTGGACCTGTCCCTGCCGAGCGTAATAACAGCAATGCTCGGCAGCGACACGGCGTGGCAGGCTGTGGCCTCCTTCTGCGAATACGCAATCACGCAGAAGGAGGCCGCGGAACGGGTCAGGGAGGCAGATCCGCTCTCTGACCCAATCCGGCACAGGCGGAGGGGCGGTAGAAGGCGTTTTGCCCGCCTCCTCCCGCCCCACTAGTTAAATAGTAGGGTGTAGTGGCGGTAGAAGGGGGCGTTTTGATCGCCTCCTCCCGCCCCACCGAAAAGGTGTGGTTGTTGTATCGGGGGGGCGTCGCATCAAGCTGGACGCCCCCCTCCCAGGTGCTTAGGGTTGCGGGGCCCGGAATGTTTGAGTTCCGGGCCTCTCCGTCGGGGCGGGTGAGTAGACTGATACAATGACCCTCACCCGCCCTCCAAAAAAGGCGGAGGGAGAAGAGAAGAAAAAAAAAAAAAAAAAAAAAAAAGGGTATAAGCTATATCCATTCCAAATTAAATTCAGATCCGTTCAGTAGTTTTTGCGTGAGTGTAAGAAACATCCACACATCTATACTCACAAACTTTCACGTGTATGAATGTTTGTTACCACGTATACTACTAAACCGTTTTTGATGAAATTTGGAATGGAGATAGTTTATAACTTGGACTAACACCTGGATTTTATCCTGGAAAAGGTTCCTGGGATACCTGGAAGACGCGGGTGAAACCGCGGGAGCAACTAGTATTTATATAAATGTTTATTATTATGCGTAACGTTTCTTCTGTGTATTTACTGTTAAGTATTCTGTGTCACAGTAGACTAGATTTCCAAGCGATTTCGTACTTTAAAAAAAAAATTCTTGCCGCACCACAGCGCAGCGGGAAACGCGGTGAGGTGAGGGGGGGCACCGGGAGAGTCTATGAAATAGGTAAAGTGCGATCGCGGACCAGGAAGACCTTTAACTGCGCGGTTCAAACGTGCGGTCCAAGAAAAAATAACTTAGAATTAAAATAGGATAATGGGTACCTACAGCCGGTAACGCGGTGAGGAGGCACCGATGTGCGGGAATAATTTTGGAGTATACGGAATATATACGCTTTCGCGCCTAAACTACTGAACCGATTTAAATGAAATTTGGTATAGAGATAATTTGAGCCCCGGGGAAGGGACATAGGATACTTTTTATCGCGATAAACTGTAGCCCACGCGGGTGAAACCGCGTGGAACAGCTAGTAGTGAATAAAATTCTACCATTGTAGAACTTAGTTCTATTTTTGGTTATGATCAATCCGGTTAATTACACTATAACGATGTTTTAACAGAGTTAAGTAGTTACTAATTCATTTTATAAAAAATGTATTATAAGAAGATACAAGATAAAAAAAATTACTTAAAATGCGTGAAGTACAGTGCACAGGAAGAAATCCCTTCACTTTCGACAACCAACTTGGACCAACATCAACATTCAAAATTTCCAGTGAGACCTTTTACTGAGTCGGACACTTTCAAACTAGTAGAGAGCAAGATCAGTGATGGCGATATCAAGGGTGCAGCACGAATCTTGTTTTCTAGTGACACAATCGCACCTTCAGACCCGGAAACCCTCGCGATTTTGGAGGGAAAACATCCGCCTCCGGCAGCAAGTCTCCAACTTCCAGAGGCACCGGGGGACAGTGATGGCGCCATTGAAGTGACGGCATTGGACGTGTCAGTAGCCGTCATGTCCTTTAAAAGCGGCTCCGCGGGTGGCTTAGACGGCTTGACACCACAACATTTAAAAGATTTAACTTGTGGTGGAAGCGGAGAAGCTGGTGAGTCGCTTTTGAGAGGCTTGACGGAGCTGGTCAATCTAATGCTGTCGGGCCGAGTCAATGGTGACATCACTGAAGTCCTCTACGGTGCCAATTTATGCGCTTTAAAAAAGAAAGACGGTGGCATTAGGCCTATTGCGGTAGGTATTACGTATCGGCGCCTTGCGTCCAAAATCTGCTGCAAACATATAGCACCGGTTTTAGCCAATCTGTTTCAACCTGTGCAGCTAGGTTTTGGATCGCGAGGTGGCTGCGAAGCCACCGTCCATTCTGTTCGAACTTTTTTGGATCAAAATTGTGGGGATTTGCTGCTGAAGGTGGATGTGAAGAATGCTTTCAATTCGGTCGATAGAGGAGCCCTTTTAACGCAAGTCAAAGACAAAATTCCAAATTTATATCGTTATCTCTGGCAATGTTATGGAAATTCTTCAAAATTAACATATCATGGCAACGAAATTTCATCTGCTGTAGGCTGTCAACAAGGTGACCCTCTTGGCCCTGCTGTATTTAGTCTCGCTATCCATCCCATCATCAAACGACTTCAGTCCAAGCTAAATGTTTGGTACTTAGATGATGGGACACTGGGTGGTGATGCGGACACCTTGTATAATGACCTGGATTATTTAGTCTCTGAATTTCGCACTATTGGTTTAGAGTTAAATTTTTCTAAATGTGAACTTTTTATTCCGAAATTTTACCCCGCGAAAGATTTGGCAATTCAAAAATTTAGTTTTTTGGCCTCTGGTATTAAGATAGTGGACCATAGTTCGCTTCATTTGCTGGGCTCCCCTGTACTAGACGAATCTTTCCCTCTTTTCATTGATGAAAAAATTCAAAATTTTTTACAATGTTCGGACCGCCTTTCAAAAATTAACACTCACATGGCTTTTACGATTATAAAATTTTGTTTATTTGTTCCTAAATTTACATATCTCGTAAGAGCCTCTCAACTTTGGAAACACCCAGATCTCCTCGAAAATCTGGACAAAATTATCAGAAACACTTTGGCTTCTATTTTAAACATTTCATTTTTAGATCGAGAGTGGTTTCAGGCTTCACTTCCGGTGCGTCTTGGAGGCCTAGGCATCCGGTCCATCTCGGGTGTCGCCCTTCCTGCGTTCCTGTCCTCGGTCCATAGCAATCAAAATTTGATACATAAAATTCTTGGCACTGACAATGTCAGTATTGCGCATATGGACGAGGCTAGGAACGCGTGGATAACCATGTGCCCAAGCGCTGAATTCCCAATACATCGATCTTCACAGAAGCTGTGGGACCGGCCGATCTGTGAGCAAGTACGGAAACAACTCCTAAATACGTGCTCAAGCTCTACAGATCGCGCCCGTCTTCTAGCAGTTTCTGAGTGGGAATCAGGTTTGTGGCTACAGGCCCTTCCTTCACCAAACACTGGAACTCTGCTCGATTCCTCATCTTTTCGGATAGCGACTTCCCTCCGCTTGGGTGCATCGTGCTGCGCTCCTCACCGCTGCCAGTGTGGCAGTGCCGTCGACCAGCTCGGTCACCACGGTCTTTCCTGCACAAGAAGCGCAGGTAGGATACCCCGCCACACCGCTCTTAATGATCTCATCCGCCGGGCTCTTACCACCGCCAACTGCGCGGCCGTTTTAGAACCAAACGGCCTCGTTCGTAGCGATGGTAAGAGACCGGATGGTATGACATTAATACCGTGGAAGATGGGGCGGCCTTTGGTGTGGGACGCTACTTGTGTCGACACCCTAGCGCCGTCACATCTTCCTATAACTAAAAATAGAGCTGGTGCGGCGGCTGAATCTGCAGAGGGCCTCAAAAGGCGCAAATATGGTAATCTCGACAGTGGATACATATTTGAGCCTTTTGGGGTCGAAACGCTTGGACCGTGGGGACCGGGAGCAAAATCGATATATAATGATATATCAAAGCGACTGGTCGATGCTACCCGTGACCAAAATGCTGGTCGTTATTTTGCGCAACGAATAAGCATTGCCGTTCAACGCGGCAATGCGGCCAGCATTTTGGGAACGTTGCCAACTGGTAGTGGTTTATTAGATTAAGTAGTTTGTTTAGTTTGATAGGTAGTTTTATTTTACATTTTAAGGTTTAGATAAGTGTTTTTACTTGTGTTATTTCTTTTTAAATTGACTAATAAAATTAAATCCTTAAAATTGAATTAAAAATAAGTCAAACGCAGTACACTAAAAATTTGGTAAGCCCCCAGAAGACGGTAAGGTGCCCAAAATGGTTTTGATAAGTTACTATCTGGCAACCCTACTTGAGAGCCAGTTCTCAGTCCAGGTGTAGCGTGGCGCCAGCGCCACCGCCGATCACATTTGCTGCTTAACATCGAGCGATTTGCTGTTAAACGCTGCTCAGTAGCTTAAAAAATATAAATACAAAGTTTCTTATTATTATTTAAATGATATAGGCCTGGTTTCGCACGGGTAATGACTTATACAGGTAAGTTTTTGATACCTTAGGTTAGGTTACATAATAACAATTTTCGTAGAGATCTCTAATTTTTTTGAAAGTATAATACAGCCCATGCTACTCACTAATGATGTAGCTTTCTGTAGGTGAAAGCATTTTTGAAATCGGTTAAGTAGTTTTTTAGTTTGAAACTATTACAAATAAACATATAGAAAATTTAATATTTTCTCTTTATATTAGTTTAGGTATATAATTATAGTAAAAAAAACAATGTTGTTTGTTAGTATTTATAAAAGACAATGAGATTGTATGTACTCGTTTATTATTGAGTTGTTTGATGTTGAAAAGTTTTTGGCTAAGAAGTACATATTTCATAAATCTAAAGGCCTCTAAGTTTTATAATTTATGGACCTTAAAAAAGTTAGAGGCAAAATTTACTAAAAAATGCTCGAGGCCCACTGAACGTTTATGTAAGTATTTTAAAATTTGCTTACTCGTATTTTTTGTCTCATTTTCACTTTGCCCCACCAAGTTGTCCCACTGGTGGGACATAGTGAAATGTTTCAAATTCACTCGTTCCACTAATTCGTTTTGATTGGACAAACTATACTCGTAGAAACTCTTGGTTGTATCTTCCGCACTAAAGCTATAACTTACTAAACAATTAGAAGTACTTAGGTGAAAATTGACTTCTAAGATTTGATTACATTGTTAGTTACAAGTCAAGCTAATAAAAGTGTTTTAAAAAGAATGGGCAATTTGTTTATGTATTTTTAAGAGAGCAAAATGGTTGTCAATTTTCCGCTTGATTTTGTAATCTGCGCCACTAAGGGACGGTTTTATAAACGTCAAACTTACGGAGGTTTATAAAATCTGCCCTAAGTGTTATGCCATAATATGTGTATTTACACATGTGGGTATGGTTAAGTTTGCACAAGCAGAGCCGTGTGATATGACGTGTCAATATTATTTATAGATAGCTAGATGCTTTTATGTTTTTTTTTCTATTAAATTTTTTATATGCACGGTACAAGCCCCTGTTTTAGTTAAAAGGAAATGAAATGACTGAAATTGTATATAAAAATTGTTTATTTATAATTTTATTTATTTAATGTATCAATATTCATTATATTTGCATTGAATTTCTATAGAATTAAGAATCTATTTTTCCATATTAAAGTTACTTGATGTTGCACAACTTTTTTTATTTTACGTCATAATTTTACATGTTTCACAACTTTACATAATTAATTAACCTGTTTTACATAACTATAAGTAACGGACAGCTACACAAATATGGTATCACAGTAAACACAATTTAACAATTCTCTATAGGTACCTAATCATTATGTAGTTTTCTTAGGGCTGAGTCAGATAGTCTGATAAATCATTTGCACTACAACATTCAAAGAAAATGCTCTGAGGAAAATATTCATTTTGGGTAAATTCAGCAGTAATTCTAGAAAAGTATACTACTTGCTCCCCACAAAGAAGGAACAAAATCTTCAAACATTCCAAGAACATTTTTAATTGACAAATCTTTCCAAGAACTGAACTTTCCGATATTACATGCTAAATAATTCCGTAATCAAAACCATGTAGTAATATTGCTGTCTTCTACCTACCATTTATAAAGACAGCAATACGGCCACTCAAATATGCTCCACAATAACAACTATAACTTGGTGCACAAATATGTAACTAGCTGTTCCCCGCGGTTTCACCTGCGTGGGCTACAGTTTATCACGATAAAAAGTAGCCTATGTCCTTTCTCGGGCTCTAGACTATCTCTGTACCAAATTTCATGCAAATCGGTTCAGTAGTTCAGACGTGAATGTGTGACTGACAGACTGAATGACATTTGCATTTATAATATTAGTAGGGATATAAAAATAGTGATATCTAAAAAAAGATAGACATAAGCTATGGCCAAAAGGCTGAAGCTCTTGTTGCCTTTGCTTTGTCTATTACTGATTTGATAGAAATAAAAATAATAATAAATAAGAAATAAATAATTTGGTGATGAACTAACTTAGGAAAATCTGATTTGGTCAGCTGCCTAGCCAGCCTGGTCAGTCAGCAACAAAAGTTGCTGTTCACAACCAATTTTCTTAATGTGTACCAGATTGGAAAGTTCAATAATACCCTACTAACATTATAAATGCAAAAGTAACTCTGTCTGTCTTTCACACCTAAACTACTAAACCGAATTAAATGAAATTTGGTACAGAGATAGTCTAAAGCCCGAGAAAGGACATAGGCTACATTTTATCGCGTGGAACAGCTAGTATTGTATATATAACACGATGCAATAAAAAGTATCCTACGTCCTTCTTCAAGGTTCAAACTCACGGCTCCAAACTTCATTTAAATCGGTTCAGTAGTTTACGAGTGAAAGCGAGACAGATAGACAGAGTTACTTTCGCATATATAATTTTTTTATATGTACATACTGCCATCGATGCCACTGTCAAACTTAGTTACCCACATTCTACTCTAATCCTAACCCTATTTAGTCTTCTTATGTTTTGTATCTTCAGGAACGTCTTCTAACAACTTGTTTAGGTCAACACCATCAAACTTTGGGTTCTGCGCGTTCGATGCGTGCGCTAAGAACAGCTCTTTTAGAAACTGGAGCTCCTTGGTTAGTGTCTTGACTTTCTCCTCCAGCACTTGGTTCTCGGCCTTCAGTTTGCTGACTCGTGTGAAAGTTTCCTGTGTTCGCTGCTTTGATTTGAAACGGCTCTTTTTCACTGCCTGCAGAAATTATAAATTTTATATGTCATGGTAATTTTATTCATATAAATGTAAGAAAATAATAATAATTATCAAAATCTGACCATTCTGTAAACAGTTATGCGGGGTCACACAAATAGCCTTGGATATCTTTGAAAACTGGATCCTAGGACATCATAATAAAGTAATATCTACAAAACAAATATGTATCACTGAATAATATAAAAAAAAAACATATTATATTGTTTTGTACGTCACGAATCACAAATAAACAAAAACATGTTTGTGGATAGCATAACAGCTTCAAAATTTATGCAATGTCTTGCATCATGTTTCAACAAGGTAGGTATTTATTTTCACAATACAATTTAGAATGGATCAGATATAAACATTAGTGAGTTAGTGAGAATTTGATCGAAAAAATCACAATAAATGTGATTGCTGTACTCATACAAGGAAACATATCCTGATTCCCGCCATAAGCATTTGTTTTGCAAGTTATTTTTTTTACGAACCTCATTATTTCTGTCCCTTCGCTTTCTATAGTCTTCCTCATCATCTTCCACGTCACTGACTACGGGCTTCCCTTTTTTAGGAGGCATCTCCAGTTGAAAGCCTTCTAATATCATCAAGTAGAAGTAAAAAACTTATTGGTTCATACGCCCAGCTTCCAGAGTCGAAAACAAACTTGAAACTAGTCTGAAAGGCAATTAAAAAATTATAGATTTATTAAGTTTTTTGTTTCAATTACGCAGAAATCATGACGCAATGTTTACAAGAACACCATCAGATCACTTACTTGGACGGGACTTTATTTCTATGAGATAATTTTCCTTGCGCAATCACTTATTAATATTCTTGTGCAATGATTTTATCGGTAGATTATACCAGATGATGTTAGATTTTTATTAATATTATTTCACTGCTAGAACGACAAAACAATTATGGACAAGGTGGTGATGGTGACTGATGAAGTCATGAAGTGTCAGTCAACTTGGCAAGTGAGAAATGACATATGACATGACTCAATGAATGAAATGACAATGTCAAAAGCCAAAGCTGTCAAAGTGAAGGGTAAAGAACAGTGCTACCAGTATTAATTTCCTATCTAGGTACAGTAGATTTTCCAAATTTTGGAAAATTTACTAAAGGTAAACGATGGTGGCTCAATGCGTGCGTCTTACAAGGCGCTGACACTGAATTTGAACGTCTCGGTCAGGATTTGCCATTACTCAAAATGGAGGAAAATATCGTGAGGAAACCGGCATGTCTACGAACCACAACATTCAAGGGCATGCTATATCTACATTATTATCTACCAACACGCACTGGGCCAGCCCGGTAGGTTACGGCCCGTACTCTCCCTGAGAAGGCTAGAGTCCCAGCAGTGGGAAATAGGAACTGTTTGGGGTTCGTGGGTTTTTAATTAAAGATTAGGCAATTAGAGAAACTACATTTATTGTGAACCAGACAACGGTCGGGCCAAGAACGCGGGAAAAATGTAAAATGACAGAAAACCATAGATAACTTATAGACTAATAAATTAACTATAATACATAGACAATTACACAACATGCCCTTTTTTAATAAAACAAATAAATTTTGAAGTTGACAGAAGCTAATTGACTGATTATGACTTTGACAGATAAAAGACTTTGACTTAGTGACTTTGACGTTTACAATACATATAAATTCCTAACCTTACTTTGGACTTTTTTGGCGGCAATCGAATTGTCAACGTGAAAATTTTGTTTTTATTTCCAAAACTTGTGTTTCTTCGAGTGATAATGTGTAATATTGGTGGATTATTAACCATTATGTGTTCGTTAATGTGTACGAGTGTGGGAAATTGAAATAAAGTTGTGAAAGTGACTTTTCGAGTTGCTCCAAAAAAGTCCGTGTAAAGTTTAAGTAAAGGGCCACTACTTTACTTAAACACTATCCTCATCCCATCATCTCATCGTCATCATCATCATCATCATTTAAACTTGATTCAACTCTCTGAGTTTGAAATATTTTATACTTGACACTGGCAAATACACTAATCGTGTGACGCCATAACAAACCAAAAAAAAAAAAAAAAAAAACCTTACTTTGATTTACAAAGAAGTGCTAGTGAAACATTTAAATTATTGAAATTATACATTAAATTATCAGTGAATGTCAGAAATTAATAAATGTCAGTGAAATACAATTATGGAGCATGTTGGACGATTTACAATTATAATATATGTCATTTTATGTGAATTATTACATTTGTCAATAAAACATTTTTACAAGTCAAGTTTACTTGTTTTCTTTAACAATCGTCCTTTAGAACTATAACTTTTTGAACTTTCAGCTGTATTCATAGCATTGTCAGGTAAGACTGGATTTACAATAATACTCTGAGGTTGATTTATAATCATCTGTGGTGAAGGACTAAAGTTATCATATTCATTATAGTCATGTAGACTTTCAGGAGACAATATATTTTCAACATTAACAAATTCTGGAGACTGTAAAGCATTTTGTGACATGTTAGACTGACTTGAGTCAAATGATTGAAAAGAATCAGAATCATTACATTCTGTTGGACTAGACTGTGTGAAAATAAATATACAATCATCCTCATCATCTTCCTCCTCCTCGTAATGAGACTTTTGAAATGATTTAGACTGTACACACTCATATTGACTTGACTCAGGTTCACAAAATTTTACTTTCTTATTTGTGACTGTTTTCTTATGATTAGACTTATAATTAAAACGAATATGTTGACAATTTCTTCTATAAGTTACATTATTATAATCTTTGACAATATATGACCTAGGGAATCTAGTTTTAGAGACTATAGTTCCTTTTGTCCAAATTATGTCTTTTGGATTTTTCTTGAAAAATATCTGGTCGTCAATTTGAAAATCTGGGAAGGTCTTGGAATTTTTGTTATAATACAATCTTGTTTTGTCTAAATTACTCTGCTTATTTTGACAATGTTCAGAATGTTTGACAATTTTAGGTCTTAAGTTTATTACTTTAGTAGGTAATTTCGTTCTTAAGTTTCTAGACATTAATAACTGAGCAGGTGAACTAAGGTTTCCTCTCTGAGAATTCCTATATTGTAATAGACCTATGTATGCATCTTCCCCAGACTCATCACTTTTTCTAAATATGTTTTTTACTGTTTTTACAGAGACTTCAGCCAGACCATTTGACTGTGGATAGTGTGGACTTGAGACAATATGTTCTATGTCCCAATCAGACAAAAAGTTTTTAAACTCTTTTGAGTTGTAAGGTGGACCTCCATCACTTACTAATTGCATAGGAATGCCATGTCGTGCAAAAATTGACTTTAAATGAGAAATGACGTTTTTACCACGAAAATCATTGTTTAAATTTGCTATTTCAATGTAATTAGAATAATAATCTACGACAAGTAAGTATTTTTTGCCTTTGTAATCAAATAAATCCGTAGCTAATTTCTGCCAAGGAAATATAGGTTGTTCATGACTCAACATTGGTTGTTTGCTTTTATTTGTAGAATAAATTTAATAGCACATGTTTCGCATTGCCTGACTTTATTTTCAATATCCTGATTAATGTTAGGCCAATAGACTGTACCTCTGGCTAGGCTTTTTGTCTTTTCCATGCCTTGGTGACCCTCATGTAAAATACTTAGAATTTCTGATCGCATAGAAGTAGGTATTATGACTGAGTTGTTTTTGAAAATTATTGCATTAACAACATGTATTTCCTCTTTAATATTCCAATAAGGTAAGACTAATTTATCACATCGTTCTTTGCAATTAGGCCATCCTTGTTTGTAATATTCTACAAGCTTTTGTGAAATTGCATCTTGACTAGTATGACTTGTGATTTTACTAAGTTTTTCAGGAGAAATTGCTAAGTTAGACGTCAATAAGTTAACTTGAATTTCAATATTTTTATCTAAGTCTTCTAGACTGACTAATTCCTGATTTATATTTGTGTCTTTGACTGGTGCTCGTGACAAAGTATCTGAGATATACATTTCAGAACCTTTTGTATAAGTGACAATTAAATGATAGGCTTGCAAAGTTATCATCATTCGTTGTAGTCTTGTAGGGACTTCTGCTAATGGCTTTTTGAAAAGAGTGACTAGTGGCTGATGATCAGTTTCCACATAGACTGGTTTACCATATAAGTACTGATGAAATTTCTTACATCCAAATACTATAGCATAAAGTTCTTTTTCTATCTGAGCATAATTTATTTGACTTTTGTTTAATGACTTAGAAGCATAAGCTATGGGATGCTTGTCGTGCAATATTACTGCGCCTACAGCATTCTGTGATGCGTCGACTGACAATCTTATAGACTTTTTCATATCATAATGGACTAAGACTGGAGACTTACATAATAATGATTTTAATCTGAGAACTTGTTTCTCATGTTGATCTAACCATTGCCATGCATTTTGCTTTTTTAATAACTCTCTCAGAATAGCAGTTTCTTCTGCCAGATTCTGTATGTAGGAGCCTAAATAATTTATCATTCCTAAGAACCTTTGTAGTTCTTTGACATTAGTAGGACTAGGCATCTTTGAAATTGCTTCAATTTTTGACTGATCAGGAGAAACTCCTTCTTTATTGAAAATATGACCCACATATCTTATTTCAGACATACCAAATTGACATTTTGACTTATTAAATTTTAGATTGACTTTGGCTGCACGTTTGAATAATAATTCAAGTCTCTCGTTATGTTCCTGCACTGTGGATCCATAAACGAGTACATCGTCAACAAATATGACTATACCTGGTAGATCACCAAATAATTGACTCATTGTACGATGAAAAATTTCACCACTGGAATTTATTCCATATGGCAGTCTTAAGAATTTGTACCTTCCGTAAGGTGTGTTGAATGTACAGAGGTCACTGCTCTCTGCATCTAATGGAATAGCCCAATAGCCTGAACTAGCATCTAATTTCGAAAATATAGAAGCGCCTGCTACCTTTGATCTTAGGTCATCAAATGTAGGATACGGATAATATGGTCTCTTAATGGCTTCATTTAAATTTCTTGGATCAAGACAGACTCTTAACTTTCCATTTTGTTTTTCGACTAAGACTATAGAATTTACCCATTTTGTTGGATAATCGACTTTTTCTATGACTTTTAATTGTTCCATACTTTTTAATTCATCTTTAAGACGAGACTCTAATGAATAAGGTATTCTACGGACCGGACAGACTTTAGGTAGAACATTCTGATCAATGTCTAAATGAGCTTTGTATGGTAGACATCCTAAGCCTTCAAATGTATTTGAGTACTTAGAAACAATGGCTTGTACTGACCTTTCATTTCTTTTTTCCTGGACACCGAATATTCTTTTGACTATACCCAGTTTTTCACATGATTTCCATCCAATTATTGTCATGCATTCACATTCGACAACAATGAAGTACAATTTTGTTGACAGACCATTTTCAAATTCACAATTAAGTATACAGGTTCCTAAATTTGGTACTAATTGACCTGAAAAAGAAAATATTTTATTATTTGTCCTTAGAATTTTGACATAAGAATATGAATTGTTCCTTATCTTGTCTAGTGTCTGTTTGCTAATAACATTTGTATCTGCGCCTGTGTCTATTTGACATTTAATATCGTAATTGTTACACTTTACCATGATTGACCAATCTTTTTTGTCGGTTTCACTCACTGAGTTAATTATATGTTCAACGGACTCTTGACGTTGACTTGGTTCTTGAGCAATACTCCTTACTCGTTGCCGGTTATTGCTGTTGACAGGCTTGTTTTTGAAAAAACAATATTGAGCAAAATGGTTCAATTTCTTGCAGTGATTGCAAGTCTTGCCTTCTGCTGGACATTTATATATGTGCACTTGGCCACATCTTTTACATTGTTTGTTAGACGGAGACTTGTTTCTCTGTTGGAATGACTGACTAGTATTATTATTATATCTTGCCTTTGACTGTGATCGCTGTCGATCTGTATTTTGTTGAGACTGTGACCTGACTGCTTGTATAGCGTTTTGACTTGTAGTATCATTTTGAATTAATTTATTTGACCTTTCTTGTGACAATTCCATACTTTTGGCTATTGACATTGCTCTTTCAGTCGTCAAATTTTCTTCTTGGAGTAGTCTTTCTTTGATGTTTTGGTTTCTCATACCAATAACTATCATGTCTTTTATTAATGACTCTTTTAGGTCATTGAAATTACATGTCTTTGCCAAATTATTTAATGTCGTCAAGTATTCGTCTATAGACTCGTCAGATTTTTGCCTTCTCGTAAAGAAATTATATCTTTCGACTGTTATATTAGTATGCGGACTGAATTTAAGGTCAAATTTTTTGAGAATAGGGAATATGCATCGATTTTTTTTATTTGTTTAATTCACTTATTACTTCGTTATAACATAGTAAAAAATATAAATCCTGTTAAAATCGTTCAAATGAATTTTTAAAATAATATTTAAAGTACCGATTAAATTTGACCTGTTTGAACGGCCTTATTTTTCGCGCGCTTTTGATGACGTCACATCACCGATCCAGTACTGTTTTCTCTATGTAATGACAGCTAATATTTAAGGATTTTCAGTTTATATCGCTTTTTCGACAATGGAAAAGGCTAAAAAACCATTTTATGGACATTGTCTTGTACCAGACTGCCAAAACACTATAATAAGTACACCGGATAAAGTGTTTTTTTTCTATTCCAAGTGATATGAAAATACGTAAAGGTGTAAGGTTATGAGAAGAGATGAAGTGTCTCCATCATCGTATTTACTGTTGTGAAGATCATTTTAATGTTAGTGTATTGTATTTCGATAGTTAACATGGTGTGAATTGGTCAAAGTTAACTTTTGCAGGCATAAATATTTTGATTATCAAGTGGAAGAAACTAACTCTGTTTACACCAAGTTTACGAGTATACCAGCCTGACCTTTATCATTCCTGTCTTTCCTCCGGAGATTTATTTTAGATCATATATAATATACAATACAACATCATGAGAAAACAAGAGGGAAAAGTTATGCTTCGGTTAAAACAAGGTGTTGTAGCTCATATGTGAAACATATTATGTTTCAGTGCCAAAAACGAAAAATGCCACCACCACGAGAGGGAATGTGTGCGATTAAAAGACAAAAAATATCGTTATTATATGAAGCTCTCACTGAGTTTGCTGTCAGAAGTACAAATACTTTACGCCACAAACAAGTTACTATGAAGCCGGGAACAGTACTTTTCATATTGAAGGCTGGCAAGACCCAGTATATCTCACATGGATGTCTCCGAGATGAAGTAGATTGAAGCCTCTAGTAATACAGACCAAGTACAATGTGATGAAGCTGTGCAAGTAAATATTAGATCAAAGTACAAAAGTAAAGATGTTAATGTTAATTTAACTATTGAAAAGAAAAATGTATCTCTATCTCTATAATGTAGGTAATAATGTTATTCTGCGGTTTGACAAATATGCAGGATGTTTTAATAAAAAAATGAAATAATTATTCCTTTGTTTTATTTTTAGGTATGCATATTCAGTTAATAATTCAAGAAACTTGAATAACAAAATACAGATACAAAGAAAACCGTAAAAATTAAAATAAAACTGTTACTGTTACATACATATAAAATATAAAACAAGCTTTGACGTTCAGGTTTTTATAACAGATCTGTTTTGTTCTATTCTACTCTAAAACTAAATAATGAATTTAACATTATTAAAAGATATACAGCACTCAATATTAGTACTCGATGGCTCTTCACTACGTGGGTGTAGCTAAGCCAAAAATGCAATTGAATGCTTGCAACCTCCTGAAACAAAACAAAAAATTAATAATAAGTTATGTTACATATGTACTTTAATATAATATGACTGTATTAAAAATGTCACTCTAGTTGTAGTATGGTATGGTTGAGTTCTCCTAACTCATCACTAAGCAATATTTTGATTACAAGTTATATTGATAATATCTATGCCAAAGCCACGGTCTCCAACTCTGCCCTAGTGTTTTGCTGAAAAGACATCTAACAATAGCCCAATGAGTGGAAGAAACTAAAAAAATCTTACCTAAGTGTGCTGCACAATCTTCACATTGAACTGAAGTAATGGTTTCTTCAGTTTCATCACAGATCGCTTGTACAGCATAACACTTGTGCCGCACATTGTGCTCTGGTGTGATTCGAGCTTGCACTATACATATGTTCCCATCTCGTTTTACTTGAACATAGCCTACAGCTGAATCTCCATATGATTCACGTTCAGATCTGTAACAAACAATAATTTTAGATAAATACATATAAAAGATTCGGTTGGTCATCTACTTTGTGAGTATCTGCTTCATGATCAAAGACTTTATACAAAATTCGCTACAATCTATTGAAACATACAAGGCTATGTGAAAGATAACAACGTTTGAGGTTATGTTTAGGTAAATACTGTTAGGAAAATATCATGTTTTAAAATAATTACCTTGCAGCTTTTACTCCTTTGACCTCAGCGAACGTAAAATCTGGATTTGATGCAAAATATGCGGTCATCATAAAAGCATCTATTTTTGGCAAATTGTCCGATTGTGCTTTGACGAAACCACTTTCAGTCATTGTTCTTGATGTTTAGTACTGTCACTATATACCAAAACCGCACTAGGCAATCGAAAACACACAGAAATCAATTTTTAAGTAATTTTTCTTCATATTAGTATGAATATCGAAGCTAGACTGCGCCGTGTGACGTCATTTTTCGAATCGACCAATGGTGAAGCGATTCGCAAATTTGAAATTCCCACGCTTATTTTGCACTTTTTGATTAAATTTTTAAGGTATTAATAACAAATTAAATAATAAAATAATGGTTTAGGTGTAATGTCAAGGCCATAAGGTATCATGGAAAAAAAAATCAAGTAAATCTAAATCACATGCATATTCCCTATTGTCGTTATGTCAGTGGTCGTCCTATTGATATTGAAACTGTTAAATATATCAATACCTTCATCGCCCATGGCGTTTAGAAGAATTGCTGTCTGCTTTGCTTGCGAACATTTCTGCAGTTCGTTGGCGTCGGCGAATATTTCAAACCGTAACTTCCATCTCCTCCATGACTCAGCAGCATTACCGTTACCGACCAATTTCAGCGGCTTATTTGCGAGACGACGACTTTGTCAGACATTATATATAGTTAATTATGACTGTTAGAACACTTCTGACACCATGTTTGGGGTTCGTGGGTTTTTAATTAAAGATTAGGCAATTAGAGAAACTACATTTATTGTGAACCAGACAACGGTCGGGCCAAGAACGCGGGAAAAATGTAAAGTGACAGAAAACCATAGATAACTTATAGACTAATAAATTAACTATAATACATAGACAATTACACAACAGGAACGTAGTAGACTGATGATGCATGAGGTGTTTCTACACTGTATATAATATCTATATCCAGCTACTGTGTTACATAGATGATAGAACTCTTGAAAAAGGGATAGTAAAATAAAACCACAAATCATTTGACCACGATATATTGTTTTTTCACGATAAAATTCTAACAAGTTATTCAAGTAAACCTTATTACTTACTGCATGGAAGCATCAAATGAACGATCTAATACTGTAATTATGTAAAGTTGTAAACACGTTGGGTACCTACACACAAAACTCATTTCAGTTACAAAACGTTATCAATACATACAACAACAAGTTATTATTACAACAATAATACAAAAAAGCTAAATAAACGTTGTTTATTTTTAATTGATACCTTGTCACATGTGCGAATATTTTATGAAATTTATGAAATAAAAAATGCATTCGAAAGAGATGCATCGATTTTTATAATTTTCGCACATGTAGAAGAGGAGATTCCAAATTGGATTTATAACTTAATTAAGCGACATTATTAGGTATTTTATTTATCTGATAACTGTGACCCTAGTGTGAGTTTTTGCGAGGCGTTTGCGCTCTACAGCGAACGCGTTAACTTTTTTGTAGGTAGAAATTTTGTTCATAAACTCGCCGCTAGGGGCGCTGTACATTTCTTCAAACAAAAACAGTTCACTGACACTGCGGGAGCAACATTAAAATTAGGCCACGAAAACCATAACCTATATATTATGTAAAGTAGGTACCTTCCCATGTAACATAATACCTACACGTTTGAATTTTATCACAGAACATACAAAAAATAATTGAAAAACGACAACAGTCTTTTTAGTATGAAAAAATGCCCTACAATGATTGTGTCCTCTAGAAGAAGATCTAGGCATGTATGAAAATGAATTTATTATTCTATTCTAACATTAATTACCTAATTCTATCTACTGAGGCGTAGAATCAAAGTGCAGATGTGTACACGCACCGCATTTTTCTTAATTAATATTTCAGTAGATAGCCCTAGCACAGACCTAGTGTGAGTTTTGATAGTAGGTAACAAACGCTAATTATATATTATATTTAGTTTAGAGTTGCCAACCGTACTTTAAATTAGACTAGCTGTTCTCCGCGGTTTCACCCGCGTGGGCTACAGCTTTATGCATGCAAAGTCTCAGCCCGATCGGTTTAAAATTGACAAAGTTTCATACAAACTTTCATCCCCTATTTTATCCCCTTGGGGGTAGAATTAATCAAAATCCTTTCTTAGCGGATGCCTACGTCATAACATCTACTTGCATGCCAAATTTCAGCCCGATCCGTCCAGTGGTTTGGACTGTGCGTTGATCACTATGTCAGTCAGTCAGTCACGTTTGAGTTATATATATTTAGATTTCAAAAAATACATGAAATGAAACGCGAAAAGCTTACTGCAGCACAAACACGTTTCATTTCACATACGCACGGTTGCAAATAAAATAGTTTATACGGTTTTGATTGACTGTTGTACTTTTTATTGACCGCCTCTGTAACCAAAAGTACGTTAACATTTAATTTCTAGAATAAAGTTGACAACTCTAATTTGCGTAATTGAACGAACGAACGTTATGTAACTGAACGTTTTCTATTACGTCCAATAGAGGCGGTGTTCAGGTTTCCTCGTGAAAGTCCACAGACTAAGTACAAAAGTCATTAGCATGTTGTATTTTATGTAATATTGCAAATAAAATAGCGAACGACATGGTACTGATTAATTTAACAGTCATACAACGAGATACAGGAGAGGAATGATTAAAATTCAGTTGTGTTATTGAACTATAGTACATTAAATAATTAATATGCTCTAAGACATTAAAAATACATTGTATTCAATATTCGTTTTCAATATATTGTCTTTATTTATATTTAAATAGTATGTATTGTTAAATTGCTTTATAGGTATTTATAAAGCCATTTGTGTGCCCTAACTTTTTTAAGTAAGTGAGCTGCTATACTCTGTGAATAACAAATTAAAAGTTAAGGATTTATCCATTGGATATTGGTAGGTACAGTCAACGACAAAAGTCGCTCAACATTAACACAATTTCCGATTACCGGCATCATCTTAAACACTTACCTTTGACCACATCATCACTTTAAATCAGGTGTGTTATGTTGTGGTTAGAGCGTTACCATGTAAAATGTAAAGAAAACCCACGCCGTACTGATCTAAAACACATTTAGGAAATCTAGTATGATCAGCTACTTTTGTTGCTGACTGTACTACTAGGCCCACTAATGGTGTCAATCTATCAATACATTCATGGATGTATCTTCAATAGGTTATTTGGCACAAAAATACAGTATCATCTTTAGAATTGATCCATTTTGTGCTCCCAAATCACAAATACTTGTATCATACATAATTATCATTATTAAAATACCACTTACAATCATATTTCACTGTAATGTAGTCACTTATTATATAATTATAAACTTATCAATAGATTACCATATTTTATTTAGCTAACAATGACAAATCCATAACAGGAACACATTTTTTTTACAAATATAAATAAAGTCTAGTGTCAATTCTGATGTGCATTCAATAAAAGTGAACTAAATTTGATAGTTCTAAAAATAATGCTCTCCTATTCTTACTTCCATGGTCAGAATAGGACAGCAATACTTTTTAGACCTAGCAAATATATATTAAGTTTCTTAAAATGCACATCAAAATTATTGAGCTTATTATGTACGTATAATAATATGTTTGTTACATTTTAGCTCAAAACTCAATAGTAATATCCCTAACTAATGGTTTCTACTGTAAAATACAGTTTTATTATCCAATAATAAAGTAGATAGGTACATAAACATGTATCTAATACAGATATTAAGTATTATATAACGAATATTTTTGGTTATATTAAAAGATTAAATAATGTTCCTTTTAAATTTATATTCAATAATAAAGTACACTAGAAACCAGTAATAAATTTTTTTCAACTTGTCAATAACTCGATTTCTCCATTTCTAAGCTCGCGACTTGTACGTGGATATAAATACGTAACTTCATAATATAAATGCAGGTTTTTTTATCATACCATGATTATAACATAATCATGCTTAAAAATACAAAATTTTGGCTTTACATTGCATAGACCAAGTAATATATTAGTTTTTAATGAAACAAGTTTAACTTCCAAACAACTGTACATCGAATAATTTTCATCGAAATACAACAAGCATTCTTATATTAAATTTAAAGTACCCATGTGTGTGTACCACGTGTTTATGTATCGTTTTTAGTAGAAGATATTTGTCTTGGGAAATTTGATTGTTTGAATAATTAGTTAGGTATTTCTTGAGGATATATATAATAAATGTAGGTAGGTAATTAATGTTATGTTATGACTACTTTCTGCGTTCTTTGTCATTGATATTATGTGCACTAAATTGTGCTGTCATGTTATTTTCAAAAACTATGAAGCACCTTGTTTAATTTAAATTTAATTTTGTCGGGAGTAGGAGTTTGATACGTGTTTGTTTTACTGTCCAAGTTTACTCAGTGGCATATAAAATAGGCACTACACTTCATGCCCTTTCTATTCATATCCAGTATTAAGTAACGTAAGTATTATAAATATGTACTTATTTTTATTTATTCTTGAAAAGTTATAAATTTTATATTTAACAATAATTTATAACTTTGAATTGAAATATCAAGTAGTATTGACTAATAATTTACTAATTATACAATCGTAAATTTGCTTGATTTCAGCAGTCGTTTTCTTATTTAAAGATCTTATGACTCCTGTAACGTTATCAGAGGAGTTTTAAACTAATTAAGAGCTAGTTATAATGAGCAAGTTTTTTGGTTCTCTCTCATATTTTTCAATATGTCTGCCTGCAATAAAGTTGTATCTTGGCAGTAATGTCTTTTCAAGGATGCAAATTCCCTATATAAAATACAGAACGTAAACAAGCATACAGTGGACGGCCGAGTGGCCGTCGCCCGGTTGACCGTCCCAGGTATCGCTGGAAAGACGAAGTCACGAAGGATTTGCGCTCACTCCAGGTGGAGGACTGGCAGGAGGTGGCGCAGGACAGACCGAAGTGGCGTCTTTTGTTATCGGAGGCAAAGACTCACTTTGGGTCGTTGCGCCATATCAGTTACCAGTTACATCCTACACTAGCGAGACTTCAAAGGATGTCTAGCATGGTACATCCTCCATGCCATGGTTTGGGGGCGTCCATCAATTACGTGAGGCATTTTTGAGAATTTTTCGACCCCCTTCCCCTCTTGATGAGATATCGTAAGATTTTCCTCAACTAGGGGAGGGCCCCTAACCTCACGCGAGATTCTTCAAAACTTCTATTCTTCAGAACGTGTTGGATTATTAACAAAAAAAATAATTACGTGATATTTGCCCCCCCTCCCCCTAAGTGAGATTTGGAAATATTTAACTTGATCCCCTCCCCCGCCTAGAACACCTCACATAATTAATGGACGCCCCCTTTGCAGGCCGTGGCGCTGGACGCTCAGTGACAACATGCGTTTTATTATGCCATTGTATGTTTTTATCTATAAAATTTGTATATTTTTCAAGAAACTTGTTAATGTTATTAGCCAAAATTATAAATATTAATCTTTCTTTGCCGGTTGGGTCGCTATTAGTCGCCAATCGGCATTCCTTGCTTCTCCATCGCTTGCGGCAGCACAGCGATTTGTATCTACAGTGAATTGCCAATATAATAATGGTCAGTCAGATTACCACGACGCAAAGAAAAACCTAACATTGGTTTTATTTCTTTCTTACCGCGTCTTTACGTGATATCTTTATTGTGGTTGCTTATAAAATAAGGATATTTCCCAATCACTATGAATACCCTAAACAAGATCGATATTTTTCTAGCTAACCGTTACTTAAAAACAGTTTTCTAGCCTCTAAGGTAAGCCTTGATTTAAAATTGAATTAATTGTTTCAAATTATTCATATTTCCATTTAAAGGTCAATCGTTTTTCTGTGAATCTCGCCGTCCTAAGTATTTTTTGTTCATCTTCACGAATATTTATTATCTGGATTTTTAATGTTTACAATGGGGAAAGTTTTGTTCTTATCTGTTGGTAAAATTTACACGAACTCATATAAATTTGCTGTCTCATACCTCTGAGTTATTTTCATGTACATTATTTAAAAGTAATAACAGCTTTATAATGGTGTGAAAGAGAAAAAAATACTAGCTTCATTTTCTCTTCGTTTTAGGTATGTTATCTGTGGGAACTGTCAAACCTGTCAAAAGCTCGTTCAGCTCGTTCCGGTAACTACGATAGAAGGTCTAAGCGAGTTAAAAGATATGAAAGAATTTCTTTTAAAACAAGTGTGTCGGATACCATTGATAGATCTAGGGACTCCAAAAACCATAAAATACGTGCGACATAATTCACGAATAGCCCATAAGATCGTTGCACCATCCCAGTCAGTAATTTAGTGTAAATGTTCTATTACATTGGCACAAACGTATCTGGGCCCGGTGGTCAAAATGGGAACTACATTTCAGGCATTGATTGTATGAGAATGTAATACTGAAGTCCAAGCAATAAATTCGATGACAGCGCCGCTGCCACAGGCGGTGACAGGCCCAGATAAGTTTGTGGCACTGTACTTTGTAGTCTATGGTATTTTAGTCTATGGTATTTAGACTATGGTTTATGTACTCTATGTTGTCTATGGTATTTGTTTAGGGTGTTCACTGCGGCGTCTGCATCTGCGTCTTCCGGCATTGGCACAGCCACTTGATAATCCTCGCGTTGCGTTCGACAACGCTCGGTGGTTCAGCGTTGCGGTAAATTTGCTTCTGAACACCTGGCCCTTGCACCTGATTGAAATATTATATGTTACTAGCGGACCCGACAGACGTTGTCCTGCCAACCTATACTTATATATAAGGAGGTAGTAGGTACCTACGTGCTTATACGTAACCGTAGTTAAAAATGTCCAATAAATAAGATTAATTAAAAACGACTTTCTCGACCAAAACATCAATTGTGATTAATCGATCTCAGATCGCCATCCCTAGCAGGAAGTATCCTTTTTTTTCTAGGATAAAAAGTACATTTAAAATATACTATTATACCTGAAAAATTGTATAAGTAATTCCTGTTATATCTATGTTCTATTTCAGGACTTTCAGATGAAACATCAGGCCCTTAAGCCTCACGCACACTACGGGCGGGCCGCACCGCAAATCGGTACCTTAATCCCTACTTGGCTATTTTAATATATTTTTAATGTTTTAATATATTTTAATATTTTTAAAATAATATTATACATGAGAGAGTAACTCTGTCTGTCTGTCTTTCACGCCTAAACTACTGAACCGATTTAAATGATATTTGATACAGAGATAGCCTAGAGCCTGAGAAAGGACATAGGCTACTTTTTATCGCGATAAACCGTAACCAAAAATATTTCTCTTCTCTATAACTCAAAATCAACTAACCGTATAGTCAGCAGCAGCGGGCAAAGCATTCGAGTCCACCGTGGAGGCAGACGAGAAGAAGACGGGGCTGTCGGCCGGGGCCGACACCAGCGCCTCGTACTGTCTCGGCTCGAGACCCAGCCGCTCGAAGAACTGCCTCAGCCGAAGGGACTCCTCCGAGGGACTGTCCGGGGAGTCCTCGCCCTCGCACGGCGCCGACGCAGGGCTCCGCCCGTCCGTGCGTCTGTACCTATAGAAGATAACCACTCTGTGAAGTGAATGGGGTACGGTTTATTAGTTAGGTGTTGCAATAAGCGCTCGACGCCAAACCAAGGCCTGTTATGGAACCAATGCTACTTCACCAATTTTTCATTGGAAAGTAGGTACGCTTCTTTAACAAATCAGGTTTTTATTTACTTTCCTCATATTCGAAATGATAAGTCACTTTCATCCCTTTCGATATGGCGAGTGATACTTATTTTATGAAAATACAGCTGAGCAACAATGTCACTGAACACAAATTGAATTTGTAACACCACCTCTGTTTGCGTGGGGGTTAAAAACCAAGATGTATAAAAGAAATAAAAAATACACACGTGATCAGAAAATCAAAAGAAACTAAAATAAAAGTTTTTTAATATACTTACTTATCCCTTTTTATATCTTACACGGTACCTTCTGACCAAGAGTCACCTGATGTTAAGTGCCGAGGTGGTTATTGAAGGTAGCTACGCTACGTTATGTTTTTTTTATGTAATTGAATGGCAAACAAGCAGGGGGCCCGCCTGATGGAAAGTGGTCACCGTAGCCAACGGACATTTGCAACACGAGGGGAGTTGCTGGAACTCTTTTCACATCCATATTGATGGACTGCAATCATCAGCCTGTATCAGTCCACTGCTGGACATAGGCCTCTCCCAAGGTACGCCACTGAGCCCGGTCTTCGGCTCTTCTCATCCAACTACTGCCAGCCACTCGGCGGAAGTCGTCGCTCCACCTTGTCGGAGCGCGTCCTGCACTACGTTTACCAAGTCGCGGTCTCCACTCGAGAACACGTCTACCCCAACGGTTATCGGTTCTGCGGCTTATATGACCAGCCCACTGCTACTTCAGCTGCAATTTGTAGCACAGCGGAAAGAGTTGCGGGGGAGCTCGTTCCACGTTTCCTTTCTTTCATTATCGAAGAAATATCGTTTATTTCGCCCTTGAGTCTAGTTAGTACCCACCTATCAGATATGTCCGACTTGGAGCGAAGTATAGGCCTAGGTCGGCGCTGCTTGTACCTCAGACAGCGCTGCCGTTTGAAGGTGCCCAGCGGTGACGTCACTTCCTCGGGCCCGCCTCCGCCCCCGCCCCCTCCCCCCGGGCAGATCTGCGACGCGTTCACATACTCTTTGTTGTCGTCCATACGTGGGCGCATGCGGATCTCCGCGTATTGGGGTTGTTTGTTCACAATTTCCGTGTTCGCTTCGTGATATCTGTTGATGGGAGAAAGTTTGAATACGTTTTTGGAGGTTACAAATCGTCTTTTGTTCGCGTTATCCCGAAGGAAACCGGGATAAAAAAGTATTCCATGTGTTAATACACTATGTGAGCTAGCTCCATTCCAAATTTCACACAAATCCGTTGAGCCGTTTCAGCGTGACGAAATAACAAACATACACTCACATGCTTTCTCATTTACCTACAAAATTAGTTTTTTTTATTTTTCTAAAATAGCCTTGAGGCGCTCTGATATGGTATTTTTTGATATGCTCATAGTATTGACAAGTCTTTCTTACTTATAGATCAGGAGAAAAATGGTTGTAACTTTAAGAAAAGGGCTTTGCACATTTTTTTCTACATATTAATGTAGATTTTGTATTTTTTCTTCCTGTGCTATGTAGGTGTCACGTAGATTAATTTAGCATATCATATATATTTTTTGATTTTTCACAATCATATTTCCAGCGAATAATAGTATTCATTAACTCCTATTTTGAGCTAGATTTTATATCCCAGCACCTTAAAAGTTCGACTGTATAAAACACAAAAAACAAAAACAAACAAAACACAAACACAAAACCAAAACAACAACAACGACAAAGTCTTTTAGATCAGTAATGATTGATGATGAGGGTAATCTGAAAATATTTTATTATTCAGCGACTTTTGTCGTTGACTGTGTGTCACCTGCTATAGTCCCGGTCTCTCGTGTTGGCGTACTCCTTCCTCCCGTGACACTTGACCTGCGGCTTGTACGAGCACTCGTAGTCGCCGTAGTCGTAGAGCGGCGGCTCGTCCTGGAACTGGGGCGGGGGTGCACTGGCCTGGTGACACACAATTATAGAGAGCTTAGGGAGGTATAAAGCAAGAGGCATGATGGGACAAGGTTAATGAGGGCTTAGGGACCATTTGGGAGTAATAAACTTGGGGGTGAGCTGGCCTGATGTGGCAAAATGAATGAGGGCATGGGGAGAATTTAGGAGTTATAAAGTTAGTGGTGCGTTCGCCTGATGTGGCAAAATGAATGAGGGCTTAGGGAGAATTTGGGAGTTATAATATAAGAGGTACGCTAGCCTGATGTGGCAAAATGAATGAGGGCTTAGGGAGAATTTGCGAGTTATAATGTAAGAGGTACGCTGGCCTGATGTGGCAAAATGAGTGAGGGCTTAGGGAGAATTTGCGAGTTATAATGTAAGAGGTACGCTGGCCTGATGTGGCAAAATGAATGCTACATCTCTACTACAATCCTCTCACCTGGAAATGTATCCCGACCCTCGGCGGGGCGGGGTAGTGCGCGGGCGGGGGAGGGTGGTGCGCGGAGTGCGGGGAGGGTGGGGAGGGCGCGCCGTCCTGGAACTGAGGCGGCGCGGACACGTAGCAGTCCAGCTCGGCGTTGGGCGCCCACTCGCCGTAGTAGCAGTTGTAGCGGCTAGTCGGGAACAGTTTTAAAGGATGAACAACTGAAGGTTAAGTTCGTGACTCGCCCTTCCACACGCGAATATTTAGGACCGATTTCAGAACGCATTTTTGATACAAATCGCACGAAACTTCGGTATTACGGTTCATTTTCAGTATGAGGAAGGTGTTGCGTGGCACCACCTTCGTCCATATCGTCACATAAATTTAACTTGTGGTCAAACGCTGGTCGAGCGGTGGGAACGTTACGTGCACTGACCTGGCGTGGTCGTGCTGCGTGGAGTTGGCGGAGTCGGTGCGGTGGTAACGTTAGGTGCACTGACCTGGCGTGGTCGTGCTGCGTGGAGTTGGCGGAGTCGGTGCGGTGGTAACGTTAGGTGCACTGACCTGGCGTGGTCGTGCTGCGTGGAGTTGGCGGAGTCGGTGCGGTGGTAACGTTAGGTGCACTGACCTGGCGTGGTCGTGCTGCGTGGAGTTGGCGGAGTCGGTGCGGTGGTAACGTTACGTGCACTGACCTGGCGTGGTCGTGCTGCGTGGAGTTGGCGGAGTCGGTGCGGTGGTAACGTTAGGTGCACTGACCTGGCGTGGTCGTGCTGCGTGGAGTTGGCGGAGTCGGTGCGGTGGTAACGTTACGTGCACTGACCTGGCGTGGTCGTGCTGCGTGGAGTTGGCGGAGTCGGTGCGGTGGTAACGTTAGGTGCACTGACCTGGCGTGGTCGTGCTGCGTGGAGTTGGCGGAGTCGGTGCGGTGCGGCGGCGCGTGCGCGTGCGGCGGCGCGCTGCGCTGCGTGTAGTGCCCGCTCGAGCCGCCCGAGTCGCGCGCGAACGACGACCCGCACCGGCTGGCGACACAAGCACTCAGCTCACAGTTACATTAATAATGGTTTATAAAAACTAAGGCCCGTACTCTAGGACGACGCTCAAGTGACGTGACGTATTTGTATGAACTGACAGCGTCAAACCTGTGCTCAAGAAACACACTTTTATAACGCACTAAAAATGGACTTGTTACGATCTATAATGGTTACTTCAAAAAACGTGGAGTGCCTAGTTTGATTTAATCACTAGTCATTGGACTCATTTTATGTTTTTAGCGCGTAATAAAAGTGTGTTCTTTAGTTGTTTTGAGCTAAGGATTACATATTGTATTCAAAGTCAAAGTCAATTTTTATTTATTGAATAGGATACATTGTGATCACTTTAAAACGTCAAACTTAAAACTAGCTACGCCTGTTCCAACCTCCTTACGCCGGCAAAAGAACAGGCAAGAAACGCCCGGCAGGTAATTTTTTTGGTGCGATCACATTGACAATTTTATTCTTATTACTAATTGATTGAATTGGAGCAAGTTCGTAATTGTATACGTACATACAAAGTTTCATTTCGATACGACAATAATTAGAAGTTAAAAATTAATTCTAAGATTAACATCGTCATTTCGTCATTTTATTACATCGTTTATTATTAGTTGGTTACAAGTGAAGCTAATAAAGGTGTTTTGTCAGAATTAAAAATAACGCTGCCCTTTTCTTATTTCCGTTGTAAGAAAGGGACAGCAATACTTTAAGACCTATTAAAAGTTAATTTTGCTGCAACCCAAATTATGCCTAGAGTTTACCTGGTATAAGACTGGTAGTTCTCCTCTCCCGGCGAAGGGTGTTCAGAAAACGCGTCACATGACGACATCAGCGAAGAGTGGTTAGATCTAAAAGATACAGAAAATAATACTAAAGAATATTTTGTACGGGACAAATAATTTAGAAGACGAAAACAGTCATAGGGGAAGTAGGCGTCTATAAAAAAATATTTTATATTTGAAAAAACTTACCTGGTACCCTTGGAAGAACAAGAGGCTGTCCTCTGATGCCCAGAGTGCCGTCGGCGTCTCGGCGATCTTCCAATAGTATCTGTGCCACCCGTATTCGCACTGAAAACAAAACGTTCTCAAATAAATGCAGTAGAAAAAGCCAATGTAGGGGTCATAGAAAAATGTCCATCTCAATAAAGCATAGGTCCAAAATGACTGCCCTGTGGAACACCGGCACTATAGTAAGTCTTATTAGTAATATTATCTCAAAATAACGCTTTGTTTTTTATTTTAATTGGTTTCCTTGCAGAACCATGTAATAACTGGTCACCGAATACAATATAATGTAACATTTTCGTTAAACTAGGCAAACTGCACTATATCAAAAGCTTCAGCCAGATCTGAAAATATTTTCTTGATTAAGTCACTTTTAAAGGGTTACAGAAATACTAACTGTTCAGGGTAACATCTCGCTTGCGAATGGAGATCTGGCAATGACTTGTGACTATTGATGTTTGTGCAACCTTCATCTTCGCGCATGCTTGGTTGCGAGTGAGAATTTGACCTGCAAATAGAATAACATGAATTAATTAATACCTTGGTCCAGGCTCCTTTTCGATATGTGAGCTTAGTTTGGGTTTCAAAACCGTTGGCTCATCAGCTGAACATTCTTTGAACGCCACAATGAATGGATTAGCCAATTGCAATTTGAATCCATCGGCTCCCCGAGACTCTTACGATGTCAACCGTCCACCTACAGAACATCTTCCTGTTCTTCCAGAGAATCTTTCATCCCCATCCGTTATCAGTTTGTCAAGCGATGTGAAATGGTTATCTAATTGTCTAACTAAACATGCAAACCAGTCAGACAACAAGAGCCAGGAGTAAGGTTCAATGTACCTTATATACCTAGGAGCCGAATGTGCATACTGGGCAGGTGGGCTGATGGCGCCCATCTGGTCTGCCGGCGAACCCTCGCCGCTAAGCACTGGTTCCGGAAGTTCAATGTGCTCGGGACTTGAGTGGGAACTCGCTGGAACGAAACGTCAGATAAATACCAATTAGAAAGTTACTCAAAAAGACCGTAACGTCTGATGAATGTGCAAGGCGAATATTTAGTGAGATGGTTTTGTCAAGAATTTTATTGTATCAGTTTAATTGCTATTTGTATCCCAAACCAAAAGAAACTCAGCGTGAAATCGTATCTTGATTACTTCAATGACAGACCTATACATCCCATCAGCAGCCCTTAGCATTTCTAAGCACCAGGAACGATTTGCTTTTCGTTTATAACAACAAACTGGTTCCTTCAAAATCCTTTTGTCGATTTGATGACAATAATGTTTCTATATACTTGTCCGTACTTAAAACACATGAATCTTCAAGTAATTAAACTTACGTATAGAGTAAGCGCTCTTGATCACAACCTCATTGGGCCTCTGCCGCGGTATCACAAATGACTCTGGAAAGAACACCCTCGCGTCTCCAAAGCTCAAGGGTCTGTTCATCTTCTCTCTATGGTCAGGGTCTGACTTCTGCGCTTTCGATCCTGAGGTTCCTGACGAGGAAGTCCCAGAGAAGGTGCCAGAGGTATGCTGCGAGCGGGGAATGGTGTCGCGGTCGGAGTAGTCTTTGTGGCGTCTGGTGTCAGGGTATACTTTGTGCGCTGGAAGGTTAATCAGGGTAATAGAGTTTGATAGGCTGGGCTGGGTTATGATTATGAAGCTTATCTATAACCTAGGTTTTTCTTTTCTACGCTTAGTAGCTTACTCAGGTTGCGAGCTGGGTTGGATAGGGTCTGGATTAGTTAAAACTCTTCCTTTGACACTAATGCTGGTTGACTCTGAACCTTTTTACCTACTTTAGGGGCAATCAAGCACAGAGCCTATAGCTAAACTGAAATCTCCCATAAATCCCCAAATAAATCAGCATTGGGTAGGCATTTATGTGATTTTTAACTAACACGATCTGAGTTTGGAAGTATGTTTCTTCTAGCAGTCAAGTAGATACTCACAAACTACACGAGGCGGCGAGTACACGTTCTCTCGGCTGTCACAGTGCTCCAGCAGCCTCCGCAGGGTGTTCTGAAGACCCTCGCCTGCGCTCACCGCCCTGCGGGTCCCGCCTACAATCCTCGTCGTAGCATCTAGAAAAATTTACAAAGTTGCCCTTAGCATCATTCTTTTCATGAGTAGATTGATTAGAGTGTTGTTGTTGCAAATTGACTGTGTTGAACTTGACCTCACACGTTCCTGAGCCACCGTGTTTAATTGGCTCACTATCTTGCTAGACGATCCATTGCAGCTTTCAGTTGGACACCTATTCGCATAATCCTTGCAATATACCTACCCATATTGAGTAGTATGTGATTCTTTGTAGATCAGCGGATTGGATACCCGCTTAGGTATTTCATCAATTACGAACAAGACTTTAAACTTAAATAATAGAAAGATAATTGAAATACAAAACTAACTGCTACTTACAAGGGTTACAGCAAGTTTCACTTGTGAGCGTACCAGAACTGACCAGATGACAGCCACCAGCAGCTATAGCTTGGCTCAAACCGTTGCTCATCTGTAATTAATTACATCAGAAATTGCATTAAAGAATTAAATTAAATATATGTCCTTTTTGCTTCTGTCTATCTGCATATTATATATACTCGCATGCAATGCTGGAACTGATGAGAACATTATATATGGATTCGATTGCAATACGAAACTAAAGTCAACGGTAGAAACGCGGCAAGTCTGCCAGGATCAAAATAATTCCTCAAAGGCTTTTGTTTCGGCTGGAGACCCTGTTGCCTATTAGCTTCATATATCTTACCTGCGAAAGCAAGCAGAGGCTGCTTTCAAAGGTATCCCGCAAGTAAAAATGGTGGCAAGTCTGATTGGTCCTCAAAAGGTTCAAAGGTCTTCCAAAGACAGACTATTGTTTCTACCTCTAAAACCTGTAGTTTAAAGACCTTACCCTCAAAGGCAACTCTTGCTTCCGATCCAGCACCGTTTCTGACTTCACATAGAATGCTTTTGTTTCGGCCAGCAGTTCCACCGCAGACTTGCGTTTTTGCTGCTGCTGCGGTGCGAGAGACCGCGGCGCCGCCATGTTGTCTACCGTCTTCTTGCGGGGGAGCTTGAAGCTGGCGAACAGGGAGTCCGCTAGACGGCGCCTGGGGAAGGTAGACGTCGGAATCGTTAAGACATGGGAGCCAAGTCTGCTATTCACACTTTCATCTGGACGATAAAGAATTTAGGACACTACCAAAAGTGTCAAATAGGCCATTACGTGCCGATAGCACATTAGTTGACCACAAGCCACCTGATGTTAAGTGACGATTGGGAATTGGCTCTCAAGTGAGGCTGCTGGAACACACCGATAGGTGCTTGGCGACAGCTTCTTAACAAGAGGGTGGTAGCTAGGCAGGCGAGCACTACAAAATGTCCTACCACCAAGCTATGGTTTCATCACGATGTCATCCTTCACCGAAAGATCAAGTATCATTGTAGGATTAGAACTCACGTCCTACGGTTAGCAAGTCGACGTCACTACCTCTGAGCCATCGTCAAAGTTTCCTTTCCCCTCAACGTGAAACCTTCGTTTTCTAACCCTCCCTCGCCCCCCTTCCCTTTAAACCTCCTTTCCTGCTAACCTTGGTGGCGACTCGAAGCTCCGCGAGTACGAGGCACAGCGCGCGGCGCTCTCGAACTTCTTGCGCACCTCCTCGACCTTCGACCACCCGGACTCGACGTTCAGCCGCCGGCTCAGCGGCGTTGTTTGTGACGCATGCTTCGTCAGCTCCTCGCGTGTCTTCTTCACTGACACCTGCAATCGCATACATTCTACAAGCTACGCCTTACGGTTCGCAGTGGCCCGCCTGTTGCTAAGCGGTCACCGTCGCCTATAGACAGGGGCCAATGCGTTGCCGATGCGTTGCCAAGCTTAGGAGCGTTGCCGATGCTTTAAGAACTCTTTTCACCCTCATCTTGAAAGACTGCAATTTCGCGTTTGCGTTCCACATTTTGCAAATAGATATGCGGGAGAAAGGAACGCATTTCACCTGCGTCTTCCCATTATGCCGCAGGAACCTTTTTCCGCGATGAAAAGTAGCTTAAAGGTGTGTTAGATAATCCAGGGTCTAGGCTATCTCCATTCGTTTTCTGCGGTCACTACTTGGAACTAAGGTGTTTTCGTGTATTAATGTACCTTACATTAAGCCGACAATCCCGGTTGTTGTCTTACGTCTGAAATTAATAATTAATCGATCCTGATCCGTTATCAGCGGTTTTGGATCGTTACGTCATGTAATAATATGACATTTTAGTAGTAATATGTCAAGTCCTAGTACTAAAATGACATATTATGACATGACATATCGATCCAAAACCACGGATAAAGGATCAGGATCGATTTTATTGATTTCGGGCGTTAGGATAGCAGTCGTTAGACTACGGACGGTCTGACAACTCCGATATTAGGGTTGACCACTAGCCTTATCTGTTACTGTATATTGTTTCTTTTTTTCTATAATTTGTACCAAGAGTGTTGTTGTTGCAATTAAACATATATTCTTTCTTTCTTTCTTTGTTCTTTCTAATATAAGTATCTACCAACCCGCTCTGGGACCGCGTGGTGGATTATGACCCATACTCTCTCTCTAACAGAAGGCCTGTTATCCCAGCAGTAGGAGCGTAATAAGCTGGTGATGAAGAAGTTTTACTTATAAGTACCTCAGCGATGACGTCGCGGTACCTCGCGTCGCGCGCCTCATGACATCTCTCAATGAACTGGCGCCGTCGCAGCGAGAGCGTCGCCGCCTGATGCCGGTGATCTTCCTCGTCGTCTAGGCACCTGGAATTCAGAACTGATTAATTAGCAAACGCGGATCCATTGTTGTGCCCACAACCCTATATGGATTACAGTTCTAATTTTTTTCATACGAGTAATACAATCAATTTAAAACGTCATACTTAAGACTAGCTACACCTGTTGCAACCTCCTTACGCCGGCAAAAGAACAGGCAAGAAACGCCCGGCAGGTAATTTTTGGGTGCGAAATCGTTTACTATTTTTGTCATATAACTGTTTTTGTTCAATGAAAAAGCAAAGGGATCGGCTGTGCAAGTAAGGTCTTGAGCGTTTTGACCGAGACGTCATTTCGTAAACGTCTCGTCGTCTCCTTTATAGGAATACAATGTATCAATCGTGAGAGAGTCTCTTAATGTGAGACTCGCATTTTGCCGATTTTCGAGTGGCCGTTTTCAACCCCAAACTTGAGTGCAAGGTCAATTTTCAATTCCAGGCCAGCGTGGTAGATAATACTCTGAGAGAAGGCCAGAGTCCCAGCAGAGGGAACGCTAGGCTCATAATGATGATCCTAAGTCGCGTTTCAATAACCGATCTATCCACGGTTTTCCCTGAAGATGGAAATTTGATATAAGCTCCATAGAAGTAATGTCAAATTTATGTCAAACCGCGGATAAATAATAAATAATAATAATAATGCCCGCACAATCACATACATAGCCTCTGACCCCTAACTAGGTTTCCCTGTATCTAGGGTATCAGAAACTACGAGGATCGGGGGATCCACAACACCCAGACACAGAACAAATACTTGCGCTTTTTTTTTCAATGCACAAATATTTGTCCTGTAGCGGGAATCGAACCCGCGACCTCACGCTTCACAGTCGGCTATCCGCCCTTTGCGCCACATCGGTCGTCAAATAGATCGGATAGATCGGTTATCGGAACCGGCCGTCGGGTAGCATACCTAGCTGGCTGCGCGAGGTGCGAGCGGCAGGGCTGGTAGCACGACAGGGCTGCCATGGCACCGGGGCGGGCGGGGAGCGGGGTCGCCGCGGTCCCCGTACATCATTCGCACAACGAACAGTGACACACTCCACCACTGATTGGCCTCGACGCTATTCTGCAACAAGAGACAAGAAAAACGTAAAATAAATGCCTGTAGAAAACTTTGCCATAAATAATTTTGAAGGAAAAAAAACTGTCTTTTCTTTTTTTTGTTTTCTTATGGCGTCATATATATGGTCGAGGAGAGCGATGGCTGGCACATGCGTCAACTCGTGAACGGGTGCTGCTTGTGGGGTCTGGTTTGTTTTGGTTTTGATCCCGCAACTCGTTAATATTCATGTTCCCATATCCCAATGTGTACAACCAAACAAGATAAATCTTATTAGTAAAAGCTAAATAAAAAATATCGGACTATTAGACGACAGATAAAATGCTTGGGATTTTAGTGAACTTGCTCCAATTCAATCTATTAGTAATAAGAATAAAATTGTTAATGTAATCGCGCAAAAAAAAATACCTGCCTGTTCTTTTGCCAGCGTAAGGAGGTTGGAACAGGCGTAGCTAGTTTTAAGTTGACGTTTTAAAGTGATCACAATGTATCCTATTGAATAAAAAACATTTGAGTTTGAGTCATACGATTAGTGTAAGTATTTGCCAGTGTCAAGTATAAAATATTTCAATCTCAGGAAGTTGAATCAAGTATGATGATGATGATGATGATGAGATGATGGGATGAGGATAGTGTTTAAGTAAAGTAGTGGCGCTTTACTTAAACTTTACACGGACTTTTTTGGAGCAACTAGAAAAGTCACTTTCACAATTTTATTTCAATTTCCTACACTCGTACACATTAACGAACACATAATGGTTAATAATCCACCAATATTACACATTATCACTCGAAGAAACACAAGTTTTGGAAATAAAAACAAAATTTTCACGTTGACAATTCGATTGCCGCCAAAAAAGTCACGAGACGAGAGTTTTTTTTTTTCTTGTTATGGCGTCACACGATTAGTGTATTTGCCAGTGTCAAGTATAAAAGATTTCAAACTCAGAGAGTTGAATCAAGTTTAAATGATGATGGTGATGATGATGATGAGATGATAGGATGAGGATAGTGTTTAAGTAAAGTAGTGGCGCTTTACTTAAACTTTACACGGACTTTTTTGGAGCAACTAGAAAAGTCACTTTCACAATTTTATTTCAATTTCCTACACTCGTACACATTAACGAACACATAATGGTTAATAATCCACCAATATTACACATTATCACTCGAAGAAACACAAGTTTTGGAAATAAAAACAAAATTTTCACGTTGACAATTCGATTGCCGCCAAAAAAGTGTTGCGGGGGATCGAATTGTCAAGGTGAAAATTTTGTTTTTATTTCCAAAACTTGTGTTTCTTCGAGTGATAATGTGTAATATTGGTGGATTATTAACCATTATGTGTTCGTTAATGTGTACGAGTGTGGGAAATTGAAATAAAGTTGTGAAAGTGACTTTTCTAATTGCTCCAAAAAAGTCCGTGTAAAGTTTAAGTAAAGCGCCACTACTTTACTTAAACACTATCCTCATCCCATCATCTCATCATCATCATCATCATCATTTAAACTTGATTCAACTCTCTGAGTTTGAAATATTTATACTTGACACTGGCAAATACACTAATCGTGTGACGCCATAACAAAAAAAAAAAAAAAAAAAAAAAAAAGTCCCGAGACGAGAGTTTTTTTTTTCTTTGTTATGGCGTCACACGATTAGTGTATTTGCCAGTGTCAAGTATAAAAGATTTCAAACTCAGAGAGTTGAATCAAGTTTAAATGATGATGGTGATGATGATGATGAGATGATAGGATGAGGATAGTGTTTAAGTAAAGTAGTGGTGCTTTACTTCAACTTTACACGGACTTTTTTTTATTTCAATTTCCCACACTCGTACACATTAACGAACACATAATGGTTAATAATCCACCAATATTACACATTATCACTCGAAGAAACACAAGTTTTGGAAATAATAACAAAATTTTCACGATGACAATTCGATTGCCGCCAAAAAAGTCACGAGACGAGAGTTGACGGGTCTTCGCAATTAAGTACTGTCAGCCTCCCATTATATAAACACGAATGCTTGACAATGGCTTGTCATCAATTCAGTTTCTCGTTATTCAAACTGTATCTATTGACATTACACAACGAATAGGCAAGAAAATTCCCTGGCGCTTTCTCCTAGAGCGACGGATGACACAACGTTAATTAAATATTTTTAATACGATATCAGCGTTGCGTTAGAAATACCTAGCAACTGAAATCGTCCCATAGACAATTTCTAGCAGCAGGAACAAAGATAAAACAGCTCAAAATCAGAAACTCTTTCAAAGGTCAATCAATGTGTACGGTTTAAAAAAAAGTGTTATTCGAGAGCAAGACCTTGCCGATAGCAAAATTGAAATTTCAATTTAAAAAAAAATATCTTATGTACATGTCATTATGCCAAAACACTTTTTGCCTAATAAATCCAGACGGTATCTGTATAAATAACCTACATTTTTTTAAAGTTAATTTATCTTTTATGTACCTTAGCACTTACATACTGATGATTAGCTGTTCCCCGCGTTTTCACCCGCGTAGATATTCGCACAAGTTTACCATAACTAGGCGGGTAGGTACTTTAACAATCACTGCACTGACAAGACTAAAGTTGTAAACAATTTTCACACTTATATAAACGTCACTGACCCCTTTTTCTAATCAATTTGTACCTACGACTAATTAGCTAAGGACGTATCAATTAGTAGAGGTAATGAATGTGTTATATTTCATTTTGCGCGGTATTGTCTTTAAACACTAATTGTAGACCTTATTGAGAATTAATGAGGCATTACAAAGGTAGAATTTCAAGAAGGCAGGTAGGTAATACGGTCAACTTCAAAAGTCTTATCATGCTAAGCTTTTTTTTACTAAGCTTCTTCTATATACACCAAGCTTCATGTACAAGTAGGTTAAGGTACATAAACATTTTTTAAATAGATATTGATCAGCTATTTTTGGTGCTGACCATAGAATCGACGGTTAAATAATGACGATACCTATCAACACCTTAAATGGATTACTATTTCAATTTCTTTTTGGGTAATTTAAAGACAGATTAGTTTATAGAAATTCAATAAAATGGATATTTTTCATGATATTTATTACTACATATTAGAAATGAAAGCAACGGCCTACATATCACCAAGCGTACATCAGGATGTTTCCGTTTTTATCACTTGGCATCAAGTTGGCCAAAACCAAAAAATAAAAAACAGAAGGCCCATAATGGCAAGAGCCACGTTTGGCCATCAACGTATAGGGCCACCCAGAATCAATCCCTAGATTTGTTTTAATCTAAAAAGAAGCAAATAGCATAGATTATGTTTTTTTTTTGTTGATAATGGTGATATAACTGTTGACACACTGTATTCAGTCTGCAAGCAGACGCGCAAACGTATATAATTTTCTATTTTATATATTATTTATTTATTACTTACAGGGTAGCGTTTGACTACAAGTCACCTGATGCTAAGTGACGATGTGGTCGAAGGTGGCGTCACGCTAAACCTGGACTAGGAACTGGCTCTCAAGTGAGGCTGCCGGAACACACCGATAGGTGCTTGGCGACAGATTCTTAACAAGAGGGTGCGGTAGCTAGCCAGGCGAGTACTAGAAAGTACATACCTACTACCAAGTAGGGTTCGCAAACCGGAATATCGAATATCGAAATTACCGGAATATCGGACGATTTTTGTCGATCTGAAATACCGGGATTGAATTTAGCGATATCGAGATTTTCGATATTTTCGATATTGCATAATTTAAAAACTTGATCTAATCATTTCCTAATTTAACGATAAACAAACATTAAAAGAAGGCCAGTCAGTCCACACCTGCATAAAATACAGGTATGTGGACAGCGTTCTAGCTTCCAACTTCGATACGAGACGCTGGACTAGCCGGGTCGTCGTAATTTTATTCAGTAATCCAGTACCTTTTGGTAAGGAGTTCATTGTTGTATAAAAATAAGGTGCAAGGAAGAACAGCAACGTCAGCAACTGCTGTATTAACAACACAGCAGTAAAGCATTGACTAAATTTGACATAAGTATTATATTTTTTATCTAGGGCAAATTTGTTCTTTTTTATAAAATGAGTATTAAAAGTAAGCGTTATCTATCCAGGTATCTATTTTAAAGTGGCATCTGAATTTACCTTAATTAATTCTTTAATGTTCTCTTTTCTGTGAGATCTCGAAAAGCATGGGTCATTTTGTTTTTCAATAGAGAAGATTAATCTTTGGCAAACTATTGGCCTATCCTATTCTTCTGCTGTAATCTCTTCTTGTCCGTAGGTTTGACGAATACTAACCATCGAAGCACACCTCGAATCGGGGAAGATATGGTACCATACACCCAATTCACATGTTACGTCAGATTATACAGAGCATATAGTAGTACATTACTGCAGTGGCCATCAACGTAGGCGTTGAGGGAAGAAGGTATAAATGTGGGCCGAGGCAAAGCCGAGGCACACATACCTGAGTTCATCAATGCCTAGTTATGGCCAAGGCTTGTATAGTACTTTTCTCAAATAATGCGCGGAAATTAAAACTAAGTAGCACCTGGGCAGAACTTTTTTCTTTCGACTTTGGCAGTAACAAGTTTTCTATTACGGTTCTTGCTGCCTCTTGAATTTCAGGTGGCAGTAAGGTTTAAGCATCAAAGCAAAGTATCACACTTCACTCATTGTCTTCACTTGAACTCATTTTGTCAAATATAATTACTTTTCAAAACCAATGACGAACAACGAACAACAACAAAAAATTCTCGCGTTATAGTGATCATTTGCATTTTTTCAACAAACAGGTTTCTATGTGCAAGCCGGTTCGGAATTTAAATAAAACCTTTGATAAATTGCCTCCTTGGTTGCCATGTTTCAGAGTAAAAGTCGTTCCATTTTTAAATAACACGACAGATATGAGTTTACTATGTAATTAATTTGGCCGCTAAACACGACAGATATGAGTTTTCCGTGTAATATATTTGGCTGCTAAACACGACAGATATGGATTTTCATACAAATTTTGCCGGTTGCTGCTCGCATATAATTGGGCAGTGCAGCAAGTTCGATTTATCTCGAAGAAGGTTGTCAAAATAATACTCTTATTTCCAAGCATGTTTGAGAAAAGAGTATAACCAGCACCTGGGTATGACATTTATGGACTATGATATATATTTTTTGACCTAAAAATCCATTGGTGTGTTATGGAGTCCTATTATGAGTCACTATTTAAATTTATAAACCTATTTTGGATTGTTCTACAATATATAATTCTTAGAAGATCTGTTTTCGTTTCAATTGTTGATTATATAATTTATTTTAGTTTGTTATCAGGGGTTGATGTTAATTCAAATTAATAAACAACGTGAAGAATACAGATTTAGGTTATTTTAACTTTTTCACACTTTCCTGTCTTTTTAATAACTATTTTGAATTACTTTTAAACTTTTTAACACTAAGGGTTAATATTCTTATGACATTTATGTCGAAAACTATCGTTTAAACTGATTTATGTGAAGCAAAACAATTTTTTTGTAAAAATATCGAAAATATCGAAAATCCCGGGATTCCGGAATTGAAAAAACAGCAATATCGAAAATACCGGTATTGAAAAATGGTATCGATATTGCGATCCCTACTACCAAGCTATGGCTATTTGCTATGGCTATTTTACCAATAAATATGAAAAACTCGCAGCTGGTATACTCCAGTTATTCCATCCCTACTAATATGTATGCCCACTGCTTACCTATATGCCCAAATTATCGGCAGTAATCTATATAATCCTGACATAATACCGGCGAGGCCTCGTTATTGTACGGTGTCCACCCGACCCGGCCCATTGTTAATTATGCTAATGTATACAGGGAAATACCAAATGGCACCCTAATTACTATAAATTATAATGCGTCTCTAATTTAGCGAATAGGCGCTGCAATAAAGCCTTATTTCGAGAGTGGAGAGACGGCCGGTAGAGCCAAAACTTTACTTTTATGTTAGTTTGTATTATTAGGATATCGAAAAACATATTTTTGTATTTAAATATAACTTAATAATTTAAATAAAAATGATTTTAAATGCTATATTTATAATCTTTTGTCAGTCACGTGACTGCAAACACCAAAAAGAGCTTCTTACGTCACTAACCACTTAGGCGATTTGTGCTTCGATGGTTGCCCGCGCGTCGGTAGCCGCGGGTCGGCGTCGGGGGTCGGTCGGCGCGGTGGTATGGTTACGAGTCGCGACCATCGTGTTTTTCGGTCAGTGACGTCATGTCAGTCACGTGACAGTTGTTACTGTTTTGGCGGAAAAATTCATAATTACTCTAATTTTGTATATTTTCTCATCGAAAATACTATTAATTTTAAATAAAATATTTTTTATGGTAAACAAGAGTCAATCTTTAAAATAAAAGCAATTCCGAAAAATGGTTAACATCCCTATTGCGTTCAAAACTACAATTGCATTCAAAAGTACAACACAAAATGTTTTTTGGTCGAGAACTATCTGAGTTTGCTTTGCAGTAAAATAATTGAAGTATCTCATCGTCAGCCTGTGTCAGTCCACTGCTAGACATAGGCCTCTCCCAAGGTACGCCACTGAGCTCGGTCTTCGACTCTTCTCATCCAACTACTGCCAGTCACTCGGCGCAAGTCGTCCCTCCACCTAGTCGGAGGGCGCCCTACACTACCTTCCTACTTGAAGTAAACTTAAATTGTAGAGTTACTCACATATAGGCAATGTTTCCAGTTAAATTATAGGACGAGAACGAATCAGTGCATGTTTTTGAAATGTTTAAGTTCGAAATTCTGGTAGTGCAAATCAGATTATTTCACCTATTCTTACTATTTTTCATTTTACAATAAATACCTATGTAGTCGACTTCCCATTAGTCGACATCAATTTCATTGTGTTCACGCCATTGTTGTTGCTTATAAACGTATGTAATTATGTTACACTTCTAAGAAAAAAAAACCTGGTAATACAGTAAACGTGTTCATATTTATACTTTCATTTTCCCGCGGACGATAACTTTCTATACTTAGTTATAGCCAGCGCTGGATTGCCACTAGAGGGGGCATTAAGGGCTGACGCCCAGGGCGGAAAATTGGGGCGTCAGAATTTACTTTTTTGCGTTATCGGATAAAAATGAGATCGTATTGGAAATGTTTATATGTAGGATTAGGCGATAGGTTCAAGCCGAGAATGCGTTGCCACCAAGCTATAGTTTCATAACAGTTTTTCCTTCACCAAAAACTCAAGCTCATTCTAGATAGCTTATGCCTGGATTATCACGTACGCTACTTTTTTATCCCAGAAAAAAGTTCTTGCGGTAATGGGAAAAACGCGGGACGGAGCTAGTATTATGTAATTTAGTACACACACACACACACACACAAATTTTAAAAACGTTGTTAAATATGTAAATAAAAATTATAATTTTAAAGAGGAAATGCGTCTGCATGTAATCATATGCATTTGTTTTAACTATACTCTATTTCACAAGTGGGTGAACTACATTAAGCTCATACAAGGGGTGGATCTAGGGAGGGGGGCACAGGGTTCAAATAAAAGAAGAAGCTGAGACTTTGAGAAATTAACAGCTACTATACCGCTTTGATAACATTAGTTTCTTTTTGCAGACTACCATAAATTGCAAATCGCAAAATAGAAAGAACGTGAGTGAAACATCTAGCTTGTCTGTTTCTGGTAATACGACTTGCTTGCGATGCTGTGAAGTACTGAAGTATTTTTTTGTAATTATTGCATGTCGTTGATAAAGTATGCATCTCAAAGACAGCGCAGTAGGTACTAGGGGGACCACTCTTTACTTGTCAGGCCATTGTGCCCCCCAGAAATGAATTCTGAATCCGCCCTTGAGCGCTTACACATTATATACGTAGATGTGTATGTACATAAAATATGTGGATTATGGCTCTTATTTCTCTGATCTCCAAGTTGATAAACGCTATTAAAACGGAATTAATTTAATTAGGTGGTGTACAAGGAAATCGTTTTAAGAGACGTTAACATGTTTTTTACCTACTTTATAATCGAAAATCAATGCTTTTAAAGTTTTTTTAACCTACTTCCGAGCGGAGGAGGTTTTATTGAAAAATACTTATCGCCATAACTAAAAAGTCACAATATCAATTAACAATGTTTGTTTGTTATGGAGATAGTCGGAACAATGGGGAAGGTTGGACATACTTTGGGAGAGGCCTACGACCAGCAGTGGACTGGAACAGGCTGATATTATGATGTAACAAATTTTCTAAGTCAAGTTCATCATGTTGTTGGAACCAAGCGACAAGTGACAAGCGATTGTACATAGAGCGCACCTGCGACATAAAATGGTGCTGAACGAGCACTAATCGAGTATGAAAAAGTACATAAAGTAGCTGTCAAAGCATTATAAATAGACACAGTAGTCATGCACCTAGTTATAATCCAGTCAGGTCATGCATATTGCAATACGTGAGTAGTTAACGAGAAGGTATGATGGTATGATGCTTACGCAAGCTGACAAGTCTGACAACTCCGCAGATTTATATAGTGAGCTGCGTCTGCAGTTTAACTCGCGTGGCGATTCCCACTGGTTTTTTTTTACTTACAAGTCCACCAGTCACCTGATGTTAATAAGATGTGGTCGAAGGTGGCGCCACGCTACAACTTGCTTGCAACTGCTGACACTGCTCACTGTAAGAGCATTGCGAAATACAGGCGCGGGCGCATGATTGTTACAGTATTCATTCGTATTCTAAAATTTCCAATTTTCCTAGTATTTTTCCAGGTGGTCTTTCTTTAAAAACTTTATGTGGGAAATTGCCAAATCGGTTCAGCCGTTCTTAACTGATGCGCTTGTAAACGAACAGCTTGTCAATTTTCTTTATTTAAATATGTAAATAGATTTTTGTGTCGGGGACTAAGTGCTTAAATATTTTTATTCTGAATCATTAACTGAGGTCACTTACTCAATGACTTGAGTACCTACATATTTATAATACAGGTTTTAATCGGCATTCAAAATAGGTTTATTTAATTATATTAAAATACAACCTGTGATTATTTTAAAACGTTAAAAAGTCGAATAAAGAACACAAAAACAAAGTGTGTTAGTGTCTTCCCCTTAATAGAGACAATAATAAAAGTGCTAATGGACACATTCTTAGTTATACTCTACCTAGCAACTTACGTTATATTTAAATTACTTATTAGCCATTATAGGCTAGATTGTAATAGCATAGAAGTATTCGCTTATAAGTAAAAACTTCTTTAAAAAAAAGGTCGAATTTACGAATATCTTCTATTTGTTTCAATATATCAAAACACTTCGTTAAATAAACCCTCGTATCGTAGTCAATACATAACTTCGAATATTATCAATATAATAAACACTGAAGTTAATTATTGTTTAACTTTCCCACGAATAATCTGCTTTCTCTACTAACAATTTAAAATTATGCTAACAATTTTATTTGTTATTTTCGAGCTTATCTGAGTTCACGGTTAGTACATTTATAGGCTATTGTTATTGTTGTACATAGTTTAGATTTAAATAAGGAGATATATAGGTAGGTATTTAAATCAGCCTTTTCCCACAAATTCACCCGCGTGTACACTTTGTCACGATAAAAAGACTTTTTAAGGGCCGGTTTTATAAACGTCCGTTAGTTAAGGGGGCGATCAACCCAAAAAGGTGTATTTTTAAACACATAGTTTAATGGTAAAGAATGTAAATGTTGAAATTAAAAAAATACTATATGTAGGGGTAGAATCCGTAGAAGCCGAATAATCGAATAGAATTTTGAAAAAAAATCTGGTGTCTTTAAAAAAAAATACAAAACTTGTACGAAAAATAAACAGTTTTAGTTGAAATGTCCTAAATTATCAACGACAACCATACATTATTTTTTACGAATTACATAGCCAAACTAATGTTCTACTCGAGTAATTGATTAGTTTTTTTATTTCATGCTTATATTTTGAATAATTAAATAAAATTATAGCTTGGAGCTCGAATCCATCATTATCGTCAACTGTACGCGGTCACGCGATTTTCAACTTTAAACAAAGTAACGTAGATAAAATATTAAACTCAGGGCCGTCTGTTTTTTTTCCAGCATTAGGCGCAGCCTTAAATGTTATACCAAATTTCGTCAAATTTGATTTTATTGTGAAATTTGAGCACGGAAAATTTTACAATAAGATCCAATTTATCGAAATTTGGTATGACATTTAACTTAAGGACGTTTATAAAACCGGCCCTTAGTCACTTAAGGTTATAAATAATGACCTACATCCTATTCTCAGACCTATCAAACATACATAAACAAATCATATAAACCGGTCAAGCCGTTTCAGAGGAGTTCTGTTACAAACACTGTGACACGAAATTTTTATACGAGTATATTAGAAGATACATATATACTACCCAACCAGCGCTATGAAAGTAGCCCTAATTTCATTGTTATCGTTATCAGCTGCTATCAGCTCTTAACCTTCATTACCAAGCTTATGGTTAAGGTAGGTAACTGTTGTTTTTGAAGATAACTTACTTAACACATAGATACAACCACGACGGGGAGATCAGTTACTGGTTTCTCGAACGTGTTTGTTTCGGGAGTTAAATACTGTGAAAGTAATTCTGTCTGTCTGTCTCGCTTTCACGCTTACACTACTGAACCGATTTAAACGAAATTTGGTACGGATAGATTGAACCCTGAGGAAGGACATAGGCTACTTTTTAGCGCGATAAACTGTAGCCCACGCGGGTGAAACCGCAAGGAACAACTAGTGGTAAATAAAATTCGAAAATTATGTTTTTTAAAATGTGTTACAAACGACTGTTACAAAATCTAAATAACTCTTTTGAAAATAATCAAAAACTTTTAACAAACCAAGATAGCGCTGATAAATTAACATCTACGAAAGAACAATAACCTATCTTACAAGATTAAATGTTAATATATCACTGAACCCATAAAACTAATTTTAACCACAGCGTCAGCTCTCCCCTTGCTATTTTGATATAAATTTAACTGAAATGAAAGCAAAAGGTAGAACTGTCCCCGTCTATATTCGTAAGCGCCTTAGTGTTGCCAATCGATAGCAGACTAACGATGAATAATCGATAGTCAAGCAATTGCAACACTATCGATATCTATCGATGTAGTAAACTTGCTCTAATTCAATCAATTAGTAGTTAGATTAAAATTGTAAATGTGATCGCGCCCAAAAAATTACCTGCCGGGCGTTTCTTGCCTGTTCTTTTGCCGGCGTAAGGAGGTTAGAACAGGCGTAGTCCTAAGTTTGACATGTTAAAGTGTTCATATTATATATCCTATTAAAAAAAGAATTTTTGGTTTTGATTTTGATACGCCTATCGTTACTATCGATAACTCAAAACGAGTTTATTCTTCGCGACCAACAACACTATCGAAGTTATCGATAGTATTGCACTCGCTCGATAGTATTGCCTTGTTTTGAGCTATGGCTAGCTATGGCTTTTACCAGATAAAACTATCGATAGTTTTCATCTGAAAATTGTATGGCTGCACTAAAGCGCATCTGTGTCACAGAGCAGAGCGCAGGGCAGCCGATACCGATACAGAAATAGTATCGATTACTCGTTTCCGGGCATTCGCTGGAACTAGGTTATGTTCAATTGTTCACAATTGAAAACAAAAACACACAACGTTCCAACCTCCCTACACCGGCAAAAACGTCCGGAACGTATTTTTTGGGGGCGTTTACTAAACTTTTCATTATCTAAAAGTCTGATGTTTTATAACAAGCTGTTCTAATAGGCTAATAAGTGTTAGAAATTAATCATTAGGGTTATATTATGCCGTCAAAAATGTTATATTACATTAGTAATGGATTGGACTTAGTAGGAGAAAAAGAAAGATACTAACAACAGTGATAAGAAGAGGAAAGATGTTTGGCCACTTGGTACGGCATGACGAATATATAAAAACCATATTGATTGATTGATTGATTGATATTAGAAGGAAAAGTAGAAGGGAAGAGAGGGAGAGGTAGACCAAGAAGAACATATATAGATCAAGTTAAAGAAAGGATTGACGTCATGTCGTACCAAGAGGTCAAAAGGATGGCCGAGAACAGAGCGGGATGGAAAATACTCCACCGACAAGAGCTCCGCTCATAGAAGAATGGATTGTGCTACTTACTAATGACGTCATACGACATCATAATTCTTATCTATGGAACGAACGTTGCGTCGTGTAAAGTTATTTTTACTTAATAAAGATGTCATATCCTAGAATTTGTGTTTCGGAACAGATATTTTTTTTTTTTATTTATTGATTTTAAAATACACATCAATTATTAATATTATAAATGCGAAAGTAACTCTGTCTGTCTGTCTGTTACTCTTTCACGCCTAAACTACTGAACTGATTTAAATGAAATTTGGCACAGAGGTAGTTTGAACCTTGAGGAAGGACATAGGATATTTTTTATCGCGATAAACTATAGCCCACGCGGGTGAAACCGCGGGGAACAGCTAGTTTAAAAATATCAATCAATCAATCAATCAATCATTTATTTGCAAGAATACATAATATACATCATAATAAGATCTTAAATTAAAATTTGGTACAGTATCCAGCCTGCATGCAGACGTGCAAATGTTAACAAATGTTTTTGCTCGAACAATGCTCTATAAATTCTTTTAAACTATAAAAACAATATTTTAAAAGCCAGTCACTTAATTTTTTTTTAAATTGAAATCCTTCTTCATCTTTAATATTAGATGGTATGACATTATAAATATAAATACACATGTTAAATACATTTTTTTTATAAATATCTTTCTTGAAAGGAGGTTGATATAATAAATTATAAATTACAAATCAATATTATTTTACTCAACGTACGCTTTGATTCATAATTTAGATGTTTATTTTTTATTGCTGTATGGTGCCTATTCATCTGTCTCATCATCATTAGCCTTTGCGTTCCCACTGCTGGGACCCCAGCCTTCTATCAGAGTGAGTGTATGGGCCGTTATTCTTGTCTAGCACAGATATTATGGCCGAAATGTTCTTAGTACCACGAGTAACATATCAATACTCGTGACTGTACCTACCGATACGGGAATGGTATCGATTACACAGCTTCCGGGTGCATTAGTGGGCGTCAGGTCAAATGGGCCTTTTAATTTTAAACATGTCATGTCACATTTATCTCTCAGATTTATCACTCGCCCTGTCACATCGTTGCATCTCATTTAAATACTCTGTCTGGAATACGGATTGTTATATTATAATAGTTGATATAATATTGTTTTGCTTTAGTTTCTAGTTTCGTAAACTATCTCCATTATTCTCCATACAAAATTTAATCAAAATCGGTTCTGCTATTTTGGACGTGAACAATTACGAACACAGAATAGAATTTACGTTTATTTGCTACAACAACACTCATGGAAAAAATAATAAAAATAAAACAATATAACAGTAATTGGAGGTACAGTCAGCGACAAAAGTAGCAGATCATTCTCGATTTTCCAAATGTGTTTCAAATCAGTAATTATTATTGGGTTTTTTTTTTACATTTTACATGGTATCATTTTGATCACAACATAACACACCTGATTTTAGATGATGATGAGGTCAAAAATTGGTGTCTAAGATGATGAGGATAATAGAAAAAAGTGTGATTGTTCAGCTACTTTTGTCGTTGACTGTACACAAGAATGTCACCGTCGCAAATCGGCGCCAACTCAGCAAAATGCTGGTTAGTCAACCAGCGCTGGTCTTCCGTTGGAACCGTTTGGTGACGCGACTTACTGAAAAGATAGTAAGTACATAACTACTTAATACACATCCCACTAATCATACTAAACATGCGAAAGTTTGTGTGTGTGTGTATGTTTGTTCTCGGATTTATTTGAAATTGGGATATCTAGGATTACAAAGGCCACTTTTTATCCCGTAAAATGTTTGTTGATTTGCGTATTATTTGGAATGCACCCTGGATACTTTTCGTCCCGAAAGAGGTTCCGGCGGAATAACCGTGGGTGTAACCGCGCAACTAATAATGTCTATGACGCAACTGTTCTTAAAACAGCTCAACAACGGCGAAAAGGTCGTATGAATATCATGAGACAGGACCTTCAGGAGGTCACGAGGTCCTAAAATAAGACGAAGCCTAATAAACTACATCTAGGGATCGACAAGATTCTATTTTTATTATTTTTGATTACTTTTCCAGCAGTAAATATAGTCAAAAGTCAATTTTTCTTTATTCAATAGGATACATTGTGATCACTTTAAAACGTCAAACTTAAAACTAGCTAGATAGATAGATAGATAAACTCTTTATTGGCACACCACAATACTAGGAAAATTAAAACTAGAACAACAATAAAACTTAAAGGTAAGTGGCACAACGGGCGGTCTTATCGCTCAAAGCGATCTCTTCCAGACAACCCAAAAGCACCTCGGGATAACGAGGAGACGCAGGTGAAACTGCGGAACGCAACTAATACAATATGTATTACTAAACACTTATTGTAACCAAGCAACGCTTCATTTAAACATGCAGCAGCAGTCACTGTGCTCTTCATTAATTCAGTAGCCAGAGCCACAGCATATAGAATTCCAGAGTTCCAAGGCGAGAACAAAACCGTGCCACGCACGGACGAAGATCAGAGCACGGCATGTGGCCGTAAGGACAAAGAAATGTCCGACACAGAATAATCCAAGGTACAGTTGCAGGGCCGGATTAACCCTCTCCGGGCCCATAGGCAATACAATTCTCAATTTAAAGCGATGATGGCTCAGTGGCAGTGACGTCGGCTTGCGATCCGCAAGTCGTGGGTTCGAATCCAACAATGAGCTTGAGCTTTCGGTGAAGGGGAACGTCGTGATGAAACCAAAGCTTGATGGTTGGGCATTTTCTAGTGCTCGCCTGGCTAGCACCATCAATTTAAGAATCTGTCGCCAAGCACCTATCGGTGTGTTCTGGCAGCCCCACTTGAAAGCCATCAGTTCCCAATCCAGGTGTAGCGTGGCGCCATCTTCGAACACATCGTCACTTCATATCAGATGACTCGTTGTCAAATGCTACCCTACACCCAGGGCCCCTTTCCTTACTTTCTAACATACATTTTATCAATCACTTCATAATAAAAACAATTGAAAGAAAATTATGCGTATTTTTGAAAGGATTACATTTTATCGAACACATTTTTATTGGATGTTGTTTTTTTTTCTTGGGGCCCCTAGGCAGTTGATACTTTACCTAATGGATAATCCGGCCCTGTACAGTTGTGGGAATAAAGCCGAGAAGTGTTTAGCATGTGGGACAAAGTAGTACAAATGTATTGAAATAGGTTGGGAGTAGTTGGGACTGAGCCTTGGGGATACAGTCACATATAAAAGTCGGTCTTATCTGAAATTTACACCCAAATAAAGAAAGTACCAGGTACATACGTCATGTACCTACAAACCTAAACCTGGGCCTATAATTTTACTTGTCACTAGTTGCGCCCCGCGTCTTCCCGTTATCCGCAGGAACCCTTTTCCGGGATAAAAAGTATTCTATGTGTTAATTCAGCGTATAAGCTATCTCCGTTCCAAATGTTACTCAAATCCGTTCAGTAGTTTTTGCGTGAAAGAATAACAAACATCCATCCATCCATCCATACTCACAAACTTTCACGTTTATAATATTAGTAAGATGTAACTACAAAAGATGTATTGCTGCAAACCGATCTCAATTCAGCGTTGTGCTGGTCGGTTTGATATCGGAGACAATTGCACCCAAATTGACCTAGCCCCAAATTAAGCTCGAAACTTGTGTTATGGGTACTAGACAACGATATACATACTTATACATAGAGAAATAAATACTTATTATATAGATAGAAATATCCAAGTCTTAAGTACAAATATTCGTCCTCATCACACACATATTTGCCCTTACCGGGATTCGAACCCTGGACCGCTAGCTTCGCAGGCAGGGACACTAACAACTCGGCTACCGCGTCGTCAAAACTAATCTCACTTTACAACAATTTCCTCGCGAACTCTTTCCTTTTCCTTAAGAGCAGACAGGAAAGACGAAGTGTGATGCTTGCCGTCTCAAGAGTCGAGGGTTCCTCGAGCGGAGTCGCGGGCGAGTGTAGGTACTTACTCCGCCGATTTGTTTATTCAGCGCACGACGGCGTAGTTCGTTCACATCGCGACTAACATGTGTACTGCGTGTTTACATTACGTGAGTGTTACCTTGTGATCTGCACGAAAGATAATAGATATAAGCTGGAGTGGAGAGTGGAGGGAGGTCCTCTGCAAGCATTGATCAATACTTGAGTAGCGATTTACTCAATATATGTGTGATGAGCACGAATATTTGTTCCTGAGTTTTGGATATTTCTATCTATATAATATGTTTTATTTCTCTATATAAGTATGTATATCGTTGTCTAGTACCCATAACACAAGTTTCGAGCTTAATTTGGGGCTAGGTCAATTTGTCTGCAATTATCCCCGATATTTATTTATTTATTGTGATCATTATAAAACGTCAATCTTAAAACTAGATACGCCTCTTCCAACCTCCTTACGCTAGCAAAAGAACAGCGCCTCTAGCCAAGATGAATTCTGCAATCGTTGACGCTAATAGAAAACAAGAAAAAAGTATTGGTTTGACATATTTCAACGCTAAGTCACGTGGTCAGAAATATGTCAAACCAATACTTTTTTCTTGTTTTCTATTAGCGTCAACGATTGTAGAATGCATCTTGGCTAGGGGCGCTGGTAAGAAACGCCTGGATGCACAGAATATATTTGACATTACTCCTATGGAGCTTATGTCAAATTTCTATCTCAACTCCAGTAGGGAAAACCGTGGATACTTAGATCGGTTATCGGGAACGGCCGTTAGATAACTGACTAAATAACAGCTATAATTAAACAGTCTATATGATATAAGCGCAGCGTAAATACAAATGGCGACCTTTGGCCTGCATTGTCATTCGTTAACTGAAGATGTAACGGGAAGGTGCATGCTTGCATCTAGTTAAAGCGGTTGGCGGCTGGATGTCATGCATTTGTCCAGTTATGCGCGATAGAAAACTGATTGTAAATCTATCGGCAAGGACTGGACTATGCTGGGCTATTTACAGTTTTAACATACTAGTTTTTGAAGACTGGTAGAATACAGCTTAACATTTTAGAGGTTTCGCGCTCGATTATACTGTAGATAGAGCGATGGTGGCCGAACGGTTTGGCGTGCGACTTACAAGACGCCGACACCGAGTTCGAATCCTCTCGGCCTCGCACCTATGACTTAATAAGTTATGTGCGGATTTGCCATCACTCAAAATAGTGAAGAAAAACATCGTGAGGAAACCGGCATGCCCAAGAACTGCAACATTTTCAAGGGCATGCGACATCTACCAACCCGCACGGGGCCAGCGTGGTAGATTATAGCCCATACTCTCTCTCTGAGAGAAGGCCAGAGTCCCAGCAGTGGGAACGTGGAAGGCTGATAATGATGATGATACTGTTTATACGTTTATAGAAGACCGCGAAGTGCACAGCTATTATAATTTATTATAACTGTCGAGCGGAGATTCTGAAAGTGACTCGTGTGTTGCAAAAAACGTATATGTTATACTAGCTGTACTACACAGCTTTATGCATGCAAAGTCTCAGCCCGATCGGTTTAAAACTGACAAAGTTTCATACAAACTTTCATCCCCTATTTTAACATCTACCTGCAACTCATAGCGGGAAGAGTGGGTCTTGACTGTCCTATCTTGAGATACTGGATTAAAGTGCACATAGGACATTCCAAAACCACTCTAGTTTCTTAAGGTAAATTTTAATTTTTAATTCATGATCCATTTTAATTTAATTATATTTATTCTAATTTTATTTTTATTTAATTTCAATGTTTTAGTGTGATATGTATTTATATGTATTTTATTTTAATTTGCTTATATGATTGTGTAATGTGTATGGACTAATTGTCTGAAATAAAAGGATTATTATTGTTATTATTATTTTATCCCCTTGGGGGTAGAATTAATCAAAATCCTTTCTTAGCGGATGCCTACGTCATAACATCTACCTACATGCCAAATTTCAGCTCGATCCGTCCAGTGGTTTGGGCTGTGCGTTTATAGATCACTATGTCAGTCAGTCAGTCACCTTTGAGTTATATACATATACATATTTAGATTTATATACTACTTAATATTGTAAATGCGAAAGTAACTGTCCCTAAACCTTTTAACGCCTAAATCGCTGGACAGATCTTGATGAAATTTGGTATGGAGATAGTTTGAACCCTGTCCTACGACATAGGATACTGTTTTTTCGAGATTAACTGTAGTTCATGCGGATAAAACCGCGGGGAACAGCTAGTTGAAAATATACAATCTGTTTCGTTACCGTAAAAATGTAGCACAATTTATATCTGTGACAAGTCGACGCTTTTGAGATGTCTATGACGTTCAATATACTCTCAGAAGCCCCAGCGAAACGCAGCCGTCAAGCGGCTGTCATGCACCGCGTACTTGTCAAAATATTGGAGCGAAAGCAACGACTTCTCGTGAGTGTGTTGAAACCTGTCGTACGCGCGCCCACTCATCGACCACTTTTCCGTTGGAATTTGAACTATCATCCCCTATTTCGCGTGTGATATATGTGCACATTACGTGAATCCCTACATCTAGCCCTGGACATCGAAGGTGGAGACTCAACGAGTGCTGGAGCAGTCCAAGGTACGTGCGTGCATTGTATTTGCTGCGGCCTATGTCGAGTTATTGAACATCGTTCCTCTCGTAATCGTCTTGTCCCAGTGTAGCAGTAAAGCCACCCCTATTTCGGCTTGGTGCGATGCTACATCTTAATGGTGCCGAAACCCGGGAATTTCCATCTAAATCCGTACCTAACAAGTATGCGTAGGGTATTTCTGGTCAAAATTATAGTGTTTTAGCTTAAGATACGTATAATCGTCGAACTGTTCACAAAACAGTTACCTACTGCGATCTAAGTTATAATCTTTCGTCATCAGTTTGCCAGTATTTCATACCTAATACCTACGTAAACGACGATATAACGTCCACGAGCTCATCATCGAACAGGATTCAATATCCACTATCTATTTCACACACCACAATCGGGAGTTATTGTAAGATCTATTTAATTAAGCAATCACTAACAAAAATTATCGGTGCTTAATTTCCATCGGCTTGCAATAATTCCATCATATTAATCGTAAAACAGATTCTGAATCGTTTCTTCTTACTAACTAATATCAATCTAACAATAAATTCATACGTTTTAATCATTAAATATTCATATTTCCTATTACAAATTCATTTCTCAATATTGTAGGGTAGCAGGGAACCGTTGTTCCATTTAGTTGCTGCGTACAGTGTATCGCACAAGTTGCCGTTTATTTTAAATCGCCGTTCATACATTCTTCGACATAAACTTGTGTGGTAGGTGGTACTCATACTGCATAACGTTAGAAAGGTCGTAAGTGAGTGTACCATACTGAGTGCATTTATTTGTTTGTAGTTAGGGTCGGAGTTTTAACGTATTATTTTGTGTGAATATTATCATTCTTTTACGGGTTAACTTTAAACTTATAGTGATTATTATAACTAGTTCTATTCACACGTACCACGTACCGCGTCAAATAAACAACAATGTCACTTCTAACTAAAAGTGCCACTCGTAAACGATCTCTTCTCAAAAAATCGAAGTCGAAATCTACTGATGATGAATATACGATACAGGACTTGTCATCATTACGTAGGAAACGGACTATCGCTTATAAACGGTTAGCTAAGGCCGTGGAGATCGGTGCTTTAGCTGCGAGGGACTACGCTCAGCGCGACTTGTTCTTTTCATATCATCAGGAAGTTAAACAAATCGCTTCAATATTTGAAAACGCGCATTTCACGATTTTAGATCTTATGGATGACCCGGATAATGAGGATAATGAAATTCAAGAACGTTTTGATGAAATGTATTATCAAGTATTGTCAATTCATCGTAGTTTAACGAAAAATGAATCGTCACAATCGCACAGTGGTTCATGCAGCGGTTCTGCATCGAATATTCGGTTGCCGAAAATTGTATTACCGACATTTTCGAACAACATCAAACAATGGCCTGAGTTTTTAGATACTTTTAACGCTTTGATACACCATTCTACTTCTCTTACCGACACGGAGAAGTTTCATTACCTGACGTCTTCCCTTAGCGGCGAGGCGTTAACTGTAATCAAAGCATTCCCTATGACCCACGAACATTATCACGACGCATACGAAGCGCTCGTCGCGCGCTACAATAGTAAGCGCACCCTAGCTTTCACGTGTTGGAGAGATATTTTGAACATTGATTTCAAAAGTAATAATGCGCATGAGTTTCAAAAGTCGCTTGACCTCTTCGAGGAGAACCTGAGTATTTTACGTACAATTAACTTGCCTATTGCGCACTGGGATTTTGTTTTAGTTTATCATATTCTATCGAAACTTGACAAAGACTTGCGCCGCAGTTTTGAAGAAAAGTACTCAGACGTTGAGCTACCGTCCTACGAACAGTTAAAAGGTTTTTTACGCTCCAAATGCGAAGCTTTATTGCGCGATACTCATTTCTCCGAATCATATAAAATTGACAAGCCTACGCCTAGGTGTACGCCCGCGCAGCCTCAACCTAAGCGACTCAACACGTCGCATACACTTGTCGCCGCGACAGATCAACCACAAACTACGAGCGACAACAAATCGGGTTCATATTCTGGAAAATGTTCGTACTGTAACGAACCGCATTCAATTTCATCGTGTCAGGATTTTCTTAAAAAATCTTATGACGAACGTATGAGCATAGCTAATGAGAAAAACTGGTGCTTTAACTGTCTGAAGCCCTCGCATCAATTGAAAAACTGCCAATCGATATTCTCGTGCCGCACATGCAAACGTAAACATCATACCTTACTCCATCGCGATAAATCTAGTATCGAAACAAATCACATCGTATCGTCTTTGGTTTCAAGGTCACAATCGAACTCAACCGTGTTGCTGGCAACTGCGATAGTGCAAGTTACGGATGCGTCAGGCAATATGCAATCGTTCCGCGCTCTGTTCGACACCGGCAGTCAGAGTAACTTCATTACCGAATCAGCAGTGGAGCGATTAAACTTAAAAGTGGTTACGGCGAGCGTTAATGTCAATGGATTAGGAGAAGCGGCTGCGCCTATCATTGGTGACGTCACTTGCACCATCGGTACAAACGATCGATTTTTCTCCAACTTAGACATGCACGTCATCCCTAAAATATGTGGCGATCAACCAATCGCGCAACTCAACATATCGGGATGGTCACATATAAAATCGCTTCCGTTAGCCGACCCTGGTTTCGATAGTCCAGGACCCATCGATTTATTACTCGCTGCAGATATATTCGCTGACTGTGTACTTGACCAACACATCAAAGGAGGTGTCAACCAACCTACTGCGTTTAACTCTATCTTCGGTTGGCTTCTCTTAGGTAAAACTTGTTTGTCAACTCCTACTCTTCTCCATGCAACGCCAGATACTGACAACGACTTAAATGCAATAGTTCAACGCTCCTGGGAACTGAACCCTTTACCAAACTCACCGCCTTCAACTACAGAGGAATCGCTACGTGAGCAAGAGTTTATTAGTGTTCATTCTCGTGATCAATCTGGACGTGACGTGGTTCGCCTACCTTTTAGGAATAGTTCAGAACGCACATTCGAAGACTCTCGTGAACTGGCTTTGCAAAGGTTTCACGCTACCGAACGGAGACATTTACGTGACCCGAACTCAAAATCACAACACGCAGACTTCACGTCTGACTACATCGAAAGCGGTCACAGGCCGCGGATTCCTGCAGACGATATAAGCAAGGGTAAAGTCCACGTGTCCCTAGTCTGCTCGAAGGCTCGAGTACCTACAGGAGGTACGGATAACTTACTGCATGAAGAGGTTACGTTAAAAGATGAAGTACGAAATTCGGTCACTTTAACATCCGACGAAAATCTGCTGCATCGTGTTCCGTCCTTACAAAGGTTGGTCAACGCAGTGACCTACGTTCATCGTTTCATTAACAACTGTCGCAATTCAAATCAAGCTAACCATAGTGACATAAATCACCCGGGTACCCTCATGGTGGGCGGCAGAATATCGCGGTCAGACTTAGAATTCGAACACAAGAACCTTGCTTTCTTGCCGACGGATCATCAGCCTACGGGTTTAATCATCGACTTCATTCATCATAGTGACTTGCATCCGGGCATCAATACAACAACTTTTCTACTACTCTGGTTAATTTCGGTCAAACGCACAACTCATCGGCGGTTCGCAAAGTGCATTCGTCGCTACCGCAATAATTCTCAACCGCTGCAGCCGTTTATGAGCGATCTTCCTGACGGCGTTAGCCAAGCAAAGCCTTTCTCGGTCGTTGGCATGAATTTCAAAGAACATTTCCGTATTTGTCTTCCCATATTGAGACCCCTTTGCCCAATCAGCTCCGATCTTAACGTCCTGTCAGCTCTCATGCCCTTACATTCCATCACCTTAGAGCCTTTGACTGCTGTTCCCGATGAGGATCTATCAAATATCAACGTAAAACGGCTTCATCGGTGGCAGTTGTTACAGGCGCTCCATCAAAATGTTTGGCCCAGATGGAAACACGACTGTTCAACCTCTTTAACGCAACGCGCCATATGGACCAAAGATTCAAAATCATTGCAGATAGGTTCGATGATGATCATCCAGAATTATAACTGCTTTCCACTACCATGGCCTCTTGCCAGGGTCGTGGATCTTTTGCCGGGCGCTGATGGTATAATTCGGATAGCAGTAGTCCAAACAGCAAACAATCACATAGACCGTTGGTTGAGTTATGCCCTCTACCAATAGAGGATTAACTTAAATCGTATCTTATCTTGTTAAAATCGTATCTTATCTTGTAAATCGTATCTTAACTTATTAGAATCGTATCTTACCTTACTAAAATCGTATCCTGCCTATCCTCATATTAGTCTTATTTATCGTGTGACCAGAAAATACCATAGGCATTTTGGTGGGCGGGATGTTTCGTTACCGTAAAAATGTAGCACAATTTATATCTGTGACAAGTCGACGCTTTTGAGATGTCTATGACGTTCAATATACTCTCAGAAGCCCCAGCGAAACGCAGCCGTCAAGCGGCTGTCATGCACCGCGTACTTGTCAAAATATTGGAGCGAAAGCAACGACTTCTCGTGAGTGTGTTGAAACCTGTCGTACGCGCGCCCACTCATCGACCACTTTTCCGTTGGAATTTGAACTATCATCCCCTATTTCGCGTGTGATATATGTGCACATTACGTGAATCCCTACATCTAGCCCTGGACATCGAAGGTGGAGACTCAACGAGTGCTGGAGCAGTCCAAGGTACGTGCGTGCATTGTATTTGCTGCGGCCTATGTCGAGTTATTGAACATCGTTCCTCTCGTAATCGTCTTGTCCCAGTGTAGCAGTAAAGCCACCCCTATTTCGGCTTGGTGCGATGCTACACAATCCCTCTTGATAAATGCCGATATCCGATAGCACAATAGGCAATCAAAGCAGTAAGTATGTATGTTTGTTTAATGATAGCAATAAGGAAGATGCGTAGGAGGGTAATTATGGCGCCCACTGAGATGGCGCTGGTTTTGTCTTTCATTGAGGATGTTTGGTAAACACGAGGTACTAATGTGGTACAATTAAAATACTATACTTACTGTCATTTTATGTGTCATTTTATACTAATATTATGTATCTTTAATATTATATATATCTTTAATATTACCTTTACATTTTATAAATAACTAGTCCCGCGTTTTCACCCGCGTCTTCCCGTTATCCCGCAGGAACCTATTTCCGGGGTAAAAAGTATCCAACCTATTAATCCAGGATATAAGCTATCTCTATTCCAAATTTCATTCAGATCCCTTCAGTAGTCTTTGCGTGAAAGAGTAACTAACAAACATCCATCCATCCATCCATCCATCCAGTCATCCATACTCACAAACTTTGACGTTTATAATATTAGTAGGATAATAATATATTAATACTTTATCTTATAAAGAGGTAAACTTTGTGTTTTGTGCCTGCGTTTGACCACATCTCACCAGCTGGTAAGTGACAATTCAGTGGATGGTGAAACACGCTGGCCCATGATATGCCTATTCAGAATTCACCCTTCAGGCCTTTTGGTCTTGTCTTGGGATCGTTGGAACTACTGATGTAACTTTGAAGAGAGTGTCGTTGCATGGACTAGTTCATCATTCATTCATCATCAGCCTTTTACGTTCCCACTGCTGGGACTCTGGCCTTCTCACAGAGAGAGAAAGTATGGGCTAGTTATATCTTCCTTATCTGTAACTGTTAGTGTAAACGTGTTCATAAGTAAAGACCGCGACTTGGAAAACGTAGTGTAGGATGCCCTCCGACTAGGTGGGACACATCCGTGGTGGAAACGCAGCCTAAAGCCACGATATACCAAATCCAGAATTTAAGGCGAGTAATCAAAGTTAACTAATCAAAGCAACCTTCGGGACGACATAAACTTCATGTTAGGTGCGTGAGTGTAATACCAACAGCATATAACCATTTACCATCCAAACCTGACCCGACTTCCGTATACGCGTTCAGAATTCCGACTCGTTATCACCGGGTGTTGCGTAAACAAAAACCATTATGCATAACTGTGCTAATAAGTTCACTAATAACTGCCGTGAAGGTTACATACAGAAAACTTCTTGATGAGAGTTGGGATGAGTGCCTAAGTAAGGTCCTCATAATCTGAGAGAAGGACGATATTCCAGCAGTGGTAATGTCTTAGGCTGATGATGATGATGATGATGAAGCAAAGTTTGTAGATCATATCACAGTCAATAAGTTAAAAGAAGAAGATATTAAATAGACAGAGAATGCTTACGGATATGATGAAGGTAGAAGATGAGATCAAGGTGATGTGCAAACGATATCAAATGGGGAATGCAACATTTTGAACAGTATTCAATATTCTATGACGTCTTTTTTCTGATAAACAGGCAGACGGCATGGAAAATAATGCAATAGAGTTGTCATTTTTGCTTTGTACCAACCCAATTCCTATATTTAACAGCATTTTTCAGATATGCCCAAATACCTGCAACCCAATGTCTTTTTGGGAATTTAATATCTTGGCGTTTATTTAATCTGAGTTTGACCGCTAACTATCTCATCTCTATCGGACATCTAAAAAAAATATCAAGGGGTGGATGCGGCGATAGAAACGGATGAAGGAAACTTGATATAGTTATCTATGGGATATCTTAAAATAGAACAAAAAATATTGGATCACTGTAAAGCATATTACAAAGTAAACATCTATGTTTGTATTTTGTAATGTTCACTATTTATATATGGATGTCGAAGGCCAATTTATTAGACAAGGCTTGCTCTTTGACACTAAGGATTGAGGGAATGACTAATCGATGAAGCCATGATCAAGACTAAGACTATCTAGCACATAGCAGAGAAGCTGTGTGGTGCAGTCAGCGACAAAAATTGTTGATAAAAATTTTGGCGCTGCCCGTACTTCGTGGTAGTACGACCGTGGAACTTTTTTCTGATATCTTCGAAATGATTTTTTTGCGTTAAGTTTTGGTACATATTTAAGATCTTAATAAAAACGATGAGGGTCCAGAATACTTAGTCAGTCAGAACTACTGAGAAGTAATAATAGCAAATATTTAGATGGTTCAGATAGTATAAAACAGTTTAAAATTTCTCTTGCAGATCTGCAAGATCTAAAGAGTATAAAATTGCAACAAAAAAGATGTACTTTTATAACTGTTTTATACCATCTGAAATTCTGAACCATATCTAATACGGTGGGCAAATAAAACTTTCAAGCACGAATGCCGTGAAAATAAAGTTTTTCTTAAACCTTCAGATGGTACCAAATTGTTTAGAACTTGTACCATCTAAATATAGGAAAACCGACCGACCGACCTATACGAAAACCGTACGTTGTCGCTCCACGAAGACGCACCATACGAGAAACGGTATATCATCCGAGATTAAGATGCGGTAAAAGATGGATAACCAACCAAAGCTAAAATCCTCAATAACATGCATGGCGAATGCCGAGCCAAGGTCGAAGAACAAAGACGTTTATCTAAAGAATAGCCGAAGGATGACGAATCGAAGGCCGCATGCTATGAATCAAGATCGCCAGTAGATGGTCAACGGAAGTAAGCCGACATCGGCGTCGGACAAACGGATGGACGTAGGACCGGATGCGATAGAAACAGGAGATAGGGTGTAATGCAATCAAGGAAAGAACGTTCGGGTTTTTGTGACAAGATATGATGAGATCCGGTGTGGGATAAAAGTTATTGATGCAGAGTGCAGATATAATGAAATGGTTTATTTTTTATCTACATATATTCTTTATATTCTTTTTGTAATAGTTTGGCAAACGAGCCTGATGGTCTGGTGGTATGTGGGCGTTGCCAATGTCTGCTGACCCTTAAGAACATGTTAAGAAGATGCTAGCTTTTAAGCACAGGTCACGCTACGGATCTTTGGGAACTGGATCTCAGTTGAGGCTGAGGGAACACACTAAAAGAAGCTTGACGACAGATTGGTGCTAGCTAGAAAGCTCAAGCTCAGTGCAGGATTCGAAGCCTTGACCTAGAGTTGAAAGTGAGCATCACTAAGATTAAGCTATCAGCGTTTCAATTGACTGCAATAGTTTGGATTGAATTATAACTGCTGCTATAACTATAAGTGACAATGTAGGCTGATGATGACTTATAAGAACAACTGAATTCTAAGCAAATTAAATCAAATAAGCTAACAAATTATAGTGTGTACGATTAAGGGCTCCCACACAAAACTGCGGTGCGATGCGAATCAGAACGGAAGTTCTTGTGGTGTATTCGTGCGATGCTATGCGAATTTGCAGTTTTGTGTGGTATCTCCTAATTGGATTGCAGCAATGTCTACACTATAACTGTACTGTATTAAGCCACAAAAACAAATAAACCTCCCTCAGTCATTAATATTCAACGTGAATAAAGTGCCGAGTCCTATTTCTGATATGGTAGCAATATCCGTCGGACGGTCTCTGGCGACAACCCTACCTTATATAGAGTGGAAAACAAGGGCGAGGAATGACAATAAGAATATGGATGGGCATTAACACTATTAATGCTTACTGGTGCCTCTATTTTTAGAAATAATATTCTGTAGCCTGTTTATTCGTATCCGCTGATAGGTCGCTCAGGGAGCTTTTTGTTTCGAGACGAATAAATCGTTCGCCTACGTCGATTTGGATCGAGCGAGCGAATGCTCGTTCTAGCCCCAGTCTAACAAATAGGTACGTACTGGTAATACGTACTTTTTGTTTTCCAATGTACGTAAATATTTATCCTGGAAATCAAAATCGCGCCTCACGCTTCGCAGTCAGGCGTTGCCAATTTTTTTTCTGTGTAGCTTTTGACTACATGTCACCTGATGCTAAATGACGTAAAGGTTGAAAGTGGCGCCACGCTACACCTGGATTGGGAACTGGTTCTTGAGTGGGCCTGCCGAAACACACCGATAGGAACTTGGTGACAGATTCTTAACTTGGTAGCTAGCCAGTCGAGCACTAGAAAATCAAGCCCCACCACCATCAAGCTATGGTTCCATCACGATGTTTTCTTCACCGAAAGCTCTTAGTACAAAATCAAATGATATTTGTTTCGTAGCATAGGTATCTAGGTACATGTGATCACTTTAAAACGTCAAACTTAAAACTAGCTACAGCTGTTCCAACCTCCTTACGCCGGCAAAGGAAATGGCAAGAAACAACCGATAGGCATTTTTTGGACGATCGCGTCCTAATTTACAATTTTATTCTTACTTCTAATTGATTGATTTGGAGCAAGATTTAAGATTCGAACCCACGACCTACGGATCGCAAGCCGACGTCACTACCATTGAGCCAACGCGCTACATCGCTCGTCAATCCGTCATCCATTGACGCCCACAATGCCATCCCTTGTATACTAAGTAAAGTATCTACGTCAAAGCAAAATATCAATAGATCAGAACAGTATAGTCGTAAGTAGTGGCGCCAGTAGAATAGGTCTATTACTGTGGGTGGACGTAGGCAGAGGTCAATGCCATATGATAAAGCCATTTGAAAAATGATGATGAACCTTTATAGCAAATTGCGTACCTATTTCGAGAGTGGACGGTAATGGACAGAAGGGTCAGGACTTATGGTCTGTCAACCATAGAGAACTAATTCTCTGATATGAGAGCCAAGCCAACGAATGATTCCATCATCGCACAGGGCTAGATTAAGCACTATCCCACAAACTACATAGCAGCCTAAAGAGAGAGGTGAGTTATAGCTCAAAATCAGTATAAATATCTACCTATCCCGTCTATACAGGACCAAGCCTAAGTACCTGCAAGGTGAATGCACAAACGGGTTACGATATGATACCGTCGCACCGCCGCAGCGTGGGAACCGGTTGCCTCGCTAGACGTTTGCGAAAATTGACGGTCTTGCGGTCTACCGTGCCCACTGGGAGGAGGGTTGCATGACAGTCATGGTACAAGGGAGCTGAGGCTGAGAGAGTGATAAGACCATCTCTCGTTCGAGGTAAGCATCACACTCGTCGTTTTGAAAATCGGCATGCATTTGACCGCCATCACGCCTGTTGCCAAGCGTTATGTGGTCGACGGTGTAGTGTAGAACGTATACCCAGAAGGCACCTATTCACTCTTGCATTGCAGATCCCTAAATTATAGCGATCGGGAAAAAAAGAATCCTGCAAGGACTTCCACTCCTTAGCGGTACGCATGAATGTCGAAGCGAAACACTTCGTGCGAACAGGTGGAATATCCAACTATATGACGATGGCGTGTTGCCGATTGTCTCGATGTCCGATGATGGAATGGGGATGGCGGAATTTTGAACGTCAGCAGTTCAAAACCCGCGCGTCAGTGCACTGCGCTGGCCACCCTGAGTTATTATTGGAAATGGTAAATCTTTTTATACCCTGTACAGTGTACAATGTTACACTTAAATTCGATCTTAATATAACACGGAGATTACTGACTGAGGCGCCTCAACATTCATGGACATTAAAGAGGTCAGTGTTCTATAAAATAACAATGTTCAGAACATGAAGGTCAAAATAGTCAGCTGTTTTATGGCTGTGTGAGGTACATTTCTGGAAGAAACTTTGCGGAGCATATCATGAATGAAAAACTTTCAAAGTTAAATAATCGTAAATCCATTTTTTTTTGTCATGACGTGTGTAATGGCTTCACTTTGTCCTTATAGGGATATTAGCTGTTCCCCGCGGTTTCTCTCGCGTGGGCTACAGTTTATCGCGACAAGAAGTATCCTATGTCCTTCCTCAGCATTCAAACTATCTCCGTACGTGGCGTGAAAACGTAACAGACAGACAGACAGAGTTACTTTCGCATTTATATATAAAAGAAGGGATTATGTGACAGGTTGAATAGATAAGTACAAAGTAAAATTATATCATAGCTTGCTCTCCAGTCGGTAACTAGAAACGGGTTGCGAACGAACAGTGAAATTGCTTTCTACGAGTATACGAGTATAGCATAACATGACGAGGAAAATCAGAAAATATATCTCCGATCCGTACGTTTTATCGTGACTGGGCTTTCATATCAAGTTTAATTAGTATTTGGCACTTTTACTAGAAAAGCAAATAAATATTTTTATGCGCTATTTTTGTTTATTTCGTGGAAACAGCTACTTATAACTCATAGGTTCCTGCGGGTAACGGGAAGACGCGGGTGAAACCGCGGGGCGCAACTAGTATTAAAATAAAAGGTAGTAGGATGATAATCAGGCATGATGCAGCTTTTTATTAGTGAAGAATTTTCAGAATCATATCCGTGGTTTCTGAGATATAGCGTTTGATCACTAGTCACTTGATGTTGATAAGTGACGATGTGGTCGAAGGTGCACGGCGCCACGCGCCACGCTACATCCGTATTGGGAACTGGATCTCTAATGACGCTACCCGAACACACCGATAGGTGCTTGGCGACAGATTCTTAACTTGATGGTAGTAGCTAGCCAGGCGAGCACTTGAAAATGCCCTACCACCGAGTCTATGGTTTCATCATGATGTTTTCTTTCACCGAAAACCGACAACCTACGGACCGCAAGCAGAATTCACTACCACCAGTGCCGGATTTACCATAGAATCTGAAAATGCTGAAGTTTAAGGTGGCAAAATTGCACCAAAAAAAACTTAGGTACAGAAAAAACGTAAAGCTTTGCTTTTCTTAGCTTAAAATGTACACAAAAAGTTGTAAATTTAATCAGAAAATAAGATTATTCCCTGAAAAAGGGTATAAATTTTATTGTGAACAGTGTATCCAATTTTAGAAGTCAGTAGAAGCGGCAAAATTTTTATAGTTTTGGGGCGGCAATTGTGTAAATCTAGCACTCACTACCACTGAGCCATCGCGGCTTGCATTACATACACACCTACTTCATTATTTCAAAACAATAACCTACTATGCATTTTAACTAACTAGATAAGTAGGTATATCTACTTAAATTAAAGTTTGTAATTAGTATTATAAATCGCCTGTCTACATTCATCAAGCCAGCAAAGTTGCCCAATAGGTCCAAATTCAGCGAATAATTACAGGTTCAAAACGGGCTTAGTGCTTGGATAGCTTTATTAGTCGCGACGAGCCGCCCACGACCGCCCACGCACAACGTCTGGGCGAGCTGTGGGCAATTGAACTAATTTAATGGTGTTGTACTAAAATTATTATCAAGGGTTTTTGAAGGTTCTTTTATAGGCTTCTGACGACATGTGTGAAGCTATGCAGGGGACACAATAATTTAAAGCCACATAGAAAAGTGAAAAATAACGGAGATGATAAAAAAAGACTGTATAGGTGAATTACCCAAAATTATTGTTCCACAATATTTTTAGCCCCATTCGCGTTTTTCCCCATTTGCTTTATTTTCCATACGATACTGCGACTGATAGATAATTTTCTCACGCGATTTAATTTCTACTCGTTCTTATCGCTACACGCAATAGTCAATAGTCAATTTTTATTTATTCAATAGGATACATTGTGATCACTTTAAAACGTCAAACTTAAAACTAGCTACGCCTGTTCCAACCTCCTTACGCCGGCAAAAGAACAGGCAAGAAACGCCCGGCAGGTAATTTTTTTGGCGCGATCACATTGACAATTTCATTCTTATTACTAATTGATTGAATTGGAGCAAGTTCACTAAAATCCCAAGCTTTTTTTTGTCATCTAATGGTCCGATATTTTTTAATTAGCTTTACTAATAAGATTTCTCTTGTTTGGTTGTACACATTGGGATACGCATTTTTACCTATGCATTTTTTTACCGATCGATTAATAATTTCGGGTGTTAGTCTTCAAACCTTCTTATACCGACAAGAAAGCCCGGCAAATCGTGTTTTGGTCGCGATCACATTTTCCATTTTGTTAACCGTCGAAAAAAAGAAGGCGGTTTGAGAACCTCAAGTCAACGCGTATATTTTTTTTTCTTTCTACTAAATGATTGAATTGGAGCAAGTTCACTACAGTTAAAGCTTGTTCACAATTTATAACGCAGGCAGACGTCCATGCATCATTTACAATACGTTACGACCACTTTAATCGTCAGTTAAACATACATTTAAATCAGTAACAGACCAACAGAGTCGGTCGCTGACCTACCATCCGCACATGCAACGTCTCAAATTTAAAGTGCACTCGATTTAACGCTTCGATTCGATTCGATTGCCGAATCGATGTATAAATCGATATTGGCTATATTCGGCACGCATGTTTTCAAGGTTGATTATTTTGGTACGTGCTCATTGCAGTTGGAAGCATTTAGAGATTTACCGAGCTGTTTTATACGAGTACAGTTAGGGGTCCAGTGTAATTGTGAAGAAATTAACTGTAATTAGGGAACGCAAAAATCAATTTAAACAAGCAGACGGCCCACCTGATGGAAAGCGGTCAGCGTCGTCTATCATGGACATTTGTATCACCCGGAGTTCCCAACCTTTAAGAACTCTGTACACACCCATCTTGAAAAGAGGGAGCTCGTTCCACATTTGGTTGTGATTGAACTGAAGATAGTGTGTGTAAGATGGTGTACCTTCTCTAACAATGCTCCCAATCCAATGAACCGTCTCCCTTGTTTCCTGCCAAAAATCTACCCTACCAAAATTGATGGGATGAATAATTATAAAGTTGCCATCCACATGAAATGTGTGCAATCGTAGAAATTCTGCTACAGCTATAAAATTAATATATAATTAAATGGATTAATGAGTATAATTGCAATAATTTAGTAAGAGAATGAAGTTAGTATGAATTATAGTTGTTACATAGATATTTCTCTCTAATGCAGAACACAGCAATGTTTGCTAGCGCACTACAGCTTCTCTTTGTTGATAGATTTATACGGACTTGTCACTTTTTACGGTACATTTGTGAGCGTTTGACCAATTTTTTGCGCACGATATAAACATTGTTATCGAGTAGGCAATCAGCACGATTTGGTCTCCGTCACGGCTAACGGAACGGATCTTTTGGGCTTTGGGTGATGATTGTTATTTGATCGATGTGAAAGTTATTTAATAGAATTTTTGCAGGTGTACCAGCCGGCAGCGGATAGGTACGTTTTGATCAAGATCGGAAACGATATTGGATGTCTTATAAACTGATCTTGCTCAACAACCTAACATAGGATAGAAAGATCGTCAAGATAAAAAAATTGGGGTTAATTACTTACATACATGTATACATTTTTCTCCGTGATTGTGATAGATGAAAATTCTAATAAAAATATATGTAAATCTTCATGTTACTGTGGCACATGACATTTAGAAGAAAAATGAATTGTATTTATTTTTATATTGAAAATATAAATAACAAAGAGTTGTTAATACTATCAGCATGTCGAAGAACACAATACCAGAGACTTAAAACATAGGCTACTTTTTCTTCCGAAAAAAGGTTCCTGCAGGATATCGGGAAAACCACAGGTGTAACCGCGCGGCACAGCTAGTAGTCAAATAATTACAACAACGGCAACGGTATCTAGAATAGAAGTGCTCAATAGGACAAACCGTTGAATAAAAACAAGTAATTCTAGTAACAATGCTTGCTAATGACATTTCCAACTAGGGCAGGCATTTGTTGCGAAGACTTCATGACACTGGAGGACGCCTGATAAATGACAGAAAATGAGATGACAATAGATGGCAGCATCTACTTAACTGTAGTCTGTACCTAATGTCAAGGTTCGTAGCGTTTAATAGAAGTAGTAGGTGAGATACTTTTCAGAATAATCAATCATTAAGAGGTGATAATGGCAGTGAACAGGTTACAAATCGTAGCAACGTAAAGCGATAATGGCTCAGTGGTAGTGACGTCGTCTTACGATCCGTACGTAGGTCCTACAATAAACTTGAGCTTTCGGAGAAAGCAAACATCGTGATGAAACCATAGCTTGGTGGTATGGCATTTTCTATTGCTCGCCTAGCTAGCTACCACAATCAAGTTAAGAATCTGTCGCCAAGCACCTATTGATGTGTTCCGGCAGCCCCACTTGAGAGCCAGTTCCCAATCTAGGTGTAGCGTGGCGCCATCTTTGACCACATTGTCACCTAAGAACAGGTGACTTGTGGTCAAACGCTACTCTGTAAGTAGTTAAAAAAAAAAACGTACCTAATATCTATATATATCTATATATGTGATCCTAATTTATGTGATATGGAACAGCTGTTTCATATGTTTACTTTTATTGTAAAAGTTTTAATACGAGGTTTCGACGAAAAATTTACGAGCGACTCGTGTCATTACTTATGTTGCATAAAAAATCCTGCTACTTAGAAAGTATCCGACATTACATCTCCGCCATTCAAGTTAAACAAAATTTCAAAAACTCTCTCTCGGAAAAAAATGATCACGATCTTTATTGAGTCTTTTGTCAGTGGAATCACACGATTACCTATAAATAATGGAGGCGGGGGCGTTGACCCCGGCTGGTTGCTAGGTCGATACAAAATGGCTGACATGCAAAAAATTAAAGCTATTCGAGAGGAAATCAATTTCGACGCATGCGGAGCAGGCGGCCTGCTGCAGAGTGCTGTTCTATCTATGTCTCTACAGTCTAGTACATCTCTACATTTTTACCGATCTGCCAGAGGTTGGTATTGTATCGCTTCTTTTTACACGGCTCGGTATTATCAACCGACTTCAAAAAAGGAGGTTTCTCAATTCGACCGTATATAGGCTTTTTTATGTTTGTTCGCGGAAAACTTATAGCGATGATGTCTCAGTGGTAGTGACGTCGGCTTGCGATCCGTAGGACGTGGGTTCGAATCCTACAATGAGCTTGAGCTTTCGGTGAAGATAGCATCGTGATGAAACCTATAGCTTGGTGGTAGGGTATTTTCTAGTACTCGCCTGGCTAGCTACCAGTACCCTCATGTTAAGAATCTGTCGCCAAGCACCTATCGGTGTGTTCCGGCAGCCTCACTTGAGAGCCAGTTCCCAGTCCAGGTGTAGCGTGGCGCCATCTTCGACTACATCGTCACTTAACATCAGGTGACTTGTGGTCAAAAGCACCCTGTAAGTAGTAAAAAAAACTTTGGAAAAACACAGCATCTATTGATAGAGATTTCTCTCTTTCTAGATTAGCTTAAAATAGTAAGCTAAAAATAATAGGTAACTCAAAAAAATCTAGGTAGGAATAAATCCACAGAAAGTTCACTCAATTCGCCTAGAAAGTCCAAAAACGATTTAGGAAACAACAACAAATCAGACTGAAAGCAGTACAAATTACTGTAAAACTCCGAAACGTTGCGTGCTCACTGCACATAAAACTGGCGAAATGATTATCAAAAACAATTTAGGCGAAACGATAAGACACGTTGCTTTATGCGCAAGAATTGAGAATTTCAATTTCAGCCGCAATGTGATAAGGTTTGTAATATAGGTCAATACTTTTGTAATTATTACACATAGCTGTTCCATGCGGTTTCACCCACGTATAACACAGTTTATCGCGATAAAAATTATCCTACGTCTTTCTCCAAGGTCTAAACTATCTACGTACCAAATTTCAAAAAGATTCGTTCAGCCATTTAGCCGTGAAAAGGTAATCGACAAACAGACAGACGAGTGAGTAACTTTTGCATTTTTAATATTGTATGGACCAGTATCCCTACTTCCCTACTAATATTATAAAAGCGGTAGTAACTCTGTCTGTTTGTCTGTTTCACGCCTAAACTACTGAACCGATTTAAATGAAATTTGGTACAGAGATAGTCTAGAGCCTGAAAAAGGAAATAGGCTACTTTTTATAGCGATAAACTGAAAGCCCACGCGGGTAAAACCGTGGAGAACATCTAGTCATCTGAGGCCTCAAAATGTCAAAATCAAGAGCCAATAAACAGGGACGAATTAAAAAGGAAGGGAGGTCGTTATCAGACTTTACCCTTCAGTGGGACGATACGGGTTAATTAATAATAAATGGTAGGGGCCCACATTCAATTTGTCGACGCAGAATCGACTTGAGTGAAACAGAATACCATTCACAGACTAAAATCAACGGTGGACGATCGTAGTATATATTTCAGTATACGTCAGTAAGGATCTACATTGCATCACCTGACCCAGTACGTAACCCATACAGATCGATAAGGTACAAGATTAGGGGATAACCCGTACCTTGTATCCCTAACATGTCCGTAACAAACTACGGTCCTTTTGTTACTCTTTCTTCCCTAAAATCATACCGGTTCTATGTACCGTACATGGTCCTTTGAGCCGGATTTTTGTATCATTTTACAATATTTGTTTAGCTTTTTATGTACAACTAGCTTCGTATTGCAGCTTCACCTGTGTCTTTTCCGAAAATAAAAAGGAGTCTATGTTCTAATCCAACACTTTACATATATCGTATGTAAAACAAACGTTGAAAATTTCGAATTTCTCCCCTGTTGTAGCTGTAAGAACATAATTTCAAAAAAATCAAGAGCTCGTGAAGCAATCATGTAGTGTTTAGTCTCTGTTGAAGATTTAACAAGCTAATTGAAGATACTTCGTTCAAGTAAGGACAAAATGTTCAATTGAGTAAAAGCTCTGTCCCCAATACCAAGCGTTCGATTGATGTAGAGTTCGTGTCTAGTGGACTAAGTAATCCGATTCCAATGTGGACAGCCACGTCCCCGAGATTGAATTACTGAAACTGTGTGTACTCAGCTCTAAAGTCGTGTGTAGTGCATTGTATGAAATTTGCTAAGTGTACTCAACAGACTATCCCTCCCCAAAATCGACCGAACGTGATATATGGAGAAAAAGTTGGCGTAGAATGGAAATCTCTTTTCGATAACCTTCAATTAACTGTGCCTTGTGGTCAGAACATACGTCTACAGTCCAAACTACAATGTCGCTATCTCTACATCCCATACAAAATGGTGCATTATGACAAGATCAAAAGAAACCATAGCTTGGTCCTAGGGTATTCTAGTACTCGCCTGGCTTGCTACCGGTGTGTTCCGGCAGTCTGACTTCAGAGCCAGTTCCCAATCCAGGTAGTAGCGTGACACCGCCTTCGACCACATCGTCACTTAACATCAGGTGACTTGTGGTCCAACACTACCTTGCAAGTAGTAAAAAAAAGAAAACCCTCCCCTGAATATATTGACGACGCGGTAGCCGAGTTGGTAGTATCCCTGCCTGCGAAGCTAGCGGTCCTGGGTTCGAATCCCGGTAAGGGCAAATATATGTGTGATGAGCACGAATATTTGTACCTGAGTCTTGGATATTTCTATCTATATAAGTATTTATTTCTCTATATAAGTATGTATATCGTTGTCTAGTACCCATAACTCAAGTTTCGAGCTTAATTTGGGGCTAGCTCAATTTGTGAGCAAAAAAAAAAAAAAAAAAAAAAACTGCGTATAGGCGGATGCATTTTTGTATGTTTTACAAGACATGATTAAACTTCTAACTTCCTCCGTCCATTAAAATGTATTCGGATGTTTAGTACAACAGCATCTTGTTGGATTGTTTACGGATCATTCAGTCGGGGAACGTCTTCGGTGATGCATTAGTGTATCAGTTCACACGGCAGTTGAGTGGGCCTGGCTATGATACGATGACATATGCGGTAAACATGGGAGTTAGAATAGACAAATCGAGAATAAACATTTTGACGTACGGCTCTACAGCTTCTTGGGAGCTATGAGATATTGTATCATAGGATAATAATAAAATAATAATGAAGTTTTAATTATTCTGTACAAAACATGCGTAATTTCGTCTTCAAAAGTATGAAAAATTAAATCATCAGTGTAACTGTAAATTATCAATTTTCACAAGTAACTACGAAACTGTTTTTAAGAAAAACCCACACAAATTTTATGATAAATCGTTTTAGGATCATTAGGCATTTCCTAATCACTTATTCTGATAAAAAAGTACCTAAAGTAAAGTATAATATGCTTACCCTGTGTGTCCTTTTTACGTATCAATTTCAATACGGCAATGTGATGTGGTTAGCAAAAGTCAACAACATAAAATAATGATGTCGCCAAACAACGAAATAACTTTGCAGAACAATCTACTTAACTTAACTAACTAGATAAGTAGTAAATGCTAGAACTTTTACTACCTTTATTAGTAACTACTAGAACTAGAACCTAGTTATTTACTCGAGAAACTATAACTTGAGTGAAGTTACACAAAAACGTTGAAAGTTTTCCTTGATCTTTGTGGACTCGCTAGAGGTTCCTACAGTTATAAAATGACTAGTTGCGCCCCGCGTCTTCCCGTTATCCCGCAGGAACCTTTTTCCGGGATAAGAAAAAGTAGCCTATGTGTTCATTCGCAGGGTATAAGCTATCTCCATTCCAAATTTCATTCTAATCCGTTGAGTAGTTTTTGCGTGAAAGTGTAACAAACATCCATCCATTTATCCATACTCACAAACTTTCACGTTTATAATATTAGTAGGATGTATATATATATCTATTTATAAACGTACCGAGGGGTTTTAGAGCCATGGTGACCGAACGATAACATGTGCATATCTTAGCCCTGCACCTATATATATATGGTTATGACTTTACATGCAGACTCGCCATCGCTCAAAACAGTAAAGAAAAAAACGCGAGGAAATCAGCATGTCGATGAAACACAGGAGCGTACTTCAGCGTACGACCTGACTCGACTAAATCTCACTCACCAAAAATGTTATAGGCCGGTCGTATAACTTCAATAGAATAGCTATTCGTAACTTTTATACAAAATATATTGCGGGCAGGTCCAAGACAGTATGAAAAGTGGCCGATGTTCTTTGGTAAGCAGATAGTTTGAATCCTGGGGAAAGACTAGAAATTTTTATCGCGATAAACTGTAGTCCACGCCGGTGAAACCGCAGGGCATATCTAGTTGGTAATAAATAAGTAATTATGTAATAATTAAGAACAATGCCATAAAATCAAGGACTAACCCGTTGCACTTGATTGTTTTAAATTACCATCGATCATTTATTTAGATAATCGTCAGTTTGATTACTCGTGAATCATGATTGCTTTCGTTCCGGTGTTCTGGAAACCAGTCCTTTTGCAAGGCCTGTCACGTATCGGTAGGCAAAAAGCTATTGATTACCTATACCCTCTTACCAGTGTCGTAGCTAAGGTCGAGAGCGCCCAGGGTAAGTATTGAATTTTGCAGCCCCTAAACTTTTGAGAGAACCAATCGACAAATCATTCTGACGACGCGGTAGCCGAGTTGGTAGTGACCCTGCCTACGAAGCTAGTGGTGCCAGGTTCAAATCCCAGTAAAGGAAAATATATGTGTGATGAGGATGAGCTCGAATATTTGTTCCTGAGTCTTGGATAGTACACATAACACAAGTTTTGAGCTTAATTTGTACGCAATGGTCCCCCAATATTCATTATCATTATTTAATGATAGACATATTTTCTGTGTTGAGTGTGGCGAATATTTTATATAACGTATCAAATACATTACAAGCACCAACATACTCATTCAACGCGAGTCAGCACTCCGCAGTGAATACTTTACAGAAATCTTGTTTAAAGATCTCTAGGCGCTATCATTAATTTAGTGCAAGTTAGCATAAACTCGTGTTTTAATTTTGTGTTAGTTCCTTTTTTTAATGAAGCAGTAGTTCAGCGGCCCTAATGCTGGTGATCTGCGAGTGCGAGGTTTGCCCCTCGAGTTTTACGCCCCTGGCAGTCTCCCCCCGCGGCTAGCCCTTAGTTACGACACTGCCTCGATCTTACTTCTATTTTTCCTATACGTACCGTATATACTGCGATTCTATTATTAAGTCATCTGAACAACTCCATTGTGGCTTATTTCTGAAGGAAATAACTTAAAAATTCAATCTCTACGCTTGAGTACCTTAACACACAATTGCCAAGATAAAATTATACGACTTTAGGTATACCTACTTATCTCTGGTACAGTGGTATTGTAGTACACAAACGATATTTACAGTCGAACAAGTGGAACGATAACTTTCTCTAACATCGATCTTTTGCAACTAGGCACTTAAATTACGTCCATTCCATATTGCGACTCAAGACAATAGGAATCTGCTTAGTTCTTGCGTCATGGACTTACTAAGATGCGTATATAAAACATCTTGCCGTCTGTATCGTGGTCACCACACCGTGAACCGTTGCACCATTGAATATAGACACTGGCTAGTTATTATATGGGCTAGGGAAGCCATGACAGGGGACTTTTCCAGGATACGCCATTGTAGACTTTGCAGATGCAGAGCTAAATGAATAAAATTCTGGTGCCATTTAAAAAAGTTGCTGTCATGTCGGCGGCTTTCAGGAGGCGATAACTCAGACATACAGAGTCGGCTATTGTAACTTCTAACTTACTTATTATTGGGTATGCAGCTAGATAAACCCGCACTAGGACAGCTTGATAGATTATGTCCCATACTGTCACTCTTTCTCTATGAAAGGAGGCCTATGCCCCAGCAGTGGAAACGTAAAAGGCAGATAGTGGTATCGATTCGGTAGTAATAGTATTGCTGTCTTTTTCTAACCACTGGAGTAAAAAAAGGACAGCATTACTTTTAGACATGTCAAACTTAGTTTAGTTTTAGAGAATGCAAAACCGAATCGACACCAATGACGATAATGATAATGGATAATTTTATCGTCCTGCACTACCCTAACATGTAAAAAACAAAATTACAGATAAACAAAACCGTTACGCAGTCTTTTGATCCATTAGAAACATTAGAAGAATGGAACGGTGTATTTTTGCATATATATCCTACGATCCTACTAATATAATAAACGGGAAAGTTGTGAGTACGGATGCATGGATGTTGGTTACTCTTTCACGCAAAAACTACAAAACGGATTTGAGTTTAACACATAGGCTACTTTTGATCCCGGAAAAAGATTTCCGCGGGATAACCGGAAGACGCGGGTGATGCAAATAAAAGAATGCACATTGTCCATCACAAAATTACTGAATATTTACCGAAACCATCACAGTAAATCATCATCAGTAGATTGATATTGTAGCGATCCACTTTAATATATCCATCGAACATCTTTTAATACGGCCACCCCACGCTCTACGGTCTGCTGGGTCGGTCGGAGGTCTGACGTGTGCTCATAAACTCATAACACCTGGCCTTACTTGAAGCATATGCCTTTTAAATCATTCATTGTACATACGATGGACAGTTAGTTGCGGAATTGGATATTTTAGGACGAAACGGTTACGCTGCGCTGTCTGAATAAGGTCATTTCTATATTAGACATAGAAAGTCTTAAATGGACATGACTTAATTGGGCAATGGTGTCTAATTTAGGCGCCGGTGACCAAACCAATATTTTTAAGCACCGTATTTTTCTGGAAATATTGCCCTTCAGTCCGGAGTCCTACTAATATTATAAACGCGAAAGTTTGTGAGCATGTTTGTTGCTCTTTCACGTAGAAACTACTGAACGGATTTGAATGAAATTTGGAATGGAGATAGCTTATACTCTCTCTCTTTATCCAGGAAAAAAGTTCCTGCGGGGTAACGGAAAGACGCGGGTGAAACCGCGGGGCGCAGCTAGTACAGTAATATTTGCACACTACTGCTTGGTGATTTAATAACTGGCAAAGGTGTGGTTCGCTTGGTAGTAGGGTATTTTCTAGTACTCGTAATAAAATGCCTTACATCATTTTGGAAAAGAGCTAAAATACTCTTACACTGCTGAACTAATATTAACCAAATATAGCTGAAAACCACCGCAAGTAAACTAGCTTTTAAATGAAAAAAAACTGCATCGAAATCGGTTTAACCGTTTGAGAGCTACGATGGCACAGACAGACAGACATTGACGTCAAACTTATAACACCCCTCTTTTTGCGTCGGGGGTTAAAAATATGAAGGAAAACTGTCGCGCCTTTTTCCCGCCAGTCTCGTCGTAGCACCAAGATGGCGTGGCATTACCCACATTCGTGCTAACTTTCCTAGCAGTTAGAGCAGAACAATAAAGTTACAAATTACCCAGACGTGATACTTGGCTCGTATCATTACGGACAATGTAAGAAATTTATAATTTCACGCCACTTATTGTTGTGGCTTACCGATATCGGACAGCCCACTTTTGTGGCGAATTGCTTTTTTTCAAACTGTTCACGATATGAAAGTAATGGGGGATTTTACGATACGTACACGATGGGTGCCAGTGCTAACATAAACCTTGGTTTAAACAAATGTCAAATCAAATGCAAACTAGACTTAGTTCAGGCTGTTCATATTCCTGTATTTAGCTTTTGATTTCTACTTTATACGTAGTTATCGCTCTTGTCTCGTTGTCTCTCGGCAGGATCAATTAGTTTCGTTAAAACAGATAAATGGAAGATGGGAATCATTAAACTTCTGAAGTGTTTACTATCTCTCACATCTTTATCAAAAAAAACTCGGAATAATAACAAAGTGTATCAAAAAATTATACTAATTAACATTTACGATTTACGCGGTCGTTTCTCCCGCATACTTGCAAAATGTGAAATGAGTTTCCTTCACAAGTCTTTACGCATAAAAGCTACCATAACTAGCTAGTTCACTCGAGATATTATGCTCGGTGTGAGGAATGAATTCTTGAAGGAAACGACACATAAGATTATCTTTTGTAACTTCTCCCAACTCCAACCTCTCCTTGCCATTCCCAAAACGCAAGGGTATCGAATGAAGATTACGTACCTACGTAGGTCACAATTTGTCCCAAACTGCAAATTGGTCACATAAAAAAGTGAATTAAATATGTATGACGGTACTTCACCAACCATCGAGTCCAAAATAATGAAGTAACCCCAAGGTTTTCGATGTATTCAATCGGAATAACACATCTGTAGAATACTAACATCATAAACGTAACCACATCACGTCCTCTGGCAAAAGTGAATATATATATAGGAATTGCAAAAATTGAACAAGTTCCAATGATATCGATTCCACATTTATCAAACGCTGAACGTGGCAAGGGTTCTTGTGGCAGTTTCATTTTAAAAGTTTTGTCGTTAAACATAATAATTGGAAACATTCGTCTCACTTTATCTTTCTTAGCAATGTTTTAGTCGTTTTTACTTCTTTTAGTGTTTCATTAAATACTATTCTGGAGCTGAAAATAAGTAATTTTAGTAGTTTAAAATTTCATCTATCGTGTTGAAGAATTCATCGGTGAATACATTTCCCGTTTACAGCCGCAGAAAGTAAAGAAATCGGAGACAACTATACGTCGTATCTCCAACATCCAATGGTTATCAGTCCCTCTAGAAATAAGATTAGCCCACTATAACTCTAGCTTGCTAATCAACTGAAAGATCGCGGTGACTACAGTATCGGATTTCCTCATTGTGATCTGAGAAACTTGCCTACAACCTCCAGCACAGTTTGAAATATCTCTATTTGTCGGAAACATTTTAAAAGGAAATGGTAAATTTCCTTTTGACCTTTGTATACATACCTACTAATGTCTATTTGGCATTTATTTAAATGCTAAGGACGGTAATCAAACCCGCCTTTTGTCTGTTCTTGTCCTATATTTTCTCCCCCTTTTCTAGTGACGCAACCGAGTATTGTATGTCTATCAAATGAATTGTACCATTTTTTGCCCACTACTGCCGGCTGTCAATTCTTAGTAGTTGAATGGTTATATGGATGGGCTCGTATATTGTTTTTCTGCGCTTTCATTATTGGGTCAATTAGACTATTTCTGGAATGGTGCCGAGTGGATATTTCAATCCAGATCGCAGTTTTAAAAACTTTGCGAAACTAGTTACAAAAATGTAGTTTGGAGTTCAATCACTTTTGTTTCGTTTGCGTGTAGGTACATCAATTTCACAACATTTATAAGTATCTTTGTAAGCATTGAGAGCACAGACTAATTGAGATGGGCTTAATTCTGCGATCGTAGCCAGTCTAAAAAAGATAAGCAAGTTACTAATGACACCTTCGACTCCCCTTATTTCAGTTTGCCTCGACCCTCCAACGTTTGTGAATGGATATAAGAAAATAATAGTTTCATATCTTTGTGCGAAACATGTGAATACTGTATAAAGAACACAACACCATCTGTTTGTTGGTCCTTGCAACGAAGACCCCACATTAACCGTCATCCATTGCCATCATTTCGCTTTACAATACGCTTGCGTTTTTACAGCAGATGGTAAGGATTTAACGAATGACAAAGGAAACAAAAACAGATGTGACCCGTTTGATTCTATGGGTGATATTGACTAAGTTATTAAAGCTTTTATTTATCAATTCTGGCGACCTAGATACAGATATATCTCTACTTAATATTATAAATGCGAAAATGACTCTGTCTGTCTGTCTCGCCTTTACGCCTAAACTACTGAACCGATTGAATTGAAATTTGGTACAAAGATAGTTTGAACCTTGAGGAAGGACATAGGGTAATTTTTATCGCGATAAACTATAGCCCACGCCGGTGAACCGTGGGGAACAGCTAGTCTTGAATAAATTGTTCAAGACAGTTATAACCAGACATGGGCATTATTGTTATTGTTTTGTCTACAAGTCTGTGGTAGGAATATTCTCTGGAAACTAAAAAAAACACGATAAGTACCTACCACAAATCAAACCAAGTATACCGTTTTGTAACCCGATACCGTGATGACTTGTTATTAGTGCTTCAATCCCACGCGTTGTTTTCTATACACTTCCCATAACCTACTCTTGAACATTATTTACGAGAGATTGTCGCTCTGTTCCTCTAGTGAAGAAATGGAAGCACGGTAAAACAAATCCTCATGTACAAAAAGTATGGAACAAATAGGTTATTCGCTGTTAATGACCTGTTGTGTGATTTTTCATAGTTACACACGTTACTTGCTTTTATCTCGTTTGCGAATCCTATCTAGTACAGTCAACAACAAAAGTCGCTGAACAATAATACATTTCCCGATTACCGCCATCATTTTAAACACCAACCTTTATACGTAATCACTTAAAATCAGCTGTTTCATGTTGTGGCCAAAACGCATTGTAAAATGGAAAAAAACCCCAATCTTTAACACATTTAATAGCGATGATGGCTCAGTGGTAGTGACGTCATCTTGCGATCCGTAGGACGTAGGTTCGAATCCTACAATGAGCTTGAGCTTTCGGTGAAGGAAAACATCGTAATGAAACGATAGCTTGGTGGTAGAGTATTTTCTAGTACTCGCCTGGCTAGCTAACAACTTTTTGTTAAGAATCTGTCGTCAAACGACTATCGGTGTGTTCCGGCAGCGTCACTTGAGAGTTTGAGAGCCAGTTCCCAATCCAGGTATAGCGTGACGCCATCTTCGACCACATGTGACTTGTGGTCAAACGCTACCAGGTAAGTTATAAAAATAAAACATTTGGAAAATCTAATATTCATCAGCTGTTTTTGTCGCTGACTGTACAATTTATGGAGGGGGGGTACTTACTGCTCTCGTTTCCGTTTTACTTTTGTTCATTATTTTGGACCATTACAACTTTACACACTTTTACGAACTGGACAGCTTTTTTACATACATACTTAGTTTAAACTCGAAATGAGGAAGATAATCAAATACCTATCAACACGCAGAGTTGAAAACTATTTGCAAGTCGTAGCTAACCGAAAACAGGGTCATTAGTAATCTTGTGGTCTCATATTTTGTAACCTACCAAAATTAAAGAATATAAAGTAGGTACTATGTAGGCATAAAATATGGATTACTTAAGTGTTGTTAAATCCGTGTATTACAAAGAACTTCCTGGTTTTATGATTCTGGATTCTAATAAATTTTATGTTGATTGTTGCGCTAATAGCTGTTTTAGAGAAAATATTATCAAGATCTAAAGTGATAATAAAGCTGAGTGGAGCACACATAATGGGACATAATAACGTCTAATTTCGCTTAACGTGATCTATCTATATCATCTTCTTTAGATTTTTATCAAGAGTTTCATCCAACCTTCAAAGGCAAAATTTTGTAATCAAAATGGAGATTTTGCAAGTTTTCTATATATATACTTAAACATGTAGACTGTATGTACAAATTTTGTTAGGCATAATAAAGCGAGATCTTGGAATGGAATCTGATTGTTTGTATCTTTAGGTATCTATCTACTAATATTTTACATGAGGTAATGTTTGTGGTTTTGGATGTAGAAGGCAATCTACATTCTACAAAACTTCTGATCGGATTTAGTTGCGCCCCGCGGTTTCACCCGCGTCTTCCCGTTATCCCGCAGGAACCTTTTTCCGGCATAAAAAGTAGCCTATGTGTTAATCCAGGGTATAAGCTATCTGCATTCCAAATTTCATTCAGATCCGTTCAGTAGTTTTTTGCATCCATCCATCCATCCATACTTACAAACTTTCACGTTTATAATATGTATTAGGATAAGACTAGCTGTTCCCAGCGATTTCAACCGCGTGGGCTACAGTTTATTGCAATAAAAAGTACCTATCCTTAAATACTTTTGTATTTAATAGACTTCAAAAAGAAGGAAGTTCTCAATCCGGATGTTTTTTTTATGTTTGTTACTTCAGAACTCCGTTTTTTATCGACCTATTAGGAATATTATTTTTATCACAATCATCTCGTCCGGTTGCGTTCACTATGGAGAAGGAATCTTGCTGTGAGATCTCAATAGCTAGTTTGACAGCTTGATATAGTTGAGTCTATATCTATAGTAACTCCATGAAAGCTTTGACTTCTAACTTAACTAGCGTGTGCTTCAAGGGATCCAAAGAGCCATAAGGATTTATGAGTACCATCAAAACAAACATTGGCATTAAACAACGTCCGCCGCTCTCCTAACCTTTGTTTATGTAATGGGAAAAATCGTAGTCATAGCTCATTGGGAAAGTAGGGAATTCTTCAGATCTAAATTTACCTACTTTTTTGTTCAGTTCATTGGTGCAGGAAGAGAGTAGTTTGAAAAATTTAAGCTTATTAAAATTGTTGTTTGATCAAGTTAATTTTATACACTTCAAACCAACTACTTCACCATCTATATAGTACGTACAATTTATCTTGGCAGCTCTGAACATAGGCTCTGTGAACTTTTGCGCATGTACACTCGCGAAGAAAAGTTATATTGCCAGATAAACAAATATACAATCAGAAAACGCATTTCGATAACAGATTTGATAACTCAAACGCAGGCATTATTTACGTATTTATACAATATAGTTTTTAAACTGTATCATAAAGTTTAAAATAAATAACACTGTAACTAATCACTGTCGCTGATGGGGGAAATCCCAAACATAAACTCGTCGGCCCCTTCCATACCATTTGAGGTGTGGAAGTTGTGAATGCATCTTTATATATTATATTACATCTTGGTCAAAATTATCTACATTAGTAATAGTTCTTGAAATAAACCTTTTTTTATCAGGCGTGCGGAAAATTGAAATTAATCCCAAAACATTGCTCTCCTTTGCGATCCGATGTATTGTGCGTTGAGACACACCAGTTGCGTTAGCAACTCTTATAAACGTTATCTACATCTTTTACGCCTTTGCCTTTCTCGTCTTTCATGTACTGAGTTAAATCATAAACATATTTTCTCGCCTGGCAATTTAAAACACTACTATGCTTTGGCGGCATATTTGGCGAAATAAGTACCCACTAACACTTGAAAATAAGCAATTAAAATTAACTTAACACTTAAACAAAAAACTTAATACCAATAATAACTATCAACAATAATAATTAATAATAACGAAAAATAAACACAACCAAAACCTTTTTGTAACCGACTGTGCTAAGACAGAGATAGCGACACGAACACCAAAACAATGCTGAAGTGTGAGTGAGACATAATGCCTCGTACCGAATATTGCCGAACAATCACGAAGTTTGCGAAGTTAACAAAAAGAGATGTGCAATGTGCGTGCTTGTGGGTGTTGTTTAATCGATTATTATCCGAATCGATTGAAATTAAGTAATAAAAAGACATTTTCATTCGATTTCACAAATTCACAATATTCACAAAAGCAGGCAAAAGCTGTACGATCTCTACAGTGAAAAACAATATAATACTAGTAATGAGTTTAAAGAAACTGTAAAAACATACTCAAAAATTTTTAAGACGGTCTGTCACATTGCAAAGTCTCGTTATATAAGTTCTAAGCTTAAAAATAGTAATGACAAAATTAAAGCAACTTGGAAAATTATATTATTATAAATAGTGAGACTGGCAAAGTCAGGTCTCAAGCTAATAATTACAACCTAAATATTGGCGATACCAGTGTCAAGACTGACATTGAAGTAGCTAAAGCATTTGAAACCTTTTTCACTGACATTCCAGTCTCTACTACTAAGTTCTTAAACTCATCGCACACCATTGCAGAATCTATGTTAAAAACAAATGTACCAGAGTGCGAAATTCCTTTTCAATTTGACTATGTTAGTTGCAAAGATGTAGTAAAAGCTTTTAATATGATTAATGTCAAGAAAACTACTGACCTCTGGGGTATATCCGTGACCGTTGTTAAGCCATTAATTGAAATGATTGCACCCGAATTAGCCCTAATATTTAACAAATGTATTGACGACGGCGTGTTTCCTGATCTGATGAAACATAGTAAGATAACACCCTTGTTTAAATCGGGTACAACGACTGACCCTACTAACTTTAGACCAATATCAGTATTACCAACATTTAGTAAAATATTCGAAAAACTTATTCTAAATCAATTGCAAAGCCATTTCTCAGCAAACAAATTACTTAATCAAAAACAGTTTGGCTTTACGCGTGGTCGCTCTACTACTGATGCTGGTGTCGAGTTATTAACTCACATCTATGATGCCTGGGAGGAGTCACGGGACGCTCTAGGCGTGTTCTGTGACTTGTCCAAGGCATTTGATTGTGTTCACCACGAGACACTGATCAGGAAGCTCCGGCACTATGGTATTCGAGGTGTTCCTCTGGACCTTGTAACCTCATACCTTAGTGATAGGATTCAGAGAGTTGACGTGAACGGGAAGCGATCCTCGGGGTCAGTAGTCACAATGGGAGTTCCGCAGGGTTCAATACTCGGACCTTTTCTGTTTTTAGTTTACATCAATGATTTGCCCAGCCTTGTTAGTGACAATCACGAAATAGTATTGTTTGCTGATGATACGTCGCTTTTATTTAAGTTAAAGCGACAACATAACATTTCTGACGACGTGAACAATGCTCTCTCCAAAGTTACAGACTGGTTTGATGCGAACAATTTGATGTTAAATGGAAAAAAGACAAAATGCTTGAGATTTGTGCTGCCCAATGTTAAAGAAGTACCAACAAATGTAAAAATTAAGGACGAAGAATTGGACCTTGTCAAGACTACAGTATTCTTAGGCATAACTTTAGATCACAAATTGCAATGGGGTCCACATATTGTCAGTCTATCGAGCAGACTTAGCTCTGCAGCATATGCTGTAAAGAAGATCCGTCACCTTACTGACGTTGATACAGCCAGACTAGTCTATTTCAGCTATTTTCACAGCATTATGTCCTATGGAATATTGCTGTGGGGAAACGCTGCTGATATTAACACCATATTTGTATTGCAGAAGAGAGCTGTTCGTGCGATTTATAACATGGGCCCCAGAGAATCTTTAAGACTTAAGTTTAAAGAAACCAAAATAATGACAGTTATTTGTCAATATATTTATGAAAATGTAATGTACATACGGAAAAATTTAAATAGCTTCAAAAAGAGAAGTGATTATCACAATTTTAATACTAGAAACAAAGATAAAATTGCTGTACCCACCACTAGGCTCCATAAAGTTAGCAACTCGTTCAAAGGTCAATGTGTACGCTTTTTCAACAAAATCCCAAGTGAAATTCAAGACTTGTCTATAACAAAATTTCAAATTCGTATAAAGAGAAATCTCATTAGTAAAGCTTATTATAAAATATCGGACTATCTAGATGACAAACAAGCTTGGGATTGTAGTTAATCTATCTATCTTTCTTTCTATCTATCTATTCTCCCTATTTCCCCTATTCTAACCATTTTCGGTAAACAGCCAAAACAGTCATGCTCACGAAAGTGACTTTGCTTGCAGCGGCGTCATGTGTCGGGTCGCCCTCTTCCCTCTCATATGGTCGAGGAGAGCGATGGCTGGCACATGCGTCAACTCGTGAACGGGTGCTGCTTGTGGGGTCTGGTCTGCTTTGGTTGTGATCCCGCAACTCGTTAATATTCATGTTCCCATATCCCAATGTGTACAACCAAACAAGAGAAATCTTATTATTAGTAAAGCTAAATAAAAAATATCGGACTATTAGATGACAAAAAAAAAAGCTTGGGATTTTAGTGAACTTGCTCCAATTCAATCAATTAGTAATAAGAATAAAATTGTCAATGTGATCGCGCCAAAAAAATTACCTGCCGGGCGTTTCTTGCCTGTTCTTTTGCCGGCGTAAGGAGGTTGGAACAGGCGTAGCTAGTTTTAAGTTGACGTTTTAAAGTGATCACAATGTATCCTATTGAATAAACATATTTTTGATTTTGATTTTGATTTTGATTTTGATTTTGATTTTATAATAAATGTTCTCAAACAGTCGTTACTCTGGAAATCTTTATTAGATATCTAAAATTTAAGTAAACTACTTTTAACAGAAAAAACAATATGTTACTGCACATTTCTTTTATAATTAACGACTTAAACTCAATTATTAACGATAAAATTCACTTCATAGTAAATTTACTTAGTTAAATATCTTCTATACATTAAAATGGATGAACTCGAAATGTAACTAATCGATTACGATACTTGATCGTCTATAGGATTAATTGGTTTTACGTAAGGCGCGTCTCTAGCCTATACCACCGCCCCGCGCACCCCGCCTCTTGTCACCATTTGGTTCCTAAAATATGCTACTGCGCAGGAATCAGCGCGAACTTCAGAGCTGCCAAGATAAATTGTCCGTACTATACATAATTTACGTCTGTTGTTTCCTTTGTCACCATTTTTTTTTACTATTATTAATTCCCGACGCAAAAGAGGGGTGTTATTAGTTTGACGTCGATGTCTGTCTGTCTGTGGCATTGTAACTCTCAAACGGATGGACCGATTTCGATGCGGTTTTTTTCATTTGTAAGCCAGTTTCTTTGCGGTGGTTCTTAGCTATGTTTGGTTATCATGGGTCCAGCAGTGTAAGAGAATCAGTTCTTTTCCAAAATTATGTCAGGCATTTTCAGCTATGTTTGATGAAAATCGGCCCAAAATGTCAGGGGTTTTTTATATTTGTTTTCTTTATTTAGTTTGGTGAAAAAATGCATTTTATGCTCATTCACATTTCAGTTGTCGGTGGTGAACAATAAAAAAATTAGTCCACCTAACTGGGTTACGAGTAAACAAACGTGCATGTAAGAATTAACACTGTGTTTAACTGACCATTAATTTTATATGTCCGTGACGAGCTATTTTTGGCGGTAGTCAATATTGAGCTAGTTTGTATTAGAATCGTTGCGTAATGAAAAGTTTTAATGATCAACTTAATAATATTAGGACAGATCACGAATACATGATTGCTTGATTGTAGAAATTCAAAGAAACTAAACTGCAAACCATGCAAAAGTATATACCATGTAGATAAGGATTCTGTATTTCATGAAAACTGTTTTTCACTGTTTAAAAACATATTTTATGAAACGATACATAAGTTACATGGCAGCAAACATAAACGTGTGACGCTGACGGTTACTTACATACTTACTTGCATGGCCTTTTTCAAAATTTTCAGACGAGAAGAGAGAGAGGGTTTTGGGAAAACTGCACACAATAACAAAAGTAGACGCGCAAAGAAACGGTAACATTATCCATAAAAGATTAATACATAAAATATTATGTGATCGAACACTGCTGCTGCTCTCAAAAAGGATTTGGCTCAGCATATCAGTGGTAGTGACGTCGGCTTGCGATCCGTAGGACGTGGGTTCGAATCCTGCAATGAGCTTGAGCTTTCGGTGAAGGAAAACATCGTGATGAAACCATAGCTTGGTGGTTTTTTAGCATTTTCTAGTACTCGCCTGGCTAGCTACCACCCTCTCGTTAAAAATCTGTCGCCAAACACCTATCGGTGTGTTCCGGCAGCCTCACTTGAGAGCCAGTTCCCAGTCCAGGTGTAGCGTGACGCCATCTTCGACCGCATCGTCACTTAACATCAGGCGACTTGTGGTCAAACGCTACCCTGTAAGTAGTAAAAAAAAAAAAAAATGCTATGGACGAATCCACATCGCTGATTTTCAGCCAAGACTATAGAAGAGAAGAGGTAACGTGAGTTGAATCAAACTTGCCTGCACTCTGAAGGCAAAAGCCACAACATTATGACTTCTGGCATACTATCTACATCCTATTCTTTACAAAATACCCATTCAACTAACACGTGTCATGCCAAAGGGTCCCGAAACTGTTAAGACGAATAATACATTTATCTAAACAGGATCATAATAAGATATTACGTCGGGGTGAAAAAGCCAGGGGTGTTGACAGAAACCAGGCCAAGGTCGTGATGAGCTGAGCTGAGCTCGACCCGGTAATGCATACTCATAAAACACAAGCTTTGCTACTACATCCACAAAAAAAACTTGGTGAAAAAAGTTGGATTGGCTACGATGTTAGAATATCCAATTTTTGTTAAGATTATGATTGACAGATTTGTCGTTATAAGTCTTGGGACCATAATAGGTTTGTTCTTTGTTTGTTAGTACTTTACAAGTCCCTAGGTACTTTATTTGATAAACTATGCAAATCTCTAATAATAGAGAGGTGCTGCACAGGTATTTTATAAGCCTTGCAGCTCACAATTCATAATACGTAATTTTAATGCATACTTAACGGATTCACATTTCCTTTTCTTAGTATCGTTAATAAATTTAGTCTGAATAAAAGGCGCACCTGGTTATAATCAGCGAATTACACTTGCGTACAGTAACGTGAGCATTATTCAAGTTCAATCATCATCATCAGCCTATATCAGTCCACTGCTGGACAAAGGCCTCTCCCATGATACGCCACTTGGCCCGGTCTTCGGCGTTTCTCATCCACCCACTGCCAGCCACTCGGCGCATGTCGCTCCGCCTTGTCGCAGGACGTCCTACACTACGTTTGCCAAGTTCAATCATATGAAATTAAATATTTATACTCTAAACTCTTGCATGGTGGTAGAGCACTCACGAGTTTACGAATGCTGGTCTGGCAAGCCAGTCGCTACCACCACAATCCTGAATACTTTGAAACCCTGTCGTCAAAATTGTGTAACTCATGACTTTGTTACTATCGTCAAAAGTAAAGAAAATATCCAAGCAAAATTATTAATACCTACTTTATACCATCCTCGAATAATAGATATCCTTCCTATTATAAATGAAAAGGTAGCTTCAAGGCCTATTTTCTTTCTATCTTAGGGATAACATTTTAGGCGAGAAATGGGCCAAGGCTTTATACCGCAGAGGGTCATTGCCAGAATTTAATGCTGAGCACGACGCTATCTCAGGACATCCACCTGGTTTATGATGCTTAGATTGGATGAAATATTAACGACTGTAGTTTTGGCGGAGTACAGTGAAATTTTATTGTGTTTAGAGGTAAACTCAAAAGTGTTTGCGTGATGCAATATTGTTGAGCACAAAACATTACCGATTCATATACCTAGGCGTGTATTTCGTATTGTAGGATTTATATTGATTTTTACATTAGTTTCTTAATAGATAATAGGATTAGTATTTATTTTTACTTTGGTATCAGATCGATCTCTCGGGAAAGTATGGTCCAATTGGGTCCTGGGAAAACGTTCTATAGCGCAGGATCCCTTTTACTACTTTGACTAAAAAAGCCATAATCTTAAGTCATCTCGAAACAGAAAAAACAGATTTCTTGTTTCCTTTTGTTTAATCACCCTCGTACTTAAGAATAAATACATGAAGGCATTTAAAAAATACGCATGCACTCGATTCAGTCTGATTTATAGTCTTGGTTCTGCTATAAGGTAGTAGAGTAAGCAAGTAAATATACGGTCAGTTTCACTCGCACCCTGCCCAATCTCATTTGAAACAGCCTCCTTTGTAATCTCACAAAACAAGCTGCAGATTCCAGTTATGAATAAAAAAAATAGCTCAGAGGTCCATTTTCCTTTTGGGCGCTCCTTCGGGAAAGCTTGCCGGAAACCGGGCCAAGGTTAGGATTGCGACGCCGCTCCGCAAAAGGTCATTGCCGAAATTTAGTGCTAGTTAGGTCTGCGGCTTATTATATCTATCTAGTTCACTGTATCAAGCTAGAAAAGCCAGGGATCCAATGCTCTTAATACATTAGAAAAATAAAGTATTGTGTAATTTGTTTTATTAGCTTTCTTGGATTTCGACTTATTATTTTCGTGAAATAGGCCATAAATGAAGACCAACTAAATCACTATTCTGATTGGTCAAATTTTTCTAGAGTTATGTCAGACTGGTTCAAGTATTCCGCTCACAATTTACGACAATTTACGGAACAGGCCTTTGGGTATTGATCTATTGATGCAATTATTTTGCGATAATCTACAAAAGAATGTCCCTAGAAGTGCAAATCTAAAAATTTCTCGAATTAAACGCAACAGCTAAAAATAAATAAAGTTTTCGGATAAACATAACATATGCTACAAATTGCAACAGAAGGGAGCTGAGTAAAACGTATTAAAAATAAGGTTAGTGGAAGTGACAAATTTATTTCATTATTTAATTATGTACACATAGTATTGAGGAAGCCTATTATTAGCATTGTGCATGTTAGCGAAGTAAGCGTAGGTACAACACCAGCATATTTTGGTTATTAAACACACCATTTACAGGTAATCTGATATTAAAGTTGCTTCAGTAATCTGATCACGGAAAATAATAGCATGCAACTTTACTGATTCAATCAACTATGTATATATATACATGTACATAAAATATGTATTACATGTACCAGATTACCTAATAAATGTTTTATTACATCAAGCGCAAGAAGCAGTATAAGCATTAATATGAAAGCAGTAAACACCTAAACAGCTAATGAAATGAATAATGTTAATAGACAATGAAGGTGAGCTTGACTGCGCCAATTGTTACTTTCTGATGCCATCTCTGAATTCTGCGATATAAAAGACAGTGTATGTAGTTGTTTTAACGATAAAACATACCTAAATATTAGAATTGAAACCATTAGGAAAACATAGAAACAAAATTTTCCATTGTAAACCTTAATGCGGAGATATATATGGAAAGTTTCTATAGATTTCTTGAAGCATTATAAGATCAAGAGTATTCACAAGTAACTGATTGCTAAAAAATGTTGCAATGTAAACAAAGGGTGCGATGAATGAATAACGACACCATTCTGTAACCATGATATTAAAATCAGGTAATAATAATGTTATCTATCAATTTTGCTTCAAATGCAAATATTACACCTACCTTAGATATCTGTGTACCTAATCCTTTAACGTCAGTTGTTTCGTATCATTTAGATAACCTATAAACCTATATTATACGAGTTATTGTATTACTGTTATCTAGATGAGATCTAACAGACAAGGTGCAATTGTTGTACGATATAAATTAACACACAATGATTATTTATATCGTGGTATGAATAACATTATACGTGAGGCGTCGATCGGGCTTATTGGCGCGCATTACGAGGAGCCAGCAATGGACTAGCACTGGCTGTTTATACTGACGAATTACCTATATAGATACCTATTTTAAATGGTAGCATTGATGAGTTTCAGAACTTTGAACACGCTTTGCTTTGGATGTTTGAATGGTAATAGGTACCAAAGAAGTAAGTACATCCTACTAATATTATAAACGTGAAAGTTTGTGAGTATGGATGGATGGATGGATGGACGTTTGTTACTCTTTCACGCAAAAACTACTGAACAGATCTAAATGAAACTTGGAATGGAGATAGCTCATACCCTGGATTAACACATAGGCTACTTTTTTTCCGGAAAAAGGTTCCTGCGGGATAACGGAAAGACGCGGGTGAAACCGCGGGGCGCAACTAGTAGCAATATAAAAATTACTAGGCTTAACGAACAGAAAGATTTTTTTGATAAAGGGTTTTAAAAACGACTATGTGTAATTATTATCATACTTTTAAAAAAAATCGAGTACCTCATACTGATAATGGAATTTGATAAATTTAGAGAGAAAAATAAATTAAACTAAGAGAAAAAGGAAATTAATTACACTAAGAAAATAGGGAACAGCAGAATGGTAGCTTAATAATACAACGGCATATTAATGTCTCTTTATGAATACGAGTAGGTAGTTAAGGTTCAGTTAAAGGAGAAAATAATTATATCGAAATTGAAGATATAACATACATAAATAAGCCGGAAAATAAATTAAATGATGAGTTTGATACAGAATAAGGAAGAGTAGTTAGATAAAGGGAAACGTCTAACAGCAGGTAAATATAAGCAGACTGTATCAACACATAATATATTTGTTTAGGAGGATTGAAAGAGCCGATTTCGAGAGATACCTACGCTATAATTAAAGTTAATGTAAGTTTATACAGTCTAACTGCTGGGACAGTTGCGAAAGTTAATAGGATTTTAATTAAACCCGATCTAGTTAGTATAGAGAGGCAATATAATATTATCCCTCTCTCTAGAGTTACGACGTTCTTGCATAATGATTATGCACAAATGACCACAGTTATAAATGAGATATTCACTTACCGTGCTCGTAGAGACGGGATGACTCGTCAAACCGAGGCACTTGCACCGGATTGCAGCATCACTAACGGGCCACGCTCACCGCACAATCACTCGCGAAATATACCTACACGTCTACCATACAAGTTCATACAACACAAACAAATATACATAAACACAAAAAACTCAACGGTCACACCAAAACCTGTTCCCGGTACCAACACGGCTAGCGGCGAACGCACTTGTTGCAAAACTAACAAAACGATCCACAAAGAAAAATCGACGAAAAGAAATCTCTTTTTACAATCGATTTTTTATATTAATTATTTTCTTGATCTCACACTCTTGTACACGGTCGTTGCCAATACTTTGACGCACTTTTTATTAGTAAAAGCCCAAGTTTGTTTTATTGTTGTAGTTTAAATAATTTATTTGGGAAAAAATAAATCATAAAATTGTCAGGTTCATTCAGCTCAGCCACCTCACAGCTGGGCGCGTGCGTAACGCGAATAGGCGACAGCGCCTCTTGACTGCGCAAGCCAAACTGACGTAAAGGGACGGGGTGACGGCCGGGCCCGGGCGGGTCTGTGAGGCCAACAGTAAAAAATGCATTCCAATGTTGCCTAGCTCTACCAGTCCTTTCTACTACACAATCTCTATATTTCTATTATATTCTATCACTAGGTGGCGTTGTTCATCCTTAAAACACGCAAGCGTTTCATTCGTGACATGTCAAATAGAAGCGCGTTTACAAATTTCGTTAGACAGACAGACGGACCCTTCCAGGGTTCCTATTAAACAGTTTTTGCAGATTCTCGGACACAAGTTTGAGAATCATATCATAAACAATTAAATTAAACATATATATAAAAAATATATAGTTTAAAAAAACTAACAAAAATACTTTAAAACGCACTGAAAAATATAAAATAACTAGCTGTTCCATGCGGTTTCACCCGCGTGGGCTACAGTTTATCGCGATAAAAAGTATCTTATGTCCCTTCCCCGGGGCTCAAATTATTTCTATACCAAATTTCATTTAAATCGGTTCAGAAGTTTAGGCGCGAAAGCGTTTATATTCCGTATACTCCAAAATTATTCCCGCACTTCGGTGCCCCCTCTCTGTAGGTACCCATTATCATATTTTAATTCTAAGTTAATTTTTCTTGGACCGCACGTTTGAACCGCGCAGCTAGAGGTCTTTTTGGTCCGCGACCGCACTTTACCTATTTCATAGATTCTCCCGGTGCCCCCCTCACTTCAACGCGTTTCCCGCTGCGCTGCGGTGCGGTGGTTTTATTTTTCTACTACTACTTACATTTTTAAACTCGTAATATCTTTCGAATGGAATGTCCGAATTGAATGATTCAAAAAGTTATATAAAGGCATTGAAGCAGTTTTGAATAAGAAGTAATTTATTTTGATAAGGATTAATACCAAGATACAGATAAAGAGCCTTTTCAAGCAGCGGCATTAAAAATTATTTTTTTTAATAAAAAGATCACTTATTGTGGCATAACTATAATAGTTAGACATATGCTCTCGCGGACTTTTTTGTAGATCTTAATGGGACCTACAAACCCGTAATACATTATTTTGTTCTAGTGTCAATAGTTTTTGCAGCGCACGCAAAAATAGGTTTTCGATTTCACACCTTGGGTTGCAAAATTGCATTTTTCTTACGGATCCCTAATTTTTTTGGAATGAAAATTTCATGTTTTCATTATGAGAGCGCAGGTCTCATTTCCAAATGCTGACCATAATGCCGGTAGACAAACCTTTTTATCAGGCTTTACCGAACCAACTCGATGACAACTTCATTCAAATCATTTGGTACGAAATTCGAAAAGTGATTTGAAATAAAAAGAAAAAAATATTATGTTGTATCTATCAAAAAAAAGGAAAATTTTGTTATTGTAGATTTAACCAATGTCTTTCAAATTGTCGCCGTTTTTATTAACTGTTTTACCGTTCATATTTCTGTTGTTATTTAGTGGTGTTATTAGTTCATTATTGGTATAGATAGTTGTATGTATGCGTGAGATGTCACATTGAATGAGCTTCGAAGTGGATCGGTCTTCGTGGGCACATATCGCCCTTTGTGCGGATCTCACATGGGCCACGGAACCACCCGATGAATTCATTATAGCTAATCAGGTATCAATTCAAATGTACCGCGACCATACGTTAGAAAAAACCTGGGAAATTCTCGTAATCAGAACTTCCTTTACTTTTTCTACTCCTTTATTTATTCGACGTTTTTAACACATCTGATAATGTTCAGGTCGACTCTGCCTATACCGCGGAAAACAACCTAGATTTTTTCTTAGGTCTTTGCTAGAACATCTATCACATTATCAAAACGAGAGACTTACGTTTCACCATCAATTTGGCTTACTCGTTATTCGCTACATATTTATTCCATAGTCTAGGCCACTGTTGAAGGTACAAGTCTCACTACTATCCATGATCAATGATATTCATTCCCAGAACCTCGGACTGGGTGTCTGATACTTGCATCATATCACCATCATCAATTTTCATTCCAACGAACTTTTACAGTCACATAGCACTGGCTTAATCGTTTGTTCGTTCTTTTCAGCGCCTCTGGGCCCAACACTGCCGTGTTTCACAAGCACTGCAGGATTCAACATTAGATCCACAGCCAAGTCAATGCGAAATTACTGGTAAGTACCCACGCACTTACCTTAAAAATCAAGCAAGGTTTTTTTTGCTGAGCGCGGTACTTGCCTATTCAATATATTTCCAGATTTAGCTACGCTTATTTTTTCCTGGAACACTGCGTCAGCACACTTGACGGAAACCATTTTTCTTCATGTGATATAAAATTAATACCATACTAGACACTTAATAAATACTACCTTCCAGATAATAAATGCACTCAACCAAACCAAAGCCAAGAGAATGGAAACAACAGTGGCAAAAGAAGTGTGAAAGACGTAATTCCAGAGTCGAGATTAGCACAGTTCTACGGAAATTACTATTACGACGAAGTTAGGTTGGCAAAACAATATTTATCTTTTACAAAATTAAAGATCACTTGCCTCTCCAATTTTATATTTTTCTTTTCCTTGTTCAATTGCTTCAAACTTGTTTCTGCCATTCCGCGAAAAATTATTTGACATAAATTTTGGCGGGACGATAAACTCTTTTTTTTTTCTCCTGACATTGCGCTGCTTGTGCGTTTTGCCAGGAAAAAAATATTGTCTGCGTTTGGCGTCTATTTTGTGCGTTTATTAGCACAGTTAACAAACCTCTTTCCTTTTCTCAGAGAGAAATGTTACACGAGTACGAATGAACGAATAAATTTTCGTGGTTACAACGGACAAGGATGTGAAAATACTGATCTTACCGAATGCTGGATGCTGCCAGAGGTAATTAATAATTATAATAATGGTAATTTATGTTCAAACTTCAATCTTACTGGGTACCTATTTCAAAGTTTCAAAGGTGGCGCCACTCTACGCCTGGATTGGGAACTAGCCGAACGTATCATAGGTGCTTGGCGACTGGTTCTTAACGCTAGAAAATGCCCACCAAGCTAAGGTTTCATAACAATGTTTTCCTTCATGTTTTTCGAGAGCACAAGGTCAATGCAGGATTCGAACCCACGTCTGAGCAATCTGAAGGTCTCAAAATATTTTACTTACATTTCTATTTGTTGCTTCCGTTCCGTACCTACAACATTTTTTTGAATAGTCCTGTACCGTTATACAATTTTCCAAGAAAGAGAGCACCGCATTCAACCGTGTTACACTGACCCCTCTCTGTTAGTAAAGGTCCCAGGAACAGGAATAAGTATAATAGGCTGATGAAATGAGGATGATTTACTTCGCAGGTGGAGTACTGGTTTCGGAAACTTTTAGACGATCCGTCGGATCGCGGCACGTTCCCGAGACGGCGGCGCCAGTATCGGATGTTACCTGATGAAGATTTGTGCGTAATCGTCTCAAATACATTTATTTTTCACACAAACAGAATAGGTATTGACAGGTTCGATTCCCGGTTATGTATGAGAGATTTAAAAAAGGTTTGACTGCCATTGTTATTAAATTCAAAATCGAAGCCATGGTTCTTAAGAACGGATTTCGCTATCTCTCATAGTTGGTGACTTCCCCCTACTGACCCATTTGGATTTATTACCCTGTATACTAACATATGACTGCAGTAAATAATTGAGTAGGTAATGATGAAATGATTGAGTATCGATAACCAATCGCATCTACCCAGCTACGGCTGGCCATACACGGACAGCTTGAAGCAGTCAACTGCATAGTGAACTACAGACTTCTACCTACGTACATACACGAACCGCTCGAGCAGTTGCGGTAGTTCACTATGCAGTCGCATCTTGAGGTAGTCAATCCTGACTGCTTCAGGATGCCTTTGTATGGCCAGCCTGAGACGATAATTAGATCATGTATCTAGAATTTGCAAGTTGAAGTGGCAATGGGCAGGCCACATCGCTCGACGAACCGATAACCGATGGGGAAGAAAGGTTCTCGAGTGGCGACCACGAACCGGAAGACGTTCTGTAGGTAGGTCCCCCACTAGGTGGACCGACGACATTGTAAGAGTCGCAGGGAGCCTATGTTCAGCAGTGGACTTCTTCTGGCTGATGATGATGATGATGATGATGATCTAGGGTAAATTTTACAACTTCCTCAATGAAAACTTCAAACACTGAAGAATGGATCGGTCTGCTCCTACATTTCTATACTTAATTACTTACCCTATTCGGTTCCACATATGTTCGCTTGTTTTAACTACTAAGATCTCATGTTATACTAACATATTTGCAATAAATAATTGAGTATTGGTAACCAATTGCACCTTCTGCTGGCCATACACGGACAGCTTGCATATTGAACTACAGACTTCTACGTACGTACATTCACAAACAGCTCGAGCAGTTGTAGTAGTTCACTACGCAGTCGCAGCTTGAAGCAGTCGATCCTGACTGCTTCAGGCGTTTCGTGTATGGCCAGCCCTAGAGTTTAAGATGCCATGGCTAGGAACAGTGACTATAACTGACACCGATCGGCAGCTAGCGAGCGCTGGGGCCCGAACGGGGCGCGGGGCGAAGAGGCGACGCTAGCGGCCCGCGTGGGCAGCGTGCGGGGGCTCTGGGCCAACCCCCCCGCGCACCACACCCCACCCCGAGCGCCCAGCCCTCCCCCCGCGCCCAGGAAGATCAGGGCAAGACGACGCCAGCCCAGGAGGCTGACGGCACTAGCGCCACCACCACCAGCGTACTGTCTCGAAATACCTGCGCAGTTGTTCTGTGATCCCACTTGCAAAGTAAGTTTCCTTCATGCCTGGCTTTCACGAGGATAATGCTGATGCTTCATCATCATCATCGGTCTGTATCAGTCTACTGCTGGATGTAGGCCTCTCCCAAGGTACGCCACTGAGCCCGCAAGCAAGTGATCCGATTTGATCCGATTCGTAAGCTGATGCTTGCAGGAGGCTAACGGTGTTGGCGCCTCTATCACCATCAGCGTACTGATGAGAGATACTTGCTCAACCGTTTCATCCTCTTATTCCTATTTAATTTTATTACACCTGAGGCTGTACATATTGCTTACAGAACTGGCAACGCCTTCATTGATTGCAGACCTTTAGGTCTGAGTAATTGAGTATCTTACCTAAAGAAAAGATGATCTGATGTAAATCCATGTAATTAAGGGATATAACATCCATACCATTTCTAATTGTTTTCTATCAGTTCCAGTTCGATGCCCCGCGACCGCCGCTATTGACTGAATGCCAGCGAGCCATGGGCCGGCTGACCGCCAGTGTGCAGGCTGCCATCCGCGCATCCACAGCGCGCTGCCCGCCGTACCGCGGCACCAACGTGAGCCGGTACGCCCCCACCGGCCAGCGACCCGCGCGCTGCCAGGACAGACGCTACATCTGGTGGCCCAGTGACCACCCCTCGCCGAGGCTCGATCACAAATTCCAACTCACACAAAACGCCATTCTCAAACAAAAACCGCAAAATGAAGAACAACAACAAACCCCTCTAGAAGAGAAAGCTAAGGAGCAAAACGAGTCCTCAACAGAACCTCAAGCTTCTAGTTCACCGCAATCTCAAGATAAGCCCGAGAGTCCTAAAGAGAATATTGTAGATGATGTACAGCAGCCGTCCACCAGCGCTGCGGCCAGGGACGCGGGGTTAAGGACGAAGAGACTGTATAGTACTGTTCTTAGCATGAGCGCACCATCGCCAATAGGTCTGGGTCCAGTTGGGTGCGTTAGGTTAGCGCAGAAATTAGTAACCCCTGGAATCCTTAAACTAAACCCTAAGATAGTCTTGCCTGGAGCAAGGGTTCGGCCGCCAAACGTTGATCATAAGTTCGAAGAGTTGGAGAAAGAAGCATTAGAACAGTACAAAGCTTCAGACGAGAGCATAGACACGAAGTTCCAAGAGTTGGAGAAGCAAGCCGAGGAACAGTACAGCAACAGCAACAGTAACACGAGTTGCAGCAGCGGCAAATCCGCAGAGGCAAAACTTTTGAATTCGCCTTCGGAAACAGACTCGAAAAGCAAAGAGGCGGCAAAATTTCCTAAAGAAAACCCCGTGGACAGCGTGGTGATATACTCCCAGAACTTTCCTGACCTGAACACCAAGCAGACTTCGAGTGTTATGAATTTAAAAAACTTCCACGGCCCCCCTAGGGGGGAAAAAAAGGACAGCCACAGAACGAGCAAGTCTCGTATGAAATGTGACTCGCAGCGCGCCGCATCCGACACCGACTACGAAGCTCGAGACACGAACGTAAAAAACCACAAGGCTCCGATGCGGTGGTCGCTGCACGTCGTGCCTCCGAAGAAAAGGCACCTGACAGCTTGTGCATCTGACTTCTCATCAGACGAAGAACTCGACGAGTCTACCGGCTCCATAAAGGACGCGGGGCCCCGCGCTAAAAACTACGCTGGGAAGATGATGTCAGCGCACGGAGGCGGAGACCTCCATCCAATCATGAGAAAAACGTAGCATCTTTGAAGCTAGTCATCAAAGAATGCTACAACATTTAAACTAATATCTATATCCGCCTATCACTGAATCTTGAAGAGTGAAATATGGTCAAAACAACTGGTCATACGAAGCATACTCCATGCCATAGCCGAGTAAAATTCGTAAGTGTTGTGTTCTTTTGATTTTTTTGATCACCGTCGATTTTGAGTGGCCCGAGTGAGTTTTTTGATACAATGGAGTTTTAGTGAGATCCCAAAGAGATGTGTATTGAACTTGTATTGGACTGGCCTGTGTTCCGATCAAGCTGTCTTAGCAATGTGCTTATTTTTACTAGTCATAAATAATTTGTTTACCTATACATATTTTTCATTGATGATTTAAATTTCGTTGTAATTGTATTTAAGTACTTTTTAACTAGAAAGTGGGTACTTTGTCTGGTTAAGCTCTTGCGGAGTTTAGATTTAAAAGAATGTAGGGTAGGGCTTGACATAATCAACTATTGCCGTGGACGGCGCTCGTGGGGGCAGACGAACCCCACGCAGGGGCAGATGGTATGGTAATATATACACAGATTTTGCTGTAATTTGTAGTATATAAATTATTGATTGTACAAATTTGAAATTGTACAAACTGCCTAAGAAGGTAATTATTCTCGTCTAAAGGACTTAAGGTCGCTGCATACATAACGAGATAATGCCTCGGACGGGAAGTGAACGAGACAAGGACGTGACTGCCTCGTTCAAAACGGGATCGTGGTGTAAATGCAATGCATACGTCGCTGACGATGTTTAGCACGTCCCGCCCCGCACGGGCCCCGGCCCGTCTTCACAACACAAGCATGTTAGGATCCGAGTCACTGTCACGGTGCGAGGCATTACGCATTAGCTCGTTACGTATGTAGCGACCTTAAACTAGGTATTTCTTTTCTAGTAATTTCCTCACCAATAACCAGCACCTACACCACCTACACCTTTTTTATTATTAAAAACCAATAAAAGATTCAACAACAATAATATATTAAATTCAATTTAAAAATAGTAACACGAATTTGTCTTACACTAACAAGCTCTACTCATCACGGAGTTCCTGTCTATCAGCTGTCGAGGAAATTCTCCAAGTCCGACTTGTCTTCATCCAGCTGGATTTGTTCGAGGGTCACTTGTGGAGTTGTGGAGGGACCTGGAAGTTTCATATGATCATTTGGTATGTTTACATTGATAAAAGTGCAGACGAAAAGAAACTAATCAATGCCTTATGGCTTAGCGGTGACTGGCATGTTAGTCATACCACCACCAGTCCCTATGACTATGCTATAGTCAATAGTACTTTATTCTTCTTCTTTTAATAATAGATTCTTCTTCTTTTTATTTTCTTCTTTTTTTAATAGGATACATTGTGATCACTTTAAAACATCAAACTTAAAACTAGCTACGCCTGTTCCAACCTCCTTACGCCGGCAAAAGAACAGGCAAGAAACGCCCGGCAGGTAATTGTTTTGGTGCGATCACATTGACAATTTTATTCTTATTACTAATTGATTGAATTGGAGCAAGTTCACCACAATCCCAAACCTTTTTGTCATAATATAAATAGTATAGTAATATCCGATATTTTATAATAAGCTATACTTCTAGAATTTCTCTTAGTTGGTTGTGCACATTGGGATATGGAAACATGCTATTGTTTCATGACTTTGTTTGTGTGTGTTTTTGTCACTGAAACGTCAAGCTGATAAATAAATAAATATCAAGAACTCAAACAAAAACAAATGCATGGTAATTATCCCGTTTCAAAACCAAATTTTAATGTACCTGTACTGTTCTCACATACCTGTAGAAACAGTACCGCTGTTTAAATACTTGGCGACATCATTCTGGAATGCGACTGCGCTCGTTTCCCTTCTGACTTGTAGGTCGGCTAGTTGCTGCTTCTCTTGCTCAAACGTTTTTTCTGTTGATAGTTTATTCCGCACTCCTTCTAAGGCAGCTGAAAATATAAAGGTTTTCTCTATTATTGTTGTTGGCGATCATGGTGGAAATTCCTCCAATCTGTACAAAACGTTTCACTTCCACATTTATAATGCGAACGGCGAAGGAGTGGAACACCTTGCCAGCGTCTTTGTTTCCCAATAGGTATAATTTGGGAGCCTTCAAGTCAAGAGTGAATAGGTATCTTCTAGGTAAGCATGCTTCATCATCGACCTCATCATCACTTACCATCAGGTGAGACTGTGGTCAAATGCTTGCCTATCTCTTATAAAAAATAATAAAAAAATTGCTAATTTTAAGATCATTGGTGTTGATTATGTTGTACATTTTCTTTTCTTTTTTAAATTAAACTAATTTTGACCAGCCTAAAACGAATGCTGTCCTTTTGTGGTCAGACAGGGCCTGCAATACTTTTAGTTTAGTTTTTAGTTCAAAAGTTATGCATGTGTTTGTAGTTGATGCTGTAGCTATTGACTAAATAAAACACCATGTTCCCTTTTTAATAACTGGTAATTAACAGAATATCTTACCCATTTTCTTCTCTTTGTAAAGCGTGAGTTGGTACTGATGGTCCAATTTCCAGTTTTCCATCTTACTCCTTTCAACAAGATCTTCAAATTCTAACAACTCGTTCTCCACAGTCTTCATTTCACCCTGGACGTTCTTCAAGCCATCCATAACCTCAGCTAAGGTGGCCGTGAGAGTCGGTATATAGGCCAGATTTTGAGACAGCTCCTGAGCGCTTCGTAGCTTCTTTTTCATCATTTCATGCAGTTCGAATATCAATTTATCAACCTCTTCAGCTGCCTTGGCATTTTTTTCAGCGTTGTCATGGATTGCAACCCAATCGTCCTGGTATTTCTCGAGTAATGCACCACCAGCCCCGTAGTTCACTTTGTTTTCGCCCCCAACATTTTGTTTTTCTTTGAAAATATTGGTTGCGTTTCGTACATCTTGGAATGTCTGTCGCAAATTGTTATTGGATGATAGACCATCTTGCACCACTGATATGAATTCTCTGAGGTTTCCAAACATTTTCTAGAAATAAAAATAAAAGTTGTAAATAAACAAGCAACTTTTCGTCGTCCACTAACGTCAAACGGTGCCACAGCATAAACATGTGTCCGCTATAGCGAAACGTAACTGAAAACGGTTGCCGTGCCTCTAACGTACCCAACCGATATTGATATGGTTAGCAGCGGCTATCAGATATCCATTTTATCAACTGACGGGGACGCGACGTTGCCAACTAACTGACAAATAGTTGTTTTGTTGGCTAGTTGGTTTCGATTCTCGTGACGTTTCGCTATCGCTAGTTTCGCTAGGTTGCGGTAACCGAACGACCAATAACCATGCCCTCTCTATCATTCGTGATATGTAAAACAGAGAGGAATTGAATATTGATAGATCAAACTATAATGGACAGTGGTTTGTTGCTAGAGCGCATGCGCTGGAAGCCGGGAACCGTTCATTATAATTTGACCTCTAATGGGTTAATATAGTTAAACTTTGTGCTCATTGATTTAAGGTCGTGATTACTTTACAAAATATGCGATATTCATGACATGTAGAATTGGTTTATTATGAAACAACCGCGCGCAGGTGGAATTATTAGACCGCTAGATAGAAGTTAAGTTTGTTTACTTTTTTTTCTTGTGCGTTCCTTAAAGTTTTTTGTTCATCGCATTGAGTTGATTTAATTTAAAAAAATAGTAAGTTAGGTTGTGATAGAGTGTAAATATAAAAAAAGTTTTATTTTAGAAAGTAGTTAAGTAGGGTTAGTGTTATTTATAAGTCGTGTACAAAACTATTTATTATTGAACTTTTCTGTGATTTAGAAAAATGTCAGGGAAAGGTCTTATTCTAATCTGTGCACTCACACGTCGAGTAATACGAGTAGGTACTTTAGTTCGACAAGACAGTAAGGCATATAATTATTTACATTATCGAGTTAACGAAAACGATCGCATTCGTTAGTTGAAAACCCGCTTTGGGACTTTTTTGGCGGCAATCGAATTGTCAAGGTGAAAATTTTGTTTTTATTTCCAAAACTTGTGTTTCTTCGAGTGATAATGTGTAATATTGGTGGATTATTAACCATTATGTGTTCGTTAATGTGTACGAGTGTGGGAAATTGAAATAAAGTTGTGAAAGTGACTTTTCTAATTGCTCCAAAAAAGTCCGTGTGAAGTTTAAGTAAAGCTCCACTACTTTACTTAAACACTATCCTCATCCCATCATCTCATCATCATCATCATCATCATTTAAACTTGATTCAACTCTCTGAGTTTGAAATATATAGGTATACTTGACACTGGCAAATACACTAATCGTGTGACGCCATAACAAAACAAAAAAAAAACCCGCTTTGATCCGGATATCCGGCAACGGTTATCAGTATCGATATTAAAACCAATTAACGGTTAGATAGCCGTTGCCAGAAATTGCTGATAGCGCCCATGTTTACCACAGCATGACAGCTTGACAGCACAGACCACAGCACCACAGACTACATTTACAGCAGCAGCCAGCAGCAGATGAGCAGGCAGCACTGACAGTGACAGCACTTGACACTTGACAGAGCAATGTAATGTTCAGGGCCTCTCATGATGGAAATTAGAAATTATCGTATAATCTGCGTACGATAGATAGATCGTCCTGATGTATGCCGTTAGTAGCACAGTATATCATACGAACTACGTAGTCATGAAATTATCGCACATGTAATCTACGATAAATTAACTATCGTTCGGTTCCGAACGTTGCCACAGAGTAGTAATGATAAGTGACTTTTGACATATAAAATGATGACAGGACTTTTTTGGCGGCAATCGAATTGTCAACGTGAAAATTTTGTTTTTATTTCCAAAACTTGTGTTTCTTCGAGTGATAATGTGTAATATTGGTGGACTATTAACCATTATGTGTTCGTTAATGTGTACGAGTGTGGGAAATTGAAATAAAATTGTGAAAGTGACTTTTTGAGTTGCTCCATAAAAGTCCGTGTAAAGTTTAAGTAAAGCACCACTACTTTACACTATCCTCATCCCTTCATCCCTTCATCTTATCATCATTTAAACTTGATTCAACTCTCTGAGTTTGAAATATTTTATACTTGACACTGGCAAATACACTAATCGTGTGACGCCATAACAAAACAAAAAAAAAATCAAAAAATGATGACACATGACAGTTGACAGCTGTGCTAAAATCATATTGTTTTGAATTTGAATTTGTCGGTTTGAGTTTGTTTTTGTTTCTGAAAAAATTATTAACATTCATTCGTAGCTATCGTAATAATTCCTCGTTTTCGGGATAAAGCTTGAGGTTGATTTCATGTTAAAACAAACAAATAATTTCTCTTTAGCAACTAAATAGTGTGTATTCCAATAACTCAATTATTATGAGCGAAGATAAACTCAGTAGTGATGAGGTGCCACAAAGGTTTGCTGAATGGCTTCTGGCCATGGGATGTCCAGCAGAAAGTGTACCGCCGGTGGATAAAGTAGCGGAGTAAGTTCTTTTCATTATTTAGACAGTAAAGAATTTGGTCACTTTTTCTTGATGTGATGATGAAGTACTTGCTAGGTGGACCGAAGACATTGTAAGAGTCGCAGGGAGCCAATGGCGGGATAAAAAGTAGCCTATGCATTAATCCAGGGCATAAGCTCCAAATCCAAATTCCAAATTTCATTCAGGTCCATTCAGTAGTTTTTGTGTGAAAGAGTATCAAACATCCACACATCTATACTCACAAACTTTCACGTTTAAAATAATGTACTAGCTGTTCCCCGCGGTTTCACCTGCGTGGGCTACAGTTTATCGCGATAAAAAGTATCCTATGTCGTTCCTCAGGATTCAAACTATCTCCGTACCAAGTTTCATTTAAATTGGTTCAGTAGTTTAGGTGTGAAAGGGTAACAGAGAGACACAGTTACTTTCGCATTTATAATAAGTAAGGGCAGGCAAATGAACATTGAAATTTTATCAATTAAATTATTCAACCAATATCAAACCTCGCTATGGGTAATCCCTATTATTATGTAGGTATATTATATGTACTAACCACCCAAATATATTTTTTTTTTTCAGGATATGTAGAGGTCAGTACTACATGGTTTGGCGAAGTCTAATGGAGAGAGTTGCATCAAAAGATATTGTGATAAACAAAAGGCTGCAGGTATTCTGTGATGACGTAAAGAGGTGCGAGAAAAAGAATGTCTTCAATGAGGTTTGTTTACTTTAATTCTTACCTAACTAATTGATTATGAAGTAATCATTTTGATAAGTAGCTGGCTGTCCAATGAAGTAATATAATCAATAATTCCGGAAGTTCCCTATAAACTAATCCGCTCAGTAGTTTTTCCGTGTAAGAGTAACAAACATCCTGACATCCATATTAACCCAAAGGGCGTTAGGAGTAAAATCGTCATATTCAGAGTGGATTCAACAATCGAGTTACTTTCAAAAATGTGTGATCTAGACATAAATAGCATGATATAGGCACATCAGCATGCGGGCTGCTCGCCTATTACCAAATAAATAAATAAATAAATAGACAATAGGCAATAATTTTATTTGTAGCAAAAAAACAAGTGATAAAAAAAATAATACGTAAACTTACTTATACTTACTTACTTAAACTTACTTACGTAAGTTGTGTTGTTGTTGTAAGTTGTTGTTGTGTTGTGTCTGTTTATACAGAACAGTCATTAAAAATATTAATACACAAACTAATATATACAAATAGTAACTGTTTTTTGCCACAAACCGGCCCCAACTCAGCATGATGCTGGTTCTTATAACCAGCGCTGGTCTTCCAACATGCATGCTGCACAACTTGTTATAATTCCCGCAGAGTGATACAAATGTGGTGGTGCCTGAGGAACTGTCCCTCTGGAGCCAGCACAGCCAGCTGAAGGAGAAAGTAGCCAATGCAGAAGTGAGGGTCACTGAGGGGAAGGAGACTCTGCGACAGCTTTTGGACAAGAATTCAAGTAAATGTAAGTCATTCGTATGGACTACAATTTCATCTCAAATAAAAAGTATTCCACATAATAATCCAATAGGAAAAAGCATATTTAGGTATTCCAATTTCTTTTGAGAGAACGTGGTTCAGATTATTTTACAAGCATTGATTAAAAAAAGCCTTCCAGCCTGTCTTGAGTAATATCATAGTAAAGAGTAGTAGTTCAGCTTTCTATAAATCGGCCGCCGCCGGCGCCGGTTTGAATGTGTGCGAGAGTAGCCGCGTCGTGTACGCACGCAATTTTCACGCACACAATCACAAACGAACGGGGCCGCGGCCATGCTACTGTTCTTACAGTGGTAATATGCTTGCCAACATTTCTATTTTTGTACAAACAATTAGCGGCGCCCCTTCGGTTACATATAAAATAGCCTAATGTATTAAGTTAATTTTATAAAAAAATATTATTATTTACTGGGTAGCGTTTGACCACACGTCACCTGATGTTAAGTGACGATGTGCCGCCACGCTACACCTGGACTGGGAACTGGCTCTCAAGTGAGGCTGCCGGAACACACCGATAGGTGCTTGGCGACAGATTCTTAACAAGAGGGTGGTAGCTGGCCAGGCGAGTACTAGAAAATACCCTACCACCAAGCTATGGCTTCATCACAATGTTTTCCTTTACCGAAAGCTCAAGCTCATTGTATGATTCAAACCCACGTCCTACGGATCGCAAGCCGACGTCACTGAGCCATCATCACTATAAAAAAAGTTAATGCAGGATATAAGCACAGTATATAAAGAACAGTAGGTTAGCTAAGGCCGCCCGACGAGTTAATTGCCTACTCTTGCAGTGACGCATAGGCGGCGCGTTCCGTACTGTGTGCATGGCCGCGGCCCCGGCCGCCTGCTTTCGTTTATGTGATTGTGTGCGTGAAAAGTTCGTGCGTACACGGTGCCGCTACTCACGCACACATTCAAACCGGCGACGGCCGATTTATATGAAGCTGAACCATTGAGATAAAAAAAAACATGGAGATGCCGCGTTATTCTATACATACATTTACATAGACAAATATGAGTGAAATACGATACAGAATGTGAAATATTGTTTTGTCTCATTCTTTCCAATATGATAATCGTATGTGTTAAAAGAGACAACAATATTTAGTTGTATGCTCTTTCTGACAACATTTTTTGGTGACGTAGGGACAATTGTAGGTAAGTGCCATTTCAGCCATTTTATGCGACGAATTTCGTGGTAGTTTAGCTGTCAAATGATTGTTTACTTTTTGTGTTAATGCGATTTGCGAGAAAATTACGACGAGTTTACCTTTAAAACTACATGTGAATGTTGGAAAACTGAAATTCAACATGCCTATGTGTTGTATTGTGAAGTGTGCTGCAAGAAAGAACAAAAATCAACCTCAATTGTCTTTTCACAGGTTATTAGCCGGTTTTCATGCAATAGTTCAAATAATCATGCACGTTCGATGAAAAAATGGCTACGCGATCATGAATTTATGGCTAAAGTATTGATATTTTGGTTCATTGCCGCATAACAGACCTTTATTATGAATTATTTCATTCGTTTTTGTTTACAATAATATGTACAGTGGAATAGTGTTGTACCGTAGCCGTATTATTGTCCGGACTAGTTCCTTCACTGAAACGATATCGGTATAATTATCGGTGCTATGTTAACATAAATCATTTTATTCTACGTGTCCTTATCGATCCTAGTGACCTAGGTCTGGCCCGTAATTCAGAGCACCCAGAGACTGGCCCACAGGGTTTAATGTGTTCATAAAATGAGACGTCAGCCAATTTGTTATTTTACTTGAGTATAAAAAAATAGCTAGCTGTGTCCTGCGGTTTCACCCAGGTTGAATATGATGATGAAAAGTGATGACAATGATGATGAAAACTATCCTATGTGTTATTCTAGATTACAATCTACCTATCTTCCAAATTTTAGGCAAATCGATTCGGTAGTTTCTGCGTGAAAGCGGAACAAACATCCATACATACAAACTTCCGCGTTTATAATATTAGTAGCAGAGTAAGGGTGAGCAGCTTTAGCCAAAATGATTTTTGCATAAAAATACCTTTTTATAGGTTTCCTAAAAATGAAGGATTAAGGAAAATGTGGTTAAAGGGTATTGGTGAAGAAAATATTAATCGGCGACATAAAGATTGGTACGTCTGATCACTTCATAATTAAGACCTTAGATATAATAAATGAATTACCTGTAGGACAGGTTTTTCAAAACCTATTTCAGGCACCAGCTCCTCATACAGTTAGATATCATCTTGTCTATCTTGCTTGTACCTACTTGTTTAATTATCTAATTATGAGGAGTAATAAATAAATATATCATTATTATTATTATTAATAGGTATACAGTTTTTATGATGTATATAAGCCGTATTTAAAATAGTTAGCGTGTTGGTATTTTAACCGTAAGCTACTATTTGTTTTTATAAATAAATAAATAAATCATAGTCATAAATCATATAATAACCGCTTTTGTAAGCCTATTATCACACAAATAAACAAAGTTAACAAAATAGTTTTTATTTAATTTTACTCCACCCTTCAAGTAATACGTAAGCAGATTTTCTTACTATTATTACCCTCCCGACTCAAACCTGATTGACAAACTAATTTTGGATTTGGAGCCTAACCCGGGATTCGAACCTACGACTTTACGAATGGAGGGCATGCGTTTTCCCAACTGTATCTATTGTTTCCTATCAAGAAAAACTCCTATCTAGTATCGATATTCGTTGTAGTATCACATATTATATTCCTTGATTGCTACAGCCCTAGCATTGGCAGCCATTTTATGCGACTAAATGAGTTGTAGGTATACACCTTTTTTTTGTAGGTATTTCTAGTCCATTACATTATAGGTCAATGAGCTGAACTACTACTCCTTTACTATCATATAAGCTATGTCCATTCCAAATTTCACTCAAATCCCTTGAGTCGTTTATTAAATCACAGCTGGGCATCACTTAGCCATAGCAGAACTCTGTTCTAATAAGAAATTATTTCTGATTAACTGAAGTGGCCCACCACCATTTGTCATCGAAACGCCTGCAAGACTCGCAGCTGCGATCATGGCGGCTCGGCCAAGTGGCAGAACAACTGAAGGAGAAACGATCCAACCTCCAAGAGACGAAGATTATTGCAGACTCCTTATGCGGTCTCGACGAAGGCGCTGATATTGAGGTTAGCGTTTCATCTATGCTAACGCCCAAAATTATTAATCAATCCCGATCCGTTATCCGCGGTTTTGGATCGATATGTCATGTCATAATATGTCATTTTAGTAGTAACTAGCTGATCCATGCGGTTTCACCCGCGTGGGCTACAGTTTATCGCAATAAAAAGTATCCTATGTCCTTCCCCGGGGCTCAAATTATCTCTATACCAAATTTCATTTAAATCGGTTCAGTAGTTTAAGCGCGAAAGCGTATATATTCCGTATACTCCAAAATTAATACCGCACTTCGGTGCCCCCTCACCGCGTTACCTGCTGTAGGTATCCATTATCCTATTTTAATTCTAGGTTAAATTTTTTTCGGACCACACGTTTGAATCGTGCTGTTAAAGGTCTTCTTGGTCCGCGACCGCACTTTACCTATTTCATAGATTCTCCCTCACCTCGCCGCGTTTACCTCTGCGCTGGGGTGCGGCGGGTTTATTTTTCTACTACTACTCACATTTTTAAACTCGTGATATCTTTCGAATGGAATGTCCGAATTGAATGATTCAAAAAGTTTTATAAAGGTATTGAAGCAGTTTTGAATAAAAAGTAATTTATTTTGATAAGGATTAATACCAAGATACAAATAAAGAGCCTTTTCTAGAGACGGCATTAAAAATTAAATTTTTTAAATAAAATATCACTTATTGCGGCATAACTATAATAGTTAGACATATGCTCTCGCGGACTTTTTTGTAGATCTTAATGAGACCTACAAACCCGTAATACATTATTTTGTTCTAGTGTCAATAGTTTTTGCAGCGCACGCATAAATAGGTTTTCGATTTCACACCTTGGGTTGCAAAATAGCAATTTTCTTACGGATCCCTAATTTTTTTGGAAATAAAATATAGCCTATAGCCTTCCTCGATAAATGGGCTATCTAACAGTGAAAGAATTTTTCAAATCGGATCAGTAGTTCCTGAGATTAGCGCGTTCAAACAAACAAACAAACAAACAAACAAACAAACAAACAAACAAACAAACAAACTCTCCAGCTTTATAATATTAGTATAGATATGTCTATCTCCATTCCAAATTTCATTCAGATCCGTTCAGCAGTTTTTGTGTGAAAGAGTAACAAACGTCCATCCATACTCACAAACTTTCACGTTTAAAATATTAGTAGGATGCTGCTCACGTTTTATGATTATTTAGCTAAATTAATTGACATTTTAGAGTAAATTGGACAAGTGCGTCCAGGCGGTGTCCCGTCACGCCGGCACCAGCAGTAAATCGGGTGGCGTGTCTCTGATGTCAGTCGCAAATCCCGTCGCCTGCTCCTCGATTGCTTCCACCTACAGCGAGAGTTATGATGGTAAGTTACTCTGTACCGTGTACAGTGCCCGGCAAACAAGTTGAGCCCAAAGTGACGTGGAATGGAAGGGGAAAGTTCGCGCATGTTGCACTGCCGTTCGAGTTAGTAGTTGGATGCTAACGTGACGTGAACACAGCGCGGGAAGCTGATTCACCAATTTCACGCGTTTCGGCGAACTCCCCCCGCGCACCCTTCGATCAACATAACAGATCTTAACATCGTTTCTGCAACAATATAACGAAACTCAATATATTTACACGATATGACACTATCAATTTAAAATTTATAAAACCCCTGACATCTTGGACCGATTTTCATAAAACATAGCTAAAAACACTCGCTCGTAACTCACCTTCCATACAAAAAAAACTAAATTGAAATCGCTTCATCCGTTCTCGAGCTACGGTGACACAGACAGACAGACAGACAAGACACGTCAAACTTATAACACCCCTCTTTTTGCGTCGGGGGTTAAATTAAAAACCTTTACATTACGAATAAATTTGTCAAAAACCTCTTAAATTGTCAAAACCTACTTTTTTTAAAATCACGCCTTCATACGTACAGAGGAAGTGATAACGTCACTAGTCAAATGCCGCGGCGATGTGCTGTTCAAGCAATTGTACGAGAGGCGAGCGGGACTGTGCGCGTCGATACCAGCGACAAGCGCACACAAATCTGCAGATGATGGTAACAGGTACGTAAATGTAGCACCAAAGACAACGTTGAAGGAACAGCCAATCAGCGCGGGTGCGGACACAGACACACACACACACACACACACACACACACACACACACGCACACGCACACGGAGATTGCGGCATGCCTACCGTCAGTTTTGAAGCGATGATGGTTCTGTGGACTTCGGCTTAAGATCCTTAGGTCGTGGGTTTGAATGCTACATTGAGCTTGAGCTTTCGGTGAAGGAAAACATCGCGATGAAACCATAGCTTGGTGGTAGGGCATTTTCTAATCCTCATCTGGTTAGCTACCAGCCTACCACCCAAGTTAATAATCTGTCGCCAAGCACCTATGACTCTGTTCCGGCAGCCCCACTTGAAAGCCAGCTCCCAGTTCAGGAGGAGCGTGATGCTATCCTCGACCACATCGTCACTTAGCATCAGGTGACTTGTGGTCAAATGCTACGCTGTAAGTATTAAACTATTGGAATCATCGAAACGAATTATATGAGCCTAAACTCGAGGGTTTTACTAGTAGCCACTGAAGAGATCCACTATCCACCTCCCGAAATCATCATCAGACCCACATCACCAAGTCCAAACTCCAAACTATTGGACTCATCAAAACGGTTCACTAGAAACCACTGAGGAGCTCAGTGATCCACCTCCTGGCTTCATCATCAGATCAGGTCGATGATACCAAATTATTGCATTGTCACCGGGATTACATATACATACAAAGTTTCATTTCGTTACCACAATTAGAAGTAGGTGAAAATTTACTTCTAAGATTTGATTACATTGTTAGTTAGTTACAAGTGAAGTTAATAAAAAAAGTGAAATAACACCCCGTCGTTTTTGCGTCGGGGGTCAAAAACGTTTATCAGTATAAACAAATTTTGATGTCATATCTGCGCAGGCCGACTCCACAAAAGGTGCTGGCTCACACGGCAGCGCTGCACTGCAACCTAGCGCTGGAAGCGATGAAGAACCGTGTGCACGTGAAGCATACGAAGGATCGGCTCGCTGACACCGTCAAAGAACTTAACGTAAGTCCTCCTAATCCTATCTTACTTCCTTCCTAATATCCGATCCTATCTTATCCTTCTTCTTATTCTTTACTTAAGAGTGGAACTCTTGTCGGTGGAGTACTTTCCATCCCGTTCTGTTCTCGGCCATCCTTTTGACCTCTTGGTACGACATGACGTCAATCCTTTCTTTCACGTCCTACTAAGCCTATCCTACTTCCTTCCTAATATCCGGTCCTATCCTTCTTCTTCTTCTTTTACTTAAGAGCGGGGCTCTTGTCGGTGGAGTACTTTCCATCCCGTTCTGTTCTCGGCTATCCTTTTGACCTCTTGGTACGATATGACGTCAATCCTTTCTTTCACTTGGTCTATGTATGTTCTTCTCGATGTACCTCTCCTTTTCTTCCCTTCTACTTTTCCTTCTAAGATGGTTTTCATGTATTCGTCATGCCGTACCAAATGGCCAAACATCTTTCCTCTTCTTCCTATCCTACTATATTATTATAAATGAGAATGTTTCTGTGTGTGTGAATGTTTGTTACCGCGTATCACCGTAACTACAGAACCGATTTTGATGAAATTTGGAATGGACATAGCTTATACCCTGGATAACACATAGGCGTTATGTTTTTATCCCGGAAAAAGGAACCTGCGGGATAACGGGAACACGCGGGTGAAACCGCGGGGCGCAACTAGTAATATAATAAATGCGAAAGTATGTGTGTGTGAATGTTTGTTACCACGTATTGCCGTAAATACAGGACCGATTTTGATGAAATTTGGAATGGAGATAGCTTATACCCTGGATTAACACATAGGCTTTTTTCTTTTTATCCCGGAAGAAGGTTCCTGCGGGATAACGGGAAGACGCGGCTGAATGACTTACAATTACTAGAATTCTTCTTCGAAATTTTTCTATATTGGTATATAAAACGTATGTAACGTATCATATACAAAAGGTTTTTTTCATATTTACCTACATAATATAGCCCATAGTCAAAACAGGCCCTTACCCAGCCCTCTGCCTCCAGAACTACCTGTCAGGCGAAGCGTGCGAGCTCCTAGTGAGCCGGTGCGAGCGGGCCCGCAGCGAAGCCCGAGTCGCAGCCCTACGGGGGCTGTGCGACGAGCTGGCCGCCAGGGGAGGCCTGTTCCACTGCAGCGCCGGCGCTTCGCCACTGCAGGCGCACGACGCAGGCGCCGCGAAACATATACACGTTGTTGATCGGGCTATTGTAAGTGCACTAACTTAACGCTTACGGTACCATATTAATTTATCAATGAGAACTATTGACGAATGGTGAGAACATTTACGCCCGAAATTAATAATCGATCCTGATTCGTTATCTACGGTTTTGGATCGATATGTCCCCGCGACTCTTACAATGTCGTCAGTCCACGCAGTGGGGACCTATCTACAGAACGTCTTCCGGTTCGTGGTCGCCACTCGAGAACCTTTCTTCCCCATCGGTTATCGGTTCGTCGAGCGATGTGGCTTCCGATTGCCACTTCAACTTGGAAATTCTGAGAGCTATGTCAGTAATTTTGTAGTTAATACTATAAGGTAATCTTCCTACATATCTTTTATTTTTATTTTATTTTATTTATTAAGGTAATCCAACAGCGTTTCAATTATAAAATAGACAAACATCCAAAATAGGATTACACAAATTACAATAAAATCTAAATTAAGGGTAGGTAAGTAATGAAAAAGAACTATGATTTATACTAAATTACATGATGTGATGAGCGTTGTGTGTGTGTGTGTGTGTGTGTGCGTGCGTGTGTGAGTGTGAGACTGTGTGTGCGTGTGTGTAAGTGTATATGTCTAAGGAAATGTTTATAAAACTTTATACAGAGCGATGCATCTTTTTCATGTGTTCTATCAGGAGTCCAAACGCGATGAGCTGAAGAGGCTCATCGTATTAGTGGCAGCGGTTGAGAGGAAGACACAGAATGTGAAGGAATGTCTCGTGTCTCTATTCAACAGCTTCCACGGCGATAAGGCTCATGACGCAGATAGGTTTGGAGGTAAGCCTTCTTTTACTACTTACAGAGTAGCGTTTGACAACAAGTCACCCGTACCCCTAGAACAGGTTTTGATAGTTTACAAAAACTATAAAAGTTTTCGTTTCCATCCATACATATTTTTTTCAGCGAATCTTACCGTGACTTGGAGGAACTGAAATCGTTAATACGGGTTATTTTAAATCGTTATAATCATATTCCAACAATGTTATTGAGTTCGTCACTTAACATCAGGCGACTTGTGGTCAAACGCTAGTAAAAAAAAAAAGAGTTACTTTTTGAATTAAGCAGATCGAGTTGCCACTTTGACAAGTCGGCGGTGGTAAACGTCGACGTTTACGAAAACTTTTATCGTTTTCAAAACTTGTAATAGGGGTACTGATGTGTGGTGAATGTGGTGTCACGCTACACCTGTAGTGCGATTCAAATTCACTCGGAGAGATTCCGTGTCGGATTCGACGTCACTTTCGCTTCACGGAAACGTTTTCCGAGAGCAAATAGGTGTGGGAAACTTTTCCGTGATTGAACAGCTGGTTTGTCAAATTAAATGTCAGTTTCCGAATTCAGACTAATGAATCGCGTCTAAAAAATTCACGCGGAAACTTTTCCAAATCCGTGGTCGGAAGAGTTTCCGAGTGAATGAGAATCGCACTGCTGGAAGTGGCTCTCAAGTGAGGCTGCCGGAACACACCGATAGGTGCTTGGCGACAGATTCTTAACTCATGTTAAGAATCTAGCTCATGTTTAGCTAGCCAGGCGAGTACTAGAAAATATCATAACACGAAGTTATGGTTTCATCACGATGTTTTCCTTCACCGAAAGCTTAAGCTTATTGTAGTATTCGAACCCACTTCCTACGGATCGCAAGCCGACGTTGCTAAAAATTATTTGTGTGACATTGGTGTCGATTCGGTTTTACATTCTCCTAAACTAAATTTGACAGTAAACGAAATCTAATAGTATTGCTGTCTTTTTCTAACCACTGAAGTAAAAAAAGGATGGCATTTCTATTTAGACCTGTCAAACTTAGTTTCGTTCTAAAGAATGCAAAACCGAATCGACACCATTGACTAGGAAGAGAGATATTCGATATTTTTTTTTATTATTATTATTTTTTTCTGACATCACGTAATGTCGCACTTGTATACTTTATGTGTGATTATTACTTTTTGTTCTTGTCCCTAATTTGTGCGATATTGTGTGTGTCAGTAATAAATGTATTTCATTTCATTTTTTTTTTATATTATATTATCTGTCCGAGCATAGGGTAGTTTGAAAAACAGCGCTGCGCTCACATAATAATCGTTATGGGAATGCAGCACATGCTGAAACTGCCCTATTGCCCTACAATTAATTAGATAAGTAACTGGAACCTAGGATAAGTCTCTGTGTAGTGGAAATAAATTGTTTTTTTTTTTATATTATTTTTAATAACTACTGCTTAGTGTGTTATTGAATTTGTTTTAATTTTTGTTTGTATGACGTGTTGTGTGTTGGTTCAAGCTGTGAGCAATGTTGTATTTTTATGAATAAATTTAATTATGAGCCATCATCGCTTCCAATTCATTCAACACTAGTTGCGGGTTTCATTCGCGTCTTCCCGTTATACCGCAGGAAAGTAGCCTCTATGTTAAGGGTATAAGCTATTCCAAAGAACAGTGGCCAAAACTGACCCGAGGTCGTATGAAAACGATTTATATACGATAAAATTTTTAATTTTTTTTCCTATTAGGATTCTAATAATGATATTTTAAAGAAAGTGTAGAAAAAAAAGATATCGATTTTTTTACTTCGGATTTTCTTAGGACATTTTTTTTACACAATGCTTGGATGTTTTGAACGCACTCCGCATTTGCTTTTTCATTCCGTTTCACGCTTTGGAAGTCGGCCCTACTTAAATTAAGTCTTTAAAATCAACATCATTTACCAAATATGAACAAAAACTAAGTGAAATTGACAGAAACGAATTTTTTTTACAATATATATTGCGGTCAGGTCCAGGGCAGTATGAAAAGTGGCCAATGTTCTTTCATCGAAATCGGTTTAGTAGTTACGGTGATACGTGGTAACAAACATTCACACACAAAAACTTTTGCATTTATAATATTAGCAGGATGTTTCGTCAGAAGATGTTCAAGATATTAATCACGATTATTTTCAGGGCGGTCTTCCCTCAGTAAGGAGTCGATAGCGACCCTCCGTCACTTCTACGAGGAGAAGCGTGAGAGAAAAAGGAACAAAATAGATCTCAGCATGGATTTCGACGTTTCTGAGAATTATTCCCTTAGTGATACTTCAGGTAGTGATATTAGTATTCTGTACTGAACTAGCTGCGCCCCGCGGTATCACCCGCGTCTTCCCGCTATCCCGCAGGAGCCGTTTTCTGAGATAAAAAGTAGCCTATGTGTTAATCCAGGGTATAAGCTACATCCATTCCAAATTTCACAAAAAACAAAACGGTTTAGTAGTTACGGTGATACGTGGTAAGAAACATTCACACACACACACACACACACACACATACAAACTGTCGCATTCATAATTTTATACTCGACTAGCTATTCCCCGCGTGTGTTTATTATGGCGATGAAAAGTATCATATGACCTTCCCCAGGGTTGAAATTTCTAACGTTAATGTAGCTTACGTTACACCTTTTAACATTAGCTATCTGCGAGTGAAGTTACCATCAAAATCGGTCCAGCCGTTTCAGAGATTAACCGGAACAAACAGACAGGACAGACAAACATTAAAAATTGAGTTTTTAATGTAAGTGCCGTATATTGAGTCTTGGATATTTCTATCTTATTTGTATTTATTTCTCTATATAAGTATGTATATCGTTGTCTAGTACCAAGAACACAAGTTTCGAGCTTAATTTGGGGCTAGGTAATTTAGTGTGCAATGGTCTCCCAATACAGTGTATATAGTGAAGGCGACTCTTTTTAGAGTGTACTGTCAGTCTTTTTACACGTGTGGCCTATGGGTCAAGTATACGAAACCGTCGTACAGCGCCCTGCGAGTCCAATATAACAACGCCTTCAGGGCGCTGATGTGGCTGCCACGCCACTGTAGCGCATCGGGCATGTTTGCGGATGGCTTTGCAGCTATCATGCGCAAGCGGGTTGCGTCCCTGATGCGCCGGGTGCGCGGCAGCTCCAACAGCTACCTGCAGCTGTTCGCCTGGCGGATGGATCTGGACTGCCCAATAATGCAGCATTGGACCAGGTTGCATGTTGGGCATTCTGGATCCAAACCGAAATATAGATTAAGATAGATAATTAATGTATTCCATTGTTATGTTCTTTTGTGTCTGTAGTGTGTTACATAAATGTTATTTTAAATTTATGTGTCCTAAATTTAATTTGAATTGTATGGATGACAATCTGAAATAAATGAATTGAATTGAATACATATACTTTCGTAGGCATTATATATTCTAAAAATCAATCACAATAATATTTTGATTTCAGAAAATGAAAGTCTTACATTCTCAGACGAGCTCAAATTTTACCTGAAGAAATTTAACCTCGAGAAGAACAGAAAATTAGTTTTAGAAAGGTAAATAAAATAATATAACTGTTAATGAATACTAAGAAATAATCCTACTAATATTATAAACGTGAACGTTTAGAGATACGGAACCCTTCGTGTGCGAATCCGTCTCGCACATGGCCGGTTTTTATTAGCTTCTATTATTCTTTTTTTATTACAGCGGCGAAAAGATCTGGCTATTCGAAACCCTCCAATCCTCGTTCCAACAAATACATACAAAGTGGCACAGCGATGACGTGGCCACCTCTCTGCTATGTCCGTCCGTTGATCTGAAGACCAACTTGCGCCGCCTGCTGAGGGACACCGCGAGGAAAGCCGAGTTGGAGGACATGGTTCGAGCGATGAACGATGGCGGGAAGAAACTTGAGAATAGTATTGGTAAAGACATATTTAACACTGTAATTAAATAAATTGACGACCGATGTGGCTCAATGGGCGGATAGCCGACTGTAAAGCGTAAGGTCGCGGGTTCGACTCCCGCTACAGGACAAATATTTGTGCATTGAAAAAAAAAGCGCAAGTATTTGTTCTGTGTCTGAGTGTTGTGGATCCCCGATCCTCGTAGTTACTGATTCCCTAGATACAGGGAAACCTAGTTAGTGGTCAGAGCCTATGTATGTGATTGTGCGGGCATTATTATATAGGTATTAAATAAATATCGGGGGCCGTTGCACACAAATTGGCCTAGCCCCAAATTAAGCTCGAAACTTGTGTTATGGGTACTAGACAACGATATACATACTAGCGAGCGATGGTGGCCGAACGGTTAGGCGTGCGACTTACAAGACGCCGACACCGAGTTCGAATCGTCTCGGCCCCGCACCTATAACTTAATAAGTTATGCGCGGATTTGCCATCGCTCGAAACGGTGAAGGAAAACATCGTGAGGAAACCGGCATGTCCAAGAACTGCAACTCTCAAGGGCATGCGACATCTACCAACCCGCACTGGGCCGGCGTGGTAGATTACAGCCCATACTCTCTCTCTGAGAGAAGGCCGGAGTCCCAGCAGTGGGAACGTGAAAGGCTGATAATGAATACACAGAAATAAATACCTATATAGATAGAAATATCCAAGACTCAGGAACAAATGTACGTGCTCATCACACATATATTTGACCTTACGATTCGAGCCCGGGACCGCTAGCTTCGAAGGCAGGGTCACTACCAACTCGGCTACCGCGTTGGCGTTAAAATCAGCTTTCAAAACTATTCTGAGGTGCCGAAATTTCTAAGAAAGATTACTTGCTGAGGTCATAAACAGCCCTCTCGCTTCTGTTATTGTTTATTGCCTTAACACGTGTTGCCATTGTTCTTAGATCACATTGTCTGTGAGAAATTTTGGTCTCGGTTACTAAACGCACCATCGTCAACTATCGTGTATCAATCGTAAACCAACTTTGAAACTGTCAAGATAGATATATTAACTCTTTATTGGCACACCACAATACAGAGAAACTAAAATAAAAACAAGAACAACAAAGAACTTAACGGTAAGTTGAACAAAGGGCGGTCTTATCGCTCAGAGCGATCTCTTCCAGACAACCCAAAAGCAGAGGAATAGTACGAAACATATATAATAGCATATATAATATATAATAACATATATAATACGAAACATATAAGATAGCGATGATGGCTCTGTGGTAGTGACGTCGGCTTGCGATCCGTAGGACGTGGGTTCGAATCCTACAATGAGCTTGAGCTTTCGGTGAAGGAAAACATCGTGACGAAACCATAGCTTGGTGGTAGAGTATTTTCTAGTACTCGCCTGGCTAGCTACCACCCTCTTGTTAAGAATCTGTCGCCAAGCACCTATCGGTGTGTTCCGGCAGTCTCACTTGAGAGCCAGTTCCCAGCCCAGGTGTAGCGTGGCGCCATCTTCGACCACATCGTCACTTACATCAGGTGACTTGTGGTCAAACGCTACCCAGTAAATAGTAAAAAAAAAAAAAACTACTATATGGACGGTGGTATACAGCTAAAATTAAATAAAAATATAAAAGGCCAAGGTCAAGGTGGCCAGTAAACGAAAAGCGTTAGTAAAATTAGAAATGATTGTGATTGGTTTATTTTTTACCGTCATTGCTTTTAATTATAAATCCAAATCATTTTTACAGACATAACCCAAACAACGAACGAAGAACAGAAGACGCTGGACAAGATAAAGAAGCGACTAAACGAAAATCTACTGAGTCTGCAGAAAACGTGCAAAACGTTAGACATTGGCACGGAAAATCTGCAGTTCTGGTCTGAAAATGGCATGAAGAAACACATATCTGCCAGTAGATTCGTTGACGGGAAGGGTTATAAGGAATATGAAGCTGCTTATTTGGAAAGTTTGCTGATGTATTGAAGTCGTTCGTCAGCGACATATGCAGCTGTCATCCCGATTTTTCAATTTTGTTGTAGATCGGTAAGGTTTAGGTTATTTTTTTTGCGATTTACAGGATAGCGTTTGACCACAAGTCACCTGAGGTTCAATGTCGATGTGTAAGTAAATAATAGTAAACTTGATGACCTACCACTGATGGAACCATGTGTTTTTGGAAAATAAAAAGTATAATTTCGAAATGCTTTTTTTATATTAGTCTAAATTAAATTTGCACGTCCGTCACGCCCCTCCATAACTTCCATAAGTGATAGATAAAATTCTTAAAGTACATGGCTAAAGGGCAAGTATCCAAAGCTTTAAAAAGATAACAATATTTGTCTCTATATTTATGGCATCATGGTGGAGGACTTGGAGGAACGCGTAATTAAAATTTAGACAAGCTCAACCCTAGTTAAGTTTTGATTTAGGATTTTTCGGACTCTGAAATTGCATCAAAAATCCCATCCAATAGATTCTGTGACCATACATACATATTTGTAAAAGTAGTTGGAGAAAAATGAGGCCATGCTAGCTAGGACTACCTTTCTGAAAATTTAAAACAAAAAGCTTAGAAATAGTTTGTACGGAACCTTAGGCGCGCGAGTTAGTCTTGCTCTTATCTGGGTTAAAAAACTACTTTTACGTAGGTGCCTACAGTACCCCTAGTACAGGTTTTGATATTTTACAAAAACTATAAAAGTTTTCGTTTCCATCCATACATATTTTTTTCAGCGAATCTTACCGAGACTTGGAGGAACTGAAATCGTTATAATCATATTCCAACAATGTTATTGAGTTACTTTTTGAATTTAAGCAGATCGAGTTGCCACTTTGACAAGTCGGCGGTGGTAAACGTCGACGAAATACGAAACGTAAATAAAAAAAACAACCCTTCGATACAGATTAACTAGATTCTTACATTGAACTTACATGTCTCACTAAGATCGCAGTCCTAGAGAAGGACCCTACCTGCAGTGAGATTCACTCAGAAACTCTTCCGACTACGGCTCCGGAAAAGTTAAAATACGTAGCGAATACGTGGCGTTTCTTGCCTGTCTTTGCCGACGTAGCTACGTCGGCAAAGACAGGCAAGAAACGCCCGGCAGGACATTTATTGGGCGCGATCACATATGTACAGTCAACGACAAAAGTCGCTGAACAAAAACAAATTTTCCGATTCTCCTCATCATCATTAAACACCAACCTTCGACCGAATCATTACTTAACATCATGTGTATTGTGTTATGGTCAAACGCAGCCATGTAAGTTTTTAGTAAAAAACAAACATTACTGATCTAATACGCATTTGGAAAATCTAGTATGATCAGCTACTTTTGTCGCTGACTGTACCTAAGTCCTGTACCCCTAGTACAAGTTTTGAAAATGATAAAAGTTTTCGTAAACGTCGACGTTTACCACCGCCGACTTGTCAAAGTGGCAACTCGATCAGCTTAAATTCAAAAAGTAACTCGATAAACATTGTTGGAATATGATTATATTTAAAATAACCCGTATTAACGATTTCAGTTCCTCCAAGTCTCGGCAAGATTCGCTGAGAAAACTAAGTATGGATGAAAACGAAAACTTTTATAGTTTTTGTAAACTATCAAAACCTGTACTAGGGGTACTGGATATCAAAGTAGAAAATCCCCTAAACGACTTTTATACAGTTGGCAAACTTAGTAGGGACCCTCGACCTAACAGGAAACCGTAATCTCTTGTAAAGGCAAGTTGTAAGCCCTTGGCGAACGAGCCCCACGGACGGTATCAGAGGGTTACAGGGGGGGCTCCTAAATAACCCCCCTTCTGCGGCAGGAAGGGGGTGGCGATATCGGACAGAACTTCGCAGGGTATTTGAAAGGGAACCTGCCCCGTCCCATTCCCCGGGGCCCCCGAGGCGTAGTATCGACCGGGTCTTTTGTAGAGAGCAGTCTGATGTTTACTGGATGACCTTTTGATGTTGAAAGAAGGTCGGTATAAAGATATTTGGTACTAACGAAAGATGTTGTTATGCTGCCAGCTTGAGTAGTTTTCTATTAAAAATTAATATTTAACAATAAACAACCAGAACGCGCGCCATGTATCAAAGGTATCAGATACTTACGCGGATCGGTTATCCACAATCCTTAACAACAAAAACTTGCGCTTATTTTAAAGCACAAAAGATTTATAATGTAGCCGGAATCGAACCCGCGACCTCACCGCGCAGTCGGCTATGCGCCCACTGTACCCCATCGGCATCAGTCAATATTACTAACTAGCTATACCCCGCGTCTTCCCCATTATCCCGCAGGATCCTTTTTCCGGGATAAAAAAAGTAGCTTATGTTTTAATCCAGGGTATAAGCTATGTCCAAGTTTCAGTTAAATCCGTTCAGTAGTTTTTGCGTGAAAGAGTAACAAACATCCATACTCACAAACTTTCACGTTTCTATTATTAGTAGGACTATCAAAGTTCCTAGGTAATTATGTAGGTAAATGTGCCCAAACGCTTAGAGCACTATTTAATTGAAGAAACGTCAAGACCGTGACTTCCCGCGCAGTGCGGCTTGCGCAATGACACTTCTGTTTTCTGCTGCAGCATTCTGATTCATTCTCTATGCTCACGCCACGCTATATAATATATACCTACCTAGCTAATACGCGGTATTTGTGTTAACGCGCTGTGAGCACTCGAGACCCCACTCTCCTCTCTCGTATTATTATTACCCACCCGCCTCTTATTGCAACGAGCCAGAAAGAGACCTTATAATCCCAGCTACGAGTGGGAAAGAGACGGGTATAGCAAAGTCGGTCGATGGCCCTTGTCCCCGTCTCGCCAACTGAGGCTTACCAAGAGCGCGAAGCCTCGGCGATGTCATTACGCTCGAAGCGGAATTTATTTATTTTATTCGACGCTCGCCTTCTTTGTTCTGATTGTGGTATTATTATTGCGGAGTTTGTTGATCAATTGGATAACATTTGCCCGGGAATTGAATAATCTAGATAATATTTGATGACACAACGGAATGACCTAATTACTTCTGAATAAAGTATTTATCTGCATTACTCTTATCGATTCAGATAATAGGTACTTTTTTTATACAAAATATTGTATCTTCTTCTATGATAACCTAAAATGTAAGTTAACATTTTTTAAGGCATAAAATATCATAAACAAGGAAACGGTCAAGTACGAATGAGATTTCGGGCGGGCCGCACCGCAAAAATCTTGCGTCTCTATCGTTCATTTAACTTCTGAAAGAGATGACATATAATGCGTTGCGGCGCAGCCCGGCGAGGGTGAGAAAGCCACGACACGAGAGAGAGATCTGACGTCACTTATAGCATAAATTAAAATATCTCTACCTTCCTATGCTCTGATATTAGTAGGTATTCAGGTAATAATAATTATGACAAAAATACCCAGGCAATAATCGACAAGAAGCACCTGCTGTCCGCCATTTTGAAGAAAAAAAGTAATTCTATATATAGATTTGTAAGTAATATTCTATGCAGTAAGCGTATGCATATATCCACGATATACGTATGTAAGTACGGTATTCGTGACGCAATTTTCGTGTCAACACCAATGTTGGTTGCAACTCGTGACTTTTTCAAAAGGATAACAAAACATCGACAACATCCGTAGCATTTTAAAGTTGCAACTCGTGACTTTTTTAAAACCTACTTACGTTTAACATAGAGCAGCAAAAGTTGTAGATATGCCATTGCGATATTTTATTGATTTGGGTACACACGTCACACTAACATTATAAGTGCGAAAGTTTGTGAGTGAGCGAGAGTGAGTGTGTATGTTTGTAATTTTTTTCACGCTGAAATGACTCAACTCGTTTGAAAGAAATATGGAATGAAGATAGCCTATACTCTGGATAAGATAAGAAACTAGATTTAATACCTAGTACCTACTTACTACCTACCTAGGTAGTAGGTAGCGTTGCCGATGGCCAACCAAACAAAATACTATCGATAGGCATATTGATACTATCGATAGTATTGCTGCCCGCGAAGCATAAACTATCGATAGTACCGATACTATTGGTAGTTTTTTATTTACGAGGAACAATACTATCGATAGTATCGATACTCGATAGCATATACTTTTCGAGCAGCATTACTATCGTCAGTATTGCACTTAGGCCCGAAATCAATAATCGATCCTGATCCGTTAACAGCGGTTGTGGATCGATATGTCATGTCATAATATGACATTTTAGTACTAGGGATTGACATCTTACTACTAAAATGACATATTATGACATGACATATCGATCCAAAACTGCGGATAACGGATCAGGATCGATTATTAATTTCGGGCGTTTTTCGATAGTATTGCCTTGTTTTAAGCTATCAATAGTATCGATAGTTTTACCATCGATAGTTCGGCAACACTAGTAGGTAGTAGGCAGGTACTATTTTAAAATCTGTGCTTTAGTAATAATTATACACATACACACACACACACGCACACATTCTATTCACAATACACTCATTCTATTCTAATAATAAATAAATGCGGTGTTACTATTGTTCGGACGCGGGGTAATGCTAATGAGATAGACCCTACCCCACTCAACTCAATCGTCAAAATTATTATTATTATCTCCTCATACTCACAATGACGTTTTGTGTGACGCATGACGCCTCTCTGCCTCTCCCTCGGAACTCCGGAGTAAAAGCGAGCGACCGAACCGAGGTCGTTATCAACGGTTGGAGGCGAGACGACCCATTCCGATAATACATTCGTATCACAGCTAGGTATGCATAAAAATAGGTAGTATGCGAATAACAGAGACAAACGATCCGAACATTTCATGAGTGCGACAGAGACAGACTTCACTACCGTATTCAACAGCTAGGAATTCACGCGGCAGCCAATACTGGCAGCCGGCCATACTGGCACTGGCAATTGCGATTGTGCCTGGCTGGCTGCGACCTGCATGTGAGGGAAAGGAACAGCCGCTCCGCTCGGTCTCGATCGGTCTGCAACTCCACATTTTAGTTCGCCTCGCTCGATCGAAATTCGTACTGTCGATGTCGTGTCGTGCGCGTCGGTCGTGTTGTGCCGTGCCGTGCCCGTGTTGCTCTGCTACTCTCCTGCTAAGCTAAAGTGCACGATAATCTAGAAACCCGGTTATTCTTACCCAGTTAATTGTAACTTTGTGAGAATACAAATGTATTTGTCTTGTTACAATACAAGTTGAAACTTGAAGGTCAATTTTGAATTTCTCAGTCGGAGTCATATTATGCTGGATGCATGAACGGCAGTCATTTATTTTGGTCAGCGCGCCGGCCATTTTGTATTTTCATATGAAAGCGAAGTGAAACAAGTGACAGAGCCTCGCGGAAAATAAAACGTTTTTGCATTTTCCCATTATGTTGTGGATTTTGGAGGTTGACATAGCCGTGTATTGAATAATTGACTGCAAGTTGTTGTTGTTTTTGGTTGGACTGAAGCCGATTTGTTTGTAATATAACTGAATATCGTGTGCGGCGTTCTAACAGTGTTGTTGCTGTAATTTTGGACAAAAATTAAGTTTTGGAAAAAGAAGTGATATCATCAGCCTTCTGTCTGGATCATGTTTGTAAGTAAACATTGTTATTATGTCCATAGTACCGCTTTTTGAAAGAATGCTGCATGATTGTGTTACTGTTTAATGTTATGATGGAATGGTTTTGTTTATCCTTTTAATTCCCTGTTCCATGAAGTAGTCACTACTCGTGATACAAAGCGGTAAAGCTTGTTTCAGGATTTAAAAGTTTTGTTTATTGCCAAAGAAAATATTAGTTTACATAACTGTTTAATAAATATTGGCGCATTTTAGTTCAGGTTTCATTTATGTACCTAGTCTTTTTATTTACCTGAGCCAACCGGATTAGTAATTATAGGTCGCTAGTAAATATAAAACCTCTATTGCAATATTGTACCCCTGCTGGGTAAAGGCCTCCCCAAATTTCTTAATGAAAATCTATGGTCCAGCATATTTGAAATAATAAATAAATTGTTGTGCTGGATCAAGAAAAATTTGAACAACAATAAAGTATTGCAGTTATGCACATAGCGTAAATAGACATAAAACATTTTAGTTGGCAATAATTGATGAGGTTCACATTCAGAAGCGATTCTTTTTACTAAAACCCACAGTGTAAAAAGCCTAACAGTGAGCCAGCACTTCTGAAGTTGACCATTTTGCAGCTTCTGTCTAGACAGTAATATAATTCTACGAGACAGCCAAGGTTGGTCACCACAGTGTGTGGCACAGGTACTTACCAACTACCTATTTCAGCTACCAATGCTTATATTGAATTAGATAGGTATGGTATGCATTCTGAAATATATCTTGTTAGGTAATTTTAATGTCTAATATAATATACAGGTGTTTGGTAGCCGGGTGCAAAATCAGGTGTGATAGATGAGGTCTAAAATGTATTTCTTCAAAACTAGTGTTCCGCAAACGTAATAAAAAAAATTGCTTGGCAAATAATATCATATTGGGCAGCCCTGAAGTAAGTTTTGTTGCTACTCAAATGAGTAATTGAGATGCATTTAATTTAAAACAATTTACTTGAAATACTTTTAAACTTGAGTCTTGCATTCTTCTACATTGGCACACATCAAAACAAATGTGCAGTAGCGCTGAATATTATGTACCCAGCTACTAATACCGTTTGTAAGCAGCTTGGTAAAGGTTTGTTATCTAAACCTGGCACCTACACAGTACTCACACCAAAGCAAATTAACTATTCAGTAGTTTAAACAAAACAATAATAATCTCTACCATACTCATAACATTGACTGTGTGCAAGAGAGACTTAGATACTTTACATGATGTGTGCAATGTCGTGCGATGATTCACAGACAAATGTGTGAATGTCATGTACATGTCAGGTTTAGATAACCGACATATATCTGCTCATATCTGCATCTTGTCCACTACTCCTAGCACTATATTGCCCTATCTAGATGTCTTTGTTTGAAGTGTGTGATTAATTGACTGCTAATACTAATATTCTTTTTCTTGTTGTTTGTGTTTTTGCCACAGTATTAGTATCAAAAACAATTGTCGTTTAATTTTGATTGGTTTCATTTGACGGCCCAAAATCATTCGCAAACCAGTTATTTACAAGTGTTTTTTGAACCGAATAGCTTCCAATATTTTGTGATTTGCTTATTAAAAGCAATAAAAAATAGGCCATGAATGCTAAACTATATTTTGTACAGATGCAGAACTACATTTTTTTAACTGTCCAAGGAGAGCTAAATGAATTTCAATTGTTCACAGGTATCATAAAACATGGAAACAAAGCTCGAATCTGATTTTCCTTCATCACCACCTTGTGATGAATCAGGTTTGTCCAAATTCTATACATATACATAATGATCAAAATAGAGTAATAAGTCGCATATCCATGAAACTTTTCATTGACAAAGCATTTAAATTAAATGAAGCTTTAACATTCACAAAGGCCTAAAACTAATCTTGTATGTGATTTTTAATGAAAGTAGTTAATAATTTGTTGTCAGCTTTTGATGACTGCCTATGAATAACTTTAAGGCCATCACACATCTAATGCCACAGCACAATATCAAATTGAATGCACCCTTTTTACTTTCTAGCTTACTGTTACTTAAAAAGAAAATTATGTGCTTGTGTTGCGGTAGTCTTCTGTAGAGATAGTGGCCCATATGTACTCAAAAAAATCTAATGTAGCAAAGAGAAGGGGTAAATATATCTGGGATAATTGCACACAAATTGACCTAGCCCCAAATTAAGCTCGAAACTTGTGTTATGGGTACTAGACAACGATATACAAACAAATGGAATGAGTGTATGGAGATTTCATCCAAAACCCCTCCCCTCACTCCCAGATAGTTATAAACTATGTAGAGAGGGGGATGGGGGTTAATTATACCTATTTTCCCTTGAATGATTAATTTAGAGTTCATGCAGTGCTCATGTGCTAAGTCAGTAATGACCGTCCAATGACGAAAAAATTATTTGATGATACAGCATATGCTTTAGATTCATTAAAAAAAAGCGATAAAGCGTTTAAACAGTGTAAGAGCTGACCAAAACATATTTGTTTTAGTGTGGATTTATATGAGTGGCTTTTTATTTTATTTAAAAAATGTGGATTGTATAAAGATTTTTAAAAGAGAAAGAAATATAAGTTTTATTTTATATTGAATCAGAACTCTTGTTTTATAAAGAGTCATTTCGAGTAATCAACAGCCTGCTGCTGTGAATCTTTCTACATCCTTTTATTGTATAACAATACTATTTTCCTTGCTTTTAGCTATAATTTAAAAAACCACATTTAAAGTACAAATGATAGCAATAAATTAGTAATTATAACATATTCATTAAAATTTGATTTCCTCTAACATAGTAATTTGGTAATTGGTCAAGCTTTAAATCATTAATACCTACCTATTTAAAGAATAACTTCCTATTAATTTAGATGTAGTTACTTCCTTTAATACTCGCAGTAGATATTTTAGCTTGGACTAATGTAATCATAGTATATCATAGTACCAAGTAAATAATAACTACGGTTACATATCAGAGTACCTATAGTTACATTTTTTTTTAATGTGATAAAAACGATCTATACACTAATTACATTTACCACACAGAAAAATTAATGATAAATAATATTATACAATAAAATTAGCAAAATAATGAAATACAATGAAATAATAATGAAGTAAAAATAAAGATGTCAAAATAATCAAAGAGAATGTCATGATAATTATTACAGCATGTCATTATTCGCTATGAATTGCTCCATTGGTCTCTGAGTCTTTTACAATAATTCAACAGTGCAGGCACAATGGTTGGTTTGTATTGGTTTAATTTAAAATAAAGAATGAGATGCCTATTTTGAAAAATACTATTGTTTTGGTAAAATAAAAGAACTGAAAAAAGGTAAAAGCACCAGGAAGTGCAAACCTAATTATTGATATGTCATAATTTTGCGTGAAGCTAGTTTTGAATATCAAAGTTTAATTTCCACCAAAACTGACAAGGATTTGTGTTGATAAAAATTGCCAGCCTGACCTGACTTAATTTAATGCAATAGAGGTACATACGTAATGAAAATAATATATATTTTCAGATGGCGAGGAACAAGAACCTGTAGACGAGAAAGAAGAAAACATAGAGAAACCACCAACAAACAACAATGTTCAAGATTTGCTGAAGCGTCTTCAATCCACTGGTGCTCTCGTAAAAAAGCCTAAGATTGAAAACTACTGCTTCACCTGTGACAAAAACTTCAGTCACTGGGAAGACTTAGAACAGCATCTGCTCACACACGTCTCCCTGCCGTCAGTGGTAATCGACAAGCTGCATTCCGACGACGAAGATATTCCGCAGTCCGGAGATGAAGACTGGTCAGATGAGGAGGAAGCATCGCCGCCGCCTAAAGCTCCCATCAAAACACCCCAAAAAGTAGACTTATCACTTCTACTCAAGAAGACGGGACTCTCGCTAAAGAGTCCCGTGGCGGCGCCCAAAAGCTCAGATTATGCACTGAACAAACTAAGTGGCCTCGGTTTCACGATCAAGAAAAACAATAGTCCAGTAAAGAATGAATTTGATATAAAAAATGAACCTAATGTCGACGCTAAAACGGAACCTCTAGAAAAAAACGACGTTATGCAAAAACTCGGGAAACTTGGAGGTATCAAACTTAAACTCAAATCTGATGGTATTAATTCGAAAAGCTTTAAAGTGATCAATGGCTTGAAAGACTTCAAGACATCAGATGATGACGAAGATGACAGTGAGAAAAATGCAGAAAATCAGGATGGAGACTCTGAGGATGAAACACTTAAACAAGGAGAACATGACGCGTCAGACGCAGAGGACTACTTGGACGAAGAAGAAATGCCATCTGAAAGTTTAAAAAATGTTAATCAACCAAAGCAGTCTCTAGATGCTCAAAAAATAGCAAGCGCGCTAAAAAATTTACAAGGTAAAACAGTGGCCACTAAAGTTGAACCTAATAAGTCACCAGCTAAACCTGTAAAAAATGTTCATGTTAGTAAATCTCCTTCCAAGGAGATGCCACCTCTAAAACCGGTAGGAAGACCCAACATGAAACAGACGCCGAAGAGAGGTGCCAATTTACCTTTACATACTAGAGAACCTGCTCAAATCAAAGAGATTACATCACCCAATGTTATGTCATCGAATAATTCGCCTGAAAGACGCCAGTCACACGACACAACCGTTGGGAATGTTGTGGTGAAACAAGAACTGGATACACCAGAGTCTAACAACACAGTTCCGCTCCTATCTGGTCAGATAAAAACAGAGAGGTCATCTCCGCCTCCCGCAGTTGAAAAAACTACGCCGGTAATAGCTAGTGTTAAATCTGAACCGGAACCAATTTCTACAAGTCAGGCACAACCACTCTTCTTAACTCAATCAGTTTTAGCTTCGACTCCACTTTTGCCCATTAAAAAAACTGAAGATACAGATGTAACCATCATAGAGATCAATGGCGATTCCAATGACGAAGACGATGATTGCTGTGTGGTATCCGCTACTCCTGCCCCTGATATAAAGCCTATTGTTCCAAAGATGGAGCCGCTACAGGCTTCTTATCCTCCGCCAGCGTATCCTGTTAGTTCCCAGCCAAGCTACAGCAGCTCTTTACCGACTAGTCGTTCATCCTTGGAGAAGCAACACAACTTCAACTGGAACGCACCTGACTCAAAACCTCCTATTGACATGTTGGAAAAAAGCGCAGATGATATTTTCGAAAGCCTACTGTCCACTGCCACTAAGAAAGAAAATCTGATGTCAGATGCTAGCGAATACATATCCTTAGATACTTTAGGTCCTCAGCATTCGTGTGACGTATGCAATACTAGGTTTACTGATATAATGCTATTAGAAAACCATATTAGAATGACGGGACATTCCAGAACTCTCGTAGCGCCTTCATCGTCTTCAACACTATTGCCATACAACCCATCATCTTCAAACATTCTTCAGAGCCTCCTGCCAGTAAAACAAATGGTGGATCAAGTTGGAAAGTTAGGAATAGGAGGGGCACCAGGGTTTACGCACCAGCAAAATGTGATGATCAACATACAAGCGTACCCGGGCTCTGGTGGCATGATGCCACCGCAGACGCCTTACAACACTTATGGACAGACAATGCCAGGGCAGACGATGCCCGGGCAAGCTATGCCAGGCTATGGACAAGCCAATAGTGGTATATACGTTGGGACAACAGGGCAGCAAATGCCCAGTCATTTTATGGGACAGCAAACATATGGGCAATTTCAGACCCCAATGTCCAAGCCTGGTTACCCTGAAGGCATGACACAAAGTTCCTTTGATACTTTGCCAATCTACTCAACAGCGTCACCACTACAAAGCATGCAGCAAGCAGTTTACGGACAACCAGCTACCAGTATGAGTTCGCCGATAGGTCAAATGGGACCACCCCCTGTGCCGACCAGTAATCCATACGCGCCCAGCTCGAGCCCTGGTGGGAGCATGAAACCACCGACCAACGGTAGTGCAATCAGGATACAAAATATTCAAACTTTCCCACCTGGACAGATGTTGGGAATAGCTGGTCAAACTGGTGTGGATGGTCATCCATCTGTTATACAGCCGACAGCCCCGGGTCAGATGATGGGAGGTCAAATGCCGTCTCCCGGACAAATTAGAATGGCAGCTGGTGCCAATGTTACTGGTCCCCGGCCTCGGATGCCCAACGCCAGAGGACAGAGACCCACTCTCAGGCCTGGAATACAAGTCCATGGACAAATCAGGGGATCCAAACCGGGAGTACGTATGCCAATGAAAAGGCCAGGCAACAGCGCCGGGCCGGTGGTAAAGAAGAGGCCTAATGTATTACTACCGGGAAAACACGACAACGAGGACTGTCAAGTCATGTCCTTACAGAAACAGCGCGAAGGTATGCCGCTGATAAAGAGCGTCCAAGGCGCTAACGATAAGTTAAATCTTGGCAGCCAAATATCTATAACTAAGAAGACTGTAAATAAGGAAGCTAACGCTATGGCCAACGTCTTAGCGTCGAGAGGAATCAGCGTGAAACAGAAGCAGAAAAGCCGTTCTCCATCTCCAGAAAGACCTTTACCTCACATCCCGAACCTTGGTGCAGGAATGAGCATCAAACACACATCTAAATCGAGCAGCTTTTCCATTCCGGAAGCCAAAGTAGGCGGCGGGATGCTAAAGTGTAGAATATGCAATAAAATGTTCATGAACCAGAACTCTTTAGCCGTACACATGTCCAATGCTCATCCTCAGAGTAAACTGCCAATGTTCAAGTGCGAAGAGTGTCCAGCTTCGTACCCTAAAATATTACAGCTACAACACCACAAGAGGGTGTTTCATAATGTCCTGGGTCCGAACAGAGAGCTAGGGTTGCCCGTGGTGGATATGTCACAGGAAGACAATCTTAAGCGGCTAAGTAATTTAGGTATCTATAGTTTTATTCCCCTGGCCAGTAAAGAGCAATCCGGTGGCTCTTTCGGTATACCTGTAATCTCAGTACATAATGTACAAAATGGTATGACTAACCTTCAAGCGCTAGGTGCGGATGGCCTCTTAAGTTTAGGGCCTCTAAAACCTTTACCTAATACGTAGAGTTAAGTTTATCAGTGGTAAGTTAGATTAGGTTACAGATAATTTTATTTAGTACCTATTGACCAGCTATAATATTGACTAATTTGTATTCCTTTCGAATAAGCAACTTAATACAGTGGTGCGTTTATAGCAGAAAGTTATTCCGCTGGCATATTTGTTGTACATAGCATGCATGGTGAATTGGTAATGAAAAGACTTGTTACAGTACAGGGTAGGCCATAAGTTAACTTTTGAAAATATTGTAGTAACATATAGCTTATCCTTGACCAACTTCTGAAATGTAAAAGGATATGACTAATTTACCATCTAAGGGTGAAAACAAACGAGCGTAATTTTGTGAGTCGTGAGTCGCAGAATTTCGGTAGCATAAATTCTGCTGCATTCGGTTTCATACAAAAAGGCAGTTGGTGCCACACGACGACGCAAAATGAGTTGTCTGCCGACTCAATACGCGTAAACTCGACCGAATTTCGGTCGTGGCGAGGGAAGGGCAAATAAAGTATGAAACTGTCCACATATCAGCCTCTGACTATTGAGTGGGTTTACCCAGCTTCTTTTTCTGGCCTCCTCTTCGTAAATACAGAATATTTTTAATGGATCCATCGTGCTCGACGACACGAACAGCCCGTACCAACGCTCAATACTAAAAACTGAAATTAAGTTCATCTGGCAACTCTACAGAAATTCAGGTGAACGTAAAATGAGCGACCGAAAATACGCGACTCACGACTCGCCAAATCACGCTCGTTTGGCTTCAGCCTAAAAGTTACATAGTGTTGATGACAACACTTCCAAAAAAGACGTCAAGCTTGAAGTCGCTTCTGATATTGGTGTCGATTCGGTTTTGCATTCTCTAAAACTAAACTAAGTTTGACAGGTCTAAGAGTAATGCTGTCCTTTTTTTACTTCAGTGGTTAGAAAAAGACAGCAATATTATTAGACCTGTCAAATTTAGTTTAGTTTTAGAGAATGCAAAACCGAATCGACACCATTGCCACCATTTTTAGAGAATTTTTTTAAATTTTCCGGTGTAAACCAACGTAGGAACGATTGTTCTCAAACAATGCTCGCATGGCGAACACGTACTGTTTCTCCTGGTTACACAGTAATTAGTAATCTGTTTAAAAAAAAATTAGTGAACTTTGTTATGGCCCACCCTGTACTTTTATTTTCAATTTATGTGTTTAACATTTTCCTATTGTCATGCAGTGTTTGTATGAGATCCGGTTCAAAATATTATACCCTCATCTGTTTGAATAAGAAATAGATAAAACCGGAAACTTTTCATTGATCCAATCTAATCCGTAAAATTGCGAATTCAGTTCATAGGCGCTGTGAGTCACGATTTATATTATAATATTAATTAAATAAATGACAGATGAGGGTGTATTATATAAATTCTTGCAAGGAGTGATATAAAAACGAAGAATAGAAAAGGAGTGCCTAGACTACTAGTACCTTTGTTCACTTAAGTTCATTTAATTAATTTTGTTATATCATTTGATTACACTAATAATTATGTTGGCAGTATAACTGTTGACGTTGGCTAATTGGACATAGTATTATATAACGTATTATTTTTCATAAACACTCCACACTGGGCTAGCTCAGGCTCAGTAGATAGGAGTGACGCTCTCTCGTTTCGGATGCCAAGGCACTAGGTCGCTGAGCCATCGGAATTCGCTAGTTAAAATAAACAATATTTTTAGCAGTACAATTAAAGTTAGTTAATTAATTAAATATCAATAAAATTAATAAAAAAGCTATTCAGATTGGCTCACCACATTTTTTGACGTGACAACGTCTTATAATTCGATAGAGCCGGCTGCACGCACGAAAAAATATGACTCTTGCGGCGTTACCTCGCTCTGCGGCGTTACCTCGCTCTGCGGCGTTACCTCTCTCTGAGGCGTTCCATGTAAGGCTTGAAGTGCAAGCGAGAGCGCGGAACGAGCGACAAAGAAGCACAATCGGCCAATCGACTTTGTCACATTCAACTATCGTCAGTAAACCGACTTTACAGACAACCAATTTTTTTGTCAATATTATCCGTCGCGTTATAATCGAGATTCCATTATTTTATTTAACACTTAAATATGTAGTAACGGTATAAGTTTCCATCGTTACAAAAGTTAGTCTTTTAACGTATTCCAATACTCCATGTATCTGTAACGCCATCTATCGGATTCTGAACTGATTAAACTTTTTTTTATTTGCCATTTCCTTTACCTACCATTTATGCAAGTATGGGAATAACTTCAGGGGCCCTAGTTTTAGTTTTTGCGAGGCGTTAACGCGTATTACCGCAAGCGCGTATACTCTTTTTTTTGAATGGAGAAATGTACAGCGCCCCGGCGTAGCGGCGAGTTAATGAACCAATTTTTAGGGCCACTGGTTGTAATCTCACCAGATATTTATTATATTTACCAGATTGTACATCGGTTGTTTATCTAAGTTTTATTCAAATGACGGTAATGTGTCAAGCCAAAATTGTTTTTGTGGTAGATAGGTATTTGTGATCTAGCTACCTAAGTGATAAATCTTATTAGAAATAGTAGAAACAAAGAAATTATATATTCTATTTTCGTTTATAAAACGTATTTCAAGGCCTCTTTTTTTTGCGTCACAACAAAAACACTAGAGTTGAAATATTGTTTAAATGATGAAAAATGAAGGTTTTTAGGTCAACGCGTATAGGAAACTACATGTCTATTTTTTTATTTTTTATAGCACTGTGTGACTTAAACCCGCACTTAAGTAACTTAAGTCACCCTTCTCCGTGGCTTAAGTAGTCCATTTTTACACGGAGATGCGGGTTTAAGTCACACTAGCTATAGATTGGTATACGATACTCATGACTTATGTAGTAAATTAATTACACTGCGTGCCCAGCGCAGCGTAGCGAGAGTGATTGACAGGAACTTCACGTCGTGCAATAATGGACTGTACTTAAGTCACAAGTATTGTAATGTACTATTTATGTATGACCACACAACATTTACTACTAGAGTGGTCTGATTATGCAGTCTTTTTTATTGTGTTCTTGTGATTCTAAAACGTGTGTTACCCTGTATAGCAAGGTAAAATAGTGTGTGTACTAAACACAATGCACGATTATAATTATATCGGTTGGTACAGCGATAGAACTGTATCCCCATAGTTGTAGTATCAGATCGGTTTCCCAGTACATGTCAAGTTGAAAATGAAAAGCAACTTGTTATAAAGTTAGAACGTCTTTTTTATTTAATGCGTTCTCATTTGTCAGTTTACTCCTTCTGAATATTGTAAATATAGTTGTAAGCTCATAAGCGGTTATTAAATTTATGCAACAGGTGCAGATGGTCATGACATGGTATTCTTCTTATATTTTCTCCTCTTCTGAAAAACCCTATGACGAGTTTCATCAACTGGACTCATTTATATGAGAACCAGTAGCGCCCCCAGCGGTAACTAAGAGTAATGACGTATCTGAAGCTGCGTACGGATAGCGCGTTTGTTACGCGTGTCGCCATACTCAGGGATGGAACATTAGGCAGATTAGGCAACTGCCTAGGGGCCCGTGCGCACCCCAAAAAAGAAAATAACATTTATAAAATATGAGAATTATATTATTTCAAACTGTATGCTTTCAAATAGACGCCTAATTTTCTTTCACTGGTTTTTACTATGAAGTGATTGATAAAAGTAAGAAAAGGGGCCTTGAGAAATCTATTGCCTAGGGGCCCTGAAAGGGTTAATCCGGCCCTGGCCATAGTTGCAGCTATACGCGTACACTTTTGGAGAATACGAACGATAACCAATGTACGCTTGGACTACATAGCACGACTACGCGTAACTCAGGAACGCGCTAGCCGTACGCAGCATTACAATATTGTTAATAAAATATAGGGCACCCATTACGAGTTCCATCAACTGTACTGTACTCTGAGAAGGTAAATCCTCCTTTGGTAAAATCATAGTATTAGGTCACCCACGTCGATAATATTATAAAACTCATAAGCCAAGTGTGTTTTCCAATTAGAAATTACAATTTTGTTTTGTGCATTCATTTGTTTAGGTAATAATTGAAATTACTTTTAAGTTTTGATGTAAGCATAGAGTGATTCTTGTTATTTTTCTATACTTCAGTTTATTAAGAAAAGAAGATTGAATCTATATAAAAAATAATATAACGTGAGACTTATGAATAAACGTTTAAAGTAATCTCTTGCTTTTATTACCCTCTGCAGTGCGATTCTAATTCAATCGCAAAGATTAGGTGTCGGATTCGACGTCACTTTCGCTTCACGTTGTTTTCCGAGAGCAAATATGTGTCTCAAACTTTTCCGTGATTGCACAGCTGGTTTGTCAAATTAAATGTCAGTCTGAATACAGATTTTCAGAATCGCGTCTAAAAAATTCTCGCGTAAACTTTTCCGAATCCGTGGTCGGAAGAGTCTAAGTGAATTAAAATCGCACTTACTGCTGGAACCTAACGATTATTTTAAAATAGGCAGGTGTAACTTGTATAAAAAAGGCTGAACAGATTTGAATTTAAGATGAAAAAGGTCTGTTGAAATAAAACCAAAAATTTCCACAATAAGTTCTTTAATTTAGTTTCGTGATAAAGCTTTTAATGAAATCACCATTACCTACAAAAAGGAATCCTTAGAAACAAAAACACCTTGTTTTGTTTTTTACATAATCATTTGTGCATAAACATAAACACTAAAAATACACAAATAAATGCATAATTTTATCATTGCTATTGTAAGATCATATTTTATACGAGATTTTTTCAAATAAGTACATTAAATGCAAATGTGGGAATTAGCGGAAAAACTGTAAATTGACTATTAAATTCTTTAGTCTAAAGTCAACTACACACATAAATATAGTATAGTTCAACTACACACACATCCAAAATACTGTTTAAGCATACAGTATTTTTGTTTTACACAGCAGTACTATGTCAAGGTAACTTGGGGCAGACTAATCGCACATTTTAGGCCCTATCAGTGTCGACATAAGCACTAAAATGGCGGTACACAATGCATTACTTCAAAGAACATTTCATCTAAGGTCCTAGTAGGGTAACATCTAACAGTCATCGAAGTTAGGTGGGTGTAGTGTATGAAAATGTATGGAGTGTGGTTTTATTCAAGACGAATAAGCTCCACGTCGAAGATGAGGGTAGAGTTCGGTGGAATGACACCGGGGTGACCCTGCTGGCCGTATGCGAAGTCAGGAGTGCAGGTCAGCTTGGCACGCTCGCCTACGGACATCTGTAAACATAATGGGAAACATACATCATCATTATCAGCTTTTCACGTTCCCACTGCTGGGACTCTGGCCTTCTCTCGGAGGGAGAGTATGGGTTGTAATCTGCCACGCTGGCCCAGTGCAGGTTGGTAGATGTCGCATGTCCTTGAATGTTGCAGTTCTTGGGTATGCTGGTTTCCTCACAATGTTTTCCTTCACCGTTTTGAGCGATGGCAAATCCGCACATAACTTATTGAGTCATAGGTGCGGGGCCATGTTACATATCAGTAGGTAAACGATTTTATATCTATCTTGTCCTTTTTCTACACAAACTATAGCACCCCATTTTACCACCGTTTTTTCTTATTTTTGGGATGTACGTGTGGTATTCTTTTCTTAGTGAGCACCTAGTGTGCAAGAAGAAACGGCATGACAAATTTCAGCCTTGTAGATCATGTAATAAAGATTTCGTGATTATTATTCGGTCAGTCAGTTGTTAAATTTATTTATGTACCTAGCCTGTATGATGGTATCACACAAGCTAAGTCACTTAATTGTGCCTATAAATAGCAAGGAAGTATTGTATTAAACCGATTTCCATAGCATCAGTATCCTCAGTCATCACCAGCCTATTGTGTTCCTACTGCTGAGACTGGCTTTCTCTCAGAGAGAGTGTGAGCTATAATCTACCATGCTGACCTAGTGCAGGTTGGAAGACGTCGGTACATAAGCCTCAAGCTCATCACCAATTATTATTTATTACTAGTTCTGCTCCGTGGTTTCACCCGCATCTTCCCGTTATACCGCAGGAACCTTTTTTCGGGATTGTAGCCTATGTGTTAATCCGGGGTATAAGCTAGCTCCATCCCAAATTTCATTCAGATCCGTTCAGTAGTTTTTGCGTGAAAGAGTAACAAACATCCACCCATCCATCTAGAAACTTCTTCATACTCACAAACTTTCACGTTTATAATATTAGTGGGATTTGTATAAGCTCACCTTAGCAACACCCTCATCCCAGCCACGGATGACCTCTCCCTTGCCGATGCGGAATTTGAAAGGCTTGCCACGGTCGCGGGAGGAGTCGAACTTCTTGCCGTTTGTCAAAGTGCCAGTGTAGTGCACTACTACTGTCTGACCCGACTTGGGGTAAGTTGACTCTGAAATTGTAAACGCACGAGTGTTTAAAAGTGCAGTAATAGCTTACCTTTAGTGATCATTTATTACTGGGGAAACCTGGTGCAGATTTACACCGGAAATTAATAATCGATCTGGATTCGCAGTTTTGGATCGATATGTCATGTCATAATGACACAGAGCCAGTTCTCAGTCCAGGTGTAGCGTGAAGCCATCTACGACCACATCGTCACTTAACATCAGGTGACTTGTGGTCAAACGCTACCCTGTAAATAATAATAAAAAAAATGTGTCATTTTAGTAGTAATCTGTCAAGCCCTAGTACTAAAATGGCATATTATGACATGACATATCGATCCAAAACCACGGGTAAACGGATCGGATCGATTATTATTAATTTCAGGCATTAATTCAGTTTTAACCCAGGTGGGCTAGTTTGTCTCGATAAAAATAGTAAGCAGTAGTAGTTCCCCAGAGTTCAAAATATCTCTACACCTATACCAAATTTCATCAATACCAGTTCAGTTGTGAAAGTGACAGATAAACAGACAGACAGACTTTCGCACTTAAAAAATTAGTGTAGAAGTATGGTTTTAAAAGATAACCTATGAAGTAGGTTCATAGTTTCTATATTTAGTTTCTATACATAGTTTCTATTCAAAACTATCCTTGATTATGTCAAGCACATGACTGTCTAATATGTATTGTTTTTAATCATGACTGCGGAAAATATGCATAACTCAAAGGCGGTAATTAGCGCTAGTGAAGGCCACGATATGCCTGTCATTGGAGGCACCTTCCATGACTGGGCGATAGCGGAAAGATGATATCAATTTACATTAGTACATTTTTGGTTAATTTATTTATTGGGACCATTCAAAGACGTATGCGAACACGGCGTAGGGCTTACAATGTACAATACTCGTATGATAAGGGCGGGTTTTCTAACTCATACGGTCTAGTCATGACAGCTAGATTAAATGGGATCGATTAAAGTTTATTAAACTACTTACCGTCTCCGGGAGAGATAGTTTCAACGTTCACACCCATAGCTTCTTATTTAATTTACAACTAGATTGTTATTCTAAACTTACTGTAAATGCAAAGATTGCAAAGCAACCGACGCAACCAACCAAACTAACGCGAAAATGCGGTTCGATTTTATCGCAACGCAACTGACTGAGTAGGGCTGGGATGTCGCCTTTAATCGATAAAACAAAAAATAGTTTTTTTGGATCGATTAGGCAAGTGTTTCACTGGATCGATTATTTATCTGAGGCTCGGAGTAATGTACGTTGTTGAAATCGTGCCATCCATTGGATCGATGTGTTAAAGAGGTGCAGCGCATGCCGTCATTCGCGTAGTCTCAAGAAGAAGGCCCAGAATTTCAATATCAATGATGATTTCATATCTACGAAATCGATTTACCGGATTAATACAATAGCACAAAACGATTATTGGAATCACTAACTTAAATCATTAATTTTTCATTAACAAAACTAATAAATATGTAATTAATCTCAAGGATATAATATTGTACTAAGTATATCCACAGTATTGAAAATACTCTATATTTTGCATCGATTAGTAGAGGATCTATTTTCTGCAGCCCGATTTAACTGAACAAGAATTAGTTCGGTCATTTCGATTTGAATCGAAAGGAATCAAAAGAACGAAAAATAAAACAAACCACGACTTCCAAGTACTTACTAGTACCGAGCGTCTGAGATTGATTAAATAAAATCGATTCTCCCATTAATCGATCTCAGATGCACGTTGCGGCTGGAGGGAACTACAATTTTATCCCGATAAGTTCGTTTCTGTTGCCAATATTTAGTTAGACCAATCAAAAACAGACAAAATGCCATATGAGAATATACTTTTAAAATCAGCCAATCAAAGCAAATAATGAAAATAATCTTTGAAGTTGATTTGTTTCTTCATTTTAGGTTTTTTAGACCCTTTTTACTTTTTTTCTATTGTAGCTTTGTGCTGCGCGTAATCAACGCGTAATCATGAGTCCAATGATCATGATCCATGACGTGGGTCTGTCTGTTTTATAAAGTAATGCAATTAAATGAATGAAAACAATAAGGTAAAAGCACGTTAAAAATAAAGAGAGATATTACATCAAAATAATACTGTTACCAATACCATTAATCTGCATGTCTCTAGAGCTAGTTTCCTTATGTATATAAAATATAATATAGTAATTATAAATTACTTACGTGAGTATGTACCTACCTTTTATTTCGTATTTTTATTTATTCATCATAATGTAGAAAATAACGCAATAAAATACCTAATGTGTCAACGCGCATAACTTTTTATCTGATTGTGAAAAATATGATGGGTTGAATTGACAATATTTCGGGAATATTATTTTATTCAAATGTCTTTCTGTGACTAGTTAACCAACATCTACCATAGCTAGTAGGTAAACCACAAGCAAAACCAATTTTGATGAAATTTGGAATGGAGATAAGTACCATAACATACCCAGGATTAACATAGAGGCTACTTTTTAAAACACTTTTTTATTCCGGAAAAAGGTTCCTGCGGGATAACGGGAAGACGCGGGTGAAACCGCGGGGCGCAACTAGTGGTAAATAAAACAATTGATGTACAAATATAAACATTTTTATAACAAACATCATCGTCTTCATTTTACACATTAACACATAGTGCCAGGCAATTAAATTAAGTACTTTAAGTCATAAAAACATGTAGGTACCTAAGTAATAACTTAATTTTTAATACAGAGAGATTAATGCAATATCCAGTGTCGTAGCTAAGGTCATAGGCGCCAGGGCAAGACTTGAATTTGGCGCCCCCCAAAACTTATTTTGTAGGAAGATAAAAATATATAGGTAAATCGTATAATATGTATTTTAGTTAAGTACTATAACTGTAACAGATATAGGAATTAACATAGATCAGATTATAGGTAGCTACAATTTATTTCAATGCGAGATGAGATGGCAGTAAAATAAATGTTTTAATCTTGGTTGTTCCCAATGTGTTTAAGGTTCTGTGTCCCTTGAGCTTTGCCTACCGAATTTTGTAGATGTAGAGATCGTCATTGTAGACGTTTGTTCTGACCACGTGAACTATGTCATTCCTATACATTTCTTAGTTTTCTATTAAGCATTAACTTGATTTGTAGAATGCACCTTGGCTAGGGCAGGGGCACTATCTTTTTATAATATGTAGTGTTGGTTATGTAAATAATTTGTTTAAAAGCGAGTAAGTGGGTAATAGGTACCTACATAATTTTAAAAATAACTTCAAATTTTGTTTCAATAAAATCTGTTGTTAGGTTGGTAATTTGGTATCGGTACCTACACAAGTTTGTTTTAAATATTTGTTAACACTATGTTTTTATTTTATTCATCACAACACATATTTTAGACCATTACAATACAAAAAAGGCCGCTACACACTTATAGATTGTTAGTTAGCTAAAGAACATCGACTTTTTTATAATAAAAACTTTTATATTCTTAACAACTGAGTATAAATTTACCCTCACATCATCAATCATCATCATTTAATAACTTAGATATTTTTAATCATAATAAATAGATATATATCTAGGTTCTTAAGAGGGCACCTATGCAGGCCTAGGTCAAAAGACGTTACAGGTAAATACTACAGCATGATAGAAGACAAATGGAAGTGGCTCGAACGCGCACAAACCAATCATATCGTGACTTAAAAGAAAACCAGTAACGTAATTATAAAAGACTATTTTGAGAAAATTTATGATAATTTATCTACATATTTTATAAACGTAAATTATACTTATTTTGAAATACTTTCCTTAATATTAAAAATATGGCAAGACTCGTGAGTAAAACAAGGTTGAAAACGTATATTTAAAAAAAAAAAAAAGTTTACCTATTTTTAATTAATTTAATGTTTTCAGTTTTGAACATAATTATGTTAATTCGTGTCCGAGGTCTGAGATACAGATTACTGAACAACATGAAATCAGCATAGGTGCCTTCTTAACAAGTTTATTTAACATTGATATAGACACAAGTTATTCTAATAAAACAACATCGAGTTTAGTAACAATTTAAAAATATTTAACATTTACATCCTGGCTGGCTAGCATTTGGACTGTGACACAGCAACTTGTCATAACTTTTTGAAGTTAGTAAAATATGTAAATTAATTTACTAATTAAGTATTTGCTAAGCTAACATCCGTCGTGGTTTTACACATTTTCAAAATATAGGCTGTTCATTTTTCCTAATTCAGTAATTTAATTGAAATGGCACAAAAATAAAACTGGTACCAATAAATAGGTACCTTTATTTGAGTTTAACGATGATAAATTCTTATAAAAAATAACAGAAATGTCGTTTATGTCACAGTGCAGTTGCTAGTTACATGCTTTATGCTTTTTTGTTATTTTATTATCCTAGTTAATAGGTACATTTATTTTTCAATGGCTGTTAAATTTCTAACACGTAGAGAGCAGAGACACATCGATCTAAATACTTATATAAGCGATATTATCTAACGAGGATTCAAATACAAATGCGTAATGCTTATGGGTACAAGACATTTATTTATATTTAAAGCAGCCTACTTCAATGATAGGGAATAAATGTATTCGTTATGTATGACATCAAATGTATTTTCTAAGAAATTTCAACCTTTCATAATATGGTGTAAAAAAAAAACACAAAGTAAATGGTAATAACTCGACATTGGCTTCTTAGTGCACATACCGTACGAAGCCAAAAATAAAAAAAGTAGAAACATACCTACAAAAAACCTGAAGGGACTTCCGTTACGTCTCATGTACGCTTGTATGTACACAATTTTTCGGTTCGAAACCGGATGACGTCAAATTTGTTTAATTTTCGGAAAATGCTTATTCCCAATAGTTCGGAACTTCACGTACCGAAGCCATTTATATTAACGCCGCATAACTTGAAAAGTAGCGGACCTCTTTCATTGAAATGGCAAAAGAACAAGAATGCATTCGGTTCGCTAATTAAATGTTTTGGGACTGTTACTAACTGGAGTAAATTGACACAACATAGATTTTAACGCTTCATTGACTTGATAAATTGACTGACATGATAGAGAAATATTTAACAATTGTAAAGAGTATAGAAGAATAAGAATAATTTATCGCTGAATGCTCTAAGATTTATCGTGATAAATTAGAAAAGAGGTTTTAATGTAAAAGTCATTAAAAGGTAATCATTTGTTTTTGTGCAAGGAGAATATAATTATGAAAAGAGAGGAAGATAGAAAGAAGTGATTATAATATTAGGAAGGAAAATATAGAATGATATGTAGGTATTTGTCTTTAGAAAATATGAAGTTTATATGTAAATATTTATGAAAATAGAATGTGAATCTAAACCACGAACCTTTGTCGTATCAAAGTAATGGGAATAATATATGGGAGTTCACCAGACTTGCAAAGTTGTATTTATAAGTGAAGGAGGAAGGTATTAACATGGGCCGACCTATAGATATAATAATTATGTAATTACGAGTATAACAACACATTTTTAACTCCTTTTTTTTAAATCAGGTATGTATAGAAATGAGTCTTTTATCGAGTTTTGACTGGTACTGCTCGAAAAAAAGCAGATTTCAATATTAAAAATTTTACATGGCCTTAAGTTGAAAGCTGGCGCTTAGTAAAATTCTGCACTTCGCTTAATTGATTATTCTGAGCAAGCCTCAATAATTTGCACTAGCATTGCCTCCCAACATCTTTAGCTACAGTATACCTGGAAATACACGACCGATTTTAATTTTTTAAATTGTTGTTTTAATTTATGGAACAAGGCAGTGGCGGATGTACATGAGTACAACATTTATAACTGCAGACTGTTAATTTTTTGCCTCCCTTACTTCTATAATTTTGTTGCTAGTACTTGCTTTATTTTTGTAATACAGCAATAGATGATATGCAAAATTTTTAATGATGCACATACCTATTTTGAAAAATATTTTTGATCTAATAAAATTAGTTAGTTAACTATCATTGTTGACAAGGAAACTACGAAAAGTTCCGTAAAAAAATATGAACTCTAATTTTGCCGCCACTAAAATCTGGCGCCCTCAAGCATGCTGCTAAATCCGCCACTGGAACTAGTCCAAAATCATTACGGTCCCAAACTTTTCTATTCTTTTAACAGGGTGGTAGCGTTTGGATACAAATCACCCAGTGTGGGTTTTTGCGAAGCGTTAACGCGTTAAAGCGAGCGCGTAAACTCGTTTATTGTATGAAGGAAAATTGGTTCAAAAACGCACCGCTAGAGACGCTGTAAATTTCTTCATACAATAAGAATTTACGCGCTCACTCACGGTAGAATGCGAAAAACTCACACCAGGGCTAGTGGCCCCGAGTGATGATGTTGTCGAAGGTGGCGCCACAATACGCCTAGAATGGAACTAAACCATATTAGCCGATATTTAAGTACCTAATCCACACGGACTCGTAATACACTGTAGCTATATTATACAACATTTTGGCATTCTCTTTGGCATTTGACGTTCATCTGATAATGATTCCTATATGAAAGAGATTTTTCAATCTACAATATTATTTAACATTGAAACTTTATTGTATATGTAAACTAACACAGCCATTAATTATTCACATTTATAAATAAATGACGACACACACAAAAATGCAAATACGAAAAGACTTTTTCAAACAGACAGCTTGTGATGTGAAGATGTGCGTAAAGGTCTCCACTAGATTTCAAAATCCTTGCAATGATGTTTTTTTATTTTACTTCTTACAGGCTAGCGTTTGACCACAAGTAACCTTGTTAAACGACGATGTGGTCGATGGTTGCGTCACGCTACTCCTGAACTGGAAACTGGCTATAAAGCGAGGCTGCCAAAACACACCGGTGCTTGGCGAGCATTGGAAAATCCCCTCCAACTATATAACTATGGTTTCATCACGAGTTTTCCTTCAAATCGCCACACCATGCCTTCGCTGTCCGTTATGAAAGGTCTTTAGTTTAAGCTTAGACAATCTACAGATAACTAATAATAGTTAATTTTGTAACAACATGAGTATCTAACAGAGTAGGTACAGTAGGAAGACAAAATTGCAGTAACACCTCAATGTTCACAGTCGCCCGAATGGTAGGCATGCCGCGTATCTCTGTGTGAGTTCTTTCTTTCTTTTCTTTCAAGCTATTGGTTTTTGAGACTGCTACTGGAATTCTGACCCCGACCGTACCTATAAGCAAGAGTGGATCAAGGAAGGGTCTGGGTGGGGCAAGTGCCTCCTCTTTGGGAAATTCAAATTCTTGGAAAAGTACATTATGTGATGCCAACTTTAATAAAGTACCTACTTCGCCCTTGGCACATGACGAGTCCTTAGAGGGTCTCTGGCATCCAGAAAGACCAGACAAAATAACCCTGTTCCTAGCTTCTTAAACCATTTCAATGTATGTATCAAACATTTATTATAAGAAGTCAACTCGGATGACATTGATATCGATTACAAATTGTCTCTAATAACTAACCGATTTCAGTGGAAAGTAGTTTTTTACAAATACAAAAATCTTGTACTGAATAAGAAATAACGTCAAGGTTTTGCAATGGCATCGCAACAATCACGGGAATCCTTAAAAGCGCTTTGACTTTAAAGCACATCATATTAGGTAACTATTCCCGCAATTTATTGATCTTTTAAACTTTTAACATTTAGGGTGCGTTTCAACCACAGCTGTGCGAGACAGCTAAGCGGCAAGAGGAGGCGTTAGGGAGCTATGAAACGGTGTCAATTTCCACTAAAAGTGTACGGAACTGTGCGAAGATGTGCAGTAGCGGACTCATTTGACGTGAGACGAAGCTATGTGTTCTGCTCCACGCACATTTTCCTAACATATCTGACATAATAAGTATGACTTTAAATTTTGAAATCGCTTAAAATAAAGTACTCCGGTCGTGAATCAGGAGTGTTGGGTTATTTGCACAGGAGGGACTAAAAAAGGTTAAAATAAAATTTGTCACTGTAAAATGCTTTAGTCCTGTGGGGAATGGCATTCTCTGCCTATATCCGCACCTGTAACACAATTTTCTCACACTCATTTTCGCACGTATCTTTTCCAAAGATTTCTGCTAAGTCCGTTTCCACTTAAACGAGGCTATAGAAAAATTAAGTAACCAATCCGGTGATTTTTTCCCATGCGCACCGCTTAGCTACCTCGCACAGCTCGGGTGAAAACGTACCTTTAAGCGAGCACAAAGAAAAAAGAGCAAAACGAGTTACAAATTTCTACCGAATCGCGATCGCGTCAATATAGAAATTCGTTCGGTTATCGGGACGGAGTGGCTTTGGCGTTCGGATGCAGTTATGGCGAAGAAGATTCCTCCTCCTGATGATGCTTCGCTAGGGCCAAGAGGATCATGGTGAGCTGCTTTCTACTGATCTTGCCTTCGCTGCTGTATTCGACGCCTTGGAGGATCGTCTCTTCGAATTCTAACAAGTCTTGAGCATCGTAGTCCTGGAATAGAGAAATTTTGTATTTTAATGTTTTGAACTTTTGCCTTTTTAGGGGGTGTTCCTACAAGGTAGGTATCATTATTATTATCATCAGCCTTTCACGTTCCCACTGCTGGGACTCTGGCCTTCTCTCAGAGAGGGCAGACAGTAAGGGCTGTGATCTACCACGCTTGCCCAGTGCGGGTTGGTAGATGTCGCATGCCCTTGAATGATGCAAGTTCTTGGACATGCCGGTTTCCTCACAATGTTTTCAAGGTAGGTAGATACCTATTTGTATTTTTATTGAAGATATTTCGAAGTGTAACCTTCTTTAAGTTGGAATCAGAATATGCTCTTATTGTAATAGGCTTTATTGATATCTAGATACGTAATCTTTGCCGAAATCGGTTAGTTTGCCAATAGGGCAATTTCGGCAAAGCCTAAGGTACTACTTATATTGTACCTACTTTATTTTTATTATTTTAACAAAAGTAATAGGTTAATGATAAACACAACAATAGATTATAATTTTAAAACACTAACCTTCTTAACTAATTCTAAAAGATCTTTGAGGAATCCTCTCAGTTCTTCGTTTTCAATTGAACCGTTGTTATCCTGAAAAAATAATAAGTCAATATTAAAAGAAATTACATTGCATATGATTCTTTGCCGTGTTTGCGTAGTACAGTCAGCGACAAAAGTAGCTGATCGTTCTCGATTTTCCGAATGTGTTTTAAATCAGTAATTATTATTGTTTTTTTTTTATTTTTTACTTGGTACCATTTTGGCCACAACATAACACACCAGATTTTAGGTGATGATGAGGTAAAAAATTGGTGTCTAAGATGATGAGGATAATAGAAAAAAAAGTGATTGTTCAGCGACTTTTGTCGTTGACTGTACAAGGTAGGTTAACAATAATACTCATGTAGTGGAAATATGTATATTCTCCAAAACTAAACTAAGTATGACGGGTCTAATAGTATTGCTGTCTTTTTCTAACCACTGAAGTAAAAAAGGACAGCATTACTTTTAGACCTATCAAATTTAGTTTAGTTTTAGAGAATGCAAAACCGAATCGACACCACTGAGACAAATTCTTTGAAGTTTGTTTTATATATGTATAGGTAAATATTATTATCTCACCCTGTCATATAAGGAGAATACCCTCTCGATGTCGTCTTTCGTTAATTTTGTTGCTCCCTGGAAATAATTATAATGTATTAAATAAATTATAATGTATTATACAAAAGTATAATGCCTTAAACTAGTTCTACATAGAGCTAGTGCAAAATTAGTATGATATTAGGTAAGTATTTTTAAGCCCCATGTTGGGCGCCAGATTTAATCTATAAAACTTTTTTAATATTATTATTGTGTTACTAATTAGTACAAACTATACAAACATACATTTATTTAATCAAAAGTGCTTATTTTGTACATTAACAAAAATGGTGTTTAAACTGTTTCGTCTAAAAATAGTGTAAACCTGATAAAATTTTACAGGCCGATATTAAAAAGTGGTCATTTATTTAAAAGCGATGCACAAACTAAAACAGTAGGCTCAAATATTTGTTAATACTATAGTTCGGTGTTCATTTTGTCCACAGAAAAAAACGGATAACTTCAAGATCTATCAACCTATAACGTTCCCACTCCTGGGATACAAGACTTCTCTCAGAAAGAGAGAGTATGGGCCATAATCCACTGCGCGGGTCCAGTGCGCCTCGGCGCACGGAGAAAAAAGTCCTTCCGAAATACCGTTTTCTTTCTGAGTCAAAAGGGAAGGAATTGTGATTCAGAAGGAAAACTAAGGTAAAAAGAGGAAGGAATCGGTCTTGGAAGGTTCACGATTCAGAAGGAAAGTCAGATTATTTTTCTCAGTGCGGGTAGGCCCGTGTTTTCCGACCACCTGAAGTAAAGGCTTCCGACATAGTAATACGACTAATACGGGTATTAATAACTTACTCGTACAGTAAGAGATATATTATACAACAAGCTTGCATAATGTTAAAGTTTGCGCATCACAAGTTTAAGTAGAATCCCTAGGGACTCACCTCTATGCCCTCCTATGTGTGCGCAGTGCAAGACAAGCGTTAGTGTTAGGACAGACAGAAAGACAGGCAAACAAACGACAAGTAAAGTAACATGCTATTGTATTACTCATTGATATTAATTGTGTAGTTACAATTATTTGTGACCAATTAGAATTTGTGTTATGTAAGTTAGTTTGTTCTAGAAGTGTAAAAGTCACGAAAAAAAAACGTACCCATATGTATTCGTTACTATACAATCAGTACTCGTTACTGTCGTATCGTTACTCGTTACTTCTGATACCTGATAATAAATTATTCGTTTCTCTAGCATAACATAGCATTATTATATATAGGTCTACCAGAATCTGATGGCAAAAAGGGAAAAAAGAAATTGACGCTAGGGAAAATTGGAGTAAAACGTTTTGATACTTTTTTTCCCTATAGTGGCTGATTCTGTGTGTGATACATGCAAATATAAAAATGTATCCAATGATCAAGGATAATTTTTGAAAATCTTACTGTGGCGAATGTGGGGTTCGAAATTTAGATAAAAACTCCAATTACTCTGTCCATGAGTTTATTTATTAATTAAAGGCTATCAGAACTTGTAAATGGTTCTAAATACTGCACATCCATAAAAAAGTCTTCAACAGTAGAGGAAGACGAGGAAGACGCAGTATTTATGATAAACCTTTCCTCCTGCATCTCAATCGATCTTGTTCTATGAACTGATTTTAAATTTTTATTACACCATGTTCACAAGATTTTCGCCATTCATCGATCCCTATTCGAGAGAAAGCTTCTTCAGTTCACACGAAAGATGCAATAAACCAAAGTATCAAGACTTGTCATTCCTACTAATTTGAAGCCAAACCATAAACAATTCCTCGAAATTTTTCGTTGCCATATGAAAATCGCTATTTATTAAACTTTTTTTTTGCCATCAGATCCTGGTACACCTATAATAATGCTATGTTATGCTAGAGAAACGAAGCGAGTCGTATTGGGTACGCCTACAGTATACGTCCCGGCGTTCTCATATTATATATAAGAATATGTATGTATCTACAAGGAGCGGCATCGTAACATTTGTAATTTGAATTTGTAGAAATAATACATAATTATTATACATTACATACCAAACTGCATTTTTCACTTTTCCGTATTTTAAACCATCAACGCAACGGTAGGTACATTGCGTGATTGAAACAGTGTATGTAGCCATGATACGAAACATGTGAGTAACGAAAAGTATTAGTGAGTAACGTTTCGTTACTCGGCGTACCCGTTACTCAGTAACGAATACATACGGTTTGCTACAGCTTTAGTTAGTTCAGTAAACCAAGAGTTGTATTAGTAGGTAAATGTATCATTTACTCGTGTGACAATATTATTAAATAGTATCAAAAATACCAGTTACCTGAATAAATAATGAGATAATGGTGTCGATTCGGTTTTACATTCTCCTAAACTAAACTAAATTTGACAGGTATTGCTGTCTTTTTCTAACCACTGAAGTAAAAAAAGGACAGTATTACTCTTAGACTTGTCAAACTTAGTTTAGTTTTAGAGAATGCAAAACCGAATCGACTAAGTTTGCAGGTCTAATAGTATTGCTGTCTTTTTCTAACCACTGAAGTAAAAAAAGGACAGCATTACTCTTAGACCTGTCAAACTTAGTTTAGTTTTAGAGAATGCAAAACCGAATCGACACCAATACCTACATAATACGGATATAGTATTAGGTTTGTTGAATACGATTACGAGATATGATTACATTAAGGTAGGTTAGGTACCTAATACATTTATGACTGTGATTGAAATGATAGGCATAATACCAAAATTAGTGACGTTGAATCGTTGAATGATTCTAATATTTAGTGTTCAGTTAAATGTGTCTAAAAAAATAATGATAGTTAATAAGCAAACAAAAATTTGAAACATATTGCTGTTGCTAGTGCGCTCTAATTGTAGGGCCTATAAGATTAATTATTTATTTTATAAAACTAGAACGAAATGTGACCAAACCATGCACTTAAGTGTATAATATATAATCTACAAAAAGCACTTGTTGATATAGATTTTATGACAGTGATAAATGGGTTATAAAATGTATTATGTTTGTGTTTCATTGTATAATTGACATAATACCCATGAATTTTCTCCATGAAGAATACACACATGCTTATATTTAACGTATTATCGCTTTCTATCAAGTAATATCGAGTCACTTATAACATTCCTTTGATGACTTGTGGTCAAACGCTACCCTGTAAATCGGGGAAAAATATAGGTTTGCTAGGTATATTAATACTGTTGTTATTAAGAACTGCTAGGTGTATTAATACTGTTGTTATTTGAGAGAAATTACCTTTGTAAACATTTTGTTTTTAATGATATTGAAAACTTACTACGTTGGAGGAAATCAAAATTTGGCGCCCAACATGGGGCACCAAATTAGAATATGTTTTTTCTTTTACAATACAAGGTTCACATATAATTTTAAGGATCGACCACGCATATCATCTTTTAATTATAATGATGGACATAAAAAACAAATAGAGCTACCATAAAAACTTTTTTATTATATATTAGTTTGTGGAGCAGCTCCATTTCTCAAAATTTCCAACAAATCCTTCAATCTAACAAAGGTCAGCTTATTTCTATCAAGGCTACGTCTATTTCAGTGAAACGATGTATTATGCAGCGCGCGTCGCTGCAGCCAATGTGATGGAGCTGCTATGAATTTGTAAATAGTCGTGCTTTATAACGTCGAGAGTCTTCGGAAGCTTTAAGTTTTGTAAGTTGAAATTCTGAGGCTGAACTTACTAGTTTCGTTTTTGGATTTTACAGTAGACTTTGATCGCAAGTCAGTTGAAAGCCAACTGAGAACTGGCTTTTCATTGAGGCTGCCGGAACACAAATAGCGGTGCTCGGTGACAGATTCATAATTTATGTAGCTTAATAAGCAAGCAAGTCAAAACAACGTATTGTGTAAACCAATTAGGTCTCACTTCTGCCCAGTTGTGTATTTAATTTAACACAGAATAATGGTAAAATATCAATTGATTGAGTTTTCCTAGAAAACGTTTTTTCATCCCACCTACACAAAAAGCAATTGGTACTTCATGCGAAAAAAGTAGGTCCCACAGACTGCCATAGCGGGCAGAATAAATGAGGTTTGATTTAAGAACATGAATACCTAAAAAGATTGATCAGAAATATTGTATGAAACCTTTTTTCATATGCCTAATACTGGCTGGTTCATTTCTTTTTCTCATAATAGAGGGATATGAAAAGTAGAAGGAAATGAAAAGTAAAGTGTAAGTACGTACTGGTCGCAAGATTAAGTTTTTTTCCTCAGGCGACGTATGTTGGGACTTTGTAGAATACCTCGCTGCATTCGGGATTTTACTTTTGGATTCTATTTGGATTAATAAATAGCACCGTCACCGTAAAAAAATAATAATTTGTAACACAATCCACTTTTCAAAACACCAGAGCAATTGTGAAGGTATACAAAATGGCGTCGATACAATAATGGCGGGAAGGGAAATGAAGTGTCACTCACCTTAAACACTTGTCTACAAAGGAAGTTTTCTTTCACGGGGAGCAGCCTGAAACATACAATGTTGTTTATTGTTTTTCTACATGCGAGAGCTGAAAGGCTATATTGCCTTTTTGTTTATTTGTTCTTTTTTTTATTTACTGCTTCCACTATAAATACCTATGTAGTTTTTTTCATAAATTAATAAAAACTTTGGATGCTAGTCTCTAAGCCATGCCTTTTTTCACTTTTCTAGTTATACCTACGTAGGAATGTTATAAGTATTACCTACCATATTCTCGAAGATATTCCAGCAAATAAATAAAGATGCTGAAATTTACAAAGCACTTATTAAAATGCTCCGAATAAACTTTAAACCAAACTATGTAAATACCTTACCTACTTACTTATGCAGCGTATGCTAAGTAATTAGGGAAAAGGAAGGCCGCGAGTTTGATATTAAAATGGAAAATTTATTGACTGGCCTTCAGACATAATTACATTAAGTAGATTAATACTTAATTAGGTTGGTTGCTTCTAATCAATCAATTGGTAATAAAAATATAAATGTAACTTTGATCGCACCCAGAAAGTTACTTTAATCATCATTAATACTTGATTCTACTCTTTGAGTTAGACATATTTAATACTTGAAACTGGCAAATACACTAATGGTGTGACGCCATAACAAGAAAAAAAAAGTTACTTGACGGTTTACGGGCGTTTCTTCAAGTTTCTTGCCTATTACCAGCGCAAGGACTATGGAGGTTGGAACAGGCATAGATAGTTTAAGTTTGGCGTTTTAAAATGGTCACATAATGTATCCTATAGTCCTACTACATTTGATTTCGAGGTATGGTTTAGTTTTTTTTCTACTTAGGTACAGGGTTGCGTTTGACCACAAGTCACTTGGTGTTAAGTGACGATGTGGTCAAAGATGGCGTCATGCTACACCTGGATTGGGAACTAGCTCTTAAGTGAGGCTGCCGGAACACACCGATAGGTGCTTGGCGACAGATTCTTAACTTGAGGTTGGTAGCTAGCCAGGGTTAGTAAACGAAATTAATTTCCTAAATATGAAAAAACGAAAGATAATCAGGATAATATATCTTAAGAGACGTGACAATCTTCTTTAAATTAAAGTCTTCAGAATAACAAAGGAATACAAAAAACCATTGTCACTCACTTTGCCATCTCGGAAAGTTGTAATCTGCCATCTTTATTTGAGTCAAACACTTGGAGCTGTGAAAAGAGAAAAAATACTTAAATAGATATCTATACAAATAAATGAAATTTAAGTGTCTGTTTATAATTTAAAATCAACAGTTTTTCACTAAGTGCATATGAAAGTATATTTGGTACAGTCAACGACAAAAGTCGCTGTACAATCACACTTTTTACTATTATCCTCATCATCTTATACACCAATTTTTGACCTCATCACCACCTAAAATCAGATGTGTTATGTTGTGGTCAAAATGATACCATGTAAAATGTAAAAAAAAACTGATTACTGATTTGAACACATTTGGAAAAACAAGAACGATCAGCTACTTTTGTCGCTGACTGTACATATGTACATCAAAAACACAATTTTTGTCTGTCTGTTTGTTCCGGCTAATCTCTGAAACGGCTGGACCGATTTTTACGGAACTTTCATTCGCAGGTAGCTAATGTTATAAGAAGTAACTTTGGTTACTTTTATTTTAGAAATTTGAACCCTGGGGAAGGTCTTAGGATACTTTTTATCGCGATAAGCTTTAGTTCACGCGAGTGAAACCGCTGGGAATAGCTAGTCTATTTACATAAAATGCGTGACTCAAAACGAGAACTACAAAGGGAAAGAGCCCGATTAAAATATGTTTTTTAATGACTTGCGTAAACGTGTTCAAAGGTCCAAAGTTTCGTTTGCGGATGTACCCAACAAAATAATAAAGATGGGTAGGTAGACGTACAGTCGTACAGTCAGCGCCAAAAGTGGCTCATTTTTTCAAACACTATTACACACCCATAGAAGATGGTTTAAAAAAAATGCTGTCAGTTAGTTAGTCAAAATACTGTTTTATGTGTTTGGACTTTTTGGGATCAGGGTTACTGGCTTACTGCGTCTATGCATAGGTTATCTAGTAGAAATCGTTCTATAGCGATAAGACCGCCTGTAGAAACATTGGCGCTAACATTATTCCCTTTTTTGAAACAATTAAATGTTAATTATATCTATCTATCTACAACAGCCAACAAATTGTGAAGTTAGTAGACGTGTTGTGACTCAACTTACATACAACAGATTGTAACAACAAATTGGTACCTGGATTACACCGTGTGTAGCTACAATTAAGAAGCATGAACAATTAAATAGAACTTACTTATTTATACTTTAGTGTATACATTTATACTTTAGTGTATTATACTTTAGTGTAGGACGTCCTCCGGCTAGGTGGAGTGACGACATACGCAAAATGGCTGGCAGCGGTTGGCTGAGAGAAGCCGAATATCGATGGCGTACGGCGTTTGGGAGAGGCCTATGTCCAGCAGTGGACTGAAACAGGTTGATTATGATGATGATGATGATATACTGTACCATTGTGTCTGTATATTCAATTAATTTATCTTCTGACACGTCGTTTATTTTCTTCGCTTCTTTAAGTAGATCTCGAAGGAAATTCTGAAAGTAATAAATTTAGCATTTCGTAAGTTGGTCGGGCAGTGTAGAAGGGTACCTAGGTACCTATGTAGTTGAGGATTACCGACTCACAAAGCTATGAGCTTGTAAAGAGAAAGGTTCGACCCTTTTAAAATGAATAATGTATTCGAGGTTGATAGTTAGTTGCGCGTAGGATCAACTCAGGGGATGAAATGGCGACAGGTCACAGTAACAACTTGTCATCTACGAATGCCCCTCAAGTTGTACAATCTACAAATCCGAAGTAAAATCTATCGCCATATTATGGATTGGAATCCTGGGCCGTGACGAAGACGGATGAGAGGAAATTGCACGTGGCGGAGATGAGAATGTTGAGATGGACGTAAAAACGAGTAGGTATATTAGAGGAAGTATGAAAGTAGCACCAGTGACAGAAAAGGGAATTGTTTGGCTTGGTATGTAAATGTTATAAGGAGGGATGAAATTAATTTACCAAGAAAGTGATGATTAAGAATGTCAATGGATGGAAGACCTAGGAAACGGATGTTAAGTAACGCCACGCTACACCTGGACTGAGAACTGGCAATCAAATGAGCCTGCCGGAACACACCAATAGGTGCTTGGCGACAGATTCTTAACATGAAACTTCTTCTTCTTAACATTGATGCAGTAAGGAAGCATTGTTCGTTAACGCCCGAAATTGATAATCGACCCTGATCCGTTATCCGCGGTTTTGGATCGATATGTCATGTTATAATATGTCATTTTAGTAGTAATGTGTCTAGCTCTAGTACTAAAATGACATATTATAACATGACATATCGATCCAAAATTCCAAAACCGTTAACGAAACATTCTTCCTTACTGCATCAATGTTAAGAAGAAGAAAAGAAGTTCAAGTTAAGAATCTGTCGCCAAGCACCTATTGGTGTGTTCCGGCAGGCTCATTTGATTGCCAGTTCTCAGTCCAGGTGTAGCGTGGCGTAATTTCGGGCGTTAGACATTCATTTAGACGTTCTCTTTACTATGCAGTTTAGTCTTACCTTTAGCTCATCAGCTTCTATATATCCGCTGCCGTCGGTGTCGTACTCCCGCCAAATCTGTAACCAATCCACATCGATTTTCTAATTTCGTTGGACCTTGCTCTTGAATTCACGAGCCTGATGGAGGACGCGACGGGTCTCTATTTTTGTTATCTGTGTGACATTTTGTTGACTGTAGGCTTACTCGACAATTTATGAAAAAGTGTTTTCTTGCGAAATGTTTTGATTGTATTCGAGGACCCTTGAGTATATGATTGGATCGATAGATGATAAACATTAATAGGTAAGCCATAGAATGATATAAATGAGTAGGATTGTAGCTGAACGGTAATGCGTGTGCCTTACAAGGCGCCTACACCGAGTTCGAATCCTCTCGGCCCCGCACATATGAATTAACTAGTTGCACCCCGTGGTTTTACCCGCGTCTTCCCGTCATCCCGCAGTAACCTTTTTCCGGGATAAAAAGTAGCCTATGTGTATCCAGGGTATAAGCTATCTTCATCCCAAATTTCATTCAGATCCGTTCAGTAGTTTTTGCGTGAAAACATCCATACTCACAAACGTTCACGTTTATAATAAGTATTAGTAGGTTACCTTCATGAACTCCACACTGGATTCAAGCGGGTTGTCAAACCGGAAGAGCAGAAGGAAGTTTTCTTCCATTGGAAGCAGTTGCGCTAGCTGAAAATAATCATATCATATAGCGCGGAAAGAGGTTTCAAGGTTTGAATCTTTCTATTCCTTAATTTTCTATACTGCCAGTCAACTGAATTATATATCATGCCAATGTCCCACACCGTATAAAAATAAAAAAATCTCATTTGTCCGCGATGAACTCCAAAATTAATGAAGCGATTTTAATCAAATTTTGCACACTTTCTGCAGTTTGTTCCAACTTGAGAGCCGGAATCGTTTTTACTTCTCCATGACACTAAAATTTCAACGAAATCAGTGCAGCCGTTTTGGCCTGAAATAAAGACAAGAGATAAAAACTTTTTTGTAACAGTAGGGATATAGGTACCTCTCGGATATCAATTTTGCCGTCTTGGTTATCGTCGTACGCCTCCATAAAGCATGCCTTCAGCTGCACCAGCATCTCGTCTGACACAGCCTGGGGAAGATACAAAAACAAATTTAATAAAAGATATATCTATAAGTATAGAGCATAAATATAGAGTGGCCGAAAGGAGAGCGATGGTGGCCAAATGGTAACACCGGCTTCCAATCCTAACCGCCCGCACCTATGACGTAACAACCAATCTATCCACAATTTGACAAATTTGACATTACTTCTATGGAGCTTATGTCAAATTTCCATCTCCAGTAGGGCAAATCGTGGATGGATCGGTTATTGAAACCGGGCGTTAATAAGTTACGTGTGGATTTACCATCGCTCAAAACGGTGAAGGAAAACATCTCGAGGAAACCGGCATGTCCAAGAACCACAACATTCAAGGGCATGCGACATCTACCAACCCGCACCTTAAATGCAAAAAGCCTGGCACTCAAAAGACCCCGCGTCAAACGAAAAGTGTAAATCCTCCTTACATTTGGATTACAAAGTCTTACAAAAGAAGGCTGTATTTCACAAAAGACTTATAAATGTACGACCATATAGAGCATTATCAACCGATGCCATACCGTAATCCCGCGTTTTTCACAACGCTTTGTTTTGAACTTTTTAGATTTGTTTGTACAGTCAGCGACAAAAACTGGTCATCTCTATTTTTCAAATGCGTATAAGTTCAATAATGTTTGTTTTCAAAACACTTATATTTACAACTTACATACTTTCCTAATTAACTCGTTATTTTGAAGGTAAGGAGAAAAATATAAACTACACTTACATACTATATTAGTAGTTTTTATCTTAAGTGATGATTTGGTCGAAGGTTCAGTTGTTTTTGTGTTCAGCTTTTGTCATTGACCGTACAATGTAAATAAAAATAAAGAAAACTTAGTTTTTACCTTTCTCGCCTTTCTTCTTGAACGTAATAGGCAGATAATGATGATGAGTATGTATAGTAAAAACGCTAATGACTTGGTAAGATAAATTCAAAATTTAAAAAACCCCCGACATATTGGACCGATTTTCATTAAACATAGCTTCAAAAACACTCGCCCGTAACTCACCTTTCATGCAAAAAGAAACTAAATTGAAATCGCTTCATCCGTTCGCGAGCTACGGTTCCACAGACAGGCAGACACGTCAGACTTAGGTATAACAACCACCTTCTTGCGTCGGGGGTTAAAAAAAATTACACCTATAACTGTAAAAAGTATACTCACATTTATATCAAAGAATGACGCAATTCAAGCACTGAAAATACATAACAGTGAGTCACTTCTTATTTTCCACTATCTGTATTGTTAGCTCTGCTATTGAATCGGAAGGTATTGAAATGCAAATCTTGTATATATGGAGGATGCGACATTCACGCCTCGGTGCCTAATCTATCGCTTGGGAAATTCTCGAGAAAATTCACGTCTTTCTTAGTCTATAGTGTGTTTTCTTAGTTTATCGGGAATAACGTACCTTTTTTAAGAAAAACGTTTTTGATAGTATTTCAAATAGAAACCCTTATATCACTTCGTTGTCCGTCTGTCTGTTAAACCCTTTTTCTCGGAATGTGTAGAGGTATCAAGTTGAAATTAAAATGAAATGAGTACTTGGTTCATTGTACTTCGTTCTTTGTTGATGGATGGATTGTGTAAAGACCGATATGAATGAAAGGGGAGTGAGTGAAGTGATGACGGTCGATAGGGTGGAAGAAGAGTACATGCTGCGCCGACCCCAAATAGATGGGACCAGGGCAAGAAGAAGAAGAAGAAGAGAGTACTTTGTTCTACGGTCTTTAAGAGCAGTAAAAGAAATCAAGCTTTTATGTCAATAAAACCAAAAAATTCGGCCATTTTCGTCGCATACCTTGACAATAATTGTAAATAAATAAAAACCTATAGGGTCCCGTTGACCTAGAATCATGAGATTTGGCAAGGTCTCGCAGCACAAAAAAGGAACAATATCAGAAAATAAATTAATATCACATAACATCAGGTGTGTTGGGTTGTAGTTAAATGCTACATTGAATGTTGTTAAAAACATACGAACAGTACTCATGTGTGCCACATTTGGAAAATGCATTAGGATTAGCAATTTTTGTCACTGGCTGCATGTACCAGTTTCTGTGCTGTAACACGGCATTGGAATTCACTGTTATTGTCTTGGCATGCCCCTCAAAAAGTTCACCCAACTTATATCAGCTGATATGCAAAGTTCATGCGTTTATCACAACATTCACGGGCATGCGACATCTACCAACCCGTACGGGGCCCGCGTGGTAGATTACGTCCCATACTCTCTCTGTGAGCGAAGGCCACAGTCCCAGCGGTGGAAACGTACTGGGACTCTGGTCTTCTCTAAGAGAGGCTGAAGCTGATGATGATGATGCGTTTAACTTGCTTCAAAAGGATTGCGTAAAAGTTTTCAATCCAATAATATCGCGAAACTTGCTTTAGCGGCAGAAACCCGTTACGGCAAGTTTGGCTTGATGCCAGAACTGAACTGGTTGTGCCGGTGCGGATGTGGCTTGACGATTTGTCTAGATTCTGGCGCTTTAAATCTGTTACCAATCAAATACAAAACCGGCCAAGTGCGAGTCGGACTCGCGCATGAAAGGTTCCGTACCATCCTACTAATATTATAAACGTGAAAGTTTGTAAGCATAAGGATGTATGGATGTTAGTTACTCTTTTACGCTAAAACTACAGAACGGATTTAAGTGAAATTTGGAATGGAGATAGCTTATACCCAGTGCCGGATTAAGCAAGTGCTGGGCCCGTAGCAAATTCTCCCAAAGAGCTCTTGATCTTGGTAAAAAAGCAGCAGAGATGAGTGGGTTTACATATGCAGGGCCCCCTTTCGCGCGGGGCCCGTAGCAAATTTTCCCAAAGAGCGCTTGATCTTGGTAAAAAAGAAGCAGAGATGAGTGGGTTTACATAATATGCGGGGCCCCTTTCGCGCGTGGCCCGTAGCAATTGTTACTCTTGCTACGTGGTTAATCCGGCACTGCTTATACCCTGGATTAAAACATAGGCTACTTTATATCTCAGGAAAAGGTTCCTGCGGGATAACGGGAAGACGTTGGTGAAACCGTTTTACCCTTTGGATACAGAACCCTAAAAAGAAAAGGAAACTAAACTATAGGTAGACTAGTTGCGCCCCGCGGTTTCACCCGCGTCCTCCCGTTATCCCGCAGGAACCTTTTTCCGGGATAAAAAGTAGCCTGTGTGTTAATCCAGGGTATAAGCTATCTCCATTCCAAATTTCATACAGATCCGTTGAGTATCCATCAATCAATACTCACAAAACTTTCACGTTTATAATATTAGCAGGAAAATCAATGTAGTCTATGTTAGACTAGTGTAAACACTGAGTGTTTACGTTTATCTAATTGTGACATTTATTGCGACACGATAATAATAAATAATTAGTGTGTACTGATACAGTCAGTGATTAATGGCTCTTTGACTGTGTATCAGTAATGTAGATCTGATATTAGTGACATAATTTATGTCATAGTCTAAACTAAACATCACTACGAAACAATTTCCGATGATTAAACTCGCTATGTTAGCATTACTTTTAGTACATTTACATTTACATTTTTTTTTTTTTCTTTGATAAGTATTTTTATTTTTTAGTTTTTTTTTTTTACTATTTACAGGGTATCGTTTGTGTGAGTCACCTGATGTTAAGTGACGATGTGGTCGAAGATGGCGCCACGCTACACCTGGACTGGGAACTGGCTCTCAAGTGAGGCTGCTGTGTGTTATTTTATTTGCTTTTTAGTTTTCCATACCGTAAGGGTAAAACGGATCCCTTTTACTAGTACTCCGCGGTCCGTCTGTCACCAGTTGAAATTTTCACAGATGATGTCGCTATAACAAGAAATGCTAAAAACCAGAATAAAATAAATATTCAAGGGAACTCCCATAATATAACAAACATGTTTTTTTTTTGCTCGTATTTATAGATAAAGGTACGGAACCCTTCGTGTGCGAATCTGATTCGCACTTCACCGGATATTTTTTATCACATTTTTTCTTTTTAAGTCTTGAATTTATCTCATAGCAGTACATTGCCATAATTTTGAAATCTAAAATTCTCGGTAACACTGAACTGAAAAAAAACCCTTATTATCAGACGAAAAATTTGCCGGCCCGTCCCACAGTTGCAAAAGAGTTTCTACTTTTTAGTCAACAGTAGACAAGAATTCTGTTGACAAATACCGTGAGTATAACAGCGAAGTATGGTAAACAGACTGTCTCATTTCTTTTACAAATTGTCTCCGGGAATTTTGTCGGGCGATGGAAAAATACCAGCATTATTCCAGAGAACCTTGTATATAAGCAGATACGGGTTTAGCCCTGAAAATGTCTCCCCGGCTTGTTTATTGGGTTTAGCTACTTTACATGAAAAAGCCGTTTATAAGTACAGTTGGTATGGGGACCGGAAACATTAACTTTTATGTATGCATGTGGTTTAGAGTTAGAGGCGCCTTGCGGTTAGTTGACATTGACATTAAAAATGTAACTACCCTCATTTTAATACACATTGATCAAAAAGACCACATAATAAAAAAAGTAGTTTATAAAAAGCTATTAACGCAGTCTGTCTGTCTGTCTGTCACGCTTTCACACCTAAACTACTTACTGATAAAATTGCGTACGGACATAGTTTGAACCCTGAGGAAGGATATAGAATACTTTTTATTGCGATAAACTGAAGCCTACGCGGGTGAAACCGCGGGGAACAACTCGTATAAAATAATTAAATTTACTTGTGTTAGTTCCGATATAAGTAGGTACCTCTGCATTTTACTTTCGCCAATACTTTGTCATCATTGTCATCAGTGAGCTTGGTCCAATTTATTAAGTGAGAATAAAATTGCACATGTAAACGATCCCAAAAAAGGACATGACGGGTGTTTCTTGCCTGTTCTTTTGCCGGTGTAAGGAGGTTGGAGTAGACGTACCTAACTAGTTTTAAATTTGACATTTTAAAGAAATGACTTGTATCATACTAAATAAATGTATTTTGATTTGAGTCAAACGCTATCCTGTTTAGTAAAAGTAATTCTAAGAAAGATGTTACAATTAAGAATTCAGATAAGTAGATAGTCTACTTTATCAATAGTTATGTTTATCCCTTCACATGAATCATAGATAGCGATATCTTATCAAAACAGTACGGCTGCACTATAAATAAGGTACTTCAGAATCAATGTTAGTAGAAGAACATAGTCTGACTTGAGACAGAATACCTTTACAGTTTACTTATTTGCAAGTGTAAATTACAAACATATTACAAGGTAATAATTAATATTGTTAACAAGCATCTAGCCCCGGCCTCCCTCGGGCTTAAAACTTACAATTTACTAAAATGCCTTTAATTTTTCTAGTTAAGGGTGAAACCAAACGCGTAATTTTGTGAGTCGTGAGTCGCAGAATTTCGGTAGCATAAATTCTGCTGCATTCCGTTTCATACAGTTGGAAAATACGCGACTCACGACTCACAAAATTACGCTCGTTTGGTTTCACCCTAATAGTGAAGGAATTTTTAAAGTCGCGTCAATAGTTTTTAAGTTTATTCAGAATGAACAAACACGAGGGGTTTACTAGTAGCCACTGCAGAGATCCCCTACCCACCATCCGGATGCATCATCAGACCCTCGTCACCAAGTCCAATCTATTGTACTCATCAAGACGATTCATATGAGCCCAAACACGAGGGGTTTACTAGTAGCCAGCGCAGAGATGCCCTACCCACCTTCCGGCTGCATCATCAGATCAGGTTGATGATACCAAATTATTGCATTGTCACCGAGATTACATACACATACAAAGTTTCAAGTCGATACGACAATTAGAAGTAGGTGAAAATTGACTTCTAAGATTTGATTACATTGTTAGTTAGTTAGTTAGTTAGTTAGTTACAAGTCAAGCTAATAAAAGTGTTTTAAAAACACAATCAAATCTCTTCTGTTTATAATATTAGTAATTAGTATTTATATGTAGAAAATAATACTTCACGTCAGATCAAATTAAATAACATCACAAAATTAACAGTGAAAGTTTGTGTGTGCGTATGTTAGCTGGATTTACCAGTTGACTACCAGCCGCGTAGTGTTTTTCTCATTTGACCTTTTTTGGACGCAGAAAATTGTATGACCGAACATTTTCAGATGAAGTCGACAATAGCACTAGCAGTGGCGGTCCTAGCGGTGGTCGCGACCATCGGTGACTCGTCAGTCATCAAGGCCAGTTCCAGAGCCAACCTGAACGTCGGATACGTCGCCACTGGTGACCGGCTCTTGAACAGGTGAGGTTTTTTTGAAGACGCACACACAACCACATACACCCCCCCCCCCCCCCCCCACACACACACACACACGCATACGCACGCACTCACACAACATACACATACTTGTTAAGATGCCATTTTAAATTAAATATGACAAACAAAAACTATGGTGCAGGGAATTAGATTATTATTAAATCTAGATAAAAAAACTGGCTCAATGACTTCAATGAGGAATTGCTCATCAAATTCTTTCCTTCGTGGAAATTGAAAACACTCAAAGCGGATGTATCACTGATAGAATCAATTAATGTTACGCTTATCATCTGATATAGTGATTTACTCATTAATACCTGACTCATGTATTTTACTATCATAATACTTAGATTATTATTTGTTATTTATATCTTGTAATGTTTATAAATCTTTTTTTTTCCTTTGTAACTGCTATCACACTAATCACTGTCACTATCATCGTTTAACTATGTATCTTTGTTATTTATAAATGTCTAATAACGATTGTGTATGTAATTTATAAACAAATAAGTTTTTTTTTGCCGTTTCGGAGGAGTGTGGTAACAAACACTGTGACCCGAGATTTTTATATTTATTAAAAGATTAAAGAACATAATGTAGAAACTATTCATTTTTTTCCAGGTCCTACGTCTACCAGCCAGCCCTCGCCAATACCGTCCAGTACCAAGACGTGGTGTACCGCGGCAATGCCACCACCCGCATCTCGGCAGTGCAAGCGACGGAAGTGGGGGCGACTCAGTGGGCCAGCCCCTATATCATAGGGGGTGGAATTGGGTGGAATAACGTCACTGTCAGGTTCACGTCGGCTCGGGGCTACGGATATTACTACCTGTTGTCCGTCTGGGGACGTTAAGTCAGTCTTGACTTTTTGTGTGACCTTTTTATTTTATGAAACGAAGTATGACCTAAACTAAACTTAAAAATTAAAACATCCGAAAATCAGTCATCTTTTGAATAAAACAAAACTAGTAGGAGTTACATGATGCCATAGATAGACCATAAACCCACATAAAACACCCTGTTTGGGGTTCGTGGGTTTTTTAATTAAAAGATTAGGCAATTCGAGAAACTACATATAATGTACTCCAGACAACGGTCGGGCCAAGACGCGGGAAAAAGTAAAGTTGACAGAAAACCATAGATAACTTAAAGACTAATCATAAACTACAGATACATTAATAGACAATTACACAACACACCCCTCTTTTACGTCGGGGGTGAAATCGAAATTACGTGCTACCAACTTTCTCATGATATAAAATTAGTGCTGTGGTAAAAAGATATAGTTCTCTTACTCATTTTAGCTCAGACTCTGAACTGAACTGAGTACTTTTTGAAGGATAACTACTGAACTAGATCCATCTCTACTTTTCTGGAACATGGCGGCATTTTTTTGTAAAATGACATTTCGATCTGTCAGTTTACTCCGTGTAGAAAGGTTGAAAGAAAAGTAATTCTAAGATATTATACCAATTGATGGTTAGAGGACTAATGGTGTTATTATTAATAAAGAACTTTTTTAAATTTATTTTTAAAGACTATTATTATTTTTTTACTTCATTTGGAAGATTTTCTTAACAACCTACGACGACTCGTATCTAAATCTTTTATGTATGAATAAAAAGCTTATACTGTTTTTTAAGCTACCTAAAAACCAGTTTCGTTGGGTTTTCTGCGGTTAAAAGCGATAATTCATTTTTAATGCGAACCGTGAAGGTGTGGGACTACCAGCGTCTTTATTTCCCGATAAGTATACCTAATATGGGAGTCTTCAAGTCAAGGGTGAATGAATAGGTATCTTCTAGGCAAGCATACTCCATCATCGACCATGTCGTCACCTACCATCACGTGAGAATCTGGTGATGCATACCTATTGACAATAAAAATATATAAAACTAGCTGTTCCCCGTTGTTTCACCCGCGTGGGCTACAGTTTATTGCGATAAAAAGTATCCTATGTCCTTCCTCAGGGTTCAAACTATCTCCGTACCAAATTTCATTTATAAATCGGTTTGGTAGTTTAGGCGTGAAAGCATGACAGACAAACAGACAGAGTTACTTTCGCATTTATAATATTATATTGAAGTAGGGATTGTACTTTTATAGGAAGGACAAAACTACCTAAGTGCATCACGTAGGTAAGTGTTGGCAAGCAACAAACCGTCCTTCAATAGGCAATTTTTGTGTCCTCAATGTTGTAGAACCAAGCTATTATGTAAGTATTTTCTGCAGATCCACATTCACATGCAAGCGTGTGCCATGTGCAAGGTTATACAGCTTTAGGAACGACTTTTGGAGCGCTGTGTCACAACAAAAAGTTTGTACAATGTGACATAATCTATACAGGATTGAGACGCAAAAACATTCACCCACATCGTCACGTAAAATCGGTTAAAATGCGGTCAAACATTAACTGTAAGAAAAAAATTACGTTACACTAATTCTATAATTTTTGGAGTACCTACTCGCCCGTGTCACAATTTGTCACATTGATTGCGTGATTGCTTATTTTAAAGCTTTTCGTTACTTAGTATGCTTGTTTTTACTTATAATGCTTCACCCCTCCCTTGTCACACAATGTCACACTTTTTTGACCCCTTCCCACCCTCTTAAAGTTTGACTTAATTTATGGATGACCCCTTACAAAACAAGCCGAGATCTATCCACGAAAAGGAATAAAAGAGGTTCGAAATACTCCCAAAGGTACATTTATAAATAGAATTAAGTACCTACTCAATTCCGTCTTTACCATTAGGACACAAGAGGCACGTGCCTAGGGCCCCCGGCCTCACGAAGGCCTCAAAATGACGACACATTTGTTTTCATTGAATAAAGGTAACCTTTACGAAGAAGATTCACTACGACAGTACACACCACATCAGCAATTAAATTATACGCTTATGTTAGATTACGCAATATTTATTTATTTTAATCTTTCGATACTAATTTGACAGCAGTATAATTGTTTTTTTTACTATCGTCTTCATTTTTTTAATAGTACAGGGCCCCAAATTGCACTGTGCCCAAAGGCCCCTGTATGGCTTAAAACGTCCCAGTGCCTACCGTATGGGCAAGCACCTACAATATTCATAAGGAGTGTTGACAAATTCGGCAAGACTGGCGTAGAGCCAGCTGACTTGACACGTGGCAGTCCTCTACTACGAGCTTCAGAGTTTTTACATTGTAAAGAAAGGCAAAATAATATTTGAAACCGAGAATCATTTATATACAAGTTCCTGGGAAACCTGATCGTTTCATTGTTACTTTGATGAATAAAAGCTTCTGTTCCAGTTTGAAAGGTTTAGGAATTTGTGGCGTTTTGGATTGTAATTACATTATTCTTTCGTATAAGCTATAATATAGTGGTCAACTCTAGTGTCAATGTTATCAGGGTTATCAGGGCTGTGGGTAGGTATAGCTATAGCTCGTTATATGAACCCATTGCGTATATTATATTCCGATCTATATTCCGACCTTTGATTCGATTTAGTTAACTAACAGCATCAAATGTCATTTCGTGAATAAACGATACCATAACCAAACTAATAGTGCGTTCATAAAAAAGATCTTTTCAATCTTCTATTCAGAATCATGAGCGTAGAAAAAAAGACGAACGGTATGTTGACTGTGACAAAACTGAACCACAGCAATCCGTGTTGGGGTGCCCATCTGCAAAGTTCCATGCTCTGTGGATGGGTACTTTCATCTCACTCGTCTCGATACGCCTTGTTTTAATGTTTACACATATTTTGAGTTGCAATCCAGTTCAGATTTTGTCTATGTTATATTTTGTTTAAGAAATTGATTGTAATTTGTCTTGTGTATTAAATAAATAAAATAAAATAAATCAATTTCCGTTTTGAAAAAAATGTGCTCATTTTTTTAGAAATACCTACAATGAATTTTGAATATATTGAAAACTATTTCTATGCACGCCAATATACTTAATAGGTAGTAGATATTAAAGACATCACCGAACAATATCCGCCATCTGGCTGAGCTGATTAGTTCACTATTTATTCAAAAGATCCGTTATCTTATGTTCTATAATTTTTTCACATCACTATTTTTGTCATCAAAAAATAGTATCCGATGAACTGTCAGTTTATTGAATTTAATTAAAAGTCCGACTACATTTTCGCATTTTTATGCATATCCCATGTAGACTTACATGCGTTCTGCAAAAAGTGGTTAGTTTCAAATGAGCGCTACGATTTTAGGCCTTTCATCCCATCAGAGACCGTCGCGTCAATCACACAACTCAACACTTTGTATTCTGACCACTAATCGAAAATCCGTTCGAAAACCATTAGTGATAGCGAAAGGGTCAAGTTACTCATCAGTTCTTGGCGCTGGACGAAGGAGGTCATGAAACAGGATCCGGGCGCGCGGTCGCAGCTGATTTATGGCAGTTTTATTGACTTCTGAGCAGAAAGGGTTAAATTTCAGAGGATATATATAAGAGCTTTAACGCCTTGTTAATCGGTTGAAATATAGGAGGTCTTATGTTTATGGGCGTCTTGTTTTATTGGATGTTAAAGTTGACTCAAACATATTTGAAAAAAATATTATTAAAAGTAGTAATTTTATTTATGACTGTAATTTTTATCTGTATGTATTAAGAAAGAGAAAGAAAAGAAAGAGATTTTATTGTATTTTTTTATTATGTGTTCTTGAAAGGAGACCACGACTCTGCCAACGTAATTAAGGATGCCCTCAAGCAAGGTAAGATAGATAAGATAAAGATAAAGATAAATTTATTTCACAAAAAGTAATTACTAGTAACAGATACAGAAAATCACTTAATCAAACAATATATTCTACTTAGTAAAAGTTTAACGATGGACCCCAAACTAAGCACGAGGCCTGTATTTTGGGGCCCGAGTGCAACTTTACCAGAGACCAGGTATAGTAGGCTAATTTAATAAGTTGAGACAATTTGTGGAAAGACCCCAAGTGGGTCTGCGTTACAAAGGAAAAAAAAGGTGATGACATAAAAAACATAAAAAAGTAATTTTGTAGGCAACTACTTTTATGTGTTATTTTTTAATATTATGTACTTGGTAGATAACAACGCATTTTAGACTTTTTGGCAGCAATCGAATTGGCAACGTGAAAATTTTGTTTTATTTCCAAAACTTGTGTTTCTCCGAGTGATAATGAGTAATATTGGTGGATTATCAACCATTATGTGTTCGTTAATGTGTACGAGTGAGGGAAAAGTCTTTTCAACTTAAAAATCGATATCAACACACATATCATTAAACTTGGTAAGGCCGGTAGGACACTCGTTTCCAACAAACGAAGACAGTGGCACTATTTGAAGAACCTTCCTTTTGCCGTTATCTCCAGATGTCTCTGCTATCGCCAACACTTCGAGGGTATCCGATTCTGACACGACAGCAGCTTTGGATTTATTTGTATGAGCCTCCACCATTTCTGTTGCATTTTTAACCGCAGATTGGTCATCTATTTTTAAATGTGTTGGTGCAGAAATTACTGTACAAAATACGAGGGATAAAATTACCAAAGAATTCATTGCAATTCGTGACTGGCGACTGTTTTGTGAATGTTGACTCTGAGTGGGATGCCTTTATATTTACAAAATTTTTATGTACAGTACGAGGACAAAGTTGCAGTAGTACCTTATTGTTCACAGTCGCCCGCACAGTTAGTAGGCATTCTGCGTATGTGTGTGTGTGCGACCGCGAACCGCGCTCTCTAATTGGTTCATGTACAGACGTACGAAACGAAACGTGCGAAACGGCTTATAGAAAAAGGTCATATGCGCGATTTTCTTCCATGCTATTGTTTTTGAGACTGCTACTGGAATTCTGACCCCGACCGTACAATACAAACTTCCTGTACCTATTTAAATTTAATTTGTTATTCTCAAAAGATCCTGCTTTAGTTTTCCGCGTTTTTATTCAAAGGTATGTAAAGGTTAATTAACTATTGTAACTAATTAAGGTGCTCATTATAATGTAATAGCATCAGGCAGTTTCACATGACAAAGTCGTGCCGACGCGACGTAATAATTTTTTGGTTATGTACACTTAAGCAAAAAACAGCGAAGTGAAAGATTAATACAGTTTAAAAAAACTAAAAAAAACACTTTAAAAACGCACTAAAAAATATAAAATAATTAAATTGTCTTGTATTAGTTACGAATGTTACGATATAAAGGTTAATTCAAAAAGTGTGGAGCGCTTTTTGGTTGTGTGTACTTTTATTTACCCAGTAAAAGACATTGACAGAAGACCCGTTGAATTTCGTGCCACCGTGCAATTCCCGCAACCATGTATTTTTAAAACACTTTTATTAGCTTGACTTGTAACTAACTAACTAACCAATTTTTATTTTATTTTTGTTGCCTCAGAACTTTTGACTGGGAGTACCGATTTTGATGATTCTTTTATTTTATTTTTATTTGAAAGCTGGTGCTTCTGGTGTGGTCAATGTTCTAAAAATGGCAGCCAAGAGAAAACCTTAATGTCAAATTTTTTTTTTGGCAAAATTCGTATCTCCAATAAAAGTCACCTTTTAAACCTTCCCTGAACTTCTACAAATATTTCAAGATCAAAATTAGCCAAATCGGTCCAGCCGTTCTCGGGTTTTAGCGAGACTAACGAACAGCAATTGATTTTTATATATAAGATAAAGAGAAGATGTCAATAGCACAAAGCCTTTGTGACACTTACCGCTAAGTTCTGTGTTGTTCTTGTAAATTTTAATTTTTTCTGTATTGTGGTGTGCCAATAACGAGTTAATCTATCTATCTATCAAAGTTACAACTCTAACTCCAACAAGCATTCTCAAAACCTAACTGCGTAGAACCACAAAGAAAAAAAACGAGAAAAACATATCAATCTAAAAGTCACGTTTTCCCATAATTTCCCATAACGGTCTTTACCTAGAGGTCAGGAGTGGAAAGCGTTATACATTCCCGCTGAATGTCGGCACAAACAAACCTATCACGAGGCGAAGCAAAGCACTTGACCCGCGTTATTGTTTCACAAGTTTTATATTTATACCTTTTGCGGAGGAAAAGTCGGGGCGAAAATAATTGTTACCAAATTCATTGGATAGATAACAATTGAGTTAGGTATATAAAACTGAGATGGCGCAACGACCCAAAGTGAGTCTTGGCCTCTGATAACAAAAGACGCCACTTCGGTCTGTCCTGCGCCACCTCCTGCCAGTCCTCCACCTGGAGCTCGCGCAAATCCTTCGTGACTTCGTCTTTCCAGCGATATCTGGGACGGCCGACAGAGCGACGGCCACTCGGCCGTCCACTGTATGCTCGTTTGACCGCACGATCCTCCCCCATTCTTTCAAGGTGGCCGAGCCAGCGAAGTAGAGCGAGTTAGGTATATGAAAAACTAAATTGAAATTACAAAAGTTAGTGATTTGTTTACATTTAATGATTACTAGTTGCGCCCTGCGGTTTCGCCCGTCTCATCCCGTTCATCATTATCAGCCTTTCACGTTCCCGCTACTGGGACTCTGGCCTTCTCTAAGAGAGAGTATGGGCTGTAATCTACCGCGCTGGCCCAGTGCGGGTTGGTAGATGTCGCATGCCCTTGAATGTTGCAGTTCTTGGACATGCCGGTTTCCTCACGATGTTTTCCTTCACCGTTTTGAGCGATGGCAAAAAACATAATCATAGGTGCGGGGCCGAGAGGATTCGAACTCGGTGTCGGTGTCTTGTAAGTCGCACGCCTAACCCACCACCATCGCTCACCCCGTTATCCCGCAGGAACCTATTTTCGGGATAAAAAGTAGCCTATGTGATGCATGCTATTCTAGTTTTTAAGTTGATGAAGTAAGTTTTCACATTCCATTCTATTTTACGTAGAAGTAAAAACACATATTTCATTGTTATTTATTCATAAAGTTAATAGATATCGTCTAAAATTTCTAGATTAACATTCCATTTCTTTTTAGTCTCATTTCAATTCCAAACAGGTAGGTATTATAGTCAAATGGTCGAAGATAAATAAATTATTTCAGTTCCAATTTTCAGCTTTACTCGTATCTCGATGTCATTTCATAATTCAGAATTCATTTATTCCAAGAATGTTGTACATATAAATATGAGTTCTTAAAATAAAAATTTGCTCATACATTCTACCATAACAATGGTGTGGAATGTCTCTTAAGTTGACAATTTAAAATAATTAATAATAATATGAATTAGGTACAATGTCAGAATTAATATGTCAGAACAGAACTAAAATTAAGATTGGATTGGATTGGATTGGAGATGTCAAATATTTTTTTTTTGTTTGAAATGTCATGTATTCATTGAGGTCATAGAAACAATTATCTAGTAAGTGTCTCGGGTAATGAAATGTTAAATATAAAATAAAATACGTTCAAACGAGGCAGAGTTAGAGAAGCCGACAATTTGCGGGAACTCTCGGAGAAAATCTCGTGGAAACGTTGCAATTCAGCTGCAGGAAGCAATTTTAAAGTTGGACAACGCAATGGCTCGCTGTCGCCAACTGAGATTGGAGGCGCAGTTTGAGTTATGAATGAACTACTGCGCCTCTGGGATGGCTTTTTAATACATTTTCACATAACGAGGTGAAGGAAAAGGCAAATGTCACCTAAGCCCACCTAAGAATTGCTCCAAACAAGATTATACATTACAAAAGGAACGAAAAACCTGACCGCGCCAAAATAAAGTACCCTATGTCACTCTCACAATAAATACGAAGCTATTGACACCTCATAATTATGTTAAAATCCGTCAAGCCATTTAGGCTACAGGCCGTGCCAAAGAAATATACATACATACATTTGAAAACATAACCCTCCTTCTTTCGCTGTCTTGTAAAAAGAAGTGTTGTCGTGCCCAAAAAATTATCTTAAAATAATTAATGAAATTTACCGGTTACCTTACCGGTAGTGGTTTATTACATTTGGTGGTTATATTGTTTAGTAGTTTTATTTGATACTAGCGGCCCGCCCCGGTTTCGCTCGACTTCGGGTATTTAACAAAAAAAAAATTAAGAATTACATAATACACACATTATTGGAGTTTTAGTAAGGATCCCTAATTTTATTGAAAACAGACATCAATATTTATACGATACTAACGTCACCCAATTGTTTTGCCTTCCCGGAACCTCTCCACTAACACTTGAACTTTATGGTATGGTATTAAAGTTCAAATTGACTCTACATTTTAGTTTATTACTTCAAACTAAAAATAACAAAGAAATAAAAACAAATAAATCTAAACTAATAACTAAAATACATTATTAAAAGAAGTCCCTTTAGGCAAGGTACCGAAGATACTGGCAGCGTTCCCCCTTTGAATGGCTAGACTAATTCTTTGGCATTTATTAGAAAATTTAGTTCATTTTAGTTAGAAAACGTTTGTATGGGAAAAAGAAAAGGGCTGTTTTTAGGTTTCCACGGCAATTATTCGAATTTTCTCGCCGTAAAAACCATTCTTGGACTTCAACGAACTTTTAATAAAAAGAATTGGCAAAATTTAAGGTTTAGTTTAGTGTCTTTATTTTCTTATATAAGTTTCTTGTTTAACTCTATTAAACAATACCGTTTAACTATTTAAATTGCAACACAGGATTATAAACTGTTGAATTTTAAAATTCTAGTTGTTACTGTTCTGTTACCTACGCTTTGGCACCTTTATTTATAGAATAGAATAGAATAGAATTTACGTTTATTTGCAACATAAACACTCATGGTTATGGCTATGTTAGCCAGGATACTCATTATAGGTACAAATATACTCGTAAGTTGTTTGTAAAGGTACTTACGTCGGGGCTGATGTCGGTGAAATTGGCGCTGGACACGAACTCCTTGAGGAAACCGTCCAGCTCCGTGCCCTCGATGTAGCCATTACCTGGGGAACAAAATAAGACAACCGTGATAAACATTGAATCTGAAATCAGCTCCATACAAAAACGCAAGCGAGCTGACTAATGCCGTAAGGTCGTAAGCGTCAAAATAAGGTTTTTATCGTTTAAAATAAAAACTATCGTTAATTTTATATACCATACAAAAAAATAATTCAACTCTTAAATCGGTTTTGTATGCCTGTAATATGAAAATCTTTTTTTTTTAGAGGGCTGTTTTCGATCATTGTTTCTCTGCTATGAAGGTTAACCAATCGTGTTATCCTTTCAACAATTTGATGTCAAAAACATAATCTTTAATGTACATAAATATTAGCTCTGTATGTTTTGTAATTGCTGAGAAAAAGGAGATCCCTGCAGCCAATATTGCCAATTCCTCATCTTAAAAAGGAACGTTTGTATCTTGCCTAGGCTCCACCGGTGTTCCGTATTTCAATGAAACGAGCTATCGATTATAACAAGTACATTTGGGCAGTCTAGCCCATTACGTATTAAACGTAACACCTGATGTGACCTACTTCGGCGACTTGTTTGGACGGACACAGGTGCTGCTGATTTGTTGTATTGTTCGACATTTACCGGGAAAGTTCTTTGAAATTCAAATTTAACACGCATCTACGTAAACGAGAGAAGAACATTTAAGTCTGATTTTTATACACGAGCAAAACTATAAAGTTCTTTAAAAAAACGTTGTGGTCGAATGTGGAACTACTCCATATACCACCTACTTATGATCAAAATGTGACCAAAATGTTTTTTAATTCACACAAATAATAAAATTGTCGATTACCTTTATCTAGCCGATATAAGTAATACAATAAGATCGATTAATTTGTCCAATTCAAATGTCAATGCTACGAATCGTCGAATCATAATTTTATGGGGTTAATATTTTATCGTAGGCTAGCTGTCCCCCGCGGTTTCAGCCGCGTGGGCTACAGTTTCCCATTTTTACCCCTTAGGGGTTGAAATTTTAAAAATACTTTCTCAGTACACCCTCACGCATCAAGGCAAACATACTCTCCGAATTTCAAGTTTCTACGACCAGCGGTTTAGGCTGTCCGTTGATATCAGTCAGTCAGGACTTTGATACGTATATAGACTAGCTTTTGCTCGCGTTGAGGTAGACGTGTTTTAGAGTGGAGACCGCGAGTTGGCCAACGAAGGACACCCTACAACTAGGTGCAGCGACGACTTGAGCCAAGTGGCTGCTAGTACGTTGGACGAGAAGAGCCGAAGACCGGGCTCAGTGGCGTACCTTGGAAGACGTATACACTGAGAAAAATAATCGGACTTTCCTTCTGAGTCTTTACCTTCCAAGACCGATTCCTTCTTTATTTTACCTTAGTTTTCCTTCTCAATCACAATTCCTTCCCTTTTGACTCAGAAGAAAAACGGTACTTCGGAAGGTCTTTTTTCTCCGTGTATAACCAACAGTTGGCTCGGATGATGATCAGCATCAGCTTATTACGTTCACACTGCTGGGACTCTGGTCTTCTCTCAGAGAGAGTTTGAGCCGTAATCTACCACGCTGGCACAGTGCGGGTTGGTAGATGTCGCATGCCCTCGAATGTTGTGATTCTTGGACATGCCGGTTTCCTCACGATGTTTTCCTTCACCGTTTTGAGCGATGGTAAATCCACACAGGCGAGAGGTGGAGAGGTTACGAACTCGGTGTCGGCGTCTTGTAAACCGCACGCGTTACATTTGGGCACCATCGCTCAACATGACGATGCATCTTAAATGTATATGTAACTAGCTGACCCGGCAAACGTTGTTTTGCCATATAAATAATTCCCTACTCCGTGCTGTTTACTGGGTCAGAAGTGACACCTGTAGACATCTGGCGGGGATAACTAATTAAATGACGATTGATCAGTTTTCGACCGGAGAGGAAAAATGATTAATTTACTAAAATGGCTATTAAGAAATAAGGGTTGATCGTAGAAGGGTGAAAATTGAGGATTGTATGTATTTTTGTATGTTGTATCATAAAAAAAATATATAGTTTAAAAAACTAAAAGAAACACTTTAAAAACGCACTCAAAAATATAAAATAATTAAATTGACTTGTATTAGTTACGATATAATGGTTAATTCAAAAAGTGTGGAGCACTTTTTGGTTGTGTGTACTTTTATTTACCCAGTAAAAGAAGCGCTCCACACTTTTTGAATTAACCATTATATCGTAACTAATACAAGTCAATTTAATTATTTTATATTTTTGAGTGCGTTTTTAAAGTGTTTCTTTTAGTTTTTTAAACTATATATTTTTATTTTTTTACTTTTTAGTCTTTTGTTACCAAGTTCAATCTATTGGACTCATCAAGACGAATCATATGAGCCCAAACACGGGGGGTTTACTAGTAGCCACTGCAGAGATCCCCTACCCACCTTCCGGTTGCATCATCAGACCCTCGTCACCAACTCCAATCTATTGTACTCATCAAGACGATTCTTATGAGCCCAAACACGAGGGGTTTACTAGTAGCCAGCGCAGAGATGCCCTACCCACCTTCCGGCTGCATCATCAGATCAGGTCGATGATACCAAATTATTGCATTGTCACCGAGACTACATACACATACAAAGTTTCAAGTCGATACGACAATTAGAAGTGGATGAAAATTGACTTCTAAGATTTGATTACATTGTTAGTTAGTTAGTTAGTTAGTTAGTTAGTTAGTTACAAGTCAAGCTAATAAAAGTGTTTTAAAATAAAAATTTTGTCTAAAAAACAAAAAATAAAATTAGGGGTGGACTACCCCTAACATTTAGGGGGATGAAAAATAGATGTTGGCTGATTCTCATAGCTACCGGATAAGCACAAAAAATTTCATCAAAATCGGTCAAGCCGTTTCGGAGGAGTATGGCAACGAAAACTGTGACACGAGAATTTTATATATTAGATAAGTATAACCCATCTCTACGCGACGTGTTAACCCGCGCACCGAATCGACCTTCAACAGTTCCTGAGATTCAACGGTAAATAATAGCTGAGAGTTGTTCAACGTCCTCGAGTGGTACAGAGTAGCCCTCGACGCGACGAGAACGCACCAAGGTTGTACCTGAGATTGCGAATATACACCGTGAGCGTTAATAACCCGAATGATTTAAAAAACCTCGTATAAAGGCAAACTTAATACACAATACACGTACTTTTCCCGTGTCTCATTTGCATTAGACTCGTCGTCCATTCCTTGAATAAAACGCGACAAAACCTTTCCGGCCTTATTACAAAAAAATAAATAAACCTTGGTTTAAACCTGGCCTAACAAGTCCAGGCTTATCTGCAGAACCATGGTCTAAATTTATCCGTATTACAAAATCTAAATAAACCGTGGTCTTCTTAGTATCGACATTTGAACCATGGTCTATAAATCAACCACAGATTGATGCAAAATTTTATTCGTTCACCATGATATCGTTCTTTTGCAACGTTAAAACTAAAAACTAACTTCGCTTAAACTAGGGGCCGTCGAGGTTTAGCGTTAAACCATGACTTGGTCTATGGTTTTTCGAAAAACCACGTTTTGTAATATCATTTTAGTTAGACCACGTTTTGTAATAAGGCCGTTCGTGTTTGCGCAGACATTTGGTATTAAATCTTCTCAGTGCCAGTTTCAGAAGTTTTTATTGTAATCAGAGTGCCGAAGTTCCGAAAGAACCATTCTCCGAGGGATAAAAAGGGAATGTAAATTCAGAATAATGACGCCAAATTCCGCAGGTCAATTTTCTTGAACTAGAAAGTATTGAGCCATAAAACCAACTTTCGCGAAATTGTAAAGCGCGTTTACCGCCATTTGTGCTACACCACCGCCGGCACTTTCCATTGACATTTCTAAGTTAAATATTTATCTTTCGATGCAATATAATGTGAAATGGTTGTATTAGGTATGCTTTTTATCGATTGTTCCAGACCACAATCTGTATCAGTGGCTAATTTCATCTAGATTCGTTCAGCTGTTCCGGCGTGATTGAATAACAAACATCCATCCATCCATCTTCACAAACGTTCACATTATTTTATGATTAGAATTGAAGTATGGATATGGATTATCTTTGTTATTGTATTAGGGTGAAACCAAATGAGCGTAATTTTGTGAGTCGTGAGTCTCGTATTTTCGGTCGCTCATTTTACATTCAACCGAATTTTCAACTCATTTTGCGTCGTCGTATGCCACCAACTGCCTTTTTGTATGAAACCGAATGCAGCAGAATTTATGCTACCGAAATTCTGCGACTCACGACGACTCACTAAATTATGCTCGTTTGGTTTCACCCTTAAGGAAAACCAAACCCAGAGGCGTATGGCGGCTGGAAGGGTTTTTTTTACTTTTTCATTACACCCAGTTCGGCATAAAGTAAGAACCATAGTAGGTACCTATCTACCCTCTTTGTTGACTGTGGTGGTTGAGATCAAAGCCACTATCTATAGGTCTACAAAAAGGGAAAAAAGAAATTGAAAAAATAGCTATACTGGGGGAAATTGGAGTAAAACGTTTTGATACTTTTTTTCCTTATAGTGGCTAATTCTGTGTGTGATACATGCAAATATAAAAATTTATCCAATTATCAAGGATAATTTTTCAACAATTTGTTATACTTATTTTTTGCCATCTAATCCTGGTAGACCTATACTACAATGGCAGGTGTAAAAATGTTCAATCCGAACTCAGAATAGCAATGTTGTTCCTATGATACGCAAGAAACAGTTTGCTCTTCTCGTCATTAAAAACTCTTTCCAACGAAACTCCAGGCCACAACCTTTGTTCTTAAACACGCAAGAAGTCTGCTCTTCACTTCATTAAAAACTCTTTTCATCGAAACTCGTGGCCACAACCTCCTTGTACAGCCAGCCTCATCAGATCCCTATCCCGGAGCGATAAAATCCACTGCTTTTTCACTCGATCTTCGCTCGCTCGACAGCTCTCTGAAACACTCCGCCCAAATTGATACCAATCTGAAGTTAACGACCGAAAAATCAAGGAAGAAACTGAGAGCTTTTTGGAGTGAAACTTCTTTTTAAGCGTGGGCTGTAAATTCTTTCGAACTGGACGAAAAAAGTTTAACGATTAAAATAAAATCATCAAGAAATAAATGCAATACATTAAATTAACTTTATCTCCGACTTTTTTGGCGGCAATCGAATTGTCAACGTGAAAATTTTGTTTTTATTTCCAAAACTTGTGTTTCTTCGAGTGATAATGTGTAATATTGGTGGATTATTAACCATTATGTGTTCGTTAATGTGTACGAGTGTGGGAAATTGAAATAAAGTTGTGAAAGTGACTTTTCGAGTTGCTCCAAAAAAGTCCGTGTAAAGTTTAAGTAAAGCGCCACTACTTTACTTAAATACTATCCTCATCCCTTCATCTCATCATCATCGTCATCATCATTTTAACATGATTCAACTCTCTGAGTTTGAAATATTTTATACTTGACACTGGCAAATACACTAATCGTGTGACGCCATAACGAAAAAAAAAAAAAAAAAAAAACTTTATCTCCTAACTAAATAGTTACGCACTCTTTTTTATTTAATTTTATATTTTCTTTGACATTGTATGAATTATTTTCATTTTTGTTTTATTTTTCTGGCCTTTATTTATTATTAATGTTAATTTTATTTTTATATTATTATTGTTTTATATTTTTATTTTTGAATGTTTAAAATTATTTAGGTAACTGGCTTTCGCCGTCTAAAATAATGTAACAATAAATAAATTAATTAAACTATTAAACTACGTAGCTTCAAAAGAAGACTTTTTACATCATAGGACCACAGAACATAGGACTTAGAAAAACAATATTTTTTTTTTTTTTTTTTTTTACTATTTACAGGGTAGCGTTTGACCACAAGTCACCTGATGTTAAGTGACGATGTGGTCGAAGATGGCGCCACGCTACACCTGGACTGGGAACTGGCTCTCAATATTGAGAGTTGTTTTTACCTAATTAAAAATAAACGTATGAATTGATGAAAAGCCATTGTGAAAATGTTAATAATAATAATAATAATAATCATTTTATTTCAGACAATTAGTCCATACACATTACAAAATAATATAAGCAAATTAAAATAAAATAAAATCACACTAAGCCATTGAAATAGAATAAAAATAAAAATAAAATTAGAATATATATAATTAAATTAAAATGGATTATGAATTAAAAATTAAAATTTACCTTAAGAAACTAGAGTGGATCTGGAATGTCCTATGTGCACTTTAATCCAGTATTTCAAGATAGGACAGTCAAGACCCACTCTTTCCGCCATGAGTTGCAGGTAGATGTTGGAGCCGCCCCGTACCCGGCACATCAGGGACGCGATTCTCTTGCGCAATATCGCTGAGAAGCCGTCAACTCGCGCACTCGCGAACATTCCTGATGCACTACAGTAACGCGGCAGCCCCATCAGCACCCTGAACGCGTTGTTGTACTGGACGCGCAGGGCATTGTAAGACTTTTGCGTATGCGTGACCCATAAGCTGCTCGTGTAGAATGACTGGCAGTAAGCTCTAAACAAAGGAACAATGGAACATGATGGCCAGGATTGGCTACGACAATTCTACGACTCTTCTACGGCGACAAATTTCAACTTTGAACGTATAATTCTTTTTTTGTTGGAAGGTTGTTAAACTATTGGTTATGCTCATAGAGTTTCAAATTTTTAAAGATAACTTTGCAATCAATTTATATACGTAATAAGGTGCATTATTTCTTAACTACGAAATAATGTAAAGAATAATCTAAGATTCCCGAATGATCATTTATAAAAGTTAACCGCCCTAGCTCCAATAACGACAGATCCCTTCAAGAATTAATTTACCCGCCTTAGGGTGGAAAATGACACTTTTGACATTTCATCTGAAGTGCTGTCATCGCAGCATCTTAAATAAGAAGGCTTTTTCTTTTGAGATTTGATCTGAAATCCATTTTCGTGTTCCCTTTTTTATGTCATATGCAGATCTCAGAACTCATTGTTAGTTCATATATTATGAAATGTGTAGCTACAGAAAACGTCTATCGGGCGCCAATTCATAATTACTAATCCTAATTCAACTAATATTCTCTAGACGTAAAAGTTTGTTGGATGGATGGATGGATGGATGTTTGTTACTCTTTCACGCAAAAACTTCAGAACGGATCCTAATTAATTTGGAATAAAGATAGCTTATACCCTGGATTAACACGTAGGCTACTTTTTATCCCGGAAAAGGTTCCAGCGGGATAACGGGAAGACGCGGGTGAAACCACGGGGCGCAACTATTATAGTAACTGTTATATTTTATTATGAGCATGCCAAATATGATAACAGTCCTAAAACAAAACCAGAATAAAATAAAATAAAAAAAACCAATAAAAATAAAATATTAACGTCGACAGTAGAATTGTTCTAGAAAAAGTCGATATTTTCTTTTTCTGCGGCCCAAATTGTCACTCAAACGTCGCCGTCGTACGAAGAGCTCCGCCGTCAAAAGATGTAAAAGCTTTTAGCCTTTTTCTTGTAACAATGACTTTCGCTACATTTCCGCCCGTCTTTATGTAAAAGTAAACCAATTCGGATAGGTACTTATTAGGACTAATTAGGGTGCTGCAAAAGCTAATTACCGTTAATAACGTCTAATGAAGGGAACATTAAACTGAAGAGAATGGAATGAGTTCTGTTAATAAAAAATAAGCTATCTTTTTACCCTGCAGCATAATATAACTGAACTTAAGTACATAAACTTTTCACACCATAATTATCATCTATACTAATATTATAAAGAGGAAAGATTTCATTGATTGTTTGTTTGTTTGCATCGAATAGGCTCCGAAACTACTGAACCGATTTGTAAAATTCTTTCGCTGTTAGAAACCTACACTATCCGCGGCAAACATAAGCTATATTATATTTTCAAAAAAATTAGGGATCCTTACTAAAACTACAATAATGTAACCCAAGGTGTAAAAAATTACCTAAAATATTCTTTACATCACGTGCGCTGCAAAAACTATTGATGATAGAATAACATAATGTACTACGACTTTGTAGAACACATTACTATTTACATAAAATTTTGGGACAGCATATGTCTAGCTATTATAGTTATGCCAGAATAACAGTAATTTTATTTAAAAAAAATAATTGTAAAGCCACCGCTAGAAAAGGCTCTTTATTTGTATCTTGGTATTATAAAAATCCATATAAAAATAAATTACTTTATATTCAAAACTGTTTCAATGCCTTTATATAACTTTTTGAATTATTTTATTTGGACATTTCATTCAAAAGATATCACCATATTTAGAAAAAAAATGCGTGTTAGCCGCTCACCTCGGCAGTACCCTATGCAATGTAGACTTTACTCGGTTCGTACGGGAGGAAGGGTTTAGCTATGTGTATTTTGATTTTTTTTTTAATTACCCGTGCGAACCCGGGGCAGTCCACTAGTATATTATATACTTAGCCTTTTGCAGTGCCGGATTAAGCAAGCGCGGGGCCCGTAGCAAATTCTTTCAAAGGGCCCTTGATATACTATGGGTTCTTAAGTATAAAGTAGGAAAAGTTGTAACGTTACACGTTTTTGTTACATCAAGTAAAATCAATATAAAAAACGCTTAGGCTGAGTGGGTTTAATTTAAACCCACTGCCATTTTTAAATATGCGGGGGGCCCGTAGCAATTGCTACTCTTGCTACGTGGTTAATCCGGCACTGGCCTTTTGCATCTACAATCTCTTGATCATCGGACACCATCGTTTAACTTTGACACGTAAACAATGACAGAGCTCAACTTCACACTAACAAACTAAACGTGAGGCGAGGCTAAAACTATAAATAATTTATTGTTATGACGTAGGTCGCTGACGGTCCGACCGAATACAAAAGGACTTTAGATTTCTGTTCAATTGTAGTAAAATACTTAGTTATTTGTGCTATTAGAGGACAATAAAACGATCGCTCGGGACATAGCGTGACCAATGTGGCCATACTTCCCGCTTTGAGCGGGACAGTCCCATTTTGAAGCTATGTGTCCCGCTATGCCTAAAACCTCAAAAATGTCCCACTTTAGTAAAAAACAGGCCGTACGTGATAGTCAGTTCAAAAAGGGGCGCTAAAGCGTTGCACCTTCTAGAAGTTAAAACTTGAAATTGAAAGAAAAATAAACAGTGAAAAAAAATCTTGTATTGTTAGCTATTCTAACAGGCAAGGGCTAAATTATTCCAAAAATAAAAAAAACTAGGTTTTTTTTACAGTGTAGCGTTTTACCACAAGTCTTCTGATGCTATTAAGTGACGATGTGGTCGAAGGTTTTTATTTATATATTATGTACAGCAATTTAACATTTTAATACCTCACGGATTATTTCGGTACATATTCAATACATTTTGATTATTTTAATACTTGCTTTTTCTCCCTAAATTTAGGAGATAAAAGCTCAAGTTGGACCACTGGATCTACTTTCAAAAGGTACAGCTAAGCTTTAAGTTGCACGTAAAATCTTCTCATTTCTTGTGGTTTTAAAAAGCTGTTAATTAAATTAGACTGAGAGCGGGTCAGAGCTTTCACCGTGCGCGAGTCGCTCGCAAATTGAAGTGGTGCCACTCAAGAACGGGTCACGTGTTTGAAGTGCAATTTTCAGCTACAAAATGTCATAATAATTAACAACAACGATGTTTTTTTTAAACATTTACAGGTAAGCGTTTGACCACAAGTCGCCTGATGTTAAGTGGCGATGTGGTTGAAGATATGGCACCACGCTAGATTGGGAACTGGCTCTCAAGTGAGACTGCCGGACCACACCGATAGGTGCTTGGCGACATATTGTTAAGTTATATAACTTGGAAGTGGTAACTAGCCAGGCGATCCAGCTATGGTTTCATTACGATGTTTTCTTTCACCGAAAGCTCAAGCTCATTGTTGGATTTGAACCCACGACCTACAGGTCGCACGCTGACGTCACTACCACGGCCAACATCGCTTTAAACGAGTGAAACTACTGTGTGTATGAAACCTGGTTGTATGCATAGTATTGTAGGAATCGGACTATAGAACCACAAGGGTAATGGTAATTAGCGTTGCCGATCGATAGTCAACCAATCGCAACGCTCGATATCGATATCGATAGGCCTATCGATAGCATCGATACTATCGATAGCTTAAATCGTGGCAATAGGTACTATCGATACAATCGATATAGTATTGCTGCTCGCGAAGCATAAACTATCGATAATATTGCACTTATACGATAGTATGATAGTTTTATAGTTCGATAGTTCGGCAACACGAATCTATGAAACTGATGTATTGAAGAAAATATACGAATTAGGGAACCAGTGACCAGATACCTAACAGTATTTATCTGTGCAGAACTTATATACCTATCTAGTATGTAGTAGGTACTGGTACGTCTGAGTTCTCAATCCAGGCGTAGCGTGACGCCACCTTCGACCAAAATGTCACTTAACATTTAGCAGGCAAATACAGGGGTCTAGGCTCCGAATATGATTTTGTCCCATTCGGTGTCGAGACCCTTGGTCCGTGGGGTCCTAGCGCTTTAAGCCTTTTTAAGGAAATAACAAAAAGGTTAGTCGACGTCACCGGAGACCGAAGAGCTGGCAGCTACCTCGGACAAAGAATTAGTCTAGCCATCCAAAGGGGGAACGCTGCCAGTATCTTCGGTACCTTGCCTAAAGGGACTTCTTTTAATAATGTATTTTAGTTATTAGTTTAGGTTTATTTGTTTTTTATTTCTTTGTTATGATATAATTATTTTTAGTTTGAAGTAATAAATATTTACATTTAGGTTACTTGTGATCAAACGCTACCCTGTATAAAAAAAACTTGAACTAAACGCAATTTAACTACCTTATCTAATAAACCATTAAAAATGGAAATAGTGTGAAAATGACCATAAACAATCTTGTATAGTAATATAATATCATATCAAAGGTTACAATTATTATTATTAGGTACTAAGGCCCATAATTTCCCTCTGACCTTTCCGAACCTCGTCGGCCAATGATAGCTACGTAAAACCATAAATAATTAATTAATGACACTTATAATAGAGGCTAGGATCCAGTTAACAGACTCGTAACTTGTAATCTTCACAATACCAGAGTAGTGTAGACATACATGGCCTTTGAGGTCTATGACAGACTGACAGACGATTTAAACCACCCAACCTCTAACAAGAGGGGTTTTAGGGTGAAACCAAACGAGCGTAATTTTGTGAGTCGTGAGTCGCGTATTCTCGGTCGCTCATTTTACGGTTCAACTGAAGCAGACAACTCATTTTGCGTCGTCGTGTGGCACCAACTGCCTTTTTGTATGAAACCGAATGCAGCGGAATTTATGCTACCGAAATTCTGCGACTTACGACTCACAACTTTACGCTCGTTTGGTTTCACCCTTAATGAGAAGACTACTCTGAGATTAAGCTGATAAATTGATAACTTAATTAATTATAACCAATTATCTCTGTTATTACGATAGTAAAAAATGAAATCCAGATTACAAATGCGAAAGTTTGTGTGCGTGTGCGTTTGTGAATGTTTGTTGCTCTTTCACGCAAAAACTACTGAATGGATTTTGATGAGATTTGAAATGAAGATAACTCAAGCCCTGGATTAACACATACTTTTACTTTTTTGCTACATTTAATCCCAGAAAAGAAACACGGGGCGCAGCTGAATAAAAATAAAACCAGAATTTGACACTCTTGTAAATGACCTAGCCTGCTGTAGCTGTACGTAAAAATATTAGACAGTTTATTTTTAACGATATTTTTTCTTAAATCTAAAACTAAACATTCAGGCCAAAAAAATTACCTGCCGGGCGTTTCTTGCCTGTTCTTTTGCCGGCGTAAGGAGGTTGGAATAGGCGTAGCTATTTTTAAAGTGATCACAATGTATCCTATTGTAGTTATTTATTTTCTTAAATCGAATTATTTTACGGTATATATGTCTTTTATTTGATTTGTACATAAATTTACACCACCAACCGCATTTTTATTTCTTACTATTTCTGTCCATCCAAAGGTTGTCTGGTAGAAATCGCTTTAAGCGATAAGACCGCCCATTGTAACACTAGCTCTAAGACCTTTTTTTCCTTATGTTGTTCTTTATTTCTGTTGTTGTGGTGAAACAATAAAGTGTTATCTATCTATCTATTCTATTGAATAAAACAAATTATTTTTTAGGTCTACTGTATACTTAAAAAAATGTCGTTTGATACAAATAGCCTTTCAACCGTCGATTATAAAGATTTAGGTTACGTACGCACTTTGTTTCCCAAATCAGCAATAAACATTTGTATAAACGCAAATTGTTATTTGTTACAATGAAGATCTGGCTTAGTCGTATACACGCCATAAAACATGTCACAAACTCCCAGACGGTGCTCGCCTTGAAATGTAAATCGAGATAGGTACTCTATTTGTCTTAATAAAGTTCCGCCTTTGAGGATGAGGCACTGTAGTCGTGCAATAGTAAACTAGATGCCCCCTTTGCGGTTTCACCCGCGTCTCCCCGTTATCCCGCAGGAAACTTTTTCCGCGATCCAGGGTATATAAGCTATCTCCATTCCAAATTTCATCAAAATAGGTTTAGTAGTTACGGTGGTACAGTCAACGACAAAAGTCGCTGAACAATCACACTTTTTTCTATTATCCTCATCATCTTAGACACCAATTTTTGACCTCATCATCACCTTAAATCAGGTGTGTTATGTTGTGGTCAAAATGATACCATGTAAAACGTAAAAAAAAACAATAATAATTACTGATTTATTACATTTGGAAAATCGAGAATGATCTGCTACTCTTGTTGCTGACTGTACAGTACTGTACAGTCAGCAGTACTTGTACAATCTTTGTATTATATAATATGCTAAGGTAATTTTCTAGAAACTAAACTTTATAGATGAAGAACAAAAAATAAAAATGAAATTTTAGTTCCAATTTCCGCCGCGCCGCTTCTAATCTGCGTCAAACGATGCAAATAGGACCAAGCAGCAACTCGAGTATGAAACAGTGTACCATCAACAAAGAAAATTGTTATGTCACATTCGGAATTAGGCGGTTGGAGTTGTTGAAATAACACAGCGTAAAGGGGTGACGCCTGAAAATTAGCTCTTTTGTGATAATTCAGAAATGTCTTTATACATTACTAGTGGACCACCCTGGCTTCGCACAGGTAATAACAAAAAGAACAATGACCAAAACGGACCCGAGATCGTATGAAAACGATCTATGTACGATAAAAAATGTATTTTTTTGTGTATTAAGTTTATCTAAACGATATTTTATAGAAAGTGTAGAAAAAAAGATATTGATTTATTAACTTCGTAGTTTCTTAGGACATTTTATAACTTACACGATACTTGGATGTTTTGAACGCACTCCGCAATTTATTTGCCATTCCGTTTCACGCTTTGGAAGTGAAGACATGAACAAAAACTAATCGTTTTAATCTATGTACTAGCAAATTGACTGTCACTGTCAAGTGACATTGACAGAAACAAACATTTTTGTACAAAATATTTTGCGGTCAGGTCCAGGGCAGTATGAAGAGGCCAATGTTCTTTCAAATTTAAAAACACACAATAAACCCTTCCTCCCGTAGGGCCCGTACCCCAGTGACGCCTACATTGCATAAGGTGCTGCCTAACTAGTCGTGATAAGTTAGGCAGCTAACTAGGCGTAATATCGTGATATCTTTCGAGTGGAATATCCAAGTTGAATAATTCATCAAAATCGGTTTAGTAGTTACGGTGATACGTGGTAGTAAACATGCACACACAAAAAACTTTTGCATTTATCATATTAGTAGGATAGGATGCTAAAGTTTTTTTGTGTGTGTGTGTGTGAATGTTTGTTACCACGTATCACCCTAACTACTAAACCGATTTTGAAAAAAATTCAAATGTAGATAGTTTAAGTATTTGTTTAACACGTAGGCTAATCTAATTTTGAAAAATCAACCCCAAAAGGGGTTAAATAGGGTAGTAAAGTTTGTATGGAAATGTTATTCATTGGTTCGATTGACTCAAAACTGGGTACAAATTAACCATAAAGTAAATCATTCAATACGTTTTTTTTTTTCAAAACTACCCTTATGTGGTGTGCAATAGAGTTTTAAGCGACTTGCTCTCACTCAGTGATCATATTAGTGACTAGTGGATCCCCCCTTCTTTGCACGGGACAGACGGACAAAAAATTTAAGGCACCGTATATTCATATGTTCATATGTGTGACTGCTAGGACTGTTATATGGATGTTTGGCATATAATGAAAAAACAACAGAAAACAAACAAAAGATCAATCCAGATTCAAATTTATAAAAACAGAAATAAATTATAAAACAGCCAGTTGGACTTTTTTGGCGGCAATCGAATTGTCAACGTGAAAATTTTGTTTTTATTTCCAAAACTTGTGTTTCTTCGAGTGATAATGTGTAATATTGGTGGATTATTAACCATTATGTGTTCGTTAATGTGTACGAGTGTGGGAAATTGAAATAAAGTTGTGCAAGTGACTTTTCTAGTTGCTCCAAAAAAGTCCGTGTAAAGTTTAAGTAAAGCTCCACTACTTTACTTAAACACTATCCTCATTCCATCACCTCATCGTCATCATCACCCTCATCATTTAAACTTGATTCAACTCTCTGAGTTTGAAATCTCTCTCTCTGAGAATTTTATACTTGACACTGGCAAATACACTAATCGTGTGACGCCATAACAAAACAAAAAAAAAAAAACAGCCAGTTGTCAAGTCGCGAAGAGGTGCGTTCTGCACAATATGTTTTTAGTGAAAAGCTATTAATTTGAAATTACAAACTGACGCTTCAATTTTTTTTTGTATATATAAATAAAATAAATAAATATCGGGGACATCTGCACACAAATTGACCTAGCCCCAAATTAAGCTCGAAACTTGTGTTATGGGTACTTAAGACAACGATATACATACTTATATAGAGAAATAAATACATAAATAGATAGAAATATCCAAGACTCAGGTACAAATATTCGTGCTCATCACACATATATTTGCCCTTACCGGGATTCGAACCCGGGACCGTCAGCTTCGCAGGCAGGGACACTACCAACTCGGCTACCGCGTCGTCATATAGGGTAAAGGCGGGATAGATGCCCTACTTTTTGAAATATACTCCTAATTTAAAAAATATTAATGTTATATAAATAATGTCTATTAATGTAGCTAGTTTAATTCTTTATCTTTAACTGTGATTTGTCTTTTTGGGCCTATAAATTACAGATTTTGCAGATTTTAGCTTTTTGTGGATCTCGATTTTTGAGGATAGATGCCTTCCCGTATGGATAGTTGCCCCACCATGAAAATACTAAGAAGGATAGATGCCTGTGGCGCGGGATAGACGCCCTTAATACTGTAAAATTATAATAGTTTATTTTTGTCTTTGTCTTTATTTTATTTATAATGAAAAGCATTTTGCAGTTTTTAAAATCTGTTAATTTTCATCGTTACAATTTAATTCTAGTTATGAGATCAAATAAAATTGTCATGATAAAACTAAAATAATTTGTTCAACAAAAAAATAAATTCTAAATTCTTATTATGAAATATTAATTATTAAGTTTCAACACACATATTCAAAAAAGCCATTACTTAAAAAATTAAAATAACACAAAAAGATCTTCATCTTGTAATTCTACTGAAATGATACTTAACCGGATAGAGCTTTCAGTTTTCCACATCTTGAGCAATAATTTCTGAAGAATGTACATGTTTCATGTAGCCAGTTTTGACACTCTACACATTGAATCCAGTCGGATTGAGACTTCGTTTGTTTATAATTTTCAAAACATTCTGTGCAGTTATCTTTGCTAGTATCTTTAGGCTTATCCTGTCCATCTCTTTTAGTTCTCTTTACCGGCAAACCTTTAGTTTTCTTTCCCTTAATATTATACTGAGGTGAATTGTCTGCGTCTTCACTATTTGAATAGAGAGTATTTTGGTCCATTTCCTCGAAAGCTGACTGCAATTGTTCTGTAGTCCAAGAACATACTCGAGCTCGCATTCCTTCCTTTCTTTTGTATTTTCGTGACATAGTTCTGCTACAATCAGTAAAAAGTCTAAATATAAATATACATAAACACATAAAAATATAATCGATCATAAAAATGTGTTCAATATATATTATGTTCAAAGCACATACAATACAACATGGTGAATGGAGGGATAGATGCCCCTAGGGGCACCTATACCGCGGAAGATCAGGGCAACTATCCTTTTTGATAGGGATAGATGCCCAAGTGGTTTTTAAATAAATAAAAAACAAAAGGGCTACTATTTCCATCTAGATGCATACTTGATGAATCAGTCTATTGACTTAATAAAAAATATAACGGAATTAATAACTACCTATAAAGTTATACAACAGCAAATACTTACTTTTAAAACTTTGACGTGTTTGTTAAGTTCGCCGCGGAGATAAATCCACACACAAGCTAAACGCATCTTCACCGCACCACGGCCCGTGGCTAATTGAGGTGCGGGGTACCTGCGGCTCTTAGTTATACTATTGTTTCTTAGTCGCGAGTTTGGGATGTTAGGTTTTATGAAACTGAGGCATCTATCCTACTGAGGCATCTATCCCGCCTTTACCCTATAGATGTAGCTGAGTGACAAGGCGACTTGCTCGTGTCTCACTCACTCAGTGATCATATTAGTGATGGGAAACGTCACAGTACTACCTACGATTATCATATTCGTCGTTTCATTATTTATACAATATCCTCGTGTTCGTATTTTTGTGTCGTATGTAGGTCACCCTCTCGCTGAGGTAGCTTCCTTGTTGAATTATTGAAGACTACTGTATGACTACTACTTGTACACTGCGGTTTTGTCATTACTTCGAGATTAAGCTGATAGTTGGGACTAATTAACAAGAGAAATCAAACAAGAGCAAACAAGAGAAATCTTCTTATTAGTAAAGCTAAATAAAAAATATCGGACTATTAGATGACAAAAAAAAAGCTTAGGATTTTAGTGAACTTGCTCCAATTCAATCAATTAGTAATAAGAATAAAATTGTAAATGTGATCGCGCCAAAAAAATTACCTGCCGGGCGTTTCTTGCCTGTTCTTTTGCCGGCGTAAGGAGGTTGGAACAGGCGTAGCTAGTTTTAAGTTGACGTTTTAAAGTGATCACAATGTATCCTATTAAATAAAAAGTTTTGAGTTTTTAATTAATAAAAACCTTTTTAAAACACTTTTTCTGTGTAATTTGGGTGTTCACAAGTTAAATAATAATTCACATGATAAGTACATGCAAAAGAAAACTTTAATAATGCAAAAAATCTTTAAGTAAATTGAAAAAAATAGCGATCCGAACAGTGTTTTACTGAATTGCACAGTAAACTGTGCAACGTTTTTGGGCGGTCGGTGTGCAGCGTCTCTAATTTACTATTTTTGTATATAAAAAAAAGAATTGAAGTAGGTACGACGTAGTAAGGTGAGAATTTAAAAATCTTTATAATTAGATAGTTTATTTACTTATTAATTATTAGATAACAACGTAATAATGCAAGAGAAAAGAGTAAGTAGGTACAGTCAACGACAAAAGTCAAATTTCAAATTTCAAAACTTTTTTATTTAATAGGATACATTGTGATCACTTTAAAACGTCAACTTAAAACTAGCTACGCCTGTTCCAACCTCCTTACGCCGGCAAAAGAACAGGCAAGAAACGCCCGGCAGGTATTTTTTTTGGCGCGATCACATTGACAATTTTATTCTTATTACTAATTGATTGAATTGGAGCAAGTTCACTAAAATCCCAAGCTTTTTTTTTGTCATCTAATAGTCCGATATTTATTTTTTTAGTCGCTGAACCGACTCTCATTATCATCTTAAGCCCCAACTTTCGACCGAATCGTCACTTAACATCAAGTGTATTGTGTTATGGACAAACGCAACATTGTAACTTGTAAGAAAAAAACAAACGTTACCGATCTACTACGCGTTTGGAAATTCGAGTATGATCAACTTTTGTCGCTGACCGTACATGACTTGTGACTTGAAGTCCAGTTGTCCAGTTGTCTATCAGTGAAAGATTTTTCAAAGTAGAACTACTGGAGACTACCATACTACATGTAACATAAATTAATGATTCTCTTCTATACAGTGTGTGACAAACAAATAATAATAATAATTACACTCCACACAAGTCTAAACACACTCTGTCTCCCCCCAACCACTTACATCATTGTGCAAAAAGCTGTTATACTAAACACGTGCCGTTTAGTACGGAAGTTTTTGACGAACTGCTGAAATTTGTTCAGCAGTTCGTCAAAAACTTCTCATATTCATATTCAATCATTTATTCTCAAATGTATCTCTGTGTATCTCTCTCACTGTGGATCTCTCAAATGTATAATTTAATTTATTTGTAAGTTTATTTTTGATTTTTGTAGCTATTATTTGTATTTATGTTAAGCACTTGGCTTCGGTCCGTGCCAATTTTAACCTCCTGTTGTGGGAGAGAAACGTACACGTTTTTTGAAAATAATAATAATAATAATATTTATTGATCCAGAAACAGAGTGAAACATAGAAAGAAAAACCTAAGTATAATTAAAAACACAAAAACATACCAAGCCGCGCTATGCGGAAAATTTGCGTTGATTTCCTTGCCACAATTTTGTGTAGGCACTATGAAAATATATTACAGACCGCACGCATGCGGAAAAAAATCGTGCATGTCGTTTTGTGATTTTCACTCCGGTCGGAATAAATTTTAAGGTGAGTATATACTCGTATTTCAAACGCGTACCTAGTTTATTTTTGAGCAAACATCAAAAAAAATTGTCCAAACAAATTGTTTTTATCTGGTATTAAAAAGGAGGTTCTCAACTCTCCTTTTTTTTCTCTTTTTTTTCCAAGTCGGGCTGAAATCGCTTAAGATAGAGAAGAGTAGCGCTCTCTCGCTTCGGAGGCAAAGACCAGTGTGGTTGCTGAGCCATCGGACTTAGTTATTTTTCTATGTAAATCTTTCAGACGAACTACTTGACTTACCATCTCTGTCGTAATGACTCCACACTTCCATGAATTGGTTTGCAGATAGTTTCTTCAGCTCCCTCGAGTCTGGATCTCTGAACTGCCTCATGAAGTTCGTAGCTCTCTCCAAGTTCAACTTCTTGGCAGAGCACGTAGAGTCGATACTCATTTTGACTTTTAAAAAGTAAACGTCAATGTCAGATTATAACTTTACCAAAAAGGCGGCAACACAAGTGGCGAGTTTGAAATTTAAAAAATCTAATTTGTTTTTAGAATTTATCTCTGATTGACGGCACTTTATAATAATATTTTATTTTATAGGGTTGCAAGAATGTAAATATTTATTTGTAAATTTATTTTTATTTTTAATGATTCTATAAACAATTTGGCCTGAATTATTGTCAGAGTTTAGGTAATAAAATATATTTTGAAATTTTAACAGCTGAGTAATTTATTTTAATGGTGTTATGTCGTTCTTCAGTTTCGTTTTCATGTCATCTGAAACAAAACAAAATATTATGAGATTTTCTCCAGATGTTGTATTTGAGATGCCGTAATGCAAGCTATGTGTAGCTACGACGACGACGATAAATCGGTCGCACCTTGAGATCAAATCCGGCCAGATGTCCGACCGTCTCACCGTATTACCGAGCATAATTTTACACACCCCAATCAAATCTGACCGGATCTCTCCGACCCCATTGTCATTTGTCCGCATCGTGTGTACCAAGCATTAGAAATTTGCAAACGTCCGCACGTCTCGGCGAGCGCAATTTATAAAAACGAACTTTTTTTTTTTTTTTTTTTTTTGTTTTGTTTTGGCGTCACACGATTAGTGTATTTGCCAGTGTCAAGTATAAAAGATTTCAAACTCAGAGAGTTGAATCAAGTTTAAATGATGATGGTGATGATGATGATGAGATGATGGTGATGATGATGATGAGATGATGGGATGAGGATAGTGTTTAAGTAAAGTAGTGGTGCTTTACTTAAACTTTACACGGACTTTTTTGGAGCAACTTGAAAAGTTACTTTCACAACTTTATTTCAATTTCCCACACTCGTACACATTAACGAACACATAATGGTTAATAATCCACCAATATTACACATTATCACTCGAAGAAACACAAGTTTTGGAAATAAAAACAAAATTTTCACGTTGACAATTCGATTGCCGCCAAAAAAGTCCGAACTTTATTCGTGTAGCATATTTGTCAACGAGCATTATTGGTGACAGCTAGGGGTGCCAGTAGCGGTGAAAATTACGGAAAAAATGTCTCTTGGTAACCAGAATGACACTTGTTTTCGTTTCTGCTTGAAATATGATAATGGTGGTTTTGTTTTTTTAAATTTGAACTAAGTAGCATGTTTTTACTGCTTAGAAGTTGATAAATGTACACACAATTTAAATGTTCTGAATTAAATTTAATTCACTGGACACATTGCAACAACAGGACAAAGTTTCCAGTGAATTTGTTTACAGGGCAGATACATTTACGGCTGCAGTATAATAGGCAAGCGAGCTGCTGGCTTGTCTTGCCACACAGTCGTATAGTAAATTAAAATATAAAGAATAAATTGGTGTTGATTCTGTTTTGCTTTCAAGTTTGACAGATCTAAAAGTAATGCTGTCCTTTTTTTACTTCAGTGGTTAGAAAAAGACCGCAATATAGACCTGTCAAAGTTAGTTTACTTTTAGAGAAAGCAAAACAGAATTGACACCATTATGTATATTTATAAGTTCACAAAACCCGACTGGACCTATGTATTATAAATTTCAATAGAAAGTCGTCATGATATACTGACAGCGACATAACTTGCTGAACATGTCATATTTTGTCATTTTTTGACGCAGCCTGGCGACGTTCACTGAAACAGCGCACAGGATCTGCGAGAATTATGATAATTTATGTTAATACAATTTGTAATTCGTTTAGGTATAGCGTCGTCTTGGTACTTGGTGTAAAGACGTTATCACTTTTAGTTAAGTTAAATAAATAAAAATTTGCAATGTTCTCAAACATTTTGTTCACCAAAAATTGCTGACACACTTATTGTTCAGTTACTTTTGTCGCCAGCTGTCCTCCCGCAATTATTACCATAATACATAAACATAAAAACCTCACAAACTAAAAGAGACTGGGACAAATAAAACTCGTGCGTGGAAACAGTTCCGGCAGATGTTGCCAACTTTACGACGCGACACAACCCTGCGGGCAGGTGGTGCCAACTTTACGGCGTAGTGGAATTTCCGATTTCATTCTACCTTCTTTATTATGCTAATAAATATTCCCTCTCTGCTGGTAACTTTCCGAATCTAGATTTTTTTTGTGTATTACAGTTGCGAACAATAGACAATTTTATTATTTATCTTATAGTAAAAAAAACTTACACAATCAAAGTATTAAATTATACTAAAACATATTTTTCTGTATTTTGAGCTTGAGCTTTGATTGTAGGAAAATATCGCGGTGAAATCATGAAATGATCCTAAATATTATAAGAGTTCCGTTTTTTCATCCGTTGTAAGAAACCCTAAAAAAATATGATTACTGTTACATCAAAGTTAAACGAAAAGGCTTATCTACCTTTTAAGAGTAAAATATCAAATCAGATTGCCTACTTTGAGTTCAAAACACGCTCCAAAGCTCTTTATATAAGTCTTTCTGCTCTCAGTTTGTACCAACGTACAGTGCTCTGGTCTAATTTGGCACATCATGGACAAAAATAAGTTGGTAACTTTTAACATCAAACTTTGTATGTGCTTGAACGGGACGGGACTCATTACATTATTTTTGTTACAATTTTTTTTTCAATAAAATGATTTTGGCATACTCTTCCATGACCAATTTATTGTTATTTTCTAAAAGGAGCGTAGGTGATGCAAGCACTTTCTCCCTTTATTATACCTTATTCAGTGGAGTAGATAAAAAAATCATTGACCAATTTGGCGATAGACAAAACCGGGGTTGGGGTTAACTATTTAAATATGAATTAAAATCGCCAGGTAATTTTTTTTAATTGCTAACCATGTAATTAAATAACCAACTACCTAATCTAAAAATCTAACAAGCACTACCAGTTGGCAACGTCCCCAAAATTCTGCCCACATGGCCCTGTTGAATGGTAAAATTAACCTTTGTGCAAAATAAAGGCATTTTGGTCTCAGCTAGCATCGACTTCTATAGTGCAATTTTTCTTTCTTGTTCTTGAAATGTGCCAAACATAGAGCCAGCTACTGTACACCTATTTGTTCAAATGAAGGAATAATTTGACCTTTTACAGCGACATTTATCGAAGCCCTGTGTACCTAATAAATCATTATTTATTAGGCATTTGTTGTTTGAAGAGCCCTTCACTTCGCATTACGTTACGTATTACGTTAAAATATTCACGTCACGTGTTGTGAGTGACGTAGATTTAAATTACGTTGTGGCGTAGCTAAACCAACAGCAATTTCAGAAAAATCTGATACCATTTTTTCTACCTACTTTAATTTAGAAGCTACGCCCTTCGGGTTACACCCTCAGTTTTCCTGTTATCCCACTGGAACCTATTTTCGGGAGGGTATAATCTATCCCTATTCCGAATTTTACTCAAATCCGTTGAGTCATTTTAGCGTGAAGAAGTATCAAATATACACACTCGCTATATTTATCGTAACATTTATAATATTACTAGCTGTAGCGGCGCCCCGCGGTTGCACCCGCGTCTTCCCGTTATCCTAAATAGCCTATGTAATAATCCAGGGTATAAGCTATCTCCATTCCAGATTTTATCAAAATCCGTTCAGTCGTTTTTACGTGAAGTGGGATTAGTACTTAGAGATATATCCATATTATTATGTGATGTCGTTCTAAGGGATTGTTACCGTTACCATTTCCCATCTCTAGTTACATAAAAATAAAAGCTGTGATAGACCGACAGACAGAAACAATAGTGATCCGCCTATTCCGATCATTCAGATGAACGAATTCCTAAGAACGATTCGAACAAAACATTAGTAGAAATCGATTTCGATTACGAGTTCATCCCCACGGTTCCCGCAGAATATCTGAACTTCAACCGTAAAAGAGTGAAGGGCTTAAATTACAGAAATTAACCCTTGAAATCGAATGCGGATTGCCCTTTATTACGCGAGTGATAGGGTTCAGGTAAGGGAGGGGTAGAGGGAGGAGGGGGGTAGAAGGTAGGTATTGTTTACACGAAGCTGAGAGCCAGTTCCCAGTCCATGCATAGCCTTCTGAAATAAAAGTAGCCTATTTCAATTTCAATCATTTATTGCATTCATATGTTAGTATACATGATATCTTAGAGGTTAAGGTTAGCGAACATACGAACCCGAATAGGGTATAGCAATCTAGGAGCGGACCGATCCATTTTAGTCATTTCGAGAAGTCATCATTGAGGAAGTCATTTGTATGTGCCTATGTTACTCCTTATAACATTAGCTATCTACGAGTGAGTCCCATCAAAATCAGTCTAACCGTTTCAGATATTAGCCGGACCAAAAAGACAGACAGACAAAAAAGTTTTAATATTCTTTTTTTTATGTAAGGTACCGTATATCTTGTATAAGCATATATATAAAAGAAAGTCGTGTTAGTTATACTATTTATAACTCGAGAACGGCTGAACCGATTTAGCTGAAAATTAGTGGGGAGGTAGCTTAAAACCAGGAGACAGACATAGAATACTTTTTATCCCGAAAAAGGTTCCTACGGGATAGCGGGAAGATGCGGGGAAGACACGCACTAAGTACATTCATAATATGCATGTAGTGAAAAGCTGTTAATTTGAAAGGACAAGGTATAGATGAACACACTAGACTCACCGATAGATTTTAACATAAAAAATGTATGTATTTGTTTCATTATCTAGTTATCTGAAATTACCTTCATGCCAGTGACGTCATCAAAAGCGGCTTCAACGGAAGACCAGCGCTGATCAAACGACCAGCACAACGCTGAGTTGAGACCGGTTTGCAACAGTACATTTTCTTTTTCTTTTATTCATAAAGTCAATTTTTATTTATTCAATAGGATACATTGTGATCACTTTAAAACGTCAAATTTAAAACTAGCTACGCCTGTTCCAACCTCCTTACGCCGGCAAAAGAACAGGCAAGAAACGCCCGGCAGGTAATTTTTTTGGCGCGATCACGTTGACAATTTTATTCTTATTACTAATTGATTGAATTGGAGCAAGTTCATTAAAATCCCAAGCTTTTTTTTTGTCATCTAATGGTCTGATATTTTTTAATTAGTTTTACTAATAAGATCTCTCTTGTTTGGTTGTACACATTGGGATATGGGAACATGAATATTAACGAGTTGCGGGATCACAACCAAAGCAGACCAGACCCCACAAGCAGCACCCGTTCACGAGTTGACGCATGTGCCAGCCAGCTTATTTCTACATAATGTATTTGTCTTGTATAATTTGTTGCATATAAATGATTCTTATTCTTATTATGAACCCAATAAACGTTGTTGTTTTTCGAATATTGCCAGTTGCTACTGCTTACTTTGCCATCCTATGTAGTGAATTAAGACTTACCACTTAGATCCCCGAACACGGAGCAATCGTTCTCCAAATATTAAATGGTCTGTAACGAACTATTTGTACGGCAACTTACTAATGCAATTTACCACTGAACTTTCCACGGCCCTCTCTAATGTTACAGCAAAATACGTTCTAAAACTGGAGTCGTAAAGTTGAATTTCTCATAATAGAGTTTGAGAGAACTTTGATTCTTCCACCGCGTGGGTTTAAAGTTCTAACTTTATTATTAGGAGCACTTACGTGAGATATATCTGCGATGAAATAGTTGCTGTCACGCTCGCACTAATGTTATAAATGTGAAAGTTTGTGAGAGAGCGTATATATAATATGAGGGAGTGAGCAGTACCTAGGTATATATGATTGTTAATTCTTTATGCCGATTTGAGTAAAATTTACTATGGAGATAGCCCCTGGAGATACCCTGTATTAACACGTGTAGTCTACTTTATACCATCTCGGTAAAAGGTTCAATTTCAATTTCAACTATTACTGAACCGATTTATTTATATGAAATTTGGTACAGATATAGTCTAAAGCCCGAGAAAGGACATAGGCTACTTTTAATCGCGATAAACTGTAGCCCACGCGGGTGGAACCGCAGGGAACAGCTAGTACTTAAATAAAAAGACAACTCTCACTTTCTATTTAGGTACCAAAGTATTTTTTTCTCCTTTTATCAATTTGTGAAAGCACTAAAAAACACCAAGCTAAGATTTGTTCACGATTTCCCCACTAAAAGCTCAAGTACGTTGCAGGATTCAAGCCCACGACTTACAGCTCGAAAGCCGACGTCATTACCACTGAGTTATCATTGCTTCAAAATTATGTTGTTACCAGCTATGCCCCGCGGTTTCACCCGCGTCTTCCCGTGATCCCGCAGGAACCTTTTTCTGGGTTAAAAAGTAGCTGTATGTTATTTCAAGGTATAAGCTATCTCCATATCAAATTTCACTCAAATCCGTTTTGTAACTTTTGTGTGAAAGAGTAACAAAAATCCATACTCACAAACTTTCACGCTTATAATATTAGTAGGACTATTTTGATGGAAACAAAATGAAAATTGTAATTCTGAGATTAAAATGTTGTCATTAAAATTCTGGGAACATACAATCGTCCCGCGTAACGAAGCGTGAGCAGAATATATGCGGACGGGCATGATGGCAACATTGTTTCATATAGCTGTTGCGAGAATACATTAAACATGGTGAAGTAATTGCAAAAAAAACTGTGCAAAATAAGGAACGAGATCCCTCGATAGTCTTTTCGCAGTGCTACTAAATGCAGCCCCAGATTTTATGAAACGCTACGTTGCTTCAGAATGAGAAAAAAATCCTGACTTTCCTTCTGAGTCTTACCTTTCAAGACCGATTCCTTTCTTATTTACCCGACTGCGAAAGATGGAGGATTATGTTTTTTGAGCGTATGTAAGCGTGTATGTATGTATATTTCTTTGGCACAGCCTGTAGCCTGAATGGCTTGACGGATTTTAACATGTGAGGTGTCATTAGATTCGTCTTTATTGTGGGAGTGACATAGGGTACAGTCAGCGACAAAAGTAGCTCATCGTTCTCGATTTCCCAAATGTGTTTCAAATCAGTGGTTATTATTGTTTTTTTTTTACATTTTACATGGTATCATTTTGACCACAACGTAACGCACCTGATTTTAGGCGATGATGAGGTCAAAAATTGGTGTACATATAAGATGATGAGGATCATAGAAAAAAGTGAGATTGTTCAGCGACTTTTGTCGTTGGTTTTATTTTTGCGCAGTCGGGTTTTTTGTTCCTTTTGTATTGTATAATTGTTGTTTACCTTAGTTTTTCTTCTGAATCAGAAGTCCTTTTATTTTGACTCAGTTTGTTTTGTTGGTTGAACTTAAAACTATTGAACCGATCTTGATAAAATTTGGTATGGAGATAGTTTGAAGCTTAGGCAAGGACATAGAACTTTTTTTTACGCCCACGTGGGTAAAATCATGGGAAACAACTAGTATTAAATACGAAGCCATCAGAGTTGCGTAAACATATAAATTAACTAGTTGCGGCTGCGGTTTCACCCGCATGTTCCCGGTATCCCGCAAGAACTTTTTCCGGGATAAAAAGTAACCTATGTGTTAATCCAGGGTATAAGCTATCTCCATGCCAAATTTCATCAAAATCGGTTTAGTAGTTACGGTGATACGTGGTAACAAACATTCAAACACACATACAAACTTTCGCATTTATAATATTAGTAGGATACAAAATCGATATTCTATAAAATAGATACCGAACTAACTGTAATTTCGATACATCGATATTTTAGCTCATGCCTATCTATTTGAAAGTGGTATCTAGTCAGACAGGCATTAGAAAATGTCCTATCCTATTACCAATCCACGGTTTCATCAAAAACTTTTCCTTCACGAAAAGCTCAACCTCATTCGAACCCATGATCTGCGTCTCGCAAGCCGACATCAATACCACTAAGCTATTATCGTTTTATTTGTCAGAAAAACAGCCGACATAAAAATACCAATCTCTAACACTTATTGCGAGGCTATAAAGGTCAAATTGCTCCGTTTATAGCTCAATAAATATTTGGTGATCGTGTTTACCATTCTATTCAGAGAAGCAGTACCTACGAGTATTAACTGAGACAATGAGAGTTATTTATGTTTTGTTCTGCAAGTGTTTTGTTGGTTTTTTTTAACTATTTGCAGGGTAGCGTTTGACCACAAGTCACCTGATGTTAAGTGACGACGTGGTCGAAGATGGCGCCACGCTACACCTGGACTGGGAACTGGCTCTCAAGTGAGGCTGCCGGAACACACCGGTAGATGCTTGGCGACTGATTCTTAACAAGAGGGTGGTAGCTAACCAGGCGAGTACTAGAAAATACCCTACCACCAAGCTATGGTTTCATCACGATGTTTCCCTTCACCGAAAGCTCAAGCTCATTGTAGGATTCGAACCCACGTCCTACGGATCGCAAGCCGACGTCACTGCCACTGAGCCATCATCGCTATAGAATCTCGCCTTTTCTGGGATAAAATGTAGCCTTTGTGTTAATCCAGGGTATAAGCTATCACCATTCCAAATTTCATCAAAATCGGTTTAGTTGCACACGCACACACACACACACCACACACATACAAACTTTGATGTTTGTAGTTTATGTAGGATAGGAAGTACGATTACTATTACATACATAGCTCTGTAGTGCGATTCTAATTCACTCGGAAAGTTTCCGAGTCGGATTCGACGTCACTTTCGCTTCACGGAAACGTTTTCCGAGAGCAAATAGGTGGCGGAAACTTTTCCGTGATCGAGCAGCTGGTTTTTCAAATCAAATATCAGTTTCCAAATTCAGATTAACGCATCGTGTCTATAAAAATTTGAAGGATTTTTTTCCGAATCCGTGGTCGGAAGAGTTTCTGTGTGAATTAGAATCGCACTGCTGACCTCTAACTAGGATTCCCTACATTTAGGGTTTAAGAAACCACACGCGTCAGAGATCCACAACACCCAGACACGGAACGCTTACTAATCCGGTCACAATGTTAAATTATACCTTTTGTAATACGTCACAGCACAGCTCCTTTTCGTAGCAAATAGAGTCAAAGCTGGCACGTTACGAAACATTGTAGCGGCAAACAACGTTAGAAACAAAATAACGGCGTAGCATCAACCGCTACGAACGTAGGTTAAGCTACTAAGTTGAAGCTACGAGCGTAGCATCTAGTGCTACGGGGATAACTTAAGTTACAAAGAGCGATGTCAGCTTGACATTGAGTGACAACCATAGTAGTAGGGGAGCCCAAGAGGGGATTTTGGGATTTACTCGAGCGCGTCAGATTAATATCAAGGAGGATACCTTACATATTGATAAGCACCTCCAGCAATTATGAGCTCTTAACATTGGTGGGTACGCTCAGGGGAATCTGTTAGATTCACTGAAAGCTCGTGTCACTTTCAAATCGTCAGTTTAAGAAATGGGAGCATCTGTGGGGTTCACTGAACACCGAAAATTTGACGCGGTAGAGTATTTTTTTTTTACACAGCTAAGAAATGTGGCTTATTTAATCCAATACAAAAACCAGAGACAATTCCGCTGATTGATACAAACCCACAATCCTGTCGGGCACAAAGAATTCAATCAGACATATCCGGGTCGGACAAGGGCCGGATAAGTCGACGCTACACTAATCCGGTTAGCTGCCTTCATCCGGACGGACTTGCGGAATCGGTTTTTCGGAAAATAGCCACAGATAAGAAATTTGGCTTATTCCATTCTTTCTTTGCAAGCGATTTCTTCTGGTAAGGTAAAAAATCTTAGCTTCACGGGAGGTTAGACGTAAAAACTTTTTGTGTGGGAAGAATGTATGAGGATCTCACAGGGTGGGAATTTCTACACGGAAAAAAGACCTTCCAAAATACAGAAGGAATTTCCTACCATTTTGACTCTAAGGTAAAATAAGGAAGGAAAAGGTTACATTTTGGAAGGAATCGGTCTTCGAATGAAAGTCAGGAATTAATTCTGAGTGTATGTGGGGAAAACCGCGGGACACAGTTTGTCTTATTTCTAGCTTTGCCTGAAGGCGAAGGCGAACTCTTTTTGTTTGTTTGTTTGTTTGTTAAATTTCCAAAACTAAACGGCCGAACCGATCTGGATGAACTTGAATGGGGAAAAACGCGAATCAGACTGAAAATATTGGCAAAAAACAATTTTGGGTACTTGACCTATACAGTCTATAATGGAGATAGTTTGAACCTCAGAAAAGGACATATTATGATTTTTTTTATCGCGATAAACTGTAGTCCATGTGGGGTAAACAGCGGGGAACAGGTAATTATCGCGATAAAATGTATCCTATGTCTTTCTCTAGGATTTTATCTATCTCCACACAAAGTTTTATTGAGATCGGTTCAGCGGTTTTGGCGTGAGAAGGTAACTAATAAACAGAGTAGAAACGCGAATGTTTGTGAGTATGTATTGTATGTATGTTTGCTGCTCTTTCACGCAAAAACTACTGAACGGATTTGAGTGAAATTTGGAATGGAGATAGTTTATACTATGGATTAACACATAGGCTACTTTTTATCCCGGTAAAAGTTCCCGCGGGATAACGGGAAGACGCGGGTGAAACCACGGGACGCAGCTAGTACTAACTAAAGTATTGATTAAACTATGGATACACTGCACTAATGACGTACTAATTGCCATTAGATAGACCTAGAATCGATTAAGCCGATTATATGGACAATAAGCTGGATAGATAATAATCACTGATTGCCTCATAGTGAATTTGCTTTCTCCCCTCCATTCAATTAAGCCTAAGTACCGACAATATATAGTTTATACGCTCGAGCCATGGAGAGACTTATGCTAAAGCAGGACATCTGATTCAACTTTTTGTTTTGATCCCTTCTGCCACAATTTCGCTAAAGACGTAAGAGCAGAACTGTGTCATCAGCGTAAGTAAAACTAATCTTCCATCTAGTTTGAGGTCGCATAAATCGTTAATATATACAAGGAATAGTGTAGGGGCAAAAATACTACCCTGTGGCACTCTAAACTTAATGCTAGCTTTACTGCTAACACAATCTTTGATTTTATACCATCTGTGTCCTAACCGTGAGAAAGATAGTGAACCATTGTAGGATGACGAAATCCAGAGCGAAGCGAAGGATTTCAGAGTGGAATCCCGAGCGTAGAATCCCCAGCGTAGAATCCTGAGCACAGGATTCAATGTACGTCATTCTGTTGCTCCCGAGGTTGAACAGTCTACTTTTTATCACTGCCTATGAGAAAATTAGTAAGTGCAACTTACGAATGAGAATAGTAGGTTTATTTATTTAGATAACTAGGTACATATATGGAAGTTATTTCTTTATACAATGTTCGCGATTGATCTCTTTGGTGATTGGAACTTTTCCTATATTTACATTACAAATTCAAATCACTTTTAGTCCCTAGAGATTCAAGAGCTATTTTAGTCCCTGTTTTTAAAGAATAAGGTTGTTACTTTCGAATAGATGTGATATAAAATAACCTTTGTTTACCACCACGTCTTAATAGCAGTAATTACTTGGCATTTCATTCTCCATATATGTGTAGCACTGTGATAGACGCAGCTAGATCAAGCAGTTAGCCATTAATCCTAAGATAAGTTGGCAAATCCCGCAGAGCCTCTGATTTATTCAACCAACACGTCCCTCTAACGCGCTAGGATTAAAGTATCAGATGCAATTAGTGGCGACGAGCGAGATACGTCTGATTCCATTTAATTCTCATCTATCTACATCAGTGGTTCTTAACCTTGATAGGGAAGTGATAGGGAAGTATTATATGAAACGGTCTAGCTATGGACCACCAACAGTGTGCAGGGGCCCAATTCTCGCGGCTTGACATATTATCACATTCGATAAATATCGCAAAACCTGTAAAAATATGTATTGTATTTTGACAGTTATTGCGATATTTATCGAATGTGTTAATATATCACGCCGCGAGAATTGGGCCCCAATTAATTTTCAATAAATATATACAATCTTCTTTACCTAGTATAAAATAAAGTTGCTTCCGCTGTCTGTTTGTTTGTCGCTTAGATCTTTTAAATTATTCAACGGATTCAGCATTTCAGCAATAGATATTTATTTATTTAATACACAAAACAAATTACAATCTTAAACAAAATATAACATTGACAAAATCTGAACTGGATTGCAATTACTCAAAATATGTGTATACATAAAAACAAGGTAAAGTATAGTATCGAGATGAGTGAGATGAAAGTATCCATCCACAGAGCATGAAACTTTGCAGATGGGCACCCCAACACGGTGCAATCAATTTTGCTTTCAAACTAAATGCATACTATCTATTGGATGGCCTGTTTGGACGCACAACGGCTGCGTCCAAACCATCCGGTTTGGGATGGAGGATATTTTTAATGGTTTTTATAAAACTGTTTAACTTAGGATAAAAGATATCTAATTCAGGATTATTAATTAGCAATTCATTATACTGACGAGCCATTCTAACTATAGGATTGGTTCAAGGGAAAAGTTTATATGTATAATACATAGGTACATATTATAGTAGGTAAGTACAGAAAAACCGTGTTGTAGTTTACACAAAGAACTATGCTATAACCAGACTGTAGATATTCTAAAAAAGCGCTGCCGACGACTATCTTGGACACACATAAAGTTGTTAAAGTACCTGCCCATAAACGTGAAAAAGACCTCTATATTAATTTAATCCTAACTTTATGTTATTCAATAAAGAGGTCATAATGTAAGCTTATCCGGCTTTTATATTTGGTACTTTTATCCGGGTAGGGATTTGACGAAATTTGGTACCTAAGAGTTTTATCCGTATTTAATGTGAATTTGCGTAAATAATAAAGGAAGATGAGATTTCCGAGTACCATGTAGTGAATGTTGAGCGACGATAGCGGTGACTAAACGGTAACACATGCGACTTTATAGCGATGATGGCTCAGTGGTAGTGACGTCGGCTTGCGATCCGTAGGACGTGGGTTCGAATCCTACAATGAGCTTGAGCTTTCGGTGAAGGAAAACATCGTGATGAAACCATAGCTTGGTGGTAGGGTATTTTCTAGTACTCGTCTGGCTAGCTACCACCCACTTGTTAAGAATCTGTCGCCAAGCACCTATCGGTGTGTTCCGGCAGCCTCACTTGAGAGCCAGTTCCCAGTACAGGTGTAGCGTGGCGCCATCTTCGACCACATCGTCACTTAACATCAGGTGACTTGTGGTCAAACGCAACCCTGTAATTAGTAAAAAAAAAAAAAAAAAAAAACTTACAAAGCGTTAATACCGTGTTTGAAGCCCGGTCTTTAACTGACATGATTTTCAAAAGTTATGTATGGAAAACATCGTGAGGAAACCGGCATGTCCAAGAATGACAACATTCAATGCGTCACTGCGTGCATGTTATAGCGCGATGATTGACGTTTGACATAAGTGTGGCCACGACGTTTGAATACGGCATTCGCATTGGCGTTTGACGTTAGCCGATAATTCAAGTGCGTTGACCGTTCAAGTGTAGCCACTCACATAATAGCGTAAATAATTAACGCAATAAATATCGCGATGACAGGCACTGACATTTCCCTTAACGTTGACCTTAGTGTGGCTCCAGCATCAGAGCCTATGTATGTGATATTATTAATAATAATATATAATAATGCCCGCACAATCACATACATAGGCTCTGACCCCTAACTAGGTTTCCTTGTATCTAGGGTATCAGAAACTACGAGGATCGGGGATCCACAACACCCAGACACAGAACAAATACTTGCGCTTTTTTCTTCAATGCATAAATATTTGTCCTGTAGCGGGAATCGAACCCGCGACCTCACGTTTCACAGTCGGCTATCTGCCCATTGCGCCACATCGGTTGTCTAATAATAAAATAATATTAAAACGACTTTAAGACTACATTCCTATTTCATCAATACGGTACAGGATTATTTAATAAAACGCGCGATAACTCTGTGCGAGTTTAACGATATTAATTTCAATAACCGAATATCATATGATTATTATTATCCCGACAGTTAACACAAGCCGGGTTATATCCGGGTGCGGTCGCCGCCGGGCGTATCGCATCCGGTCCGGATCAAGATAGCGGTGAGATTTGCGGGTGTTATTATCACTAAAATAGAATATGGAATGCCCCTAAAGGATCAGGTTTATGCATAAATGGGGTTACCGTATAAAAATTTATGAGTCCTTTTATTTATCAGAAAAATCATAAAACAGCAATAAATAATAAATAAATAAATATCGGGGGACAATTGCACACAAATTGACCTAGCCCCAAATTAAGCTCGAAACTTGTGTTATGGGTACTAGACAACGATGTACATACTTATATAGAGAAATAAATACTTATATAGATAGAAATATCCAAGACTCGGGAACAAATATTCGTGCTCATCACACATATATTTGCCTTTACCTGGATTCGAACCCGGGACCGCTAGCTTCGAAGGCAGGGTCACTACCAACTCGGCTACCGTGTCGTCAGTGGCAGCAATGGTGCTGGGAAAAGGTGGAAATGCAAATTGGACGGGACTGACATATTCTAATCTAGTAACCCGCCCTGGCTTCGCATGGGTGCAATGTAGATAATTTGTAGACTATAATATAAGGCAGTATTTTTCTTACAGTATCTTTACATTTTTCGGCTCTTCTGTACGATAATATTTATGTATTAAACATGTAAACACTCCTCTTGAATAACTCTATTTCTGAAAATTACATTAAAATCCGTTGCATAGGGACAGACAGCGGGAAGCGACTTTGTATTATACTATGTAGTGATAATAATTTATATTCGGTATATTATATACCTACTAGCTGCGCCCTGCGGTTTCACTCGCGTGTTCCCGTTATCCCGTAGGAACCTTTTCCAGGATAAAAAGTACCCTACTTCCGTTTCCTGGTCCTAAGCTACCTCCCCACCAATTTTCAGCCAAATCGGATCGGCCGTTCTTGAGTTATAAATAGTGTAACTAACACGACTTTATTTTGTATATATAGATATGTTATATTAGTATATACCTATATATTGGATGGCATATTATCATTTATTTACGAAATCCTCTTTTTTTTTGCGATTATAATAATTGCACGACGAAAATCTTAAACGATGATTCTAGGAGGACCCCTAATCGCGTCTGACAAGTACAGTCAACGACAAAAGTCGCTGAACAATCACACTTTTTTCTATTATCCTCATCATCTTAGACGCCAATTTTTGACCTCATCATCATCTAAAATCAGGTGTGTTATGTTGTGGTCAAAATGATACCATGTAAAATGTAAAAAGACAATAATAACCACTGATTTGAAACACATTTGGAAAATAGAGAACGATCAGCTACTTTTGTTGCTGACTGCACAATGTAGGCAATATCCCGAAAGTTCGCTGAGTAACTTGCAAACTTCAAGTCCTTTTTGTTATTTATTATCAAATTTTCATACAAACTTCGAGGCCGCCTGGGCAGCTTTAATTAATTTTGAAAGTTATAAACACGTAAAAAATAGACTTCAGAAAGAATTTCGACTAATAAGTACTAGTGATGTAACGAATGCTGGATTTTTCACATTCGCGAATGCGAATGCGATTGCGAATATTTATCTTTAACATTCGCGAATGCGATTGCGAATGCGAATATCCGAACATCACTATTATAAATATTTTTAATTCCTCATATATAAAAAGTGGAATGAAATAATATACATTTAAAGCCAAAGGTTATAAATACTTAATACATTAGATATTTCAAGTTTAATAATGTTGTTTCAAGTAATTGTTTAGTTTTTTAGTAAATACAAATTGTAAACTTTATTATAAAATGGTAGTAAAGTAATAATATACTACTAAATGAATGCAAACCTTACATAGTTGTAACAAGGCTGATTAACTTTAGATTTGATAAGATCTCTGAAGTTCTTTTTTCATAAATGAGGCTTTAATTTAGAATGCAGAAGTATGATTTAATAAAAATATCTAAGTGTTATCTATTATATTATTATTTCATATGCATGCATATAATAATTTAAAAATAATTAAATTATAATTAAAATAATTATTTTTAATTTTTAATTATTAAAAATAATTTCCTTTTTGATTATTAAAAACATTTGCTAAATATTCGCATAATTTATGCGAATGCGAATCCGAATATTGAAAAATACGCGGATATTCGCGAATGCGAATGCGAATATATTAGTAGGAAGTAGGAAGTACGAACGTAAGTAAATAGGAACCTCCAAGGTGCAGTCTTCGACTTGAAATAATTTATGACCACTTTATTAGAAGCAGTAAGAAACAGTGACCAAGCTTCACGTTTTCGTAATAAGTAGCTGTCTTGGAGAAGGCATCCGAAAATAGCACTTATTTTAATATGTGTATGTGCATCACACGGTTTGTTTATAAAGCCAGCGTCACATATTAAATTATTTATCAAGTAAACAATGGCGGTTTTTAAGAAAAAGTGTGCGAAAAAAAACCATTAGGTAGGTAGTAATTTTTTGACAAAGTTAACATTGAGCACAGATTTTTAAATCAGTCGTATATGGATTTTTGATATTTCAACGGTTAAACATGTATGTATTGTAGACTATATCACTTATAATTATATAAAAATGAATCCCTATTTCCCTTGGTCACGGCATCACGCGTGAACGGCTGGACCGATTTCACATTTTTTTTGTTGTGTTTGTTATTGCCAGGATAAGGTTCTTATGAAAAAAAAAATCGTTTTATTCAAGCAATCCGCGCGGGTGAAACCGCGGGGCGCAGCTAGTCAGACATAAAAATAGAACTTATTTTCAACGTCTAATCTGTGTTATGCAATCATGTGAAGTCGCGTTAAAACACTTCTGCAGAACTGGTCGAGTTCAACTACTGTCTCATTTTCCACCACGTCCTAATAGTACGAAGGTGACACGCGATTGCCATAATCACATATTTCAGTACTTCCAGCATAAAAGTGGTTATTTTCTTATTACTTTTCACTAAGTTTGCCACTTGCGTGACGGAAGTGTTCTTATGGAAAGTTTTTGTTGATAATCAAGTTGACTTTAAGTAGTCTTAACTAGGCCCTAAATAGGAAATTAAACGTTAAAACTGCTGGGTAATTAAGAAATCTAGGTTTCGTGTATTTTTTAATATAACAAGGGTTATATGACCTTCTCACGATGCATTCTGATTGTGTTACAATCTGGTGGGAGCAACGAACTTAATGTTTTACTAAAAAAAACTTTCCACTGCGCTAATCTGTAGATTGAATGAAGATTGCTTTGAAATTGTATCAAAATTGGTTCAGTTGTTTTAGAGTCACTAAGAAACATTCTACTAATATAAATGCGAAAGTTTCTGTGTGTGTGTGAATGTTTGCTACCACGTATCACCGTAACTACTAAACCAATTTTGATGAAATTTGTAATGCAGATAGCTTTTAACCTGGATTAACACAAAGGTTACTTTACACATTTGCCGCCCCAAAACCTACGTATAAATAATAAGTCTCGTAACCCTATAAAATTTTTGCCGCTCCTCCTGACTTCTAAAATCAGATACACTGTTCACAATAAAGTTAATTCCCCTTTTGTAGGGAATAATCTAGTTTCTAGATTATTTTTACAACTTTTTGGGTATATTTTAAAGCTAAGAAAAGCAAAGCTCTATTTTTTTTTTATTACTTACAGGGTAGCGTTTGACCACAAGTCGTCTGATGTTAAGTGAGGATGTGGTCGAAGATGGCGCCACGCTACACCTGGACTGGGAACTGGCTCTCAAGTGCGGCTGCCGGAACACACCGTTAGGTGCTTGGCGACAGATTCTTAACAAGAGGGTGGTAGCCAGCCAGGCGAGTACTAGAAAATACCCTACCACCAATCTATGGTTTCATCATGATGTTTTCCTTCACCGACAGCTCAAGCTCATTGTAGGATTCAAACCCACGTCCTACGGATCGCAAGCCGACGTCACTACCACTCAGCCATCATCGCTAGCTAGCTCGCCTTGTCTTCCTCTTCCGTTGAAGACTTTTTTATGGATGTGCAGTATCTGGAACCATTTTCAAGTTCTGATAGCCTTTAATTAATTAATAAACTCTTGGACAGAGTAATTGGAGATTTCATCTAAATTTCGAACCCCACATTCGCCACAGTAAGATTTTCAAAAATTATCCTTGATCATTGGATATATTTTTATATTTGCATGTATCATACACAGAATCAGCCACTATAAGGAAAAAAAAGTATCAAAACGTTTTACTCCAATTTCCCCCAGTATTGCTAGCGTCAATTTCTTTTTTCCCTTTTTGCCATGAGATCCTGGTAGACCTATAACTTTAACTGTTATAGGCAAAGCTATGATCATTAATTTGTCCGTTAAACACCACTATCTATAATATAAAAATGAATCGCAAAATATGTTGGTAAGCGCATAACTCAACAACGCCTGGACCAATTTTACCAATTCTTTTTTTAAAATGTTCGTTGAAGTCCAATAATGGTTTTTACGGTGAGAAAAATCGAATAATTGCCGGGAAAACACTAAAATTAGCCCTTTTCTTTTCCCCATACAAACGATTCGTAATAATACTTAAGTCAATTTGAACTTTAATACCATACCATAAAGTTCAAGTGTTAGTGTTAGTTAGGTTCCGGGAAGGCAAAACAATTGAGTGACGTTAGTATTGTATAAATATTGATGTCTGTTTTCAATAAAATTAGGGATCCTTACTAAAACTCCAATAATGTGTGTATTATAATTTTTGCGTTTTTGCTAAATACCCGTGCGAAGCCGGGGCGGGCCGCTAGTAACCTATAATTACTTACTGGTGTTTGATATTCATATTTACCCACTCTGACGTCACTGATAGGCGAGAAGGGTATGGTAAAGTATATTATTTATTAACTGCAGTATCGATTGACGATCGGCCGCCATTTCAACGACCAAGAGCGAGGGTAAATAATACCTACATTGATGGGTCGTTAGCTACGTTTTATTCTGTACTAGTTGCACCCCGCGGTTTAACCCGCGTATTCCCGTTATCCCGCAGGAACCTATTTCAGGCATAAAAAGCCTATATGTGTATGTATGTGTGTATATGTGTGTGCCTATTTGTTAATTCGTGGTATAAGCTATCTCCATTCCAAATTTCATCAAAATCGGTTCTACGGTTTAGGCTTGAAAAGGTAACGAAACAGAAAAACAGAAATACTTTTGCATTTATAAAATTAGTAGAGGTAGTATGGATGAATAAACCGACTTCAAAAAATGGAGGTGCTCATCTTTTCTTCTTCTTCTTCTCATGTATAAAAAACAATGGTTTCAAAAAAGCTTAAAAAAGAAGAAAAAAATACTACTTACAGGGTAGCATTTGACCACAAGTCATCTGATGTTAAATGACGATGTGGTCGAAGAAGGCACCACACTACACCTGGATTGGGAACTGGGTCTCAAGTGGGACTGCCGGAACACACCGATAGGTACTTGGCTACAGATCGGATATTTAACCCAAATATACAATTGGTAATTTTGTATGGGGATCGCTAGTTCTAGTTTATCCTACTAATTGTTGACTATGACTGTAGAAAATGCTGGTAAGAATTTATACGAAGGACCTTTAATTACAATAAAAATGACTGTACCAATCTAAGTGATTAGGTTTAATTTGGAAAGGACTCTTTGCTCAAAACAAGATAGATAATCCAGTCTGTCACCTACCTCACACTCCCACACGTACGTTTCTTCAAGAGGGCTCAGCAAGGGAATCCTCTAGTCGGCATACTGGAGGGTTGGCAGAGCAAATGTTCCAATACACCATCTAAATTGGCACAGCACTGCGAGAACGTCTCACACAACAAATAGGTAGGTACTGCACGGCAGTGAGATGAGTAAAAAAACTGGTCTATTCACGGAATAGTTTCTCAAGATGATTGAGGACGCGACCGAATGTAGTAGTCGCACCAGCACCAAGTTTGAACTGGTCGATCCGCTCGCGCAGAGGGCGCGCGATGCGTCGCCCGTCAATTCAAAACGACGGTAGTCGTAGAAAAGCGGATGGCAAACATAAATTATCTACCCTCTAAAAATGAGCAAAGATCCAACACTAATATTATAAACGTGAAAGTTTGTGAGTATGGATGGATGGATGGATGTTTGTTACTCTTTCACGCAAAAACTACTGAACGGAATTTCGGAATTTGGAATGGAGATAGCTATACTATACCCTGGATTAACACATAGGCTACTTTTATCCCGGAAAAGGTTCCTGCGGGATAACGGGATGACGCGGGTGAAACTGCGGGGTGCAACTAGTAATATGATAGAATGAAGTAATTAGAGTAATATGACGTCAGACCTAATGGAAATAGCTACTGGGCCCGATTCCCCTAACCCACATCACACCCCGATGATAAGGGACGACACATTGCAAAAGGATTTACCTGTTTATATATATATTTAAGGTACCTACTAGTTAGGTATATCATCAAATACATTGAAATTTAGTTCTTAAAACAAAAAGGTTGGGTACAGTTTTGCTTGTGTAAAGTTTCCTCTATAGGTATTGAAATTTAATATCAAACTTATTAACTTAGTTGTTGATGAGATAGTTTGGGACCGACCTTGATGAAGGTAGAAATGGGATTGGTATTTGAATATGTTGCGATTCAGATTTTAAGCCCCGACGATGTCTGTCTGTCTGCCTGTATGTCTGTGTGTGGCATCGTAGCTTTCAAACGGATGGACCGATTTCAATGCGTTTTTTTTCATTTGGTTCCCTTGCGGTGTTTCCTAGATATGTTTTGTTGGATCTTTGCTCATTTTTAGAGGGTAGATAATTTATGTTTGCCATCCGCTTTTCTACGACTACCGTCGTTTTGAATTGACGGGCGACGCATCGCGTGCCCTCTGCGCGAGCGGATCGACCAGTTCAAACTTGGTGCTGGTGCGACTACTACATTCGGTCGCGTCCTCAATCATCTTGAGAAACTATTCCGTGAATAGACCAGTGTTTTTACTCATTTCACTGCCGTGCAGTACCTATTTGTTGTGTGAGACGTTCTCGCAGTGCTGTGCCAATTTAGATGGTGTATTGGAACATTTGCTCTGCCAACCCTCCAGTGCCGACTAGAGGATTCCCTTGCTGAGCCCTCTTGAAGAAACGTACGTGTGGGAGTGTGAGGTAGGTGACAGACTGGATTATCTATCTTATTTTGAGCAAAGAGTCCTTTCCAAATTATTCCTACTCACTTAGATTGGTACAGTCATTTTTATTTTAATTAAAGGTCCTTCGTATAAATTCTTACCAGCATTTTCTACAGTCATACTCAACATGTTTGGTTAATTATATGTCCAGCAGTGTCTGTGTAAGAGTATCATCGCTTTTCCAAAATGTTGTACGTGAGGCATTTTTAGCTATGTTTGTGACACAGTTTACCTGATCCATAGTTCCGGATCCCGTGCTATGTGTAGTTTCCTATTGACACGCCACGGCCAAGTTGATGGAGTGCAGTCACTTTTTCTTGTATTCGTGCTCACTAGTTCTTGTTACCGACCGAGCATTGGCATCGTAAAATTTTGAGGTTATAAATCCGTTGTACGGTCAAGGTTAGTGCCGCGGGCACACGCGACTTGACTGCCTGAACTTGCCCTTACTGTGAGGTCGCCAAGCGGTGTGTTCCGGCAGCCCCACTTGAGCGCCAGTTGCCAGTCCAGGTTTAGGTAGCGTGGTACAGTCAACGACAAAAGTCACTGAACAATCACACTTTTTTCTATTATCCTCATCATCTTAGACACCAATTTTTGACCTCATCATCACCTTAAATCAGGTGTGTTATGTTGGGTTCAATATGAGACCATGTAAAATGTAAAAAAAACAATAATAATTTCTATTTTGAAACACATTTGGAAAATCGAGAACGATTAGCTACTTTTGTCGTTGACTGTACAGTCAGCTACAAAAGTTAAATTTAAATTTAACTAAACGATTAAATGTTTGTTTCTTTGTTATTCAATAACACAAAAAATAACTTTTAGAAATATTTGGTTAATTTATACGTTATTTACTTGATGTCCTAAAATAGGACAAATGATGCTAACTACCCCTACGTGGACATAGCCGCAGGCCACAACTAGTGACTAAGCAAAAAGAGTGAAGTTTAGTCACTGTTTAAAACTGCACCTTTTAATTCCCTGGCGATAAGAAGCAAGGTTATTATATCGTTTATACGCAATAACTGATTGTGTGAACCGAGGTGTGAAAAGAGTAGGTAAATATGGGAAACCTTGTTTTATTTTATTTTATTTATTAGGGACAGTAAACAGTAATACATCACTAAAGTAATAAGTAATATTAGATACAAAATCGTAATAATAAGTATGTATATAAGACGAAGAAGTAGAAATTACTGTACACGATAAGGGAATTGTAGATTCAACGAAAAGTAGCAGATTTTTTTTTTTTTTTTACTGTTTACAGGGTAGCGTTTGACCACAAGTCACCTGATGTTAAGTGACGATGTGGTCGAAGATGACGCCACGCTACACCTGCAGTGCGATTCTAATTCACACGGAAACTCTTCCGACCACGGAATCGGAAAAATTTCCTTCAGATTTTCTATGACGCATTCATTAATCTGAATTTGGAGACTCATATTTAATTTGACAAACCAGCTGCTCAATTGCGGAAAAGTTTTTGCCACCAATTTGCTCTCGGAAAACGTTTCCGTGAAGCGAAAGTGACGTCTAATCCGACACGGAAACTTTCCGAGTGAATTAGAATCGCACTACTGGACTGGGAACTGGCTCTCAAGTGAGGCTGCCGGAACACACCGATAGGTGCTTGGCGACAGATTCTTAACAAGAGAGTGGTAGCAAGCCAGGTGAGTACTAGAAAATACCCTACCACCAAGCTATGGTTTCATCACGATGTTTTCCTTTACCGAAAGCGCGAGCTCTCTGTAGGATTCGAACCCACGTCCTACGGATTGCAAGCCGACGTCACTACCACTGAGCCATCATCGCTATGATGATGGCTCGGTATAACAAGTGTTTAACGAATCGTTAAAATAACATTCGTAGCATTTCGTAGCCGTTAACGCAGCGCCGTAGCTGTCTATGAAAACTCAAATAACGATCGTCTAGAACAGTGGTTCCCAATTAGTTTTTGCTGCGTACCACTACAAAAAAGAACCTCATACCTGCGTACCCCTTATCGTAGCAATCACACTAATATTTTAAATGTGAAAGTTTGTGAGTGTGTGTGTATGTTGGTTACTTCTTCACGCTCAAACGCCTGGACCAATTTTGATGAAATTTGGTATACAGGTAGTTGATACCCTGGATTAACAGATAGGCTATTCAAACCGCGGGTAACACCGCGGGGCACAGCTAGTAATAAATAAATAAAATAGTCAGTTTCAATAACATTTATTATATACTGTATTAAACTACCATGGTCAAAAATATTAGAATTAGGTTTTATAACGGGATAATTTCCATGTACCTGTTTTTGTTTGAGTTCTCGATATTTCGGCACTGTTGCAAGCGCCATGATCACGAGAATACTAAAAAAATAAAAACCCAACTCGAAATAAACGATATCCGAATATCGAGAACTCAAACTAAAACAAATACATGGTAATTATCCCGTTATAAAACCTAATTCTAACATTTATTATCTTCAAATTACAGTATTTTGGAAATTGTTCTTGTTTTTACTGATAGCCGCACGTACCCTTTGATGCAACTTCACGTACGCGTACCACTAATTGGGAAACACTGGTCTAGAAGACAAACGCTAAGGCAACAATTACTGTGTATTACATGAGGGCTTCAACTATCTGCACACCAAAGAACATTGGCCACTTTTCATACCGCCCTGGACCTGAACGCAATATATTTTGTCAATGTCACTTGACAGTGACAATCAATTTGCTAGTACATAGATTAAAAAGATTAGTTTTTGTTCATATTTGGTAAATAATGTTGATTTTAATGACTTAATTTAAGTAGGGCCGACTTCCAAAGCGTGAAAAAGAAAATGCGGAGTGCGTTTAACACATTCAAGTGTCGTGTAAGTTAAAAAATGTTCTAAGAAGTTAAATAATCAATTTTAATTTTTTTTCTACAGTTTCTTTGAAATATCGTTTGTATAATCTTAATAGGCAAAAAATTAAAAAATGTATCGTATATAAATTGTTTTCATACGACTTCGGGTCCGTTTTGGCCATTGTTCTTTCATCGATAGATTTGTTTTTTTTTGTGCGATCGCTAAATTCTTTTCCTTTTCTAAAACAGAAGTAGCCTAAACCTTGGAAGGATATATTATATTATATTATTGAAACAAGCCGTTAATCAACACCCCAAAAAAAAATCATCCGCCTGGTTTTATGCCACAGAATAAAAATGAAGAAGTTCTAACAAAGGAGCTCATTACGGGAATAAACTTCGGCTGAGAGCTGTGGGGTGTCCCAAGGGTGATCTCAGGTCAAATTACCTATATTCTATCGCTATAGTAGGTATGCAGTAAGTATATAGATAAATTTTAATGCAACACTCACAAAATCATATATCGGAAAAAAAACGGACCATATATTTAAATAGTTATACGTGGTCATACATAAAACACCGGCCAAGTGTGAGTTGGACTGGCGTGCCGAGGGTTCCGTACAATCTTGTTTATTTTTGTAAAAAAACAATATATTAACGCATTGAGATCCTCATCCTTTTTTTCGTCGATTAAAAAGAGTCCAGTCGACATAATAGTACATCTATACAGTATAATATGTACGGTGTTCACCGACTTTCTGTACCTACTAAGATTTTTATCCGCTTTACCTTAACTAATTCTCCATCCTCAATTAATTATTTATTTTTAATAAAAATAACATCTATAAATAACCCTTCCCATTTTTTTGTTATTTTATTCAAAAGCCTATATAACATTGAAGGCAGACCTACAAAAAGTTAGTTATAAAAACAATGTAGGCTACAAATTAATCAATTTGCTTTCCTTGCCATCAAATTAATTTATGACACATACAAAACACCTCGTAATAACTGACCACGTATCCTATTACAATAAAAACGAAATAAAATCGTCCAAAAAGCACGTTTTCAATTACCGTTACGATTCCACGAACACCCACAGCTTTTAAACGTCTAGACAAAACGTGGCATGTCAACAAAAAGGCATTATTTTATCAACAACAGCGTTTAAAGAAAACATTTTACAGCACTTACCCCGTTTTATTTCAGCAGTGGGCTTAAAATGGTTATGTTTATAGACGACGATGGAAAAAGACAGTTGTTTATGTACACGAAACGCGCTTCTCAGAAGAGGGTCTAGCGTGTACCCTGCTCGAGCGCTGAGACACGAATGGCAATGAATGAATTCAGGGCTCAGGGGTGCCCAGGGGCGGGGCAGATCAACTATCACCCTCCCAGATGGAAAACATACAACAGAACGCGAAAACCGAAGAAAAATGCGACGCTTTCTTTTGGTCGGGTTATGAAAAGCTGTACTGGATTCTGCTGATGAAAAACGCTACCAATTTCAAAATTGACCGTGTAGATTTCAGTCTGTACGTTTGGGAAGCTTTTCGATTTTGTCAGAGTGTACGTGTTTATTCAAAGGGGTGGTTATTAAGAATTCCCGCAATCTAGTACTGTGTCACTCTTATGGCGCGTTGACATATGATGTGTTATTAACATTCCTAGCTTAGTTATATGGCGTTGTCAAAATGCAAATTACTCTCTTTATTAAAGGAAATTCCTACGCGTTAGCAATGAATAAGATTAAGAGGCACCCTTGTATCGTTGGATATTCTTATTTACGTAGATATATTCTTATTAAAATCTTCTGTTTACTTCTTTTTTAAGTCTTGTATTTGACATAGCGTTGCCGATCGATCGTCGACTATCGATAGTTAATCGATAATCTATCGATAGGCCTAGCGATACTATCGAATAAGTACAATATTATCGATGGTATCGATAGTATCGATAGACCTATCGATAGTATGGCTTTTCCAAATTAAAACTATCGATAATTCTACCATTGATATTTCGGCAACACTAATTTTTACATCTACCTTTTAACCGCCACTATTTCACCATTTATTAAAAATGTCTAGGATTAATACTTAAAATGACAACTGATGCATCACACTAATAAATTACGAAAGTTTGTAAGAGAGTATGTCTGTTTGTTTATTTTTCACACGAAAACGACTCAACGAATTTGAGTGAAATTTGTTTTAGTATAATTGGATAGCGTTTGACCACCATCTCATATGGAATTGTAATACATAATGTCTGTAGGTACGAAAGAGAAGATAGGGAATAGTAATTTTACCTTGTTTCTACTTTTCTACTCACCGATATCAAACGAGTGGTTTGTGGCCACGAGAAATTGAAGACAAGAAAAGGTATTGATTGATATTTATTTCTTTCTGCTTCTGTAAATATTTTATGCTGGTAGTTATACTTACGAACTGCGTATGCTATTTTGTCGAATTGATGTTTTGAGGCTTAAATTCATGGAAACAAATGGACAGAAACACAGAGAGTTACTTTCGCATTAATTAGTAGCTGTTTTTGATATCTGTACTGGTTTGGGAGGCTCCTGCTGCTTAACCCACGCACGGATCGCAGCTGACGTATTTTTCTCCTGTAAAATTAGCTTCGATTTAGATCATTTTTCAATCGGGAGGAAATAACTGGTTTTTTTTTCTACGTGTTTGGGAGGCTCCCGCTGCTAAACCCACCCACGTTCACAGAGCTTCCAATAGTCAATAGTTTTTATTTATTCAATAGGATACATTGTGATTACTATAAACGTCAAACTTAAATCTAGCTACGCCTGTTCCAACATCCCTACGCCGGCTAAAGAACAGGCAAGAAACGCCCGGCAGGTAATTTTTTTGGCGCGATCACATTGTCAATTTTATTCTTATCACTAATTGATTGAATTGGAGCAAGTTCACTAAAATCCCAAGCTTTTTTTGTCTTCTAAATGTTGCGAAATGTTATAATAAGCTTCATGATACGACTCTCTGAAGCATCTTACAAGTTATCACGCGATAGGAACTTGTCATGAAAATCTGTCGCTGGCTCGGGTGCTATATACACAGAATAGATAAAGTACCACTGCTGGGTATAATTCTTTTTTTGTAATTTAAAGTTAATTGATTTACGTACTTTTGGGTTTTGGGTTTCTTTTTTGGGGTTTTGTTTTTCTGTATAAATGACAGTAAATTAATGACGTCAGTAGGTAATGTTGATAACTGTCAGCAGCATACGGTGCTGCGTCCTTCAGACTTGTTCTTAACCGTTTAAACTGTACACAGTTTCGTGCAATAAAGAACATATTTTCAAAAGATGACGACATACTCAACAACAGAATTTACAGATATCAAGCAGGTGCTTGTCTCGACGCTTAGCAGATGGCAACACTAAAAATAAATCTTTTGATCGGGCCCTGTGATGTAGCGTGTTTACAAATACACTTCCGATCGATTCGTAGGACAGCGCTATTAATAGGTTATGTCGATATCTGCTATAGGTAGAGTCGGCCTCATGACTAGGTACGGACGGGGTCTGAATTCCAGTACCAGTCTCAAAAAGCTACAGCATCAAAGAGAATCGCGCAAATCCATATGACTTTGTTCTATGTGACTGTTTCTTTGTGCGTGTCTTTCTCTTGTTATTGAATGCAGTTTTTCAAATAAAGTCTCTCTCTCTCTCTCTCTCTCTCTCTATAAGCCGTTTCACAGCGCACACGTGTGTACCTACATGAACCAATCGCGAGCGCGGTTACCGGTCACACAGAGATACATAGCATTTCTCTACCGTACGGGCGACTATGAACAGTGAGGTACTACTACTGCAATTTTGTCCTCGTACTGTACCTACTTTTGATAGACTTTGTTTTTTATTCATGTCATCATCATAATCAGCCAGTTGCAGTCCACTGCTGGACATAGTTTCTATGTATGTTCACCGAATTCTCCGTGAATTATGGACGAATTACGAAAATTCTTTTGTTGTTGGAAAGTTCATGCTTTTGAGGTGGTCCCATATATAGTTTAACAAAGATTAAGACAGTCGTCTACATATCTCTTCTTCTTCAAAAAAGGGAACCCAAAAGAACAATGTGTAGTTTTAATGGGATTTTTTTTGTGGTACGCATTTGTCTTTTCCCATATTATATCAGAACAACCGTGACATTAGAATTATGAATTTACAGTACACAGCTCAACATCATCAGCCTATCACGTGCCCACTGCTGGGACTCGTTACCGTTCGGCCACCATCACAGAACACACCTAATCATGACAATTGACTTGTCCCTTGTCACCTACACAGTAGGATGTGGCTGAAGGGACAGGTTTATATCCAACCCAAAGGTTTCCTTCAAGGGCGGTGGGACACGCACATAATTACCGCTTGCTCGAGGAAGATCCTCGAGGCCCTTTCGATCTTATACATAAAGGTATATGAGAAAGGTCGATTACGGATGGGTGCCTTTGAGGATTCAAGGTTTAACCCACGTAATATGGAAGCTGAATCAGGGCCGAATTCAAAGACTGACTCGCGTCAAAGTACTTTTTTCGACCAAATTAAAAATGAATCGATAATGGCTCAGTCAGTCTTGCGATCCGCGCTGCTTTCGGTGAAGGAAAACATCGTGATGAACCGTAGCTTTGTGGTAGGGCCTTTTCAAGAGCTCTTTAGTGTTGCCAAACTATCGATATTAAAACTATCGATAGTTTTCATCTGAAAAAAAAAACAATACTATCGAATAAGTAAAATACTATCGATACTATCGTCGTATTGCTGCCCGCGAAGCATAAACTAAATATACTATAAACTATCGATAGTATTGTTACCCGTAAATAATGAAGCTAATAAAAGTTAAAAAAAAAATGTTTTAAGTTATTGATAGTATCGATAGGCCTATCCATTGTGTTACGATTGGTTGGCTATCGATAGACAATCGATTAACTATCGATAATCGACTATCGATCGGCATAGTTATCAAGAATCTGTCACCGTGCACCTATCAGTATGAGGCCTATGTTCAGCAGTGGAATTCTTCCAGCTGACTATAATGGTGATGATTAAGAAGGCGACAAGGAGATATAAGCAGGTTAATATTAACTTACATAACTTACACAACAATCCTCCCCCACATATATTATTATTAATATTATAAATGCGAAAGTAACTCTGTCTGTCTGTCCGTCTTTCACGCCTAAACTACTGAACCGATTGAAATGAATTTTGGTACAGAGATAGTCTACAGCCTAGTTTTTATCACGATAAACTGTAGCCCACGCGGGTGAAACCGCGGGGAGCAGCTAGTCTTCAATATTCCGTCTCATAATTTACGAAGAATAGGTAATGCATTTACCTTCCTAACATCGTGCCTCCTGTAATCGAGTTACTGGGAAAGGTTTTGAGTGCCAGAGCTAACGGGTTTTCACTTGCAAGTAATTTAAAAGAAGATTTTAGATTTGTAGAAAATGTGTAGGTTTACTTCTGAATCACAAGTCCTTCCCTTTTCACTCAAAAGGAAAACAGTATTTTGGAAGGTCTTTTTTTCTCCGTGTACTAAATCTCGAGGCAAACATCGTCATAGAAAGGTATATCAACACAAAATAAAACCAGAACACGACACTCAACCCCTTTATTGCCCAAATTGAGGGTAAATGGAAGTAAGCGGGTAGAAAATTATTATTTCAACCCTTCTCCGCATCCCGCTAACATTTTTATGTAGATAGCATCCAAACATTAATGCTGTGAGAGCTTAGAGGAATTACTTAATTTACACTTTGGGATTGGCTTGGGGTTTACAAGGTGTGTTCCGGCAGCCTCACTTGAGAGCCAGTTCCCAGTCCAGGTGTAGCGTGGCGCCATCTTCGACCACATCTTCACTTAACACCAGGTGACTTGTGGTCAAAGGCTACCCTGTAAATAGCTAAAAAAAATATAAAGGTTTTATTTTGGAGGAAAATATATAGAGGGGAAATACGGCAAAGCATACACAAAATCTAATTTTCTTTTTTTTACTGCAAACAGGCATGCGTTTGACCGCCCTCTCGCCTGTTGCCAAACGTAGATGCAGCCGACTGTGTGACACGCATACCTACTATATAGAAGATATCTGTTCACTCTTGCCTTGAAGATCCCCAAATTGTAGCGATCGGGAAACAGACTCCAGCAAGTAATTCCACTCCTTAGCGGTACGCATTATGACCGTAGAAGCACACAAAAGTAGCTGATCATTCTCGTTTTTTTTTGTTTTTACATTTTACATGTTATCATTTTGACCACAACATAACACACCTGACTTTATGTGATGATGAGGTCAAAAATTGGTGTCTAAGATGATGAGGATAATAGAAAAAAGTGTGATTATTCAGCGACCTTTGTTGTTGACTGTACGAGCGGAAGCGAAACTATGTGAAAGTTTGTGTGTGTGTGTGAATGTTTGTTACCACGTATCACAGTAACTACTAAACCGATTTTGATGAAATTTGGAATGGAGATAGCTTATACCCTAGATTAACACATAGGCTACTTTTTATCCCGCAAAAGATTCCTACTGGATAACGGGAAGAAGTGGGGCGCAACCAATAAAACATAAAAAAGCTATACATTAAACGTAATGTTTATAAAATCCAAATATAAACTGCAAGTACCACTCCCCGTGTAATCAATCGGGCCGTTACATACAGGGTGTTTACAAACCGGCCCGTCACATACAGTGTGTTTACAAACCGGCCCGTTGGTTGTGATGAAATACGTGTGCTCATAAGTTTACAGCTTGAATAGGAATGGGAATAAACGGGAGTTAATTAAACGGTAACACAACAAGGAAGTGTATTACGAGATTTCTCATTACAGAAGTTTGGGGCTGTAATGTCGAGGAATTCCTGGAAACAAACAACAACAAACGACTGAGCGAAGGCAGCAAATTAGCGAGGTTTAATTAGTTTCCCTATTAATAATGTTATAATTATCTTGACTGATTAAATTGAAACTGAATACTAACTAATATCATTATGTAACACTAACTGTTTCCTGCGGTTTCACCCGCGTGGGGTACAGCTTCCCATTTACCCCCTAAGGAGTTCAATTGCAAAAAATCCTTTCTTGCATCAAGACAAATATACCCCCCTCCAAAAAACATTGGCCACTTTTCATACTGCCCTGGACCTGAACGCAATATATGTTGTATAAAATTTACATTTCTGTCAATGTCACTTGACAGTAACAATCAATTTGCTGAATAATGTTGATTTCAGTGACTTAATTTAAGTAGGGCCGACTTCCAAAGCGTGAAACGGAATGAAAAAGAAAATGCGGAGTGCGTTCAAAACATCCAAGCATCGTGTAAGTTAAAAAATGTCATAAGAAACTCCGAAGTTAAAAAATCAATATCATTTTTTTCTACACTTTCTTTGTAATATAGTTTGTATAATCTTAATAGGCAAATAATTAAAAAATTTATTGTATACTAGCGGCCCGCCCCGGCTTCGCACGGGTATTTAGCAAAAACGCAAAAATTATAATACACACATTATTGGAGTTTTAGTAAGGATCCCTAATTTTATTGAAAACAGACATCAATATTTATACAATACTAACGTCACTCAATTGTTTTGCCTTCCCGGAACCTCTCCACTAACACTTGAACTTTATGGTATGGTATTAAAGTTCAAATTGACTTAAGTATTATTACGAATCGTTTGTATGGGGAAAAGAAAAGGGCTAATTTTAGTGTTTTCCCGGCAATTATTCGATTTTTCTCGCCGTAAAAACCATTATTGGACTTCAACGAACATTTAAAAAAAAGAATTGGTAAAATTGGTCCAGGCGTTGTTGAGTTATGCGCTTACCAACATATTTTGCGATTCATTTTTATATTATAGATAAATTGTTTTCATACGACTTCGGTTCCGTTTTGGGTATTGTTCTTTCAAGTTTCTTACAACCAAAAACACTTTTTTAATGAACCATTATAACGTAAATAATACAAGTCAATTTAATTTATATTTTTTGGTGCGTTATAAAAGTGTGTTTATTAGTTTTTTTAAGCTATATATTTTTTTACTTCTTACAAGGTAGCGTTTGAGCACCAGTCACCTGATGTTAAGTGAGAAGATGGTCGAAGGTGGCGTCACGCTACACCTGGATTAGGAATTGGCTCTCAATTGGGGCTGCTGCGAAACACACTGATATGTGCTTGGTGACTGATTTAGACTTGTATTACAAATTAGTTGCGCCCCGCGGTTTCACCCGCGTCTTCCCGTTATCCCGTAGGACCCTTTTTCTGTGATAAAAAGTAGCCTATTCATAATCCAGGGTATAAGCTATCTCCATTCCAAATTTACATCAAATAGTGAGCACTAGAACCACGCATTTCTGAATTTCTTCTCAGTTTACGAATTTCGTCTGTGACATTGTAATGTCGAACAAACACCTATGAAGGTCGTAGGATCACAGACAGAGTGATTCTCATCAATACCCGGCTTTATTATATTTATTATAATAACAAATGGGGTCAATAAAACTGAGAGTTTCCTGTAAACACTTTTATTATTTTTACTAGTGATGTACTAGAAATGGACCGAAACTTTCGGCATTTAATGATTTTATTTTTCACTTCTTTACATTTGTAATTTATTAGTGCACTATTACATAAACTAAAAATGCCTATTCAAGGAGCAACCTGACTACCAATTTGTTGCAGTGTAAGTTACGATATACCACAACAGGGTTACTATTCATACATTGCAATTGTTGGCTCACAGCAGATTGTAACAACAAATTGCAGTTAGATTTTATCGTGAATAAGCTACTTTAGTTTTCATTTAGCTAGGTAATAGATATATTTTGATTTAACAATAATAAAAAGTAGGTAGATATAATTGCATCCTACTCATAGAACAATTTGCTAGCAGTGGGAGCAGAGGATTGGTAATTTTCCATAGGGTAGCTATGTAGATGGTATTGAACTGTTATAGATAACTCTATAAATCGGGCTAGTGCTCATCTCGCCAGTTCCAGTAATTAAAATGAGTTTCTGCAAGTAAGAGAGTATAAAAGTATAGTAGTATTTTCAACAAAGGCGTAACAAAATCAGTTTATTTGCTTTTTCGTCCATCGACATTGGGACCGAAACGAATGTTCTTTATCCCATCACTACACTACACTAGTTACTAGACTGGAAATTATGTCTGTCGCGATAGCACGCGATAGTATCTATATAACTAAGGACCTTTTCCTTTATTTATTTACGTTTCTAAATTCAATGTCAAGAATGTAGTAAACACGGGTAAGCCAATGGGTAAACCAAGAGTAAACACCCTTGGTAAACACACTTCTGAAGTTTGGACAGATATATCTACGAAGAAGTCGGTGAAAAATAAGAACCGTCATATCATAGTAAAGGAGTAGTAGTTCAGCTTCATACAAATCGGCCGCCGCCGCGCCGGTTTGAATGTGTGCGAGAGTAGCGGCTCCGTGTACGCACGCAGTTTTCACGCACACAATCACAAACGGACGGGGCCGCGGCCATGCACTCAGTACGGAACGCGCCGCCTATGCGTCACCGCAAGAGTAGGCAATTAACTCGTCGAGCGGCCTTAGCTAACCTACTGTTCTTACTTTACTGTGGTCGTATACTGGGGCCACACTAACGGGAAATGGCGTTACATAGCGCGATGATTGACGTTTGACATAAGTGTGGCCACGACATTAGCATTCACATTGGCGTTTGACGTTAGCCGATAATTCAAGTGCATTCACGTTGACCGTTCAAGTGTAGCCACTCACATAATGGCGTTAATAATTAACGCAATATTTATCGCGAAGATAGGCATTGACATTTCCCTTGACGTTGACCTTAGTGTGGCCCGGGCTGGAATTCAGTTTTTATGCACAGGCAGCAATGTAAACGGTCTACAAAAAACGTGAACTACACGTATAGCGCGAAGTTGCCAATCTTACAAATCCCCTCTCACTTCCTCTAGATGACTATCCATGTAATAGACAGAGATACAAGACAATGTGTTCAGACAAGACCGGCGGAGTGGCAACGTCGCTACTTTGTCCTGTGTTCAAATACAACATTCTTGGCAGAAGGCATTTAGGATATACATTTTGAAAAGACCTACTGCCTTTTTCTTTTTAACATTTTCGCTACTTTCAGATCGGCATGAGGCCTTTTGTCGCCTTCGGGATGAGGCAAGGCCTTAATTTCGCTTCCAATTGTCGAGTGAACTATAAAAAAAGATGGGGTTGCAATATATTGTTATACAAAATCTTAATGTTAGTTCCCCTTAACACCATGAAGGTTCTATTTCTGCAGAGACTTTTATTGGGTACTGGAATCTTTCTTGTCCTGTCTCGTGGAAAACAATTTGGGCTGACCTAGTTTTACGATAAAATCTGATTTCGTATCTTGTTTATTCTTAGTAGGAACAAAATATCTAGGCGTTAGGAGAGATATTAAAAGTGGTACGCTTATTAGGTTTTGATGAAATGCTGAAGTAGTTATGCCGATTTTGTGATTTTAATTAAGCAATCTGTACCTCCCTATCAAGTCTAAAAGTTGTATAGTTGGACATATGATACTTTTACTTTAGACTCATGTTCTTTAAAACCTCATTGGTACTGGAAACAAAACATAATGACAACCCTCGCATTTGTTTGGATCCCTATCATTTTAGCATTTTTTCATATTTACTATCAGTTTTTTAGTGTTGAATCCATGTAAGACATACCTTCATATTTTACCTAGTCCCGTTATCACGCAGGAATCTTTCTATGGGATAACAAGTAGCCTATGTGTTAATGCAGGATATAAGCTATCTCCATTCCAAATTTTACTTAAATCTGTTCAGTAGTATTTGCGTGAATAAGCAACAAACATACATACTCACAAACTTTCGCGTCTATAATATTAGTGGGAAGGATGAAGGATAGTATTTCCGGGTTTGGTGAGTTGAAATCAAACTGCATTCTAACCTCTTTATTAAAATACAACCCACATGTTCCCAAGATAACCAAAAAGTTTCAATACCATCAATATAAAATGACAGTAAACTGACAGCGTCATTCAAACCTCATGAAACGCGCGTTTTGATAAAACTTTACAAGGTTCTGTACATCCAAAAAACCTGGAACCTAATGATGAACGTCCTCCGCTCTATGTTTGGGGTCTGCAGCAGTTCAGCTGAAAAGGGGGAGGTCCATGACATCATCAGAAGAGTGTTCGGGAATGATATGGTGATGAAAGATACTACCGATAAGCATACCCAGTAGGTATTCACATGCACATTCTTTCTGTTATTTACTTTAGTTTATACACCTCATCATCATCATCACCTTGTGTCAGTTCACATTTGAACATTGGCCTCTCCCAAGGTCTCTCACTGAGCCCGCTCTTCGGCTCTTCTCATCCAACTACTGGCAGCCACTCGGCGCAAGTCGTCGCTCCACCTTGTCACAAGGCATCCTACATTACGTTTGCCAAGTCACGATCTCCACTCAAGAACGCGGAGAAAAAAGACCTTCCGAAATACCGTTTTCCTTCTGAGTCAAAAGGGAAGGAATTGTGATTCAGAAGGAAAACTAATAAAAAATAAGGAAGGAAACGTTTTTGGAAGGTAAAGACTCAGATGGAATATCAGTTTTTTTTTTCTCAGTGTAGTAGTAGTTACCGGATTATCTGTGGATATAGACAATGTAGGCAACTATCTCGAGGATCGGCACTGCCCAAAGACCTCCAACTCGTGGGAAAAATACGGCGCAGTTTTAAAACAACTACAAATGGTGTCTTACTTTTTTTGTTTGAATATTAGTCTTTTCAAAAAGATCCCCATATTAGTTTACTGGAAACTTTTACTACGTGATCTCTGTGATATATTCTTACGAGGAAACCTCATTATGTGCATGTGCTTAAATATTTACAGCTACAATTTTTCTTGCTGAATAAAAAACCTTGCAAGGAAAATATTACGTTTCGGCCCATAATGTTTGAGCGAGAATTCTCCCGAGAGATAATTTGCTGAAATATTTCCGGCTTTTTCGCTTTATTTAACTCGAAAGGTCGTTGTAATTAATAGTAATTTAATTTTATATATTTGTTCCCTGGATGTTGGGGATACCTGATCTACAAGTATATAATTTATTTATGGTTTTTTCACTTACTGAGTAGTGTTTGACCGTATGTCACCTGATGTTAAGTGGCGCCACGTTACACCTAGATTGGGAACTAGCTCTCAAGTGAGGCTGCTTGAAAGCATCGTTAGGTCCTTGGCAATAGATTCTTAATATGAGGTTGGTACTAGAAATTGCCCTACCACAAAGGCGTACACAAGGGGAAAATGGTAAACATTTTTAAACCGTTATTTTCGTCATTTTCAGAAGAAGTAAGTACGTGAGTCACATCCGTGAGAGCCTTCCCAAAATGCTGGAGTCCAAGATCTGTGTCAGCCACAAGAAATCTGCAAAGAAACACACGTCATCCACCACTTCTGAAGTAGTTCCGGTGAGGCTAAACTCATTATTTGGGGCTAGGTCAATTTGTGTGCAATGGTCCCCCGATATTTATTATTTACTAGCTGCGCTTCGCGGTTTCACCCGCGTCTTCCCGTTGGAACCTTTTCCAGGATAAAAAGTATTCTATGTCCGTTTCCTGGTCCTAAGCTACCTCCACACCAATTTTCAGCCAAATCGGTTCAGCCGTTCTTGAGTTATAAGCAGTATAACTAACACGACTTTCTTTTATATAGGTATGTAGATTTGTATTATTTAGATGATAAAAAAAAACACTTGGGCTTGTAGTGAACTTGCTCTTATTCAATCTGTTAGTATATGACTAATAAGAATAAAATTTTAATAAATGTGATTGCGCCCAAAAAATTACCCGCCGAGCGTTCTTTGCCTATTCTTTTGCCGGCGCCAGGAGGTTGGAACAGGCGTTTTAACGTAGTTTTAAGTTGTTTTAAAGTGATGACATTTTGTATCTTACTAAATTGGAAAGTGGAAAGATTAATTTTTGTGGTTATTGTTTAAGACTTCAGACACGGGAGATGACAGAGCCGGGCGTATTGGACCAAAGATTGTCGTTTTTGATGCTACGACTGGTAAGAAAATAACTTTGTGTGTATATAAGAGTTTGAAAAATAAGCAAATTCTTTATATGGGTGATTCTACAGAAATCGGGTAACTTTCAGGCATATTTTGTTTACTATACTTTTTAAGTTAAACTGCTACAAAATAGGGTTTTTATAATAGATAATATAATGAATATATTGTTCTAAATAGGGCCAGTCACTTTTTTCAGTAGTTTTAGAGATATTTCGATTTTTGTGAATTTGACTGCCAGGGGACTGACGAGGGTAACATAGTACTGATTAAATACACAATGTCCAAGGAAATAGTACTCTTATTAACAACTAGCTGGTGCCCGCAGCTTCGCCCGCGTGGATGTTGGTTATCGTGACCAAAAGTAATCAAGAAATTTTGATCCCGTTCCCGCAACCCATGGGAACCTATTCCAGGAATAAAAAGTAGCCTATGTATTATTCCGTCCTATAATCTATTCCTGTACCAAATTTCAGCCAGATGAATTTCTGAAGTTATCCCGAAGAAGATATAAAAAAATTGAGCTTTATACTTTAACGAATTTAGGGTACTAATTTATGCACCTGAACTTCCTGTTATCTGCCCAAGTAACCCAAACTCTATATTCGCAGGATGTTCTTACCTGTGCATAACGGGCACACGGAGAAAAAAGACCCTCCGAAATACCGTTTTCCTTCTGAGTCCAAAGGGAAGGAATTGTTATTTAGAAGGAAAACTAAGATAAAAATAAGGAAGGAATCGGTCCTGGAAGGTAAAGACTCAGAAGGAAAGTCAGATTATTTTTCAGTGCATTCACAGAACAAATTTCAGCATCACTATCACTATCACTACTTATTATAAAATAAAGCCCTTCGCACCGCGTCTGTCTGCCTGTCGTTCTGTCTGTCTGTCTGTCCGCGATAAACTCAAAAACTACTGCACCGATTTTCATGCTGTTTTCACCAAAAGATAGAGTGGTTCTCGAGGAAGGTTTTAAGATATAATTTGTTAAGTTTTTGTATACGTTGGCTAAAATATAACGATATTTGTTGGAGAGGTCGGAAAAAAATAAGCCGTCTGGGAGCTTTCAACGAAAACGCTGCCTAAACCCTTTTATATATAACAAAATGATGTACTGTGGAGTTGTGTATCTTATACAGGTCTACAAAAAAGTCCCCAATGGCATATGTCTATCTCTTAAGGATAACATACTATAACTACTTTTTTACATTTTAAAAGTTGATAAAAAGGCCGACTAAAATCGGACCGTGTTTTCAATACTTTTATATTAATCCTTATCAAAATAAATCATTTCGTATTCAAGATTGTTCCAATATTGTAGATTACTTTTTGAATTGTTCAAATCGGACATTCTATTCGAAAGATATTACGAAATTAAAAAATGTCAAACTAATCGAAAATAATACCGCCGCGCGCCGCACCGCAGCGCAGCGGGAAACGCGGTGAGGTGAGGGGGGTGGGAGAATCTATGAAATAGGTAAAGTGCGGTCGCGGACCAGGAAGACCTTTAGCTGCGTGGTTCAAACGCGCGGTCCGAAAAAAGCTTAGAATTAAGATAATGGATACAGCATGTAACGCGGTGAGATGGCACCGAAGTGCGGGAATAATTTTGGATTATACGGATTATATATACGCTTTCGCGTCTAAACTACTGAACTGATTTAAATGAAATTTGGTAAAGAGATAGTTTGAGCCCTGGGGAAGGACATAGGATACTTTTTATCGCGATAAACTGTAGCCCACGCGGGTGAAACCGCGGGGAACAGCTAGTTTACATTAAAAAACGAAGGTCTGGCTGTCGTGGGTTCTGGGTCTATTTATCCACACCATTAATACTTTTTTCTACTACTTATCGAAACTATTTAAAAAAAGAAAACAAATCTATGCAAACTCTTTGCTTTCCAAGTTCCCACGTGTCCAAATCTTTAGGCTAAGCGTATATTGAGACGCAATCGATGCAGTGCGGGGCAGCGCTGATTTTTTTTAATATAATATATGCATAAGCAAAGATCAGCGTACGATGTTTCTTTTTTCTCTTTTCTTTTTGCGGCAACAATGACTACTTTTCTAAATTAAGTTAGTGCCTATTAATCAATGCGTAGGATAGTATTTCTATCACACGTTCATACATAACACGTATTTTAAAAAAGCATGGAAACATAGAAGTAACGCTATTACAAACTGTAACTAACAATAACTCATTAATTTCATAATCTGACACTAATACTGAATAAAAAACTTTAGGATGGTAAAGAACCTCCTCCGAAATAGTAAACGTTATCGCGCCCAGAAAAGTACCTGCCGGTCGTTGCTTGCCTTTTCTTTTGCTGGTGCAAGGAAGTTAGAACAGACGTAGCTAGTTATTAGTTTGAAGTTTTAAAGTGATTAAATGTTGTATAAGTTTAATATTAAACCCAGTTTACTCGTCAACTTGAATGCTGTTCTTGATACCAGTTTTTTGTACTTTATTACAGTGTATCTGTGTAATTTACAGCATCGCTCATGGACTATGCCATGCGCTTCCGTCGCCTGCGTCTCAACATACGCTTACCCTTATTGTAGCCCGCAACATCAACGTCAATACCAAGTAGTTCTAAGTAAATAATAAGGTATAATAAGATCATGTGTGCTACACACGTAACGATATATCGTTACATATTTGAACGTTTAATTAGAGCGTATAGTATAATCACTAACTTAGGATTAAGTAGATGGCTCTATATTTTTTTATAACAGTGTGTTGATTTTTGATTTCGAACATCACAAATCACAATCATCTTTTGATTTTCGTTTTTGTAGCTTTGTATAAAATCTTCAAATATTTTAAACTTTCGCGCGAACGTGTCTTACAAAGAGGTCCTGTTTGTTTGCCCGTGTCCGACGTCAGTTTTATTGCAGCAAAACACACGCTACTATCAAAATTATGCAAATACGGTCAAGTCGATCAACAATGATTTATCAAACAGAAAATGTTACTGCCGTCGCTCATCTGCGCAAACCAGAAATACTGCAACGATTTTTCAGACACACTTTCGATATAACCGGAGATCTGTTAGCAATTAGAACAGATACATCGCTACTATAAATTGTTACGTGTGTATACACCAATAATCATCATCATGCCAATAATATTCTTCCTGACATGTAAACAATTCAACAGAATGTTGCCTAGCAACCATGTAAAAGATTTCGAAAAATTTGGTTTTTTAGTTTTTCCCACGGAACCCATGCATTATTCCGGGATAAAAGTAGCCTATGTTACTCTCCGGCGCATAAACTATCTTTCTGCAAGAAATTACCCTGATTCGTTGTTTTGTTACGCCGTGAAAGCCGAACAAACCAACAGAAAAATACACTTTCGCATTTACATAAATGTGGGGATGGGGATGGCGATAGGGGTAGCTGCGGTTCGCGTTTACACCCTTGGTTTTCCCTACTATCCCGCAAGAATCTTTTTCCAGGTTAAAAAGGAACCTATATGCTATCCGGGCTATAATAATCTAATCGACCCACCCAATTTTCGGACGTGATGCTTTAAATTGATATAACTTTTTTATTTATGAACCGATTGAAATAAAACAAACACTAAATGTTAAGTGGAGAAAACCGCAATATAATAATGAAAACCGCATCCAAATCGGTTGAGCCGTTTCTGAGATTAGCGCGCACAAACAAACAGACAAACAGACAAACAGACAAACAGACAAAAATTCTAAAAACCATTGTTTTGGGTTCTATTGCGTTAATAAAGGCCCCCAGTAAAAGTATTTCTCATTTATCTTCAATGTACAGACAGTGATGAGTTACAGATTTATTATATGTATAGATTTCTTGGAATCTATGGCACATATCTTTTGAATATTAAATAACATCAATAACTATTAAGAATATCTGACAATTACTATGTACTACTATGTGTGTAAGACTGTGAGAGTTAACCATCTGTCTTCAAAACAGCCCGTTTGATATTTTTAATACTAATGTTGTATTACTTAATGCCTTGATTGATTGACTTATTTAAACCATTAACCATTTTCTTAACCCTTAATTACTCGCGTGGGTTCATACTTAACCCACTGGGTACTTAAACATTCATATTTCAGTAAATTTTGAATGTGACTTCTTCGTTTTTTAGGTAGTTTCCTAAGTTGTTTAGAACTAAAACTTTTAAAACTAGTGTCGTGCACGTCACTATATAGATCGATTGAAGCAAAGGAGTGTGTTTGGGGTCATTATGACCTCACGTGAGTAATAATTATTAGTAAATATTTTGCCAAAAAATAACAAACGCTGAAGTTTTGGACATAGTCGGAGAGAGAAGAATGTTATAAAGAACAGTAGAGATAAGAAGAGGCCTGTTTGGCCACTTGGTAAGTCATGACGACTATATGAAAACCACCTTAGAAGGACAGGTAGCAGGGAAAAGAGGGAGAGGTAGACCGGGATAGAACATACATAAACCAAGTGAAGAAAAGAATTGACGTCATGTCGTACCAAGAGGTCAAAAACATGGCTGCGGACAGAACGAGACGTAAAGTACTTCACCGACAAGAGCTCTGCTCTTAAATAAAAGAAAAAGAAATATTTTGCGGATATTTTTTTGTATTATTTTGGCTTAAGTTAAATTTATGACAAATGACACATTTGTCCAAAGATCTAAGGATAAAACAATAGGGATTGGATGCAAAAAATACAATAATTACGTATGCAATGAGCCTGTAAGCGTTATGTACCAAAAGTGTTGTGTGATGAAAATAGTTTTTCAATCAAAGAGTATTTTCTAAGCTAGGTTGATTGTATAAAAATAAGTAAAATAGCAAGTACATAGTAATTTGATAAGATATTACCTTATCTGATAAAAAAATGATTATGTGATTATTGTTTTATTGACGATTGAACTTTGGGTTAGATTTAACCCATGCGAGCAGTAGTTTTTCAACGCGAGTAATTAAGGGTTAAATTATTAAAACACGTTCGAGGTTTCATTCTTTAACAGTTTTTCATTGCCCTTTCTTCTTTTTATAAAGTACATACTGCAACCTTTGATTTTGTGGTTATTCGACTAATTCCTTCACTTTTCTATTAAATTTGTCTACCGTACACAACTTATGTGTTTGTTTAGAAGGCGGCTTGATCTTTTAGTCTGAATTAAGTAAAAGAAATGCTAACACATTACCAACAGTTGAGATAAAAGTCATATAAAACAATAAAACATCAGTACCCTGGAGACACGTCAGTCCTCTGGGACTATATCAGGCACAGGACTGATGCCAAAGTACTGATGAAAAGGACATCAATTTGAGATTATAATTGTAACTAATGTTTCTTTCGGTATTTTTGTATATTTACAAGCATCATTTTAACAAGTCTTAGTTATCTGTGTATGAATTGAAATAAAATACACGTATACAAAGAAATAACAACTTACCACAGTACTGACATTTTGACTGGACCGGTAAGTGTATTACAGGGTAACAACCACTCTAACTCTGGCACAGCAATGACGGCCGCCAAATGGCTTGGTCTGCAGCTAAACTCATTATCAACCTTCAAATTGAACAAAGACTTGATCTCGAGTCGGCGATACTTTGCGAAAATTTTCAATTTAAACAACGCACAACGGACTGACTAATGAAACTAATGACAAAGTTACTTAATTTTTTTTTAAATAACTATGAATACATTACGTGATGAAAATTGTGATGTACATTACTAAGTACATTAGAGATTGTAGTGAAATAATAAGTTTTCCGAAATTAATGATAATATTTAATATACAGCCACTTGATTACGCGATTTTGGGATTGTGACATGCCAAAGTACTGACGTTTAGAGGGTTTATTGTGTTGTTTCACAAACTTGTAATTAAAATAAATAGCTGAAATTGGGTGACCTAATAAAGGGCATTTAATAGTTTTATAATAATATAAAATATTAACAAAATGAATGAAAATGTCGTATTTATGGACCGATGACATCGAGTTACCCGATTTTTGTAGAATCACCCATATAAGTAAAAAACAAGTTATTTACCGTTTACTGATCTAGCGTTACCTGATTTTATGTGACGATGTGGTCCAAGGCGGTGCTACACCTCATTCGCTATGACCATCTAAGCACGTAACGTTATCTGTGTGAAATGACTAATGACTGCTAGAACAGGTAATGACGTCACACGTTATTGACAAGGAATCTTGATGGTCATAGCGAATAAGGGCCCTGGATTGGGAACTCAAAAGGGGTTGCTGGAACACACCAAACACAAAGGTGCTTGGCGATAGATTCTTAACATGAGGATGGAGCTAAGGGATATTTAGGCTATTTTCAGAAGACAGAACTCCTTACATACCTATCCCTATTCTAGGTACTGGCCGTTTGGTTCTGGTGGGAGACGAGAGGGTCAGCGTGCAGGGTCTCTCCAGCTTCGCCACCATCAGGGCCACGGCGTGTGCGTATGCGGGAAAATGGATGTACGAGGTGCAGCTCGGAACTAAAGGGATTATGCAGGTAAATGCAGTAATATACTAGGATATGACGTCACAACTGGAACAAGATGGTCGAGGAGAGCGATGGCTGGCACATGCGTCAACTCGTGAACGGGTGCTGATGCTTGTGGGGTTTGGTCTGCTTTGGTTGTGGTCCCGTAACTCGTTAATATTCATGTTTCCATATCCCAATGTGCACAGCCAAACAAGAGAAATTTTATTAGTAAAGCTAATTGAAAAATATCGGACTATTAGATGACAAAAAAAGCTTGGGATTTTAGTGAACTTGCTCCAATTCAATCAATTAGTAATAAGAATAAAATTGTCAATATGATCGCGCCAAAACAATTACCTGCCGGGCGTTTCTTGCCTGTTCTTTTGCCGGCGTAAGGAGGTTGGAACCGAAGCCGGGACCGTTAGCTAGTAACTAAGCTATAAAAGTTTTTCGGTTCACATTACAAACTGCAGCACAAAGCAATTTTTTTCTCGTGGACACCGTTTAAATATTTGAACAGGGGACGAAATTTTTCGTTTAAACTTGCGTAAATTAATTTTATATTAGTCTGGATAGCAGCCAGCCCCGCGTATGATAGCAAAAAATGGAGTGAAATTTTTCTACGAGAGATTTTAATATTTTAAGTTATACGGGCTGGAATCCGCTATCCCGCCTCGCGATCCTCATATAAATAGTTGGACATCCACAGTTGCAAAATAAAATTCACATATTTCAGACAACAAAGGTTCATATAAAAAAACGCAAATTTTGGTCCTGTTACTAGATGTTGTTGATACGCGTAGTGTTTGCGAATAGAGATAGAAATAGCGTTGTCAGTTTGGCAGAAAGAGAAAGAAATACTCTATGCCCATATGTAAAAAAGTGACTCTAGTCAGATGCACAATATCCGATCTTATGACAGAGTCGAGAATTAGATAGATTTTTTTTTATTCACTTGCCCGTCTCTACGGTTTGTTTTTTTTTTCTTACTTCTATGTAAGATAAAGAAAAATTTATTTAAATAAGTGTTTTAAAAAAAAGTGATAAACAGAAACAGAAATATCGATACTGTTTAATAATATCGATAAGTTTTTTTTTCACATTGCCCATCCCTACGTTTTTTTACTACTTACACTGACTTATAGGGTAGCGTTAAGGGTGAAACCAAACGAGCATAATTTTGTGAGTCGTGAGTCGCAGAATTTCGGTATCATAAATTCGGCTGCATTCGGTTTCATACAAAAAGGCAGTTGGTGCCACACGACGACGCAAAATGAGTTGTCTGCTTCAGTTGAACGTAAAATGAGCAACCGAAAATACGCGACTCACGACTCACAAAATTACGCTCGTTTAACCACAAGTTACCTGATGTTAAGTGGCGATATGGTCGAAGATGGCGCCACGCTAAACCTGGATTGGGAACTGGTTCTCATGTGAGGCTGCTGGAACACACCGATAGGTGCTTGGTGACAGCTTCTTAACATATCTTCAGATCGGCTGGTGCACAGCTGCCTGCTCGTTCTCAATGGACACAGGAGTGGGGGACACTGCACACTCCTATGCTTACGACGGTGGCAGGATTCGGCGGTGGAACGTGGCCACCTCGCCTTACGGAGTGGCCTGGCTGCCCGGTGACGTCATCGGATCCTGTCTCGATCTGGACAAGGGAACTTTGGAGTTTTACAGGTAGGGTTACCTGTGAAGTCACTGACCTGGGAAGGGATAGCGTTCAAGTTCTTTGGAACCGATTTAAAAAAGAGGAGGTTCTCAATTCGACTGTATTTTTTAATGTTTATTTTTATGTTAAGCTCTCAGTTGTAAATACCACTAGATGGTCACTCATCCAAGTTGTGAACGCAGAGAAGCCTCTTAACCCGGTTGATCTGTTAGGAACGACTAACACCCGAAATAAATAATCGATCCTGATCCGTTATCCGCGGTTTTGGATTGATATGTCATGTCATAATATGTCATTTTAGTAATAGTATGTCAGACTGTATAGGTCAAATACCCAAAATTATTTTTCCCCAATATTTTTAGTCCCATCCACGTTTTTCCCCATTAGCTTTATTTTCTAAAAAATATTGGAGAAAAATAATTTTGGGTATTTGACCTATGTCAAGCTTTACTACTAAAATGACATATTATGACATGACATATCGATCCAAAACCGCGGATAACGGATCAGGATCGATTATTATTTTCGGCCGTAAGCAAGCAGTATATTCAGTTAGTTTAAGCTTAAAGCTCCACCTAACATAAGTGCAGAGAGATCATATCATGTTTGTACCAGAAAGCACGGGTTCTAATAGTATTCAAACGCACGAAGCTTTCAGTCTCAAAGCAAAGCACTTAGAATATAAGTGCTGAGTCTTAGATTGAATGTAACAAATCCTTTGAGAGTGTTTACTTCCATTTGGTTTGAGTTTTATGCACACAGGATATCTGTGAAGATGTTTGTTTGCGATTAAGAATCGAAACCATAGCTATATGGAAGGCATTTTAGCTATGATTTAAGGCCGGTTTCAATAACCGATCCATCCACGATTCGCCTTACTGCAGATGGAACTTCGACATAAGCTCCATAGAAGTAATGTCAAATTTACGTCAAACCGTGGATAGATCGGTTATTGGAACCGGCCGTTAGAGATGGCGAATCTATCTAAATAAGATCATTTTTGAATCGTATCGAATCGAAGTCTACGGAGTCGATTCAAAACAAGCTATAAAATCGATATCTCTGAAAACTATTTTTCTTTCGAATTTATTTATTTATTTATTTATTTAATTGAACTAATAATAATAAAAATATTTATGATCTTCTAAAACGCGGATATGAGCGAGTAAGATAGCGAGTTGGGAGAGTTAACTTTTGAGGTGGTTAGTGGATGGCCTATTGATGGGTGCAATCCTCCCCGAAATCCGTACTTTAAAATCGAAAGTATAGTGCGTGACATTGTATAAAAACCTGTATTAGTCCACTGCTGGACATAGGCTTCTCCCAAGGTGCGCCACTGAGCCCGGTCTTCGGCTCTTCTCATCCAAATATCGCCACCCACTCGGAGCAAGTCGTCGCTCCACCTAGTCTCAGAGTGTCCTACACTACGTTTGCCAAGTCGCGGTCTCCGTTCTAAATTAAACTTTAAGTTTTAATTATTCTAGTTATGATATTGATCTCATTTCCTTTCAGGAACGGAGTTTCTTTAGGGTTGGCTTTCGACAAAGTGGTCCATGGTTCAGGACTTGCTTACTTCCCAGCCGTCTCATTGGCGATGCAGGAACATCTGTACGCCAATTTTGGACACGTGCCTTTTGTGTAAGTCTCTCACATTTTGTACCTTATTAAAAAGCTGAATGTATCTTAGCAGACCTTTCTTTGAGCGATATATGACTTAATATGTTATGTATAGATTTACCATCGCTCAAAACGGTGAAAGAAGACATCGTGTGAAGAAACCGGCATGTCTAAGAACGACAACGACAACTTTCAAAGACATGCGACATCTGCCAACCCGCATTGGAACAGTATGGTAGATTACGGCTCATACCTCTTTGAGAAAAGATCAGAGTCCCAGCAGTGGGAACTTAATAGGCTAATGATGATGATGATGACTCTGTCGCCAAGCACCTATCGGTGTGTTGAGGCAACCTCGCTTGAGAGCCAGTCCCTTATCGTCCCTATACATCCTGTAAGATATAAAAATATTAATTTCACCTGTGACAGGTTCCCTGTGGAAGGTTTCGCTCCCCTCCAAGCAGCTCCAGTGAAGGAGTGCGCTCGCGCAACTTGGCTTTTCAAAGCTTTGGACGCTCTGTTAGAAGAACTCTCCCAGATGTCAGACTTGAAGACGCCGCTCACTGCTAAAACTAGTAAGGTATGTTGGAATTTTTGGACCTGCCTTATATGTGCCTACCCGGAAATATTTGTGATCCCTCATTATTTTTCCAGGCCAAATCTGAATCTTCTAAAACAGCTGAAGAGGAAGTGGCTTTAAGGATCCATAGCTCAAACTCTGTGTACACGCCGCGCGCTTCCCCACATGCTATTGTCGACTCACAGAACGCGGAAATAAAGAAAATGTCCAAGAAGGTAGATCAGACAATCAATCATCATCAGCCTATCACGTTCCCACTGCTGAAACACAAGTCTTCTTCTTAAAAAAATTCTGACTTTCCTTTTTTTGTTTTACAATTTACAGGGTAGCGTTTGACCACAAGTCACCTGATGTTAAGTGATGATGTGGTCGAAGATAGCGCCACGCTACACCTGGACTGGGAACTGGCTCTCAAGTGAGGCTGCCGGAACACACCGATAGGTGCTTGGCGACAGATTCTTAACAAGAGGGTGGTAGCTAGCCAGGCGAGTACTAGAAAATACCCTACCACCAAGCTATGGTTTCATCACGATGTTTTCCTTCACCGAAAGCTCAAGCTCATTGTAGGATTCGAACCCACGTCCTACAGATCGCAAACCGACGTCACTACCACTGAGCCATCATCGCTATATTATTTCCTTCTGAGTATTTACCTTCCAAGACCGTTTCCTTCCTCATTTTGTATTAGTTTTCCTTCTGAATCACAATTCCTTCCCTTTTGACTCAGAAGGAAAACGGTATTTCGGAAGGTCTTTCTTCGCAGTATGATTGATTTTATTCCCCAGGCATTTCTAATGTCGCTCGGCCGACTCATCGTCTCAGAGCTAGGCTCGACCCTTCGTCTCTCCTACGTGATAGTGAGTGAACTGCTACCTAAGCTTCGTGCTTCGATGGGGTTGAAGGTAAAAGGGATACAGACAGACCCGCACGCAGCGGAATTCTATTTGAAAGTCAAGGATGAGAACTTTGTGAGTATCTTTGGATTTTTTTCTAACATCTTCTTGGGGTAGCGTATGACCACAAGTTACCAAATGTTAAGAGACGAAGTGGTTGAAGGTGGCATCACACTACGCCTGAATAGGGAACGGGCTCTCAAGTGAGGGTTCCAAGATACACTGATAGGTGCTTGGCGATAGATTCTTAACTTACATACTTTATCATCGTCAGCCTATTTTGCTCCCACTGGTGGGAAGCAGGCCTTCTCTCAGAGAGAGAGTATGGGCCATAATCGATCACGCGGGCCCAGTGCGATTTGGTAGATGTCGCATGCCCTTGAATGTTGTGGTCCTGTACATGCCGATTTCTTTACGTTGTTATCCTTCACCGTTTTGAGAGATAAATGCACACAGATGCGGGTTCGAGTGGATTCGAGAACTCGAATCATATGGGACATATTATTGAACGACCAAAGAAACCAATGCAAGTTTAGATATAATATATTTGTTCCGTATTTGGAAACGAGATCTTCGTAATTCTTGGAACGAACAAAACAATGAAAGCAAAGAAACTAGAAATCGGGAAAGTCCTCTTTGTGATAACACGGTTTTGCATTGCGTCCATTACCCCTGAGGCAAAGTTCTCGCCTTCAGATCGATCTATCCACCAAGCTGATGTCGCAGCCCCAGCATCGACTTTGCACGCTATTGGACCTTCTGTGGACCTTCCTGGACGAGTCAGCCCTATGCGATGTATTCGAACATTGCATCGTCAGAGAGTGCCTGCTCTTTGACTTGGTTACACCGGTAAGAATGTTTGGGATCGCGTTTTCCTACTAATATTATAAACGTGAAAGTTTGTGAGGATGGATGGATGGATGGATGTTTGTTACCCAAAGTGAGTCTTGGCCTCCAATTATAAAAGACGCCACTTCAGTCTGTCCTGCGCCACCTCCCGCCAGTCCTCCACCTGGAGCTCGCGCAAGTCCTTCGCAACTTTGTCTTTCCAGCGGTACCTGAGACGGCTGACCGGCCGACGGCCACTCGGCCGTCCAATGTATGTTTAATAATAATGTTGGTCTTTTTGTCAGGATATGAACTTCTCACAACAACAGGAAGGTGTGTATGTGCTCTGCGGATTGATGCAGCATCGGGAGACCAGGCACCACCTCGTCAAATACGTGTTCTTTAACAAAATTACGTGAGCACTTTCAGATGTTCAATTCTTACGTAGTCCTACAAAAACATTGATTAAAAATCGGACCACACTGTAACAATAAAATTGATAAGTTTTACCATGCTATCGTAAATTCATTGAAGTAATCGGCTGTGTCTTTTGCAGATTTGATAATTTCTTAAACGTGAAGTGTCCAGACGACAACGTGCTACGAACCGTCATAAGCAAGCCTTGGTGGCAACGACCCACGTCTGTGCTAGGGGAGACCGACCCTCGGATTGCTGGTACATTACCACCTTTTAAGCGATGATAGCGCCGTGGTAGTGACATCGGCTTGCGATCCGTATGTTGTAGGTTCGAAGCCTACAATGAGCTGAAGCTTTCGGTAAAGGAAAACATCGTGATGAAACCATAACTTGGTGGTAGGGCATTTCCAAGTGCTCGCCTGACTAGCTGTAGCTAAAAAACTGACAATCTGTTGCCAAGCACCTATCAGTTTCGGCAGCCCCGCTTCAGAGCCAGTTCCCAATCCAGGTGTAGCGTAAAGCTACCATCGATCACATCGTCACTTAACATCTGGTTACTTGTGGTCAAACCTGTTTATAAGGTCTGCGAAGGTGAAAAGAGGACGAAATCCGCAAAATTAATAATTTTCAAAATGTTTGCTTTTTCAGAAATGGTGGAAAAGGGAATTATAAAGAACTCTCCATTCGCACCAACCGGCGCAGGTAATATCATCCCAATCAACTTGTACTCTATGTTGACCAACAGTGGACTGGGAAAAAATATTAATATACTAGTTGCGTTCTGCGAATTCACCCGCGTCTTCCCGTTATCCCGCAGAAATCTTTTTCCGAGATAAAAAGTAGCCTATGTGTTAATCCAGGGTATAAGCTATCTTCATTCCAAATTTCATTCAGATCCGCTCAGTAGATTTTGCGTGAAAGAGTAACAAACATCCATCCATCCATCCATACTCACAAACTTTCACGTTTATAATATTAGTAGGATATTTAAATGAGGGTATCAAATTCGTATACGTAATTTCGATATATGGTGGTCCAGGTGTAGCATCTTTTCAGATAAGATAACGAAATTGTTGCCGTCAGCTCAGGATGATGCCGCGATGGAGGCACAGTATAAAGACGATTGTTACAAAATCTCCGAAGCAATAGCCCCCTTGGAGCAGCTACAGGTAAATATATCTCATCATCATATTATCAGCATGAAATTTTCTGCTCTACTACCTCTAGTTTAGGCTGTGCGTTGATATGTCAGTGAAGGAGTCACAAGACTGAATTTTATATAATTTTATGATATAGATAGATATATTAGTAGTCTAACTCTTGAGGGCCAGTTCCCTGTTCAGTTATAGCACCTTCGACCACCTCGTCACTTAACATCAGGTGACTTGTGGAAACGCTACCCTGCCAGATGTATCAGAAGAAAAGAGAATTATAAGTGTGATCTATGATAAGTAGAAAAAAATTGTGACAGCACATACTTTCTTTGACTTCCTTTACTTATACGCTACATCATCATCAGCCTATATCAGTCCGCTGCTAGACATAGGCATCTCCCAAGGTACGCTAGTGAGCCCGGTCTTCGGCTCTTCTCATCGAACTACTGCCAGCCACTCGGCGCAAATCGTCGCTCCACCTTGTCGCAGGGCGTCCTACACTACGTTGGCCAAGTCGCGGTCTCCACTCAAGAACACGTCTACCCCAACGGTTGTCGGTTCTGCGGCTTATATTAGGTCGGGGCAAAAGTATTTTCGTATTTTTCATACAAAGGAAAATGTTTTTTAGGTATATTTTTTTATTTATTTATAATATGTATGTGCCGTTTTGATCGATGACTTGTTGCCATCTTGTGGGTAGTGCCATGATCCCATTGCTGTAGAAATTTTGAGATTTTTGGTTAAAAAAATCTGACAGGTAGTTTTCACAGTGTTCTTTTGAGGTTAGCTTTACGCTTCCTAAAGAGTTCTGAAGTGACCGAAACAGGTGGAAATCTGATGGAGCAAGATCAGGGCTATACGGAGGATGCATCAACACATCCCAGCCAAGCTCTCTCAATTTTTGCTGCGTGGCTATAGATGAGTGCGGTCTGGCGTTGTCATGTTGGAACACCACGCCCTTCCTGTTCACCAGCTCCAGCCGGTTTTTCTCCATGGCTTCTTTTAACCTCATCAGTTGCTGACAGTAGAGGTCAGAATCTATAGTTTTACCCGGTGGCAAAAGCTCATAGTGAACGATTCCTTTCCAATCCCACCATACACACAGCATCACTTTGTTCCGAGTCAGGCCGGGTTTTGCCACGCTCTGTGGGGCTTGTCTATGCTTCGACCACGATCTTTTTCGCACATTCTTATCGTAAGTGACCCATTTTTCATCTCCCGTAATCAACCGTTTAAGAAATGGTTCGGCATTGTTACGTTTCAACAAAGAATCGTAAATGGAAACACGCTGCATTAGGTTTCTCTCAGTAAGATCATGTGGTACCCAAATGTCAAGCTTTTTCTTGTACCCAGACTTTTGTAAATGACGTAAAACTGTTTTATGATCAACATCCATTTCTTCAGCAATGTCGTAGCTACTAACATGTCGATCTTGATCCACTTTTTCAAAGATGGCACTGATTTTATCTGTGACAGGGCGTCCAGAGCGAACCTCATCTTTCACACTAAAATTGCCAGACTTGAAACGCTTGAACCACATTTGTGCTACTCTTATTGATACCGCATTAGGTCCATAAACCGCACAAATTTTATTCGCGGCGTTCGTCGCATTTTTACCTTTTTTGTCATAGAACTTTAAAATGTATCGAATTTCTTCGTCACATACGTTCATTTTGCTTGCTTGAAAAACAATTGAAAAATGGCGGGAACTAGTATTTTTTTTTTATTTATTGCATCTTCAGAATGGCAACATTTAATGGTATTAAAACCAGCCAGTTACATTCAGCACAGCCAAAGAGGTTTGATTACTAATAATACATTCAAAATACGAAAATACTTTTGCCCCGACCTAATATAACCAGCCCACTGCCACTTCAGCTGGCTAATTCTTTCTTTATGCGCATTTCAAGCTGGAATTCCTCCTGATACTGTTGGAGAACACCGATGGAACGAACATGGTGCCCTCCACCAGGAAGATATTCCTGGAGAAGTTCCGCAGGTATATCATGGACAACTGCATACTTGATATGGTAATAACAAATTGCTTTACAAGCTTTATTTATATAGTTCAATAAAATTGCTCGTGCGATCAAACGAGCATACAGTGGACGGCAGAGTGGCCGTCGCCCTGTAGCCGTCGCAGGTACTGCTCGAAAGACGAGATCACGAAGGATTTGCGCGAGCTCCAGGTGGAGGACTGACAGGAGGTGACGCGAGACAGGCCAAAGTGGCGTCTTTTGTTATCGAAGGCCAGGACTCACTTTGGGTCGTTGCGCCATCTCAGTTAGTTTTAGTTAGTTAATAATATTGCTGGTTTGCTTTCATACTATTGTAATGCACAGTCCACCTAGGGTTGTACAGTCAGCGACAAAAGTGCCTGAACATAAACGTGTTTTAGACCAGTAATGTTGGGTTTTTTTTTACAACTTGCAAGGTAGCGTTTGACCACAACACAGCACACCTGATGTTAAATGATGATGACGTCAAAGGTTGGGGTTAAGCATGATTAACGTAATCGTAAAAATTGTTATTGTTTAGTGACTTTTGTCTTTGACTGTACCATACCATTTCCAGTTATCCAACTGCAAAACAGCATTGTGCAAACATTACTGTAATTCAAGTGAAGTATAACAGGGCATAAAGAGATAGTATCTCAAGGCGACGAGCGCAGTGGATTGCGGCGCAGTATGTTTAAACTGTTGATTCAAAATTCTGGGTGGCACTGTTGAACTGTAATGGGCAAGTGTGACGCTATAACTATCAGACGAGTGACTTACTAGTCTTACTGGCTCTGAAAGTAGCTCATTGATCTAGTACTTAGGAGTTATGAACGCTTACGTGATTAGAAAGAAGGAGGGTTATGTTTTTCAAGTAGTAATGTGTCAAGCCCTAGTACTAAAATGAGATATTATGACATGACATATCGATCCAAAACCGCGGATAACGGATCAGGATCGATTATTAATTTCGTGCGTAAATGGCTTGACGGATTTTAACATATGGGATGTCATTAGATTCGTCTTTATTGTGGGAGTGACACAGGGTTCTTTATTTTGGCGCAGTCGGGTTTTTGTTCCTTTTGTAATGTATAATATGGTTTCCTTCATCAGCTATTTATTCAATTATTTCATTTGCATTCCCGCCTTACATTCAAAGCTTGGATGATTACACTAAAAGGTAGAAGCACCTTTTCCAGAGGCTGTTCAACATATCGCGCAACTCTCCGTCCATATCGTGGTGTTGCCATGCGAGACTCCTGAGCGCAATTCTGAAGCTGTGGAGCGAGAACCCTGTTGGGAGTCCGTAAGAACTGTTTACAGATTCTATAGAAGATAGGAAAAAAAGATAGCACAAGGAAAAGAAAGATGAAGAAAAGATAAAGAAAAGGGAAAGGCATAGAAATAAAGATAAAGAAAGGGAAAGGCATGGAAAGAAAGAAAATGAAAGGTAAAGGCATAGAAATAAAGATAAAAAATGTAACGGCATAGAAAGAAAGATAAAGAAAGGGAAAGAAAGGAAATGAATTTATGTAGATCTATTATTAAAAGAACCCATTTCAGTTAATATGTGTTTTAGTCTTATTTTTTCTGTCGTGAATGTCACGCACCAGAAGTCCACAAAACAATTTAAACTAAAATGGGGTTTTCTAACCCCTTTTTATAAATTATTTTAGGGATTCACATTCTGATGCATTAGCAAAGACCAGGAGTTTGCAGGCAGGCGACTGTGAGCAATTCCATTAGGTGGGCAGCAATATACCTCTACAATCAGCAATGGCAGAGCAATATATCCTTTTTAAGCCATTTATTTCCAGTAATGCACCACCCCACATTCCGGCCAAGACTTTCATTGATGGAGAGTTGGATTTCTACAACGTTGACCGTCTGGGTGGCGTTTTACCTTTCCTCGTGAGGACTCTACGGTAATTACAATGCGTTTTACGCAAGTACTAAAACTTAGAGTTTTTTAGCTTCACGGAAGGGTCTCTAACCAAATTGATTTTATACTTATCGCACGTAATACGAGTACGATTTCCCTTAAGATTTAAGTGTCTTTTTTATATGTAGTAATTAAAATATACAGTTACATTAAATATCGGAAAAGCATCTGGACGTGTTTTCACGTGCTCTTTGAATTACGTAGTAATGATATACTGGTTCATTAGTAATTACCACCTAGGTAAGGCGAAATGCAAAACGCAACAAAAGAAATAGAACCCTATTTCTTATGCTATACAGTGTATAACTAAGTGTATGTTTCAGAAGTTGGATATGTTCACAGGCAGGACCTAATTGGCGCGCTTGGCGAAGATAATCCGTTTATTCAGAGCTTCGAGCCGAACTACAATAGGGCGGGTGGCATTGATACAGGTAGCTATTGGAAAAGTAGATTAGTAAGTACTAGTGGATAATTGTATAAAGGATTTGCGCTAGCTCCAGGTAGAGGGGGTAGCGCAGGACAGACCGAAGTTGCGTGGCGTCGTTTTCGTTTTATTTTATCGGATGCTAAGACTCACTTCGGGTCATTGCGCCATCTCAGTTAGTTATACATAATACATTTATTTAATCCTTACCTTAATATTATAAATGTGAAAGTTTCTGAGGATGGATGGATGGATGTTTGTAACTCTTTCACGCAAAAAACTATAGAACGAATTAGGATGATGATTATGTAGACTGTGGAGATCGCTCAAACACTGGAAAGGGATATATTGATACTTTCTGTCGCGATAAATTGTCGCGTGAAACGTATCAATAGTCAATAGTACTTTATTCAATAGGATACATTGTGATCACTTTAAAACGTCAAACTTAAAACTAGCTACGCCTGTTCCAACCTTCTTACGCCGGCAAAAGAACAGGCATGAAACGCCCGGCAGGTAATTTTTTTGGCGCGATCACATTGACAATTTTATTCTTATTACTAATTGATTGAATTGGAGCAAGTTCACTAAAATCCCAAGCTTTTTTTGTCATCTAAAAAAAAGTTAGTAAAGTAAAATTAGTAGAAGCGTAGATCGTATATTATAAATAATTTTTTCCAATGTGTCATGGAAAAAAAAACATTTAATTGTTTCAGATGTTTTGCTATCTTAATTACAAAGAAAAGTGTTTGTAATTACCCCCATTTTCAGTTTAACTCGTCACTTTAATGCTGTAACAGCTCTAGACTAAATATCATCATCACGCGTTCGAAGATAGACGACAATGAAACCATGGTGATGAAACCATAGCTTATGGTAGGGCATTTTCTAGTGCTCGCCTGGCTACCACACTCAAGTTAAGAATCTGTCGCCAAGCACCTATCGGTGTGTTCCGGCAGCCCCACTTGAGAGCCAGTTCCCAATCCAGGTATAGCGTGGCGTCATCTTCTCGTCGCCTAACATCAGGTGAAACAAAGGAACACAGCTCATCCATATTTCCATCAGGCGGGCCGTCTGCTTTTTTGCCAATCTATTACATTAAAAAAAAATAAAAAAACAGGTAGTCAAACACTACCCAGTATAAGAAGCAAAAAAAACTTGCCGAAGCGCATTATCGTAGTATTTATTTGAGCAGGTGTGAGTGACATGGCGGCAGGGTCTCCTGGACTGGCGACGTTACCTCAAGTCATATCCTCGATGGCTAGATTCATGCATCAACCCATGCCACCAATGGGGAACAGGTATGAATACTACAGTCAACGGGTGTATCCCCCCCCCCCTATTTACATAGAAGTAAGTCCAAAATTGAAAAAGTTTTTTTCCGATTTTTCCAAGTTATATCTTACTAGCTGTTCCCCGCGGTTTCACCCGCGTGGGCTACAGTTTATCGCGATAAAAAGTAGCCTACAATGAGAAAAAATTCCTTACTTTCCGTCCGAGTCTTACCTTCCAAGACCAATTCCTTCTAAAATGTAACATTTCCTTCCCAATTTTATCTTAGTTTCCTTCTGAAAAGAAGTCCTTCCCTTTTGATTCATAAGGAAAATGATTTCCTTCTGTATTTCGAAAGGTCTTCTTTCTCTGTGCATGCCCTTTATCAGGCTCTATTTAGCCCACGCGGGTGAAACTGTGGGGAACAGCTAGTCTTTAATTGTTAATAATAATATAAACGTGAAAGTTTGTGAGTATGGATGGATGGATGGATGTTTGTTACTCTTTCACGCAAAAACTACTGAACGGATCTGAGTGAAATTTGGAATGGAGATAGCTAATACCCTGTATTAACACATAGGCTACTTTTTATCCCGGAAAAGGGTTCCTGCGGGAAGACGCGGGTGAAACCGTGGGGCGCAACTAGTTTGTAATATTAGTAAGATAGCCACGCGATTTTCTTTCTACGACTATGCTATTTGCTTTTTTTATACTGTTACTGGAATTCGTACCAATTTTATCGCAATTCTTATTCTGTTTTTTCCCTACGTTACTTTTGCCTTTCAAGAACTGCTGGGGAAACAGCCCTGACGCTGAAGGGTGCTCGCTCTATGATGCCAGGGGCTGGGTCCATTGACCCCCGCTCTGCATACTTGAGACTACTGGATGGTCTACTCGCGCTGTACCATGGATCTGCCATCAAGCATGCTGAGAAGGTAACGAGTAGAAATGTAGCTGTAGCCGTAGTAACTGTTGAGTAATTTGTGCTATTTGTGCTTTCATAGGAGAGGGTTTAACATAACGTGCATGGAGGGTTCTGTACAAACTTGTTCTTTTTTTAACCCCCGACGCAAAAAGACGTATCTGTCTGCCTGTCTGCTTGTCTGCCTGTCTGCCTGTCTGCCTGTCTGCCTGTCTGCCTGTCTGTCTGTCTGCCTGTCTGTCTTTGATGAAAATCGGTCCAAGATGCCGGGGGTTTTTTAAATTTTAAATTTGTAGTTATTGTTATTCAAATACATATTTACAGTTTTCAGACTTTTTTTACTAATAATTGGCTATCGTTTGACCACAAGTCACCATATGGTCGAAGATGGCACCACGCTACACGTGGATTCCTTTTTCCTTTACATGTGCTGTTAGACCTTGCTTTATGCCAAGTTTCTTGACTCTAGGTCAACGGGAAGTACCCTACAGGTTTTGTTTTGATTCCCATGTATCGTACTATGAGAAAATATGCGACATACATGGACATATCTTTTGATCGCGTTGGCTTACAAGTTTGATTTTTTTATAGCTGAAAGAGACCGTAGAATAGAGTATTTGATATAAATTTCAACTTGATACCTCAACGCGCTCTTGTGAAAAAGACCTCTTAACAGGCAGATAGACAGTCGGGCAACATAGTGATCCCATAAGGGTTTCGGTTTTCTTTTGAGGTACGGAACCCTAAAAGTAAAGCCTACGACGTATATGTACTAGTCACAAATTACTTACAGAATACGCAAAAATACTCGTGAGTATTTTTTCGGGAGTCCTATATCATGGTTAAAAAGCCTTCTTTGACTTTGTTAAAAATAAGTGCCTACTTATAAACTATTTTGTCATCCGCTCACATTTCACAAGTTTACAACTTGTCGGGAAAGTAACAAAAATAATTTGGTTGTTTGTTTTTTTTATTAAGCCTAACAAAAACAAGTGACGTAAACAAGTTGTCGAACTGAACGTCACAAACAGACCATAATTTAGGTACCTGTCACAAGGGGGTGTCTTCCTAAGTATGATATCAACTAGTTTTTTATTTGCTTACTCGTGTTTTTAATAATCCGAGGTCGGTATAATAAGCAAGCAAGTTTCACGTAATGACTATTACATTAAGGCGTGGGTCTGGAGCCTAGGCTCTGCTGTAATCTAGTTAGCCAAACCTGACTCCGGGATATCACGTCCGATCTAAACCACGTACTAGAACAAAAGTAAACTAGCTAAACGTGGAGACTGGAGAGCTTGTTGGAATAACGAGATTGAAATAAAATAAGTTCGCGCAAACGGAAACTATGCGAAAATGCTATATAAATAAAAGTGAGTTGCCGAAATGTATCTATGTGTACGCGCATAACTTCAGAAGTACTCTACCAAATTGGATATTTCTTTTTTTATTGTATTCGTTATTGTCAGGTGTGTATGAAAGATTTGTTTGAAAACCTAGCGGGAGTATAAGAAATTTTGGCAAAACTGAAAGTGCTTTACTCTATGGGAATTGTGTATGAACTCAAGACTTTTCGGGACGGATTAAGGTTGTTTGTTACCTTTTCATGACTAATGTCAGAATATATCAATCGATCCGATCCGTTTTCCGCGGTTTTGGGTCGATATGTCATGTCATAATATGTCATTTTAGTACTAGGGCTTCACAGATTACTGCTAAAAAGACATGTTATGACATGACATATCGATCCAAAACCGCGGATAACGGATCAGGATCGTTATTAATTTCGGGCGTAAACCGCTAAACCGATCTTGAAGAAAAGTGTGGAGATAGCTCGAACCCTGGTGAAGGACATAGGACTTTTTTTAACGTGATTAACGTGGTTGATGGGGTGCCAGCTAGTGTAATATTAACGTTTCTTTTCAGCTGTGCGAATTGAGGGACAATCAATTAGACATGGCGGACTGTTTGCACGACATTGACCAACGTATTACGACTTTGTCCACCGAACTTCTCACCACCGAAGGTACTTCTACACTACTACTTTACATCTATAGCATAAATCATGGGTGACCAACGGCCGGTTCCAATAACCGGTCAATCCACGATTTGCCCTATTGAAGATGGAAATTTGACATAGGCTCCATAGAAGTAACGTCAAATTTTATGTCAAACCGCGGATATATCGGTTATTGAAACCGGCCGCAAGACGTCGACTGCGGTCGAATAGTCGACAGTGTAAACGATTTTAGTATGTACTTAGGCTGCGAGAAAAAAAATTATTGTAAAAAAATAGAGAAATACCTACATTTTAACTTTAAATGTAACTTATAGGTGCAAATGGAGAGTTCACAGAACAAGAGAATATTAGGAAACAGTTGACGGAGAAAATTTTGAGAGAACTGGAAAGGTCGAAGGCCGTTTACGAGGTAAACCGTAATTTAATTTTTATTTGCGTGCATTAAAAATGTAAGATTTCTGTCTTAATTTTTGCCTCTCGCTCTATTGCTAAAATAATAATTATAATAAATATTGGTGTCGATTCGGTTTTGCATTCTCTAAAACTAAACTAAGTTTGACAGGTCTACTAGTATTGCTGTCTTTTTCTAACCCCGAAGTAAAAAAAGGACAGCATTACTATTAGATCTGTCAAACTTAGTTTAGTTTTAGAGAATGCAAAACCGAATCGACACCATTATCTTTAAAAATAACTGAATGTCGTCGAAACGTTTTTTTTTGTTTCTTGACGATTGATTAGGAATTGCCAACTTTTCCGTATGAACTGTCATACGGAAAATTTACCACCCTAGCCCAGTGTGGGTTTGTAGATATCGCATGCCCTTCAATGTTGTTGTTCTTGGACATGCAGTTTCCTCATGAGTGATGGAGAATCCGCACGTAATTTATGTGAGCCCCCACCACTGAGAGCAATTTTTCAATCGCTAACCATCGAGCACATCGTCACTAAACATCAGGCGACATGTGATCAACTCTCTTATTAGAAGAAACATAAATTAACTGTACGTATAATTCTAGAGCGATGGTGGCCGAACGGTAACGTGTGCTACTTACTTACTTTTATATGCGGATTTGCCATCGCTCAAAACGGTGCAAGAAAACATTGCGAGGAAACCGGCATGTCCAAGAACTGCAACATTCAAGGGCATGCGACATCTACCAATCCGCACTGGGTCAGCGTGGTAGATTACGGCCCACACTTTCTCACTGAGAGAAGGCCAGAGTCCCAGCAGTGGGAACGTAAAAGACTGATGTTGATGATGTATAATTCTAGGAGAAACTAGAAGCAGGTGCCTTACAAATGGCGTGGGTAATCGGTGCGGTTTGGACGAAACAGCGCCAGCAAGAGCTCGCCAAGCACTTCGCAGGGACCCTGCACTCGCTGCGACTGTCTTCCGACCCTGATTACGCTACTCATGTTCAGGTAATCCCAGTTACCAATCCAAGTGTAGCGTGTGGCCACCTTCAACCACATCCGTATTTAATATCAGGATACTTGTGGCACCTTGCTTTGCACGTTAGAGCCTCTAAGATATTTCTTTTAATGTTGTAGCATTTTTCTGTTGTTGAGGTGAAACTATAAAGCGTTTTAAATGGTAGATAGCTAGTACCTATCTTTTGGTCAAACGCTACACAGTAAGCTAAAATATTTAACACTAGCTGAGCCCCACGGTTTTACCGGCGGACTACACTTCATCGCAATAAAAAGTATCCTGTGTTCTTCCTCAGGATTCAAACGATCTCCGTACCAAATTTCATTACGATCGCTTTAGAGGTTTTTGAGTTTATCCGGAACAAACAAACAATCACATATTTTCTCTTCAAATAATTATATTAGCATAGATAAAACAATGACGTCAACTTATGGCCGGTTTTTGGTTGAGTTTGAGCTTTCGATGAAAGAGAACATTGTGATGAAAGTATAGCTTGGTGGTAGAAAACCTTCTAGTGCTTGCCTGGCTAGCTATCAGCCTCGAATTAAGAATCTGTCGCCAAGCACCTATCGGTGTGTTCCGGCAGCCTCACTTGAGAGCCAGTTCCCAGTCCAGGTGTAGCGTGGCACCATCCTCGACCACATCGTCACTTAACATCAGGTAACTTGTGGTCAAAAGCTACACTGAGACGTAAAAAAAAAGTGTTTCAGGAGCCTCATTTGAGAGCTATAGTCCTCGATCCACATTCTCACAGAAAGTTTTATTTTACAAGTTCAGAAACTTCACTCACTTTGTTAGTTTTTTCAGGTAGCGAGTAAAGAAATACTTCCGGGAAAAAGTTCTTTGCTTGGCACAACAAGCTATGCATCTTTGCAGTTGGAATACACTTCTAGCTCTGATCAAAGGTAAGAAGATATTTGCAGTAGTTGATAGTTCCTACAGAACAATTTGCATAAAAAAGAAAGGAAAAAGACAAAAGATAAATATAATAAGGACATCACACAATGCCATAAACTATAATATTATAGTTGCGCCCCGTGGTTTTACCCGCGTCTTCCCGTTATCCCGCAGGAACCTTTTTCCGGGATGAAAAGTAGCCTATGTGTTAATCCAGGGTATAAGCTATGTCCACTCCAAGTTTCATTCGGATCCATTCAGTAGTGTTTACGTAAAAGAGTAACAAACGTAGGATAGGAGATAGGTAAGTTTGTTTGCCTATGTGTGTTACTTTTCTAAGTTGAAACAGCTCAACGGATACGAGTGAAATTTGGAATGGTAGATAGCTTATGCCTACCCAGGATTAAGTGATCATCATTTGGCAATTTCGTTCGTAAACTATTACGGACTACCAAGTAAGATTTTGAAAAAAATCAAAATTGGAAATGTTACCCGGAAAATGCGGGAAAAACTGAAAGTGCTTTACTTCTATAGGATCTTTGCACAAACTATAGACCAGGACCAGGACTTTAGTTTTTCGTGCGAAGCCGGGGTGGGCCGCTTGTTTACAATGTAATTAATTATCTTATTAATACATTTTGATTTTTTGTTGTTTCAGTCCCCAAAGTCACACACCAAGAGGTGCCACCCCACGGTTGGGATCAAACTTGCAAATTGGGTCTCTCACTCGTGAGTATATATATTCTAACCTCTAACTGGCTCTCAAGTGGGGCTGCCGGAACACACCGATAGGGGCTTGGTGACAGATTCTTAACTTGAGCGTGCGGTAGCTAGCCGGGCGAGCACTAGAAAATGCCCTACCAAGCTACGGTTTCATCACGATGTTTTCCGTCACAAAAAGCTCAAGTTCATTGTAAAATTCGAACCCACGACCTACGGATCGCAAGCCGACGTCACTACCACTGATTCACGTCCGAAATTAATAATCGATCCTGATCCGTTATCCGCGGTTTTGGATCGATATGTCATGTCATAATATGACATTTTAGATATGACATGACATATCGATCCAAAACCGCGGATAACGGATCAGGATCGATTATCAATTTCGGGCGCTAATTTTGTCTAATTTAAACATTAATCTTTCGTATTTACTCGTCTTTGCCAATATTAACTTTTGTAAATTGAAAATGTTCGCGGCGCAAATACAAAGGTCGCGTTATGAAATGTAAATCGTTTGAAATTGAACAAACGTTGCCTTGTTACCATTTGTCAAACGACTGTACAACCCTGAAACATGCCGTATTTTATCCAAATAAAAGCGCACAAAGAATAAACACCCAACAGCCACATTTCAGTACAGGTTCAAGTACAGAGTACACAGTACAATAACGAAAAAAACAACAAGATTGTACCTACATAACATGATTTTTAACAAAAAAAAAAGAACCAACCTCTCTTCCTCTTGATTTCTCTGGGATACCATCATCCGATCCTGGTTTTCTTATCATGGTACCAACCTTGGGATATCTCCTTTCCAATAAAAAAAGAATCATCAAAATCGGTTCATAAACGACGAAGTTATCCGCGAACAAACATAAAAAAGCATCGAATTGAGAAACCTCCTTTTTTGAACTCGGTTAAAAAGGAACAAAAACACAAATCGAGCGTAAAAATCATATTCAGTGTGAGTTGGCATACTGCCTGTCAATATACAATGGCTCTACCTCTTTTTTAATTGCTTGGAAACTCTCCAACCAAGGCCTCGAAAACAAAACAAAAAAACCCCCTGTTAATAAATTGCGGATACACTTGATACTGGCTGGATAGGAATTTTCAGTCAGAATCGCTTGCGGTTCACTTTTTAGTTTATTTTGCGAATTGGAAGTTTTTTTCTGTATCCATAGAACTTACTATATCTATTCTGTGGTATCGGATGTTGCTTTGGTGTATGGTTATACAAGCATCGTACAGACATTTCCAAGCCGTTAATTAAGGAAAGTTTTTTCTAAAATATAATCATAATGTTTTGTTTACTGTGTACGGAGTGTATGAAATATAGACAGGTAGTTTGTTTGATGTATGAAGCGATGATAGCACATTGGTGTCGATTCTGAGGTGCATTTTCTAAAACTAAACTAAATTTGACAGATCTAAAAGTATTGCTGTCTTTTTCTGTCCACAGAAGTAAAGAAAGGACAGTATTACTTTTAGGCCGGTTTTCTAGAATGATGCTCGAGTGTAGATCAATGCTTGAATAGCGATTGAGTGACATATTTGTATGAAATTACAGACTCAAAACTGTGCCTAAGTAGAGATTACTGCTTCAGCCTTAGACCTATCAAATATAGTTTTAGAAAATGCACAACTATATCCCTACTAAATAAATATTTTTGATTTGATTTATCGCAAAGCGCCGATCGGTGTGTTCCGGCAGCCCCACTTCAGAGCGTCCCGAACCCACTTCTGAAGTTTTCTGTCTCAGGGCCTGAGTTCTCAGAGTCTCTGTTCGCGTTCGTCCCTGAGTACCATGTCGATGCCATGCTGGAGCTGTGCAACACCCTGCGACTGTACATGCATCCTACAGTGCCTTTAACGCAAATTGCAGGTGTGTAGTGGCTAGCGACAAAGCAAATAGAGTAGATAGAAGTGACGAAAACGATGAAAGTTTTCTTTGCTAAAATCATTGGGATCGACAGAAGTTGCCTACATTAGAAAAACAATACAACTATCTGGTAATTGTCACAAAGGTCGGTCATATCGCTCAAAGCGATCTCTTCCAGACACCTCCCAAAAGCAGAGAAGAAAAAGTAGAAAACCAGTGGGATACAACAAAAATAGGTTTATTTTTGTTGTATCCCACTGGTTTTTCCAAATGAAAACAAGTGGAGCTAAATGTGGAATGTGTTTAAATAAAAGATGTATGAAATATATTATGCACATATGGATGTTTGTTACTCCTTCACGCAATAACTACTGAACGGATTTGAGTGAAATTTGGAATAGCTTATACCCTGGATTAGCACGTTAGCTACTTTTTATCCCGGAAAAAGGTTCCTGCAGAATAACGGGGCGCAGCTAGTCATACATGATTCAAATTCCAGAATGGGAAGAGCTAGCGGTGTCCTGCGCAGCATTTCTCTGCACAGAGTTCGCTGACCAACGGATAGTGCTATCCAGCACCAGGGAGTCGCTAGTGCAGACCCTGGCTTCGTTCGCCACGCAGCCGACGACCATGAGGGCGATCGAGAGAGTGCCGCTCAAACAGTTGGTATACTTTGTGAGAACGGTAGTGGGCTAACTGTAACACGAAGGCCATAAAACCCTTAAAAAGGTATTCTTTCAGGCTTGACGGCCTACCAAGTTATCTTTAGGTACCTAAGTTTTTTTTTTAATTAGCAATAGGCAAGTATTTGACCCCAGTCTCACCTGATGGTAAGTGATAGCGAGGTCGATGATGGAGCATGCGCTTACCTAGAAAATACCTATTCACTCTTGACTTGAAGGCTTCCAAACTAACTTACCTTTTTGATTTACTTTTCATTTCTCATACTCGGAAAGTACGCTTGCAGTTACCTGATCAGAGGGACGAAAAGTAGAAGTTAAAATATTAAATGACGAGGTGCTAGTAATGTCCCAACTTTTTTATACAGCCACTCTATTAAATCGAGGCGTAAAATTGTAATTAAAAGGTACTGGCTGGTAGAATGCCACAGCAAAAGAAAAAAGGGATAAAGCGGAAATTAGATCTTCTTACCAATATTTTTTATTTACGTTTGAATGAAAGATTGTTTTTTTTTTAGGCATTCGAACTATTGGCGACCAAATCTTTTCGTGTCTAAATAAGTAATTTTCATCCCTTGTGTAGCAATCTACTATTTCAGACAGATGAGCATGGTTGAAGAGCTGGTCCGTCCGTACCAGAACAGAGCCTGGGCGCAGTCCAACTGGGTGCTGGTGCGGTTCTGGCACGGATCTGGTTTCGGCTTCCGGCACCGGCAGTGGCCACATCTAGCTGCTAGGTAAGGCATTGTGAATCATAACTACATGATGTTTAGGCTCGTTTTTGTTAAGCATAGCATCTTTCTGGAAGACGCCTTTCGATATAATGGATCATTATTAGTAACTAGCTGTTCCCCGCGGTTTCACCCGCGTGGGCTACAGTTCATCGCGATCAAAAGTAGCCTATGTCATTTCTCAGGCTCTAGACTATCTCTGTACCAAATTTAATTTAAGGCGTGAAAGCGTAACAGACATTATTTTATAAAGTAGAGGTAAAAAATAAAAAAGAAAGAAAAAAAGGAAAGAGAGGGGAGAGAGGGGAGGTTAGATATAAAGAACATTGGCCACTTTTCATACTGCCTTGGACCTGACGGTAATATTTTTTGTATAATAATTAAGAATAGCTTATTGAAATTATACAACCGGCCTATAACAGTTATTGGTTTTTGAAATTAACGATAAGTTCAGAAAAATTAAAATAGGTACAACAAAATTGGTAGAAGATGACGTATTGTAGCGTAGCAAAAGCAAACAAATGTCATTCAAGACACAACGAAGTTAAAAATTCAATATCATTTTTTCTTTTCATTTCTTGAAATATCGTTTGTATAATCTTAATAAGCAAAAAAAAACAAAAAATTTTTTTTCATATATTACTCGTTTTTATACAACCTCAGGTTCTTTGGCACTAGCTCCATATAAATAATGTCAAATTTCTATCGATAGTAGGGCAAACCGTGGATAGATAGGTTATTGAAACTGGCCGTAAATCGATAGGCTATTGGACAGTAGGTAATGACAAAAAATCTCTGCGAAGAACCGAGAACTGAGACCTTTATTGGCTTTCTAAAAAGTTCCATGGCTTCTGCGGAGCCTATAACGGCCCTAGTTATGTAAGAGCCCCAACAGTATGTACCTAAGCTAGCTAGCTAAGATGAAATCTCCTCACATGAACCTAATACATCACAGGTACGGCGACAGGGAGCCGACGGTAAACAATCTCGGCGCTAAGGTCGACGCGGGCCTCATGAGTCAGTGTTTTGGTAAATGTTTATCTTGTTTATTGTGATATAATATGATGGAATGTTCTGTTATGTTGAGCTTTATTAGCTTACGCTTGTTGTTTCCAAGTTGCTAGCGCAGTAAACAGTAATACCCGCGTGGTGAGCCCCATAGGACTAGATAATTCGATAAATTAGTAGTTCTGCTACCAGACCGAAGTTTATAGACTTTTCTGTGAATAATTTAGACATCTCCCGTTACGTACGAGCCATCCAATTTCTCGGAAAGTGATTAATTGTCAGAGAACTTTAACGAAGAAAACCTATCTAATTTTATTTGACAATATAGTTGCGCCCCGCGGTTTCACCCGCGTCTTCCCGTTTTTCCGGGATAAAAAGTATCCTATGTGTTAATAATATGAATTTGTTGTAGCCAGTTTTAGATAACCGACTTATACCATTATCCTTGTTAATTGCTTATAGGACCGTGCCCCTCTGAAGTGATACAGAGTCGCATCAGAGACTACTTGTTGTCACACCCCGGCGAGGCGGCGGCTTTTCTTAACTCCCTGCTCAGCCAGCTAAACTGGGCGTTTTCGGAGTTTATCACCATGATGCAGGAGGTAAAAACTCTTACTGTAAACCAGTTCTTTTTGCCCAAAGACTCAAAGACCTCTGACCTCTAAAAATTGCGTAGAAACAGGGCTGTTCCTACGCAATTTTTTCTTGCGATTGATTGCTTTTATATTTTTAATGTTTTCTTTTCTTATCTGTTCATTTTTGTGTGATATTTGTCGTGTGTATATTTTATTTAGTTTAATTTTTGATTGTAATGTGCAGTTGTAGGTCACTCGTGCGTGACGTCACCTACCGGTGCCAACGGAAGACCAGCGCTGGATTATAAGTACTAGCACCATGCTGAGTTGGTGCCGGTTCGTGGCAAAAAACAGTAGCGTATAAGAATAATTAAGTAGGTAGGTACATATATTTCTTTGTTTATTTATATATTTTTATCTGATTGGGTAAGTGTATGTACCTATTGTTTTATAGTGTGTAATTCAGAACCTACTTTATCGATACAGATGGATAGAGTTAACATTGACGCCCAACTAGAGTCTCGGCAGATCAAGCTCTGCGCCACCTGCTTCGACCTTTACCACGGGCTGGCGCGAGCGTTGGAGATGACGCTCGCACTCGCTCCCACGTTACTGACAAAAGCGGAAGCGTGTGACAACCAGAACGAGCTGCTTCTTGGGAGGACTTGCCAGGTCAGTAGCATAGACAAGAAATTGCGTACAAAATTGCTATTGATTTGTTCTTACCACTGTATAATGAAATAGTTTTGATTTATGTACCTACTAGGCACATGCCAGATTTAGATAACGGACCTATAAACTTATATCATGCAGTACTTTTTTCTTAAACCATTTATTTTTAAACAGGGGTTTGTGTTATAAAACATGCCACATATAATAATCTAAACTGTAACACAACAACTGAAAGAAAATAAAATGTTCTAAATCATTATTTAACTTTATCCCCCGAGTGAGGTTGGGAAAGTACGCAGTGCCAGAAAGCGTGGTCGTCTTCAAATGCAATAGGTACTTGCTTTGCTTAGGTACTACATGACTTTCGCGCTCACTTCCACTCTGCTGATGAAGCCAAAATCGGGACCATTTGAGAAGTTGAGACTTGACCTGTCTGGTCGATATTATTAATGTTGAATATGTGTTTGTTTCTATAGATCCTCATGGCTGTAGTGTCTAGAGTATGCATCAAGGGAGGTGGCGGTGCTGGGTTCTCGCGTCTAGTAGCGAGAGGATTGCCCGATACAGACAGGGTACATTACTATGTGGCTCTAGCGCCGGTTGCTGGGTGCTTGATTAGAATATTGGACCCTAAACTGGCGCCTGAGGTAAGTTAGATGGAAGTCTTTTTCAATCTTCTTCAACTGAGCCAGCGTGGTAGATTACGGCCCATTCTCTCTGAGAGGAGGCCAGAGTCCCAGCAGTGGGAACGTAATAGGCTGATGATGATGATGAGCTTTGAGCTTTCAGTAAAGGTAAACATCGCGATCAATTCATAGCTTAGAGGTGGGCTTGCCTGGCCATCTCAAGTCGAATTAACTATCTATCTTCAAGCATACGAGATCGGTGTGTTCTAGCAGCTTCAGTTAATATGAAAACCAATTCCTAGTTTAGCTACTACACTCAATCCTCATGTTAAGAATTTGTCGCCAATGTATTCCTGTATTCCTGCAGCCTCACTTGAGAGCCAGCTCCTATTCAGATGTATTATGGCGTCATCTTGGACCACATCGTCGATTAACATCAGGAGACTTTCACTCAGAAGCTGCCTTATATAAGATCTAAAAAGAGAAAGAGGCCGTGTGCCTTTAGATACAGAAATTTTATAAAATGGCACATATTTTGCATAGAATCTTTTTTTCCTGTTTTCAGCACATAGAAAAGGCGACGAAAGCGTTAGTGTCGGAGCCTCTATTCAGCATTGATGGACTTCATTTCATGCTAGGGAAATCGAAGGGCAAGACTCACTTTACGTTCTACAAATGTAAGTAAAACCTTACTTAAAATAAATGCGAAAGTCTGTAAGGGAGTGAGTTTGTGTTTGATACTTCTTTACGCTGAAACGGCTAATCGGATTTAAGTGAAATTTGGAATAAAGGTAACTTTTGTATCCTGGATTAACACATAGGCTATTTTTATCCCGGAAAAGGGTTCTTGCGACGCATACTTATATTTTAAGAATGATATTTATTTACATGTGTTTCTAAATTATTGCCGATTGCTATAAAACTTTGGTAGCTTAATGGCAAAGCCTTCAAAGGTTTCTGACATAAAATCAAGAAAAAGGCGTATTTAGTTTAGGATCTTTAATCAACCTATTTCTCCATCATACTTCCTACTAATATTGTAAACGTGAAAGTTTGTGAGTATGGATGTAACTCTTTCACGGAAAAACTACTAAACGGATTTTTTGTGAAATTTGAAATGGAGATAGCTTATAACCCTGGATTAAAACATAGGCTACGGGATAACGGGAAGACGCGGCGTAAATCGCGGGGCGCAGCTAGTAGGTACATAGGGGTACAATCACGCGTTAATTTCCATTACCGACTTATAATATTCTCTACCACAGACCCAGAAGACGTGACCCTGGAAGAGATGAAAGCTCTCGAGGTAGTGGTGGATCGGCTGCGGGTGGCGCGCGACTCCGTCGTAAAGGCGAAGTCCCCGGGCTCCAGCGGAGCGCAGTCCGACTTACTCTGCACTATATGTTACGCGCGACCTGCTGACACTGCGTTTGTGCCGTGCGGACACCATTCTTGCAGGTAAGATGTACTTTTCGTACAATATTTATGTAGGTGATGGTGGCCGAACGGTTACGCGTGCGACTTACAAGACGCCGACACCGAGTTCGAATCCTCTCGGCCCCGCACCTATGACTTAATAAGTTATGTGCGGATTTGCCATCGCTCAAAACGGTGAAGAAAACATCGTGAGGAAACCGGAAACCGACATGCCCAAGAACTGTAACATTCAAGGGCATGCGACATCTACCAACCCATGGATGTAGGTAAGCTAGAAATAGGTTGTATTAGGAAAATTTGTGATTCGTTCCACTTATAGTACATTACTGCAACGGCCATTATGGAAGAAGGTGTAAATGTGGGCCGAGGCAAAGCCGAGGCACACATACCTGAGTCCATCAATGCCTAGTTGTGGCCAAGGCTTGTATAGTACTTTTCTCAATAAATGCGCGGAAATTAAAACTAAGTAAGTAGTAGGTACCTGGGCAGAACTTTTCTCTTTCGAATTTGGCAGTAACAAATTTATATTACGGCTCTTGCCGCCTCTTGAATTTCAGGTGGCGTTAAAGTAAGATCACACTTCACTCATCACACTTCACTCATTGTCTTCACTTGAACTCATTTTGTCAAATACAATTAGTTTTCAAAACCAATGACGAACAACGAACAACAAAAAAATTTCCCGCGTTCTATTGATCGATTGTTTTTTTTTTCAACAAACAGGTTTCTATGTATAAGCCGGTTCGGAATTTAAATAAAACCTTTGATCAGTTACCTCCTTGGTTCCCATTTTCGGAGTAAAAATCGTTCCATTTTTAAATAATACGAACGATATGAGTTTAATATGTAATTTATTTGGTCGCTAAATACGACATATATGAGTTTTCTATGTAATTTATTTGGCCGCTAAACACGACAGATATGGTTTTTCATACAAATTTTGCCGGCCCCTGCTCGCATATATTTGGGCAGTGCAGCAAGTTTGATTTATCTCGAAGAAGGTTGTCAAAATAATACTCTTATTTCCAAGCATGTTTGAGAAAATTCAATTTTAATTACCCACGAATCCCATATCCACGTCTTGGACTCTCGGCATGAAGTCGACAGAGATGAAGCGGTGACTTTGCGTTCTGTCAAACTAATGCATCACAATATAAAGTCTGTCAATTCGTTGCTCAATGAAGGTATTTTTTCAGAGCATGCATAATGCAGCATCTTCTTAACAGCAAGCAATGCTTCTTTTGCAAGGCAGAAATCGACTCGGTGCGGGAAATAGAGCCAGCTAACAACTGACAAAGTTCAATGAGTTGACGCCTGAACAACTTTTGAGCGAGTTTTAAATCCATGAAAATCACAGCGATCATGCATTAATTTTTTTAAATAATCTTTTGTTTTTGTTGTTTTTACGTTGATTGCAGAAATTGTGAAGATATTTTTATTGTAATGCTTTCTTTGGATGAAATAAAACAAGGGATGATTTTTAAACGTTTTTTATTTTATGTACATAGAAGTTATACTTCCACAAAAATACACATTTCATCATCTAATTAGATTCGTATACAATTTTTAAGTATTCTTAATTTTATTACGTATTAGTGAACATGAAAATAACGGACAAAGTCCATGATGTAAAATGAGTAAGAAAATGCCATCTTTGGCATGTTTGGGTGCTTATAATGTTTGCATTCTTAACGAAACAGAAAAAATTAAATCTCGAATTTCGAGTGTCTGATACCGATGCACGAGAAAAATATTGATTTAAAAACATAAATTTCCTTGACCAACAAAAACGATTCCTCGATTTATCGATATCAGACAGGACAGCCATACCTACTTTGAAACCTGAAAATTATAATAAATATTGTCAAAAATGTTTATTAAGGTCCTTTCAGATAACCCTGAGGTGCGTATGCGTAATATGCTGAGACGGGACACTCGCACGTGCCTCTCGGGCCTGGGACCCCGCGCGGGCCCATTGGTCCTGCAAAATACATGAGACATCAATTATCAAGATGGCGACTGGTTTTTGGCGGGAATTGAACTGTCAACTTGAAACTTTTAGTTTTATATCTAAAACTTGCGTTTCTTCTAGTGATTATGGTATGGATGATATTGGTAGACTATTAACTATTGTGTTCGTTAATGTGTTGGTGTAGTGAGTGTAGGAAATTGAAATAAAGATGTTAGAAGTGACTGTTCAAGTAGCTCCATAAATTCCGTGTAAAGTTTAAGTAAAGTGGCACAAAAGGGTTTTCTTTTTTTGTTATATTATCATCGTCAGGATCATTAATGTTTGATACATCTTATACTTGACACTGGCTAAAGAAACACAAGTTATGGAAATAAAAATGTGATTTTCACGTCACAAGCTCGGAAAGAGTAGCTAGGTATGTTTATCATTCGAAATCTAAGTGCAAAAGCGCATTTTGCGCGCTAGCGTGGCAAGTATTTTTTAAATTCGAACCATTCTATTCAATAATTTTTCATACCGCCAGTCCAATTAAAATTCAACAATACTTATGTCATGTCAGTGTGCCAACCTCTTTTTGGAATAATCGCACTGGCCAGCACGACTATTGCATGAAAAAACAAACAAACTTATCTGTTTTTCTTGCTGTAGTTTCATTTTCCTCGCTGTAGTGAGGTGAAAAGTTCTTTGAAACCCTCGTATCCTAGTATCATTCGCTTGCTCAGGTTTCAATACCTACAAGGATACTCGCGCCAAAAAAACAACTTTGCAGCCTTACATAACAAATACCTAACTATTTCATCAAAACCCCCAGCTAATTCTTATGGTAAGTACTTTACCTTCTCTGCCAGGGTCTCCTCTTGGACCCGATCTTCCTTCAGGTCCTGAAGGGCCCATAGGTCCTGGAAAGAAAAGGTGTTATGAAAAACCGCATTTTAATCAACGTCTAATGCAGCGTGTCATATTATTCAGCAGTACTTATTGGTTTTCATGATGCTACATTCCATTTAACAAAACTTCAGAATAGTACTGTTTAATTTTCACAATTATATATTTTACTAGTTACGCCCCGCGGTTTCACCCGCGTCTTCCCGTTATCCCGCAGGAACCTTTTTCCGGGATAAAAGTATAAACTATCTCCATTCCAAATTGACAATAATGTTTATACGATACTAACGCCACTCAATTGTTTTGCCTTCCCGAAACCTCTCCACTAACATTTAAACTTTATAGTGTGGTATTAAAGATCAAATTGACTCTACATTTTAGCTAGAAAACGTTTGTATCGGAAAAAGAAAATGGCTGATTTTAGTGTTTTCCCGGCAATTATTCGAATTTTTCTCGCCGTAAATACCATTGTTGGACTTCAACGAACATTTAAAAAAAGTATTGGCAAAATTGGTCCAGGCGTTGTTGAGTTATGCGCTTACCAACACATTTTGCGATTCATTTTTATGTTTTAGATTAATGACGCGTCCCGGCTTGGGACGGGTGTCAGTTAGGCCGCTTCCAATAACCGATCTATCCACGGTTTTCCCTACTGACGATAGAAATTTTCCATAAGCTCCATAGAAGTAATGTCAAATTTCTGTCAAACTGGATAGATCAGTTTTTGAAACCGGCCGTTAGACTGTTGGGTGCTCCTGAGTTACTGTTCTTCTGTAGTGCGATTCTTATTCACTCGGAAAGATTCCGAGTCGGATTCGACGTCACTTTCTCTTCACGGAAACGTTTTCCGAGAGTAGGAAACTTTTCAGTGATTGAGCAGCTGGTTTGTCAAATTAAATGTCAGTTTCCGAATTCGGATTAATGAATCGCGTTTTAAAAATGGTCGCGGAAACTTTTCCGAATCCGTGGTGGGAAGTGTTTCCGTGTGAATTGGAATCGCACTGCTGATGAAGCTAAAAGTTTTCACTAACCTGGTAACCCCCTGGGGCCTTCCGGTCCAGGCATCCCTATACCTTGTGGGCCCCTCTCGCCTTTATTTCCCTTTTCGCCTCTGTCCCCTGCACTGCCTGGCTTGCCTGGCTCCCCAGATTCCCCTGGGTAACCCCTGGGGCCTTGCTCCCCTGGGTCTCCCCGGGTTCCTGAAACGTTTTTATAGTATATTTGCTGGTTTATGGGCTCCCACGCAAAACTGCGATGCGATTCGGTGCGATGCGAATCAGATCAGAAGTTCTTATGGTGCATTCGTGCGAGCTTGCAGATATTTACGAAGCGATGAGAATTCGTAGGTTTGTGTAAAGCCGTAAAGAGTTCTGTAGGGTCGGCAACGTATTGGAAACGCTTCTAGTCTCAAACATCCATACGCGACTGTGCTGACAACTTTCCATCAGTAGTAGTTTTCAAAACTTGTACTAGGAGTACAGTAAAAGTTTTCGTAAACGTCAAAGTTTACTACCGCCAACTTACATAGGCTCTGACCCCTCTGTTTCCCTGTATCTAGGGTATCAGAAACTACGAGGATCGGGGATCCACAACACCCAGACACAGAACAAACACTCGCGCTTTTTTTTTCAATGCACAAATATTTATCCTGTAGCGGGAATCGAACCCGCGACCTCACGCTTCACAGTCGGCTATCTGCCCATAGGTGTCATTAGATTTGTCTTTATTGTGGGAGTGACATAGGGTAGGTAAGTACTTTATTTTGGCGCAGTCAGGTTTATTGTTCCTTTTGTATGTAATCTTGTTCTTTTGGGGTACGGAACCTTAAAAGGGTATGTCCTTACCTGGATTCCCAGGAGATCCAGCCCTTCCAGGGGGCCCCCTTCGACCTGCTACCGATTGCTGCGGTGGCAGGGTCAGGGTCGCTGTCAAATCACTAAGTCGCGCTGCACAAAGCGCAAAATTGATTAAATCCTAAATACTAATCATTAAAACGTGAAAGTTTGTGAGTATAGATGGATGGATGGATGTTTGTTTGTTACTCTTTCACGCAAAATCTACTGAACGGATCTGTATGAAATTTGGAATGGAGATAGCTTATACCCTGGATTAACACATAGGCTACTTTTTATCCCGGAAAAGGGTTCAGCAGGATAACGGGAAGACGCGGGTGAAACCGCGGGGCGCAACTAGTATACACATAAATGTCGCGGTCAGTTCAAGACTAATCCATACCTATTGAAAGCCGACATTTCTTCCATACATTACATTCGTTTTTGGAATCGTATATTTACTCCTTACATCCAAACAAACAAACAAATGTTACCTCTTTATAATATACTAGCTGTTCAGCTTTATGCATGCAAAGTTCGGTTAAAAATTGACAAAGTTTCATACAAACTTTCATCCCCTATTTTATCCTTTTGGGGGTAGAATTAATCAAAATCCTTTCTTAGCGGATGCCTAGTGCCTACGTCATAACATCTAACTGCATGCCAAATTTCAGCCCGATCCGTCCAGTGGTTTGGGCTGTGCGTTGATAGATCACTATGTCAGTCAGTCAGTCACCTTTGAGTTATATATTTAGATTGGTATAGGCCTTGGCATTATATACACGTTAAAATATTCTTGCTATAGTTTACCTCTGATCAAGTCTTCGCATATATTTCTGACTTCACTTTCTGTCACTGACGGTACCTGCAAATATTAAATGACAGTTAAAAATCTTAGTACGACCTTTGATCATAGTTTGATCTATTTTTTTTTTTTGATCATTTCTTATTTTCACATCATCATCAGCCAATTACGTAACAGTACCCTTAGTACAGGTTTTGATAGTTTACAAAAACTATAAAAGTTTTAGTTTCCATCCATACATATTTTTTTCAGCGAATCTTACCGAGACTTGGAGGAACTGAAATCGTTAATACGGGCTATTTTAAATCGTTATAATCATATTCCAACAATGTTATTGAGTTACTTTTTGAATTTAAGCAGATCGAGTTGCCACTTTGACAAGTCGGCGGTGGTAAACGTCGACGTTTACGAAAACTTTTATCGTTTTCAAAACTTGTACTAGGGGGTACTGGTCTTGGTGCCATAATGATGATGATGCAATTTTTTAGAAATGAAGTAGGCTTTTGGTCTTCAGTGCTACCTACCTGATTGTACTGAAAAGGAGGCGCGGGGAGACCAGGCGGTCCCATCGACCCTGGACTGCCCGGGATGCCGTTGGTCCCGTCTGTGCCTGGCATGCCTGGAGTGCCTGGTTCACCTTTCTGGAATGTAGTTTGCTGTTGTTACTATTGTAAACTATTACTTTTAGTTACACGATTATTATCTGTCTGTTTATAGTCATAAGTCCTCCTCAGAGCAATTTCTTTAGTGATTTGAGGAGCAAGTCGCTCATCTGATGTTAAGCGTCTCGTTTGCCCATTACAGTTCAGTGCCAGTCAGAGTCTCTAACTGAAATAGTTCTAAATCCTATGGGCAAGGGCATCACGCAGTACCTGAGAACGGGCGACGTCGCCGAGGCAGGCCCCGAAAATGATGGCGTGATGACCTTGACTCATTTAAAGAGCGGTGGCCTGAGGTTGCGGGGGATCAAGATATCTGGAAAGAAATGGGGGAGACCTTTGCCCAGAAGTGGGACAGAATAGGTTGAAAAAAAATCCTTCTCTGAGATATCAAATCTCTTTATGGCCAGTAATTTCATTCGACACGTTGCCCTTTAATCTGATTCATAGTCACATTTGCACACTACTGCTTGCTTTTGAAGTACTGGCAAAGGTGCGGTCAGTGACAATAGTAGCTGGTCACGCCTCATTTTCTTTAAGTGTACCAGATCAACGATGTTCGAAAAGTATACGAAAAGTAAAAACTTGGACGTGTTCAGCAAATTTTGTCCGTACGTCCCCAGTGGGACTCTGGTCAAGAGTCTAGGTCTGAAAAACAGTTCTTCCATGAAAAGTATGCATCTGGTCAGATCAGGTCATGAATAGTGCGATTCTAATTCGTCGTCGAATCGACACGGAAACTTTCCGAGTGAGGTGGCGGAAACTTTTCCATGATTGAGCAGCTGGTTTGTCAAATTAAATATCAGTTTCCAAATTCAGATTAATGAATCGTGTCTAAGAAAAATCTGAAGATTTTTTTCCGAATCTGTGGTCGGAAGAGTTTCTATGTGAATTAGAATCGCACTGCAGGTCTTTCAGAATTTAGAAAGTAAAGTCTTATGTACTCGTAACTTACCGGTCCTATGTCCCCTTTTGGTCCGGGCGGCCCAGGCACGCTTACAGCTTGCGGAGACGCAGTTGAGGCCCCTGGAGGTCCTGGCTGCCCAGTTTTACCCTCAGGGCCTTCTGGGCCCTGAGAACATTGATCAGAAAGTGGATAGTAAATAGGTAACTAACTAACAAACAATGTAATAAAATCTTAGAAGTCAATTTTAACCTACTTCTAATTGTCGTATCGAAATGGAACTTGGTATGTATATGTATCCCGGAAAAAGGTTCCTGCGGGATAACGGGAAGACGCGGTTGAAACCAGGGGCGCAACTAATAATTATTATATAATGGTTAGTTCAAAAAGTGGGGAGTGCTCGATGTAGGCGCGTGGAAGCCAAATTTCGCAGCTCTGCTACCAGGTGAACTTTTGGTGCTCACCAAACCATTAAGGGAATAGGGTACGTACCGCAGGTCGTCAGTCCTGGTCCAGGGGGGTGCACTAGTTTTGGGACACAACACACAGGGGACCGCACAAATTCACAGTTTATTGGGTCAAGGGTCGACTTATATGCGTGGGCGCGCGAATTAGAATGGCGACCCAACGGCGGGGGAAGGGGAAGGGGAGAGGGCACGGGGCGCGGGAAGGGGTGGTAGCCGCTGCACATCTATCTAGCCTATACACTCGAGAATCTAAAGTGGATAATCTTACCTGTGGCCCTTCCGGCCCTCTTTCCCCGAGAGGCCCTTGCGGCCCAATAGGGCCCCTCTCTCCTAACATTCCTGGCATGCCCATTGGGCCTTGAGGGCCCGGTTGTCCCTGAAAATGACGTAATTTTAAAATCTGGCTGATGGGGTCTGTAAAAATATTTTTGTTTGGATATGCCTACTGTTATCTGATTCTATTAGCACTGTACTGTTCCTAGTCAATTTTATTACCAATTTTTTTAATTGAGCCGTTAGGAGTTCAATTTTGAAACTATTTTTGGACATTTACAGAAAACTTTCGTGAGCTGATTTGTGTCTTACCATAACTCCGTCTTTACCCGGAGGCCCCATTTCCCCGGGACTGCCATCTCGCCCTGGTCTTCCAGGTGAACCTCTTTCTCCCTTCGCACCTGAAGAGACCACAATTCAAAGAGACAATTCTTACCATAACATCGGCCGTTTTCTTTCGTCACTTCAGTCACCGGGTGTTTCTTGCCTGATCTTTTGCCGGTGTAAGGAGATTGGAACCGGGGTAGGTAGCTTAGTTTTACATTTTAACGTGATGTTTTGTACAGTCGACGACAAAATTCGCTGAACAATAACAAATTTTCAGATTTTCTTTATCATTTCTTAAAAACGACTTTCGATGGAATCATCACTTAACATCTGGTATATGTATTATGTTATGGTCAAATGCTATTTTATACCAAAGTTTTAAAAACAATTAAACATTGCTGAAATAATTAGCGTTTGTAAAATCTAGTATCATCAGTTTTTTTTTGTTGCTGACTGTATTAAATAAACATATTTTTGAATGTAAAATTCTGTTTATTATTTAATTTTCTCTATTTTTGTATCTATCTCGAAACGGTGAAGGAAAACATCGTGAGGAAACCGGCATATCCAAGAACTGCAACATTCAAGGGCGTGCGACATCTACCAACCTGCACTGGGCCAGCGTGGTAGATTACGGCCCATACTCTCTCTCTGGCCAGAGAGAAGGCCAGAGTCCCAGCAATGGGAACGTGAAAGGCTGATGATGATGATTGTATCTATCTTTTTCTCTCTCGTTCTTAGAAGGTACCTAAATGAGTTCCAGAAACGAGAATGTTTAGTGGCATCGTAATTAATAATTATATTCCTAAGATTCTAAGATATTCTGAAGTAGCTAAATTAAAATAATAATCAATTTCAACTCACCTAAGATAAGAGAAGCGTTGACGTTAGCAGCGGGTCCGGGCGGTCCAATAGGCCCTGATTCTCCACGGGGTCCAACAGGGCCCCTGGGCCCGGGTTCTCCCTGCAATAGGTTATAAAAAAATACTTTCTTTTTGCATAACGCTAGCAATACGCAACGTATAGTATAGGAAAAGTATAGGAAATGGAAATAAAGTTGTAAAAAGTGACTTTTATAATTGCTGCCAAAAGTCCATGTAGAGTATAAGTGCCACTACTTTACTTACGCCCGAAAATAATAATCGATCCTGATCCGTTATCCGCGGTTTTGGATCGATATGTCATGTCATATTATGTAATTTTAGTGCTAGGGCTTGACATATTACTACTAAATGACACTATAACATGACATATCGATCCAAAAACGTGGATAACTGATCAGGATCGATTATTAATTTCGGGCATTAAACACTTAAGCACTTGGGACTATCCTTTCTGACCCAGCTTTTTGTTCCTGGGTCCCATTATGTCATCATCATCATCAATGATAATATTCGATACGCTCGTGAGTTTTCTAATACCTACTTGACACAGGCAAGTACACTAATGGTGAAACACGAAAACACGAAAAAAACAAAAAATTGATAATGGTAGTAGATACATAATTTATTTTTCTCAATTTTTGATAATTTAGCTTTGGATTTATTAGAGTACATTATCTTGTCTAACGCGTTAATGTCTGTAGAAACGGACCTTAAATCAAATATTTAAGAAAGGTGACTTACATCTTTACCACTTTCCCCTTTCAATCCTGCAATGCCAAACGGTCCTGGCTCGCCCGGCTCTCCTGTAACGTTGTAAAAATTGTATTCAACGGGAATGCTTTTTAATCCTTTCAACGCATTGACGTATCCAGAGATGGATGTCGGGTCCTTTGCTCAAAAACGTCTTAGCCAAAAGAGGTCTAAAACGCGAAAAGAAGACTAATCACAGTCTCAGTCCAGTCTCCCCTCGACACGGTTAGTCGAAATTGTTCCAAGCAAAATTATGCTGTTTGTTAGTGGCATAAGACATAAATTAAAATGTATTAGTTTACCATGAAACCTTATTTATACATAGGTTAACTCAGTATACAGAGTATACACTCAGGGCCGGTTTTATAAATAACTTAGTTACAAAATCAAAGCAACTTTATCACCTTTTTGTCCAAAATCGCCTTTATCTCCCTTAACACCTCTTCGACCTTGCTCCCCTGGAGGGCCCTGAATTCCGCTACCAGTTCCCTAAAACACATAATGTTCAAAATATATAGTTTAAAAAACTAAAAAAAACACTTTAAAAACGCACTCAAAAATATAAAATAATTAAATTGACTTGTATTAGTTACGATATAATGGTTAATTCAAAAAGTGTGGAGCGCTTTTTGGTTGTGTGTACTTTTATTTACCCAGTAAAAGAAGCGCTCCACACTTTTTGAATTAACCATTATATCGTAACGAATACAAGTCAATTTAATTATTTTATATTTTTGAGTGCGTTTTTAAAGTGTTTTTTTTAGTTTTTTAAACTATATATTTTTATTTTTTTACTTTTTAGTCTTTTGTTACCAAGTCCAATCTATCGGACTCATCAAAAGGAATCATATGAGCCCAAACTCGAGTGGTTTACTAGTAGCCACTGCAGAGATCCCCTACCCACTTTCTGGCTGCATCATCAGACCCTCGTCACCATGTTCAATCTATTGGACTCATCAAGACGAATCATATGAGCCCAAACACGAGGGGTTTACTAGTAACCACTGCAGAGATCCCCTACCCACCTTCCGGTTGCATCATCAGACCCTCGTCACCAAGTCCAATGTATTGTACTCATCAAGACGATTCATATGAGCCCAAACACGAGGGGTTTACTAGTAGCCAGCGAAGAGATGCCCTACCCACCTTCCGGCTGCATCATCAGATCAGGTCGATGATACCAAATTATTGCATTGTCACCGAGATTACATACACATACAAAGTTTCAAGTCGATACGACAATTAGAAGTGGGTGAAAATTGACTTCTAAGATTTGATTACATTGTTAGTTAGTTAGTTAGTTAGTTAGTTACAAGTCAAGCTAATAAAAGTGTTTTAAAAAGGGCGCCGACCTATGGGCCAGAGTGGGCAAGATGATGGGTATTTGAATTGTAGCTAACCAAATTTCACTAAGAAAAAAGTCATAATATATTTTTTTTTTTTAATAAAATATACATGTCGATTTGAGAACCTCCTCCTTTTCAATCGTCAGTTACACACACACAGACATAGACACAGACACAGACAGACACAGACACATACAGACAGATACAGTTTGCAAAGTTGCTAAAAGAAAAAAAATCTAAGGCTGGATTCTAGAATGACACTCAAATTTTGATCAATACTTTCAGATTTGAATCTGTCATTTCATACAATATGTCCCTCAAGTATGTCTCCTCATTTTAGAATAGTAAGTAGCCGAGTCAAGAATCTGTCGGCAAGCGCTTATCGGTAGGTTTCAATAGCCCTATATAAGAAACGAACCAGTTCCCAAATCAGGATTAGCGTGGAGCCACCTTGACCGCATCGTCACTTATCATCAGGTGACTTGTGGTCAAAAGCTACCCTGTACCTGTAAGAAGTAAAAAAAACATAGATGTCAAATATCGTTCGTGAATAAAATACTTACATTGATCACAGCTCCAGGAAGTCCCGGTTCGCCCCTATCGCCTTTGGGGCCTGATGGACCAATTGGGCCTTCTTCACCCCTAATACCCTGAAGAATTGGATCTCATTAAACATTTTTATACTGGCTTACCTAATACAAACCTGAATACTGTATCATCAGTTGAAAACTTACCAGGAAGTCAAATAAATATGGTATTTTAGATACTTACCGGTAATCCTGAAAATCCTCTTTCACCCTGTTGCCCTTTAGGGCCTAGTGGGCCTACGGGACCCTAAAAAAACAAGGCAAACGAACGATTAGTAATGAATTTTAATTTACATTTGTCCATCATTAATGTCATCATGCTGATGACAGCATAATCATCATCGTCATCGTGGAAATCATTATCATCATCAGCCTATTTCGTTCCCACTACTGGGACTCCAGTATTTTCTCAGAAAAGGAAGGAGCCATAACCTATCACGCTGGTCGAGTGAGGATTAGTTTCCTACTGTCCTACTAATATTATAAACGTGAAAGTTTGTGAGTATGTATGTATGGATGTTTCTTACTCTTTCACGCAAAAACTTCTGTACCAATTTGAGTGTTTGAAATGGCGATAGCTCAGACCCTGGATTAACAAATAGGCTACTTATGTAGCTGGCAGCGGTTGGATGAGAGAAGGCGAAGTCCGGGCTCAGTGGCGTACTTCGGGAAAGACCTATGTCCAGCAGTGGCCTGATACAAGCTGATGATGATGATGGTGATGAAAGTTACATAATAATAAGAATTATATTACTTACAGGAGGGCAAGTAGTGTTGCATACGCTCAAAGATGTTAAGGACATTGAGTCCGATCCAACAGCGAACTGAAATTAAAAAAACGACATGAAGACAATCGGAAACAATGACATCAACTGCATTTAGAAATAAAAAAATAAACTGCAACTTACAGGAGGTTCAGTCAAGATCAGTTGCTGCGCTATATCCTAGAAAGTAGGTACAAGTTAAATTGGTAATTTAGGAAACATACATATAGATGTAACTTGTTAAAGTACAAAAACTCGACTGCAAAATAAGATATGAAAAAAGGTGAAAAATGGTGAAAAAATATGAAAAATGCTGAACCGAATCAGAATCGTCAAGTGAACAAAAATAGAAAGTGTATATTAGACAGCTGATGATAGGTGAATGACCGCACGCGGCGAGAGTCGCAGTCGCAAGTGGCATGGTTCGTTGACCCGCCGACACAGATGTTTATTGAACTACGGGGAGGCGCGGTCATTGACCTGCGGGAGTTACGTGACTAGTTGTATCTCTATGAACTACCAAACTTATTCAGTTTAAGATTCAGAACCCTCTTTTTCAAATACAGTAGTATACTACAGTAGTATACTATTTTTGGTAACTTCGCAAGTATAAGAAATATGCACATACAATTTCTTCGCAACTGTCTTTCGTCAGGTTATACGTGTTGCAGCTCAGTGACAGCCATTGAAGATCTATCTGAAGACAAAAAACATACCGTAACATATCAGTGTTAAATCTATTATATATTGTAGAAGATGAGACACCTATCCAGCGACCGAGAGTATAAAAGGCAGCGCGAGCAAGCGCTCAGGCTCACTTTGCCTCCAGCGGTCATCGAAGCAACATCACTCTGACATTTTCCTAGCGTTTATTTTTGTACTATTGGTTGGTCTTTGCAATTTTTGTTAATTAATTATTTTTGTTTGAAGTAAATATTTTTGGTTGTTAAAAATTGGTTTTTAAAAAATAAGTTTGAGGTTAAACCGTAAATTCAGAAGTGGGATAGGATCTACGTGGTCCTATCTTGCTGTCCACTGTATTTTGGTTAAATAGGAAAATGTCGGATCGTGAACGCCGTCGCACTCGTCATGGAAGTCGTGGAGAAAGACGAAGCAGGTATCGAGGTCGTAGTCGTACTCCAGATGGTGGTTTAAGGCACACAATGGAGGCCATCTTGGCTAGGCTTACAGTGTTGGAAGAACGGTCTGCAGCGCGACCGACCCGATCGCGTGAACGGGTCACGCCACCAACGCGACGTAGCCCTCGTCGGGTAACGCCGACATCTACGCACCAAACCACCGCGCCATTTCGGCGCCAGGCGCATTCACTGCCTACTCCAACGCGTGTGATGTCACCGTCACCGGTACGATCTGTACCGCTAGCATATCACCAGCTGCCTACCCTCATCGCGAGTCCAGTGACAAGCGAGGTACGTAAGAGTCAAGCAGGAGAATCTGCGTCCGGCGCAGCAAATGAAACCTCAACACCGGTGCAGCCGGTGTCAACAGATCGCATCGTGGATGCGATTCGATCGATTGGTACGACGGTAAGGTCTAGTCAATCTTTTTACATCTCAAACTTCGATCCACGTTTGCATAACATTGATGTCTGGTGCGAAGAAGTAGACCGTGCTAAAATTTTAAATGATTGGAATGATCACGAATGTCTCTCACGCATAGGGAACTGTTTAAAGGGCGATGCTAAAACGTGGTTAGATGAGTGGGTAACCGGCGATCGCACGTGGAGTACTTTTAAAAGGGAGTTTAAGCCTTTGTGTCCAAAAACGCCTGACATTGCAAACATTTTGTATGACGTAATGAGTACAACGTCCGATAGCTACCCCACATATGCAGACTATGCTCGCCGCTCACTCCTTCGTTTACGCATAGTGCAGGGGCTTAGTGACGAATTGATATCGGCGATTGTGATCCGTGGCATTACTGACCCGTCGATTCGAGCGTCTGCCACAAATGCCAGACTATTACCCAATGACTTGGTAAGTTTTTTCTCTGTGTATGTAAAGTCTAGTGTTCATAAAAACCAAGTCTTGCGTCCTTCTTCACAAAACGTAGTTTCGAAAAATGTGTCAGACTCCAATGCATTTAGGAAGCGTAAGTTCCAAGAGGGTAGATGTTTTTCATGTGGTCTGACTGGTCACGTACAAGCTTTCTGCAAAAAGAGGAGGACCGACTCAGGAGGCGTTGCCTCGACTAGCAACGCTGAAAGCAGCGGTAATACAAATATTAAGCCCGTATTTTTGCCAACAAAGTCCGAAATTTGTTCCTTTTGCAAAAAGTCTGGCCACACGGTTGAATCCTGTTTTGCAAAACAGAGGTCAGAGTTGCATAATAAAAATGATGTTAACTTTTGTCGTGAAAACGAAACTACCCGCAATAATGATGTAGTTGTAGCTGTAATTCAAGGGGTACCCGTAGATGCTTTAATAGACAGTGGCTCAACCATATCACTTATTTCATCATCATTACTGAAGCATTTCAATTGTGGACGCAAACCAGCGTTTCGTGTGCTCAAAGGGTTAGGCAGCCAGGAGCTCGAAAGCACCTCTTTTGTGACATTGCCAATTGAATTCGATGGTATTACTTTAGAGGTTGATTTGTTTGTCGTGGAGTCCGAATTTATGAACACTCCGATCATAGTAGGAACTGATGTATTGAATAGGGAAGGGGTCCGGTATGTTCGAACAAGGAATTCTCAGAAACTTACGAGGGAGGTGATTATTCCGGATGAAGTGATGGTCGTTCAGTCTGATGTATCGATCCCAATTAACACGCCCCTAGTCGGTGCTCAGTCACAACAATTGTTAGACATAATTAATGAATTTTCTGAGCATCTTATAACCGGTACTGCTACCTCTACTGTAACCACGGGAAGTATGTCTATCAAACTAAATAGCAACGCGCCTGTTAACTATCGACCTTATCGCCTTTCACACGCCGAGACACTTCGCGTTCGCGAAATAGTTAAAGATTTGTTAGACAAGGGAATTATTCAAGAATCGGAGTCTGATTACGCGAGCCCAATACTCCTAGTAAAAAAAAAGGATGGGTCCGATCGAATGTGTGTGGACTTTCGTAAGCTAAACGAAATTACAGTTAAGGATCGATTTCCGCTTCCGAGAATCGACGACCATATAGATAGGCTGGGACAAAGTAAATATTTTACGAGTTTAGATATGGCGACAGGGTTCCATCAGATTCCTGTCCAGGAGGAGTCCATTCCTCTTACTGGGTTTGTTACGCCCGAAGGTCATTTTGAATATTTAAAGATGCCATACGGTTTGGCTAACGCGCCCGTCGTATACCAACGTATTATAGCGAAAACCCTTCGTGAATTTATCGACTCTGGAGAAATTCTTGTGTATATCGACGATGTGTTAATTTTGAGTGACACAATAGACCGGGGACTTGTTCTACTGCACAAGGTACTTAGTGTTTTGACGAAGGCAGGTTTCTCCATAAATCTGCGAAAATGCTCTTTTCTGTCTACAGAAATTGAATATCTTGGTCGTAGTATTAGTCAGGGTCAGGTTCGACCGAGCCATGAGAAAATTAAAGCTTTAGTTGAATCTGCTGAACCAAAAACCGTAAAGCAGGTACGTCAGTTCATGGGTCTTGCTAGTTACTTTCGTAGATATATACCGGGTTTTGCGCAAAAGACTGCTTGTATTGCTGCTTTGACTAGAAAGGGGGTAGATTTCAACTGGGGGTTAGAACAGCAGAGTGCTCGCAAAAACATTGTCGAAAATCTGACCAGTGAGCCTGTCCTTGCGATCTATGACCCCTCCTTACCAATTGAGGTTCATACAGACGCAAGCTCAATTGGTTATGGAGCCGTCCTAATGCAGGTACATGAGGGGGGTCGAAAACGAGTGGTTGCCTATTTTTCAAAATTGACACAGGGCGCCGAGAGTAAGTACCACTCGTACGAACTCGAAACCCTCGCTGTAGTCAAAGCGCTGCAGCACTTCCGTCATTATCTTGTGGGCGTACACTTTACTGTAGTCACAGATTGTAATGCATTAAAACTTACACAACGAAAAAAGGATTTGTTACCCAGAGTGATTAGGTGGTGGGTGTACCTGCAGGATTTTGATTTTGGGCTGGACTACCGAAAGGGCACACTTTTGGCACACGCCGATTATTTTAGTCGGAACCCCGTCAATGTGGTTACTGTCCAAAAACCGCAAAATTGGGCACAAGTTGCCCAGGCGTCTGATGAAGAGACACAGACCCTCATTCAGAAGTTAGCTGATGGTCAGTTAGACGCGACTCGTTATATGGTTAAAAACGATCTCTTGTACGCGAAACACACACCAACTGGTGAACCATGTCGACTACTATGTTTCATACCGAAGGGTCATCGGCTTAGCCTCCTCCGCATATTCCACGACGAGCACGAACACCCTGGAGTTGAAAAAACTGTCGATCTAATCATGAAGCACTTTTGGTTTCCCGGGCTGCGAGTATTTGTTCAAAAGTATGTAACGCATTGTTTGATATGTCTGTCCCACAAAAAAAGAGCGCGAGCCCCATTTCAACCCATTCATTCATGGGAAAAACCTGATACACCTTTCGAGACCGTCCACATGGACACGTTAGGACCGTTACCAGAAGCTGACGGCTATCGCCATGTCTTAATAGTCGTTGACGCCTTCACTAAGTTTTGTTTACTCTATCCAATGCATCGTCAGGAGGCCAACGAATTAAAACGTCACGTCTCTAACGTCATATCTTTTTTTGGGACACCTAAACTGATTGTAGGCGACAGGGGTCGTATGTTTCAAAGTGCCGAATTTCTTAACTGGGTCAAGGGTTTAGGTTGTAATGTACATCTGGTAACGCCTGAGATGCATCAATCCAACAGACAGGTTGAACGCTATTGTCGTACGGTGCTTAACATGATTCGCGTAGAATGCAACTATCGACAGCAGGAATGGCCAAAGGTGATGTGGAAGATTCAATTGGTACTCAACATTACCAAACATAGAACGACTCAGTATTCTGCTCTCAATCTGCTGGTGGGTATTGAAGCTGCGACACCACTTATTCGAAGTCTGGTACGTGATGTAGCTCTGGAAGGATCGAGTCCAAACAGGGAGGCTCTGCGCGAAATGAGCAGACAAAGGGCTACGGAGCGACTCGCGCAGAACCAAGACAAACAAGATGCTTATGTCAACCAGGGGAGGAAACCTCCCCGGGTTTTTGAACTCAATTCTTTGGTTTTTGTTAGAAAACAGGCACAGTCAACCGGGAAGCTCGACTCCTGCATGCGCGGTCCCTACCGTGTAGTGAAGGTGCTGCCTCAGGGGAGGTACGAGCTGGAGCTTCTGGCTGGCTCACACGGCAAGTCGACACAAGCTGCGGCGGAGTACATCATTCCGTGGCGCGGAGAGTGGACTCCTGATGTGTGTGCGGCATACTTTAATGGTGAGTTGTGCAGTTATTAGAACACGCGTCACGTCGTGCCTCTATTCTTTTAATTGCAATTTTTGATATATGAGTATGTGTTTGACATGAGTGTTAAGATAAGCATCACGTCGTGCCTCTTTTTTACCACCCTACCGATTCACGCGTCACGCAGTGCCTCTGATCTAACTTACTGTCCTTATCTGAGAGGTGTTGGGGACATGCGTCACGGCGTGCCTCTGTCTCGGCACCTAATCAAGTAAGGCTTCACGGCGTGCCTATGACTTGACTTGTTGACAGGAGATGTGTCATGTTGTGCTTCTGTTTTGAGGGTGTTAAGATACGCATCACGTATGCCTCTTTCAATACACCCTGATGTGATTATGTATCGCCATGCCTATTTCCTAATGATTTTGCTATGTGTTTCTTGTTTAATACCAAATCACGCACGCGTGTATGCCTGCGTACACATATGAGTGGTTTGGTTTTGTATGTCCTGTGCAGACGTAAATAGCGATGAAGAGTCCACTCCCGGAGCTGCCGAGGTGTCCTTGCCAGATGAAGAGCTACTGCCCAGACCTGAAAGGCTGCCTAGAAATAAGGAACACCAGCCTGGTACTTCCGGAACCCAGCAAACTGATGACGTGACTGGAGGTGCCTACATTCTACCCGAGGAACAAGAGATTGCAGCTTCCATGCCGATACTAGAGACAGATCTACAGAGTTAAAGGAGATCGAGGACGTTCTCCTGTCAGGAAAGGCCGTGTAGAAGATGAGACACCTATCCAGCGACCGAGAGTATAAAAGGCAGCGCGAGCAAGCGCTCAGGCTCACTTTGCCTCCAGCGGTCATCGAAGCAACATCACTCTGACATTTTCCTAGCGTTTATTTTTGTACTATTGGTTGGTCTTTGCAATTTTTGTTAATTAATTATTTTTGTTTGAAGTAAATATTTTTGGTTGTTAAAAATTGGTTTTTAAAAAATAAGTTTGAGGTTAAACCGTAAATATATATATCCGCTAGTATGACTATATCTAGCCGTTTGTAAACTACTTATTTAAAAAAACCGAGTGATTTGAGTGAACTTACTGGTGCCGGCGTCCCATCGTCGTTGGAGACAACAGTCACCGATGTGGCTTGCTGCTGTTTTTCCGTCAACTCGTGCTGACTGATCTCTTCGGGCTCCAACTAAACAGCAAAAGTTCTATTTACATATTATATACCTATATGTAAATTAAAAAACTAATGACACTAATATTGAGCGATGAAATTCGAACCCCTTTAGCACCTATGACTAAGTTATGCGGAGATTTGCTATCGCTCGAAACGGCGAAGGAAAACATCGCGAGGAAACCGGCATGTCCAAGAACCACAACATTCAAGGGCATGCGACATCTACCAACACGCACTGGGCTAGCGTGGTAGATTACGGCGCATACTATCTCTCTGAGAAAAGGCCTGAGTCCCAGCAGTGGGAGCGTGATGATGATGATGATAGCTTATATTATAAAAGTGAAAGTTCCATGATTGAGTGAATGTTTTATGTTTGTTACTCATTCACGCTGAACGACTCAACGGATTTGACTGAAATCTGGAATGGAGTTAGTTTATACTTTCGGTTAAAACATAAAGCGACTTTTTACCCGAGAAACCCTCAGGCGTAACCAAAAAGCTTTTCATTTCCGAAACACTATCAGCCCCAATCAGTCCACTACTGGACAAAGGCCTCTCCCAATGTACGCCGGTCTTCGGCTCTTCTCATCCAACTACTGCTAGACACGCGGCGCAAGTCGTTCTGTAACATACCTCAGTACAATCAACGGCGACGTGCACCGTGTTATTGTCGACTCCAACGTGAATCTTATGCCATCCCGGCGAGAACAACTGGGGAAACAATAACTAATTAGAATGATCTAAAGATGTAGAAAAAGAATGTATAAGTTACAAGAGGTTGATTTAAATTAACCCTGTATTGTATATACAGGGTGGCGGACTGACAACTTATGCCTATAATCAGTGGTGTTGGTTCTGAATTTCTGACGTGCATTTATAAAACTAAATTATGTTTGATAAGAAAAGGACAGCCTTATTTTTAAACCTGTCAAACTTAGTTTGGTAGAAAATGCATATTAGAATCGACACCAATGGCAGTTCCTAAAGAAGTGAATAATAATAATAATAATATGGAGTTGGTGGTAAATTATATCTAACCAAAAATAACAACTTTATTTTTTTTTTGTTTTTCACCACCTACTTCCAGCAGTTACTAGTTCCAATATTCACTTCACCATCCTGTATTATGTACATAATATTAGCACAGTATATAAAGAACAGTAGGTTAGCTAAGGCCGCTCAACGAGTTAATTGCCTACTATATTGTGTATTGTGACGCTTAGGCGGCGCGTTCCGTACTGAGTGCATGGCCGCGGCCCCGGCCGCCTCCTTTCGTTTATTGTGTGCGTGAAAAGTTCGTGCGTACACGGTGCCGCTACTCACGCACACATTCAAACCGGCGACGGCCGATTTATATGAAACTGAACTACTACTCCTTTACTATGATATTATATGTATTACCATTTGATAACATAAAAAATAGTGATGAACAATTAACTTACCTGCCAACAATCAAATACCAGCCTACGCTTGTATATGAAAATGGCCAGCTTCTTCGCCTTAGGCAGCAGCGTCAGTGAAAAGTGTAGGAGCTTGGAGCGCGCCTTCAGAAGACTCCAAGGTCTGCGCTGGCCTCGCGAGTTAAACGTGCCGATAATGCTGAAGCTTGGAGGAAATCCGTTGGGAAAGACCTGCCTAGGAGACAAATTTCTTCTTAAGTCCTTGAGGATAGCATTTGATGATGCAAGTTGATTACAAGTTAGGTATGTGTTGTTAAGTGACTATGCAATCGAAGTTGGCACCATGCCTTCAATGGAAACTGGCTCTCAAGTGAGGCTGCTGGAAGACACCGATAGATAATTGGCGTCAGATTCTTAACGTGAGGATGGTGGCTAGCCAGGCAAGCACTAGATAATGCCTTACTATCAAACTATGGTTTTGTCCTATCAGTTTTAGTAAATGAGAACCCAGTAAGCCGGAGTTACATAACGAAATTAGTTGCATGACATTAGTTTTATAACACTAATTTGACCAGTAATTTCACGTGTAAATGTTCAGTTTTACAATGCATGCATTACTTTTGTGACACTGGAGTAGTTTCGTGCTATTCGCAAATTTTTTGTAAAACTAATGTCATGCAACTAATTTCATAATGTAAATGCGACGCGAAACTAGTGTCGCGACAGCACCAGCGCAGAGTGGACGTGTGGACGTAAAATACAGCTTTGACACTATAATTTAAACGAAAGTAGTTTCACATGTGCTAATATTACTTTCACGAAACTAGTTTTATCATGCATGACACTAGTTTCGTAATGTAAATCCGGCTTAAGAGCATAGCATGCTTTGAGAGTCTAGCGGTTCTCCAGAAAATTCAAGTTCATTGCAGAATTCCACATTCTACTGGTCGTTGCGCGATGTCACTTCTCTGCCACTACCACTTCTTGTACAGTCAACGACAAAAGTCAAACAATAGCACATTTTCCGATTACCATTATCATCTTAAACACCAACCATTAACCACATCATTACTTAAAATCAGTTGTATTATGTTGTGGTCAAAACGCTACCTAGCAAAATGTATAGAAAAAACAATCTTCATTGATCTAGAACACATTTGAAAAATCTAGTGTGATCAGCTACTTTTGTCGTTGACTGTACGGGCTAACCCGTACATCTCTACCCGTACGTGTGCTGCAATACATTACCTAAGTATAAGCATCTTTCACTGTGATAAATAGTGTGAATCTAACCGCCGCCGCTGGTCCACTAACAAGTTGTTTTAATTTCCACTCAACATAAATATCATCAGCTTTATGTACGTCACCTCGCACCTGTACAGATATGGTCCTTCGAGCCGGATCACCAAAAGCTGTGTTCAAATAGCAGCGACGAAACCGAAAGCATCAAGTAGTGAACGCCACTAGAACGTCATTCTAGACGAATACGGGCCCATTGTATCAAGCAGGACAAAAGCGTATGTACTTACTGCAAAGGCATTGTCAAGTTAGCCACACCGCCGATCCTATAGGCCTTCTGCAGCTCCCGAGAACCCTGAACCATGGTCACACCAGTTGTAGCAGGTTTATCTATTTGGTAAACTGCTATGAGGTCCACAGTTTGGAATTCTACGTCTCCAGGGTTTGAAGAAGAGCATGGTGAGTCGTTGAGAAAGGGGGCTAAAGTTGTGGTATTTCCTGGAAAGGTATCAGATATGGGTATGTATATGTACGTCACCGTACGTGTATGTATATGGGTGTGTGGAATTATGGGTGTGTTAAATAAAAAAAACTAACTTCCTCTTAAGGGTTATGATGTACAGAAATGGCTTAACACTTACCTACTGATTCACTTAAAATTGCAGGACTAGCTGATATCACAAATGTAGCCACAAGAACCCTGAAATAATAATATATGAATAAATCATTATATAAATATTATCCAATAATTACAAGGCCTTAGTCAACGTAAACTTGCGACCTCAGATCGTGAGTTCAAATCCTGCAACAAACCAGGACATTATTTAGTTCTCGCCTGGTTAGTTATAAACTTTAAGGGAATTCCGGCAGCGTCACTTGAGAGCCAGTTCCCAATGTGTTCAAACGTGACGCCACCTTTGAACGCAATGACATTTAACATTAGGGGCCTTATATGGTCAGACGCTGCTCTGGAAGAGTTAAAAAACAAACTTTGCCTGAGGATTCAATTTATTTTATGTTATAAGAGTGGCAAGCAAGCAGACAGCCCACCTGAAGGTGTCACCGTCGGCTTAGGACATTTGCAATACCATAGGTCGTTGCCGATGCGTTGTCGACCCTTAAAAACTCTTTTCAAACCCATCTTGAAGGACTGCCATTGGCTTCTTCAAAATAACATAAAAACCAACGTAATAATAACATCCAAACCCAACCGTCCACTTAGTTAACATTGACATATCAGAGTATAAAACCGCAGACGTCCCAGTTTCAAGCATCAAATCTCGATACAAGTGGTAGGTCAACAAATAATTGATCTGCCACAAAACGGCAGATGCGGCCCACTTATGGATGACCTTCATCAGCCAATGAGGCAGTTAGCTGGCCAATTTGATCGAGGGGACCTTGAGATGCTTCTTTTTAAGAAGTAAAAGAAGGTCTTTTACAAGGTTTTCTGAAGATTTGAAATGAGTGAAATGCGCAATGCGTGTAATTATCGTCATCTCTTCCGCCTATTTGCAGTGGCATTCTGGTCTTAAGGTATACTGGTTTGAAGGCCAGAGAGAATGTGTGTCAAGCTGTTTCAGTGCATAAATAAAATGCATTAGTAAGGGCCGGTTTTATAAACAATGTACCTTTTTTCGGTAACTCATTAGTAACATAACGACTCGTAAATGATACGATACGTAAATTAAACTATTCGTAAGCTCAAACCGCTACCATCTCCATCGGTAAAGAGCGTCCGTAAAATGTTACTGAAATTAAACGAACGGATTTTTAGCACGGAAAATGTGACAATTAGATCAAATTAACCGAAATAAGGTATGACATTTAAGTTACGGACGTTTATAAAACCGGCTCTAAATTACACTGTGATTTTTTTGATTTTTTTACTATTTTACAGGGTAGCGTTTGACCACAAGTCACCTGATGTTAAGTGACGATGTGGTCGAAGGTGGCGCCACGCTACACCTGGACTGGGAACTGGCTCTCAAGTGAGACTGCCGGAACACACCGGTAGGTGCTTGGCGACATTTTCTTAACAAGAGGGTGGTCGCTAGCCAGGCGAGTACTAGAAAATACCCTACCACCAAGCTATAGTTTCATCACGATGTTTTCCATCACCGAAAGCTCAAGCTCATTGTAGGATTCGAACCCACGTCCTACGGATCGCAAGCCGATGTCACTACCACTGAGCCATCATCGCTATAAAACTATGTGCAACGATAACGCGTACGCCTTACAAAGTGCTGATACTGAGTGGAAATCCTATCTCGACTCCAATTAGCTTAATAAGTTATGTACAGGAAGTTAGAAAGGAAGAAACGTATAAGACATCGTATTTAAAACTAGGTGGTAAGAAACCTGCTAGCAACAAGTGGACATGCCTATTTCGGGACTGCATAAAAAAATGATGACAATTTGATCATAAAAAAATCCCAAACCGAATGCAAAACGAAATTTTACGAGCGTCTCCGATGGGACCATTTAAGAAACATCAATTTGTTCGCATCATTAATTTGGGAGAATAGTCAACTGCATAAATACAATAGGTACCTACTTACGAGTTACGAGTACTTTGTCGCAGTTTAGGTAATTTGACGTATTTCATTTCGGATAGGATTGCGTTGGCCTACATATCTCAGGAAATGATGATGGAACTATGTCTCTCTAGATGGCTGGTTTATCGGACTTTTGGTTAAGTTGTACCTAAAGTACAGTCAGCGACAAAAGTAGCTGATCAAACTCGATTTTCCAAATGCCTATATTATGTTCTAATGTTTGTTTTTCTTTACAGCTTACAAGGTAGCGTTTGACCATAACACAACACACCTAAACCTAGTGATGATTCGGTCGAAGGTTGGTGTTTGAGATGATAGAGAAAATCAGAAAATTTGTTTTTGTTCGGCAACTTTTGTCGTTGACTGTACCTCTAACCTATATATTATTATGTGTTTAGTTCTACTTATACACCTATACACCTATACCCTATCAATGAATTCATTCTTCAAAACATCACCGTGCAAAAAGAAGTAAAGGGCCATTGCCAAAATGGAGAAATAAAAATGTACCGACAAGGAAAAAAAATTTGAAAGAACGCAAGGGGTACATTCCAGCGGGTGCGGGATAGGAAATTTATTCTTTATTTGGTCAGTCTATTACAATACTACGTGGTATTGCCAGGACTGGTATAGCATCTATAACTACTGGGATCGGATAGTATTAATTATAATTTAAATTTTTGGCATTTGCTTTTTTGGCCTTTACAACTTCACCGGCCTGCTAAAGGGTGCGTTTTTAGGTACCTATCTTAATTACATATCAATCATCATCATCAACCTTTCACGTTCCCACTGCTGGGACTCTGGCCTTCTCTCAGAGAGAGAGTATGGGCCGTAATCTACCACGCTGACCCGGCCCTTGAATGTTGCAGTTCTTGGACATGCCGGTTTCCTCACGATGTTTTCCTTCACCGTTTTGAGCGATGGCAAATCCGCACATAACTTATCAAGTCATAGGTGCGGGGCCGAGAGGATTCGAACTCGGTGTCGGCGCCTTGTACGTCGCACGCGTTACCGTTCGGCCACCATCGCTCTCTAATTACATATCCCCATTTTTATTCAACTGAGCAATGTATTTCCATTGCGACAAAGTACTTCAATGTTTTCAAGTCTACCGCTATAGTAATTGGTAATGTTGCCGTTTATCTAAGCATGTTCCCTATTCGCAACGAGTTTAATTGAATGAGTATTGCACTTGGACAGTGTTGCGAATTTGGGAGCTGAGGCCGTTGCATCATGTTTTGGGTTGTGGCTTGTGCGTCCAAAATTTCAATCTCAATTATTGTTGTATTAGTTACGTCATTTCTAATACTACATACACATTATATATTAGCACAGTGTAACTACATAATATCAGTATATATTAGCACATTGTAAATAAATACTCGTATATTAACTGTCATATTAGGGTCGGCATGTATGCAACTAACCCGCCGATTTTTTTAATTTTAACATTACTCATGTCAGTAAATGTTTTTGGTATAAATATTTTAAAACAATAGAAAAAGGACGTTTTGTTTGGCGTACCGGAATTTGTTTTGTTTTTCGTTCAAGTTATTTTGTGTTATTTCAGACCATTAAAATGGAATGTCAAGTTGAGAAAAATAAGCATTTTCGACATTTTCCACGAGTCAGGTCAATGTTAATTTTTACGTTAGGCCGCGTTCGACCTGCGGGCCGGTTATCGCCTTTATGTGATTTTATACATATATAATAAATAACGGCAAACCAGCACTAAGTAATAGTAGGATCATTTTCTATTCCAATTTAATAACTAAAATAAATTTTACATAACTTACAGCACATTTTTATATTTTCTTCTAACGTATAGAAATATAAGTAAAACAAAACACTCTAGGAGTGATGAAACCAGAATTCGGGCCCACAGTTCACACGGGTCACGGGTCGGGTCGTGGTTTTCCGGTCGGCAAAGGGCCAAAGGATAAAAATTATAATTTCAAACACCAAAATAAAGTAAATTCATACTTGGGGCGAGGGGATGATGCCGCGTGGATTATCCTTTAGTTAGATATGTGTATCTACCTTTTTGTTTTATTTTATTAGAAGTCAAATGGTTTCTGACAGAGGATATATTTTATAGGACGGGGTCTGTACCCTCAATATGAAATAAATCACGTTTACATAACAGTAAGAAGAAAAATACACTAGTTACCAATCGTTAAAACAAAAGTTTAAATGAAAACCTCACCCTGATGAATAAAACCAAGCAATTTCTACAATAACTAATTAAATTCTTACATATTTTCATTGCAGACCTCATTGCAGACCGAGCTCCAGACTCTCAACTGGGCTGAAATCGCTCAAGATAGAGAAGAGTGGCGCTCTCTCGTTTCGGAGGCCAAGACACACTTTGGGTCGCTGAGCCATCGGAGTTAGTTATATTTTCATTGCTTGATATAAAACAATTTGCTAATAGGTATCTATATAACCAAAAATTTTTTTTTTTTTTTTTTTTTTTTTTACTTTTTACAGGGTAGCGTTTGACCACAAGTCACCTGATGTTAAGTGACGATGTGGTCTAAGATGGCGCCACGCTACACCTGGACTGGGAACTGGCTCTCAAGTGAGGCTGCCGGAACACACCGATAGGTGCTTGGCGACAGATTCTTAACAAGAGGGTGGTAGCTAGCCAGGCGAGTACTAGAAAATACCCTACCACCAAGCTATGGTTTCATCACGATGTTTTCCTTCACCGAAAGCTCAAGCTCATTGTAGGATTCGAACCCACGTCCTACGGATCGCAAGCCGACGTCACTACCACTGAGCCATCATCGCTATAAAAAACCTTAGAAAAATACCTTAGAAAACTTTCTAAAAAATTAAGTAACACTTACCATGAATATTGTATTATTTTTACTACATATATATAGAAAAATACTAATAATTATTATCACTTACCAATGAATAGGTCTCATTTTTACAAAATTATTTTAAATTTTTGTTGCCACTAAAACTCCACCATGATTTTCCCGCCAATTCAACTTTTTAATGTTCTCCCCGATTTACTTTTTAATTTTCGCGCAAGGTGCAGTACGCACTGGCCAAAAAAGGACTATAGTGTAGGAGCCAGCGTGGCTAAAGTGGTAGGTCTACTGAAGCTGAGATTTGCCTGCCGCGACTCCCATAATATATATCAATTAATTCGTATCATGCCAACGTTTTTAATGTTCTACAATTGTGGAGAGGTTTGTCTGTGCGTTGTTTTGTTACGTAGCTACAACATTAAGGCAATAAAATCAATCGATCCGCCAAGCGTCTTATTTAGTCCATCGGCAAATAATTTACAATTGCTCCGGCAGCGATGTGGGTGTGTATTACATATTTTTATTGGCCTACTTTTATTCTGTAACATATTTAAAAAAATAATTGTTTCTCTATGATTAGCTAACTTCTTCTATTAACAATAATTATTCTTATCATCGTACATTGCATTTAATAATGATACATGCATTTCTATATTACTGCACAATTATTTATATAAGCACTATAGTAGCTGGCTGACCTATAAACTTCATTAACCCAAACAACCCGAAATTCAACAAAAATTCTTCAAGTTGGCGATAAATTGCGGCCGTCTAATAATAATTAATACCTTCAAACTTTTGAATACAATTCAATTTAAACTAAACGTAAACTTTCATTATATTTTTGTTTCTGCCCTAGATCCCCTGAATACTTAGTTCAAGACAGACTTTACTATGGGCTATTTCTATTACTAAACAAGTAAACAAGGATTAACAAAAATAAACGTGAATTCCGTTTCGTCACAGGTCACAGCTATAGAAGTAACCACATCATCATTTTGTATCTCTAAACTAAATGATCAAGATTGACGTGCACGATTTGTTTTAAGTCAGGAACGAATCTAGACTTGGCAAACTTCGTGATAGGCAGAATTGTAAAAAGTCATTCACCAGGTTTTAAACTAGTGCGTTTTTTTATTCCTCCATATTATGTCAAACCAACTGAATAATTTAATTATCTTAATCACAATAATGACAGCTACTTAACCTCATTCCTATGGCTCCCTATAGGTAATCATTCTTAGTATGGCCGGCCCCTTTTGCAGTCCTGGAAGTATGACGTTGCATGGCCAAGGGCCAAGGATGCGTAATGCATTAAATTAGAGCGCGTTCACAGAACCATGCGTAATCTATTCCGCGTGCAGCATGGAATGCGATAGCTTTCGTAACGTTTTAATGGATTTTAATAGGCCGTCAAGATATTTGTCATGTGAGAAGGCGTATCTGACATCGTTATCAATTAATGCAGTTAATAAGTTTCAACTTATACATACTAACTAAATACGCATGGGCATATTGTTGCCATGGAGCTACAATATCTATTTTTAGATAATTATCTACTTAGTTACTGTCCTAGAATAATGACGCATCTGTTTGGGTTCCGTCGCCGTGCGAAAAAAGGGGCAAGAATTTATTGTATTGTTTATAAACCCTCCCCAAGTCCTCAAGCGCCAGAATATATACGATTAAATAAGTGTACTGATTCGTCTCTATAATTATGAAAAACTCAAAACAATATTATGAACTTATTACAAAGTAGCGAGCGATGATATATCGATACGATGCTACTGTGATGCTACAATGCGAATTTGAATTCAGCGCCATACTTTACGCACATAATAAATACTACTTGATAAAAAAAAGCCATCTTCATAACTGTTATTAAAACGTAGTAGATAACGACTTTTTTTTTTATTATACTGGTAACAACAGAAAGGACGAATACGTTTCATTCTACGCAACAGAAACAAAATAATGTCAAAGGAATAACAATTACAAACGTCAAACAAAATCTCCAAACGAACTGAAACGAAACGTAAACTCAACTAAATAAAAAGTTATCTGTGTCTTTTGGTAGTTTTGGTGTCAACGTGAACAAGCGCGTTATTTCATCATTATTTCATTTAATTTCCATTATTTATAGCTGAATAATTGAAACACACAACCAAGGTGCCTAAATCCGTCTGCCGAAACCATTTCTTACGTGTTAATTTCTTGTTTACGAAACGTATAGGTTATAAGGGAACGATTACATTGCAGATGCCGTTGTCGTGTAGATTTTACCAGGAGAAGTATCCTGAGGTGGAGGATGTGGTGATGGTGACCGTGCGCTCCATCGCCGAAATGGGAGCGTACGTCCGCCTGCTCGAGTACAATGATATCGAGGGCATGATCTTACTATCGGAATTGTCCAGGAGACGTATCCGATCTATTAACAAATTGATCAGGGTGGGCAAGACTGAGCCCGTTGTTGTCATCAGAGTGGATAAAGAGAAAGGTTAGTAACTTTTTTCACTATTTAAGTATTTGTACACTTATATTTTAAATTTACTAGCCGCGCCCCGCCATTTCACCCGCGTGTCCCCGTTATCCCACAGGAACCTTTTCAGTGATAAAAAGTAGCCTATGTGTTAATCGAGGGTATAAGCTATCTTCATTCCAAATTTCACTCAAATCCGTTCAATAGTTTTTGCGTGAAAGAGTAACTGACATCCGTCCATCCTGACAAACTCACATTTATGATAAGGTAACAGAGTAGACAAGAGTGAATAGGTATATTCTAGGCAAGCATGGTCCATTATTGACCTCATGATGACCTACCAACAATTGAGACAGGTAATAAAATTCTTGTTCTAAAGATACGTCCAAGTTTATCTCATCTAGCCGTAACCATACCTATTTTATTTCTTTACAGGTTACATAGACTTATCAAAACGTCGTGTGTCTGCAGAGGACATAGACAAGTGTACAGAAAGGTATGCGAAGGCGAAAGCTGTGAACTCAATCCTGCGTCACGTTGCAGAGCTCTTGCACTATGAGAGCTCGGAACAGCTTGAGGAGCTGTACAAGAGGACAGCTTGGGGTTTCGAAGAGAAGTACAAGAAGAAAGCGTCGGCTTACGACTTCTTTAAGCAGGCAGCTGTGTGAGTATACCTTGAGAATATTTATAAAATAGTTTTCAATTATCTTACATTGTTCAAAACGGTGATGGAAAATATAGCGTGAGGTAACTGGCATGTCTATGAAAAGGACCATATAATTTGGTTTATAAGTAAGTCACTTTATTGAAGTGAATAAGCAAGTTACTTGTATTTGTCTTCTTACCTAACCTCGGAAAACCTACTCAAAGCATACAAACACTTGCAATAGAGCGTCTAAAATCCCAATCCAGGTGTAGTGTTTTTATTTTTTTTTTTGTTATGAAGTTTCTACTTATTGGCGGATACTTCTACGGTATTACAATCTAGCCTATAATGGCTAATGGTGTAGCGTGGCACCATCTTCGACCACATCGTCACTTAACATCAGATCAGACTTGTGGTCCAACGTGATCCTGTAAATCAGGGGTGGCCAACTTGATTAGACCCAAGATCGACTGTTTCCTGATGAAACCTTACGATCTAACAAGTACATACTTACTTCTTGAAATTTGAAATTAAACCTTAGTTCAGTAGCTGTGAGAAATCGTCTGGCATCTTTCGCCAGATTAGCAAAGACAAGTTTTTCTGTCTGTTCTATGTATTTTTTAAGTTATTTGTTTTGCCACGATCGACTGGACTAATATCCTCGATCACCGGTCGATCGCGATCGTCCGGTTTGCCACCCCTGCTGTGAATAGTGAAAAAAGAATCTAACAACATGGCAAAATAATACATTGCAACATGACATGACACACATTACATTTTACATGACTAAAATGCAATTAATATAAAATTCCAGAGACCCGTCAGTCCTAAACGAGTGCGGTCTTGATGAGCAGACCAAGGAAGTGCTTCTAGCCAACATTAAAAGGAAGCTTACGTCTCAAGCTGTGAAAATCCGTGCTGACATTGAGTGCGCCTGCTACGGGTATGAAGGCATTGATGCCGTGCGAGCTGCGCTGAAATCCGGCCTCGCCCTGTCCACAGTTGATCTGCCAATCAAAATTAACCTTATCGCGCCACCTTTATATGGTAAGACTGCTTATTTATAAGCTGCTCCTCATGTTTTCCCGTTGTCCTGCAGGATCTGGGATAAAAAGTAGCTTGGGTGTTAATCCAGAGTACAAGCTTCCCTCATACCAACTTTGTCATTTCAGCGTGAAGTAGTGAGAAACATACACACGCACTAACAAACTTTCTCATTTACTAAATTAGTGTGATAGTGCGATGTTTATTATTTTTTATTTTACACAATAATTAAAAACTCATATTATGGTACATGATTCTTGCAGCACCATATTACTGGACAAGTGGTTGCGAATGAACAATGCTTCGTTGCTACAGAATTGACTTTTCTCTGCAATTTTGGACATTGCTATAATTCAACACAGCATGATATAGGCACATCAGCTTCAGGCTGCTCCCCTATTACCAAATAAATAAATAATAAATTAATATTTACGGTACTCACCCAATGCATTGGCAAATGTCTGCATTTAAAATTAAAATAGAATGATGCCGTTAGGTCAGTATCAAAAACTGTTAATTATTAGGAACCATTTTTTATTTATTTAATACATAATAGGCAAGCAGCTTGCAGTTTTTATTACCACTTTAGGTCGCTATAAAGTTGTGTGTTATTTTCCAGTAATGACAACTTCAACACCGGAGAAAACTGACGGTCTCAAAGCACTACAAGATGCGATTGACAAAATCAAAGAGACAATAGATGCAGCGGGTGGAGTATTCAATATACAGATGGCGGTATGTATTACCTCTACACTAGAGAGCATGGTAAATAATAACGAAATAATGACCCGACAATAAATAAATATCGGGGACAATTGCACACAAATTGACCTTGGGCCAAATTAAGCTAGAACCTTGTGTTATGGGTACTAGACAACGATATACATACCTTCATCATCAGCCTTTCACGTTCCCACTGCTGGGACTCTGGCCCATAGCTCTATCTCCATAAAATCAGCAACTCTGTCCTTCAAAGGTGTGTATTTTATTTAACAAAATCCTGAGTGAAATTCAAGACTTACCAATAGTAAAATTTCTAATTATAAAATATCGGACTAGATGACAATAAAGCTTGGGATTGTACTGAACTTGCTCCAATTCAATCAATTAGTAATTGACAAATTTGTAAACGTGATTGCGCTAGTTTTAAAGTGATCACATGTACTAAATATTCTAAATTTAGTTAGTAAGCTGTTTGGATGTCCAAATAAAATTAAAATAAATAAATGAATGATAATATCATTGCCTACGTTTCTACTTCGCAGCCTAAGGTGGTAACAGCCACCGATGAGGCTGAGCTGGCGCGGCAGATGGAGCGCGCTGAGATGGAGAACACGGAGGTCGCTGGAGACTCTGCGGAGGAAGACGAAGATGAAGGTAAACAACACCAGTAACAGACGAACATTATATAATAATGTGTGGTAGAGAAGCATATAGTCCAGGGAAGAGTCGATCGTACAAAAAAAACGGACAAGTGCAAGTTGAACTTATTAACTACCTACATATTTACGGTTTTTAGACTTGTTCCTTTACATGTGCAAGACATTGCTTCATGCCAAATTTCATGATTCTAGGTCAACTGAAAGTATCATTATCATCATTATCATTATCACGTTCCCACTGCTGGGACTCCGGCCTTCTCTCAGAAAGAGAGTATGGGATGTAATCTACCACGCTGGCCCAGTGCGGGTTGGTAGATGTCACATGCCCTTGAATGTTGCAGTTCTTGGACATGCCGGTTTCCTCACGATGTTTTCCTTCACCGTTTTGAGCGATCGCAAGTCCGCACATAACTTATCAAGTCATAGGTGAGGGGCCGAGAGGATTCGAACTCGGTGTCGGCGTCTTGTAAGTCGCACGCCTAACCGTTCGGCCACCATCGCTCGGAATACGCACGGAAGATACGGAAAGTATAGGTAATCGCAAAATATGCAACATCAAGGATCATATTTTTTTGTTCGAGTTTACTTACAAGTTTGGTTTTTTCACAGCTGTAAGAGACCATAGATAGACCCAAATATTTGACATAAGTTTCAACTTGATACCTCAATGCTTTCTTGAGAAAAAGGATCTTGACAGAAAAGAATTGCTACTAGAATTGTGACCCCGACAATACATATAGAATTACCATAATATGTACCATAAATATCTAATTTGTCGAGTTACGTCGGGTCCACTCTATATGCAGTTTTAACTTACCAGTTTGTCTTGCAGGTATGGGTGACGCGCGCGTGGATGGCGAAGCACCACAACAAAACGGCGCCTCCGACGACGAGGAAGATGATTGAGCTGTTTATATTCCCGCTACACTTGTACTATATATATAGCAACTCCGTTTAAATATAATATACACATTTTATACATTTTCGGGCTTTTTATTTCACAACTAGTTGTGCCCCGCGGTTTCACTCGCGTCTTCCCGTTATCCCGATCCTTTTCCGGGATAAAAAGTAACCTATGTTTTAATCCAAGGTATAAGCTATCTCCATTCCAGCCAGGAGGGGGGACGGCGCCATCCGGCTTTTGGAGGCCATCCGTTCCAGTAGTAATATTTATCAAGCCTTAGTACTAAAATGATATATTATGACATGACATATCGATCCAAAACCGTGGATAACGGATCAGGATCGATTAATAGTTTCGGGCGTTAAGGGGGCGCTAAAAAATAATTTATTCTGAAAGTGGGCAGTAGACAAAATAAGTGGCAACCACCCCTGCTGTATCTGAACCGATTAGAGATATCAAAATAGCTTATCTAAAAACGAATTAAAACAAAATGAAACAGTTTAAAATACTACTTTATTGTTCATCTTGATAATTGTAACATTTCATTAAAATCTATTTACAAAATAAAACAAGTCAATTCATAAACTTACATACAAAAAAAGATCATCGCGGTAACATTGCTTATTATTGTTGGGCATAATTAGATAACTACATAAATATATTTCCATCAAACATAACTTTGGGATACTTACTGTGCCAGACTAGACTGCATACATTCCAACTTTAGTCATTGTATAAATAAAATAGGTATACATTGCAAAAAAATACCAGTTTTCAATATGTAGTTAAATCACTCTTGTCTTTTGTCTATTACAATACTAATTTTAGTTGCTTACCGGTCGGTAAAACCCTATCGTCAGCCCAGTGGCCCTAGTATGAGTTTTTGCGAGACAATGGTGTTGATTCGGTCTTGCATTCCCTAAAACTAAACTAAGTTTGACAAGTCAATAGTATTCCTGTTTTTTAGAGAGTGTAAAACCGAATCGACACCATTAAACGCGTTCTACCGCAGTCGCGTAAACTCATACAAAAAAGAGTCCGCTAGAAGTTACCTAATCAGAGGGTTGAAAACAGAATATTTCGTCCCTGGAAAACGCTGTCAAGATATTTAAAAAACTATGCGAGCCATCTCTTAACTTACTATTCAGTCAGCCTGCTAAATCACGGCGTAAAATTTTAATTAAAAAATACTGGATGGTAGAATGCCACGGAAAAAGAGCCGTAAATAAGTCGAGAAAGCGCTATTTCGCTCTTCTTACCAATATTGTTTATTTGTTTTAATAAAATATTGCTTTTTTAACTGATCAGGCTTTTTTCCATATTCGAAATGAAAAGCAGAGATTTAACTTCTATTTAGGTACTCGAACTATTGGTGCCCTCGCTACGCTCGTACCTAAGTCCTAAATAGGACACTCATCCCTTGTGTAACAATCTACTATTACACGCACGTAGAGGCGCGTTATCGTCTTGCAAAAACGCACACTACGGCCATAGGAAGCACCAATATTTTTCTAACATAATTTTAAACTTTTCTTCCATTTATCCTACTCAATTTGCTTCTGTTTAATTTGTCAAAGAATAAAAGGCCGGCTGCTCTCTCGACCGTCTCGGGCGGAACCTGAAATTAATAAAATAGTTATTTGTCATCCAAGGCTGCAAAGATGTATTTTAGCGCGAGTACTTGTATTGAAACCTGAGCAAGTGAAGGAACCTAGGATTGAACCATGAGCGAAGCGAATGGTTCAAATATCGAATTCTGAGGGTAGCGAGGGTTTCAAAGGTACGAGACGCAGAATAACTTTGCAGCCGAGCGAAACACACAACTTTTCACCTCACTACAGTGAGGAAAATGCTAGATGCAAGAAAAACAGATAAAATAAGTTTTTTTTTTTCATGCAATAGTGGTGCTGGCCAGTGCCATTATTTCAAAAAGAGGTTGGCACACTGACATGAACTAAGTATTGTTGCATTAAGGTGACTGACTGTATGGAAAATCATTGAATAGAAAGGTTCGAATTTTAAAAATACTTTCCACGCTAGCGCTCAAAATGCGCTTTTGCACTCAGATTTCGAATGATAAACAGACTCTTTCCGAGCTTGTGAGGTGAAAACAAAATTTAATCACTAGATCGGGCATTTTTCCGGGATATAAACTGATATAAACTGTCTCTATGTAAAAAACGTCACTCTGCAAGAAAGAAGGACTAACCAACACTTTCGCATTTCTGCAATACATACTAGCTGCACACCGTGGTTTTACCCGCGTGGTTACTACAGTTCATCACGATAACAAGTATCCTATGTCAGCGATGGCGAACCACTGGCACGCGTGCCATTGATGGCACGGGACAGCATAATATATTTTATCAATTTTTTTTGTATGTAGGTTGCCTTAAAATTATTAAATCGACGATTCTTTGATACTGTCGTCACGCCTATTCTTGACAGCGAGTCAAATAGGGGTACAGGTTAATTTCTTACCATGAAAGCGGAGACAGGTGTGTCCTCAGATATCCTCTGGTTCGGCATCACATAGGCCTCCATGTCGAGCGAGCCGTCTCGCGCTTCCGCGACCACTACCTTGTAAAAGTGAGTGGGTACCGCGACTGTGTTTGCGCCTATCACTTGGTATTTCACATAACTTTTACCATCCAATTCTTTTCTGAAAACAAGTACATGTTTGACTGTAAATTTTAGTAAACAAGAAATCAGTGCAGCGGTAGTAATTTTGATATGATATCTGGTTTATAACCCCCGACGCAACAAGAGGGGGGGGTTATATGTTTGAAGTCGAAGTCTGTCTGTCTGTATTTCTATGTGTGTGTGTGTGTGTCTGTGGCATCGTAACTCTCAAACCGGTCCAAATATTGCGTTAATTATTAACGCTATTATGTGAGTGGCTACACTTGAACGGTCAACGTGAATACACTTGAATTATCGGCTAACGTCAAACGCCAATGTGAATGCCGTTGTCCAATGTCGTGGCCACACTTATGTCAAACGTCAATCATCGCGCTATTGAACGGCATTTCCCGTTAGCGTGGCCCCAGCAGTAGGAAGTATTTCTTTTATTTGTTACCTAGGTAAATAGAGTGGTCCCGTACAGCAGTACACGTTGTCATACACTTTGGTGAGCTTTCTGACGTGTTTCTCTAGTCTGTTCCATGCATGTCTGTTGAAACCGTCCCCAACCTGAAAATAAATATAAATATGTGTAATAGTAGCCATAAAAAGTTATTTATTTGGTAATAGGCAGTGGCGGGTTTACACATTTGCCGCCCGTAGGCTATTCAAATTATTTTGCCGCCCCTACTAATCTCTGTAATTCTATATCTTAGTTAATTGACACAACTTACACACATACATCTGCACCCTTTTTCGATGTCAATCATGTAAACGTACCCGTATTAGTTTTAGTATTTACAATAGGTAATGCTATTATATAAGAAACCCCGGAAATATACCGCTTTTTTTTTGTAACTAATTTAATCGGCGAAGATCTGTCCGAGCATAGGGTTGTTTGAAAAACAGCGCTGCGCTCACATAATAATCGTTATGGGAATGCAGCACATGCTGAAACTGCCCTATTGCCCTACAATTAATTAGATAAGTATAACTGGAACCTAGGATAAGTCTCTGTGTAGTGGCAATAAATTGTTTTTTTTTTTTTTTTTTTTTTTCAACTTTTCTTTTTCAAAGCAATTTAGGATGAGACTTCCCCTGTCGAGCCGTCGCTCTAATAACATCTCTCTCGAACTGAACTGCCACCACGCAGTCCATGCAGTGTATGCCTTGGTGAAAGATAAGTACATGTTGAATGATTTGTGGCTCCAAATTTGCCGCCCCTAATATGTGCCGCTCTAGGCTCCAGCCTACTCAGCCTGCTGGTAAATCCGCCACTGGTAATAGGCGAGCAGCCTGAGGCTGATGTGCCTATATCAAGCTGTGTTGAATTATAGCAATGTCCAAAAGTGCAGAGAAAAGTCAATTGTGTAGCAAGGAAGCATTGTTCGTTCGCAACCACTTGTCCAGTCTGTTTTTAAAGGAGCAGACACAACGTCTTCTGGTAGTCTATTCCAGTTGTGTGCACCACTCTAGAAGCCAGGAAGTGGTGCGCAGTGTTTGATTTAGATGGTGCGCGTATTATCTGCATATTATTTCCTCTTGAAGATTTCATGCTCTCCTTGCATATGTACAGGTTGTGGATGTCTGGTAGGTTATAAAATCTATGTAATTCTAATTTAAACTATATCCGCACAAAATGAGTGGATTTTAATTTTATTGGGCGCAACCCTAATTCTTTTTGTTGTTCGAAAGTAAAACTAGTCTAAGTTATTTCTTATTCTTGTAACATTAGCTATTTGTGAAAGGTGAAAGGCCCGCCAAATGCTAGTTGACGTTTCATACAAATCCTACTAATATTACGTGAAAGTTTGTGAGTATGGATGCATGGATGGATGTTTGTTACTCTTTCATGCAAAAACTACTTGAACAGATCTGAATGAAATTTGGAATGGAGATAGCTTATACCCTGGAGTAACGGTGAAACCGCAGGCCCAACTACAAAATTACAAAATAATTTTTTTCATATTTTTTTTTAAATACATTTTCCTAGTTTTACATTAATTCTGCTATTCGGGCGGAGACAACTGCAACAAAAAAAATCAAAGATCATAAAAACCTGCGGGGCCATGTTAGTAAGGTAGAAGGTTTGGTCCACATGCTTCTGCTGCAGTCTGTGGTTACCAGCCGCTGCCATGTGCCCTCGGTCGAAACCTGACCCCTTGTAGTCACTGTTTAGTGATCTGAAAATACAAATTGTCACGTAAACACACCATACAAAATGTGAATAAGAAATTAAAAAACAATCAATCATGTGTGCAGTGTCGAAAATTGGAAAAGTCGAAGAAAGACGCCTCCGTGGTGACCTCATTGAGACATTCATGATTCTAGGGGGCATCTATAACCTACCAGACATCCACAACCTGTACATATGGAAGGAGAGCATGAAATCTTCCAGAGGAAACAATATGTAAGTACAGTCAAATTGATAAAAAAAATTGGTAAAAAAGCAAAAGGATCATCTGTAAAAGATTTTGCCCAGAGCGTCATACATTTTGTAAATATCTCCTTTGTAGGAATACAGCTTTTTATGAAGGTTGGATCCGCACCTGATCAGAGCGCCATCTAAAAACATCTTTGACGGTAGCTCCCCATTAAAACTTTTGAAATTCACCACATCTTACCTAAAGAATGGATGTATGCTCTCATCAGGTTTAAAGTCGCACTTGCTCCGATCGACCTGGTCGTTCTTCTGAATATGTTCCTTGGTGAGATGCTCGAACACCCAGTGTGGGACACGCGTGCGACGGTCGTACGACAGAACAAAGTCATCGTAGGAGCGCACATTATCTAGACCTGGAAACCCGTACTTCATTATTTGAGATATCTGAAAGAATGTAAAAGGGAATGTCATTTACAAATGAAGATATACATGTATCATCATCATCAGCCGGAAGAATTCCACTTCTGAACGCCACCATGAGCTGAGCGGCCATTTGCATCCATTGGGTCATCCATTTGGTCCCTGTGACTCTTACAATGTCGTTGGTCCACCTATTGGGGGGCCTACTGAGCATATTCGGTTCGTGGTCGCAACTCGAGAACCTTCCTTTTTTAAAAGTACTGTTGTATAATAAATTACCAAAAAGCTTAACCACCCTAAAATATAGTTTATTTAAACAAAAACTTAAACATTTTTTTTAAAACAATCCGTTCTACGCATTAAAAGAATATATGTCGGTGCAGCTTGTGGAATCTATGTTCTTAGGTCAAGTGCTACAAAATATCATTAAGTGACATCTTTGTACTTTTTTTTCTCTATTATAAAATTAGTAATTAAATCAAATTGTATTCTGACTTGCCTTTAAATTTTTTTTTTACTAAATGGCCAATAAATGATTTTATCTTTTATCTTTCTTCCCCATTGTTTATCGGTTCGTCGAGCGATGTGTGGTGGTATTTATGTATAATCCACACTAATATTGTAAATGCGAAAACAAACAAATATTTTTTTTTTTTTTGTATCCTGCTTCTTGGCTATCTGTTTACAAAAACAATAATCCAATGTGCTGACTGTCCCTGACTGGCTTCTACTTTCAATGGAGATAGATTTGTCCAGTGAGTCATCTATCATTCTGTGTGTGCGAATCTATCCGCCAGGCCCTGTATGCCATGTCTTTTAAGTCTTTTAAATTGGAGACTGCCTGTACTGTGTAAACAAATATTTGAAATTTTTTTTTTTGTTTTTGTATCCTGCTTCTTGTCAGTCCTAAAACAATAATCCAATGTGCTGGCTGTCCCTGACTGGCTTCTACTTTCAATGGAGATAGATTTGTCCAGTGAGTCATCTATCATTCTGTGTGTGAATCTATCCGCCAGGCCCTGAATGTCACGTCTTTAATTGAAAATGATTTGAAAAGTAAAAAAAATGTGCAAGTATTTGTTCTGTGTCTGGGTGTTGTGGATCCCCGATCCGAGTAGTATCTGATCCTTAGATACAGGGATTCCTAGTTAGGGGCCAGAGGCTATGTATGTGATTGTCGAAGCATGATTATTTTTCGAGTCCGATGAATCAATATTGAGGAAATTTGCAGAGGGGATAGGCTAAGCCCTGGTAAAGGACATAAGATACTTTTTATCGCAATACCACTAGGTCATCATCGCTTCAAGATATTTATCTGTTGGTAGAGTTATAGAGCGATTATGTAAACATACCCTATCTTTGGCTCCTTCAGTGAACGGTGTAGCAGCAGACACAGTGCCGAATATCGGCAGTCCAGGCATGTTCTTCAATCTCTTTCCATTCACAACCAGTTCGTTTTCCAGCAAATCATCGTTTTTGTAACTTCGTCCAATAATGTAACCGGTGACACCAACAGCGGTCAATTGACACACATGCAGTAAGCGTTTTTTAAACATATTGCGTCCCTAAAATAAACTAATTACGTAGAAAGTGAATATCGGATGTGTTTATTTCAATGAATTGAAATATAACCGCTATTATAGTTTCAAGTTTCCGGGATTTTTTTTGAGGTTAGTCTTAGCCTTGGTACTAAACAGTGGTCTCGAACGTCAAAGTGCGAAATCGGTAGAGTTGCCCTCCAAAATCGGTATATTTGTACCAAAAATCGGTAGTATATAAAAAAAAACAATATAGAATCAAATTCGTTTATATATTTCTACATTATTACATACATATTACAAACTATTTTATTTATTTAGTATCAACTTACAGGCTTAATATTTTCACTTTTTTTGAAGTATTTTTTTTAAAGTAATTTATGTATAAAGATACAAATAAAGAGTCTTTTCTAGAAGAGGTATTTAAATTACATTTTTAAAACAAAAAAATAAACGCTTATTGTGGTATAACTATAATAGTAAGACATATGCTCTTGCGAATTTTTTTGTAGACCTTAATGGTACCTACAAACCCGTAATACATTATTTTGTTCTAGTGTCAATAGTTTTTGCAGCGCACGCAAAAATAGGTTTTCGATTTCACACTTTGGGTTGCAAAATAGCAATTTCTTACGGATCCCTATTTTTTTTTTTAAATAAAGTATAGCCTATAGCCTTTCTCGATAAATAGGCTATCTAACACTGAAAGAATTTTTCAAATCGGATCAGTAGTTCCTGAGATTAGCGCGTTCAAACAAACAAACAAACTCTGCAGCTTTATAATATTAGTATAGATGAAACATAAATGAAAAGGGTTGCCAATTTATAAATGTTAAATCGCCAAAATCGGTAGAAAAATCGGGAGAATTTCAATGTATTCTCGAAAATCGTGGAAAAATCGTTGCATTTCGGTATTTCGGTAGAACAGAGCTCATATCGGTAGAAATACCGAAAAATCGGTAGGTTCGAGACCACTGGTACTAAATAATCTGTCAATTCATTATACATAAAGTCATAAACATAAGTACATAACATAATATCAATGTCAAAAATAGTCAAAATTGTCTAATAACAAACTACAAAACTTTTTTGGCGGCAATTGAACTGTCAACATGAAGATTTTGTTATTATTTCCAAAACTTGTGTTTCTTCGAGTGATAATGTGTAATATTGGTGGATTATTAACCATTATTTTTTCGTTAATGTGTACGAGTGTGGGAAATTGAAATAAAGTTGTGAAAGTGTGTGAAAGTTTCAAGTTGCTCCAAAAAAGTCCGTGTAAAGTTTAAGTAAAGCGCCACTACTTTACTTAAACACTATCCCATCATCTCATCATCATCATCACCATTCACCATCATAATTTAAACTTGATTCAACTCTCTGAGTTTGAAATCTTTTTTACTTGACACTGGCAAATACACTAATCGTGTGACGTCATAACAAAACAAAAAAAAACAAACTACAATACTACGAATGACAGGTAATAGTGACACTGACAACTTAACAATCTGTCATTAACTGTCTAAAACTTATCAAAATTTCAATTTTCATTTATCAATTTTCTCGTCTATTTTGTTGAATTCCGGGTATCAATTTTAGAATTTCTATAATTTTGGCGAAGACTTGAACTATTACTATGTATTTTTGAAAATCAAAAGCATTCGCTGTAATAAACCATAGGATTTTATTGCTACAAAAACGAGCTACCATGACGAAACTGTTCTTCAAAAGGGACCGTCTATTAGCGGCGATTTTAACGCGGTGTAATTACAGCACAGTGCCCAAATCTGTATCGACAGTAAATATAAATGGTAAAGAATTTGAAGCCGATGACTTCACGAACATAACGCCTAAAATAACATCGTATTTAAGTCGGAACTTGCATCTTCAAAAACATAACCCGCTATCGATTGTGAGGCAACGAATTGTTAAATATTTTTACTCCTCCTTCACACAGAGGGGAAATCCTGTCTTCAGTGTGTACGACAACTTGTCCCCAATAGTCACAGCTAAGCAGAACTTCGATGACTTGCTGATTCCTGCTGACCATCCAAGTAGAGCAAAATCTGACTGTTATTACATAAACAAAGGCATTCTTCTGAGAGCACATATGACTGCTCATCAAAGTGAACTGCTAAGGTCAGGTTTGGACAATTTCCTAATGATTGGAGATGTTTATAGGAGAGACGAAATTGATTCTACTCATTTTCCCGTGTTTCATCAAGTAAGTAATTTTAGGTAATGTTAATCTATAAGAACTTTGTTAGAGGTACGAAACCAGGCATTCTCTGTTTCTCTCGTTTAAGCTACTTTATTGTCTGAGTTTTAAGGCTGTTTAAAGGCCTCCAACATATCTTTGCTATAATACAGTATGAAATGATAGCTTAACATAGGTACCCCCCAAAACACTGTAGCACTTGGTAACGGGGCACTAAGAAATAGACTTGAAATTTTTCAGTTCCTTCAGTTGAAATTTACACCCTAGTAGGTATATTATGATCTCTACTTTAAATAGTGCCAATAAATGAGGGACATAAAAAAAGAAGACTCTTTTGTTAAGGTTAATCCCACCTCTGAGCTAGAGCAGCTCATAGCAGTTGCACAAAATATAAATACCTAAAATATATTTTGCTTGTTCATTATCGAAAGTAGGGTAAATATGAAGATCACAACAACCATATTTATGTTGAATTTCTGATTTCCAGGTAGACGCGGTGAGGTCACAACGTAAAGAAGAACTGTTCTATGACAAGCCTGGCTATGAAATATTTGAGTTAAACTTTGACCCTGCAAACCCTCAAAAATTCACCAACTCTATAGACGACCCTATGAAGCAGAGCTGCCACACCTTAGAAGCAACAAAGTTAATGGAGGCACAACTAAAGAACCACCTTCTCGGTATGGTTCGAAGCTTATTCAGCGAAGATATTAAACACAGATGGGTCGAGGAATATTTCCCTTTCACCCACCCGTCGTGGGAACTAGAAATATACTACGAAGGCAAATGGATGGAAATACTAGGTTGCGGGATTGTGAGGAATGAAATTTTGGCTAATGCTGGACCTAGTAACACTATTGCTTATGCGTTCGGACTGGGTCTCGAGAGGCTTGCAATGGCGTTGTACAAAATACCAGATATAAGACTTATGTGGAGTACTGATTCAGGGTTCTTGACACAGTTCCAGACTAACAACTTGAATGCGAAGATTACGTACAAACCTGTGTCCCAATACCCTCAATGTGTGAATGATATTTCTTTCTGGTTACCAGCTAGTCTTACCGTTGATACGTTTCAAAGTAACGACTTTTATGATATTGTCAGAGATATCGGTGGTGATATTATAGAACAGGTGAGCGTCATTGTTTTTTGTGATATCACACATATTAAAAAGTAGCTATCAGTGTGTTCTGGCAGCCACATTTAAAACATGGAAATTACTCTGTAAAAAGTAAAAAACATATAATAAAATGGTTACCAGGCTTGAGTGACATGGGGTTTAATCCTGCAAAGGTTTTATTTTTTACTACTTACAGGGTAGCGTTTGACCTCAAGTCACCTGATGTTAAGTGACGATGTTGAAGACTCGAGCTTTCAGTAAAGAAAAACATTGTGATGAAACCAAAGTTTGGTGGTAGAGCATTTTCTAGTGGTCCCCCGGCTAGCTGCCATCTTCAAGTTAAGAATTGCCCAAGCAACTATTAGTGTGTTTCGGCAGCCTTACTTCAATTGAGCCAGTTCCCAGTCCAGACGTAGTACTACCTTCGAACACATCATCACTGAACATTGGGTGTCTCATGATCGAATGCTACCCTGGAAGACATGCTTACTATCTCTACTTAATATTATAAATGCGAAAGTAACTCTGTCTGTCTCGCTTTTACGCCTAAACTTTTTTTTACTACTTACAGGGTAGCATTTGACCACAAGTACCTGATCTTAAGTGACAATGTGGTCGAACTACTGAACCGATGTAAATGAGATTTGGTACGCAAATTGTTTGAACTCTGAGGAAGGACATAAGGCACTTTTTATCGCGATAAACTGTAGCCCTCTCAGGTGAAACCGCGGGGAACAGCTAGTCTCTATATATATAACTCAAAGGTGACTGACTGACTGACATAGTGATCTATCAACGCACAGCCCAAACCACTGGACGGATCGGGCTGAAATTTGGCATGCAGGTAGATGTTATGACGTAGGCATCCGCTAAGAAAGGATTTTGATTAATTCTACCCCCAAGAGGATAAAATAGGGGATGAAAGTTTGTATGAAACTGTCAATTTTAAACCGAACAGCTAGTATTAAATAAAATTGTGTTTTCAGGTCAAACTCAAAGACAAGTTTGTGCATCCGAAGACGAAAAAACATAGCGTCTGCTTCAGCATAGTATACCGTCATTTGGAGCGTACCCTAACTCAAGTGGAGGTTAACCGGATACACAAGGAGATTGAAAATGCTGCAATCAGTGCATTTGACGTTGTTATAAGATAGACTATAGCGATGATGGTTTTACTAGCGATGATGGCTCAGTGGTAGGACGTGGGTTCGAATCCTACAATGAGCTTGAGCTTTCGGTGAAGGAAAACATGCTGATGAAACCATAGCTTGGTGGTAGGGTATTTTCTAGTACTCGCCTGGCTAGCTTCCACCCTTTTGTTAAGAATCTGTCGCCAAGCACCTATCGGTGTGTTCCGGCAGCCTCACTTGAGAGCCAGTTCCCAGTCCAGGTGTAGCGTGGTGCCATCTTCGACCACATCGTCACTTAACATCTGGTGACTTGTGGTCAAACGCAATCCTGTAAATAGTAAAAAAAAGACTAGATTATAAACAATATAAATTAAATATTAATATAAGTTAAATACATATTTATTGTGTATGTTGTTTTTTTTTTAATATTATTTCTTTCGCCTTCCATTCTTGCATGTTTTAGAAAATCGTTGTTCCGATGGTAAACACGGTGATTTGAGGGTACTTTTCGATTTTCGATAAAAAAAAACATTGATTTACTTATAAACAATATATTCAGAACTTCCTATCTTGGTTATGACAATAAATAAATACTTAGTCCTTCTTATTAAAAAATATAATTACAAATGCGTGTATGTTACATACCTAACTTACTATTTTTGTTTATTCTAAGTAGGTAACTTAATATGTGATAAAGTGATAACTATTATTATAAACACCGACATTGTTGCGGGTTGGTACCTATCTATGGCATATTGCCTAAACATTAAAAAGTATAGGTACAGTCAACGACAAAAGTCGCTGAACAATCTCACTTTTTTCTATTATCCTCATCATCTTATACACCAATTTTTGACCTCATCATCACCTAAAATCAGGTGTGTTATGTTGTGGTCAAAATGGTACCATGGAAAATGTAAAAAAAATGAATAATAATTACTGATTTGAAACACGTTTGGAAAATCGAGTACCATCAGCTACTTTTGTCGCTGACTGTACATAAATCATGCTATAAAATACCAGTTACTTACGTAACTCACAAACGCAACAGCCAAAATAACTTTGGAACTCCAGTCCGTACTAAAAATTAAATTCACTGCTCTCTAAATCAATGACAATTCTTCTCTTGTAGAGAGTTCACCTATCTACCAGTAGCTCTAGTGTGAGTTTTTGCAAGGCGTTAACGCGCTGTACAGCGAGCGCGTAAACTAGAAGAAAAATTGTGCATTTCTTCATACAAAAAGGCGCTCGCGGCAGAACGCGTTAACGCTTCGCACAACTCACATTGTACTACACTACTGGTTTTTGCAATTCTGCATCTTACAAACTAAATCAAACATTTACTTAATAATAATATCACCAAAACATTAAAAATCTCACAAGTAAAAATTAACATTAGTGAAATTACAGGACAAAGAGATTTAACTTGTAATATGTATCTCAAGGGGATTGTAATGGACAAGCATGACTTACCAGACGAGCGACTGGCTCGTTTAGTCACTCAGTTACACAAACAAAAGAAAAACAATTCAACAAAACATGTTCACGTACTTGATAAAAAAATTAAATATACAATATCAAAATTTGAAAATATTATTTTCTAGTTGTATTTACGAGCGAAGCGTGTTGAGCATAAAAAGAATCGATAGAGTTCCAAACTCCACAATTCGCTCCAAAACGGGCATTGCAGATGTAGGGCAAAAGACTGCTAGATTAAAGTGGGACTGGGCGGGACACGTAATCCGGATGCACCCGGATCGCTGGGCAAGGATCATCACGCAGTGGGTGCCTGAGGACGGGCGACGACGCCGAGGCAGGCCCCGAAAAAGATGGCGTGATGACCTTGACTCGTTTGAGGAGCGGTGGCCTGAGGTTGCGAGGGATAGAGATGTCTGGAAGGAAGTGGGGGAGACCTTTGCCCAGCAGTGGGACAGTATAGGTTAAAAAAAAAAAAATTACGACTAAATACCTTTATACCTGCAATGACCTGCATGTACTATTTATTATTCTGCGCCTGCATATTATATATATATATATATATATACATGTATATGTATAATATGTACATATCAAAATGCAGGTATCATGGCTACTAACATATCTCACTTTTCTTATTAACTAAACTACACCTAAAATCAGTCGCAATACCTGCATAGACATAAATGGGACATATAAGTTACATACTAAATGAGTACTTACAATACAAAAGTAAATGATATCAACTTTTAATTGCGATGACAGACATCTTATTTAGAAAGTATTAATACTTTTAACCCCCTTGAATACAATGAGCCTAACTTAAAACTAAATATAACTATAACACACAATCACGCTTGACCCCCATAATCGTGTATCTTAAAAATACTCGAGTCAGAACACCCAGAAACCAGTGCCGGATTAAGCAAGCGCTGCGTAGCAAATTCTCCCAAAGAGCGCTTGATCTTGGTAAAAAAGAAGCAGAGATGAGTGGGTTTACATAATATGCGGGGCCTCCTTTCGCGCTTATTATCAGAATCGGATGAGTTGTTGTAGAGATTACGCTTTTTAAACGTACCAACTTGAATAGTAAATACTTACAAACAATTTCATCTCTTCATAACATTAGTAGAAATAGATTATTTTAAGGTTGTTAGACTCCCAAAATACAATCGTCTCGTGAATTTTCATCATCAGCATCATTTGCAGCTAAAAACGTATCGTTTAGAAGTATCGGTTGATTTACAGCTGCTCCACTCAGCAATAATTGCGTAGGTACAGGCTCTAGACCATCACCTAAGGCTGGAACTTCTGGTCCAAGGGGCTCTATGGAATCAATTGCCTCTTCAAAGTCAATAAATTCATTTTGTGGCCCTGCTTGACCTGCAGCTAATGATTTTTCTTCAGATTCTGGTGCGATTTGAGAACTGTTGTCTGATTCCTGACTGTGACCTTCGTTTTCGACAGCTCTCATCTTTTTAGCTATCTTAGCTAGTGGTTCGTCATCAGAGTCATCGCTTGAGTTTTCGATCAGGTACTCTTCTTCCATTGGCGTGTCTGAATCTAGTAAATCGATCTTAGCTTCAACTTTATTTGAATACATATGCCGCTTTGTAGGATATACTCTGTGGGATATAGGCAATTTTTTCCTCAATATGTTTAATCGATTCTGTCTTTCTAATAGTTTTAACGGTTTGAGATTGTTAGACAATCTGTTCAACAATTCTTGCTTTCTCTTTTCTTTTTCTAACAAATCTGGCGATAGTAATGATAGCTGGGCTCTTAGGAGACTTTTTCCTTTTGTTGATGTTACTGCCATCATGGACGATGTCTTTTTTGGCATGATTTTCGATAGATGTTTAACGTTGGTTATTTTATTGTGCACGGTAGTAGATATTTGTTCATTTATCGAAACACCTGGCTCGTCTGTCAAATCTATAACTTCTGTCGGATTTACATTAGTTCTCATTCGCACACCGCCTGATTCTGATGGACTTTTCTGAATACAGACATTGATAGGTACAATAATGCCACTTGTGAGATCTAGTTTAAAGAACATCCCATCATTGTCGCAGGCGTACTTGAGTTCGGCGAAGGAAGTTATAGGATTAAGTTCGTGTATTTTCTCATCGATCTGGGCAGAAATTGTATGTTTATCTTTTCCGAGAGCAGACGAATCATAATCACTTGGTGTCATCATTGCCATAGGGGGTACTTGCGGAGTAGGTGCAACGTCTTCCTCAACTATTCCTGACATTTCCATCAAATCGGAAAGTAAATTCCTACTTGAGCTTGAAGCTGCCTTGTTTGTCTCCGTACTTGCACTTGACGCTTCCATATTTATCTCCACATTTTCGGTACTTGCACTTGAAGCAGCAATATTTGTCTCCATATTTTCCGTATTTGCTGCGGCTTCATTTTTATAAGAATTTTCTAAGACGTTTTGTTCATTCCCTTCAATGCCGTCCACATTTGTACTTGCAATAGGCTGTGTTGAGGAGGCCGACTTTTCGGTTTCAGGTGTATAATATATAGTTGTGTGTTCTTCGTTATTTTGAGCAATTTCATTAGTACGTATTGTATGTTCTATGTCCGTTATATCTTCAACAACATCAGCTACTGTATTCATCTCAGTTAAAGATGACGATTCCTGATTAACTTCATTTCTATAAACATTCTTAGTTAAAATTGTATCTTCATTTGGGCTTTGTATCGAATCAAGAGGCACAGTAGGAAGTAATTCTTCGTTTTCATTTTCTTTATTTTGAGTGCCATTATCATTGCTGTTTTCTAAATTTTGTATAACAGCTGTGGCTTGAACGGATTTTGAATCAGTATCATCGTCTAAATTAATAGTTTCGCAAATTTGTTGCCCAGAAGTGGCCGATGCCGGTATTGGCAGTGTGATACCCGAAGCGTTCATTTGTTGCTGCACTGCGTTCAAAATTATCGGCATTGCAGTTATCTGATTAGGCGTTAGTTCTACACCTGGGTCTACTAAGTATGTAACCGTACCATCGGGTAACAGCACTACTTGCACACCTTCAGGAAGTATGAGAGGCACTGGATCAAACGCAGGTGCTTCAACTGTCGGTTGTTTGACATTTGTCAAAAGTATCTTATTTTTGCCGACGTAAAATGGACGCTCAGTAACGGACATGTGTTTACGGTTAAGATAAATCCTTGTTTCTTTCGATACACGTGCTTTAGAATGTCGAAGGCATTCCTTAGAGCCGTCAATTAGTAGCATAGCCGATGATTGCTCAACGACGACGTTCGGCTGACATGAACATGGAAGCTCAGTGTCGTTTTCATGCTCTTGAGAGTACAACTTATATTTCGACCTCGTTGGTATTGATTTTTTACTGACCGGAGGTACTTTACGAATTATAGGCGGATGCAGAGGCATTATTTTAGATTCTGTAGTTAAAATCGTTTTTACGGTGTTTGCCCTGTTACCAGAAAAAACACGTATCAAAGGTGTTGGATGTTGTATTTTAGTTAATGGAGGTACAGTTGTGTTCTCTTCAACGAGGTCTACTACTAATTCGACCTCCGTATTTTTGGATCCAGGTTCTTCATCATTTGTCTCGTTTATTGTTTCTTTGCAAGATAAGTTATTAATTGCACGAACAGTCTCATACTCCTCCATATTTAGTTGTTCCGTAACGTCCATATTGCTTTTCACTGGTGACTCCAATTGTGTATCGAGCGCTACGGGTTTAGGATTAACGATATGGACGGTCGGTTGCTGTACATTTGATAATCCACGCGACTCTTGCACTACATGTTCTATCGCCTCAGTTAAGGTATCGACAGCGACAGGTGGTAACTGTGGGTTTGGCAATACTTCGACCCTAGCTAGCTCCATCAACTGTGGGTTTGGCAATACTTCGACCCTAGCTAGCTCCATCTGTCCTAATTCATATCGACAGCAACATTTACACTTTCCCAAAAGACAATTGTGTCTGAGACGGAATTTGGTAACTTCGCCAGTAAGTTGTTTCATTTTTGCGTTTGCCCAACAACATCTTTTTTTCTCTTTTTGTTTTTTTACTCTGGATATAGTAGCCGATACAGCAGCTTCAAGTTTTGCGATGTAAGCTTTTTTATCCGCTGTATTTGTTTTATCAACTTTATTACTCTTCTCGTCTTTATCAACTTTACTACTCTTCTCGTCTTTATCGCTTAGAAATCTATGACCTTTCTTCCATTTGTAGATTTTTGAAGCATATTCAGTACAGGGATCTAACGCGTTTAACATTTTGTACAGTGTATCAATTGTTAAGAGTGAATCTGAATTAGATTTAGTTTCATAATTATTTTTTGTTAACCAAGAAGGAGGTTCAAAATGTTTATTTCTATCTCTTAACTTCTTTTGTTTTTCATAAGATTTGGCTTTTGATTTATTGTATTCAGTCATAGATAAAGCTTGCGTAGCATTCATTATAGGTATTTCATTTGTGGAATTTCTGGTTTCGTTGGAATTTGTATTAGTTTCAACATCATCAAGGCACTTGTCCTTTGTTATTGATAAATAGTTATCAGACTTCAAGGAATTTTCATTGATTTGCACACCAGGATCTGATTGTATTTTGGTTGCATCAGTGTTATGAGATTTTTCATTTTCCTTGGTATCAATTGTGATGTTTCTCTCATGGTCAGCAAGTGTACATTTATCAACTTGTGCCATTATAGGAGCCACTTCTGCCATTTGTAACTGTTGATTGATTTGCCGCACTACTGATATGTTTGGAAGATTAATAGTTTTATTCCTCTCTAACATACGCTTCTTCAGTTCTTCTTCTAGTATTCTATCTACATGAGTAGTATCCATCAAACTTTGAACAGCTACTGCAGAGGGCAATATGGAAGCAGTAGATTCACAAGCCATTTCATTTTCTATTTTGACGATGTGATCGCTCGGTTTAAGATACATAGTTCCGTCCACTAGCTTCGTTTCGAATGCTTTACTAAGATCTATCGTCATCGGCTTACAAGCTTTGAGTAACACTCTATTTCGAGAGGAACTAAAAAACCCGATGGTTAACCTTTTAAGTCGCGTATTAAAATCAGGATTTTTGCACAGCTGTATGGGGTTATAGCTACGACTTCTGGGCTTTTGTAATATGTTACTAGATAATTTCACTCTTTTACTTTCTTCAATAACATCATAGTCATCATCATCTGATGAATCGTTATGAAATAAATCGTCGTCAACTTCGTTTGCGTCGTTACTATCGACTATCACTGGCTCCACTTTTATAGATTTAGCACTAGTTGGTTTACTTTCAAAAAAAATTCTATCAAGTAACTCTTTTTCTTCAACTGTGTCGAAAAGCGATTTATCTTTGTAAACAACCATATCATCTAACTTTGTGGTATACACTACCGGGTGCATGAGCAATTTAAGATCAAACTTCGGAGTACTCTCATTTTCTTCTTTGGCTTTATCTTGTTGCACAGGTGATTCTGAAACAAACAAAATGAACAGTTCTCATAATGTGGAAGATTTCATTCTAAATTTAATGTTATATGATTATATGAGATATTCCTTACCACTCAATTCGTTTAGATCTTCTTCGCCTTCATTAAATTCTATTCCATCATCAGCAAACTCTATACCGTCATCTGCGAAATTCATATCAGATATGATTTCATCAGCCAGTTCTACATTGCACGAATCGGGCATTTCACATATCACTTCACTAATATTTTCTTGGAAAAGATTGTCATCCGAATCTTGAAATACATCTGTAGTTAAGTTTTTATTGTTATCTTGTCTGTATTCGAATGTCATGTCGGTGTCAATTTCTATTTTCGCTGTAATTTCTGAATCGCTTGCTAGCATAGGAAATTCATTGTTAACTTCAGGTTCATCGATTTCTATTTTATCTACAATGGGTGCAGAAATATCAATTTTTGTGGTGATAGCATCATCTCTTTCCGCAATGTTGTTTTCTACTTCCGATGTTATATTTCCCTTAGGCCAGGTTATATCAATATCGTTATGTATAGTTCGATTTGTATTAATATCAGCCACACTTTTTAACGCTACTTTTTCATCATCATCATCATCATCTATTAATATAGATTCTTGTGATTGGGTATCAAAATTACTGTCAACGATTTCTAACATTTCACATATTGGTTCGACGTTTTGAGTTGTGTCTTCATTTTTAATTTCAGCAGTTTCATCTATATTATTTTCTACAATTTCTAATGCTTCATCACTTACTGCGACAACGTTTTTTTCATTTTTTATACCAATGGTTTCACTAAAGTTTTCTATGCTTTCTAATTCTTCATCATTCAAACAAACATTGTTTTCAGTTGTATCTTCTTCGTTCTCTGAACTGACGGCTCCCATAATGTTAGTTATTAGTGGCATCATGTTGCCGTCACTTAAGTTTTGATCTACTGAGGCTTCAAGTTCCATAATATCTTCTCCGTCTGATAAAATTTCGTCTTCTTCCATCCTTAGTCTTTCTATTTCGTCCTGTAATCGATCGTTGGTTTTTTCTGATGGTGGTTTGTATGGAGAAGAATGTGTCATGTTTTCATCAGATTCTTGTGGTTCGGTTTTAACTTGAACTATTATTGGCGTTTGTGATGTTTCATCGTTATCTGTATAAATGTCTAAATTCTGTGATTCTTCATAGTGTTCTCCGCTATCTGCATCGTCAGAACATTCTGAATCATCGAGGCTAATTGTGTCAATTTTTCGTTCAACAATGACAACATCTGGTGCACTTTCTGAAAATTAGAGATTTTCTCATTATGCTATTTTATACTTAATTGACGTTACTACTGGTTGTATTTTCTTCAATACGAATGCATGCTCAAACGGTCGATTACGCGAATAATATAAGTAGGATTGATGTACTTACCGTCACTGGGCTTCATTAGAATCTTTTTACGCATTTTCACCTCCTGGAAAGTAAATAAAAAACATTATAGGTGCGTAATCCGTAATATTAGTATCAGAATTTCACTAAAATCTGTTGACCCGTTTCAGCGTGAAGAAATAACAAACATTACACACTCGCAAACTTTCAAATGTATAATGTTAAGTGTGATAGTTGAATACTTACGAATTCCTCCGGCATTATAACTAATTTTTTTTCGATCCTCTCTTCCCATTCTGGAAACTGTTCAGTGATAAGCGCTGGATATCTGTAATGATAATAACGTATGAAAATTAAGATAAGTTATTTATCAAATAAAAACGAAACTAACACAGCGATTTTCAATTTCTGGATCTCAGCTCACGACCCGTCACCGATGGCCTGGGGCCATGTGAGTTTTTGCGAGGCGTTAACGCGTTCTACCGCGAGCGCGTAAAGTCTTTTTGTATGAAGAATAATAATTATGCTCAGCACTCCAAGCAGCGATCTTTTTTGTAATACAGCATGTATCCTCACCTGTAAATACTGTGACATTTGGTTCTAATCTTCTAAGAATTGTTTTTAATCTGTGAATGTACGAGAGTTTATAGACTGTGTTTGTGAGCTAATAAAGAAATAAACGAACTTTTTTCATAAAAAAAACAATTTACGCGCTCGCTCTCCATGCGAAAAAAAAATTAAATTGCGAGAGCGTGTGTGTGTTGTGTGTGTAATGAATAATAACGATTAGTTCGTCATCGCGTTATAATACCATCTTACTAACCGACATTTTATGCGAATAAATAATTCTATTCGATTCATTTACGGCCGGTTTCAATAACCTGTCTCTCCACGCTTTGCCTTACTGGAGATATAAAGAACAATGGCCAAAACGGACCCGAGGTCGTATGAAAACGATTTATATATAATAAAAAATTTAATTTTTTGCCTATTAAGATTAAACAAACGATATTTTAAAGAAAGTGTAGAAAAAAAGATATCGATTTTTTAACTTCGGAGTCTAGGACACTTTTTAACTTACACAATGCTTGTATGTTTTGAACGCACTCCGCATTTTCTTTTTCGTTTCGTTTCACGCTTTGTAAGTCGGCCCTACTTAAATTAAGTCATTAAAATCAACGTTATTTACCAAACACGAAGAAAAACTAATCTTTTTAATCTATGTACTAGCAATTTGACATTGACAGAAACGAAAACTTTTATACAAAATATTTTACGGTCAGCAGGCCGACCGCGGTTGCCCGATCGTAATGGTTTTATTTTCGTTTACATTTACAATTGTCATTTATGGCAGTATAAAAATTGGTACCGCGATGAGACATCGTATTGTAATGGTTAATTGAACCAACGAAATGTCAAATGTTTTTCAACTAGTGTTGCCGATCGCTAGTAGACTATCGATGATTAATCAATTTGTGTTCAATAGTCCCCCGTTATTTATTTATTTATTTATTAATTATCGATAGCCAACCAATCGAAACACTGTCGATAGTATCGATACAATCGATGTTATCGATCCTATCAATAGCTCAAAACGAAGCAATACTATAAGTGAGTACAATACTATCGATAGTATCGATATTGTTGTTGCTCGCGAAGTATAAACTATCGATAGTATCGATAGACTAAAATAATCGATACTATCGATAGTTTTTTTATTTACGAGCAGTAGGTATACTATCCATAGTTTATTCTTCGCGAGCAACAACACTATCGATAGTATTGTACTCACTCGATAGGTACTATTGCCTCATTTTGAGCTATTGGTAGTATTTATAGGCCTTTCGATAGTGTGGCTTATTCAGATGAAAACTATCGATAGTTTTACTATCGATAGTTTTACTATAGATAGTTTGGCAACACTATTTTCGTAATAAGACAGACAGAAAACAAATGACGTAAAACAAGAATAATTATATATCTATAAGAAAAATCAGATTATTTGTTTGTTTGTTTTCATTAACTAGTGGACCGATTTGAGAAATTCTTTGACTGTTGGGAAAAGCTACACTATCTCCTGGTGTAATGGTTATAAAATATTTTCAAAAAAAATAATTGTATCTTGGTGTTAATCCCTAACAAAATAAATTACTTCATATTCAAGACTGTTTCAATACCTTATTATGACTTTTTGATTTATTCAATTCGGACATTTAATTCGAAAGATATCACGAGTTTAAAAATGCAAGTGTTGTAACACAAGCAAATTTGGCGGAAATATGGTGTAAAACGTTGCCCGAGACTTACCTTTTTCACCGTTGACTTTTACCATCGTTTTGAAATGTAAAAGTGTTTCCGCGGTACGAAATTTATCGTCTATTGTTTATTTTTGCTCAAACTACGTACCTTTTTGTTCATTCAATGTAGCCATAATGGAAATGGCTAGTCGATGGACCACGTGATAGTTCGGCGGTACCAATTGTGTCAAATTAAAAGAGTTTACGATAAAGTTTATGTCGTTTTGTGATCCGCGGTAAGCCCGCAGGTCCAGGGCAGTATGAAAAGTGGCCAATGTTCTTTGACACAAGCTCCATAGAAGCAATATCATATTTCTATCTCTAGTAAGGCAATCTGTGGATAGATAGGTTATTGAAACTGGCCGTAAATCGATAGATTTACCTACCGTAAAGCTATAGCTTTTTGTAGCTCTGTAGGTGAATCCTGCTTCGCGTTGGGTAGCAACCGCTGGTTCCCGCGGTAGTTGAACCAGAACTTGTAGAGCTTGTGCCGCGTCAGCTCCTTGATCTGGTACCAGCGGCGCTGCATCAGCATCGGCGAGCATTGGTGCCCTCTGCAATACGAACGTTGTTAAAATATGTATAGACATAAATTTATAGACTTTTTTGGCGGCAATCGCATTGTCAACGTGAAAATTTTGTTTTTATTTCCAAAACTTGTTTCTTCGAGTGATTATCTAAATCTTATATATTATTATTTAAAAATCTTGTGTCACGATACTCACGATGTATGTTGCCAATAAACTCCAAAACTACTGAACCGATTTCAATCAAATTTCACATGTACCTACCCGTATTTTGTTCTAACTTACTGGATAGGATAGTTATCATCTCAATTATTCGCTTATGTCGTGAATGTAAACGAATAAAATGTATCAATTAATTGTTTTGTTTATTTACTGTTTAGTTTTATGAAGTTCTCATAGATGGCAGTGTACGTTGATTCATCGATAAAATTCTTCAATATTGTTTGACATCTAGGTAGCAAATACACCCAATAGATGGCGCTGTGTTCTGTTTCTTAGAATATAAATTCTATTACTTTATTTCACGTACATAATCCAGTTTTATTTTCAATTTAGCTAATTCGATTTTACCGGAATGGTTTTATTTCCTCAGTTGCGACTAGAGAAATAAAATATGGCGGTACGAAGTTCGCCGGGTCAGCTAGTATGTGTCTATACTCGTATATATAACTCAAAGGTGACTGACTGACATAGTGATCTATCAACGCACAGCCCAAACCACTGGACAGATCGGGCTGAAATTTGGCATGCAGGTAGATGTTACGACGTAGGCATCCAATAAGAAAGGATTTTGATTAATTCTACCCCCAAGGGGATAAAATAGGGGATGAACTTTGCATGCATAAAGCTGTATCCCACGCGGGTGAAACCGCGGGGAACAGCTTGTGTGTAATGTTGGAGGATTATTAACCATTATGTGTACGAGTGTGAGAAATTTAAATAAGGTTGTGAAAGTCACTTTTCTAGTTGCTCCAAAAAAGTCCGTGTAAAGTTTAAGTAAAGCGCCACTTCTTAAACACTATCCTCATCCCTTCATCTCATCATCATCATTTAAACTTGATTCAACTCTCTCGAGTTTGAAATAGTTTATACATGACACTGGCAAATACACTAATCGTGTGACGATATAAGAATTAACCATTATATCGTAACTAATACAAGTCAATTTAATTATTTTATATTTTTCAGTGCGTTTTTAAAGTGTTTTTTTTTTTTAGTTTTTTTAAACTATATATTTTGTAATTAGTGTTAACATCCCTATTTTGGCGCCGCGGTACACGCAGAGTGAGGTACGCAATCCTAAAGATGTTTTACAAGGCTCAAACATCATCACGACTTACTTGGAGTTGTAATGGACCGTGGCGGCGGTCCAGGCCTCCGCCAGGTCATCCCCGGAGCGGCCTTCTATCGAGAACAGCTGCACCAGCGAGAACAGGTTGTTCAGCACCTTGCTGCTCGTTGGTGCGTTCTACGTACATAATACACATCATCATCATCAACCTTTACGTTCCCACTGCTGGGACTCCGGCCTTCTCTCAGAGAGAGAATATAGGCCGTTATCTACCACGCTGGCCCAGTGCGGGTTGGTAGTCGCATGCCCTTGAATGTTGCGGTTCTTGGACATGCCGGTTTCCTCACGATGTTTTCCTTAGCCGTTTTGAGCGATGGTAAATCAGCACATAACTCCCGCCCGAAATCAATAATCGATCCTGATCCGTTATCCGCGGTTTTGGATCGATGTGTCATGTCATAATATGTCATTTTAGTAGTAATATGTGAAGCCCTAGTACTAAAATGACATATTATATTATGACATGACATATCGATCCAAAACCAATTAGTCATAGGAGAGGATTCGAACTCGGTGTCGGCGCGGTTACCGTTCGGGCGTTCGGCCACCATCGTTCAATACACATGCTTAGAGACATTTCAAAAAGTCAAAGAGATAATCTAATAGAAAAGCACGATGTAAGTACAGCGTTGACTGTACAAAGTCGCAATAGTGATTTTTCCAATTTTCTTTATCATCATAATGCCGGTTTCAATAACTTATCTATCCACGGTTTGCCCTACTGGAGATAGAAAATTTCAGTAGGATCGTTTCAGCGAGCGGTTTACGGCCGAAATTAATAATCGATCCTGATCCGTTATCCGTGGTTTTGGATCGATATGTCAAGTCATAATATCGTTGGCTAGCAAACAACACGGCACAAGTAAAAGTTTTGCGGTTTTGACATTGATTGTTTTGTATTTTGTTTGTTTCTTAAATTTATAATTTTAAATGTTTGTAATATGTGATTTGTACAGAACAGAGCGAAAATTTCGCATGTGCGAAAAAGCTATTTAAATAATTTAGATAAAAAAAAACATACAAATAAACAGTTTTATGCCTCGCCTGAAAAGTTACAAAATTTGACTTGCGCAGTGTTTATAGCTAGCCGACGATATGTCATTTTTGTAGTAATGTGTTAAACCCTAGTACTAAAATGAAATATTAAGACATGACATATCGATCCAAAACCGCGGATATCGGATCGGATCGATTATTAACTTCGGGCATTAAGCATGAAAGGGTAACAAACAAACAGATAATTAGTTACTTTGGCATTTATAAAATGTATTAGGAAATTGGTATCGAGGATTTTTACTGGTTTTCATTTTGAGAGATTACTTGATAGGCATTAAGCACTTTCAATTAAATCTTTGAAGACATTTTAAACTTTCTTACCCTGTCTATAACGTCTATTTTCTCGTGCACGATGACCAGGTCGTACATCAGCCAGTCAGTGAGGGTCATTCTGGCGACCGAAGGTACTTTGTCAACGCGATCGTTGGCATCTAAAAGGCGTTTCAGCTTCTTCATTGTGAGGCTTCTCATGCGCTCCCTGTGAGGAAATCGTTATTATCATCATTATTATCATCATCATCATCATAATCAACCCGTTTTAGTCCACTGCTGGACATAGGCCTCTCCCAAAGAAAGTTTGGGAGAGGCTATACACGGAAAAAAAGACCTTCCGAAATAACGCTTTTCTTCTGAGTCAAAAGGGAAGGACTTGTAATTCAGAAGGAAAACTATTGTAAAGAAGGAAGGAATCGGTCTTGGAAAGTAAGACTCAGAGGGAAAGTCAGATTTTTTTTCTCAGTTTAAGACAACAATAATTATGTATGTATTATACATATAACGAGACGTGGTCTTTGACTGTGGGCCTTTTGAATAAGCTCAGAGTCACACAACGAGCCATGGAGAGAGCCATGCTTGGAGTTTCTTTGCGCGATAGAATCCGAAATGAGGAAATTCGCCGAAGAACCAAGGTCACCAACATAGCTCTCAGAATTTGCAAGTTGAAGTGGCAATGGGCAGGCCACATCGCTCGACGAACCGATAACCAATGGGGAAGAAAGGTTCTCGAGTGGCGACCACGAACCGGAAGACGTTCTGTAGGTAGGCCCCCCACTAGGTGGTCCGACAGCATTGTAAGAGTCGCAGGGAGCCGAATTGAGCCGATGGATGCAATGGCTAATAGCCGTTCATGGTGGCGTTCAAGGGGGAGGCCTATGTTCAGCAGTGGACTGCTTCCGGCTGATGATGATGATGACGACTTATAACCCTTCCTCACTCTATCTATTGCTGAAAACTGCATGAATAGTTTAGCGGCCCAGTTGCAATAACCTATCTATCCACGGTTTGCCCTACTAGAGATAGAAAGAACATTGGCCACTTTTCATACTGCCCTGGACCTGACCGCAAAATATTTTGTAAATAAATTTTCGTTTCTGTCAATGTTCCTTGACAGTGACAGTCAAATTGCTAGTACATAGATTAAAGAGATTAGTTTTTGTTCATGTTTGGTAAATAACGTTGATTTTAATGACTTAATTTAAGTAGGGCCGACTTCCAAAGCGTGAAACGGAATAGCAAATAAATTACGGAGTGCGTTCAAAACATCCAAGTATCGTGTAAGTTAAAAAATGTGCTAAGAAACTACGAAGTTAAAAAATCAGTATCTTTTTTTCTACAATTTCTATAAAATATCGTTTGTATAATCATATTACACAAAACAATTACAATTTTTATCGTACATAGATCGTTTTCATACGACCTCGGGTCCGTTTTGGCCATTGTTCTTTGATATTACTTCTGTGGAGCTAACGTCAATATTTTTTTTTTTTTTTTTTTTTTTTTTTTTACTATTTACAGGGTAGTGTTTGACCACAAGTCACCTGATGTTAAGTGACGATGTGGTCGAGGATGGCGCCACGCTACACCTGGACTGGGAACTGGCTCTCAAGTGAGGCTGCCGGAACACACCGATAGGTGCTTGGCGACAGATTCTTAACAAGAGGGTGGTAGCTAGCCAGGCGAGTACTAGAAAATACCCTACCACCAAGCTATGGTTTCATCACGATGTTTTCCTTCACCGAAAGCTCAAGCTCATTGTAGGATTCGAACCCACGTCCTACGGATCGCAAGCCGACGTCACTACCACTGAGCCATCATCGCTATACATGATATTACTTCTGTGGAGCTAACGTCAATATTCTATCTCTAGTAGGAAAAATCGTGGATAGGTTATTGAAACTGGCCGTAAAAGATCTAAGCGAACAGACAGCGGAAGCGATTTCATTTTATACTATGTAGAGACTATGTTGATATTTCATGGTGTTGATTCACCACACAAAATTTATTTGAATCCTACTAATATTATAAACGTGAAAGTTTGTGAGTATGGATGGATGTTTGTTACTCTTTCACGCAAAAACTACAGAACGGATCTGAATGAAATTTGGAATGGAGATAGCTTATACTCTGAAGACTGGCTTAGGGGGCGTCCATAAATTACGTGAGGTGTTTTTTTAAATTTTCTGTCCCCTGGTGAGATGTCGTGAGATTTTATTCAACCCCCTACCCCATCCTCCAATCACACGTGAGATTTTTCAAAATGTGGGTTTCTTACGTAAACGCGTTGGATTGTTATTGAAAAAAGAAACAATAATTGCTTCGTGCTTTTATTTACAACTATGTAGTTAAGACTAGTAATCAATATTGCTGAGAGTTTAATAAGTGTAATAAAAATTTAAGAATAGAATACTTAAATCGTAACTACCTTTTGTGATTAAAAAAAGAAAATCTACTCTAATTCAGTTTATGGATGCTAGTCTGCAAAAAAATTGCGTGATATTTGCCGAGACCCCCCCCCCCCCCCCCCCCCCTCTCCAACGTAAGATTAGATGAGATTTGACTCGACCCCGGGATGAAAAGTAGCCTATGTGATATTAACACAAAAAAATAGGAAAAAGGTTCCTACGGGATAACGGGATGACGCGGTCGCAACTAGTTGGTATATTGGCTCCTGAAATACAGTTTTAATTAGTTCAGGAGTCCATTGTCTCATTTATAATTGTATCCCACATTTATTTCAATAAATAAATAAATTAAAGAAAATTGATAAGAGCTACAATAGACTCACCATAAATTCTTGCAGTTAGTTCCACATTCCTTCCTCAACTCCTCCCAGACTTCTTCTTTGGTTTTCTTCTCGTTCAGCAGCCGCGCAACAGTTCTGATCATGCGCCGTTTGAGCTTGTCCAGCTCTCCCCCCCTTTCGTGCTTCGTCGGCATTGCTGTCCTGTCAGACAGAAGTGGGGAATGTGAGACGTGAGTTGAGGGTTTCCACATCATCAGCCTTTACGTTCCCACTGCTGGGACTCTGGCCTTCTCTCAGAGAGAGAGTATGGGCCGTTATCTACCACGCTAGCCCAGTGCGGGTTGGTAAATGTCGCATGCCTTTGAATGTTGTGGTTCTTGGACATGCCGGTTTCCTCACGATGTTTTCCTTCACCGTTTTTGAGCGATGGCAAATCCGCATCGTTCGGCCACCATCGCTCTTTTGTCTTTTGTGACTTCTTGCGAGACTTACGATTTACAGCGAGCTCGTAAACGCTTTTTAACGGACTTCAAAAAAAGGAGGCGGTTTCTAATTTCGACCGTCTATATAATTTTTATTTCTTACTTACTAGCTGTCTAATAATCAAAATATGTATTTACTTTTGTTATTTTTGTGGCTGTTTTTTTTGCTATTTATGTTTTGTTTTTTTCTTTCATTGTTGAATGTTTGGCACTGTTGGTGTTGGTGCCTCTTCGCGACGTCGCGTCACCAAACGGTTCCAACGGAAGACCAGCGCTGGTTGTCTAACCAGCATTTTGCTGAGTTGGGGCCGATTTGCGACACTGACATTCTTGTGTACCAATTACTGTAACATTGTTTTATTTTATTTTTTTCTATTTTTATTTTTTTTCATGTACCTTGAGTGTTATTGTTGCAAATAAACGAAATTCTATTCTATTCTATTCTGTCCATGCGGTTTCACCCGCGTGGGCTACACTTCGCATTTTTATCCCCTTATGGGTTGAATTTCCATAATACCTTTCTTAGTGCACATCATCACATTCCCTTACGCATCAGAACAAACAAACCCTCCATCAAGTTTCTACGACCAGCGGTTTAGGCTGTGCGTTGATATCAGTCAGTCAGGACTTTGATTCTTATATATATAAGTATAGATAAGAGATAGGCAAGCATTTGACCCCAGTCTCACTTGATCACCACCATACATCATTTTGTTATATCTCAAAGGGTTTAGGCAGCGTTTTCGTTGAAAGCTCCCAGACGGCTTATTTTTTTCCGACCAACAAATATCACTATATTTTAGCAAATCTATTAAAAAAACTTGACAAATTATATTCTAAAACCTTCCTCGAGAACCACTCTATCTATTGGTGAAAACAGCATGAAAATCGGTGCAGTAGTTTTTGAGTTTATCGCGAACAGACAGACAGACGCGGCGCGGAGGACTTTGTTTTATAATACCTAAGTAGTGATAGTGATTTTCATACCTACTTTTGAAAAGTACGCTTGAAGTAACCTGATCAGAGGGATGAAAACGGTACTTTTCGTCCCTAAGGATAACAAGTACTGTTTTGTTTGTCATTTGGTGTTGTTTGTCGTAAAGCAGCAGTAAGGGAATTAAAAACTATGGGAGCCATGTTACAACGTTTTATACAGCTACTCTGTCGTAGTCACAGAATAGATAGCATCTATTGCATGAAAAAGAAGCTTATTTCATTCATTTTTCTTGCACTTATCATTTTCCTCTCGCTGTAGTAAGGTGAAAAGTTGTGTGTTTCGCTCGCCAGCAAAGTTATTCTGCGTCTCGTACCTTTAAAACCCTCGCTACGCTCAGAATTCTATTAGGTACAAGTAACCGCACCAAAAAACAACTTTGCAGTCTCGCATAACAACTAACTATTTCGTTTGTATTTGAAATTTTCGGTAGTACTACACGGAGAAAAAGACCTTCCGAAATACCGTTTTCCTTCTGAGTCAAAAGGGAAGGATTTGTTATTCAGAAGGAAATCTAAGGTAAAAATGGGAAGGAATCTTGGAAGGTACAAATTTTTTTCTCAGTGTAGCTGCTATATTGTAAGCAACTTATCTTAAGTCCTAACATCCTGGTCACTCTATACCAGACCTACAGCTTTCCATAATGTTAAAAATGTCAATGAATAAAAATTATCGATGCGTAGCTTATAAATACGCCCCTTCACTATCGAAGCTGTTAGACATTGAGGTATGCGTCATCGATATGTGTGTATTATCCGCCCGACTTCGCACAGGTTAAATACCACACTAATATTATATATCTCCTACTAATGTTACCAACGTGAAAGTTTGTGAGTATGGATGCAAAAACTACTGTACGGATTTTGACGAAATCTGGAATGAGATGGCTTATACCGTAGATTAAAAGGCTACTTTTTATCCCGGAAAAAGGTTCCTGCGGGATAACGGGGAGACGCGGGAGAAACCGCGGGGCGTAGCTAGTTATACATATATCCGAAGTCGGTGAGTATGTTTGTTACTTCTTTACGCTTAAACGTTTCTGGATTAACACATGGGCTACTTTTTATCCCGGAATAAGGAGAAGAAAACAGGAAAACCGCGAGCAAAGCTAATATAATTTAAATAAATAAACCATAGACTACCACCTGATGTAGCTTTCTATCAGAATTTTAGAATATGATCATCAATTATTCCAAATAAAAAAAATAATAATACATGTTTTATGGTATAAAAAAATAAAAAGTTTACGAAAATCCGATAGATGGCGTTGACGAGACATGGTATTGAAGATAGAACTAACAGATAATTTTTGACTGATAACATGCGATCATTAATATTTTATTCAAATATTTGAAAGTTGCTGGCATTTGAAAATACATAGTTCAGAAAAATCCGGTAGGTGGTGTCAACGAGGCATTATTTTCTTTTTTTTGCATTTGTTTAATAATAAATAAACGGGAAGTTTTCTGACAGCTGAAGAATGCAGTTCTAAAGCCATGGATAGATGGCGCTGACGAGACACGTTTTCTTGTTTTTTACTTTGTCCCACTGATTGAACTGATGTTTTATTATTATAATTATAAATACTGGTTACATAACAAAGGACCAGTAATCACCTATGTATACATAATATTACTAGCTGTTCCCAGCGGTTTCACCCGCGTGGGCTACAGTTAACATTGCGATAAAAAGTATCCTATGCTCTTCTTCAGAGCTCATACTATCTCCGTACCTAATTTTATCTAAATCGGTTTAGTAGTTAAGGCGTGAAAGCCGGACAGACAGACAGACAGAGTAAGTAGGGATTATAATATTAGTAGGGAAGTAGAGATTATACTGAGTCTAGCCGACATTCTATGAAAATAATTAGTAGGTAATACTTACAATAAGATTGCAACAAAGACAGTTTTTATTTAAATTCCAAATAAGTGCTTCACCCGGCGAGGTAGGTATATTCGAATAAATACTTACTGATAATAATATCGTCCACAGACAATCACATAGAGGGACTCCCAGACACGAAACAAGTAGATCTACCTGAGTTTTTTTTTCAATCCACAAATGATTGTCCCATAGCAGGAATTGAACGCGTGACCTCATGTTTCACAGTCTGATGTTTGTCTATTGCAACACATCATACAATTACAATGGTAAATGGCTTTCGGACGTAATATACCTATAGTATAAATTCTTATTCAGTAAACACGTCTTACAATGATTTGAACAAAAAAAAAAACATTCTTAAATAAATACCTACTTTTAATCGATACTTTTAAGAGTAACAATTTTACATCTATAACTTCAACAAAGTCAAAGTAAATAAAATTGTTTTTTATCGATATTTTAAGGAGTAACAATTTCACCTCTAATTTCGACAAAAACAAAAAGTCAAAGTCAGTCCACTGCCTGTCAATTGAGAAGAACAGCTTTCTGATTTTAAGATTGTATTTTTTGAATATTTTTTAGTAATTCCTTTCATTCAGTTATTTCATTTCATCGCCAACTTAGCAACAGAACGGACGTGGGATGCAATACATGAATCCAGCGATCTATATTATTAAGCATTTATCAGTAAAATCCTTGCAGTTTTTTTGTACTTATTTATTTAAATAAAATCAGTTGGCATTAAATCTCACGAAAAATTACTGATTTACTATGATTTAACCAAAGGGGAAGATGAATTACCTTCTTACGTGGCTTTTTCAATTGGTTTTTAAGACTTAAAATTTAAACATGCAAGAAAATATGTATACACATATTCAGAGCTTCATTTAGAAAAAAAACGTATAAAATTGATTAATAATCATTGATTACATTGCACGCGATAGAATTATCTATTTATTACCAACGACGCAATAATTTGAAGAAACATTGTTTTTAGATTCCATGTTGTACGCCTCCATACGTCCGCACAGCAAAGGAGCAATCTAGAGAATGCCCAAGCCCATTACGTAGTTGACTTTGTTCAATGGAAGAAAATTAAAACTAAGCCGTACCTATTCATATTGGAGTCCTCGTTATCACGAAACAGTCTAATACGCACGTGAGCTAATTGTTTTTTTCTATTTTAACTCTTCACTAAAATCCTCACGAGGCACAAAACACATTTTGCTAGCAGCCGCGAACGCGACGGAGTTTCAACACAAAATGGCGATTTCCAAGTTGGCTCGCTTGGCTCCCTCAGAAACACGTCGGTTATACACTAGCGGGAATGGCGTTGTGACTGTTGTGCGAGCGAGAACCCTCTACCGCTACAAGTGCGAATGAGACAAACGATCCGCAGCTTTCAATTTGCGTTGTATAACCGATTTCACTCGCAGACACCGTCAGCGACGGACGTGTGAGTAATGTGTATGAATAATGAAATTTATTTTGTTTCCAAAAACCTATCGTCATGTTTTTTTAAATATATACTTATTGCTCATAGTATGTATGCTACAGGAAGGTATATTATTAACATTATGATATATAATTATATACATAACCTATCTACATTCTTCAAGTTCTCTAATGAAAAGATAAGCGAAATCTTAGTAAAATCTAGGCCATGACATTCCTAGTCATGACACCGCTAATAGACATGTGGTTATATTATACTTTGGTAAATATTTTAAATTTATTTTTGATTGGAATATGCATATTTATATTTTTGCGAATGCGCAGTGCGCTGCTCGCGCTATTTGTATAGTTATCAGTTTGGTTGTGCTTGTGATTATTGTGAAAATAAGAACGTAGTGACGTAAGCAGTGGTGGGCGGGAACTTGAGAGAACATAGCATGATTGGAGTAGCGCTCGGAACATTTTTATTTAGAGAGAGAAGGAAACAAAAAACGTTTATATTGAAACAAGCGCAGATATATAAATATTCAAATGAAATTGAATAGAAGTAACTGATACAAATATGAATAAAAAAAGAACATTAATTGTATAAAAAAAATTGCTTACATTTACGAAAACGTCACGAAGAAATTCTTTTAAATGCCATGGGTTAAAAATGTCCGCGGTACTAACTTACTCGTATAGGAAGAAAGAGAGGGTTTAGATCTATAAATCCTGTTTTCATTTTTGCATTTTTGATATCAGTAATTTCTTTCTTCAATGCTTTATCAAAATAAATTCTTTAGAAAAGTTGAATCTACAAAACACCAAAATGGTAGGTTTTCATAGATGCATAATTATGTAAGTAGGTACCTATAAACCTATACCTACCTAAACCTATATAAATATTATTATTTTTCGACTTGCCAATTACCTACTGCACGTTTCAGCTATTGGACATAGGCATATAATTAAATTAATCTTAATACACTTACTCCATTTTTTCTGGAAGGAAATGGGGGAGGCCTTTGCCCAGCAGTGGAAAATTATAGGTTAAAAAAATAAAAAATATATATAATAAATCTACTCCAATATATCTTGTTCAGTGAGACAATGAATCGTCGGGTCGGCATGCCTCCGCGCCGTCGGGTTATGTAATAAAGTCGGCAGAACAAATACTATAATAGCATAAGTAAATTCAAGTAGACAGGTAGGTCTGCCCTAAAAACTAAAACTTTTGACTAAAAATGTTTCTTTTTAAAACACTTTTATTAGCTTGACTTGTAACTCACTAATCAGCTAATTATTTTCTAAACTTCATACTTACAAGTATGTAATGTCAAAGTATCTCTAGTATAGGAACAAGCCGTGAATAGACATCGAAACTTGAAACCGACAACACGCGTTCATCGTCCTGACAATGAGAATGGCCTTATTCCGCAAGGCGAGTGCAGTGCCGAGCCTGCCGCCCGCCGCGCCGCTGCCACGCCGCTCACCGTTACATAGCGCGGAACAGCGTGAGATCTTAGTGAGCACGAACGACGCGAAGCAGCGTCCACAGCCACACCAAATTCAATAATAAGTCCACGCTCCAAGGTCCATGATGGCAGAATAGCCTATTAGGAATAAGGTTGTCTACTGACTCATTTAATGATTATGATTTTCGTATTAACGAAATACTGGAAAATCAGTAGGTAATTATCTGATTATCTGGTATTCGTGTTGGTTAAATCGTTGTTAGCTGGTAAGTACCAGATAAAAGTGTTGAATCAGACTTAGTATCGTTAAAAAAGTATGGAGTATGCGTCCTCCTATACTCAGGTACAGATCTCGAGTTTTTTTTGAAGATCTCTGACGGTGGTCCCAAATGAAAACAAGACGAGGTGTGAAATAAATCAACATTAAATTGTAACAGGTTATGTATTTAAACAATTATAGCAAAATCACATTAAGTATGGGAAACATTAAAAACTATTAGTAAGCACTATCCGTGCGACTTTGTACGCGATGAATTCGTATTAATAGGTTATAGAAATAAAGATATATTTGCGAAAGTTCGAGAAAAAAAAATTGTAATGTAATTTTAGTCGTAAAACAACATTTTCCCGGTCCCCATTGGGGACAGCGGATTGACAACAACATCAAGGGGCCCTAGTATGAGTTTTTGACGTGAAGGCGTTTTACCGTGAGCGCGTAAAATCTTTTTGAATTAAGAAATGTACAGCGCCCCTAGCGGCTAGTTTATAAACCAATTGTTCTTCAGAGTTTACGCTCGCAGTCGCAATAGAGCGCGTTAACTCCCTCGGAAAAACTCACACTGGGGCCAAAGTTTGTCGAAGTTTCGCGGCTTAATTTTTGACTCTTAACAAAGAACAAATTAATTAACAGACAATATTTTATTATTAATCTATTTATATCTAAGAGTTCAATAACCTTAGTCGATTCGAAAATACTTTAAAATATAATATGTAGCTTTACGCCCGAAATTAATAATCGATCCTGATCCGTTATCCGCGGTTTTGGAACGATATGTCATGTCATAATATGTCATTTTAGTAGTAATATGTCAAGCCCTAGTACTAAAATGACATATTATGATATGACATATCGATCAACATCCGCGAATAGCGGACCAGGATCGATTATTAATTTCGGGCGTTAATGTACAGGAATGGCTCGGTAAGCTCGCTTATTAATTACTCTATACTTACAATTAAAGTATTTGGTAGGATTGTCAAAAAAATATTTGTGGAACGTTAATAGGTACATTACTCAGTCACTCTTCAGACTTCAACAGTTGACGATGGCTGAATCAGGGAGCTGTGTCAATCAATCATCCCTGACGACTAACAGCTTCAGGAGAATACAGACCTTAAGCGATCATCATAATTATCACCAGCAAGTACTACTAAGTAGTACTTAATATTACTAAGTACTAAGTACCTAATCTCAATTCTCAATCAACAAATATCGCCGACATATAAGTTTTATTTTTAAGGTTCCAAGTCCATGGGAACAGAAACTTTTGAATCAGTCTGTTCAGAAATTTCTTTCTTAATTTTCGCAGCCAGAGAATCTGGTGTTGTTGAATTAGTTGACACAATGTTTGATCTCCGTGCTGCTTTTATTGTCTTTTTGTTACGTTTAGGAGCAAGAATAATAGGCTTAATAGGTCTTAGTGGGGGAGGGCGATTTCCATCGGCAGTCACGACGGGTTGTACTTGCGGCGTCTTCAGGATTTGCGCCAGCATTGATTTGTTACTAGAATCGTTAGAGCCTGGTGTTGTTATTGGTGTCAGGGTTAAGAAATGTATACCTCCGTTTTTTGCGTTCATCACTTCATCAGGCATTACTTTTGTCAGGCTGTTTCCATCCACTTGAAATACGTTTTGAATAACTGCCGAAGGGACAATTTGAATGCTTTGTAGGTTTGGATTAATGTTTACAGGATATGCAACGTTTGCAGTTGTTTTTATGGTCGGCAGCTCTTGTTTTACCATGATAGGGCCTGCCCAGTTCGGGGTTTGTTGAGTCTGTAAGTTGGGTGCAACTGTGGTTAGTGGAGCTTGTGCTGCATTTGAAGGGATCAGCTCACTAGGAGACTTGACGCGTAACTTTTTACCTATCCGATCACCATCGAAAGTTTCTTTACGTTTACGATCTGTTGTGTGTGTTTTGGCAGTACTTGTTTTTGTTCTACAAGTTGGAACCTGAGCGCTACCAGGTAATTCCATTTGTGAATCCAAATTTACATTTCTTGGGTTGGTCTTGGGAGCTTTTGAAATTTTAGACGATTCAATCTTAGAAGTGGTGGCAAACCGACGATTTGTGCCGGATGGACCTGCTGTTGCCAAGTCAGTTACACACGCTTTGGTTGGAGGTTTGGCCAAGCTAAAAGTAGCTGCAATTTTAGGCATAGTAGCTTTAGATATTAGTGTAAATTTATGCAGTTTTGGAATAGTGACATTAATGTTTAAATAGTTTTTGAAAAACGATTTAAATGACTCTATGTAATTTTTGTTTTTTATTTCCATTACATCTGATATTGATGCATACATGCTTGAGTACTTCATGGGCTTTTTCATAGTGTTTGAGATAACAGGTGATGATGATTTTCTTATTGGCTCATTTATATGTTTGTTTTCATTTCGTAATTTGATGATACTTTGAGCTATTTCTGTTATTGGCTCATATGTGTATTTTTTCTGATTATGTAATGTACTTTTATAATGTACTATTTTTGTTATTGGTTCGATTGTATAGTTGCCATCTTTTAGCAATGATGGCGTTGGCGATGGCGGCATTATTTTCGATGCACTTTTTGGAGTGACCATAGTACTGGAGTGACCTAGTTTTGTGTTAACTGTATTACAGAATTCTTCAGGGGTTATCCCAAGTTTAGGTATTTGGTTTGTTGAAAGAGCAAGTATTTGGGATAAAACTTTGAGTTCACCTACAGATAAATTTCTTGCAGGTTCATTAAGGACCGTTTCTAATTTACCATCAGCGGTGACTCCAAGTTTCAGGTTTTTAAATTTGCTTAATATCTTGAAACTCGGGCCCAGAATAACTCCCTTGCAAGCACTATTAGACAAAGCATTTGAACTAGCATTCGTGTTTCGTGTTCTCTGTGCTGAGTATTTTGACTTCACATTGAATCGTATAGTCAAGTTACGTATATTATTGCCATAAGCTGTAGTATGCTTCAGCATTGTAGGCAGAGATGGAATAGTTCTAATGCGTATTTCTCGTGGTTTACAACAACATTTGCAGTTATTTCTTTCACAAATGTGTGACGTACGTAATAATTTTAGTGCGTTTGGAGACATTTTCATCATATCTAAATAACGTATTGACCTTTCTCTAGTGTGCCAACAGCAAAATTCAACTTGTATAGTCTGTAGTCCCATCAAAGTATATTCATTCTGAATTTGTTTGCTTTCTTCCATATTATCAAGCAGATATGATCGGACCACGTTGCCGTTTTTTCCGATTTCGTATAATTCCGCCACATTCTTGAATTGGCTGTCTAAACAACCTGTATATTTTACAAACAATAAGACGAATTCAATAAATTTTTCTGGTTTTTTTTCTATCTTACCTGGTTTTTTCTGCGGAATGTAGCTCAAAGCCTTGCTGATTAAACCAACGGTAAGGGGTTGATTTCTATTCAATAAGCCACGAACCCAAATGTCTGTTACATCATGGGATTTGTTTACTGCACCACATTTTTTTGAATTCACTGATTTAGTCTGTTGTGAAGAACTGCTTATAAAGCAGCAACACTGGCAGTCTCCAGAATGGCAGTTATGAGGGTGCCTTAAAAATTTTTTAATTATTATAGGATAGTTTTTCTGCGAAAATATTTTTGTCACGATTTTTTCCCTTTCAAACCAACAGCAGTACTTTTCAGTAATTTTTTCGTCTCTAGGGTACTTGTCTACTAAATTATACATGTTAGAGGCATCGGTTAAGTAATAGTCCGTTACAAGTTTTGTGGGATGAACACGATACACGAATACCTCACCTTTGTTATGCATAAGGACAATAAGAGTGTAATTTTGTTCTGCTGCATAATTCTTTTTTATTATATTGATGAGTGTCGTATTGTCGTCATCAGAAGAGTCATTGTCTGTATTCGTTGGTTTAATTGCATGTCTTTGTTGAGATCTATTAGTTTTAGTTTCTTCAGTACTAGGTTCTAAATATCCTGATTCGGTATCAGAAATTTGAATGACGTCACTTTCGGCTTCGGTTGCGGGAGATACATTTTCTATTTTAACTGGTACGTTAACATTAGGATCTATTCCACGTTTCCGTTGGGGCTTGTTTGATATGTTGTTCAAAGCTGTAAATTTATTAATTATCCTCGTTTTGCAGCGTTTCTTAAGCTTCATTGCTTCTACCCTGGCATTGATCTGTTGAACGACGCTGGCAACTTTTAAGAATGACTCTGCATTTGCCGAGTCTAATGGACGTTTTACGCTGACGGGTGTCGATTGTGGTTTACTTTCAAACTCTAACAGTTTTGTTATATTTTTGGGGCTAAATTTACTTAGGTCTTGTTTGATCGTCTTCATGTCGTCTAGTTTAGTTGTATAAACGATAGGTTCTAAAGTCAAGAGTACATCTTCAATGTCTTCACCGACGTCTTCGATATCTTCCAGTTTCACATCAAAAATGGCGCCATCACCTGCAAATAAAAATAATGATGTACTTCTTTTTTTTTTAATCTAAATTTAGTTTTGAGGCTTTTACCACATGGTATGCCAGCCCCATCATACCCTAACCTAAAATTGTACTACAAAATATATAATATAATATATACATATTTAAACATTTGATACAACTGTAATTTACTTCTTTTTTTATTCTTACAAGCGTGTATGGGCTCCGAGCTACAATACTTTTGCATTATAAATTAAAAAAACGAAAAAAAAACTTGTGTCGCTCGCTAGCGCCATCTATCCATAGTGTAAGAACTACGTTCTCTAAACTGTCAGAAAACCTCTCATTGTAGTCGCGTGGAGAGGGTTTCGTAGAGTTCCGTTACGCCCATTCTGAACTTTAAAACTAAGGATTTTCGTTTAGGTTTTCCTAAGTAATGATTAATTATGTGTATAAAGAGAAGAAAAAAGAAGTCTGCTACATCATTATACACTATTATTGTATGCGTAGAATAGGCACAAAATCGAAAATTTACGTTCTGTACATATGCAACGAAAGCCAGCCGTCCTACCAGCGTCTCATATTGCAACTCAGTTTCGTTCGTAAAATGGAACGGTTAAATTAAATATCGAGAATTCATGCGCCCAATGCGTGGCGCAGGCGGTCTCGCGGCACGCTGCGGTTCCACGTCGCATCGGCTAACATGGGGCACCGCGCGGGCCGAGGGGCGAGTGTACCCTATCGACTCTGTATATTCGGCCCCATGACCTTCAGGCAAACCAAACGAGCAAGAAACATTCCGCTCCCGTTCATTCTATCGGTTATCAAAAAGAGATAGCAACAGGCAAAATGAAACGTTATCTCCCTCACGCTCACACACGGGTCGGCAGTGTCGGTGTCGCTCTCAGCGTGTGCGTAATACCGCAAAGAGTTTTATTCACAGATGGGACTGGACAAATAATGTGTCGATCAATTTTCTTGCCAACAATATTTTAAAGACGAAAATCTTTGTTGTTTTAAACTATTTATTTAAAGTTTTTAACTGCTAAATAATTTCCGAAGTTTTCTACAATTCATAATTAAGGTTAAAATAAGAGTTGTGCATCGTGATTTATCTAGCCTGTGTGTTATTTTTTTTTTGATACTAATTAGGACTATAATGACGTACACCTACTCGGAGAGGTTGACATATTTTTGATCAATCAGAGCCATTGCAGCTAATTAACCTGTTAATTTGTATCATCATTCCATAAGTATCTCAGAGAAACACATATTACGATACAAACATACAATTAATAATATCTTTTTATCATTGTGTCATTTCTGACCGTAAAGTAATATTGCTGCTCTTTGATATTAGAGAGTTACCATTTGTTTGTGCAACTCGAACAATGTGTGACGGACTTTTTTGGCGGCAATTGAGTTGTCAACGTGAAAATTTTGTTTTTATTTCCAAAACTTGTGTTTCTTCGAGTGATAATGAGTAATATTGGTGGATTATTAACCATTATGTGTTCGTTAATGTGTACGAGTGTGGGAAATTGAAATAAAGTTGTGAAAGTGACTTTTCAAGTTGCTCCAAAAAAGTCCGTGTAAAGTTTAAGTAAAGCACCACTACTTTACTTAAACACTATCCTCATCTCATCATCTCATCATCATCATCACCATCACCATCATCATTTAAACTTGATTCAACTCTGAGTTTGAAATCTTTTATACTTGACACTGGCAAATACACTAATCGTGTGACGCCATAACAATACAAAAAAAAAAAAAACAATGTGTGACTATGACTTATGAAATGAATCGATGGACAACCTTTGTGAAATTATATATATTAGAATTTAATAATAATGCACTGATAAAGAAATTTATGATTTATGATTCATTATTATTGATATCAAGTGACTAGTGAATTCTAGTACAGCATAATAGGGGGTACAATGTAAACATCTAACAAAACAGTAAAACTAAACATAAAAATAACTACCAACTACAAAATAAATATTAGAATAGGTAATTAGGTACCAAGTACCTAACTACCTACATAGTACTACCTACTTTAAAATCATTTTTTCTCTGATGATATCCTAGCAAATTCCTCTTAACAAATTCTGTCTTTTTATTAGTCCTAAGTACCTATGACTTGTAATTAAACCGATGAAAGAGATAAAAAAACTAAATCAAACAAACCTATCTTACAATTTTGTAATAATACCTATAATCTTGCAATACAAAGCGAGAATCGTTCGAGTTCGTAAATCGTGAATCATGGTGTTCGTAGTAGTGCCTACCTACTTGTTTTGACTTTCGTCCGATATAGCAGTAACTATGTTGGATTCTCTGACATACTCGGAACGGACATTCGGAGCATAAAAAGTGTTTTAAAATCAAAATGAAATACACTGTGTTTAAGTTTTATTTAGAAAGAACAACTACGATAATAACCTAGCCTACCTTATCTACGATAAACAAACCGAATTGCTTACCGAGATCGATGTCCATTTGGATGAAATGTTTGGTGTCAATGTCCTTCTTAATGTTATCTTCCATTTTGAGTTACAGCGCACAGAAATATAGCAACACCTTGCGATAATTTAGCAAATATCACGAGTTTGATGATTGTTTTTGTGAAATTGTCGTTTTAAGGTTATCTTTACTAAAGACGCGCGCGTCATGGGTAGGGGAAGACTGAAGAGCGGGGCGCGGCGCTACGCTACAGCGCTAGCGCTAGCAACTTAGCAAGTGCAGAGAGAGAGGGAGGGAGGTAGTTAATTTGTGCCGAAGGTACCCGAAGTCAGCCGAATCGAACAGCTGACCGAAACTGTACGAGTCACGGCTGGCAGGCGCTCCGTTGTGTGGCGCCGACCGCGATTGGTTGGTGAGAGCACGAAGCGGGGTGCGACGCGGCGGGGTGAACGTACTTTTGTTTTGTGTCAGGATATGTTGTCTCGATTCTGATAAGTATTTTCTACATTTATGTCAAACTTAGTTTTGTTTTACCAATATACCCAATACCTATGATACCAACGTTTTGTTGCAATAATGTCGCTCTACTACACTCCATGCACAGAGCCACACCCGGTCCATCTTTTCATTTTATCTAATTAGTTGTTCCACCCGCGTGGGCTACAGTTTAAACTATCTCTGTACCAAATTTCATTTAAATCAGTTCAGTAGTTTAGGCGTGAAAGCGTAACAGGCAGACAGACAGACAGAGTAAGTTTAGGGATTATTTTTTAAAACAAAAGATAGCTTATATGTCCTTCCCCAGGATATAATCTATCTCCTTGCCAAATTTCATTACGATCCATTCAGCCGTTTAGTCGTAAAAAGGTAAGAAACAAAAAACAGAATAAATTACGTTCGCATTTATAATTTTAAAAGTATGGATGACTCGTACAGTCAACGACAAAAGATGCAGATCAAACATGCGAGAGAAGCGATATTTAGTGTTCAAGGTGCTAGGGCTTGCCTTTTTGTCGCTGACTGTACACGAAGAAGAATCGCGAACAAAGTTGACGGTGACTTGATAATCTAGAAGAAAATAACCAGCGCACTCAATATTAAAATGGGCATGCATTTCTGGTTTCGGGTCAATGACCTTGCACCTACTGGCAGAATAGTGATCAAACAGTAGTTTTTGATAATTATAAACTATCTTTAGACCTTCTCTAGTTGGTTCAAACGATCCGATAAAGGTATATGTATAAATTTTGTATATTTTTGTCTATATTTTAGGTTACATTGTTTAGTTTGGTGTAGTTAGTTTTATTTTTATGTTAGTTCAGAAGTTGTTATCCACATTTTATTATATAAATATCTATATGTAGGTAAGTAAGTCCGTCGCATTTAATTTTTGTTTTCTAGGTTTTGCTTGCAGCTTAATCCGTGTCGACGGTAAGGCATTGCACTGTACTACTACTATTCTATATTCTGTGACGTGACACAGTTCTATAAGACCCCGATTTGGGGTTTATTAAAACAATGTTTAAGGTTCCGTACATCAAAATGAAAAACGGAACCTTTTTATGATCACTTTGTTGTCCGTTTGTCTGTCTGTTTGTTAAGACTCAAGACCCTTATTTTTAAGAACGCGTTGAGGTAGGTATATATCAAGTTGAAATTTAACGGTCGGTAATGTCAGTTTCAATAACCGATCTTCGCCAGAAATTAATAATCGATCCTGATCCGTTATCCGCGGTTTTGGATTGATATGGCATGTCAGTGCTGGATTTACACATTTGCCACCCCAAAGCTATAATTTTTTTTCTGCTCCTACTGTTCACAAAAAAGTTTTTTTATTAAGGAATAATCTAGTTTTAGATTATTTTTGAAACTATTTGGGTATATTTTTAGAGCTTAGAAAAGCAAAGCCTTACTATTTTCCTGCACCACTTTTTTTTGGGCCAATTTTGCCGCTCCTCTAATTTTGCCGCCGAGCTTCAGCTCCTTTCAGCTTCTATGGTAAATATGGCACTGTGTCATGAAAAAGTAAAAGTTATGTAGATCGGTTATTGAAACCGGCCGCAAATCGAAAAGGTACTCGGCTCTACAGCAAGGGATCCAGGGGGGTCAATATAGTCAATTTAGTCTCAGTCTAGGGTAGACTAGACTGAGACTAAATTGACTAGCATTGCTGCCAAGTGCCAATCAGCGGGGAATTCCCCGCATAGCAGGTAATAGAAGCAAGTAAAAAAATTGATAAAAGCAGGTTAGTTCCCGTAATGGGAAATTCAATAGATAAAAAATATCAGACAAAAGCCAGGTTTATTTTTGAACGCATCCATTTGTATGGCAAAATGTTGCTATACATCGTGATAAAACCATAGCTTGGTGGCAGGGTATTTTCTAGTGAGGTTGAAAAAAAACAATTTGTATGTTTATTTGTTTGTATGGAGGGGGTTATCACTGCTTGAAATGGACCGGAACGCGCGTAAGGGACGCCAATTTTAAGAAGCAAATTTTTTTGCGCCTTTGTCAGTTTTATGGCTTTTATACTAACCGAAATAAGGCATAGTATGACATTTTATAAAACGGACGTTTATAAAACCCGCCCTTATTATGTACTTTACCGGAGGCGGTAGTACTTCGTTACCATAGCAACGACAAACTGTTTATTACCACGAAACTTGGATACTGCCTTCTGCGTTATTCTTTTGTTATTGTTAGTGAAAATAAGTGAAAAAATCATTCGGAAAACTTTATTCCATGCGTTGAAAAGTTATTGATACTTTGAGACTATAAAAGATATGTAAAAGATCTAGGTAGGACATTTCGTAGATAAGTAGGTAAGTTATATATGTACTACTTATCTACTCTCTCGAACAGTCTTTTGTAATTGACCCAGATTTAAGTATACTCAAATACCTAACCCAGAGGTCATTTTATACTGGTTGAATTAAATAAACTAAAATATGCAATTTAATAAACAATAATGAAGAAATTAATTCCTATAAAAAGCAATAACAATGTGAACTGAAATAATTAAATGTTGTAACAAAATATGTGATTTAATTATGGTGTTCGATATGTGTTACCTACCAAATTAAATATAAGCATCCATGGAGAAGTTGAGTGTTTTATAGTTTACAGATCAAGGTCAGTAATTAAACTAACACACTAATGATAGCTATAATATATTAATATAGTAATATAACTAACTATACATATTAACGCTACCATCTTGTCACATGCAGGTTCTTACGATAAATTGTAGCAAAATATATTGAGCTATGTCTCGCGATAATGTAATTATGTAGATAAGTAGAGGAGGATCATAGATAAGTACATAATGCCTATATTATGTCAATAAAGCCGCAGGAAACCGTTGGATGCAAATGGCGTTCAAAGGGGGAGGCCTATGTTCAGCAGTGGACTTCTTCCGGCTAATGATGATGATGATGAAATTAAGAAAAAGTCAAGTTATAATCTGTCGCCAAGCATCTATCGGTGTGTTCCGGCATCGTCACTTGAGAATCAGTTCGCAATTCAGATATTTGTGTTTAAGCTATTCTGTATGAAGCAAAAACGGGGTTCATAAGGCAAAATATATTGAGCTATCTTTCTGTAATGTATATTATATTAAAGCTGAGGTGTGTGACGGGGCTAGGGTCGTAGACGAGCATGGGCGAAGCGCTGAGCAAGCTGCTCTCGGCCAAGGGCGTGCAGGGCGTCGGCTCGGTGCTCGACCGCGTCATCTCACAGCCCAGCAGTGAAGATCACACGGTGCTCTACAAACTAGCTGATTACAAGAAAGGTAATATAATACCACCAAGGTCACTGACATAGCTCACAGAATTAGCAATCTGTAGTGGCAGTGGGCTGGTCATATAAGCCACAGAACCAACAACCGCTGGGGTAGACGTGTTCTTGAGTGGAGACCGCGACTTGGCAAACGTAGTGTAGGACGCCCTGCGACAAGGTGGAGCGACGACTTGCGCCGAGTGGCTAGCAGTGGTTGGGTGAGAAGAGCCGAAGACCGGGCTCAGTGGTGTAGCTTGGGAGAGGCCTATGTCCAGCAGTGGACTGATACAGGCTGATGATGATGATGATGATGATGAATATAATACACTCTTAAACTTTATTTCGCACATTTGGACAAAGATTTTGATAACTGGAAGGTTTCCTGTTGGGTGAAAGCGTTTATGGGGAGAGGGGGTCGAACTGAATCTCACCCTATATGACGTGGGTGTCGACAAATCACACGTAATTATTTTCACCCAAAGTGTTTAAAAATCTGAGAAAACTGTGTGAAATTATGTCAAACGAAAATTAAAAAACAACCAACGCAATCAAGCACAGATATTTGGAGGCCTTCAGGTGGCCTGAAATCTTCGAAAATAGAGTTTAGTTCATACGAAAGAAAGACGTTGTAATTTTTTATAGCAATAATAGCTGTGGTAGTTACGTCGACTTGCGATCCGTGGGTCGTGGGCTCGGATCCTACAATGAGCTTGAGTTTTCGGTGAAGAAAATACCGTGATGAAACCATAGCTTGGTGGTAGGGCATTTTCTACTGCTTGCCTGGCTAGCTAGCTACCACCCTCAAGTTAAGAATCTGTCGCCAAGCACCTATCGGTGTGTTCCGGCAACATCACTCGAGAGCCAGTTCCCAATCAAGGTGTAGCGTGGCGCCATCTTCGACCACATCGCTTAACATCAGGTGACTTGTCAAACGCCACTATAAGAAGTAAAAAAATAATAATGTTCTATAGGTGGCCTTCTACTGGAGACGTACGCCAGGGGAGGGATGGTCGCGGCAGAGAAGCTGATGAGGGAGGCGTTTGCAGCCTACATGTACGCAGGAGGAAAGGGCCGGGTCATCAACCGCGCGGAGTACCTCCGCTGGAAGTTCAGGGATCAAGAGCAGGTGAGTGACACAAACAATGGATTACACACAAAACTGCGATGCAATGGGGCGCGATTCGCGATGCCAATCTTTTTTTCTTTTTGTACTACTTAGGTACATGTACCACAAGTAACCTGATGTTAAGTGACATTGACAATGTGGTCAAAGATGGCGCCACGCTACACCTGGACTGGGAACTGGTTCTCAAGTGAGGCTGCCGGAACACACCGATAGGTGCTTGGCGACAGATTCTTAACAAGAGGGTGGTATCTAGCCAGGCGATCACTAGAAAATGCCCTACCACCAAGCTATGGTTACATCGCGATTTGATGATTTCCTTCACCGGAAGCTCAAGATCATTGTAGGATTCGAACCCGTGACTAACGGGTGACAAGCCGAAGTCACTGCCACTGAGCCATCATCGCTTGGTGCTCGTTGGTGGCTGAATTTTAGCGCCTATGCTTGACAAGGTTCCGATACTAAATTCGGATCCCATCTCGGCCTCGCACCTAGGATTTGACGTCGGTCGTTCAAATCTATGAAGACGTTGCGTTGTGAGGAAACTGGCATGGCCTAGAACCATAATATTCAATATCTTCCGAATATGTATCTAACTCTATGGAATGTAATGTCCAAAAATATAGGTCTTGTCGGATCATTACAGTGAATATGCACACAAACAATAAATGTACATAACAAACAAAGTTGACTATTTATGATAACCGTGATAGATATTCTTATAGCTTTATGACTTTATTGGTTTAATCGTTAAGAACCAAACAAGAGAAATCTTATTAGTAAAGCTAATTAAAAAATATCGGACTATTAGATGACAAAAAAAAAGCTTGGGATTTTAGTGAACTTGCTCCAATTCAATCAATTAGTAATAAGAATAAAATTGTCAATGTGATCGTGCCAAAAAAATTACCTGCCGGACGTTTCTTGCCTGTTCTTTTGCCGGCGTAAGGAGGTTGGAAGTGTTGGAACAGCCGTAGCTAGTTGTATCCTATTGAGTAAATTACAATTGAATTTTGAATTTTGAACCAGGAGTCACCTTTATGACACTTCGAGAAACTGATGATCAGAAGTTTTGTTTCAGGTTGTGCTCCCGATAGAAGCGTCACTATCCCCTCATGATCCGCTGGCTAAATGGGAGGATCACACAGCCTGCTGGCAGATGTGCTATCGTGGAGCGCTGGGAGAGTCCCTGTTGCACGTCCTCATCATTTGTGATACTAAGGTACAGAAAGATGAGACAGACAGATTAATACCTAGCGCGGACGTTGTGGGCATGATGGGCACGCCATGGAAGTTTACTGACAGCTAAAGAAACGATACATCCAACGATGAATGATGCGAGACACGTTCCTTTTTTCCGCTGACTAATACGCGTAGTCCGACTCGCCTTTGACAGATTTTAAGGTGGCCGTGACCACAACCTTTTTAGAGCTTTTTTAGGCCTCACCTAGGTCTCTGTGCCTAATCTACGATTATTTTATTTCTATAAGTACCTACTTATTTTGTTATGGCTTCACACGATTAGTACATATATATAAAAAAAAGCCAGTGTCTAGTATTATGCCCGCAATTAATAGTCGATCTTGATCCGTTATCTGCGGTTTTGGATCGATATGTCATGTCATAATATGTCATTTTAATACTAGGACTTGACGAATTACTACTAAAAGCAACGATAACGATCCAAAACCGCAGATAACGGATCAGGGTCGATTATTATTAATTACGGCGTTAATGATGCGTGCGTGGTGGCTCCATCATCTGCGGTCACATCGCCATCGACTAGTGGTGGTGGTCGAAAAACCTAAGGTAGGTAACCTATACCTACCCATCACAGGTGAATTAATAATTGACAGAATACGGCTGTTTTCTCGTAGACCCACTTTGTTGTCCCACTGATGGGACAGTCAGCGACAAAAGTAGCTGATCGTTCTCGATTTTCCAAATGTGTTTCAAATCAGTAATTATTATTGTTTTTTTTTACATTTTACATGGTATCATTTTGACCACAACGTAACACACCTGATTTTAGGTGATGATGAGGTAAAAAATTGGTGTCTAAGATGATGAGGTTAATAGAAAAAAGTGTGATTGTTCAGCGACTTTTGTCGTTAACGGGACCACGAGGGCATAGTAAAGGAGTAGTAGTTCAGCTTCATATAAATCGGCCGTCGCCGGTTTGAATGTGTGCGTGAGTAGCGGCACGCATAAATAACACATTTGGTTTACAGATTCACACTAGGCTGGCGAGGACATTGGTGAAATGTTTCCCAAAACTGTCACTGGATGTAGTTGAAGGCGAAGAATACTTAGGTAACTAATTAATTTATTTTATTACAATCCTACTTTATTCGTTTTAAAGTTTGTGAGGGAGGATGGATGTATGGATATTTGTCACTCTTTCACGCAAAAACTACAAAACTGATTATGATGAAATTTGGTGTGGAGATAGTTCAAACCTTGGAGAAGGATATAGAATACTTTTTATCGCGATAATGTGTAGACCACGCGGGTGAAACCACGGGGCGGAGATAGTTACCTATTTTATTACCTATTATACCTATACTTATTAGCACAGAGAATCAATTTACTAAGTACTGATTAAGGTCCTGCCCTACGCCGTTGACTTTTCTTGATCAGGTAAAAGCATCCCGCACTGACTTTATGGACGACTGCGTGCCGATTTGCGAGTACAAAATACGTAAAAAATTCGCAAAAAATAATTAAAGCAGTATTTTCAAAAAATGGCCTTAATTTGTTTTGAAAAATGGGGCACTTTGCACATTTTTTTTTCAATATATTAGTACATTACTGCAGATGCCAACAAAGTAGGCATTGTGGAAGAAGGTGTAAATGTGGGCCGAGGTGAAGCCGAGGCACACATACCTGAGTCCATCAATGCCTAGTTGTGGCCAAGGCTTGTATAGTACTTTTCTCAATAAATGCGCGGACATTAAAACTAAGTAAGTAGTACCTGGGCAGAACTTTTCTCTTTCGACTTTGGCAGTAACAAATTTATATTACGGCTCTTGCCGACTCTTGAATTGCAGGTGGCGTTAAAGTAAGATCATCACACTTCACTCATTGTCTTCACTTGAACTCATTTTGTCAAATACAATTACTTTTCAAAACCAATGACGAACAATAATAATCAATGAACAACAAAAAAAATTCCCGCGTTAAAGTGATCATTTGTTTTTTTTTCAACAAACAGGTTTCTATGTGCAAGCCGGTTCGGAATTTAAATAAACCCTTTGATAAGTTACCTCCGTGGTTGCCATGTTTCGGAGTTAAAATCGTTCCATTTTTAAATAATACGACAGATATGAGTTTACTATGTAATTTATTTGGCCACTAAACACGACAGATATGAGTTTTCTATGTAATTTATTTGGCCGCTAAACACGACAGATATGGATTTTCATACAACTATTGCCGGCCGCTGCTCGCATATATTTGGGCAGTGCAGCATGTTCGATTTATCTCGAAGAAGGTTGTCAAAATAATGCTCTTATTTCCAAGCATGTTTGAGAAAAGATATATTTCATTAATTTTTCGGCCTGAAGGTGTTCTGCTATATTATTATATCAAGGAGATTAACATATATTTTTATTAGATTTTTCTAGACCAGAACACAGAGATAGTTTTAATTAACTCCGTTTTTCAGCTTAGCTTGGGAACCAGCGCCGATAAATATGAATAGTCATTCCAATGCTGATATTATAAAATTGATTCATACTACACTAATTGCATTATTTTTAGGAGCCAGCTCGTTACACTTAGCTATAGCATACAGTAACAACGAATTGGTACAAGACCTGGTCGAAGCCGGTGCTGATGTCCAACAAAGAGCTATAGGTAAGTTAACATAACTCTTACGACCGAAATTAATAATCGATCCTGATCCGTTATCCGCGGTTTTGGATCGATATGTCATGTCATAATATGTCATTTTAGTACTAGGGCTTGACATACCACTAAAGTGACATGATATATCGATCCAAAACCGCGGATAACGGATGGGATGGATTATTAATTTCGGGCATAAATGTTCATAACAGGTAGCTTCTTCCTCCCGCGCGACCAACAGAAGAACCCACCAGCTCGGCAGACCAACTACGAAGGGCTAGCTTACTTGGGGGAGTACCCATTGGCCTGGACAGCCTGCTGCGCCAACGAGGCAGTTTACAACCTCCTGGTGGACTCCGGGGCAGACCCTGACGCCCAGGATACCTTTGGAAACATGATATTGCATATGGTTGTGGTGTGCGATAAATTGGTAAGTCTTAGAGCGGTTTTTATTTTTTACTCGTTGTTCTTCGCGGTGTCACCCGCGTGGGCTACAGTTTATCGCGATAAAAAGTATTCTACGATCTCATAGGCAAACGATTCAATCTGAGCGAAGACCGCATCTTATTGAATCGATACAAAAAATCGGGAATCCGTATCGCATAGGCGTAAATCGATTTTTTTGATGATCGATTCAGATCGGACAATCCTAACCCTAACCTTTGTTTGTTTTTGCTACGCTACGATACATATTCTACCAATTTTGTTGTACTTATTTTTCTGAACCTAACCAATAACTGTTTTAGGCCGGTTGTAACACTTCAATAAGCTATTCGTAATTTTTATACAAAATACATTGCGGTCAGGTCCAGGACAGTATGAAAAGTGGACGATGTTCTTTCGTTTCAATTGGTTCAGTAGTTTAGGAGTAAAAGACAGACAGAGTTACTTTCGCATTTATAATATTAAGTAATTTCCAGGACATGTTCGGCTACGCTCTCCGTCATCCCAAGGTCCCAGCCAGCAACGGTCGCATGAACCGCGCTGGGTTCACACCGCTGACCCTGGCGTGCCAGCTGGGCCGAGCGTCTGTCTTCAGAGAGATGCTGGAGCTCTCAGCCAGGGAGTTCTGGCGGTACTCCAACATCACATGCTCAGCGTATCCTCTCAATGCACTTGATACGCTTCTTCCTGATGGCAGAACTAGTAAGACATACTTTTACTTTAGCTTCCTAATACCTTTCTTTCTTCTTTACTTACTACTTGACTGCGAAAGCAGGAGGGTGTTGTTCGAGTGTATGTATGTATATTTCTTTGACACGCCCTGTAGCCTAAATGGCTTCCCTATCCAGATGTAGTGTGACGCCACCTTCGACGACATCGTCACTTAGGTAACATGTGGTCAAACGCTATTCTCTGTAAATAATAAAAAAATTAACATATGAGGTGTCATTAGACTCGTCTTGATTGTGAGAGTGACATAGGGTATTTTATTATGGCGCAGTTAGGTTTTTTGTTCCTTTTGTAATGTACAATCTTGTTTTGTAGTGTACCTCACCTGTGCCAGATATTCAACCGTCAAGCAGTGGTGTCCACATTAGTGTTCCGGATTAAGGGTCAATGTTTCCAGTGACATTACGGGGCGTAAAAAGATTTACCAACTAATATAAGGGTGACGAGCGCAGCGCAGTGCATTGCCGCGCAAAATTTTAAACTGTTGAAGTTTAAAATGCTTGGTGGCACTCCTTGGTACTCAAGCGACTGACTCTTAATTTTAACAGTAGACACTTGTTCTTTAAAGACCTAGTTTCTTTTACAGATTGGAACTCAGCGTTGTTTATCATCCTGAATGGTACCAAACAAGAACATCTGAACATGTTGGATGGTGGCATCATTCAGAGATTGCTTGAAGAGAAATGGAAGACCTTTGCAAGGGTGCGTATTGAGCTTTACCTATATGATCAGCTGTTATAATTTCACATGAAAAGACCCGAATCGTAGCAGCACTGAATTATCGTGTTCCGGTTTGATGGGTGCCGGTGAATTAGGTACCTACCTCATCACTACATAGTATAAAACAAAGTCGCTCTCCGCTGTCTGTCCCTATGCAGGTTTAGACCTTTAAAACTATGTAACGGATTTTAATGCAGTTTTTAGCAACAGATAGTGATTCAAGAGAAAGGTTTATATGTATAAAAAATACCCACATAATTATTATAGTACAGAAAAGCAGAAAAGTCTTAATAGCCACAGAGTGCAATCTAACTAGGTACTATTTGTTGTTACAATCTACTGTGGCTGTGATCCAAAAATTACAACGAAGTGTTGAGTTTTGGCTTAACTTACGTGTTAATTGCTGGCTCACAATAGATTGTAATAACAAATTGGTAGACAAGATTGCACCGTGAGTAAAGGGTACTTTGGCAGACGTATCTGAGCTAAGGGTTTATTAAAACCGATCTTTACCGCTTTTTGCTAGTTCAATCGTCTTGTTGTATAAAACACACGCTGTCCTTTTCCAGACGAAATTTCTTAAACGTCTCCTAATCCTGATGCTGCACTTACTACTTCTATCCGTCTCGGTCTACTTACGGCACAGCAGTATTGAAGCCGACGCACATCCCGACTGGGGTCTCGAGATCACAGACGCCAAAACTGGGGTCAGATTAGCTAGCGAGCTGGGGACCATATTGAGTACATTGTGCTATATTATACTCCAGCAGGGCGACGAGTTGAAAAATCAAGGACTGGTGGCATATTTTAAGCAGTTGGTAAGTATTTTAATTTATTTTTATAAAGTAGTTTACACACGGTGCGATCCAACTACCAATGCGTTGTTACAATCTAGCTAGCCAGTAAGTGGCAACGTATGTTGAGCTACAACACGCCTACTTGAGTTGCAATTTGTTTGCTCACAACAGATTGTAACAACAAATTGTACCTAGCCAGATGGCACCATGAATTTTTATTGAGAACACTACGTTGTGTTTATTATAAAAATGTAAAATCCAACATAAAATATCCGTTCGATATACAACAATTGCACTAGATAAATATTACATGCACGATTATTTCAGAGTAAATATCAAGGTACGTTATCAATCATCCCCGAACCTCTTGAGAAACGTCACGAGATTCTTATATACGAGACGAGATCTTGATATTGAAGCCTTTTTAAGTACGTTTAAAACGTTTTCACGTTCAAGTTATATCCACACCTTCCTTCTAGATTCACGAACCAGCAAAGTTCATATTTCTGGCGTCGAACTTCCTCCTCCTTGCCTGCATACCAGCACGGCTGATGCGGCAGACTTTGGTCGAGGAGGCCATGCTCATCTTCTTGCTGCCTGGCTCTTGGTTCCTGCTTATGTTCTTTGCCGGGTAAGATTAATGTAGCCTACTAACGGTGCAATCTGACTACCAGGCGATGGTGGCCGAACGGTTAGGCATGCGACTAACAAGACGCCGACACCGAGTTCGAATCCTCTCGGCCTCGCACCTATGACTTAATAAGTTATGTGCGGATTTGCCATCGCTCAAAACGGTGAAGGAAAACATCGTGAGGAAACCGGTGTGTCCAAGAACCGCAACATTCAAGGGCATGCGACATCTACCAACCCGCACTGGGCAAGCGTGGTAGATTACAGCCCATGCTCTCTCTCTGAGAGAAGGCCAGAGTCCCAGCAGTGGGAACGTGAAAGGCTGATAATGATGATGATGAAGTTTTACATCCTATTTGTTATACTAATAATCCGTATCCATAAAATTACTTACTACTACTATAACTTGTCCTAAAGTTGGTAGTTGAAACTCGTACGTAAGCAGTCGATCCTGACTGCTTCAAGCGATCCGTGTATGGCCAGCCTAAGACTCAAGACTTAAGAAGTCAAGATCAAGTTTGTGCCCACAGTGCCGTGAAGCTGACCGGTCCTTTCGTGACAATGATCTACAGCATGATCACAGGCGACATGTTCACGTTTGGGATCATCTATTGCATCGTCCTGTTTGGGTTCTCGCAGTCCTTCTACTTTCTTTACAAAGGTTTGTATTGCTACACCATTTTAAACTCTAGATCTTTCAACTTTTTCGATAAATTCCTTGCAAAAGTTAAGTAATTACATATAGATATTGGAGTTGGATACCGGATTCGCCATCGTCTCAAAACGGTGAAGACAAACATCTTGGAATATTTTTTTTTATCTTTCTGGGTAGCACGTTTGACCGCAAGTCAATATGGTGTAAGGTGGCGCCACGCTACACCTGGAGTGGGAAGGACACTGGCATGTAAGAGGACTACATAATTCGTGAATTGCGAGATTTTCAAAACGGTACCCTGGATGTTACAAAATATTTCATGTAAAAGTAACTCTTTCCGTCAGTTTGTAACCTTTGATGCCTAAACCGCTCAACAGATCATCATGAAATGTGTTATGGACATAGTTTAAACCCTGGGGAAGGACATAGGATACTTTTAACAGCGATAAACGGTAGTCCATGCGGGTAACATCGCTGGACGCAGCAAGTAAAAATAAAGAAAGAGGGTTTATTCAGCGTTATTAGGAGGTCCTGCGTTGATATTTCTCATAAACGGCCGTTCCCTATTACCGATCTTCTATGGAGCTTACGTGTGTGTGTGAGTGTGGCAGGACAAATTCTGTGTGTTTAAGAAATTTATGATATTTATGCGGTTTTTCAGGGTTTCCAAACGTATCGTCTACTTTATTCTCAAGCTACCCAAGCACATGGATGGCTTTATTTCAAATTACTCTTGGAGATTACAGTGTAAGCATACAAAATACTTGCCTCTTTTTCTTTGTAACTATCAAGGTTGTTACTGATACAGATTCTTGTCATATCAGCAGGTGCTGTAGTTACTTAGTATTTTCTATGAATTCGTCAATAAATGTAGATGTGTTGAAAACCTTTGAAAAGATTTCTTTTGAATTTACAATTCTTTCGCAAGCGAAAGCGATACCTGCGTGTTCCATGCTCTATAACCTCGTCCGTTGCGGTCGATCATGTACCTTCTACCAACGTAGTTCAAGATGATTGGGTCAGCACGACACAAAGATTTGCAAAAATACTCTCGATACTGACGTTGGAAATAATTCTGATGTTCCGCAATTGCTGTTGCTGATATTGGCAACAATTTTGGTACCTACCTACTGTCTATTTGATTTTATTTAGTGAACTCCCGTGTAATACCTGTTCTTTTCAGTACTCAGACCTCGGCATGACGACGTACCCGAACCTCTCAAAGACTGTATTCACAGTGTTTATGATATTCGTACCTATATTGCTGCTCAACATGTTAATAGCCATGATGGGCAACACGTATGCGCACGTTATCGAGCAATCGGAGAAAGAATGGGTTAAGCAGGTGAGTTCTCAAGTGACTGATAGTTTGGCGTCTATACATAGTATTATACTGCTGATAGACAATAATTGTCGCTTATTGGATTGACTCTAAGAATCTGTATTTTGAAAGTAACGCTCTATTCGGCTGAGTAAATTTTGAGCAGTCAATACCACGCGGTACACTGACCTCGCGAGCGGTCGCAGGGCGCGTACAGAGTGCGTTGACCCGCCGCCGATTACTAAGCTGCGGCGCGGTCATTGACCTAACAGAGTAGGGTGCGTTGCTATATAAAACGTGATTCTATCACGAAGTACCTAATAAGCACAAGTACCTAATAAGCAATAACCTTCTTTTATTTTAGTGGGCCAAAATCGTGGTCTCACTCGAGCGCTCGGTAGCACAAGAGGACGCCCATAAGTACCTGCAGGAGTACTCCATAGGCCTGGGTCCTTCGGATGACCCTCGGTACGAGCAGCGAGCTGTCATGGTCATCAAGAGTAAAGCCAAGACTAGGGCAAAGCAGAGAAAAGGAGCATTGACCAACTGGAAGGTACTCCGGATATTTAAAAAAATTAAATATAAACATCCGCGCTTGTTTCCTAATGGGGTAACGATATCAGTCTCATCGAACAGATGAAAGTGCCCAGTGCCCCAGTTGAGCATTTTTGTTGAAGCATGGAAAACTCGCGGGTATTCCCCACTGCTCAACAGCTGCTCCTATTTGAGCAGTTTAGTTGAGTCCTTGCGTCTTTCAACTACTTACTAACTTGAATTTATAAAACTTTTTATACTTTCTACAGCGTGTTGGAAAAGTAACGATAGCAGAATTAAGAAGAAGAGGCATTAGCGGCGAAGAGCTACGACGGCTCATGTGGGGTCGCGTGTCAATATCTACGCCTACCAAAGGACCTTTAGCGTAAGTAACAAAGCGTTTTGAGGAAATCTATTTATTATCCTAGCTCTCATACTCCCACCAGTAGCTAAAAAGACTGGCTAAATAGATAAAAAACTAACAAGATGCTGCTCTTCAAATAGCGACCTTCCTTCAAGGAACAGAGCAGAAAAATCTATGAAATTGTGGTAGGTTGTTCAGGATCAAAACTACCAGGAGTCAGTGAACAGGTTGAAAATATCTATACTAAAACAGGTTGGGGTCAGTCAAAAGTACCAGGCAAATTATAGTAGCTGAAGAATAAGAAAATTAACAATAAGGCGAATTGTAGGAAAGCAAAACCAGTTATTTTTCCATGGCGCCCAGAATGGTCATGTCATTTCAACCCGCTCAAATGATATATAAATAGGGACTTTCTGAATGAAAAAGTTTTTCTTAATGACGCAGTCGAAGAGCAGCAGCTGCCCCACCTCCGGACTGCGTGGCATCAGCCGATGTGGGCTTGGCAGCAGAAGTGGGCAACGGCGTGGGCCCAGCATTGTCTTCCGCGTTGAACGTCATGGCGTTCACACAGGAAATGGATCTTAGTAATGGTATGCTCATTGCTTATTGGAATGGGTCGATTTGAATGCACATTTTTCTTAGTATAATTTTCATGTTTAAGCGCAGAAGTCGGTTATCAAAAGCTGGCAACAATCAAAACCTGTCAACGAACTGCATAGTTCATCCGCAACATGAAAAGTCTATTTGTCTCTCTCGCACGCGGTGAAGTTTATGAGCATGACAAAGATGGTTATTGTTTTGTTTTTACTACTGCACAATGACATTGCTTTGGTTTGAGTACTGTGAACGGGCCAGCTTTAGATAACCGATCTGCAAAAGTTGCTTCCAAATACATACATCACACTTAAACAATCAATCGAATAATAATTTTCTTTATTTTTGCAGTTCAAGATAGCCACAAGCAACAAACTCCGGACTTGTTAGTGAATGGGAACAATGCCCTCTTGGTCCCTCCATCGGGGCAGCCTCCAGGTTCTCAAGTACCAGGCCCGAACCAATTAGCAGTTCCGCCTGCCTTTACTCCTTTGAGTAAAACTAGTTTGGAGACGGGATATGGTCAGACTAGACTGGGGACCGGACAAGCAGTTGGTCAAGTTAGTTTGGGAGTTGGACAAACAATGGGCCAGAGTGTTATGGCAACGCCACAAGTGGTGGGCCAATCTGGTATTGGTATGGCACAAATGTTCGGTCAGGCTAATGCGGGGACTGGAGGAGTATTTGGCCGAGCTGGCATAGGTACGGCACAAGTGTTAGGTCAAACTGGCGTGGTATCAGGACAAGTATTGGGCCAGACTAGTTTGGGGCCCGGGCAACAGTTTGGTCAAACTGGTATGGGGCCAACACAAGTTTTAGGTCAAACTAATATGGGCACTGGGCAAATGTTAGGCCAAACTAATATGGGGGCTGGGCAATTGTTAGGCCAAACAAATATAGGAACAGGACAATTTTTAGGTCAAACTAATATGGGCTCTGGGCAATTGTTAGGCCAAACTAATATGGGTGCTGGGCAAATTTTAGGTCAAACTAATATGAGCACTGGACAAATGTTAGGGCAAACTAATATGGGTACGGGGCAAATGTTAGGCCAAAATAATATGGGAGCTCGGCAAATGTTAGGTCAAACTAATATGGGGACAGGGCAAATGTTAGGTCCAACTAATATGGGCGCTGGGCAAATGTTAGGCCAAACCGGTATGACTGGACAAATGTTGAGTCAGGCTAATTTAGGAACGGGGCAAGCATTGGGGCAAACTAGTTTAGGGGTCGGTCAAGTGATGGGTCCAACAAGTTTAGGGATGAGAACTGGAGCAGTTCAGTCAAGCGTGATGCCTGCAAATGTCCAAATGCCTGGACTGCTCGGATCAACAGTTCCGATGTCGACCACTGGACTTGTCGGCAATGTGCAAGTAGCTCCTGGAATAGCAGCAAACTTCAGAGGCCCTCTGGCTACGCAAAGCTCCATGGAGTTAATAATTATGGACGCAAATTCAAAGGAGGTGCCAGTTTTAAGAGCATTTGGTAAGTTATGAACAATAAATCTAAAAAACTCTAGATTTTTCTAGATGTCTACTATTATTGGATTGGACAATCTGGTGTGATCTTTAACAAATTTGTGATCGTTTTGGCTATGGAACTTGCCCTTCTTTTGCGAACTTGTATCAATGAAGGATTATTTTCAACAGTGCCACCAGAACAGGTGTTCCAAGATTATCTCTACGAGCTAATATTGCTCGCTGAGAAACAGAACCCGAGCGTCCAGGAAATTAAGGACTTAGCACAAAAGGCGGCTGAGCTGATTAACGTTCCAGTAATTGATATGAATGCTTACGTAAGTTGCATTGTTACCTTTTGAATTTCTTAAGAATTTTAGCCCTAGTGTGTTTTAACTTGATGGGGCAAGCTACTAGTTGCTTGTTTAATTTGATTTTCTTGGTCTTTATGGCATAACGCCTTTGAACAACTTAGAAAATATTTTCCACTTGCACCTGCAGTGTTCATACAATTTTTGGTATTGAAATGAATAAAATAATCTATGAATGTGTATCAAATATATGTACGAGAAAAATGAAAGAAATTTTATTGCTATTGTTGCGAGGGATGAATTAATTTAGCGATTTTATGGCCAAAGACACAACCTTGTGTTGAATCATAAACGGACCAAACTTTTGGGCACATCCAAAGGTGATGAGGGGTGATATTGAAGAATAGATTGTTCTGCTCAATTTAAGTGACTAATGAAGAAGACCTCATGAAACCCTTTCTCGCCAGGCGGCTGCGAGATCAGCTCGGAAGGTGGTAGCAGGTGCTGTGTCAGGTCTGTTTGGGGTGGCAGCTAATGCCCCTACACCAGACTCTTGGCGTCGTGACCGGCAAGATAACAGCGATAGCGATCCTATATCAGGTGAATTTACCGAACGAACAGCGCAGTATGGTTACATTCTTTAAAGGTCTTCAAGTTCTAGCTTTGTATACATTTTGCAAATAGACCTTCGTTTGACCGTTATCCAGCCTGTTGTCCTACTTAGAGGGTGCGGTTGGGGTCATAATTCCAGTAGCAGTCTCAAAAAACAATAGCATGAAATAAAATCGCGCACTTCCGGTTTAAAACTTAAAAAAGCACCTCTAAATTGATGTCTCAGTGGTAGTGACGTCGGCTTGCGAGGACGTCACCGTAGGACGTGGGTTCGAATCCTACAATGAGCTTGAGCTTTCGGTGAAGGAAATCATAGTAATGAAACCATAGCTTGGTAGTAGGGTATTTTTTAGTACTCGCCTGACTAGCTATACCACTATCAAGTTAAGAATCCGTCGCCAAGCACCTATCGGTGTATTCCGGCAGCCTCACTTGAGGGCCAGTTCCCAATCTAGGTGTAGCGTGACGCCACCTTCGACCACATCGTCACTTAACATCAGGTGACTTGTGGTCAAACGCAACCCTATAAGTAATAAAAAATGATTAATGATTGAACTTTTATATACAGAATCCGTTCTGCTGGGACGTTTGTCTCGAGCGAGGCGAGCACGATCGGCGTCCAGAAAGGCTGCACCTCCACCGCCACATCTTTACGTACCAGCCAGGTAATCAGGGCGTATTTGTGTCCTGAAATCCTGATTGTCCTTCCAACACCGATTCCTTCCAAAGTGTACCTAACCTTTTCCTTCCTTATTTTACCTTAGTTTTCCTTCTGAGTCAAAAGGGAAGGAAATTCCTTCTGTATTTTGAAATGTCTTTTTTTCTCCGTGTAGGTTCCAGTATCTTAATCGGTAAAAATAGAACCCTAACGATCGATCCAAAACCGCGGATTACGGATCAGGATCGATTATTAATTTCGGGCTACTCATTTGACAGGTCCATGTATCTGGTGGCATCAGAGAGTAGTGCACTCGAGAGTGATGCGCCGTGGGAAGAACAACCAAGCTCCGGCAATAACTCGTGAGTACCTTGAAGGTTTTCTACATTTGTCATACACATTTAATCAAAAGGATCAAAATTTTCGATTACCTACTTCAGCCGATAACCGATGGAGAAGAAAGGTTCTCGAATGGCGACCACGAACCGGAAGACGTTCTGTAGGTGGGCCCCCCACTAGGTGGACCGACGACATTGTAAGAGTCGCAGAGAGCCGATGGATGCAAGTGGCTAATAGCCGTTCGTGGTGGCGTTCAAGGGGGAGGCTTATGTTCAACAGTGGATTTCTTCCGGCTGATACGGTTGTATCATCATCACATATTTAGTACTTTTTAACAATCCGCAATCCGTGGAAATGGAAATTCCTGACTGATTAATTAATGACAAATATTAACGCACATAATGAACCAGAGGTGATAGAAATGCGACATTTTCAAAGCTTCCTTTGATAGTGTAGGGGTGCATTAAAAAAGGCATTTTTTTTTCAAATACCACTAACAAAGTACCGCGAAGCAAGTTGTTAGTATTAACAGATTTTACAGAATAAAAAAACAACTGCATTTTGTCTATTGTAAAAAATAACATTACTGAACTTTATTGGTCAGTGAAATATATATATACCTATACTTATATTCTAACCTATTTGCTTTAAACATTAACAAATATTAATTATTTGATAGTCTTATTTATCATCCTTAAGCACAAAAGGTAAGGCTTAGGTATTTACAATACCGACTAGGTAACACTTAGCTATCGATTTTAATATAAACTCACCTTAACTTAAATAAAATAAGTTATCCGTGACTATGTTAATGTTAATTTATGCTGATGTAGGTGTCATTGTCATCATTAGTGGAATGATTACTTGCATCATTAGTGTCATGCTTAGTGTCCTGTTCCTTGTAACTGAAGGAGTCTGAAACCAAACAATAGTATTTTTGTGTGTTACAATTTGTAACAATACTACAATAGGTGCCTAACTATCTTTAACATTTACTTTTACACTTGCCAGCGGGCTTATTACGCAACTTGGATGGATTACCAATTACAGCACATTATTTTGACATTTGAAGTTTGAACTCCATCAACTGAACTCCAGTAAATGACTGAATGTGAGTTGCTGTTTGAATGAATTGTAGTGAAATGGTTTGTATAAAAAATTTGTAATGATATTTTATTATGAGTTTTTTCTAACAAGATATTTCTTTATAAATATACTTGAAATTTATTTATTTTATATATTATTTTTAAAAATGAATTTTATAAACATGTCTTGGATTTAATTTGAGATTTTGCTGAAAGAGGGTACCAAGAATAGGAACGCTCAAAGATGTTGTACAGTGACCTCTAATTTGTAAATCCCGGTTCATTTTACAGAATATCTTCAACGTAAAAGTTTAATAATATAAAAAAGAAAATTACTATAAACAACTGCCAGTGCTTTTCTTACCTTGAAGTTGAGCAGGCCAACTATCAGACAAATCCGTATTTTCAGTCAAGCATTCCTTCAGCCCCCTGATCAGTACTTTGTTTATTAGCAACTCCGCATGATACCGTTGCTGAACATTCATTCGCTGCAGCTTACACGCTACATTCGCTCCTACAGCGTTAAATTCTCGTTCTAATACGTCATCTTCACTAGAACAGCTAATGTTGGCCCTGGATCTTTTTCTTCTTTTTAAATATGAATTTTCACCGTCTACGTAGTCTGGGGAGATGGTCACCTTTGAGGTGTCCGGCTCTTCATTACCACTTTCCAATTCGGTTGTGTCAAGGAATTCTAGTTCTTGCTCTTCCTAGAAAATTATTTAGTTTTTTAGTAACTTAATAAAAAGTAGCCTATGTGTTAATCCAGGGTATAAATAAATAAATATCGGGAACAATTGCACACAAATTGACCTAGCTCCAAATTAAGCTCGAAACTTGTGTTATCGAGTACTAGACAACGACATACATACTTATATAGAGAAATAAATACTTAGATAGAAATATCCAAGACTCAGGTACAAATATTCATGCTCATCACACATACATTTGCCCTTACCGGGATTCGAACCCAAGACCGCTAGCTTCACAGGCAGGGATACTACCAACTCGGCTACCGCGTCGTCATAAGCTATCGCCATCCATTAAAATCGGTTTAATAGTTACAGTGATACATGGTAACAAACATTCACATACACTTATCATAAGGTTACTTATGGTCAAACCCTTCCCGTAAGATGTACAAAAATTAGCAGACCAAAAATTCATTGAATATATAATTTACTAGCTGTTCCCAGGGGTTTCACTCATGTGAGCTACAGTTTATCACAATAAAAGTAACCTAAGTCCTTTCTCAGGCTCTAGACTATGTCTGTACTAAATTTAATTTCCAATCGGTTCAGTAGTTTAGGCGTGAAAGACAGACAGACAGTTACTTTCGTATTTATAATATTAGTAGGGATGTTATACAGCAAGGAAGTATTGTTTGTTCATCCATAGACACACAACTGAGGCTTTTGATAGTTCTCAATTTAGTTTAGTATTAGTTTCAACCTAAAATCATCTGATGAATAAAATATTGATTTACCTACCTCATAATCAGGACATGTGTCTCTATTAGAATATTTAGAAGCATCCATTGCGTTATTAGCTTTCTCACAGTCTAAAAATCTCAAAGCACGAAACTTCCAAGACGATGGAACATGGGCGTAGACCACATTCCCGTCAGAATCGATAGTTCTCGATGCCAAATGTTTACGGAGCTCTTTTCTATAGCAGGACCTTAGAATGTTTATCTTTTGACGAATGTGGAACCGCGTCGCTTCGGGCATATACCGTCTAAATAAAGGCAACAAAGCATCGTAACCTGCGTTTCTTTTAAACCTGTTGTTATAATCAGGATGATTTGGATTCCAAAGATGCGGTAACAGTTTGTATATTTTTACGAACTTCTTCTCCATAGACGACAAGTCAAGTTTCATGGTGGTGTCATATTCTTTGAGCGACATTTCGTTTTCGTCCATATCAAATCTTGATGAAACTATTGAAGAAAATATCGAAGAATACAAGGATTTATTGATCAAACCAACTGATGATGTAAAAAATACTGTACGTGTTCAACAAACATCAAGCAAACAAAAGTCATAAGACGTATCGCGTGTCAGTGTCAGTCACTGCAGTCAGTCAATGTCAGGCGGCAAGCCGCCGGAAGTCCAGGGTTATATTCAGGATATCAGTGATGGTCATGCTCAAATACATGAAAACATCCATATTGCAGGGGAGTTAACAGTTTTATTTATATTTCTACATATTTCAGATTTGCAATACATACCATCTAAAAGGTATATAATATTATTATATACGAATGGGAGGTGCTGGCAGCTGAAAAATAGATGGCGCTAGCAGTACTTACATGAATATCCTATTACGTATATTTTGATGAATAAAAAAAGCAAAGGCATCGGAGCCCATACAGCGGACAGCCAAAAAAACAAAGTTCAGTGGCAGAAGAACAGAAACAAAACACATTTGTGTCAGGCTTAGGAACTACGTTTTTTCAGCTGTCAGAAAACTTCCCAATATTAGCTAAGGCTTATCCTTTTGTAAGCACATGTAAGCGAGGCCTTTATTTACGATATTAATTAATGCGGCGATAGCACTTTTTTACTTTTTCTTTTTTTTATACAATTTAGCATATAATATTAAGCCATTAAAAAGTATATTTAAGTAGTATCTACATATTATCTTTTTGCAACAAATTGTCAAAGCCCAGCCCGGGTAGGTGGAAGATGAAAAATGTTGCCATTATTAAAAAGTCTAGTCCTTCGTTTAAAATCTGTCAAATTCAGTTTGACCACAGCTAAAAATAAGTGTGACCAGTGACGTGATATCAACACAGATTGGTTACAAAACATACATAAATCTATATTATGTATTTTAGATATAATAGAACAATGATCGTTAGTTCATATTTTGGTCACCGGATCAGAAAAGTTTGTGGCACTGTACAAATTAATATGTACCCACAGCTAGCGTCTGCACAAATAGCACGTCGGTGGGCCAGAGTATCTCGCAGAACTAACGAGCGGATATCCAAAGTACATAACTTATACAATATACACAAGGAAATTATATTTTCTTCAGAGCAATAGGCAGTAGAAGAGAGAACGTGGCCCGGATCAAGGCAGCACGGCCTCTATGCGTAGATTACGCTACTGGAACAGCGCAACCACAAGTGGAGCATTCTCTATACATCGCAGGTACGGTATGATAACGTCGGCATCCGTAACGGTGGTGCATATCCACCTACCGTAATGAGTAACGCCTTTTTTGATGAATGGCCTGCCATGCGCGCAGGTAGTTATTGTAGTTTGCACAAATCAGAAGCGTATTTACCATGAAAGTAAGTTAATATGAGTTTTTATAAGTGCTAAGACTTTAATGACTCTAAGATACCTCTTGTCGTTAATGCTACCACGTAAAAACAATAAAAAAAAGTGTATGTAAATAACGTGATTTTTGCTATTGCAGTTTTTTTTCTTCTAAAAATAAGGTTTAGCTAACGTATTTTTTTTTTCCCATTACAGTTTTTTTTTCTCTGTTTGCTGAATCTTGATCACAATAAATAACTAGAGTCGACAAATTCTTTATTTTTCTATTTGCTTTCTAACTAGGCCCAGGGGACGGAGCCGAAGTGGAAAGCGCGGCGCCAGCTCCTTCGAAGCCTGAAAAACGGAGGGTTCGCCCGAAAACTGCAAGATGTCGACGAAATAGGTAAGGTTCATTTATAATAACCGATTTTGATTTGTAAGGCGACTGATCAAGAAGTTTCTTAGCTATGAATGTTAGGGTTTTTAATTTAAATTTGTTTTAACCAAACTGCGCCGCGTCAAACCTACACCACTGGTTTGGGGGTTGGGCGCTAGAGAAACTAGCGAGGCCCTTGCATTTTATTGATTTGAGCTAATAACCTACGAGTTACAGAACTATTTGCAGCTTCAAAGTGGCAATAACTTACCTCCAGCTATATTATGTTTCTCACTGCTACCATTCCTGCTACACTTTTTTCAGGATATCACCATCCCCAGTGGCGGAAACCGGCAGCCCGCTGGAGCACTGGGCTACTGCACCTCTCTCGAGACTGTCTCGCCTCATCCGATCCTCAAGCAGTTCGACTGCCTCCGTGACGTCACAGACATCGGTCGAATCACCAGAGAAATATTGACGAAGATTGATTCTACGATTAGGTACTTGAGAAATGCAAGCGGTCAATAAGAAATGAAAGAATTTAATAAGTTCAGTACAGTCAGCGACAAAAGTAGCTGATCATACTAGATTTTCCAAATGTGTCTTAGATCAGTAATGATTGGGTTTTTTACATTTTACAAGTTAGCGTTTTAACATACCTACTGTTAAGTGATGATGTGTTCAAAGTTTGGTGTTTAAGATGATGAGGGTAATCGGAAAATGTGTTATTATTCAGCGACTTATGCCGTTGACTGTACCTACTCTTAGCGCAGACCAATGCTTTGGATCAAGTTACCTTGGTCTAAATTAAATTCGAGTTTGGTATTTGCTCCACCGACAATGTCTGAATTTGATACCCTGAAGTATCTGATACCCTATTATATGCATAGAAGTTTTGTCTAAGAAAATTTGTACACTGCCAGCTCACATTAAGAGTGTATGTAAGCAAAGGCATACCTACTTATCACTAATTGTTTCTTAATTAAGCGTCAGTGAACGATTAGCAACAAATTGAAAACCACAACTGTGTCTTATCTAGCTACATTATCGACTAGAGAAGTTATGTATTGTAAATAAAATAAGAGTTAAACAATAAAGAAGGTAAGATTAGTTCCAGCATTACCTAGTTAAATGCCTTCACACTACACAATGAATGTTACAAGTACAAAATCATAGTTAGTCCTAAATCTAGTTTGTAAAATGAAACAAATGATCTCGGTTCATATCAGTTTATTGCAAGTTGCTAACCCATTATCAACCGAAACCGTGATAGAAAAAAAACACCTATTACGGAATTGCTTTCAGCTAATGCATTTAATAATTTTGATAGTTCAGTACATTTGGAGAATTGTTTCATCAGAAACGAGCCCGGTTAGTTATGCAAGTACTGTTATAGCAGAGAACAGACCTAAGCATTATGAAATGTCGCAGTACGATCACATAATCCGTAATTTCGTGATACATTGACACTTAGGATTTCATTTAACAACTAAATTCTAACTAAACATAACTTGTACTTCAAAAGGTTAGACAGACTTGTGAATTCGGTCACACTTGTAACGTGAAATCTACGCTGAAATAATTATATAAATAATTTAAGCTTTCAGGAAATCACGGATAACGTGATCCTACGGCGATATACGTACGACATCACTTGGAAATGTGTACTATAAGTTTTTAATTTAGAAGTTCATTTCTACCCATCGTATCGGCAATTCAGAAAGCATAATTCAAAAGACGCGCATATGCTGGCAAAAAAAATGAACAAAAGACTAGCGTATTCTATGAAATGAATGCTTAGCCAGCGATCGCATGCTATTGAACCCATTCGTACGAATGAACAGTTTGAAGCAACCATATAAACTTTACAAAACAACCCTTATGCTGTCTTCAAAATTAGGCTTTTACTATCAAAATATCCCCAAATATGTGCCCTACAATTGCAATAATATTCACTGAATAAAATAAGATTGTCAAGTCAGTTTACTTTCTATTTCAACTTACCCTTCCTTCCGATACCACCTTTCATCCCATCATTTCATCAGCGACAGCGTCTCATCCGAAAGATCCGCATATTTACAAGTTTTGCAATTTGGTCTGTTTTTGTGGAATGGGGGGCATCTTCCACCTTTAACAGATCGACAACATAGAGGGCAGTGACATAATCACAAGATGAAAAAATCAGAAAATACGAGAAATGCAAAATATCACATCAACAATGGTACATCAACAATGCATAAATAGTTCATATAAAATTAGAGCAATCTTATATAGACACAGAAGATAATTGCAACAGTCAATGGTGACCAGAAAATATTTTGTGACAAAATTAATTAACAGCCTCTAGGAAGGCGGTTACGAATCAATAACAGAAAAAAACTAATTTTCAAAACATAATCTTTACATGATAAGAGCCAATTCAACAGTGTTTTGTAGAATTTTGAAGAGAAGAACACGGAAGGAAGTTTTTCTATTATAGATTGTAAAGGCCAATACGAAGGATGTCAACTAATTTTGCTAAACCTACAATCATTTGTGGCAACGAGAAGATTCAATCAATGAACCTTATCGGTCAAACATTTAGTCAATGCTGTTTCAATCTTTCACGGCTCAGCTCAAAATAAATGACATCATATCTATTATATGATGAACAGTGATCGGAGTAGGTAGAGCTATTTTGTGTACTTGCCACATGTTAGAATAATATGGATATTCCCCGAATCCCGGGATTTGCTTTTTAAGTAGGAAAATAATAAAAAGCTATTTACGCCTAATGGAGTGAAGAAAGAATACACTTCCTCTCCGACGAGTTTCAACGAAGCGGCAACGTCGCGCGTTTGACAAAATAGTTTGCCAATGTGTTGCTGATGTAGAATTTACAACGTCGCCCATGCGCTTATTGGCTTACTTACATATACAATTATTTTATACTTATTGATAAAATTAATTCATCATTATCAGCCTTTCACGTTCCCACTGCTGGGACTCTGGCCTTATCTCAGAGAGAGAGTATGGGCTGTAATCTACCACGCTGGCCCAGTGCGGGTTGGTAGATGTCGCATGCCCAGTTCTTAGCCATGCCGGTTGTTGTTTTCCTTCACCGTTTTGAGCGATGGCAAATGCGCACATAACTTATTAAGTCATAGGTGCGAGGCCGAGAGGATTCGAACTTGGTGTCGGCGTCTTGTAAGTCGCACGCCTAACTGTTTGGCCACCATCGCTCTAAAATTAATTATATTCATTAAAATCCCGGAGATTCCCGGAATCTCATGGAATATCCATATTAACATCAATGTTTGCGGCCAATGACTCTAAATAGCTCTACTTACTCCGATCACTGATGATGACACTATTGTAAATTAATAAAAATTGTCCTACCACCCTGTTTTTAATACGAGACAGTTTTTACATTGTCGACAGTTAAGTACTTTGTAGCGAATTAATCGCCAGGCTCACTTGAAACGTGAAAGTAAAATTAAGGTGCTATAACGAACCTTATTTTTCTACAGCTCTATAGCAAGTCGCGAGACTAAAGTTATTTTAGCCCGCTGATTAACGAATTCAAAACCTAAAATCATTAATATTAAAGTCGGTTTTTATGAAATCTTGTGGTCCACCCCGTTTGGAGATGTCAGGCCACCCGGAAGCCTCAAACATGGCTTGACGGTTAACAATACGATTAATAACATCTTCAGATTGAATTTTCTCTATGCCAATTAAACATACAACCTAAATAATCATTGGTAATAACGGCACCCAATCTAGTAATATTGCTACACAGTAAACGCTGTGGAAAGCACATGTTCAATGTTATAACAAATTTATGAAATAGCACTAGATATTCATACGTAAAAATCACCCTATGAGAGACATGTCTAAATTGTAATCTAAACAAAAATCAACATAAAAAATGCGTTTCAAGGAAAATAAACAGTCATAAAGAGAAAACACAGCGACATGTGAAATAGAATCAATTCGAACAAGGGTGGACTTACCTCACGGGACTGTGGAGAGAAACATTGATTATAAATAAAATGAACACACAAAAATCAATCAACATACACTTTATATCTTAAAAGTAAATACAAGACGGCGCGTGGCCTGGAGCGCTCAACTCGCGAGTTTATCATAATTGAACAATTTTCTTAAGGTACGTAATCGTAATCATACATTACCTTCTTTGATTTCACTCAATTACACTAACACCTAATTAATATTGTAAATATAGTTTTAATTAATACATATACTATCTATGTTCCGGTGAGTGACAACCTGGTGAGCTTGTGAGAGAGATGAGGCGCGACATTTCGTTCTCTAACGTTTATCTAAGATGTTGTCTAGAATGTTCCCCGCTAGGGTTGCTAGCGGTGACCTTGACACAGAGATTACACAGAAAATATATGTTAAGCGACAGTAATAAGTTTTCTAATCACTCAATACAGTGCATTTACCTCGGTTCCTCGCGGTGCGGCGATGGTACTCGCTCACATTTCTTTATCGGTCACTTGTCTCTCTTATTTAGCTCCACGGCACTCGAATGATAGGTAAAGGGGCAGTGTGGCATTCTATACTTTAAACCTGGACAAATTGGCATGTCAATTATAAAACATTGGCACAAAATAATCAAGATTCAAAAGATACATTGTTACATCTACACACATAATTGCAGTGAGACAGAAAAATAATGAGAAAGACCACACTTCCGTTAAATGTTCACATAATGTGTTTCATAATAAAGAAAAAAAAAATATATATATAGATATATATATAATTATTTGGTACGGGTAGAATTAAAAATTAATCTCATAAAATTACGACATACAATTTAAGTGGTGCTATGGGACCCGTAATAAATAAATTAACACTCTGATATGTAAATAATACACTTCACGAAAGCGATTCAAGGCAGTTCACATCCTCATTAGAAGACATGCTTACAATTCAAGTTTGTAATTGAACAATGAAAAATCTACCATTAATAACAAAGTTGTTTCAACTGGCAACATTTCTTACAAATGCAAATACGTGTTAATTTATTTATCTAGGGCGGAGAACGTGTTCAATTTTCCGCAGTGACTATGACGAAACGAGTTAGCTTATCCGTAGAAATTACAATCTACAATGTAGTGGCGCTGCGCTGGTCATCGACCCGTCTCGGCACTCTGCAAGCAGACAAACAAACGGACATGGCAACAATGGTACAAACAACTCGGTACTCTGACTCCTGAGCTGGCCGCCCCGGCACATCTGCAACACTACACACTGGACAAAACGTCGTGAGCCATAGATTATAAACTACATACAAATATGTACTACATAACATACTTCATACACATGATATTTTCGTTTTATAATATAATAACATAATCCATGCAATACAACTGAAAGAGAATATCAAAAATTAAGTCGTGCATGCATAATTTTATAGTTTTATAGCGTATTTACAAATCGCCTGTAAAATAAAGGATCATTAAATTGCATTGGCTACAGAAATAATTGAAGGAACCAATCACCCAGCACTACCTAGGACATTTCAATAGACAATCACATTACTAATTTATTATTTTATGAAGCCCTAGAGTTAAATGGGACTGATGTATCAAGAAATCAATACCCATGTGAGCTGAACTTGCATTTATAGTTTTAGCCAACGTTGTAATAAATAAAATTAAACAAAAATCATGACATTGGTCAATGTTCACAAACAATGGTGTCGATTCGGTCTTGTATAGTCTAAAACTAAACTAAGTTTGACAGGTCTAAAAGTAATGCTGTCCTTTTTTTTTTTAAAACACTTCTATTAGCTTGACTTGTAACTAACTAACAATGTAATCAAATCTTAGAAGTCAATTTTCACCTACTTCTAATAATTGTTTGGAGAATTCCACCTGGTGAAGTACCACACTTTAGCCAATTATTCAACCGCCAAAAAATGGTGCAAACACTTTTTTTTTTACTTTTTACACTAGCTTTTGACCACAAGTCACCTGATGTTAAGTGACGATGTAGTCGAAGATGGCCCCACGCTACACCTGGACTGGGAACTGGCTCTCAAGTGAGGCTGCCGGAACACACCGATAGGTGCTTGGCGACAGATTCTTAACAAGAGGGTGGTAGCTAGCCAGGCGAGTACTAGAAAATACCTTACCACCAAGCTATTATGGTTTTATCACTATGTTTTGGTTCACCGAAAGCTCAAGCTCATTGTAGGATTCGAACTCACGTCCTACGGATCACAAGCCGTCGTCACTACCACTGAGCCATCATCGCTAAACTGCAAACATTACTATGTTCGGGATTGAAGGGCATTTTGAATATTTCTAGTGAAATTACAGTACATAAAGCGATTTAACATCTAATTTCTCAGAGTGAAATAATATCTCAAAATTGTTTTAAAATGTTAAAATTCTAAATTCTCTGGGCAATTAATGTATGAAAATGCCAACCTTTGGCTTTCTTGCATGAAAGACTGTAAGTACTAATAGAACTTATAATATATTTATTGAATCATAATTAGTAGAATTTTATAAATTTCAAAGAGACATAGCAGATAGTGCATTAGACATGTACCTATTTCATTCTGCGAAATCAGCTTCAGCATGGGCATGTTTCTTGGCATACATACGTTATTACTTGGGACTTTTTAATACTATTGCAATTTCTACATGCTGGAAGGGGTAGTAATGCTACGAACTATACGTAATTAATTAATAAAATTATGTAAGCCAATAACCATAGTACATTAGCAGTGCCGGATTAGCCACGTAGCAAGAGTAGCATTTGCTACGGGCCCACGCGAAAGGGGGCCACTCATCTCTGTCTGAGCGTAATTTTTCGGGTTAAACTTACTAAGATGTGGTATATTGAATTTACATGATGTCAGAAAAACGTGAAACGTTACAACTTTTGTTACTAAAACAATCCACGTTAGAGAAAGAATTTGCTACGGGCCCCGCGCTTGCTTAATCCGGCACTGTACATTAGTTAGATAAGTACAATATCATTATATAGTTCTACATTTTATATCAACATAACTGGGCTTATATTTTAGTGGCACTGAACTGTGACGTCAACATAGCCGGGCCTGTTTTATTAGCATTGTACTGTGACGGGCAAGTGCCGACGCTTAGGGGCTATAAACACACATTTAGAAAAATCTTACCAAAGTGGGAGAGTGGGCGAAAAATCGCCAATTGATTATGGATAATTAATGAATTGAAGCCCCCTTATCATCAGGCGAGCGACTTGCTCGCACTCAGCCACATATGATTATGTTATTCTATTTTGTTAATAAAATTATTTCATTAATTAAAATATTACTTGTGTGATGCCTATGTATCTTCAAAAAATGCAGTAGGTCAGGTATTTTTCTTTCTGTAACATACTTTCTTATTATTTCTATTTCAGTATGTATTTTTAATAACAAATACTAAATAAATAAGACACCACAGCTTCTACAGTAAGTTATACAATATTATGTAGCATATAAATAAATAAAAAATAAGCAACCCAAAAATTAAATAGTACAGATATATCTTTTCTCTAACTACAAAATCCAATGCAAAGTACATAATAAGCATAAAATAAAGCTTGTTGAATCAATATCAACAAAAATATGAGCTTTTTAAGTCTACAATAAAATCGATTTATTGTAATTTTTATTAAGTTGGTTTCTATCAGTAATAGGACTAGTATTTCTGTTAGTGTTGTGGTATGAGGCAGTTCCATAATATATATTTGATATCAATATATCCACGTTTAAAAGTCAGTCCTAATCATCAGAAGTGTAGCTTGACACTCTGAATATATATTTTCACATACACATCAAACCGCAAATGCGTTTATAAGTGAACAGTGCATTTCAGTTTTTGCTTTTGTTGTATAAGTGTTGATGTTTAGTTCAGTACTGTTGATGGCTCTTCACAATGTCGCGGCACCAAACGGTTCCAACGGAAGACCAGCGCTGGTTGCTTAACTAGCATTTTGCTGAGTTGGGGCCGATTTGCGACTGTGACATCAATTTATGCCATATTAAGGGTGGATCCACCGTTGGGGCATGCCCACAACTCTAATGGGAAGTTAACTGACAGTTTTTGTTCAATGAAAACCCCAAGGAATCAGCTGTACAAGGTCTTGAGCGTTTTGGCCGAAGCGTGATTTTGTAAACGTCTCCTTTATTTATTTATTTACTACTTTACAGGGTAGCGTTCGATCACAAGTCACCACATGGTAAGTGACAATGTGGTCGAAGGAGGCGCCACGCTACACCTGAATTGGAAACTGGCTCTCAAGTGGGGCTGCCGGAACACACCGATAGGTGCTTGGCGACTGATTCTTAACTTGAGGGTGGAAAGCTAGCCAAGTGAGTACTAGAAAATACCCTACCACCAAGTTATGGTGTCATCACGTTTTCCTTCAGCAAAGGCAAGTTCACTGTAGGATTCGAACCTACGTCCTACAGACCTACAAGCCGACGTCACTACTACTGAGCCACCATCGCTTCATATTCGCGAAATAGGAATGCAATGTATCGATAGCGAGCACTTTTTTTTGTACCACGTGTTGGTTGTTCTTGCAAATAAACATTTACACATTCTATTCTATTCTAACAGAGATATTAAACTCACCACTGGTGTTGGTCCGGTTGCGGCGGCTGCCCCCCAGGATAGGGGTAAGGCGCGTAGTTCCCGTACACTCCCCCTCCGTACACGGGGTACTGGGGGTATTGCGACGGCATGCCGGGGGTGGACGAGGGCGGCGTGGGGTTCGGCCCGGGGGTCTGCTGCTGTGGCGGCTGGGGTGGCTGAGGTTGCTGTTGTAACGTACACTTGGATATGACAAACGGTAGCTATATCGAGATTAGGAACTAGCTCTCAAGTGAAGTTGCCGAAACACAACTTTACTTTGGCAACTGTTTTTTTTTAACTCCAGACGAGTAACAGCCAGGCAAGCACTAGAGAATGTCTTAACACCTATCATTGTGATGTCTCAAGCTCATTAAAGAATTTGAATCCACAACCGCATGTTGACGTCACCACGGGGCCATCATGGCTTCAAAACAAAGTAATTTACCTTCATCTTGATCTGTGACTCGATGGCCTCAGCCTCCTTCATCTTGCCGATGGAGCGGTAGTACTCCGCCCACTGCGCGCTGTAGTCCGCGCCACCGCCGCCGCCGCCGCCTCCGCCTCCACCCGAGGGTGCTCCGCCCCCATTGGGCCCGCCCGGCGCTCCGCCCTGCCCCGGCGAAGGCCCACCGGACTCAAAGCCATCTACGTAACGATATTTTACGATATACTTGTTCTTTTATGGGAAACTATGCGAGTATTAAGAATAAAAGTAATTGTTTTTGTGTTTTTAGTCATAGCTCCAAGTGCGCAAAGATAAGTTATCGCGATGTTTTGAGTGTGCGAGTGACTGATTAATCAATTGTTAATTGCAGTCACTACGTTTGTTTACACGAGATCTGAATAGTTTTAACATCAGGTGACTTGTGGTCAAACGCTACCCTGTAAACAGTAAAAAAAAATGTATATTTATTTATGTATGGTATAGTTACCTGGTTGGGGCTGATTTTGTTGTTTCGCCTGCATCTCTATAGCTTCCGCTTCCCGCATCAATCCTAGTGAGCGGTAGTAGTCGATCCACTGTTGCGAGTAGTCCGGCTGTCCCGTCGCTGGGTTGATTTGGACTTGTTGCTGTGACAAAAATGTATAAAATTGCTTGTATATTTTGTTAACTGTTGTATTTTGATATTCAAGCTATGTTTGAATACCTACTCGTTTTATTTGAGTGTAGAAATCTTCGGCAAACTACGACCGTGCTGAAGAGCGTTCGAAAGTGCAGTTGATTAAAATAATTATTCTGATAACAAGACCCATGCCTGTAGCGATGTGATCGCATTCCAAAAAATTACTTGCCGGGGGTTTCTTGCCGGTATAAGGAGGTTGGAACAGGCGTAACTAGTTTGAAGTGTGACGTTTGGAAGTGATCACAATATTTATGAATTATATATTCTGCAGAATTAGCAAGCTGAAGTGGCAGTGGACTGGTCATATAAGCCGCAGAACCGACAACCGCTTGGGTAGACGTGTTCTTGAGTGGAGACCGCGACTTGGCAAACGTAGTGTAGGACGCCCTGCGACAAGGTGGAGCGACGATTTGCGCCGTGTGGCTGGCAGTCGTTGGATGAGAAGAGTCGACGACGGGCTCAGTGGCATACTTTTTTTTTCGTGTGGAGAATGCCTTCCCTGCTCGCTTGGGAGGCGAACAGGTTATGTTGGACTCCTGGATGTTTCCACCAACTAAAAACCACACGATTCTCCACCGAGCACCTTGTGTCGGGGTTACGGACACACGTTGGGTCTCTTCCGCGGCCCCGACGGCGATGGGTGCCACCTCAGTAGGGTGTTTTCCGCCCCAGACTTCACGAGGGCTCGCTGATCGCAGGAGACCACCTCACCTCAGTGGCGTACCTTAGGACAAGCCTATGTCCAGCAGTGGACTGATACAGGCTGATGATGATGATGACATATTCTGGCTGGATATAAAGTAAGGTGACATACCTGCGGTTGCGGCTGTTGGTTCTGCTGGTGCCAGTGCGGGTTGTACCCCCAGGCGGGAGGCCCGCCCCCGCCGCCGCCGTAGTAGTCGCCGCCTCCGCCGCCACCGCCACCGCCACCGTTGCCGTTCCCGTTGCCGTTACCCGAGCCGCCGGGGGAGCCGTCTTGCATGAAGTTCACAGGCTAGAAGATGGGATGGGGAGATATTTTTGTGTGAACTTTAGTGCTGAACTAGAGGCGATTTTTCCAACCAAATTCCTATCCAGCTTGAACATCTAATATAGCTATTTAGCACTACTTGTAGCTTCGCACCGAAGCGAAGTGCGCCAGACTAGCTTAGCAAGCTTGTGCCAAGTTGCTAGTGTGTCTAAGGATTGCAATGCGGCAACAATTTCAAGCTGGTTGGATATGGTTGTCATAATGTAATTTTTTTAGTCATGTAGTTTTATTAACTTTTCTTCTTTTTTAAAAGAGTAGTGGGTAGATATATTACGATTTTCATAAGAAAAAATGTTTATATCTTATGAAGTCGCACTGTAATAACTAAAATAACGAATGAACCATAAAATTCTAGTATAATGTTACAAGTACAGTAGTAGTGTAGTAGTTAAGAATCTGTCGCCAAGCACTTATCAGTGTGTTCTTGTGGTCAAACGCTACCAATCCAAAAGTACTAAATTATAATTTAAATTGGTAATGTCGAGCAGTAGACTTCTTCCGGCTGAAAGCGAATGTTTCCAGTTCACTCACCATGCCGACTTTCTCCATGATGATCCGTTTGCAAGTCTCGACCGCCTCCGGGTGTCCGCGGATATAAAAGGTGCGGTTGTTGCGGTCGGAGCCTTGCGCGCGCCGGTCGAGCTCGCAGTGCGCGCCCGACTGGGCGTTGATCTGCTTTATCACCTCGCCACCTGACGGGAAATGTCACTTGGTTTACACGTGTCACCTATCCTATCCTACTAATATTATAAATGCGAAAGTTTGTGTGTGTGTAAATATTTGTTACCACGCATCACCGTGACAACCGAACCGATTTTGATGAAATTTAGAATGGAGATAGCTTATACCCTGGATTAACACATAGGCTACTCTTTATACCGGAAAAGGGTTTGCGGTTTCACCCGCGTCTTCCCGTTATCCCGCAGGAATCTAATCTTCATATGAGGAATAATCTAGTAATGTGTAGTGATATGTTGACAACAATACGGGACACACGCGTAGTGCAGAATTGTATAAAATAAATAATAAATAAGAAAATAAACCGTTCTGAATGAAACTTGGTATGGAGATAGAGGTTATTCAAGTAAATTGAAGTTTTTGGGATCTCGGCTAGAACAATTCTATCTGGATCTCTCGTGTTTCTGGGAGCACGCGCATAACTTCAGAACGACTGCACCAAATTAGATAATTCTTTTTTCGTTGTATTCGTAGGACAAGGTGTGTATGAAAGATTTAAAGGAAAATATACCGGGAAAACGGTAATTTAGTAGTAAAATTCTAGCTACGCAAGTTCTAAATTCTGTTTACCTCTGCCGATGATGAGTCCGCATTTAACATTGGAGACGGTGAACGTGACCCGGATCTCGGTTTGCTCCTGCCACGGGGCGAAGTCCCCGCCGCGCTCACCGTTGCGCGCCGGCGGCCGGGGACGCTGCCTGTTGTCCTGGTCGCGTCTCTGTTACAAACAAAAACGTTATCATCAATAGACAATATATTTACGAAGTGATCCGTGAACTAAAGTCACCGACAAAGCCCACAGAATTAGCAAGCTGAAGTGGCAGTTGGCTGGTCTTATAAGCCGCAGCACCGACAATCTCTTGGGTAGACGTGTTCTTCAGTGGAGACCGCTACTTGGCAAACGTAGTGTAGGACGCCCTGAGATTTTCGCGCAGAGTACTGTACCCCTAGTATAAGTTTTGAAAACGATAAATATTTTCGTAAACGTCGACGTTTACCACCGCCAACTTGTCAAAGTGGCAACTCGATCTGCTTAAATTTAATAAGTAACTCAATAACATTGTTGGAATATGATTATAACGATTTAAAATAACCCGTATTAACGATTTCAGTTCCTCCCAGTCTCGGTAAGATTCGCTGAAAAAATATTTATGGATGGAAACGAAAACTTTTATAGTTTTTGTAAACTATCAAAACCTGTACTAGGGGTACAGATTACAGGTTGTTGTTTACAAATACTTACATTTACACTGCTTATTAAGTCTTCAATCATCTGCCGCGCCATTTCCACTTGATGCGGCTTGCCTTGTAAGTAGCACCTGTCACAGAAATTAGGGACGATGCTTAACTGTTACAAAACATAGTGAAAAATATCTAAAACACCAGTGTGTCGAGGGAAGGGAGGTGTAAGCAAGTACAGATAATGACGTAAACAACATATTAACAGCTGAATACATAATAACTTAAGGTCTATTAGATATATATATTTACTGATGAATCCAGGAGATGGTTATCACGGGCTAGTTAATTGAAATAGTTCTTCCTATTTTCTTCAAACAAAATTTCATTATTTAAATTCGGTACAGCTGTGCAGCGTTTTACCCCCAAGTCACCTGATGTTAGGTGACGATGAGGTCGAAGGTGGCGTCACGCTACACCTGGATTAGGAACTGGCTCTCTAGTGAGGCTGCCGGAATACACCGATAGGTGCTCGGCGACAGATTCTTAACTTGATGGTGGAAGCTAGCCAGGCGAGTACTAGAAAATACCCTACTATGGTTTCATCACGATGATTTCCTTCACCGAAAGCTAAAGCTCATTGTAGGATTCGAACCCACGTCCTACGGTGACGTCCTCGCAAGCCGACGTCACTAATGGCACTACCATTAGTTAGCTACATGAGCACTAAAGAAAGTCAAAGTCAATTATTTTTATTCAATAGGATATGTACATAATATGATCACTTTAAAACGACAAACTTAGGACTAGCTACGCCTGTCCCAACCTCCTTACGTCGGCAAAAGAAAAAAACATGCCCTACCACCAAGCTATGTTAAATTATGTATGTCTAAGCTGTGGCACTAGATTTGGCATATGGAATGGAGTTAAATGTAAAAAGTCTCTAAGATAAATGATAATTACATTTTTGTAACAAAAAAAAAACATCACTCCTAAACTATCGAAAACAGCTGCGCATACAAGGATGTACATAATTTCAATTTAGCTCTAATATATATTGAGTGTCGCGATTCAAAACAAAATACTGTGTGTATTGTAACAATAAAGGCCACACAATCACATACATGGCTCTGACCTTAACTAGGATTCCCTGTCTAAGGAACTCATATAAAAAAATAACTAACATGGTACAAAATATACTTGCACATTTTTTTTCTGCGAATGCTTTTGGCTTTTTTGAGCATTTGGTTCAGGAAAACATTGTTGAAGAAACCAAAGCATGGTTGAAGGGTATTTTCTAGTGCTCGCCTGGTTAGATATTACCATTCTCAAGTTAAGAATCTGTCGTCAAGCACCTATCGGTGTGTCCCGCAGCCTTCAAGAGTTGCTGTTCCTGGGACCATCACTTAACATCATCAAAAATATTGTAGTTTTTTGTTTTCACGTGGCGGGAATCAAACCCGTTACGTTACGCTTTGCAGTCGTCTGTTCGTCCATTGCGCCACAACAGTCGCCAGTGGTTTATTTATACATACCTCTTATCGCCGGGCCCATCGTCTCTCTCCTGGTGGAATTGTACGCGAGCGCCTGTGTCCGCTTGGATCTTCTTAATCATATCGCCGCCGCGGCCTATCACCACGCCTACCGCTATTTTAGGCACTAATACCTGTGCAATAAGGTTACAGGTTAATTAAACTTGCTCAGCGACCTATGGAAAGGACTATGCTTGGAGTCTCTCTAAAGGATCGCATCAGAAATGAGGTGATCCGACAGAGAACTAAATTCACCAACATAGCTCACAGAATTAGCAAGCTTAAGTGACAGTGGGCTGGATATATTAGCCGAAGAACCGATAATCGTTGGGGCAAACGTGTTCTTCAGTGGAGACCGTGGCTCGGCAAACGTAGTGTAGACGCCCTCCGGCCAGGTGAACGACATACACAAAATGGCTGGCAGCGGTTAGATGAGAGAAGCCGAAGATCGGGCTCAGTGGCGTACTTTGGGAGAGGCCTATGTCCAGCAGTGGACTGAAACGGGTTGATTATGATGATGATGACGGTCTCTGCCACTTCGTGGTCAAACACAAAACTGTAGGATGTAAAAAACAGAAGTAATTTCAAGATATCTCTGTGACAGATTATATCTTTATCTGCATAAATGACATAGCATTTGCAACCTTATATGTTAGACCTTAACTCTCAATCTCACCTCAGTAGCGTTAGTAGCGAGCCCGTTGCCTTGATCTGGTCCCGGGTAGTCGTCGAAGGGTGGTCTCGGCCCGCCTTGCTGGCCCATGTCCTTGTCTGCCAGTAGCTCGAAAACCAGTTGCTTGGCATGCTCTACTTTTTGCGGGTCACCAGATATACGTAGAGGTTTCTCCTGAACGGAAGGTGTTTCATAAAGAATATCACAAGACTACGATTGCTGTGGCGAGCATACGTGGCCGACGCCCGGTCGGGCATACCATGTACCTTTTTTAAATACTACGTACAGGGTAGCGTTTGACTGACATCTGATGTTAAGTGACGATGTGGTAGAAGATGACTTCACGCTACGCCTGGATTGGAAACTGAGCCATCATCACTTCCAAACGTATAGCTGGAAGGACTTGCGCTCACTCCAGGTGGAGGACTGGCAGGAGGTGGCGCAGGACAGACCGAAGTGGCGTTTTTTATTATCGGAGGTCAAGACTCGCTTTGAGCTGTCGCGCCCTTTAGTAAGTTAGTTAGTTATTGCTGTGAGTGGAATATGAGCGTTAGCTCATTAGGTTGCCTAGACGCCTATTAACCTAGAGTAGATTATTATTATTTACTTGTATCGAAAGAATTCAATGATTCCAGGATCGACAAATTCAGTGTCTGTGGAATATAATCATATACGGCCTGTTTTAATAACCTAATTATCTATGGTTGGTCAAATTTGACATTACTTCTATGGAGCTTATGTCAATAGTCTATCTCTAGTAGGGCCATCCGTGGATAGATAGGTTATTGAAACCGGCCGTTAATTACACGCTTACATTATCCATTGACGTACCAAGACGCGTGTCTATCTCCATTTACATACAAACATAATTGCCTCGGGAATTAAAAACTAACTTGTAAGGAAATAGTCATTGGAAAAATTATGCAATTCCAGATTTGTTTTTCGAATAAATTCTTTTCAGGATCCTCATCTATACTTTTGTAGCGAGAAACCAACTTTAAGTGACCGCTTACCATCAGGTGATGGTCTTCTTTTTTTTTCCACTTGTTTTTTTTTTAAATCATATTTGATCAAAACTTACATATTCCGTGTTAGGTCCATCCTGTATGACCACCATCTTCGCGCCGGATTGTTCTTGCAATTGTTTGATTGTCTTGCCGTTTTTGCCAATGATAAGACCGACTTTAGGACCAGGCAGCATTATTTCCTCCTGTTGCAATACAAATACAGTGAATTTCACAATCAAACATGCAACAATATTTACTAATACTACTGATTATAATGTGAATGTTGGCAACATTCGTAAAATCGTTTCTACATAGGTACGAGGGCAAAATTGCACCTCAACGTTCATAGTCGCCTGATAGGCATGGCGCGTATCTGTGTGTGTGCGACCGGTAACCGAGCTCTCTGATTGGTTCGTGTACACACGTACGTCCGAAAGGGCTTATAGAAGGTCATATGCGCGATTTTCTTTCATGCTATTGCTTTTTGAGAATGCTACTGGAATTCTGACCCCAACCATCCATCCACTCTCAGAGGCCAAGACATCCAACATATATAACCAACATACCACAGATCGCTTCTGCATTAATTTATAATGCGAACGGCGAAGGAGTGGAACCAGGGTCTTTATTTCCCTATAGGTATAATTTTGGAACCCTTCAAGTCAAGAGTGTAGTATCTTCCACACGCCAAATTCCACGCTAAATTATCAACCTCGTCACTTACCACCAGGTGGGACTGTGGTCAAATACCTAATCCATATTAACAATGTAATATATTATTTTACATTTACATTTTAATTCCTACATGACCTGATGGAACATGACGATTCACGGTGACGCGATCAGCAGTGCGATTCTAATTCACTCGGAAACTGTTCCGACCACGGATTCGGAAAAGTTTTCACGAGATTTTTTAGACGCGAATTGACGCGATTCATCTGAATTCGGAAACTGATATTTGACGAACCACCTATTTGCTCTCGGAAAACGTTGCCGTGAAGCGAAAGTGTTGTCGAATCCGACACGGAAACCTTCCGAGTGAATTAGAATCGCACTACTGCTCTCGATCTCTTAAATAAACCATCGCTCGCAAAAGTCTAATCCTATAGTACGCCCCCTAGGGGATGTAATAAGGTACTAACCGTGGTAGCGAGGCCCCCTCCGCGCTGCATGGGCGGCATGCCCCCCATAGGGCCGCCGCCGCCACCGCCCATGCCCCCGCCCATCGGGCCGTCGGACTGGGGGGCGTTCTCACGCCCTCTGTGATTAACAATCTGGTTGACTAGATCCCTGGCGGACAACCAATGGTGAAGTGTAGAAAATATGGTAAAGTATTTTCTATCTCCCATACCATCTAAAACCAAGCATTGCTCATCCATGCAGTGTTATCGTTTTAGATAAAAGCCGTGCCTTTTGTTATGCTGGAGATTTGTTAGTTGTTTTTTTTGTTTAAAGAATTGTTCTGAACTAAATAATAGCTTAGTAAATACTGCATCGCTATATTCAATCACCCGTGTTATTCACATATCTTCCATGCAGTGGTTTTGGTTAAGACTAAAGCTGTGACGATATTTTGTATATACATCTATATATATATATAAAAGAAAGTCCTGTTAGTTTCACGATTTATAACTCAAGAACGGCTGAACCGATTTGGCTGAAAATTGGTGGGAGGGAGCTTAGGACCAGGAAACGGACATAGGATACTTTTTATCCCGGAAAAGGTTCCAACGGGATAACGGGAAGACGCGGGGAAAACCGCGGGGAGCAGCTAGTATTTGATTAAAATTAAATTATGGTAAAAATAATTTGTGTCTGTATGTGATATCAACTAATTTAAATACATACACTAATTTTATGCCTTCAAAAATCTACACTAACAGATTTGGGTTCAGTGATCTCTAATACATAGATCCTAGTTAGTTTTCCAAATTTCTTCAACATACAGAGATGACTTCGGAACTGTTGTACTTGTAACAGATTCCTGGACTTCTCCGGGTCCTATATCAAAAAGAGCCACTTATATGGTTGCACCATGTCCGAAGTTATAAACTAACGATTTACGGCCGGTTTTAATAACCTATCTTAATTTGACATTATTTCTATGAAGCTTACTTTAATTTTCTATCTCTAGAAGGACAAACCGGATGGATAGATAGGTTATTGAAACCGGCCGAAATCAGTTTAGCCAGGTTTATACACTCTCACCAGCACCAAAGACAAGATATGACAAAATCAAAAGAGTTGAGGCAGAGCAAAGGTTCACTATTTCTATTAATATACAACCTCTTTTATGAAATGAAGTGATAACATGAGTTTAAAAACTATCGCATGTGTAAGATTTACGAGACTGCAAACTCGTCTGAAACTCTATTCAAAAACATTTGAAAGATTCTAAATTCGACCGGTCACTCTGTCTCGTTGTTTTACTATGTTAATGAGGGAGAGAGAGAAAAGAGAAGCACGAAATTCGATGTTTTAATTGCCAGTTTTCAAAATTCAGGGCTGCGTTCAGAAACGTTCCAGGTAGAGTAAAATTTATCCAAACGCATTCAGAAAGACTGGAAATCAGACGCACTCTAACGTCACCTATGACCGTTCTAAAACTCTGGAAGGTTTTCAGAAAAGTTCCAAGTAGGGTAAAATTTGTTCAAACTCGTTCATAACGTAGATTATTAGAAGTTTCAGACATTTTTTTTTTCTGACACAGGGAAGGGGAATCCTCTTGGATACCCAGGCACGGGCAACGGGTGATGTCGGACTCCGCCTTAGGATTAGGCGACCTACCGACTATATCTACCTCACTGTTTGCAAACACTTAGCCCCCGTTTTATATAGGGGGACCTTTTTTAGGTAGTGTGTTTATTAATTGCCTGACATTACTTTACCCTCACCCGAGAGTGTTCGTTGTCTAGTACCCATAATACAAGTTTCGAGCATAATTTGGGGCTAAGTCAATTTGTGTGCAATTGTCCCCAATATTTATTATTATTATTATTACTCATCCCCGTTTTATATACGGGTACCTTTTTTAGGTAGTGTGTGTTTTAATAACCTTACCCTCACCCGAGAGTGCAGTTTCTGAACGCAGCCCAGTTGTCTTGTTCACAACAAACCAGTTTCAAAGCTTTTTAGATGAGACAAAGGGGTGCCTAAGCATGTACAGCTAAGTTACAGGCGCAATAGATCGTACTTAGCCCTCTGTATCGCTTCCCGCGACCCGGTGAGTGTGCACATCCGGTCTGGTTGGCCGCCCGAGTCTGGCGCCATCTGTATTTTGCATCCCGACTCCGCTTGCAGACGTGTTATTTGCTCGCCACCGCGCCCGATTACTGTACAGGAAATAAACGTGTCATTTGTTTTATTTTAACCAACTGTTTTTTTGAGAAAAGAACATTGGCCACTTTTCATACTACCCTGTACCTGAACGCAATATATTTTGTCAATGTCACTTGACAGTGACAATCAATTTACTAGGAGGACATAGATTAAAAAGATTAGTTTTTGTTCATATTTGGTAAATAATGTTGATTTTAATGACTTAATTTAAGTAGAGCCAACTTCCAAAGCGTGAAACGGAATGGCAAAGAAATTGCGGAGTGCGTTCAAAACATCCAAGCATCATGTAAGTTAAAAAATGCCGAAACTACGAAGTTAAAAAATCAATATCTTTTTTTTCTACACTTTCTTTAAAATATCGTTTGTATAATCGGCAAAAAATTACAATTTCATTGTATAGAGATCGTTTTCATACGACCTCGGGTCCGTTTTGGCCATTATTCTTTAATAATCGTAACATTCTAAACGACCATGATAATGATGTCAATGAAAAAGAAAAGTGAAAAGAGTTGCAGGAAGCATTTCCCAAAGGGTACCTAAATGAAACGAAAATAAAGTTTATTTTTGTTACATTGACTCATAGAATAGATTTGCATAGTGATTATTATTAACTTTTCTCTAACATGCTTGGAAATAAGAGTATTATTTTGACAACCTTCTTCGAGATAAATCAAACTTGCTGCACTGCCCAAATATATGCGAGCAGCGGCCGGCAAAATTTGAATGAAAAACCATATCTGTCGTGTTTAGCGGCCAAATAAATTACATAGAAAACTCATATATGTCGTGTTTAGCGATCAAATAAATTACATATTAAACTCATATCGTTCGTATTATTTAAAAATGGAACGATTTTTACTGCGAAAATGGGAACCAAGGAGGTAATTGATCAAAGGTTTTATTTAAATTCCGAACCGGCTTGCACATAGAAACCGGTTTGTTGAAAAAAAAATAATCGATCTATAGAACGCGGCAAATTTTTTTGATGTTCGTTGTTCGTCATTGGTTTTGAAAACTAATTGTATTTGACAAAATGAGTACAAGTGAAGACAATGAGTGAAGTGTGATGAGTGAAGTGTGATCTTACTTTAACGCCACCTGAAATTCAAGAGGCGGCAAGAGCCGTAATATAAATTTGTTACTGCCAAATTCGAAAGAGAAAAGTTCTGCCCAGGTACTACTTACTTAGTTTTAATTTCCGCGCATTTATTGAGAAAAGTACTATACAAGCCTTGGCCACAACTAGGCATTGATGGACTCAGGTATGTGTGCCTCGGCTATGCCTCGGCCCACATTTACACCTTCTTCCATAATGCCTATGTTGACGGCCTTTGCAGTAATGTACTAATGTTGTCACATAGATGCTAATATATAATTTGTTAGTTAGTTACAAGTCAAGCTAATAATGTTGTTTAAAAAAAGACAAGTTTTGCATTTACAGTGTCTTGCAATCGTACAAGCTACGATTTGACAACTTGTCTTCAATTGACTCTTACGCAATTTGTGTGTGTTACGCATAACTTATTACAGTCAACATTGACCAAGCAGCAATTCGCCTAAGTTAACGACGTCAAATAAAAATTAGCATATATTTTTTTCATTGCCGTAAAATACTCGTAGTACATTTTTGTTAGTTAATTTTATTCATTTATTTATAACCTCTTTTACGATAGGTATAGGTTCAATTTTTTAGTTCTACTTATGTGTCAAATTGATATCTGTGTATGGTCACAGACAATAAATTCTGAACATCACTAAATGCCAATATTCCTAGACCACCAGACATTGCTTACTCATAAAAACTTGAGCGTTTTGAGCTACTTTTGTCGCTGACTATAAATTTTAGGCAAGGGCCTCCTCCAACTCTCATCTACATCTCTCTTATGCCTGGGATCTAATTGCCACTAACTAAACTAATTAACTGAGATGGCGCAATGACCCAAAGTGAGTCTTAGCCTCCGATAACAAAAGAAGCCACTTTAGTTTGTACTGCGCTACCTCCTGCCAGTCCTCCACCAGGAGCTCGCGCAATAACATAAAATAGAGGTACAAATAAACATGGCTCACTTAATCCGACCATCTTATCCGGCACCCGAATGTACTCGTTGATGGTCTGGTCGGACATCATGTTGGGGCCCTGGCCCTGGGGAGGCCCGCCTAGGCCGCCTCCGCCTCCCCCGCTGCTGCCGCCACTTGACGCGGAGAGACGCGCGCTCGCCGCTTGCGCCGCCACTGCTGCCTGCGCCGCCGCCGCTGCCGCCGCCTGCGCTGCCGCCGCTGCTGCTGCTGGATTTCTGTACAGGCGAGAATCTTTATTATTCAATGGATTCTAATGCAGTTTTCAGCAAAAGATAGAGTGTTTTTGATGAAGGTTTATATGTATAATCCTATATTATATTATAAACGTGAAAGCTTGCGAGTATGGATGTATGGATGTTTGTTCCTCTTTCACACAAAAACTTCTGAATGGATTGAAGTGAAATTTGGAATGGAGATAGCTTATACCCTGGATTAACACATAGGCTAGTAAGTACATATATGTACCTATATATAGCAAATGCTGGATGAACTTTGTATTCAATATAGTTCAGTAGCTGTTTTCTCTCAAACTTCACTTACCCCATTGGTGGCTGTGGTGGATAACCCTGTTCCGATGATGCTACTTTCTTTGCACTTGGTTCGTTTCCTTCTTCTAGTGGCCTCTTGCTACCACCTCCTTCAAGCTTAGCAGCAACCTTAAACAAGAGTTACAATATACCTAGGGAACGTACCCATACTACGTGACCTGTTTAAGAGGGCAGGGGGGTCTTCAAAATACCATGCTTGGCCACGGAAGGGGGGGATGTTAGATTTTCATCAAACAGTCAATATCCTTTATGGAAATATTAGGCTTTTAAGCTGTAGAGAGCTGCATTTAAATATGGCGCACAGCGTTTAGCATTTAACAGGTGAGACAACACTGGCACACTAATATGCCAGAATGTTGCAAAAAATGATTAAAAAATATTTAATAAACTACTACATGAAAACTAGATGGCAGGGGGTCTTGGCATATACTACGGGTGGTCATCGAAGGGGGGAGGGGGGTAATGGGTCACATAATATGGGTATGTTCCCCTACCTATGTTTGTTTTTGGGGAAAAAATATGATTGAGATGAGTTGATGGCTAATATTATGTACTGATAGCAATAGTAAACCTCAGCCGTCCTTCCCTACACTAAACCTTTTGTTTGTCAAACAATTAAATTAAAATGGGCCTCTTAGTATTGGCTCTGCTGTCGCCTAACAAAGGTCCAAGAGGACGAGAAAAAAACATATTGATGATAGTTATGATATTATAGCCACATAAAGTCTTGTTTAGTTACTGATCAAATTCTACCACTGTTAGAAAGAGACACACTCACATTGGTGTTGATTCAGTTTTGCATTTTCTAAAACTAAACTAAGTTTGACTCGTTTAAGGAGCGGTGGGCCTGAGGTTGCGGGGGATAGAGATATCTGGAAAAAAAATGGGGGAGACCTTTGCCTAGTGGGACAGAAAAGGTTAAAAAAAAAAGTTTGACAGTTCTAACCACTAAAGTAAAAAAAGGACAGCATTACTTTTAGACCTATCAAACTTAGTTTAGTTCTAGAGAATGCAAAACCAATCAACACTATTATCTGAGTGTTCTATTGTGACAAAAACATTGTTGAAATCTCCAAACGGGTCAAACCGCAGGGATATGTACTACACAGCTATCTCAAATCCTGTAAAAATAAAGGAAATTTCACTTTAGAAGTGTAGCATAAAAAATATTACTGCAGATAAAATTTGACCCTGACATTCTTGAATGGAAGTACACTGAACTTGTTCTTTGTAAACGCCAAACTCGTGAGTTAGGTATTCAGCGGTGTTTATTAGAAAAATGAAAGCAAGCACAATGAAAGTTGCCACTAAGCTTTGCTAGCAAGCACCTCAAGTAAAGGCATTTAGATGCGTACGCTATGTTCGCGCCGTTTTCTTGACTTCTCAAATGTTCCTCCAACGACGTAAAAAGTTTAGGAGGGTATATAAATCACTTCTCAATAGGAGTAATCTGAGGATTCATCATAGGATGCAACGAAATCAACGATTATTACCACGGGAAATAAGAATTACTATGTAGGTTAGTAAAAGTGGCGTACTCACCCATTGAACAATAGATAGTATTTTGGAAGAATGAACGTGATTTTGTGCTTTTCTTGATAATGATAACACAGTTGAAGGTATTTGAAGAAAAAATAACGGTAAATAATAAAGGAGGGTGCATGGACAAGCGTTTTACATTAGACTGACAAATACGCTTACCAATCTGGCACGTTGTAAAGCAGCCGCAAATCCTGCCGTGGGGCTATTATTTTGAAGCGTAGCCATAGAAGAATAATCACTCATGTTTGTACCAAACCACACACTCAAATAAGCTACAGGGCAGCCATTAGGATCAAAATGACCCAAAACTTGCGAAAAAATTAACTCGCCTCGCAAACTTGCGAGAAAGCCGAGTGAGAAAGACGCGAACCATAGACAACATAGATTGAGAACCACGACGCGGAATTTAAAATACACGCCTATTATTTTTTTTAGCTCAGTATAATTTATAAATTACTGAATCTTACTGCTAACATTAATTAAACTGATCATTATAATCTTCTTTTCATGTTGGATTATATAATTTTATATATTTTGACACAGGAAAAAATCAATGAATTTTGTTATCTCTGTGGTTGGTTCGACAGAAGCAAGCTTTGCGTTTCGATTCTATTGAGTAATGAGTATTGATTTGAGAAGGCGGCCGATCAATAATCAGACGCTCGAGCGATTGTTCGATATCGTAGGAGATACAATTAAATACATTCAAAATATCCTACAATTTCTTGTATCTTCTTATAATAAATCTACCAATGAATTTGTTCATAAAATTATGAAAAAGTAGCCTTTGCTATTCTACAAGTAGGTACTGTAATGTGGCGCGCCCCGCGCTTACTCTTACTCATAATCTCTTATTACGTTATTCACTAACGGCCGGTTTCAATAACTTATCCATTTTGCTTATCTACATTACTTTGATGACTTTCATGGAGCTTGTATCAGATTTCTATCTCCAGTAGGGCAAACCGTGGATAGATAGTAATGAAACCAGCCGTAAGTTGATCGTATAACGCAAAAAAAAAATCGCTGATTTGGTAGTTAAGTGGTAAAAATAATATATAATTATACATTACGCACACGAACTTTAACAAATGATTAGGATTATGAAAACCTACTTAAATATTGTTAATTCATTATAACATATCTAACGAATTTCTGTAAAAATTGAATAAACAATAACTATTTCTGCATTAGAAATTCAGAGTTCGCATTAAAATAAAACAGCAAATGACTCTAAAGTAACAAAACCTGTAGTTGTTTCTTGTAATTGTTGTTGTAAGACATGTTGACTTAAATATTATTGATATGTAACAATCAAGTAAAAATACTAAAATACACTATAAATAGTGTATCACAATTAATTCACTACAGTCCACATCACATCACACAGACAGTACTCAATCAATCTGCTCCATCATGGATTGATGGCTCATCATTGTCATCATGGTGATCATGGTTGCCCGTTTTAAGATTGATTTACGTTCACATTCACGTCACGAATTCACGATGACGAGCATGAGCCGTGAAGAGCACAGATAAACAAGAAGAAAATGTATGATTATTTGTTTTATCTTAATAAAAGTACATGTATGTGGTAATTAATAATTATTTAATTAAATGTTGAGGCTGTAGTTTGTCGTAAACAATTTTCCATTGCGATTGATAATATTAATTATTAAACATAGGATTAAATTTACTCAAATAAAAACTCGCTGTAGAAACTAGGTTTTTTATCAGAATACTTTCAAAATGGTAAACTAATCATAAATTACATTTATAGTTAAATTATACACCGAGAAGAAAATCGGATGGGCTAGACGAATGGTGGTGAATGATTTCGCTCGCCGTTGCTAGAATGAAACGAAACGCAATAAGTTTTTTTCTCTGTGTTGTGGGTGCGTGCATTTGTGTGTTGTCCGGTGTTTGAAGACGCTTGGAATTTGCTTTCAATTTCTTCGTAGGAAAAATGTCGGGTGATACCGATAAAGCGAAAATCAGTGACAATCAGGTATAGTTGTTAAATATGCTGTTCTAATAATTTTCTACATATAAGTGCGCGTCAAAATAGAGTAATTCTAATAGTGAAGTGATGTTATTTCCGTGTTATATCACAAATGTTTGTCTGCGTCTCAACATGGCTGACAGAACGTTTGCTTCCCGCTAAAAGTGGGAACTACGCCACGGAGGGTTGTTATACCAGTCAACATTTCGCAATAAAAACTGTGAATGCCATTACGATCAGTTATCGAAACTGATTCTAATGTGATATTTTTCAGGATTTCGCATATTTTGGCCACCCCCGCCCCTTTGCATTTCGTTGCAGGGCCTTTGTTAACGTGCACGATGCTATATGACATTGATATGAAATCCGCATGACCTTGATATTTGGTTTCTTGCGATTATTCAATTTTAGAGGCAGCGCGCTAAGTTGTTTTCCACTGAGCGGCGGCTTCACGGTTCAATATTTACGCTCAATACTTGCCCAGCAATGTAAATAAAACACGGATACCTTTTCGGGGGTCTTTATTGCTGACCTCTTTTATTTTTTTACAGGAAGTATTTTTTGCGGTGTTAACCGATTGTCGTGCAAATATACATATATTTGAGACAAAGTAGATACGTTTTCAAAGCCAACACGAGGCTCTACATTTTGTATAGATTGTTTCTTTCGCTATATACCTAGTTTCGCTATTGCTGAATGTTCACACATACACAAAACTTGTATGTGTACAGCTGTATATGTGTATGGTACTGGTGAATATAAGGTATTGAATATTGTGACATAAGTTAGACAAAATAAGGTTCATATTAGATTGGCACCGCACGGTGCGATAAATAAGCACGCCAATAGAATGGTGTTCCAATATTCGACTTGCACATTTTGCAATACAAGTATGGCATTTTTCTTTAATTTTACAGATTATTTAGTACTATTGTTACAAACTTTATATTTTATTTTCATATGTACTATTAAAACTAGTAAAATGATGTTTGTGATTGAACTAAAAAGTATTATTAGGTACAACTTTTGTGACATATCAGCACCAAAATCTAGAAATAACTTACTTCATCAACTGGTTATTTCATATGCTAATGATAAGTTACACACTAATAAATGCTTGTTAGAATATAATGTGCCTCACACAAAATAGGTTTTGAAATATAGCTCCACTGATACAATCACTAACAAATAGATAGATACTGCAAATTTACCATAAGCGAATTTATATTCTGCGCATAAAATATATTTCAAGTCTTTATATATGCCTCAATTGAAACTTACTTTTGTCATATATCTTGGCAGTCTTAATACAAGACAATCAAGACTGTAGTTCAATGATACAAAACTGCACTATGTAGTTACATTTGCTATTTTCCGGTTATCCCTCAGGAAAGTTTTCCCCGCAGGGGATTATTCATACGCTTATGGCAGTAAAAAATTAAGATACAGTAGTTTTTATTAAGAGAACACAATTTGTAGAAATTTCTTATAAGATTGTACAATTTTATGCCACGCTTGCTCACTTGCAATTGTTTACGGATTAAGTTCTGTCCGTGGTTTTCGAGAGTAAACTCTTATCGGATGGATAAAATATAGTTTGTGAAATAAGCTGTACATAATATAAAAATTAAAACGGATAAAAGAGACCCGGCATCACAGTTTTCACTCAGGTGACTTGACTTAGGTGAAAGGTGAATCTATCTATGTTTTTCCCCTTTTGGCCATCATATTCTGGTAGGTCTATTGTAGTTCTAGTTAAAATCCTCAGACGATTTGCTAAATTAAGTCTACCATACTTTATTTATTTATTTGGTAATAGGCGAGCAGCCTGAGGCTGATGTGCCTATATCATGCTGTGTTGAATTATAGCAATGTCCAAAAGTGCAGAGACAAGTCAAGTCTATAGCAAGGAAGCATTGTTCTTTCGCAACCACTTGTCCAGTCTGTTTTTAAAGGAAAGCACTGAAGGTGCTGACACAATGACTTCTGATGCTTTAGTGTGTAAACTAATTAAAAATGTTGTATCCAGGATGAAGATAAGAAATCAGGCGTAGGCGATGGGCAGACGACAGAAGACGAGTCCTCGCAGGACTCGAAGGGTGAGTCGCAGCCCGTGGGGCTGGAAGCCAAAGGTAACGCCGATGTAGATCAACCAGATACCAAACCGGAGGACCAGCCACCCAAAGGTCAGGCTCAGAAACTTGTCACCGTCCTCAAATGTGTTCACACGAGTCCGTGTTCATCTACATCGCAACTAACCTTTTGGGGCTATTTTTGTATCATTCTGTACACTAAGAGGACAAAATTGCAGTAGCACCTGAATGTTCATTGTCGCCCGCACGGAAGGCATGCCGCGTCTCCGTGTGTGTATGCGACCGGTAACCGCGCTATGTATAGATGAAGGTCATAATAATATGCATTTTTGAGACTGCTACTGGAATTCTGACTTCGACCGTACATGTCACTATTTTACATGTCGGGACCATAGAGTTAAACAGGTGGTAATTATTTTTCATCGCCGCGCAGCGTAGCGTTCCACTACAAGTAACATGTGTGGTAGGTTCATTATCTGAATTAACTCGTATTCGATTTTCGTAAAAAAATTGTGCTTACCTTAAGTTAAGTCTGTCGCCAAGCATGTAAAGGTGAGTTCCGGTAACCTCATTTGACAGGTCCCATTTCAGCCGTAGCGTGACGTCACCTTTGACCACATAGACACTATGAAATCCATCTGTGAGCATTTTTGAAACAAGAAATGAATGACATATAAACAAGGTTTATTTTGAACAAAACTAGCTACTAGCTGTTTCCGCGTATAATGCACTTTATCGCGATTGCAAGTATCCTATGTTCCTATGTGTTATGTTCCTTCCCTAGGGTTCAAATTATCTTCATGCCATGTTTCCTTAAATATGTACTGCACTGGGAACAGAATTAATTAATAATTGAAAACAAAAAACTTGTTCTTTTATCATTCATTTCTTATTTCAAAAATGCTAATACATAATTATGGATTTCGTCAATAATAATTATAACACTTTAGAAGCTATTCATTCAATGAATTGTTCAATGGCTAGCTAATAGCACTCACGCAGTCGAAGAACTCGACCGGTGGTATGTCTAGTGTGAGTTTTTAGGAGTTTTTACGCGAGCGCGTAAACTCTTTTTTTGAAGAATGAAGAAAAATGGATTCTTAAACTCGCCGCTTTCATCACGCATTCTTCATGCAAAAAACGCGTTAGAGATTAATTTAGTAATCAACTTTGGTCACGTGAATTACACAAATAAAATCAAAACCTATTCATCAATAAGAAAAACTCAGAATTTTACAATAGAGAACGGGCTTTTTCTCTGGACTTTTAAGTTTTCTATCTGGTACCTACGGTCAGCGCCTTCGCCGCGTATACGCCACGAAGATGGTCATCTTTAATCACCGTTCGAATATTTCGACTTACAATCGTGAGTGCAAAAGTGCAAACCTTTGAACATTTCATTATGACTACGTTAGTATTATTCATTAATACGTAGTAATTCAATATGTAGCTAATTATTTCTGCTTCCTCGTAATTGGCGTGTTGGATTGTAAGGTGCGCCGCAGAAGACGGGTTGAGTTACAGAGGGTATTTTTTTCGTTGTCTTTTTCCTTTTCACAGGGTAGCGTTTGTCCACAAGTCGTCTGATGTTAAATGACGATATAGTCGAAGGTGGCGCCACGCTGCGCCTAGATTGGAGACTGGCTCTGAAGCGTGACTACTAGAAAACCGTTAAGTGCTTGGCGACAGATCCTTAGGCTGGAATTCTAGAATGACGCTGAAGTGTTGATCAATGCTTGAGTAGCGATTAACGGCCAGGTTCAATAACCGATCAATCCACAGTTTACCCTACTAGAGATAGAAATTTGACATTACTTCTATGGAGGTTGTGTCAAATTTCTATCTCCAGAGAGCATGCCGTGGATATTGAAACCGGCCGTTAGTCTACTGTTATTTTTACTAATTTTGACTAATTTGTTTTGTTTTATAACTAAGGTTAAGAATATGTAACAAAAATGCCTTATATACTTTATCGATAAAAATAATAATGATATGTATGTTGGTCGGGTTTCAATTGAAATCAATCGTCCATGTTTTGTCCATCCATACGCGCCATTTTCATTTTCTACAAAAGGTAAGTTCATTGCTTCTCGGTTTTGTATTTTTTTTAGTCTTTAGTCGAAATGAAATATGATAATAAGTACATAGTCAAACTTTAAATATTTTCTTGAATCTTATCATCAGTGCTTAAGGATACAATGGGGATGTTTTAAAAGTCCTTAGGACATAAATTAATAATAAAAAAACAGTGCTCCAGGCTTCTTTAGCTTATTAATCAATTCTAATAATACAGTAGTAGTAGGAGTAGGTAGATACCTAAATATAGGTACATTTCTTATCTCAGTTTAAACACTTTGTAAACCACACGTTGATGGGTATCTCCTTTAATGCCGCCGTCGATCGTTTTGAAATCTGTAATAATATAGATTTAAAAAACTGTGATAGGGCGTCCATTAACTACGTGAGAGATTTTTGAGAATTTTTCGACCCCCCTTGCTACCCTCAAGAATCTGTCTCTAGCACCTATCGGCGTGTTCAGACAGCTTCCCTTGAGAACCAATTCCTAAACCAGGCGTATCGAGGATCTTCGACCATAATGTCATCGTCTTCGATTCCGTACGGAATCTTAGCTCTTGCAACAAACATTTAATGCTTAAAAATTTATAGAGACATTTCATAAGTAGCAATTAAACTTATATTACACGAAAAAAGCCAAGATATTCGCTACAAATTGAAATTTTGTAATCGATTGGTAGTCTAGAGATAAACGTAAAAATCAGGTCAGCAGCATATACAAGCGCCACTATCATTGTTTTCCAATTTATGTAACGTTGAATAAACGATAACTTTTATCGGAGCTTGACATTGTAGGTATTCACATCAGTAAAGTATCACTAAACTTGATAAAATTTCACTGCAAATGTAATCAAGCAAGTTACGAGTGTTGATAGTTCGTAGAGCAATTACTTATCTGTATCATACGGAGAAATACTATTTAAACTTACGCGAATTGATATTCATGTTCAAATTGTTATGACAAACTTGGAATCTATTCGCGCATAAATTAATATAAAAGTATAATTTTGAGTAACCTCGACGCTTCGATGAAGTTATATTGATCGTGGTTACGAGATGATTCAAACGGAAGTAGGCAATAGTTTCGATAGCGTCACCACCTATGATAATTTCCTTCATTCATTTTTTACCACCTTTGCACACAACCATCCGTGTTGGGCGCCAAACAACACGCGCAATAGTATAAATTGGTCCTTCGACTCAGAAAGAACCGGAACCGCAGTCATTCACGTGATCAAAATACGCAGAAATCCTTTGAGATCATTGTGCGGGATAAAAATCATTATTTCACTCTTTTAGAAGTTCTTAATTTAGAATAGTATTAGTAAGTGAAACTAAGGTCTGATTTCATCAACATAGGCTTTTCTATCAGTTTTAGACACTTAAAACTTTTTGTGGTATCCTTACCGTGACCATTGCCTTAATGATTTATTTTGAGATTTGCTTCAGTAAAATTATATAGGGTCTAGTTTTTATTAAATAGAAATGAAACCCTTGGTTATCAGAATGGGTTTCAATAACTCATTTTTTTAACACCATTTCCTTTTAAATTAAAGATTCAACTTGATGCAACGTTTTCACACCTTTTTTTGAACTTATTGTTATGGATGGCTTATTTTGATTTTGGCTTATTGGAAAAAAAGACTGGACTTTCTGGCAAAAATTAACCTCTAAAATACAGTCATGTTGATTACTGTTGAAGTCTTCCGGTTAGACAATTAGGGGGCAGCCATTAGCGTAGAAAGGGATGTACGTCGGGTCTAATACAAACGTGACATATAAATTCATGTCCTATGTCAACGACATACAGCATAATTTTGTTTGCAATAATTTATCAACTTATGTTGCTGCAACTGACCGTGTCACACGCACGCGACCGAACGGAGACTGGCGTGTGATTAGCTCTCTTCGCCTAGTACAGGTTTTGATAGTTTACAAAAACTAAAAAAGTTTTCTTTTCCTTCCATACATTTTTTTTCAGCGCACCTTACCGAGACTGGGATGAACTATAATACGGTAATACGGGTTAATTCAAATCGTTTTATTCGAATTCCAACAAAGTTTACGAGTTACTTTTTGAATTTAGGCAGCGCGATTAGCCACATTGACAAGTTGGCGGTAGTAAACTTTGACGTTTATGAAAACTTTGACGTTTACGAAAACTTGTACTACGGTTATCCCTTCGTACGTTATGGGGGCAGCAATAAAGCTTGATCATATCAACTGTCACTTATTGCATCTTACTAATGTTTTTTTTTCCAAAACTAGGTGACGCAAAGGATACAACCGCGAATGGCAAGGATGACGACGCGGCGGGCGATGACTCCAAAGACGAAAAGGATGCAGAAAAAGTTGATGGAGACGTTAAAAAGGTTTGTAGTAGTTCGTACAGTCAGCGACAAAAGTAGCTGATCGTTCTCGATTTTCCAAATGTGTTTCAAATCAGTAATTCTTATTGTTTTTTTTAGATTTTACGTGGTATCATTTTGACCACAAATTAGGTGTGTTACACCTAATTTTAGGTGATGATGAGGTAAAAAATTGGCGTCTAAGACGATGTGGATAATAGAAAAAAGTGATTGTTCAGCGACTTTTGTCGTGGACTGTACTCACTCATCGTTAGAAGCGATGATGGCTAGTCCGTGCGACCCGTAGGCCTATAATGAGCTTGCGCTTTCGGTGAAGGAAAACATAGCATAATGGTAGGGTATTTTCTAGTGCTCATCTGGCCTCAAGTTAAGAATCTGTCACCAAGCATCTATTGGTGTGCTTCGGCAGTCTCACTTGAGAGCTAGTTCCCTGTCCAGGTGTAGCGTGGCGTTATCTTCGACCGCATCGTCACTCAACATCAGGTGACTTGTGGTCAAACGCTACCCTGTAAGAAGTAAAAAAAGGCTCTTGAATAAATCTTCTTACATTAATAGACCACCCACTAGCAAATTAAGCTACGAATATCTGGCATGAGTGGCATTGCAGCCTGCAGTAGAATCTCAGCCCTATCGTACGTCATTAATTCGCAATTGACTGTTCCCAACGAGATAAATTGTCATTGTAGCACTCGCTCGACCCTCTTCAATATCTTGTAACTGGCCGATTTCGTACCGCTACTTATGCTGTAGTATGCAGTATAAACTGTTTGTCATTCTATTGTATCATATATCTCTAAATAGTACAAAGCAAAGTTTTCATCGACCGATGGTGGCCGCTGATACCAAGTTCGAATCCTCTCGGCCCGCACCTATGACTTAATAAGTAATGTGCGGATTTGCCATCGTTCAAAACGGTGAAGGAAAACATCGTGAGGAAACCGGCATGTCTAAGAACTGCAACATTCAAGGGCATGCGACATCTACCAACCCGCACTGGGCCAGCGTGGTAGATTACGGCGCATACTCTCTCTCTGAGAGCAGGCCAGAGTCCCAGCAGTGGGAACGTGAAAGGCTGATTATGATGATGATGAAAGTTTTCGTCTGTTTCGTCGCTATTTTCTAAACCTCGCAACGGATTTTGATACGGTTCTCACTATCATTATGAGTTTTTTTTTCTGGATAATTTATAATAGTATGTATGTATAATACCAGCATAGTATAGCAGAGAAAACCCGTTAATATAAATGATTTATAATCATAAAAGCTGTTCCCCGCGGTTTCACCCGCGAGGGCTACAGTTTATCGCGATAAAAAGTACGCTATTTTCTTCCTCTGGGTTCAAACTATCTGTACCAAATTTCATTTAAATCGGTTCAGTAATTTAGGCGTGAAAGCGAGACAGACAGACTTACTTTTGCATTTATAATACTAGCTGTTCCCCGCGGTTTCACCCGTGTGGGCTACAGTTTGTTGCGATAAAAAGTAGCCTATGTCCTTTCTCAGACTATACTATTATTCTATTATTTTCTATACTATTATCTCTGTACCAAATTTCATTAATATCGGTTCAGTAGTTTAGACGTGAAAGCATAAAAGAGTTACTTTTTCATTTATAATATTAGTTAGGGATAGGAATATATATCGTAAAACATATTTATGGGCGCTTAAATTGCTAAAGGCTTGCTAAGAAAGGATCTATGATACTTTACTCGCGATTAACAAGCGGGTGAAACCGCGGGGTACAATTGGTATGACTGTAAATATTAAATAGGATGATTCCTGAAATCCCCACTGTTTGAATATCGATTGCGAATTGGGGTTTTTGTGTTGATCATTGTTTGAATAGCCCTTAATTTCACACGGGGGTGGCGTGGGGATTTCCACAATGACCGCGGTGAACTGGCGACCGTTTACCGTCGTGACGGCCTTGTTTGATGTTTACTAGATAAACTAATATAAATGTGAAAGTTCATGTGTACATGTTTGTTACCACTCGGCGCCATAACCGCTAAACGAATGCTAGTCTAGAATCTAGATATGAAACAAAGTCGGCTTAAGTTTCACATTCAGTGCACTGCCCTTGGGTAGAATACGATAGTCGGAGATTAAAGCTAAATCCTATATAAAAAATAATAAAAGGGTTATGCTTAATTTTTTTTAAACATAGAAATAGGCTCTACCAGAATCTGATGGCAAAAAGGGAAAAAAGAAATTGACGCTAGCAATACTGGGGGAAATTGGAGTAAAACGTTTTGATACTTTTTTTCCCTATAGTGGCTGATTCTGTGTGTGATACATGCAAATATAAAAAAATATCCAATGATCAAGGATCATTTTTGAAAATCTTACTATGGCGAATGTGGGGTTCGAAATTTAGATGAAAACTCCAATTACTCTGTCCATGAGTTTATTAATTAATTAAAGGCTATCAGAACTTGAAAATGGTTCCAAATACTGCACATCCATAAAAAAGTCTTCAACGGAAGAGGAAGACGAGGAAGACGCAGTATTTATGATAAACCTTTCCTCCTGCATCTCAATCGATCTTGTTCTATGAACTGATTTTCAATTTTTATTACATGTTCACAAGATTTTCGCCATTCATCGATCCCTATTCGAGAGCTTCTTCAGTTCACACGAAAGATGCAATAAACCAAAGTATCTAGACTTGTCATTCCTACTAATTTGAAGCCAAACCATAAACAATTCCTCGAATTTCAGTTGACAGATGACATTTTTTTCGTTGCCATATGAAAATCGCTATTTATTAATTTTTTTTTGCCATCAGATCCTGGTAGACCTGTACTTATTTCATTATTTACTTACTTTAAAGTTTATAAAAACCGTAAGACATATTATTAATTATTATAATACTTTTTTACCATGTAACATCATCGTCATCAATATTCACAGCTATTATAATGCAGTTTTATCATCTTTAGGAGGAAAACGGTGAAACTCACGATGATGATGAAAAGGATCTAAAGGTGAACGACAAAACTGCCAAGAAACCTGCCCCCAAGAAAAAGGCTAAGAAAGAGGTAAGTCAATAAATTCTAAGGCTGTCCATACACGGACCGCTTGAAGCGGTTAGGATCGACTTCTTCAAGATGCGACTGCATAGTGAACTACTGCAACTGCTGGAGCGGTTCGTGTATGTACTTACTTAATAGTCTGTATTTCACTATGCAGTCGCAGCTTGAAGCAGTCGATTCCTGACTGTTTCAAGCGGTCCGTGTATGGCCAGCCTAATAGAAAGGGTTAAAACGTTCGTAAGTCTCGCCAACAAAAGCACCTACCGAAATAAGAATATGTTTAGAAGTAGGTAGCTTAAGCTAAACTTTTCATCAGTGGGGTTTGTCACATTTTGTGTACATGTAGGTTTCCTTTCTTTCATAGGACACCGAGGAAGAGGACGAGGAGGAAGAAGACGAGGAAGACGAAGAAGAAGATGAGGGAGATGAGGCCGACGAGGAAGAAGAGGACGAGAAGAAACCATCTAAAGATAAGAAGTAAGTTGTGGTCACTGAGTTACGACAAAATTTTAGGTTGATATTGGTTTCGATTCGGTTTTGCATTCTCTAAAACTAAACTAAGTTTGACATGTCTAATAGTGAAGTAAAAAAAGGACAGCATTACTTTTAGACCTATTCAAGGAATATACATAACATCCTTGTTTTTTAATCGTATGATCGTTATATGATTTTATCCATGTCTGATTAAAGTCGAAGATGACCATAAAAGCAATACTCATCATTGGGCTGCTTTCATCTACATGAGATGATATCAAGTAGCGTCCGAAAAACATCTGCGCGTATGGCTAAGTAAGCTAATCCGGGAGCCAGAGATGCAGTCACACTTCCCACAAACATGTTGCGACGGGAGTGGCAGCTGATTGGTATCACGAAGGTGTCTTTTTGGGCCAACACATCAAACCAGGCTTAGCAGTAGGCAAATGATGAAATCTCCTAAATCGTAATTTCCCACTCACCAGAGTAAAGAAACCGGTAAAGAAGGCGAAGGCCGATGACGAGGAAGGCGAAGACGAAGATGGTGACGATGGTGAAGAAGAGGAAGAAGAAGAAGAGGAGGAAGAGGCGCCCAAACCCAAGCCTAAGAAAGAGGTAAGACTTTCCTAGTGCTAAGTGACTCGACACAGCTAAGGTGCAACTACTGGTGTATTCGGCAGTATTGTGTCGCTGTGTATGTCACAATTTCAACCAATGAAATGGCGCGGTGCTCCATATACACAGTTTCTAAATGTAATGTAGGTGATCCTTGGGGTCTAGGGAGACCGGGCTGTAGTGTACTGTATTTGTAGATTTCTTGCCGGCGGGCAGGAAGAAAACGCAGGCTGACGTATTGAGGCTCCGTATATTATTCTTGGTTACAACTGCTAACGAACTACTGGCGTACTACAAATGTTTTACAAAAATGTGTTGCTTAAGTATTATTTAGAGGTCTCGTAATTAGCGGCGACATAAGACCGCGTCTCTCAGCCGTTGGGCCTATGGCGTCACCGTGATGGGTGATATCGCTATCTCTGTCGGCGATTATAGACGTCTCTTTCTAACAATTTGCGGGACTAACTACTCACATGCTATCCTATACCTAATTTGTATTCACAATTACAATTTCTACGAATTAACTTAATTCTACGTTGCGTTGCTAACAGTATAGGCTAGATATATGCGCAGCGGCTGCCACCCCTTCCCGTGCCCCGTGCCCCCTCCCCTTTCCCTTTCCCCCGCCGCTGGGTCGCCATTCTTAATTGTGCGTCCACACATACAAGTCGACGAATCGCCCTTGACTCAACTACAACTGTCCTGTGTGTTGAAGTGACCGACATAACCATTAAACCAGACCAGGAGTACATGAGTTGTAATTTTGTAGAAACCGGTAAAGAAGAAGAACAAGGACGACGAGGATGAAGAGGACGTCGAGGAAGAAGAAGAGGAGGAGGAAGAGGAAGATGGCGCGGAAGAGGCGCCGAAACCCAAGCCTAAGAGAGAGGTGCGTGTTTCTTTTCTATTCTTAACAATTAAGTAGGGCATTTTTATTTTTTCCTCTCCTGACATGTGGTCAAATATTACCACGTAAAAAAAAAATGTTTTTCTTTTGACCACAAGTCACCTAATGTTAAGTGACGATGTGGTCGAAGGTGGCGTCACGTTACACCTGGATTCTTCACTTGAGGGTGGTAGCTAGCCAGGCGAGTACTAGAAAGTACCCTACCACCAAGCTATGGTTTCATCACGATTTTTTTCCTTCACCGAAGCTCAAATAATATTGCAATTCATAAATGAATATTAGGTTACTCCCTAGTACAGTCAGCGACAAAAGTAGCTGATCTTACTCAAGTTCCCAAATGCGTGTTAGATCAGTAATGTTTGTTTCTTTCTTATAACTTACAAGGTTGCGTTTGACCATAGCACAACACACATGATGTTCAGTGATGATACGGTCGAAGGTTAGTGTTTGAGATCATACAGTGAATCGGAAAATTTGTTTTTGTTCTGCGACTTTTGTCGTTGACTGTACATAGTGATAGTGGATTTATTTCTGTTTAGCCCACGGAGCCTCCGGTGCCTCTGCCGGCCGGCAAAGGCATCCCTCTCGGCCACATCAGCAACGTGGAGGTGTCGCTGTCGCGGTTCAAGACTCAGGACCAGAAACTACTGCATCAGTACTTGTATGGAGTAAGTGTCTCTATGAAAAAGGATATATTATTTATTTCAGACATACATAATATCGCACAAGGACAATAAGAACAACCAATGAACACTAGTACAACATTGAGCAACGTCAGAAATAATTATGTATATCATGTACAAATTATGTTGGTTGGTTTTTTGTGAGTAAAATCGATCTTTTTAATATGGCTTGGTATAAGTTGCATTGGAATGAAAGCGATACGATGTTTTCCTGCACTGCTTTGAGCGATGGAACATTCGCACTTATTAAAGTCATATGTGCGGGAATAAGATGGCATTCGAACTCTGCGTCGGCGCCGCACACTTATTAGGCGACATCAAAAAAGGTTTGTTACCTCAGAACGTTTGACTGGGTGAACCGATTTGATGATTCTTTTTCTATTTGAAAGCTTGTACTCTGTGGTCTCATTTTAATTTGGTCCAGTTGTGACAATGCCATCCATGTGTAAACCTTAAAAACAGTTTTTTATTGTTTAAATTTTAAATTATTACCGGGCGCTAACTTTTAAACTGTATTTCCCAGCAACTGTGCTTAGATCGCAACGTGAAGCGGAACGTGAAGAAGTTCAAAGGGTACGAGTGGGCAATGGGCTCGTCCGACTACAAGGCCAAGCTTGAGGAGACCACCAAGATGGAGATGAAGCAGCTGAGGACCATGTGCGAGATGCTCGACTTGGATAAGAAAGGTACGTTTTACGAGATTTTCAACGCTACCATGCTGCAGAGGGGTTCAGACACACCGTACTGTATTAGTCAGTGGTATCGTTTAACTTTGAAATACTTACCGTACTAACAGGGGTCATTCCAGGGGTACGGTGGGTTTGAAGGGCTTCAGAGGGAACGTTAAGCTGTCGATCCCAGCTGTATCAGTCATAAAAACAATAGACAATATTTTTAAAACACAGATAGTAGTGTTGGCCACTACCTTCTACGAGAGAAGAGATTTGCTTGATCAATTTACTTACGTACTTACAAGCACTGTTCTGCTCTGCTTTGAGTCTTTGACTCTGGTTTTTTCTTATAGAACTGCGCTAAGATGATGTTCGACTGATGATCAACTCCACATAGTCTAACACCAAGCAGTAGCATAACTAGGTAGTAGTTTTTTTTTTTACTATTTACAGGGTAGCGTTTGACCACAAGTCACCTGATGTTAAATGACTATTTCTATTTCTATCTATATAAGTATGTATATCTTTGTCTAGTACCCATAACACAAGTTTCGAGCTTAATTTGGGACTAGGTCAATTTGTGAGCAATTGTTGTGTTGCAAAAAAAAAAATTCTTACTAAATGTATAGAAAGCACAGTAATTTTGACTTCCAATGCAGGTTCCGCGTCGGAGTTGTCAGCGAGGCTGGTAGGATTCCTGCAGCAGCCGACCGCGAACAGCCCGCACGCGCGGGGAGTGGCGCGCCCTCCGCCGGCGCCCGCCTCCACGCCCGGCGGCCGCCCGCGCCGCTCCGCCGCCGTCAAGGTGCACAACCGAGGTGAGCACAACGCAGCAACTGCACCATAGATTACTTGTCACTCATGTTAAGAACATACCCATACCGCGGGACCTATTTTATCATGATTTTACCACCTACTCCCCCTCGGTGACCACCCGTAGAGTACCCGGCAAACAAGTTGAGCCAAAAGTGACGTGGAAAGGGAAAGTCCGCGCACGTACCCTTCCGTTAGAGTTCGTAGTTGGATGCTAACAGTATATAAAGAACAGTAGGTTAGCTAAGGCCGCTCGACGAGTTAATTGCCTACTCTTGCGGTGACGCATAGGCGGCGCGTTCCGTACTGAGTGCATGGCCGCGGCCCCGTCCGCCTCCTTTCGTTTATGTGATTGTGTGCGTGAAAAGTGCGGGCGTACACGGTGCCGCTACTCACGCACACATTCAAACCGGCGACGGCCGATTTATATGAAGCTGAACTACTACTCCTTTACTATGATGCTAACGTGACGTGAAGACAGCGCGGGAAGTTGATTAAAACCAATTAGGCGCACGCGTTTCGGCGAACTCCCCCCGCGCACCCTTCGATCCACGTAAGAGGTCTAAAAATCGTTTCTGCGTAGCCAAGGTCATTAGCTCAACTTGTTTGCCGGTCACTGTAAGTATATTCCAAGACAAATTAAAAAAATATAATTTGGGTCTTATTTTTTTTTATTGTTATTGCGCTAATAATTAACATTTATAATAACTTGAATATAGCTCGAGAAAGCGCGAGTTTTCCCTAGAGAATATTGATTACGTGACGAAAACCTAAGCCCCTAAAATTAGGGCTGCTTAGAAAATGAATTCTAGCATGTAACTTGTAATTTCAGGCTATTCCGATGAAGAATATGAGACTGATCCAGAAACAAAAGTTAAGGGGCCGAAACCTGCTAAAGATGGATCAGAAGATTCCGATGTAAGTATTCAAAACCAAAACATTTTAATGTACCAATATTATACTGACACACTGACACAAATTTGCTCAATAATAAATAAATAAATATCGGGGGACCATTGCGCACAAATTGACCTAGCCCCAAATTAAGCCCGAAACTTGTGTTATGGGTTATGGGACAACGATATACATACTTATATAGAGAAATAAATACTTATTTAGATAGATAGAAACATCCAAGACTCAGAAACAAATTAATATTATTGTAAATATTTTTAATGTGAATTATTTGCAATTAACAATTTATTTTTAATGATAACTGACTTGTAACAAAGGTGTTATAAATAAATAATTTGTTTTTGTAATATATTATGTGCTCATCAATAGGGTCTTGGCTGAAAATCAGCGCTGTGGATGCGTCCATAGCATATGCTGAGCCAAGTCCTTTTTGGGAGGTACTGCACTGCACACAGCAGCAGTGTTTGCATCGCACCATCGCATAGTTTAATAGTTTATGTATAATTTTACTGTTTTTTTGTGTGTGGTTCTTTCTTTTGTTATTGTGTGCAGTTTTGCCAAATCTTTCTCTCTCTCTCTCTCACATATATATGCCCTTACTGGATTCGAACCCGGGACCGCTAGCTTATAATGATTATCCCTTGAGGCTCCTTGAGCGTGTCAATCAAGAATACCAGCCAACATAAACTGGCTGTTCTCATAATTGTTATGGTTGTGCAGGGTTCGTTCAACCCGAGCGGGTCGGAGGAGGCGGACTCTGACTTCGACCCGGAGGCGGGCGAGGGCGCGGCGCCGGTGAGCCGCAAGCGCAAGTCGTCGGGCGTCACGCGCCGCCGCTCTGCCACCAAGCCAGGCAAGCGCGGGAAGAAGCCAGGCAAGCCGGGGAAGAAGGGAAAGGTAACGAGACACAATACTTTCTACCCGTCTGCGAAAGAAGGATTATGTTTTTCGAGTATATGTATGGTTATTTATTTGACACGGCCTGTAGCCTAATGCCCGAAATTAATAATCGATCCGATCCGTTTTCCGCGGTTTTGGGTCGATAACATGTTATTATTAGTACTAGGGCTTGACAGATTACTACTAAAGTGATATATTGTGACATGACATATCGATCCGAAACCGAAATGGCCTGACCGATTTTAACATATGAGGTGTCGATTCGTCTTTATTATGGGAGTGACATAGGGTACTTTGTTTTGGCGCAGTTGGGTTTTTTTTGTTCCTTTTGTAATGTATAATCTTGTAACATCAACGATCTACAACATGTAACATAATATCCCTATAAGACCGAAGTGAGCGTATTCCACACGTCATGGCGAATAAAATTAAATTTACAAAAGAAAACATTCAATGTTATTCATACATACCTTAAATGCTCTACAAAGTTTCTTCCAGAAATGCATCTGAAACAGCTGAGTATTTTGACCCCTAAGTTCTGAACTCTGTTATTTCATAGGTCAGTGACCTATTTAATTAATGCCTATTCATTTTGAGTGCCTCAGTGAGTAAGATCTGTTTTTTTTTTAAGATCTAATTTAAATGAAACCGTGTACCTTTAACCGTAGTGCGGTTGTTGCAAATAACAATAATTATACTGTTGTATGGGAATTTCAAATACGATATATTCAAGCTTTACACGTAAAAGCTTTACACGTACTTTTTTCGCGGGTAGGCAGAAAAACTGTCAACATTATTAAAACTTTGCTCCATAATTAACTTAATTTTAAAAATAGTTTCAGTGGATACCTAATAGCATATTTATGTTTATGTGTCTTAATATCACATTAAGTTGTGGAGTGATATAAATTTTTTAAGTTTAATGTTAATATAAATTAATTGCACTTACCTGCTGGCATAACCTCTCTACTGCCTATCTCAAGTTATCAAAATGGCTAGTGCTCAAGATGTGTTGGATACCCAGAAGAGCATTGAAGAGAGCCTCACTTCAAGAATGGCTGAGTTTGAGAAACAATTTCAGTCTCCCACTGTGGCCATTGACAGTAAGCTAAGTCTAGATCAATTGGTCCGGGATTACAAGATCTTCAAAGAATCAGTCCTCTCTATTTTCCAAATGCTAAGAACTTTGATTAATACACTAGCACTACAAACTGATGACCTGGACAACTATAACAGGCGAAATGCACTACTGTTCCACGGTATTGAAGAGTCCGACAATGAAGACTGCAAATCGTTGGTTATCCGTGTAATTCAATCAACTATGAACTTGGAAGATATACAAGTATCTGTAATTCACATGTGTCATCGGTTGGGTACTAGAAACACCTCACACAGCCGTCCTATACTGGTTAGATTTACTGACATTAATACTCGCAATCTAATCTGGAATGAAAAGAGGCGTCTCAAATCATCAACAACAGTGCTGTGCGAGTTTTTAACCAGATCGCGACAGGCAATTTTTACTACGGCCCGAAAGCACTTTGGTATTACTCGCTGCTGGACGAGAGATGGAAAGGTTATTGTAAAATTGCCCAACAACGACCGCAAGCGCTTAACATCTATCGAAGAGCTAAACCAGCTGATGGCTGAATTCCCGGCAACGCCGGCGGTGGCGACTACAAAGCTTGAACAGCGGACCCGTGGGCCTTCGCCGGCGGTAGCCAGTGCGCCCACGACTCGCAGGAACGCCGCATCGAAAATCAAAGGTGTTAAGTGATCATGGATCTGCGAGTTTCATTCTTAGGCACCAGTTTCCAGGCATGATGATCATTAGTGAATATTGTGCAATGGCACACCGGTATTGGTATTTTAGCTATGTCCATTTGTCCAACCAATTTCACCCACAATTTTTGATTTTATTTTATGTTTTTATAGTGCACTTTTTCAATTGCCAATTGTCATTGTCAGTCACCATAAATACTGTCATCTAACGTTGACAGTTGACATCCATCTTCCATTTGACATATATTTATTGACATGACAGAGTGACTTTTGGCATTGGATTGTTTTCTGGTGGCAACACACGTGTTGTATATTCTGCCAAGCCTAACGAACGACACAGTAAATGTGTTAACACAAAATTCAGATACTATTTTTTTTTCTTCTTAGTTCTAGTGTATTTAGTCGTTTGTTAGGTTCGGCAGATGCATTGATTATTAATTATAGCAGTGAATGCAGTACGTGTGTGATGATACGAATATAATTACTGTCTCTTCTCCTCGATTTTTGTAAATATTTTAGAAGATTATTTTTGTTATTACTGATAAATCTCTTGCTAAGTTTTGTTGTTGCTCTTTTATCAGATTTATAGATTATTTAAGGGGTTTTTCTTTTGTTTCTGTTCTTTTCAACGCAATTTATTATATTATTACGTTGTGTGCACTTATCTAAATAAAATATTTATTTTAATTTCAGTACGTATGATAGCTCTCATAGACTAAAATAAAACTGTACGGCAAGCAACTGATGCCAACAATTTTCTATGCCATTAATGTAACTGTGTATTTAAATTTATTTTCTCGTGTCAGCAGGAAGTGCAACAAAAATGAGTTTTATTTTTGTTGTGTTATATTGTAGTTTAGTAAGTATTTGTTTTTATTATACTTCGCATATTATATAAGTATATTGAGATTTATTATATTTATCATATTTAATTTATTTTATTATACTTATGGACATTATGTCTTCTAGTGATGATGATTCTTTTCAAAGTGCCGAATCAAGTAGCGGTTCCTTTATTAGTTTTGATGATTCTTTAAATCTTGGTGATATTCTTGTTAATAATTTCAAACCTTTTCCTAGGAATTTCAACGTCTGTCACATAAACGCTCAGAGCATCCCTTCGCATTTTGCAGATATACATGAATCTTTTGACTCTCCCTACCTTCACGCTGTTCTTGTCTCGGAGAGCTGGCTAAAACCGACTCTCTCCTCAATTTCTTTCCCTATCCCTGGCTACATATTAGTGCGAAATGATCGTACTGGGAAGAGAGGAGGTGGTGTCGCAATTTATATTAAAAGCCATCTTACCTATAAAATAATATTGCAATCCCCGTCCGCATATAGTGCTGGCGCTGAATATTTGTTCTTGGAAGTTGACTTTGGCATTAAGCTCATTTTAGGAGTGGTTTACTGCCCTCCTAATGTAGACTACTTTTCAAAACTTGAAAATGTGCTGGAATCTCTTTTGTCTAACTACACCCACTTTCTTATCATGGGAGATTTCAATACGTGCATTTTAAATTCAAATCCGCGCTCTTTTACGCTAACCAACTTACTAGAATCTATGAATCTGAACATACTTGATCTATTACCGACCCACCACACGGGCACATCTGATACTCTGCTTGATCTAATAATTACCTCTCATACCGACTTAGTGGCCACCCACGGTCAGCTTTCTGCACCAGCCTTCTCTCATCACGACCTCATTTTCTCATCCTTCCAAATAAGAACCCCTAAACCCAAGCCTGTAACCCTTAATCAACGTAACTTCTCTGGACTTGATATTGATAAGCTTGCTATTGACGCTGCCATGGTAAGCTGGTCCGAAATTGAAGCGACTGCATCCTTGGACGATAAAGTCAGTCTTCTCAATGGTAGTATACTCAAACTTTTTGATAAGCACGCTCCTATACGTGCCGTCAAAGTAAAACACTCGCCTTCACCCTGGATTAGCTCCGCTATCCGCAAAGCTATGGCTAGAAGAGATCGCTCGTTTAGAAAATATAAGCGTGATAGGTCTGACATCAACTGGACTGCTTACAAAAAGCTACGAAACATTTGTAATAGGATGGTACGCAACGCAAAGCGTCGTTACATAGCAGAACAGATTGAATTAGCATCGCCAGCTGGACTGTGGAAGTTCCTGAGGTCTCTCGGAATAGGTAAAATTAAGTCAACAGATAACAAAATTTCATTTAACCTCAATACTCTTAATAATTATTTCTCTACTACTCCTAAACTCGATACTCGTACTAAACATGATACTCTTCGTGAAATTCAAAGCATTTCTACACCTAACGATAACAATTTTGATTTCTCACCTGTAAGCCAGGATAGGATAATGAAAATAATCAGCACCCTTAAATCTAAGGCAGTCGGCTGTGATGATATCGGACGCATAATGTTAATGCATATTATAAGCTCAATCCTTCCTGCTATCACTCATATCGTCAATTTCTCGCTTTCCTCAGGCCAATTCCCCGACCAGTGGCGTAAAGCCTATGTCCTTCCACTTCCCAAAGTTCCAAATCCTTCTCATCCTAATCATTTCCGTCCTATTTCTATATTACCCTTTCTATCAAAGGTAATTGAGTCCGAAGTTCATAGGCAGCTCACGGAGTATCTCTCTAAAGCCAATCTCTTTAATTCATTTCAATCTGGTTTTAGGGCTGGACACAGTACGACGACCGCGCTTTTGAAAGTGACTGAAGATATTCGAATTAATATGGAGAACAAGTTAATCACTGTGCTTGTTCTGATCGATTTTAGTAACGCTTTCAACGCCGTGGATCATGATCTACTGTTGGCCATCCTCCCTCGTCTTAATCTTTCACAGTCCTCTGTTAACTGGTTCGCTTCTTATCTTCAAAAGCGCCGACAGGCAATTCGTAATGGTCAAGATTTTTCCGATTGGAATGACGTCGAAGCTGGTGTACCTCAAGGTGGCATTTTGTCACCCCTTCTTTTCTCATTGTTTATTAACCTCCTATCACCCTGCATCCAATGTCATTATCATATGTACGCTGATGATCTTCAACTTTATTATGCTGCACCTGCCGACAACCTAGGCTGTGCTATCAGCGCTCTGAACAAGGATCTTTCCCGTCTGCAATTATGGTCTGACAGTTACGGCATTTCCGTAAACCCAAACAAATGCCAAGCTATCATGGTCGGTAGCTCGCGTCAGCTCGCTAAAGTCGACCCATCTAGCCTTCTTCCTCTTTCTTACAACAGCTGTATCATCCCCTTCTCTACCACCGTCAAAGACTTAGGAGTCATCATTGATTCAAAACTTAGCTGGTCCGATCACATAAAAGAAATTTCTCGCAAATTCTATGCTTCTTTTCACTCCATCATTCGGCTGAAAAATTTCCTTCCAACCAAAACTAAAATTTCATTGGTTAATTCACTTCTGCTGCCGATCATTGATTATGCTGACATTTGTTTCATTGACCTAAATGCAGATCTCCTCAATAAGTTAGATCGACTTCTCAACACTTGTATCCGTTTTATATTTAACCTGAGGAAGTACGACCATGTTTCGGATTTTCGAGCCAAACTCAAGTGGCTGCCAATCCGTGAACGAAGATACGTTAGGACTCTTTGTCTTCTCTACTCTCTTCTGAATGACCCTTCCACTCCCAGTTACCTCAAAGTCAGTTTCCAGTACCTCTCCGACACCCATGAACGTCAATTAAGATCCTCCTCCAACCTTCTCCTCACTCATCCCCCTCACCGAACTTCCTTCTTAGCCAACTCATTTTCCGCTGTGGCTGTCGGGCTGTGGAATGAGCTTCCCCTTGATGTAAAAATGGCAACAACTAAAGATGCATTTAAGCGACTCGCTCGTAACTACTTCCTCGAAAAAATTCACTTTGAAAATTAAATCGTTACCCATATAATATGTATGTACAATTATTATTATTAATACTATTTTATTATTTTTTTTTTTTTAACACTATCACCATAAGTAGATAAATTATGTATCTATTATTTTTTTTTTCTTTTTATATACATTTTTATTAATATGCATTTATTAATATGTAAGTATATTTTATGTATAGCAATTATTTTATTTCATTTTTTGTATCTGTGTATGTCTATAATATTAGATATATATTTATAAAAATATTCTATTTTTTTTTATTTTTACTATTGTTCATGTTTATTTTATACTTTTTTTTTTTCTTTCACTTTGCTGCACCGCAACTGTTTTTCTTGCACGTCTAGGATGACTGGTAGAAAATGCTATCTAGCATTAAGTCCTTCCTTGTACAATTTTGTGCTAAAGTATAAATAAATAAATAAATAAAAGTGCACTGTGCATTTTTTGTTTTTGTTGGAAAGGAGATATCCCAAGGGTGGTAGCATGTTATCGAAACCAGGATACTTGTTGTTCTTCAATTAAGTGCAGAGTTGTTGTCGGTTGCTATAATATAACGAATGTTTATTCGCAGACGGTAGTAAAAGGACGCGGTCGGCGGGCGAAGTCCGACAGCGAAGAGGAGAGTGACAAATCGGAAAGTGAAAGCGAAAACGAGTCTGCCAGCGAGGGAGAGGAGTCCGATGTGAGTATCACAAACAACTACATTGTATGTCTTTTATAGATCTCTGTCGTTTATAGATTCCATTTCGGAGAGTGTGCGAGGGAACTTCATAACCTCATTCCAACGTCTCCGTTCCATCATCGGACAACAAGACGCACGGAAACACGCCATCCGTATATGGTTGAAATTCCCCCAATCCGCACAAAACATTTCGCTTCCACATTTATAATGCGAACGGCGAAGGAGTGGAATACTTAGCGTTTTTATTTCCCGATAAGTATAATTTGGGAGCCTTCAAGTCAAGAGTGAATAGGTATCTTCTATGTAAGCATGCTCCATCATCAACCTCGTCATCACTTACAATCGGGTGTGACGGGAGTCAAATGCTTGCCTATTGCTAATAAAAAATTTAAAAATGTTCTATCGACACGGCAAGCTCCTATAGTGGGGAAAAGGTAGCCAATGCTCATACATTCTCAAAAATCAATCATTTTCAGCCTTTCACGTTCCCTCTGCTGGGACTCTGGCCTTCTCTCAGAGAGAGAGAGTATGGGCTATAATCTACCACGCTGGCCCAGTGCGGGTTGGTAAATGTCGCATGCCCTTGAATGTTGTGGTTCTTGGACATGCCGGTTTTCTCACGATGTTTTCCTTCACCGTTTTGAGCGATGGCAAATCCGCACATAACTTATAACTTATATTCTAAATAAAAATAATGTTACTTTTATTTGCTATCAGGAGCCCAAGAACAAGCGCGGTCGGCCGCCGGTAGTGGCCAAGAAAGGCAAGGGCGTGGTCGCAAAGGCAGCTAACGCTAAGGCGACGCCGGTGAAACGGAAAGCGCCTACTCCGCCAGGTAAAGTTTTATACCATTTTTGAAACACTTTACCTAAATCTGGATAAATTTTTGATTTTTTTTAACTTTTAGGATTTTATTTTTTCATCACCAGTCTTCATCAGTAATTGTTAAGTGACGTTGTAGTGGAATGCGGCTTCACGCTACCTACGCATAGAAAGGGAATTGTGATACATTTTTTATTCGTCTTAGTTTATGATCTGCTAGTTGAAATGTTACAATGAGAATTGTCAATACTCAACAGCTAAGAAGAAACCGGCCGGCAAAGCGGCGGGCCGGCCACCAGCCAAGAAGGGCAAGAAGGCGTCCTCGGACGAGGAGTCCGGGGAGGGAAGCGAGGAGGAGGAAGAGGAGGGGAGCGAGGAAGAGGAGAGCGGGGAGGAGTCCGAAGGACCCGCCGACAAGAAGGGCAAGCGGCCGCCTACTGTGAGTACACTGTTTTTATGACGAAACTAACATGTCACTAGCTTCATGGCTACTAGCTTTTTATGCAACTGAATGACGGGACGAAGATCGGGCTCAGTGGCGTGCTTTGGGAGAGGCCTATGATGCTGATGAATGACGGGATTACGCTTCAGCACAATCTTTTAAAACATCTTAATATTATTTTTGTTTCTGGCCAGGATGACGAGATCAAGAAGTACGTAAAGCAGATCCTGGAAGGCGCCAACCTCGAGCAGATCACCATGAAGACGGTGTGCAAGCAGGTCTACAGCCACTACCCGGACTTCGACCTGGCGCACAAGAAGGACTTCATCAAAGCTACAGTCAAGTCGGTCAGTACATGATGAGGTTATGACCACTTTTGTTACTATTCTATTCTAGATATAATTTGTTAACACTATGTTTAGTCTAGTTTGTATCCTAACACGTTCCTATCCATTGATGTTGTTTGTTAGGCCGGTTCCAATAAAGTCAATAGTCAATTATTTAAATTGTATGCTAGGTGCGCCCCGCGGTTTCACCCGCGTTCTCCAGTTATCCTTAGGACCCTTTTCCGGGGAAAAAGAAAAATTATTTATTAAACAAACCAGAATTAAAGGTAGGTACATAAGGAAACTAAATACTAGTAAGTTTAAATTATCCTATAGCTACCCTCAGTGTATCAAATCAGTAGCCTTCACACTAGGCAGAGCCTGTATCGTGAAGGCCGGATATCATAATATTTTATAGAAGTACTTAATATTATACAATATTATATATTATATGAGATAATTATTTTACATATATACGAGTATAAATGATAATATAATATACGTATGTACTAAAATAAGTAAAAATAAATAAGAATAATGTATACCCATATACTTTTAGTCCTTGTTGAACGAATGGGAAACTGTTAAATTCACCAAGGGAATGAATATCAATAAATAAATAAAAAGAAAATATCAAAGTATAAAAGAAGAATTTGATTTTTGCAAAAACAAAAAAACTAGGTTATAATATAGATTAGTGAATCTATTACGATTGAAAACTTATAGCATCTTCCGTACCATCATATGTTAGTGTAGATAACCAATTATTTATTATCTTTTTGGCTTCTCGCAGTGACTTTCCCTTTAAATTGCAATATTTGAGAACAGAATTGGAGACACGCGCCCGAACGAACTGTCCAAAACGATGAGCAAAGGCAGTGTTCACGGGCGGAGTAGGCAAGCGGTATACTCTCCGTTTCATCATTGATTCGTATTCAGCAGAAGCCAGAACAGACTTATGAACGGAGAGTGAGGTTTTTAGTATAAACAGCTGTCTCACGCCAAGTACTCCACTTTCCTTGTAAACATCTGTTGTTGGGTATCTATAAGGCTTTTTCATCATGACCTTCAAGACGGAACGTTGAGCTCTCTCGACTTGGATAAGGAATGTCTTAGCAGCGCTACCCCAGCAAGTGATACAGTATGTTATCCAAAAAAAGTATCCTAAAAAAAAAGTAAAAAGTAGTATAAAAGTAGTAGTAAGTATTATAAAAGTATCCTATGTCCGTTTCCTGGTCCTAAGCTACCTCTCCACCAATTTTCAGCCAACTCGGTTCAGCCGTTATTGAGTTATAAATAGTGTAACTAACACGACTTTCTTTTATATATACAGACTAGCTGCGCCCCGCGGTTTCACCCGCGTCTTCCCGTTATTCCGTAGGAACCTTTTCCGGGATAAAAAGTATCCTATGTCCGTTTCCTGGTCCTAAGCTACCTCTCCACCAATTTTCAGCCAACTCGGTTCAGCCGTTTTTGAGTTATAAGTAGTGTAACTAACACGATTTTCTTTTATAAACATAGATGATACATTGTGATCACTTTAAAATGTCAACTTAAAACTATCTACCACAGTTTGCCTACTAAATTTGATATTACTTGTATGGAGCTTGTGTCTAATTTCTATCTCTAGGAGGGCAAACCGTGGATAGATAGGTTATTGAAACCGGCCGTAAGTGTGTTTTCTTTCCTCTTACAGTTAGGTTAAAGATATGAGTTTGCGAGTCCCCAAGTTTTTGTGACTCTCTGCGTTAAACCCTGTATGATATAAGTAATGCTATAAAGTTGTCAAAAAGTTGGGAGTCCCGAAGTTCTTTGATATAATTTTTAGGTTTATAATCATTTTGAAATTGATTGTTTTGCAACATCTTCATAACTACTGAACTCTGAACTGGATTTTTACAATGCATGAATTGTTTCGTAGCGGGAATTGAACCCTCGACCTTACGCTTTGCAGTCGACTCTTACCCATACACACAATGGTGGCATAACTTGAACTATCAAGAAAAACGACGATTTAAACCTGTAAAAGAACAGCTCCTGCAGGAGATTAGCTTTGTGATATTAAGATATTATGAAGAAATAAATGCATGAATGTTGTACGCTTGCGTTGCATGTGTTTTATTAATTTTTTTTATGTTAATTTGTTTCTTTTTTTGTTTGTTGCAGTGTATTTAACATGTTTAGGCGATAAGGGAGGAGTGTAGATGTCTACATAGTATACCTATAGTTTATAAAAGGACATAGCTATATATTATTACAATAATAATATATTATAAAATAAAATGTTAAATTACTGAAAATGAAGTCGGAACGGATAAACACCCTGTTCCCATGTCAAGGTAGATATGTTTTGCTTTGTATTTTTTTGCATGCTTTCTTTGCTTTAGTTCTATATTTCTTTTGTCCCCTCAATAGAAAATGTAGACTTTCATTAGAAACATGGAAGTTAGGATTACTTTGTCCTTTGCTTATCATAAAGAGGTGAATGATAGTGTGCTCAGAGTATGTCAGCCCACCTGGATGACATTGCCCCAGTCTAGACCGCGAGGGAAAGGATGGCTGTTGCTATGCCAGCGGTGACCCACACGCGCCAACCTTACAAAATTGTGAGTCCCATGCCATATAGATACGAAATCATTTAGCATATTGATTATTTCCTCAAGTTATTCTTTCCCTCCAAATAGATAGATATCTAGGTAATAGATAATGATATGACCAATAGATGGTTATCTACTAGATAGTTAGGTGAAAACACTGAACTGTTCTTGTATTTTCAGCTCATATCATCGTGAGCAGTGACCGCTCGGCCGCAATACAATAAATATATAGAAGTAAGCCACACACATTAATGAAAACTTAGTAATAATGCGCCCGCCGCCGCGTCTCTCCAAGCGAACACTGCGCTACGTCATGCTACTGTTTCCAGGATTACTGTCAAGCCTAGAAGGGGGGATTGTATGAAGATGCGATGATTTTTTGATGTGTCTTGCATTGAATTGTAAACCTAACTTGGAGTGCACGCGTGCATTAGGCGGGTTGGTCGCGACAGCCAATTCGATCGGCCGAAAAAAGTATTTTTTGTAGGATACATACAATATGCCGTGATCGCTGTTAAGCTACGCCTGATCCAACTTCCTTACAGCGGCGAAACTCAAAATTTCTTGGTCGCGATCATATTTGCACTTGCTAATCGATTTAATTGGAACAACATATATAAGCTATTGATCTTCCTAAAAGTAAATAAATAAACAAACAAGTTCACTACAATCGTAAACTTTTTTTTGTCTCCGGCTCCGTAATAAAAATACGCTCATTTTTTTTATTTCTGGCCGCTACAACTTGGCAATCGCGACCAGACTGCTTTCATGCGCGTGTGCACGCAGGTATAGAAATAAGTCCATTTTTAGCTGTTTCAAATATTTGACAGCTCTTTATAAGTGACATGTGACACAGCATTTAGGCTCCGGGCACATTGGACGGCCTGACCGCCCAATGCGTGCGGGCACGCTCTTTGTCGATAGATATTTTTAAAAGCACTATCTCTAAAATATATGTAACTATTTTTCTAACGAATTCGGAGCATTTAATCGATGTATGTCCGCCTCTTTATCGCTTCTCGTTTTGTGTTAACGCGGGACCGACGCGGCAAGGGCTATATATAATTTTATGTTGTAGAAAATAATTCCCTTTAGCATAAGGATAACACAAGTAAACAATTGTAGTTTAATATGTAAGGAAGGTTTATTTTTCGTCTGTCTGTGTAAGTTGTGAATTTGTTATTATTGTTTACGTTTGCCGATTCTAACTTGACTTGATGTAATAATCATTGGACATATTGTATTTTTTACGTCTACTTGGTATATAAGAAGGACCTTCGCATTACTGATGTGAGATTTTTGATTCATGGACAAATAAAAAAGTATCGATTTATTAAAGTAACGATCGCAAACATTTCAACTATAGATTTTTTTTACAATATAAAAAAATGAATAAATTTATTTTTGTATGTATTGAATATTTAATGTATTGAAATGTTGTTGTAACAATCGCAGTATTTTAGGGAAAAAAATGTCTACATTGGTAATGTAAAAAAATTCGGCAGTTCTAAGCATTCGTTTCCTAATTTTAAAATATTTGTTAAGAATTATGGTTTGGAATGAAACTCGGACGATAAGAATTATTTTTTAATACGGAGGTGGTTTTAAACGGTATTTTCTCGCAGTTGAGCTCTAACGGCAAAACTATTTGATTAGAAGTGTATGTACTTTGTAAGGTGTGTAAATAAATACACAAATGTCAACACCCGCGACTGTGTTTTGAAATAATTTAAGACGATAAAACCCTGTATAATTCGTGTACATTTTAAACGCGTTGAATTAATTTAATAAATTTGCCGCGACATGTCTTGAATTAAATAGTCACAGCTCGCATAATTTTCCGTTAAATTGTAAGCGTTGAATGTGTTCAGTACCCCTAGTACAAGTTTTGAAAACGATAAAAGTTTTCGTAAACGTCGACGTTTACCACCGCTGACTTGTCAAAGTGGCAACTCGATCTGCTTAAATTCAAAAAGTAACTGAATAACATTGTTGGAATATAATTATAACGATTTAAAATAACCCGTATTAACGATTTCAGTTCCTAAGTCTCGGAAAGATTCGCTGAAAACAATATGTATGGATGGAAACGAAACCTTTTATAGTTTTTGTAAACTATCAAAACCTGTACTAGGGGTACAGAAGAATGCTGGAAACGTACTGGAGTTAGTTCTAAAAACAGTGAAATAACTAAAGCAATTCACTCGGTATCTCCCATATCAGTGTATCGTACAGAGCTTCGCTTACAGGAATCGGTCGACATTATTTTTCTGTTACATTGAGTAGTGTAAGTTTATTTCGGATAGATCAGCTTGAAAGTTAGGTGCTTTTATAGCATTTGATATTTGTTTTTTTTATTTTGTGGCCTGAGTCGTCGCTAAGTCCGTGGGTGAGCTATTTATAGGTAGGTTTGAGCGCGCAGAGACACCAATGCGTACCGAAGCAGAGATATTGTTTATATTCCATATAACTGCCTCGGATCGCACCCAATAACCCAACAGCCCTTATCGATTATTATATTTTTAACGCAGAGGGTCCACGATATCCTATTTTGATGAGTCCCGCACGAGATCGCGCGTCTCTCTGCCCGCTCAAACCTTTTAGTTGTAAGTTAGTTTTTAATCAACATTAAATGTGTATTTGTGAATTATTAACCTATTTCGGTTGATGTTTCTTTATAAATGTGTAAATGGCTGAGATCTGTAGTAAAGTAGCGAACACGGAGTGATAGCGAGTGACTGGTTCCCCCTTTTACAATTGGAATATAGAATAATAAAATAAAAGTTTGAAATATGTCTTTTATTTTGACCTTTCTTCCTTCGTTAGTGTATAATACAATATAATACAAAATATACCTATAATATACACATTAGGTACACTTAAAATAAATTGTATACATAATAGTAAAATTTGAGTTAGGAAGTAATTATACAAAGATAGAGATCCGAAAAATGGACAGATTATTATCGGCTACAATATATGTATTGTTACACTTAAATTACTTTGCAGTCTTAATTAATTTGACAAGGCACTTAAGTTATAGTTATAATCGTACACCACGTTTCGGACGCAAAAATTGTTATTATGTAGAGATAATACAACACTGGTATGTACATAAGTTTTTTAATATCGATTTTTTTCCATGTACAGTCAACGACAAATGTAGCTGATCGTGCTCGATTTTCCAAATGTGTTTCAAAACAGTAATTATAAATGTGTTTCAAAACAGTAATTATTATTGTTTTTTTACATTTTACATGGAATCATTTTGACCACAACATAACACCTGATTTTAGGTTATGATGAGGTCAAAAATTGGTGTCTGAGATGATGAGGATACTAGAAAAAAGTATGATTGTTCAGCGACTTTTGTCGTTGACTGTACCATGAGTGTTGTTGCAAATAAACGTAAATTCTATTCTATTTTATTCATTCTTTAAGATGGACAGAGTATAAGTAGGATTTTCTAAGGGGGTACTGTAAGCTGCGCTGGTGACACTGAGTGCTACAGCTTGGTCTCCGGCTTGGGCGCCAGCTTCCTGGCGAGGCGGCGGCGCCGGTCGCCGTCGGGCTCCCGCCGCGGCAGCATGTCGGGCCGCGGCGGGTACAGCGCCGAGTGCGGCGCGCTCTGCAGCTGCGAGCCGGCGGAGCAGTTCGAGCGGCGGTCGCTCTCGTTGTCGTCCGCACTGTCCACGTCGCCTGGGGATGGAACGTGGAATCTTTGAAACGGTCGTTTATTGCCGACAGTCTAAATAAAGTGTTAAAAGTTAAAATTAGTTCATGGTTGAAATTCCCCCAATCCGCACAAAGCGTTTCGCTTCCACATTTATAATACGAACGGCGAATGAGTGGAACTTTACCGGCGTCCTTGTTTCCAGATAAGTATAATTTGGGAGCCTTCAAGTCTAGAGTGAATAGGTATCTTCTAGGTAAGCATGCTCCATCATCGACCTCGTCATCACTTACCATCAGGTGAGACTGGGGTCAAATGCTAGCCTATCTGTTATAGAAAAAAAAGTAACTAGAAAAGTCACTTTTAACAACTTTGTTTCAATTTCCTACACATTAACGAACACAATCCCCACTAATATTATAAATGTGAAAGTAACTCTGTGGGGCCATTCAAGTATTACGTAAGCGCTTGAGGGGGGGGGGGGGGGGGGGGTATTTGCTTTACTTATTTTTGATGACATGGTGGGTGGGGGGTCGGTATTGTGATTACGTCAGCAGTTATTATTTACTTTTTTACACAAATGGCAACCCACAAATCGTTAAATTCGAATTTGCTAGATGCTTTTTTTTTTTTTTTTTATACTATTTACAGGGTAGCGTTTGACCACAAGTCACCTGATGTTAAGTGACGATGTGGTCGAAGATGGCGCCACGCTACACCTGGACTGGGAACTGGCTCTCAAGTGAGGCTGCCGGAACACACCGATAGGTGCTTGGCGACAGATTCTTAACAAGAGGGTGGTAGCTAGCCAGGCGAGTACTAGAAAATACCCTACCACCATGCTATGGTTTCATCACGATGTTTTCCTTCACCGAAAGCTCAAGCTCATTGTAGGATTCGAACCCACGTCCTACGGATCGCAAGCCGACGTCACTACCACTGAGCCATCATCGCTATAAAATCGCTATAATGCTGCTCACGAATCAATAAATAAAAGAATACAAAGAAAAATGCATATAGGTACCAATGATTACGTAAGCATGGGAGGGGGACGGGAAGAGGTTTGCTTACTTTTGCTGACAAGGGGAGGGAGGGGGTTAAATAATTGTAAAATCCTGCTTACGTAATACTTGAATGGCCCCTGTCGGTTACGCTTTCTATACTACTGAACCGATTTAAATGAAATATTTTTTTTTTTTTTTTTTTTACTATTTACAGGGTAGCGTTTGACCACAAGTCACCTGATGGTAAGTGACGATGTGGTCGAAGATGGCGCCACGCTACACCTGGACTGGGAACTGGCTCTCAAGTGAGGCTGCCGGAACACACCGATAGGTGCTTGTATGGTATGGAGATAGTTTGAACCCTGGGGACATAGGATACTTTTTATCGCGATAAATTGTAGCCGACGCGGGTGAAACTGGGGAACAGCTAGTGGTTAATAAATAAGCAACCAAAATCACACATGAACACTCGAAGAAATACAAGTTTTTGAAATAAAAACAACATTTTCTTCATATTGACAATTTCATTGCCGTCAAGAAAACCCTGCCACTTTTTATAACTGCCCAAAGTTTTAATGGGATATAGATATAAAAGTGTATATATGCGCTTACCATCGCTGCTGTTGTTGCTCGGCACGCGCGCGTCGCGGAGGCGCGGTCGGCGCCGCCAGTAACGGAACTCGCGCGGCAGAGTGTACGAACGGGGGAGCGAGATCTGTAAACAGTAGGGAGGAACAATAACGGCCGAAATTAATAATCGATCCCGATCCGTTATCCGCGGTTTTGGATTGATATGTCATGTCATAATATTATTATGTCTAATACTAGGGCTTGACATATTTACGTCTAAAATGTCATATTATCACATGACATATCGATCCAAAACTGCGGATAATGGATCAGGATCGATTATTAATTTAGCTGAACTGCTGAACCGATATAAATTAAATTTGGTACGAAGATAGGTTCAACCCTGCGGCTGTCCGCGAGGGACAGCTAGTTTTGTTAGAAAGCAAAAACAATTACACAAATTCCAAAAAAATATAATTAAAGAGTAAGTATTAAAAATAAACACTTGTGCACCTTTAGGTATTCACAAACAAGTATGTATAGTGTGTGTTTTGTGTACATATTGTGTCTACATAAAATAATCTTAATAATAATATATGGCACAAAACCCTATATATTATTCCTTTTCAAGTACATACAATGAGACTCGTTAGTCGTTATGATTTTTTTTGTTGTGCGAGGTTTTACATATTTTGTGTGTTAGATAAATAATAATATATTTCAGTAAAAGTGTCCTTAAAAATATAGAAACCAATAGAGCAGTCGAGTCGTCGTAAAATTGAATTGAAACAGTTGAAGTTAAAAAAAGAAAAATATTGCTTTGGCCTTTGGTAGTGCTTCAGGGAGGGCCAATTGTACTCAGAAAGTCCTCCTCCCTTTCCCCGCGCCTGCTCCGTACCTGGCTATCGATATCGCTGGGAGGTCGCGGCGTGTCCCGCGCGGCTCCGTCCGGACTCGACTCTTCGCCGCTACTGCCGCCATTGCCTTCCTCTTTCTTTCTGTTACTGTCAACAATATAATTTTTATGATAGAGCTAAATGCGCCCAATGGTTTTCCAGTTATTTTGCAGTTAAGTTACCTACCACGAGTCGTTAGTCTATCTATATATATAAAGGGCAAATATATGTGTGATGAGCACGAATATTTTTGTTCCTGAGTCTTGGATATTTCTATTTATATAAGTATGTATATCGGTGGTTTATACCCATAACACAAGGTTCGAGCTTAATTCGAGGCTAGGTCAATTTGTGTGCAATGGTCCCCCGATATTTATTTATTTATTTATCTATATAAAACCAAAATAAAAAAAAAACAATAAAACTAAAATAAAAACAAAAACAACTAAAATATATAAAGAGAAAAGATTTGATTGTTTGTTTCTGTCGGATAAACCAAAAACTATTGAACCGACCTTGATGTAATTCGGTATGAAGATAGTTTGAACCTTTGGGAAGGTTATGGTATACTTATTATTGCGATTGTAGTCTAAGTGGGTAAAACTGCGGGGAACAGCTAGTTATGAAGTAAATAAACCATGCTAAAATTGGACGTGTTATAAATTTGTTTAAATAATGGTCCATAATGAACTTGCTTAAATTGGACCAACAACATGGTAAAAACTAGCTAAAATTGGACCAACGTGTTAAAAAATTGCTAAAATTGGACCAACATGATAAAAACTTGCTTAAATTGGACCAACGTGTTAAAAACTTGTTTAAATTGGACCAACAACGTGTTAAAAACTGGCTTAAATTGGACCAACATGATAAAAACTTGCTTAAATTGGACCAACGTGATAAAAACTTGCTTAAATTGGACCAACGTGTTAAAAACTTGTTAAAATTGGACCAAAATGTTAAAAACTTCCTAAAATTTAACCAACGTGTTTAAAACGAGACGTACGTGTAGAGAGCGCCCCAGGGGCTGCCCCCGGAGTGGCAGCACACCTGCCGCGTGCACCCCTCCAGGTAGTGCGGCGCCAGGAGGATCTCAGGTGTCCGACACCTCTGCATTTTCCTCAGCTGCTCCATCTTCTTCCCTCCGAAGTATTGAAACCTGTGAAATGTAGGATTAATAAATCTATTTCACTAATATTATAAACGTGAAAGTTTGTGAGTATGGATGTTTGCATGTTTGTTACTCTTTCACGCAAAAACTACTGAAAGAATTTGAGTGAAATTTGGAATGAAAATAGCTTATACCGTGGATAGGCTACTTTTTATCCCTGATAATGGTTCCTGCGGGTTAGCGGGAAGACGCGGGTCAAGCCGCGGGGTGCAATTAGTCTAATATATAAAAATCTTGTGTCACATTGTTTGTTATCGAACTCCTCCGGAACAGCTTGAAATATTTTTATGATTTTTTTTGTGTATATGTGGTAGGTCTTGAGAAGATCATATTTTTTATAGTATTCGTATGATGACAAAAAACAGGGCCTAGGTGATAAGGGTGGCCTTATAAAAAAAATTTTTTTTTCGCAATAAAGTACAGTACACCGCGGGGTGCAGCTAGCGTATATTTCTTTAATATATATTTATTTACTAAAACACAACGTTTTTTGTCCAGTAAATTTATAAGTAGAGACAGATCGGTATGAGAGGGATTCTATAAGTCTCCGTTTCTACGGAACCCAAAAAATAAACTTAATTTTACGTACCTTTCGCAATTCTGACTGTACTGGCTACACGGTTCGTTGTACGTAGTTCTAACATTGTCTATGGGCTGCACACCTATATGCTGCAGCGGCGAGCTATAGTCGCCCTTATCGCTATATTTATAATGGTTATTTTCGCAGTAGCCCGAGTACTCGCCGACATGCCCCTCCGAGTATATCCCGTTGGTTATCCTCGGCTTCTCCGTCGCTTCGTAGTTGTTTGTATCAGTGATATAGTTTCCAGTACTACTGCTCAATACGTTTCTGGGGCTAGCGCAGCTGTTACTTTCGTAGGTACGCGTTTCTAGATAGTTCGGTGAGCGGACAGGGGTTCTTGTGACGTCAGTTCTTAAATTTGCCGGATTTTCGTAGAAGGTACGAGGATTGTCATAGCGTCTTATTTTAAGTTCGCTTGGCTGGGTTTCGTTTTGGAAAGTAAACTCTGGTTTTATTTCTGTATAGGTGGGGTAGACGTTGCAGTTGTGGGGTAGGATGGGGTAGTTTTGGTAGGAGTGCGTCATCTCTATGCTGGGCCACGCTGGCGGCTCGGCGTGGGTCTTCGCTCTGGGTATGGGTTGCCTCTGCAAACTGCTGTATATTTCCTCTGCGGCTACCGGTGTTGTTTTGGCTAGTTTTCCTTGCTTGATCTCTTCCTCGATGACCCGTAGTTCCGCGAGCTGCTTTTGCTTCTTTTCTTGTAGCTTCTGCTGGATGTTGACCCGAGAGCCGACGCTGGAGCCTTCGTTTTCTGATGAGCCGCCCTGAGGGATGAAGTGAACACCTTGTATGGTAACTAAGCTAAGATAGCTTTTAGAACCACTAGCTCATAAGAAAGATGTGCCCAAATATCATAGCCTTTACTTATAGATTGCTTGCTGATCATCCCGAAAGTTATTTTTGTGAGTTTTTTTGGACTTACAACACACAATCTTTTTTTTTTACTAAAAATAGTATTTGACCCTAATCTCGCCTGATGCTATCTAAGTGGTAACGAGGTCGACGATGGAGCATGCTTGCCTGGAAGATACCTATTCACTCTCGACTTGAAGGCTCTCAAATTATACCTATCGCTTTAATTTTCAGATGTATGACAAGTTAGGTTTATCTCAGCCATTTTCGACCGTATCATCATTTATCTCCAGGAGAGATGGTAGTCAAAGGGCAACCTATAGACAAATAGTAGTAACTTACATGATGGTTGTGTGCGGCCGGCAGAGGGCGCCTCCAGAAGGCGGTGGCGGGCGCGGCGGGCGGCGGGACGAATGTTGTAGGCTTCTTCTTTTTACGACCGTTCGCAGCACTGGCAACATATAATTTTTTTTTAAATAAAGCCGGTGTCTTTTTGGCGACAATTGTCAACATGAAAATTTTACTATCATTTTCGAAACTTGACTTTCGTGGAAATCCTATTAATATTATAAACGTGAAAGTTTGTAAGTATGGATGTTTGTTACACTTTCACGCAAAAACTACAAAACGGATCTGGATGAAATTTGGAATATAGATAGCTTACACGTTGGATTAAAACATAGGCTACGGAAAAAAGGTTCCTACGGGCCATTATGACATGTGTTCGTTAATGTGTACGAGTGTAGGAAATTGACACAAAGATGTTACAAGTGACTTTTCTAGTTACTCTCCAAAAAGTCCGTGTAAAGTTTAAATAAAGTGCCATTACTTTACTCTCCGAACGAACCGTCAAAAGAGAGCATCTTTTAGATGTTGATCGAGACTTTTAGATGTAGGGCCGTTCGCCAATTTTTTTTTGTTTCTGTTCGTTACATTTACTATAATGATGCTCACAAACTTACCTATTGACGGGGTTTGAAAATCTGCAGTTGAAAACGCCTGGTATGGCTGCGTTATCAGACTGGTTTGACTGTTTACCTGTGAACACGTGACATTTGTTCATAATTTTAAAGCGTCTATTACAATAATAATGATAATAATAATGCCCGCACAATCACATACATAGGCTCTGACCCCTAACTAGGTTTCCCTGTATCTAGGGTATCAGAAACTACGAGGATCGGGGATCCACAACACCCAGACACAGAACAAATACTTCCGGTTTTTTTTTCAACGCACAAATATTTGTCCTGTAGCGGGAATCGAACCCGCGACCTCACGCTTCACAGTCGGCTATCCGCCCATTGGACCACATCGGTCGTCAAACAAAATATGTAATACAAATGTTTTCTTTTCCAAAAATCATGAGTATCATTTTATATTTATAATATATTCGACCATCATTTTGATGGGTGTGTGTAAGTGAGTTTTAACTGAGCGTTTCCACGTACCGTGCTTTGGAGGGCACTTTAAACGTTTCACTTCCACTTTTATAATGCGATCGACGAAAAAGTGGAACACCCTTTCAGCGTGTTTGTTTTCTGAATCGTATAATTTGGGAGCCTTCAAGTCTAGAGTGAATAGGTCTCTTCTAGGCAAGCATGCTCCATCATTGGTCACGTTAACACTTACCATCAGGTGAAACTGGGGTCAAATGCTTGCTTATTACTAACAAAAAATAAAACCTGCCGGTCTCGGCTATTTAAGTTATATTAGTCGTAAAGCCATGTCAGAGATCTTCGGGCAGCTTGATGATTTCGACAATAGAGTTAGCCACTAGCCCTGTCCTATCTTCAGCCTTGTTTCTAATTCCCCCGAGCCCGGTTTACACTTTGGTAAACAACTGAACATACCATTCTTATTTTGTGACGAAGCGTTTGTACTATTAGTGCCCTGCTGGTTCTCTCCCAGCATGTACCCCAATCTTCTTACATGAAAATATCTGCAAACAGAAATACACAATTATGATATTTATTGTATTCGTAGCTAGTTTTAAATTTCACGTCTTAAAGTCACATATAATGTATATCCTACTACATAAACATTTTACTTATTTGATTTTGATGATTCTTTATCTGTAAAAGCTCACAGGTAAATAATATATTTTGTGGGTATGTTCACGATTTCTTCGATGTTACCTTATAAAAAACTCTTACGCCCGAAATTAATAATCGATCCTGATCTGTTATCCGCTCTTTTGGATCGATTTGTCATGTCATAATCAAAACACATCGATCCAAAACCGCGGATCAGAGTCGATTATTAATTTCGGGCGTTATTCCCTTTCCGGCTGTCAGTTGAAAAAAGTATTTATTGCCCACGGATAATCTAAGAGCTGTGGAATAAATAAATAAAGAAAACAGTAACAAAAACGTTCGTCTAGTTATTTATACCTATAATACAGCAGCATGAAGAGTATCCCCGCGAAGAAGGCGGCGGTGGCGGCGGCGGCGAGCGAGGCGGCGCGCCGCGCCCGCCCCGACATCCACCACAGTGTGATGAGAAGGGAGTTCTCTATGCACATCACGCAGTAGAATATCACCTGAGGGAGACAGGAGCTCGTCAGGCTACAGCTTCCAATCAGAGAGTGAGAGTTAAGGAGAGAGGTATTTCATATCGTCTGGTAAAGCTAACTCCTCAACGCATTCTTGAGAAAAAGGGTCTTGACAGATAGACAGACAGGAGATCCTATAAGGGCTCCGTTGTCCTTTTGAGGTAGGGAACCCTAAAAAGTACTGGCGCGGTCGGTAGGATAAGATTTCTTCTTCTATGAAATAAAGTGACAAAAAGCAGGCTAATGTTTCGCGGTCACCGTCACCTATGGACATTTGCAACTTGGCAGTATCATCTTGTCCACCCATCATGTTTGCGGGAAGCGTCACCTCTTTGTCAATCCTTGCACCATCTCAATGCACTCCTGGACTCCAACACCTATATTGATTTATTTGTTGACAATTGGAAGACAGTTTTAGCTATATGTTAAGATTATTGTGAATATCTTTAATTTTTTCAAATAGGTAGGTACAACACCTTTTATGTTTTGTGATTTATTTTGTGTGATGATTAATGTTTTATATTATATATATTATTGAGTAATTATTGTGTAATGGGTGTTAATGGCATGCCGTTCTTGTTACAATAAATAAATACAATACAATACAATCTGTGGCTCCCGAATCGGCTAACTTAGCCACGAGCGCAGATGTTTTCCGGACGCTTCTTGATGTCATCTCTTGTAGTTGTAAGAAGACCAATGTTGATGACACCCATCTTGAAGGACTTGTTACCATTTTCTGGCGATGATTGAGCTCCTGCAGATTGACGTATGCGAAGACAAGCACGGCGGCTATCAGCGCGGAGAGGCGCGCCTTGCGACCACGGCTGATTCGCTCGCCGTGGAACACGTTCTTGGGAGATATGAGCCAGAGGAACATTGACAGCCAGTGTAGACCTGTGCCACATGACGAATTAGGTTATAAGAAACATATATACCTACTGTTTTAAACTACCATGGTCAATGATATTAGAATTAGGTTTTGCAGCGGGATAATTATCATGTATTTGTTTTTGTTCGAGTTCTCGATATTTCGGCTCTTTTGCAGGCGCCATGATCACCCAAGTCACTCGTAACTGGGTGAAAATGGTAACGTCATCGTACGCAAAAAACGTGAGAGGATGCGGGTAGATAGATATGTCTACCCTTTATAATATCAACAATCCTACCCGCAGAAACTTTTAGTATTCTCGTAATCATGGCGCTTGCAACAGTGCCCAAATATCGAGAACTCAAACAGAAACAAATCCCGTTTCAAAACCTAATTCTAATATTAGAAACAAATTAGCTTATTATGTTAGAGAAACTTTCTCCAGTGGGAAGGAAAACTAACTTTTTTAAGTTAAGCAAGCGACTTGCTCGCCTTGAATAAACTATTTTATACAATTTGTTACTAATAAATATTTTTCATTTAAATAATAATACATTTAATCCAGGGTATGAGCTATCTCCATTCTAAATTTCATCAAAATCGGTTCAGTACTTACAGTGATACGTGGTAACAAACACGGACACACACACACACACTTTCGCATTTATAATATTAGTAGGATAGGATGTGTAACAATGAGATGAGCGTGATGGTACTCACCTATAACTAAGAAGAGCCAGTATTCGTAGACTAGACCGTAGACGGTGAGAGCACAGATGCGCGCGGAGATCGTGCCCAGCCTCCATAAAAACTGGCACAGAAAAATAAAACATTAAATTGTGATAGTTAGCTGTTCCGCGGTTTCACCCGCGTGGGCTACAGCTTTATGCATGCAAATTCTCAGCCCGATCGGTTTAAAATTGACAAAGTTTCATACAAACTTTCATCCCCTATTTTAACCCTTTGGGGGTAGAATTAATCAAAATCTTTTCTTAGCGGATGCCTACGTCTGAACTACAATTCCTTTTGACTCAGAAGGAAAACGGTATTTCGGAAGGTCTTTTTTCTCCGTGTAGTTACCTGAAATATAACTCCTAGCCATGTGAGCACGAGCCTGTGCACGTTCTGCAGGCGCACGTTCTTGCTGAAGCTAGCGAGCGCCCAGCACACGGAGAACAGCGACAACGACGCAGAGATCACGTTCAACTCGGCGAACGATTTGTTCGCTGCAATCAAAGAAAGAGAAAGATATATCATTGTTACATGAGTGGGAAGAGGATAGCGCTAGCTAGTCAATGTGTCTGACGTTGTAGGACAGTATGTAAAGAACAGTAGGTTAGATAAGGCCGCTCGACGAGTTAATTGCCTACTCTTGCGGTGACGCATAGGCGGCGCGTTCCGTACTGAGTGCATGGCCGCGGCCCCGGCCGCCTCCTTTCGTTTATGTGATTGTGTGCGTGAAAAGTGCGTGCGTACACGGTGCCGCTACTCATGCACACATTCAAACCGGCGACGGCCGATTTATATGAAGCTGAACTACTACTCCTTTACTATGGTTGTAGTTCCCAAAGTAATGCCTACTTCCCTTCTTAATATTATAAATGCCAAAGTAACTCTCTCTGTTTTGCTTTTACACCCAAACTACAGAACCGATTTAAATGAAATTTGTTACAGATATAGTCTAGAACCTGAGAAAGGACATAGGCTGCTTTTAATCAGCTTAGGCAGCGTTTTTGATGAAAGCTTCCAGACGGCTTATTTTTTTCCGACACCTCCAACAAATATCATTATATTTAAACCAATCTATACAGAAACTAAACAAATGATATACTAAAACCTTTCTCGAGAACCACTATCTATCTATTGGTGAAAACAGCATGAAAATCCGTGCAGTAATTTTTTAGTTTATCGCGAACAGACAGACAGACGCGGCGGTGGACTTTGTTTTATAATATGTTAGTGTAAGTGATTTTTATTAAAACATTCTTTGATATAATTATGTCAGAAAAATATTTTTATCAATATTACCATTGGTTTAGTAGTTACGGTGATACGCGGTAACAAACATTCACACACACACACAAACTTTCGCATTTATAATATTAGTAAAATCTTCGTTCTCACCTGAAGGCTCATCGATGCTGGGTTCAGGAATCACGCCCAGCTCGTTGACTGTCTCCTGTCGGTCCCGGCCGCTGTCCCTGAACAGTATGTGCAGCTGAAGCAGCAACATCGGCGCCGCTTCGCAGAACGCGTGGACTAGACGCAGCATGCCTAAGGAAACATTCATCATCATCATCATCATCAGTACCCCCAGTACAAGTTTTGAAAACGATAAAAGTTTTCGTAAACGTCGACGTTTACCACCGCCGCCGCCGACTTGTCAAAGTGACAACTCGATCTGCTTAAATTCAAAAAGTAACTCTATAACATTGTTGGAATATGATTATAACGATCTATAATAACCCGTATTAACGATTTCAGTTCCTCCAAGTATCGGTAAGATTAGCTGAAAACAATATGTATGGATGGAAACGAAAACTTTTAGTTTTTGTAAACTATCAAAACCTGTACTAGGGGTACAGCCTTTTACGTTCCCACTGCTGGGACTCTGGCCTTCTCCCTCTTCTCTCAAGAGACATTATGAGTCAGTTAGTAAGTGGTCTTTGTGGATGGGTTAGGGATTCTGTCACAGTCATCATCATCATCATCATCAGCCGGAAGAAGTCCACTGCTGATCATAGGCCTCCCCTTTTCAACGCCACCATGAACAGCTATTAGCCACTTGCATCCATCGGCTCCTTGAGACTCTTACAATGTCGTCGGTCCACCTAGTGGGGGGCCTACCTACAGAAAATCTTCCGGTTCGTGGTCGCCAGGTATCTCACATTGGAGGATACCGGGTAGCTACACGCTACAACCCTTGTTTATACCCACTAGAGAAGAATTCCGATATCTGGTAGACTCACATAGATCCCTAACTTGGTGCTTCACTCGGCGCAGCTCCAGCGGCACCAGGAGTCTCGCATACCGCCATAGCACTCCAAGCTGCAGGCAGTGGAGGACGATGGGCAGCCAAGGTGGACGACCTTTGCGCTCCTCGCTCTCGAACCAAACGTGCAGGTACCAGCGGATTGAGAGAACCTGGGTATGGAGAAAATTATGGTGTGAACATAATGGTAAAAAGTAGCCTATGACCTTTTTCAGGCTTTAGACTATTTCAGTACCAAATTTCATTTAAATCGTTTTAGTAGTTTAGTCGTGAAAAACAAACAGACAGAGTACTTTCGCATTTAATATTAGTAGGGATTTACCTGTGATATTAATAGCGACGTGATAACAATCGATATAGCAGCTGCAAACGTGCCCTTATACCCCCTCTCTAACAGGGCATACCCCATCACTACGTCGAACACGACGTCGCAGAAATATCCCGCCAAAGAGATCACATTGAATAGCACGTCGCAAAGGGGCAGAAACTCCGCCATCGCCGCTCATTTCCCTCATTTATTCAGTGAAAAATGGTTTTTCGCGACTTCATTGCCTGTTAAACAAAAAAAGTTAGTACATCTGCGTGAAATGGAGTGTTAGCTAAACGTTTCGTTTCACGTCTGTCTTCGTACAATAACTACGAAAATGTAGTGAATGAAATCTCTGTTACGATCATAAAAATAATTTCATTTTTGACATTGAATCAAAAATAGAAATAAAACGTATCTACATTAAAAACAAATCACTCGTGGGTCACGAGCACGAACCATGGGCACCATGGCTGATGTTAAGTCCTTATAAGAAAATAAAACAACACACGACGACACTACGACACTATAATACTTTGCTTTGACCTTATCGTACCTTGATAGGTACTTCTTGTAAACATAAAAATGCCTAACAATGGCAACGTGTGTGGAATCTCCGTGGTACGGAACGTAATAGCCAAACTTGACTGACAGTAGTGACAGTTGACGTGACGTTTATGTTTTGACATTACGAAATAAACACGTCGTGCATGATGCATGTGATGTTTGTTTATTAAACATGGGCGCTATCAGCAATTTCTGGCAACGGCTATCTAACCGTTAATTGGTTTTAATATCGATACTGATAACCGTTGCCGGATATCCGGATCAAAGCGGGTTTTTTTTTTGTTTTGTTATGGCGTCACACGATTAGTGTATTTGCCAGTGTCAAATATAAATATTTCAAACTCAGAGAGTTGAATCAAGTTTAAATGATGATGATGATGATGATGAGATGATGGGATGAGGATAGTGTTTAAGTAAAGTAGTGGCGCTTTACTTAAACTTCACACGGACTTTTTTGGAGCAATTAGAAAAGTCACTTTCACAACTTTATTTCAATTTCCCACACTCGTACACATTAACGAACACATAATGGTTAATAATCCACCAATATTACACATTATCACTCGAAGAAACACAAGTTTTGGAAATAAAAACAAAATTTTCACCTTGACAATTCGATTGCCGCCAAAAAAGTCCCAAAGCGGGTTTTCAACTAACGAATGCGATCGTTTTCGTTAACTCGATAATGTAAATAATTATATGCCTTACTGTCTTGTCGAACTAAAGTACCTACTCGTATTACTCGACGTGTGAGTGCACAGATTAGAATAAGACCTTTCCCTGACATTTTTCTAAATCACAGAAAAGTTCAATAATAAATAGTTTTGTACACGACTTATAAATAACACTAACCCTACTTAACTACTTTCTAAAATAAAACTTTTTTTATATTTACACTCTATCACAACCTAACTTACTATTTTTTAAAATTAAATCAACTCAATGCGAAGAACAAAAAACTTTAAGGAACGCACAAGAAAAAAAAGTAAACAAACTTAACTTCTATCTAGCGGTCTAATAATTCCACCTGCGCGCGGTTGTTTCATAATAAACCAATTCTACATGTCATGAATATCGCATATTTTGTAAAGTAATGACGACCTTAAATCAATGAGCACAAAGTTTAACTATATTAACCCTTTAGAGGTCAAATTATAATGAACGGTTCCCGGCTTCCAGCGCATGCGCTCTAGCAACAAACCACTGTCCATTATAGTTTGATCTATCAATATTCAATTCCTCTCTGTTTTACATATCACGAATGATAGAGAGGGCATGGTTATTGGTCGTTCGGTTACCGCAACCTAGCGAAACTAGCGATAGCGAAACGTCACGAGAATCGAAACCAACTAGCCAACAAAACAACTGTGTGTCAGTTAGTTGGCAACGTCGCGTCCCCGTCAGTTGATAAAATGGATATCTGATAGCCGCTGCTAACCATATCAATATCGGTTGGGTACGTTAGAGGCACGGCAACCGTTTTCAGTTACGTTTCGCTATAGCGGACACATGTTTATTGTTTATTTCGAGAACTGATTTGTAATTAACTTTTTGGATAAATCTTGATAAAACAATGTCTAATTACGATCTAGTAAGCAAAATAAGCAAGGACACATCGAGGGCTGCGTGCAAAAAGTGTGGTTATGCTGGACATTTAACATTCCAGTGTAGAAATTTTATCAAAGTAAGTTTGTTTTACTGTTTGTTTATTTTTAAACTGGCTTCAGCCTACAATATGTATGTATGCATTTTAGCTATTTATTATGTGCTCCAACTTAGAATCACCTCACAAATTACACAATTAAAGATAATAACAGTAATTCTTTATGAAATCTTAGTCATAGTTACTGACTAGGTTGTTTCCATAAATCATTATTGTTAAAGGACTTAAAGACATTTTTTCTGAGAGAATAAATTTAGACTTCTTTTACTTCTAAATATCAACATCTGCTTACAGGTCGACCCAAACAAAGAAATAGTACTAGACGTCAGCAGCACAAGTAGTGACACCGAAGAAGAATACGCAACACCATTGCAAACCCTCCGCGAAGCTGAGTTACGGCAGAAACTAACCGAAAAACTACAAAAGGCTAAAGATAAGAAGAAAAGTAAAAAACGGAAGAGATCTAGGTAACTAATTCAATGTTTGACTGATAAAATCCTTTGATGTACACTTACACAAAATATAGAATAGTAGGTACTTTTTTATTTTATATGATATAGGTAAGCATTTGACCCCAGTCTCACCTGATTGTAAGTGATGTCGAGGTCGATGATGGAGCATGCTTGCCTAGAAGATACCTATTCACTCTTAACTTGAAGGCTCCTAAGTTATACTTACCCAAGTTAGTTTTTCCTTGGGTAAAAGTGAAACAACGGTAAGAATAGAAAGTGAATAGATATTAACTGGGCAAGCATGCTACACTTTTGACCACATTGACGCTTTATACCGGGTGAGATCATGTTCAAATGCTAGCCTAGACAGTTGTTAAAAAACATCATCTGTTAGCGCGGTGTTAAGAAATAAAAACTCAGTTTCCAAAATCATAACAATATTAATTGCGCCCTGCGGTTTCACCCGCGTCTTCCCGTTATCCCGTAGGAACCTTTTTCCGGGATGAAAAGTAGCCTATGTGTTAATCCAGGGTTTAAGCTATCTCCGTTCCAAATTTCATTCAGATCCGTTCAGTAGTTTTTGCGTGAAAGAGTAACAAACATCCATCCATCCATACTTACAAACTTTCACGTTTATGATATTAGTAGAATTAACTTGATCATTCAATTACACAGATCATCAAGCACATCATCTACCACCAGCAGTTCCTCATCATCATCAGACAGCAGCACCTCTACTAGAGAGAAGAGGAAGAAGAAGAAAAAGAAATCTAAAAAATCTAAATCCAAGAAGTCTCATAAGGAAAAGAAGAAAAGTAAAAAATAATTTAAGTTTTAATTAAAGTATGCAATCTTGTTTGTAAGGTCTAATATCATCATCTCTTGATAAAGTAGCAATGATGTAATGATATTTACAGAGAATAGATTTGCAGATGGACAAGGTTGTCAAAGCAACCAATTTTAGTTGAACCCAAAGTATAAAGCTATAGAGTTCAGATTGCCCTCACATCACACTATCTATATATTGCCTTAGTTGTGTATCTGGAGCTTGAATTATTTGATGACATTATTTATCAGGAGATGGTGTAACTGGGTCCTAATCAAGTGCTGAATATTTTTATCTAAGGCTGATTTAGTGTAAAATACAATCTCAATGTAATGTAATTTTAAATAAGTTCTTTTAGCATTGAATGAAAAATAAATTAAACATATGTATTAGTAAAAACAGAGGTGTTGTCATTTTTAGTAATAGCTTCAAATTATTTTCCCCATGTCCAGATATTCCTATTTTCTTGAAATAAATTGTAGTTATATTAAGATAAAGAAAGAAGAAGACATAAGAAGCCATAGATACAGGCATACAGCTAAAATTGATTGCTGTTGTTCCATGCTGATTCATTCAATATGTATCTATTTTATTAAATTAAAATAATTAATGCTACCTTGCTAGAGAATTGACTTTTCTCTGCACTTTTGGACATTGCTATAATTCAACACAGCATGATATAGGCACATTAGCCTCAGGCTGCTCGCCTATTACCAAATAAATAAGTAAATAAATTTAAGTAACACCAATCACATTCTGTTAAGAGATTAATATAATAAAGATTATTCTTATTTCTGAAATTAGCTGCAAGAAAAAAACCTTAAAAACCAAAACCTAAACGTGCCAAACCTAAATGAGCAAAACCTGGTTAAAACCCAAAAATCAAACTCATTAGATTAACATCTTAGATCTAGCCAAAATGGCATAAACATTAGCGTGGTAGGCAGTGGTGGATTTAGCAGCAGGCTGAGTAGGCTGGAGCCTAGGGCGGCAGATTTTAGGGGCGGCAAATTTAGTGTCAATTTAATAAAAATGTTTTTATGATATTAAAAGAGTTTTATATATGTATTTAAATACTATTATGTGCACACAAACAATTAGACATTGTTCACCACTTGATTTTTCTTCAATTTTTTTCTGATGCATAAACAAATGACACATTTAAAAAGGAAAGGCAGAGGCCGTAGAGGTTATAGAGGTTGGTAGGGGCGGCAAAATTTGAATACTTAGCCTACTGGCGGCAAATGTGTAAATCCGCCACTGGTGGTAGGGATGAATCACAAAAGGGGCAGGATTATAAGCCAACATGGGATAAGACAATCTTTAATATATAAAATTCTATTATGTGTGTATTTATAATTCTTCTCCTCCCTAACTAGCTTGACCGATTCGAATGAAATTTAGTACTGTGACAGTCTGGAAAATAGGAAAGTCACAGAATACTTTTCAATGCAATAACTGTAGTCTATGCGGATGAAAACTTGGGGAACAGCTACGAGGCATTTATCTTCACTGTTCCTGTAATTATTATTACTTAGTTTGCTGTCATGCAAATTTACACACAACCCTGGCCGCTAATATTTCTGGTATCTAGAGAAGTAACAACTATAACATAGTACAGTCAATGACAAAAGTCGCTCAACAATAACACAATTTCCGATTACCGGCATCACCTTAAACACCAACCTTTGACCACATCATCACTTAAAATTAGATTAGATGTGCTATGTTGTGCCATGTAAAATGTAAAAAAAACCACGCCATACTGATCTACAACACATTTAGGAAATTTAGTATGATCAGCTACTTTTGTTGCTGACTGCACTACAACCTACAGCACACATACAAAAGATTAAATAGTGTAAATACTTGTACATTTTTGTTTGTGTAAACGTTAGTCCCGTAATAGGCATCAAAACGATTTTGTGTCTTAGTCTGATCTCCCTACATCAGGAGGCTGTCAAATAAACAAGTGGTTTTATTTCTTTTATTTTCTACAACTTACCTGTGTCAAGCTAATAAGTTTATTTGTTAAGAAATTGTTTGTTTAGTGTATCAGTTACCAAAGAGTTATCATTCAGAGCACAGTAGCAACTAGCAATAATATCGTTTTTAAATTTGGAGCTCAAACAATGTGCAGTTTCTCATGCTAAGTAGAAAGTGGTTCAGATAAAATTAATTATAACACAGGCATGCGAAAATTAATCGGTATTTTAACCTCGCAAGTATCAAAAACATGATTAACTTTATGTGATATTGCAATGAAATCTCGTGTTATATAGTAAATAACAACACATACCTGGCTCAAAAGAAGTTTCGTAAACTTTTTGGTGGATCAAACAGGATATCATTTGCAGAGCGTCAAACCAAACACGAACATTTCTCACGTATTGTATTTTAATTCCTTGTTATTTTGTAACATATTCCCACGGTTATCACTATGCACATCACATAAAAAGCTTAGATATTTTGGTTAAGTTATTCTAAATAAATTCTAAATTTACAATCAAGTTCACGTCAAAAGTTCAACCAAAGTGCTGCCATCTAGGTGAAGGTATGCCAAACTCGCGAAAGCTCCATTGATTTATTTTTTTATTTTCACCCGTTAGTGACAGGCTAAAATCGTAACGACCATACAGCCTCATCTGACGTAGGAAGTCCGGATGCGGTCACTGCATATGAATGCAAAGAATGCATCCAGTTTTTGACACAAAGCATTCCACGATTATTAGTTTATTTGGAGTCTTTTAGGAGTTGGAGATAGTTTTTCTTTGTGAGAAAATGTTTTACGACGAGGTCTTGATCTGTCATGTGACGCAAGGGCTTGTGCTGCTTTGTCTGCGGAAATCGTCTGAAAAATAAGCAGTTTATGAATAAAATTCGTATTGTAGGTACCTACCTACTTAGATACATACTGTTACCCGATAACTGCAAAATTATGTTGTACCTACCGTTGTCTAGATACTGTATAAGTAGTAACAACGAGTAAATCTCAATTAAAATTCGAATAAGTTCTAAAAATTTCACACAAAAATAACTTACTTTTCGCAATAAACTGAACAGGCGCCCAGCAACCTCAAAAAGCCTGGCAAAGCGAACTCTAGCGATGCCTTTTCCATAGCCAGAGTTTTTATAAGCTCCACTGGATCTGCTTTCATCTCCGTAACGTTACAAATTGTTCCCTACAAAAAAAAAATGACGGCTTCTGTAGTTAGGTACAGTCAGCGAAAAAAGCAGCGGATCGATTTTTTTCACTCACACCGTTTTACCACAACACAACACACTTGGTGTTACGTGACGATGCGGTCAAAAGTTGGCGTTTAAGATAATCTCATGGACCGTAATATTTAGCCAGTTGAAATTTTTACAGAATATGTATTTCTGTAAATCGCTTTATGTACCTTTTATTTTTAGGTGGCTCCCATACAACAAACGTGATCTTATTGCCATTTTTATAGATAACTAGCGCCCCGCGGTTTCTCCCGCATCGTAACGTTATCCCGCAGGAACCTTTTTCCGGGATAAAAAGTAGCTTATGTGTTAATCCAGAGTATACGCTATCTCCATTCCAAATTTTACTCCAATCTACTCAGTAGTTTTTGCGTGAAAGAGCAACAAACATACATACATACTCACAAACTTTCGCGTTTTTATGTAATATTAAGTAGAATGGTACGGAACCCTTCGTGCGCGAGTCCGACTCGCACTTGGCCGATTTTTTTTTGTATATTAACCTCTATAAAGGCGGAGACATCTAACCGCTGCGTCTCCAGCGAAGTGACTAGACTTTTCGTGATGACTTCGCACTTGTGACTGACTTGCTTCACGCACACCCTGTATTCCAGATGGTTTCTGTCGTGGGACACGCAGTTCTTCTCTATATCTGACGTGGCTTTGGTGGCCTGGAACATACAGCAAGGTTCCAGGGCGGATCGTCATCATCATCATCAGCCGGAAGAAGTCCACTGCTGAACATTGGCCTCGATTTGAACGGATCCAAAGGAGAAAAAAAAATGCAACTGAGCCTGCACCCGCCCTTTTCAAGGTTGGTTAGTTTGTGGGTGTAAGTTATTTTCCTACTTACAGGGTAGCATTTGACCACAATTCACCTGATGTTAAGTGACGATGTGGTCGAAGATGGCGCCACGCTACACCTGGATTGGGAACTGGTTCTCTAGTAGGGCTGTCGGAACACACCGACAGGTGCTTGGCGATAGATTTATAACTTCAGGGTGGTGGTTAGCCAGGCGAGCACTATATAAAATGCCCCACCCCCAACCTATGGTTTCATCAGGATGTTTTCATTCACTGAAAGCTCAAGCACATTGTAGGATTCAAACCCAATACAGCTGGGCCATCATCGATTCAAAATTAGCTTCGTTTGAGTTTGGTGGAAGGGCCTGTGCTTATAGGGGGCCTGTGCCCTAGATAGGTACAGTACGAGGACTAAATAGCAGTAGCACCCGAATGTTCATAGTCGGCCGCACGGTAGGCATGCCAAGTATCTCTGTGTGTGTGCGACCGGTGACCGCGCTCGCGCTGATTGGTTCACGCACACGTACGTGCAAAACGGCTTTTTGCAGAACGTTGTATGCGCGATTTTGTTTCCTGCCATTGCTTTTTGGAGACTAACTAACGCCCGAAATTAATAATCGATCCTGATCCGTTATCCGCGGTTTTGGATCCATATGTCATGTCATAATATGTCATTTCAGTAGTAAATCTTGACATATTGATTGACATATCGATCCAAAACCGCGGTTAACGGATCAGGATCGATTATTAATTTCGAACGTAAGAGTTCTTAACCTTCGATAGATTATTGGGTCGCTATTGTAAGGCAAAATGGTCGATAAATAGGTTATTGGGAACGACCGTTACTGGAGTTCTGACCTACCTCTTGTATGTCCTTTAAAAAATACAAAGCTTTCTTTTGATACTGGTTAAACATCCGTATCAGCGTCTTCTGAATTAGTTTCACCAGATCCCTTTGCGTGGGCACCTCGTAGGTCCCGATGCTGAACGGTCTTTCGTCTTCTGAACAGTTGAACCTTAGTCCTTTGACTGGTAGAGGAAGGGGTAGTAGTGTGTTATGGACGGTGGTGTCAGGTGTTCTGATCGTATGGTGGGCTGTGGTTGTTTTAAGTGACTGAAAATAAAAAATAAAAAAACCTATTTTACTTACGCCCGAAATTAAGAAATCAATCCTGATCCGTTATCCGCGGTTTTGGATCGATATGTCATGTCATAACATGTCTTTTAGTACTAAGGCTTAACATATTTCTACTAAAATTACATATTATGACATGACATATCGATCCAAAACCGCGGATAACGGATCTGGATCGATTATTAATTTCGGGCGTTAGAGAATTGCTAGTATTTTTAGTCATCATCACCATCGTCATCAGCCCGTAACAGTCCACTGCTGGACATAGACCTCTCCCAAGGTACGCCACCGAGCCCGGTCTTCGGCTCTTCTCATCCATTACTATTAGTATTATCTAGTGTTTATAGCGATGATGACTCAGTGTTATTGATGTCAGCTTGCGATTCGTAGGACGTGGGTTCGAATTCTACAAAGAGCTTGAGCTTCCGGTGAAGGAAAACATCGCGATGAAACCATAGCTTGGTCACTTGGTGGTAGAGTATTTTCTGTACTCGTCTGGCTAGCTACCCTCATGTTAAGAATCTGTCGGTGTGTTCCGGCAGCCTCACTTGAGAGGCAGTCTCCAGTCCAGTTGTAGCGTGACCTTTGACCACATCGTCACTTAACATCAAGCGACATGTGGTCAAACGCATACCCTGTAAGTAGTAAAAAAATGTTGGACTAACTGGATAGATGGATTGAGGAAACTGGCTCTAAGTAAACACTTACAGTACTCATTATTTGCTTTTTAATTGTCCTCTGTCTTATAATAGAAAGTGGCAAAGTTGTCTTAACGCTCTTAACATGCGCGGGAGTTGTAATATCTACATCAAATCCTTGGAACAATTCGTAGTTGACGAAGCAACAGCAGCAAGAGATGTGGATTGTAAAGATCATTAATGCTGCAAAACATAATTGATTAATTGTTGATTTATTTTTGATTTAGCTTAAAATGCACGAGAGTAAATACATTCATTTCATTTCATTTAAATTGAAAATGCCCAGACAGACCAAAAAAACATATTAATAAATTATAATTTCCTAAAAAAAAAAATTTCTAAGATTTTTTTAGAGTTTAATAAATGTTTCTTACATTTTAAATTGAAACCTATAAACTCCTTAGCTTTGATAAAGTAACACCATCCTCAAGGAATTAGTGGCCAAGCATCGCTAACGGTGTGTTCCGGCAGCCTCACTAGAGAGCCAGTTCATGGTGCAGATGTAGCGTGGCAACACCTCTGACCACATAGTTACTTAACATCAGATGACTTGTGGTCAAACGACACCCAAAAAGAATTAAACAAAAAACAATTGCAATATTTCCGGCTGATATATTATGTTCTTTCGAAAATATTGCCGATGATATGACTCCTTTAGCTCACAGCAACTTACCCAAGTACATGTTTATTATTTTAACGGCTTTATGTAACGATAATAAATAACTTTTATAACTAAGGAGGTACCTTATACGTTTGAGCAAAGAGCCACGTTTCAAATCCGCACGTTGAATTTGTGGTCACGCGCGTTTGTTAGGCTATTACTGTACTACTCCAGTCCAGTCGTTGCAATATGCCTGTGTATCGGACAAAACGGTGGTGTAACCGCGGGGCGCAGCTATAGTATCGGTCGGTTTCAATAGTCTATCTATCCACGGTTTGCCCTACTGGAGATAAAAATTTGACACACACTTATCACTACGTTAGATCTATATCTGTTTTTTTTTAGAAATAGGTACCTACCTACGAGTATTTTAAAATTAATAATCAATAGTCAATAGTTATTTCATCATCATTATCAGCCTTTCACGTTCCCACTACTGGGACTCTGTCCTTCTCTCAGTAAGAGAGTACGGGCCGTAATCTACCACGCTGGCCCAGTGCGGGTTGGTAAAGGTCGCATGCCCTTGAATGTTGCAGTTCTTGGACATGCCGGTTTCCTCACGATGTTTTCCTTCACCGTTTTGAGCGATGGCAATAGTTATTTATTCATTATGATACATTGTGATCACTTTAAAACGTCAAACTTTAAACTGAAACGCCTGACTTAAAACGCGTGTTCCGCCCTCTTTACGCAGGCAAAAGAACAGGCAAGAAACGCCCGGCAGGTAATTTTTTTTGGCGCGATAACATTGACAATTTTATTCTTTTAATAATTGTGCAAAGTCTTGCACCCACGATTATTAATAATTATAGTCAAGTTTTTAAGATTATTATTATTAGTGTTAGTTATCATCTATCCATCTACCTATATAATATCAAAATGCTTTAGTTTCGCAAAAGCTCGACAATGGCTTGACCGATTTGAATATTTTTTGATGTTTTCCTCACACAAAAAAAATTAGGTACAACCGAATGACCAAAATTGGTAATTTTTAAGTTTAAAACAATACGAGCATGCATGACTCTATATTCCAAAGAGAGACTAAGTACCTACCAAACTTAAACATGCCAACTTGTCTACTTAGAAAGTAGGTGTAGGTACACGTAAGAAAATATATAAATACTAGCTGACCCGGCAAACGTTGTTTTGCCATATAAATAAAATGGCTATTAAAAAATAAGGGTTGATCGTAGAAGGGTGAAAATTGAGGATTGTATGTATTTTTGTATGTTGTATCATAAAATAATAGAAATTAAAAATTTTGTCTAAAAAATAAAAAAAAAATTTAGGCGTGGACTACCCCTAACATTTAGGGGGATGAAAAATAGATGTTGGCCGATTCTCATAGATACCGGATAAGCACAAAAAATTTCATCAAAATCGGTCAAGCTGTTTCGGAGGAGTATGGCAACGAAAACTGTGACACGAGAATTTTATATATTAGATTTAATTATTCACAAAATTCAGAATAAAAAACTGTTTCAAAAGAAAACTATTATAATTGCATCGGTTCTCAAATGATTAACAGCAAATAGGTTCAGTAATACTGGAAATTGTGTAGTTTAAGTAACGTGTTTTGTAAACAGAAGTTATGGAGCCGATAAACCTTACAAAGGTGCTCTTAGAAACTCGGGTCAATGCAAGAAAGCAACTTGTTGCTTAACATAATTAACACACATAATCCAGCTCTGGAAGTCCCACACCACTCGATTTAAGCACTCCTTTTTCCCGCATAGGAGTGCCTACTGGCAGAATGAGGAACGAGCTCCCTACACAAGTTTTTCTGTAGTGGTATAAAATGCAGACCTCTAAGGTGGATGACAAAAGAGTTCGTCATTGGCAAAAACTTCTTAAATACGGAGTTTTTTTCTTAGGTATAACTTAAGGAGTTTTTAATATAATCCTATCCTACTAATATAATAAATGCGAAACTTTGTGTGGATGTGTGTGTGTGTGTGTGTGTGCGCGCGTGTGTGAATACTACGTATCACCGTAACTACTAAACCGATTTTGATGTAATTTGGAATGCAGATAGCTTATACCCTGAATTAACACATATGGAGTGACGCGGCGAGCGTCGTGCAGTGTACATATTGTCCCTAGTTTTTTTACGTTAAATAATATTATAAGCTAGAATTTCGCGGCAAAAGTTCATAATATTATTGGTAGATGTGTAAAGTGAATGTAGGACTATTTGCTAATAAGTAGTTTTGTGTTTATGTGCGAATAACACGATTAAATGTTTTTTAGTTCGCAACAGTGAGTTCAATTACCCTCTATTTGAACATATAATAGTGGTGCTTTGAATTGGACTTCGTTTATGCCGGCAAAATACTGAACTTGGTGTCTTTGTGTTTGTTGGCGTACTTCACTCATTTTGGCGCACTGTCTGAAGCCTATAGGCACTGAAAACTGAAGAAAAAAGAAACACTAATCACTAAGTTAATACCGCCACTGCCATCTCTGGTGAAACATTTGCACTAATAGGTTGCTTTAACTGATTTTGTACAGTGTTGACATAATGGTTCAGTGCGCAGCTTGTGGCAAATTTATTAGTGCGAAAGATGGAGTTACCTGTCCTAAATGTAACTCAAGAAGTCACAATGAATGTGTCAGGGTGCCAGTGGGGGTCGCTATTGCTAATACCTGGAGATGTGGTGACTGTCAATCTAAAGCGCCAAAGGGACGCGACCCCTCTACGCCCACCCGGGCCATGCAGGATAGCTATGTTACACAAGTCCCCCTCCCCTTGCGTGGAGATCCCGCGGTTGCGGCTAGCGCGCCTGACGCTCCGAATCAAGTCGATGCTGAAGTGATGCGCGCCCTGAGGGAGGAGATGCGGGCAGAATTCACCAAAATGAATAGCCTCATGACTTCTGGATTTAACTCCTCGAAAGACGGTATGGCCACCGTACATGATGAAATGCGTGAGCTTAGAAGGGAGATGAGTGCGACCCGTTCCTTTTTTAATGAGCGCATGGACGCATTTGATGCTCGAATTGTTGCCTTGGAATTGACCCGGGACGTGGTACCTCAATCGCCGGACGTAACCTCGCTGGAACAAGCCCTCGCCGAGGTAAAGAACCAGCTTAATGATCGTGAACAAGAATACCTACTCAATGACGTGGTTATAACTGGTCTCCCGGAACAGAAAGGGGAGAACCCAGTCCATCTTGCCTTGCTCTTAGGCGCAAAAATGGGTATAGAGATGGATGAGCGTGATATAATGTTGGCCGAGCGGGAGGGCGCCCCCCGCCGCCCGAAGGATGAGTCGCCGCTCCTCGTGCGCAGCCGCCGCGTCGTTGTCCGCTTCTCGCGCCGCGCTGTCCGTGATGGTTACCTACAGGCAGCGCGCGTCCGCCGCGGCCTCACCACCAACGATCTTGGCATAGAGGGTGCAGCTGGGCGTATTTACATCAATGAGCGTCTCACAAGAACGAATAGTCAACTTTTTGCGAAGGCTAGAGAGCGGTGCAGGGAACACATGTGGAAATATTCTTGGACGAGAGAAGGCCGAATATACGTCAGAAAGGAACACGGGACTCCATATTTCCGGGTTATGCAGGAGAAGGACATTAGCAAAATTTTTGTAACTGGGTCTGTTTGATCGGGCTAGTTATCTGTGTCTTCTTTTTAAATTTAAATAATGGACATGTTGCCCCATATAAACTGGTTTTACTACTCTGTTTTTGTTTGTTAAACTGTAAGAATTCTAAACCTTTTTTATGTGCAGTATATTTGTTTATATACTGGTTTTGTGTCTTGGGCAATGTGCAGTCATCGTCATCTATATGGTCTCAAGCATTCAAATTGTACTTTACTAGTACTGCCAGAAGTTCTAATAACATTTTATTACATTTTCTTTTATTTTTTATTTTTTCACATCTTTGTTTGATTTTTTATATCATTGTGCTTAGAATATTTATTATTTATAGAAAATGGATCACTTCTCTATACATGTTATGTAACAATATATTATTTCATGAAGATATTTCTGTTACCACAAGGAGTTTAGTTTTGTTGCCGAACGGATGTTACAACGAGTACTCGTATTTGCATATAGTTTCTATGGTTAAATCAGAGTTATTACGGGTCCATAAAGAACTATTTTCTGTGTTGTCATTTTCTTGTATCAATTGTGTGCTAACCGTTAACAAGATCATTCCTTGTTATGTGTTGTTTGTTTATGTACCCTTTACATTCCTGGGTCAACCCCGTTGTAACGTAGTCGTGAATAGCACGCTCAGTTTGTACCTACAAGTCTTATCACAATATAGTCAAAGCGTTGTACGTAAAAATTATTTTCTAAGTACTTGTGTCTGGTTGTTATTGTGTGTGTTTGTGTGGGAATACTGTTGCTGCTGTGTGTGTGAAATTATTGCTACGTACTTGTGTCTCTTTATTACTAGGATACTACTCTTATATCAACTATTTAATTTTGATCGAAGTATGTTCATGTATATAATTATATCATGTATATGTATATATGTATTAAATTGTTTATATTTTATTTTACGGTTTTTGTTTATGTATATAATTTTATGTGTCTGTATAATTTTATTATTATGTTTATATTTTATTTATATAATAGACGTCTACTCAGGAGAACCCATATATCATTGTTTGTCTCAGTTGCAATCAACCGGCATTGTATGTTTAAATCTTCTAAGAATTAACTCTATTTTTTTCACTATTTATGGTCTTACATAATGGTTAACAATAAAATGCTAAAGGTTGGGCTTTTTAATGCTGGTTCTTTAGGTACCGATCATGATAACTTTATTGTAGCAATGGAAAGATACTCGGTAGATATTATGGCAATAAATGAAACATGGTTGAGGCCGGGCGAAGATAACCGCGCTCCTTTTGTGCCTACTTACAGGCTACGCCATAAACCACGTCCGAGCAGCATCCGCGGTGGTCGTGGAGGAGGTATCGGTTTTTATATAAAACGTGGTGTTAACGTGCGCTCCTGTACCCACCCCACGAACCCAAACGTGGAACAGATGTGGTTGAAATTAAATGTTAAGGCTTCTAAACTGATAATTGGAACTGCGTACCGCCCTCCATGGTTGGATGTAGACCTCTTTCTGGATGCATTGGTTGATTCAGTCACGTCGTTTTCTAACTATGACAATATCATCTTAGTAGGAGACTTCAACATTAATTTATTGAATGAGAATGATCCTAAAACTAAACTTTTCAAAGAGTTTTTAACTTGCACTGGTTTGAGTCAGCTCATAGAACAACCCACCCATTTTACAGATAGCAGTCGGACCCTAATTGATGTAGTCTGTTCAAGCGTACGATCGCGAAATATATGTGTGGACTTGGTGGGTACACACATTGGTCATGCTTTTGTTTCATGTGAGTTCATATTTAAGAAGCCTAAAATAGCGCCTAGATCTATAACTTTTAGGCCTATTAAAGACATATGTCTTGATCTATTTACAAATGACTTAGAATGTGTGAGGTGGGACCTTATAAATTCAGCAGAGCATATAGATGACATGGTTATGTTTTTTACTGAAGTAACTAAGTTAGTTTTTGATTTACATGCTCCTATGAAGTCTATTGTCGTTAAAGAACTACCAAGTCCATGGTTGACTGGTAATGTTAAGATGATGATGCGCCTCCGTGATGCTGCGCTTGCTAGATATCATAAAACTCAATTGCCAGGTCATAAACTTTTTTACAAAAGCTTAAAAAATCAAGTGTCTGTTGGCCTACACTATGAGAAAAAAGCCTTTTTTAAAGAAAATATTAATAGTCATATTAATAATCCGAAAATATTGTGGAAAAATTTAAAAGCTAAGGTGTTGCCACCAAAGTCTATAGAACTCCCATCTCAATTCAATGACCCTAATGCAATTAATGAACATTTTCTTAACATTCCTGGAAATGGAGCGACTAATATTTCTTACCTAACATTTTTTGCATTTCATAAGTTTGGTTCTGGTTTGTTCTCCTTCGAACCTACTAATTCTCTGAACGTTTTAAAATTCTTAAAGGAAATCAAGACAAATGCCGTAGGTATGGATGAAATATCAGTTGACATGATCAGCCTCATGCTGCCCCAATGTTTGGATACCTTAACAGCGTTGGTAAATAAATCAATAGCCACTGCAGTATTTCCGACTGCTTGGAAAACTGCAATAGTTAAACCAATACCTAAAGTTAGTACACCTTTGGCCATTACAGATTTGCGACCTATTAGCCTGTTGCCATGCCTTTCTAAGATTCTCGAGAAAGTAGTTTATGCGCAAGTGACTAAATATTTAGAAGGTCATAACATTTTACCGGAGATGCAATCCGGTTTTCGCAAGGCTAGGGGAACTAATACGGCCTTACTAGATGTAACCGATAATATTCTCGCAGCACAGGATGAAGGCTTGGGTACGATATTAGTTTTATTGGATTTTTCGCGCGCTTTTGATTCAATTGATATATCTCTTTTGCTATCTAAATTGAACTACTATGGATTTGATTCTAACGTAGTTCAATGGTTTGATTCCTACTTGAGTAATCGGACACAATTAGTGGAATTAAAAAAAGATAACGGTGAGGCTCTGCGTTCTAATAGACGTGAAGTAAATAGAGGGGTGCCTCAGGGGTCAATTTTGGGCCCTTTACTTTTCATTCTTTATAGCGCAGACATCATTGACAATATTCGGCATGCTAGATTCCACATTTACGCTGACGACATACAAATGTACCTATCTTTCAAACCTGATGACTTGCGTGCAGCAGAGGTTAGATTAAATGAAGATCTGGAGAGAGTCCAAGCGTGGGCTGTATCTAACTCGCTATTGTTGAATGCTAAAAAGACGAAATATATGATTCTAGGATCCAGACATCAAACGCATCAAATAGCACTGAAGAATCCTCAGTTAATAATAGGTGGAGAAGCTATTGAGCGAGTCTCTGAAGCACGAAACCTTGGTCTTATTTTCGATGAGCAGCTGAAATTTGAACACCATGTATCCGAATCCGTCAAAAACTGTTTTTACCGCCTAAAAGTTTTGTATAAAATTCGGAATTATTTGAGTACGGACATGCGAATTTCCCTTGTGGACACACTTGTGCTGTCTAAATTTAATTATGCTGACTCTGTTTATGGTCCATGTCTCTTCTCTAAAACCTCGCGTCTCATTCAGAGAGTCCAAAACGCGTGTGCTCGGTTTTGCTTTCAGATACCGCCTCGCAGCCACATAACACCTATTTTAAACCAGCATAACATTCTGAACATGAAACATAGGAGGTATCTTCATCTGGCGACGTTGATGTTTGGAGTGGTTAAGTTCCAACAGCCGAGTTATCTGTTCTCTAAACTGGTATGGGTCAGTGACCATAGTAGGTTTTCTTTAAGGTCATGCTCCTATCTGTTGCGTACCCCACGGCACGGCACGGCTGCATTTCGTGGCAGTTTTCGTTTCTGCGCCACGAAGTGCTGGAACTCTCTTCCACCTCCGATACGTAAACTTAATGGTAAATTCAGTTTTAAAATAAAACTCAAACATTATTTATTAGAACAACAAAAGTTATTTTAAAATTAATTATTTATTTATTTACTTATTTATAATCTATACATATAATAAATCTGTAACTCATCACTGTCTGTACATTGAAGATAAATGAGAAAAACTTTTACTGGGGGCCTTTATTAACGCAATAGAACCCAAAACAATGGTTTTTAGAATTTTTGTCTGTTTGTCTGTATGTCTGTTTGTCTGTTTGTTTGTGCGCGCTAATCTCAGAAACGGCTTAACCGATTTGAATGCGGTTTTCATTAATATATTGTGGTTTTCTCCACTTAACATATAGTGTTTGTTTTATTTCAATCGGTTCATAAATAAAAAAGTTATATCAGTTTAAAGCATCACGTCGGAAATTTGGTCGAGTCGATTAGATTATTGTAGCCCGGATAGCATATAGGTTCCTTTTTAACCCGGAAAAAGATTCTTGCGGGATAGTAGGGAATACCATGGGTGTAAACGCGAACCGCAGCTACCCCTATCACCATCCCCATCCCCACATTTATGTAAATGCGAAAGTGTGTTTTTCTGTTGGTTTGTTCGGCTTTCACGGCGTAACAAAACAACGAATCAGGGTATTATTTTGCATAAAGATAGTTTATGCGCCGGAGAGTAATATAGGCTACTTTTATCCCGGAATAATGCATGGGTTCCGTGGGAAAATCTAATATAACGAAATTTTTCGAAATCTTTTATATGGTTGCTAGGCATCATTCTGTTGAATTGTTTACATGTCAGGAAGAATATTATTGGCATGACAATTATTGGTGTGGATACACACGTAACAATTTATCGTAGCGATGTATCTGTTCTAATTGCTAACCGATCTCCGGTTATATCGAAAGTGTGCCTGAAAAATCGTTGTAGAATTTCTGGTTTGCGCATATGAGCGACGGCAGTAACATTTTCTGTTCGATAAATCATTGTTGATCGACTTGACCGTATTTGCATAATTTTGATGGAAGCGTGTGTTTTGCTGCAATAAAACTGACGTCGGACACGGGCAAACAAAAAGGACCTCTTTGTAAGACGCGTCCGCGCGAAAATTGAAAGAAGAAAAATATTAGAACATTTTATACAAAGCTACAAAAACGAAAATCAAAAGATGATTGTGATTAGTGATGTTCGAAATCAAAAATCAACACACTGTAATAAAATAATATAGAGCCATCTATTTAATCCTAAGTTAGTGATTTCACTATACGCTCTAATCAAACCCAAGATGTTTAAATATATCGTTACGTGTGTAGCAGACATGATCTTATTATACCTTATTTACTTAGAACTACTTGGTATTGACGTTGATGTTGCGGGCTACAATAAGGGTAAGCGTATGTTGAGACGCAGGCGACGGAAGCGCATGGCATAGTCCATGAGCGATGCTGTAAATTACACAGATACACTGTAATAAAGTACAAAAAACTGGTATCAAGAACAGTATTCAAGTTGACTAATAAACTGGGTTTAATATTAAACTTATACAACATTTAATCACTTTAAAAAGACAAACTAATAACTAGCTACGTCTGTTCTAACTTTATTGCACCAGCAAAAGAAAAGGCAAGCAACGACCGGCAGGTACTTTTCTGGTGATTTTCTTTTTTTTTCTGGCGCGATAACGTTTACTATTTCGGAGGAGGCTATTTACCATCCTAAAGATTTTTATTCAGTATTAGTGTTAGATTCTGAAATTAATGAGTTATTGTTAGTTACAGTTTATAATAGCGTTGCTTCTATGTCTTCATGCTTTATTAAAATACGTGTTATGTATGAACTTGTGATATAAATACTATCCTACGCATTGATTAATACGCACTAACTTAATTTAGAAAAATAATAATTGTTGCCGCAAAATGAAAAAAGAAACATCGTATGCTGATTATTATTATCATTATCTTATGCATATTTATATTACAAAAAATCAACGCTGCCCCGCACTGCATCGATTGCGTCTCAATATACGCTTAGCCTAAAGATTTGGACACGTGGGAACTTGGGAAGCAAAGAGTTTGCATAGATTTGTTTTTTTTTATGAACTCATTTCGATATGTAGTAGAAAAAGTATTAATGGTGTGGATATATTGACCCAGAGCCTACGACAGCCAGACCTTCGTTTTTTAATGTAAAAGCTGAAAGTTTTTCTGTGCATGCCCCCTATATAATAGTACAGGTAAGAACATCCTGCGAATATAGAGTTTGGTTTGTGGTTACTTGGGCAGATAACAGGAAGTGCAGGTGTATAAATTAGTACCCTAAATTCGTTAAAGTATAAAGGTCAATTTTTTTATATCTTCTTCGGGATAACTTCAGAAATTCATCTGGCTGAAATTTGGTACAGGAATAGATAATAGGACGGAATAATATATAGGATACTTTTTATTCCTGGAATAGGTTCTCATGGGTTGCGGGAACTGGATCAAAATTTCTTGATTACTTTTGGTCGCGATAACCGACATCCACGCGGGCGAAGCTGCGGGCACCAGCTAGTGTTATTAATATTATTTTATCTATATAACTTAACTTACGAGCTATTGATATATTGACAGTCAGTCAAACTCAGTGGACCAAATGTGCTGGCCTTGGAGTTAGTTCATTTTATTTCATAAGTTTTTATTTTTATTTATTTTTTATTTATTTTTTTTCCTATTGACTCATACCAGAATGGGGAACTTATAGTGTTCTTTCAGGGAGCTGTTAGTTTGTATATTATGTACAATTTTAAACTATAAATATACATTTTTCACTTATTGTTACTACTACTACTACATTATTACTTCTGTTGATTTTTATAAATATTTATTAGAATATAATTATATATATACAAAATTACAAATATTACATATACTTTCCATTGTTTATTTTTTTTTTCTTTTTTTGTTTTGCCGTGTCTTTACAGTATGGATTATTTATATATATTTATATATTTTTTTATTTTATTTTTATTTTTGTTTACGTATTTTTAATGTTTTTCCAAATAAATATCCGCACGTCACTCAATAGGGTCTTGGCTGAAAATCAGCGCTGTGGATTCGTCCATAGCATATGCTGAGCCAAGACCTTTTTGGGAGGTACTGCACACAGCAGCAGTGTTCGCACCATCGCGTAGTTTAATGATTTATGTATAATTTTACTGTTTTTTTTGTGTGTGCTTCTTTCTTTTGTTATTGTGTGCAGTTTTGCCAAATAAAGTCTTTCTCTCTCTCTCTCTCTCTCTCTCTTTTCCAGTCCAGGTGTAGCGTGGTGCCATCTTCGACCACATCGTCACTTAACATCAGGTGACTTGTGGTCAAACGCTACCCTGTAAGAAGTAATAAAAATGACTAATACTTTTTATCCCGGAAAAAGGTTCATGCGGGATAGCGTTACGACACGGGTGAAACCGCGGGGCGCAGCTAGTTATCTATAAAAAGATGGCATTTCATGGGTGATTTGATTACAAACTCTTTAGAACGCTATCTATGGTTATATAGGTACCATTTCACGTTACCATGGCATTGACCTATAATATGTTACCATGGCGATTGTTTCTGACATTCCCTTGTTTGTCAAGTAAGACAATACATTAATTCATATTCTCTTTGCTTTCTACGTTTTCTAACGTATATTTGGTCAATACAACTAGCATTAGTGGTGAGCAACTTCTGGGGAGCTCCAGTAGTTTTTACGAGTTAAGTTTCAACTCTTCGGATTGGAGAGTACCTACCTAGTTTAGGTTCTTACATAGCAGTCTCTTATCAGAGCTTAACACAGGTTAGAACAATTTTACTATTCACCCTTTCTCTACTAGATTTTTGTACATTTAGTTTACTTAGAGGTAAGACTTTTGTAAAAGAGTGCCCCGTTCAATTATATTGAAGTATTAATAATAAGCAGTAAGCACTTGAAAACCCATCTATATAAGATGGATGTTAAATCGATATCTACCAAAACTGTGCCACTATTTCTTTTCCAAGTTAAATTTGCAAGGTGAAGTGGTAATGGGCAGGCCACATCGCTCTGCGAACCATGGGGAAGAAATTAAGGTTCTCGAGTGGCGACCACGAACCGGAAGACGCTCTGTAGGTAGAACCCCCCTATTAGGTGGACCGACGACATTGTAAGAGTCGCAGGGAGCCGATGGATGTAAATGGCTAATAGCTGTTCATGGTAGCGTTCAAAAGGGGAGGTCTATGTTCAGCCGTGGACTTCTTTCGGCTGATGATGATGATGATGACTTCTTTTCCACAGAAGCAATGGACAAACCTCTAAGTAAAGACGACATAGCAGCAATAGAGGGTCAATTGCGCGGGTGCGTTGAGGAAGATCGGAAGTACTGGCGCGTGAACGACGTGAAATGTGACGCTATCTACACGGCCAGGACATACGAGGAATTTGCGTGAGTTTAAGTCACAAAAGACTGCTTGCTTCTTGTTTTCCAGTTTTTTTTTTTTTTTACTATTTACAGGGTATCGTTTGACCACAAGTCACCTGATGTTAAGTGACGATGTGGTCGAAGATGGCGCCACGCAGCACCTGAACTTACATAACTAGCTGTTCCCCGCGGTATCACCCGCGTGGGCTACAGTTTATCACGATAAAAAGTAGCCTATGCCCTTTCTCAGGCTTTAGACTATCTCTGTATGTATTGTACCAAATTTGATTTAAATCGGTTCAGTAGTTTCAGCATGAAAGAGAGACAGACAGACAGAGTAACTTTTGCATTAATAATATTAGTAGGGATAAAAAAGACTTGGCAAACGTATTGTAGGACGCCCAGCGATTAGGTGGAGCGACGACTTGCGCCGAGTGGCTGCCAGTAGTTGGATGGGAAGAGCCGAAGATCGGGCTCAGTGGCGTACCTTGGGAGAGGCCCAGCAGTGGACTGATACAGGCAGACGATGAATTCAATTTAAACCATTCATTTTAACCTTTTCTTTTTTGACTATACTTATTCTTTCGTTATAGGGACCGAGTAGCAGCAGCGCATTTGCAGCCGTTAGAGAAAAAGGATTTCAAGGGCAAGAAAAATGGCTGGAACCAGTATGCTACGAAAGAAAAGCCTCAAGATGAATGATTTACTGATTTATAGTCTTTTACCAAAAGGACTATAATCACTACGTTTTAAAAGTTGCTACCTCTATAGTAGCTAAATCGATGATGGGCCTCTTTCCTTTCACGTTTTAAATATAATTTTAAAAAAACTTTTAGTATTCTCGTGATCATGGCGCTTGCAACAGTGCCGAAATATCGAGAACTCAAACAAAAACAAATACATGGTAATTATCCCGTTATAAAACCTAATTCTAATAATTTTAAAACTTACCCTTTCATTTTTCAATATAAATCAATAAAAAAAACCTGGTTGGGCGATTCAATTCGTTGGGACTTTATATGCAAGTTGTTTTATTTACGCCTGAATTAAAGCGAGAAAGTTCTTTTCTAAAGTATTAATTAACAACAAACAATTGTTTTACACATATGTTTTTTCTAAATTTGGTTATGTAATAAATATTTAAAATTTAATAGTCAAGTTGTATAATTTAATAAGCATTAATTTTGTCGCTTTTTCACCATGCAATCTTTTGTGATACGTCTTCGTATATAAGTATAAGGGTACGGTTCCACCGCGTTCAATCTATCTTGCCATTTCTAAAGTTTCTATACTTTTCCTATACAAAAATGCAGAAGAAGACAACATGACAAAGTGTTCAAGAGCTACGTTGACGTATTACAAACCAATCAGTATGTGACTTGTGGTTGCATCGGCTTCATGTACACTTGTACAGTCAACGACAAAAATCGCTGAACAATGAAAAATTTTCCGATTTCTTTTAACATCCTTCGACCGAATCATCACTTAACATCAAGTGTGTTATGTTATGGTCAAACGGTACAATATCATCAGCCTGTTTCAGTCCACTGCTGGACATAGGCCTCTCCCGAGGTACGCCACTGAGCCCGGTCTTCGGCTCTTCTCATCCAACTACTGCCAGCCACTCGGCGCAAGTCGTCGCTCCACCTTGTCGCAGGGAGTCCTACACTACGTTTGGCAAGTCTCGGTCTCCACTCAAGAACACGTCTACCCCAACGATTATCGGTTCTGCGGCTTATGTGGCCAGAGCACTGCCACTTCAGCTTGCTAATTCTGTGAGCTATGTCGGTGATCATAGTTCTCTGACGGATGACCTCATTTCTGATTCGACAATATACATGTTGTAAAAAAACTAACATTACTGTACATACCTACCCCTAATACCTACAGGTTTTTAAAGTTTACTGAAACTAGGAAAGTTTTCGTTTCCTTCCAAACATTTTTTTTCCAGCGCGTCTTACCGAAACTTGGAGGGTCTAAAATCGGTAATTATGCGGGTTATTTTAAATCGTTTTATTCGTATTCCAACAAAGTTTTCGAGTTACTTTTTGAATTAAGGCAGTACGTGTTGCCACTTTGACAAGTTGACGGTAGTAAAATTCGACGTTTACGAAAACTTTTATAGTTTTCAAAACTTGTTCTAACCTTTGCGTTGTCACTTTTTTGATTTCGGGTTGCACATGCGGATGATGACTTCTATCTTGGTATGCGAGCTTTCTGTCTTCGGATTGTAGAACCGGCGGTCGTTGCGGTCCATCGGCTCCAGGGGCTCATGGTACCAACCGTAACTGGAGAGAAAGACTAATTAATTATGAAGTGATGCAGCTAAAAATAGTGATAGTCTTAATCCACCCTTAACGCCCATAATTAATAATAATCGATCCAGATCCGTTATCCGCGATTTTAGATCGATATGTCATGTCATAGGTAATATGTCATTTTAGTACTAGGGCTTGACGTATTACTACTAAAATGACATATTATGACATGACATATCGATCCAAAACCGCGGATAACGGATCAGGATGGATTATTAGTTTCGGGCGTTAGTTATTAATCTGGTCGTCAAGCGCTGTACTAGTGTTTTCTGGCAGGTCTATTTGAGAGCCAGTTCCCAATCATTTATTTGACTACATTTTCACTTAGCATCAAATGACTTGTGGTCAAGCATTCAATTCAATCAATTAGTAATAAGAATAAAATTGACAATATGATCGCGCCAAAAAAATTACCTGCCGGGCTTTTCTCGCCTGTTATTTTGCCGGCGTAAGGAGGTTAGAACAGGCGTAGCTAGTTTTAACACCCTACTGAGGTCGAACCCATTAGAGAGCTATCGCCGTCGGGGCCGCAGAAAAGTTCTAACGCGTGCCCGTAGCCCCGGCACAAGGCGCAAGGTTTAAAAAAAAGGCGTAACTAGTTTTAAGTTTGACGTTTTAAGTAACACATTTGACAGGCGATTACGCTAGTTTATCGATTCCATTGGACGACAACTTAACAAACGCTTACGACGAAGCGTTAGCGATCGGAGAAAACGAAACGCTTAGAATCGGTTGCACGTTGTCTAGGCCCACAGTTGAGTAACATTTGTCGCTGACTGTCCCAAGCGGCTTACACTTGATTTTCAGTAGCAGGATTGGGGTATTTGCTATGCGGTCCCTTAGCACGGCTTTGGGTGACGTTGTGCTGGTAGTCGTCCACCTTCTGCGTCTGCTCACGAGTTTCCGCCCTAATCTGATCGTGGGCGGCGTAGAACTTGCCGGTCACCGGGATTGCTGTCAATGTGATAGATATAATATAATGCGAGAATGACATTGGTAGGTTAAAGCTACGGCCTCATTTTATGGGGCAATTCTACTGAGATTCAAAGAGCTTTACTGGCCCAAAAAAATGTGTCAGAGCAATTGGTGGCATCCCGCTGTGGGTTTCATGTAAGCCTCTCTTTCGTGAATTTGGAATATTACCTTTGTCTTGCATGTACATTCTAGAAGCTGCTAAATTTGTAAGAACACACCACGACTTATTCATAACTGCTAAAGTTAAATACCCTAGATCCAGATAGAATTGTTCATATTCATATTCAATCGTTTATTGCATTCATATGTTAGTATACGAGAGATCTTAGTGGTTAAGATTAGCGAACATATGGACCCGAATAGGGTATAGCAATGTAGGAGCGGACCGATCCATTCTAATCATTTCGAGAAGTCGTCGTTGAGGAATTCATTTATGCTGTAGTAGCATTATCCGATTAAAAACGTTTTTAAGTTATTTAAAAATACGTGGTTTTTTTCTTCAGATTTTAATTCGTCGGGTAGTAGTAGTTGTTCTAGCCAAGGTCCCAAAAACTTCAATGCACTTGAATAACTGCTATGCAATGTGTGGACGCATAAACAATATACATATATATATACAATATTATAAGCAACTAAACAATCGATTTAATAAAAAACTTAAATTGTGGCTAATGGATAAATGTTTCAGTACTTTTAGAGACTTCATCAAATAAGTTAATATTCATAATGCTGATAGGTTAATATTATGTTATAATTATGTACCTAATGGCCAAATTCATATTTATTATAATTTTGTATAAAAATATTTGAACGCCCTCTTGTGCGGCAAAATATATCTGGCACTATTATGTACTAATTTCCATCTTTACTTACCGATATTTTATGCAAATAAATCATTCTATTCTATTTTATTCTAAAGGTTAGGATAAGACCGCCCATTGTAACGCCAGCTCTAAGATCTCCTCCTTTAACGTTGTTCTATTTTTCTGTTGTTGTGGTGAAACAATAAAGCGTTATCTATCTATCTATCTAGGATGATCTGCGAGTGCGACTACAAATTTGTATATTCGAGTTGCGTATATTTAACTTTTTGAAGCGATGACGGCTCAATGGTAGTGACGTCGGCTTACGATCCGTAAGATGTGGGTTTGAATTAGTTTGAGCTTTCGGTGAAGGAAAACATCGTGATGTAAGCATGGCTTGGTGGTTCTCTACCACCAAGCTAGAAATCTAGTACTCGCCTGGCTAGCTCCTACCCTCAAGTTAAAAATCTGTCGCCAAGCATCTATCGCCGTGTTCCGGCAGCTTCACTTGAGACAAACTTTTATTGGCTTGTTCTGAGATGATAAGAGAATACTAACATCCAAAGTTAGGCCTGTAAATCTTGTAGTTCCGAAAGTGCTTCACTTCACGGTAGATAATCTCATTCAACATGTGGATGTCGATGGGCAATTTTGTGCCAAACGTGCATTTTCCTGCGTCAGTCATGGTTAAAGCTAAAAAACAGATAAATTGCAATTGTTTTAAATACCTACAAATGTTTTGTGTGTGCTTTATAATTAACTAGCTTTTCCCCGCGGTTACACCCGCGTGGGCTACAGCTTTATGCATGCAAAGTCTCAGCCCGATCGGTTATAAATTGACAAACTTTCATCCCCTATTTTATCCCCTTAGGGGTAGAATTAATCAAAATCCTTTCTTAGCGGATGCCAACGTCATAACATCTACCTGCATGCCAAATTTCAGCCCGATCCGTCCATTGGTTTGGGCTGTGCGTTGATAGATCACTATGTCAGTCAGTCAAGTCACCTTCGAGTTATATATATTTAGACTAGCTTTTCCCCGCGGCTTCACCCGCGTGGGCTACAGTTCATCGCGATCAAAAGTATCCTATGAAGTCCTATGTTCTTCTTCAGGATTCAAACAATCTCCGTAACAAATTTAATTTCAATCGGTTCAGTAGTTTAGGCGTTAAAGCGAGACAGACAGACAGAGCTACTTTCGCATTTATAAGTAGGGTTTAGCTGAATATCATAAGCCTAAGTTTAATTTCTTTACATAAATACACTTACCTGATGAGTCTTTTTAATTTAACTGTGTAAAGTTAATATAGAAAAACAAGTAGTTTGTTTTTTGTAAAATAGGAAATATCCTCAGGATGTAACTGGAAATTATGATAAAAAAATTAGTTCACTGCGGACACTGCGTGATGATAACAAAAACATTGTCCCGAAATGTCAGATGTAAGATGGTAAAATGTCACTTGTCACGACAATTTTCGCTTAAAATGAGATCTATGTATCTACAAAGGTGAAATAACCTTCGTAGATAGATTTTGTGTTACCGCAGAACGATCCACACACTAATGTTTTTTGTTGTGCCAGGAAAGATTTTTCGGGAAAAAGTAGTCTGTTGGTTTCTGACAAGTTTCTGAAGATAGTTTAAACACTATAAACTTTCAGCATTTCAAAACGGATTCGGGTGGTTATAAAAGTGTCAACAAACAAACAGAAAACAAACAGACATTTTTAGACAAACATTACCAGCAAACATTTTTACTTTCGAAAATACGTGGTTTTGAGTTTGGTTTGTTTTACTATTGCCACCGAAGCTATTATTCAAATTGCAGTTTTTATCAGCCTTTTTTAGTGTGATAGAAAGAGAAGCAAACATAAAGTTTCACATTTATTTTATTATATTACTAGATGTTCCCCGCGGTTTCACCCGCGTGGGCTAAAAGTATCCAAAGCCAAATATATGTGTGATGAGCACGAATATTTGTACCTGAGTCTTGAATATTTCTATTCATATAAGTATGTATATCGTTGTCTAGTACCCATAAGACAAGTTTCGAGCTTAATTTGGGGCTAGGTCAATTTGTGTGCAATTGTCCCCGATTTATTTATTTATTTGTCCTGTCCGTCCTCAGGGTTCAAACTATCTCCGTACCAAATTTCTTTTAAATTGGTTCAGTAGTTTAGGCGTGAAAGCGAGACTGACAGACATACAGACTTACCTTCCCATTTATAATATTAGCAGGGAGTAGGATTACAAGCTTTTGTTTATCTCATTATAGTTAATAGTAAAGTCAATTCAAAGTCAATTTTCAAAGTCAATTTTTTTATTTATTTAATAGGATACATTGTGATCACTTTAAAACGTCAAACTTAAAACTAGCTACGCCTGTTCCAACCTCCTTACGCCGGCAAAAGAACAGGCAAGAAACGCCCGGCAGGTAATTTTTTTGGCGCGATCACATTGACAATTTTATTCTTATTACTAATTGATTAAATTGGAGCAAGTTCACTAAAATCCCAAGCTTTTTTTGTCATCTAATGATCCGATATTTTTTAATTAGCTTTACTAATAAGATTTCTCTTGTTTGGTTATACACATTGGTATATGGGAACATGAATATTAATGAGTTGCTGATTAATGAGTAGGTAAGGGAAATATAGAACATTAATTATTGTACAGCTCCTGTTTCCTAGAAGCTGTGGGCAGATAATCTAGCCATCTCGTGTTAATCTGGCGCCACCGTCGCCTAACTACGTTAACCGGGCCATTTCAATTACCGACTTGTTGATTACAGCCCCGAGAAACAGGCGCAGGATTACACCGCGAAATGAGAAGCTCCGCGCTAAGGGCTAAGTATAGCAAATAACTCTGCAAATACCATGAGATTGAGGGCTCATGACATTTGCAGAGTTATCTGCTAAAGGAAATGTATAGTTCTGGTTTTTCGAGTCCTGAAATAAATGAAAGAGATATGATGGTGTCATTCGAAGTTTGTTTTGGTTCCTACTGGGTAGCGTTTGATCGCAAATCACCTGATGTTAAGCAACGATGTGGTTGAAAGTGGCACAATGCTAAGCGTATTGGACCTCAAGTGAGGCTACCGGAATACACCAATAGCGGTCCTTGTGGGCAGTTTCTTAAGTTTTATGTGGCACCTAGTCAGGCGAGCGCTAGAAAGTGCCATTTCCCGTAGCTATGGTTTCATCACGATGTTTGCCTTCACCGAATGCTCAAGCTCATTGTAGAATTCGAACCCACGCTCTACGGATCGCAAGTCAACGTGACTACCACTGAGCCATCATCGCTTCTATCATTGCTTCAGAATCACATTAATAATAGTGAATTCTAGTTCACAGTGTATAATATAATGATACTAGTTTCACCCGCGTCTTCCCGTTACCCCGCATGAACCTTTTTCCGGGATAAAAAGTATGTGTTGATCCAAATTTCAATAAAATCGGTTAAGTAGTTACGGTGATACGTGATCAAACATCCACACACACACAAACTTTCGCATTTATAGTAGGATGTATACACGCCATGTCGACGCTATGAAGACTTTAAGTAACATACCTTATAATCCGCAAAAAATGTAAAAAACAATCATCACCCTCATAATATTTTCAATAGAATACCAATAAAATAAAATTCTAATAAATGAGTCGTCCTTCAGCGGTATCCTGCACTGAATTTAAAGCCTCGGTAGCCGTTATAACTCTCATTCTTGGAGCAATGACGTGCGTGCGGGCCTCAGGCTAGGTGCTAGCTGATGAGAAGAGCGAGAGCGAGAGCGGATGAAATCCATAAGCTTTTTACGTCAAATAAGCGTGTTTACTCATGAAACGGTACAAAATAGCGTCGATTGTGACCTATATATAGAACATGTATGAAAAATCGCAATGGGGAGGCAAGCTAACTTATTTCACGCTACCCATGATTGACTGCACCACCCACGATCGACTGTACTTACCTAGATTATTTCTGCACCTTGATTTGACTTAACATCTGTCATACTTGAAATTTGTCACAACGTCGTATCTCGTATTCAAGGTAGGAGTACAGTCACTTAAAAAGCACCATCTACAAATAGCATTGCGTGTAGCCTCCCATGTCGATATCGCTCGCAGATCTACTTAATATCGAATTGCGTGTAATAGTGTCGCAGAAATATTGATAGTTTCCAACAAAAAAATTCATACTATCAATAGGCCTATCGATAGTGTTGCGATTGGTTGGCTATCGATAGACTATCGATTAATCATCGACAGTCGACTACCAATCGGCACTGTAGCGTACATACAAGTAATTTGAACTGACAATTGACTCGATATAAGCTCCATCGCATCGCTACACGACGTACATGCATAACTTCACACAGTTTTATTTGAGGACATTTCATCGCGTCTCCTCTTACTCTTACTTATTTGAGGACATTTCGTCACGTCCCCTCTTACTCTTACTTATTTGAGGACATTTCGTCGCGTCTCCTCTGACTAAGCTAGCTTCCTAACAAAAATTCCAATCGTCTATAGCATCGCAGGGATGCTGCGGGCGCGATCGACACCGCCCGAGACAAGTATTTCATAAGAGGTATAATTGAAATAGCGGTAATACCTTCTGGAAGACGTCGCACACCTAGCGGGGACTTTCTTTTATTTTCTTGAAGGTAAATTGAAATAAATTGTTGTACTGTAGAGGCGAAATGAACCGATAACCGATGGGGAAGAAAGATTCTGGAGTGGCGACCACGAACTGGAAGACGTTCTGTAGGTAGGCCCCCCACTAGGTGGACCGACGACATTGTGAGAGTCGCAGGGAGCCGATGGATGCAAATGGCTAATAGCCGTTCGTGGTGGCGTTCAAGGGGGGAGGCCTATGTTCAGCAGTGGACTTCTTCCGGCTGTTGATGAGAGGCGAAACATGCAGTACTGCATTAGGTAGACTTTTAACATCTTACAGGATACCGTTAACGGGCGGTTTCAACAACCTATCTATCCACGTTTTGTCCTACTGGAGATAGAAATTTGACACAAGCTCCATACAAGTAAATGTCAAAATTCTATCTCTAGTAGGGCAAACCGTGGATAGATGGTTATTGAAACCGGCCGTTAACGGTACAGCTACAACATCATTTTTTTTATTTTCTTACTAGTTGCGCCCCGCGGTTTCACCCGCGTCTTCCCGTTATCCCGCAGGAATCTTTTTCCGGGATAAAAAGTAGCCTATGTGTTAATCCAGGGTATAAGCTGTCTCCATTCCAAATTTCATTCCGATCCGTTCAGTAGTTTTAATAAAATAATAATGCCCGCACAATCACATACATAGGCTCTGACCCCTAACTAGGTTTCCCTGTATCTAGGGTATCAGAAACTACGAGGATCGGGGATCCACAACACCCAGACACAGAACAAATACTTGCGCTTTTTTTTTTTCAATGCACAAACATTTGTCCTGTAGCGGGAATCGAACCCGCGACCTCACGCTTCACAGTCGGCGATCCGCCCATTGCGCCACATCGGTCGAGTTTTTGCGTGAAAGATTAAGAAACATCCATCCATCCATCCATACTCACAAACTTTCACGTTTATAATATTAGTAGGATAGGATTTTGATAAATCATAGAGGACTTATTATCTTCTTTATTGTTCATTCTTATTTCTTTATTATCATTAATTGTTAAATTTATAACGCTTGTTTACCTAAATAAATAAATTGAAGAACAAGGCACAACACTTACCTCCTAGACATCGAGTAGGGGACACTCTTGTAATGAATCCTCCCTATTTCTGCTAGACCAGGACCCCAGGTGGTTCAATCGGCAGGTTATTTGGTTACAGCTCGTTGATTGTTCTGTTGAGTTCGATTTGAAAAGGTTTGTAAAATGAAATTCCATTGCAGTTTTGCAGCCCTCATTTAAGCGATAGTAGGTATATTCGAATTTAGTTAGAAATGGGGATACCATGTAGGTACAGTCAACGACAAAAGTCGCTGAAAAATTCACACTTTTTTCTATTATCCTCATCATCTTAAACACCAATTTTTGACCTCATCATCACCTTAAATCAGGTGTGTTATGTTGTGGTCAAAATAATAAAATGTATGTAAAAGTAAAAAAAAACAATAATAATTACTGATTTGAAACACATTTGGAAAATCTAGAACGATCAGCTACTTTTGTCGCTGACTGTACATTTTTTGTCTGTATTCCCATGATTACTAATAATCGATCTTGATCCGTTATTCAATTTTCAATTCAATAGACATTTGTCAATTATTGCGATATTTATCGCATGTGATAATATTTATCGCATGTGATAATCTGTGATAAGGTATCACACCGCGAGAATTGGGTCCCAGGCCTTGAATATTGTCGTTCTTGGACTGTATGGTACATTACGGTTCACAATCATTCTGATGATGCCTAAGTCCCAGCAGTGAACATTTTATAGGCTAACGATGATCCAAAAACCTTAAAAACTTGGTTAACATTTTTTTCTCACCAAAAGGTCCCTTGCAGAGTCTTAAATTAATTAAACGATTATTCGATTAAAATATCAATCTATTTAATCTCCCCGCTGATATTCGTCTTGATGTTGGTTATAAATCTACGGCAACTCTTTTGTCTCAGTTAATTGCGTTTTCAACGGGAAAATTACTTAAGATTGCTTGGGAGGGCTTGGTCTTTTAAAATGTTTTAGTTAGGTATTTTGTTGAACTTATCTGGCCTTTGCTTTGCAGTGAGCGATGATTAAAGATAATGCTAGAGCTGCACTATAAGAGGGCTCTACCAACCGACGACGAGACGACGCGGTAGCCGAGTTGGTAGTATCCCTGCCTGCGAAGCTAGCGGTCCCGGGTTCGAATCCCGGTAAGGGCAAACATATGTGTGATGAGCACGAATATTTGTTCCTGAGTCTTGGATATTTCTATCTATATAAGTATTTATTTCTCTATATAAGTATGTATATCGTTGTCTAGTACCCATAACACAGGTTTCGAGCTTAATTTTGGGGCTAGGTCAATTTGTGTGCAATGGTCCCATATTTATTTTTTTTATTTTAACCATAGTACGGTCAATGACAAAAGTCGCTGAACAATACACTTTTTCTGATTCCCTTCATAGTCTTAAATACCTACCTTGAACCGTGTCATCACTTAGCATCAGGTGTATTGTGTTGTGGTCAAACGTTACCATGTATAAATGTAAAAAAAAACAAATATTACTAATGTAAAACACATTTGGAAATTCGAGTATGATCAGCTAATTTTGTCGCTGACTGTACGTACGAAGAGGGTTTTGTTTCGCTCTACCAACCATAGAAGGGAAGAATAGTGCACAACCAACCATTCTTCCCTTCTTCACAAAAAAACCAGCCAAGGGCGAGTAGGCCTCGCGCACCGAGGGTTCCGAATAAATTGTTTTTTTTGGTTATAAATTACATATTTACGGTTTTTCAGACCTTTTCCTGTACATGTGTTGTAAGTCCTTGCTTAATGCAAAATTTCATGTTTTAGGTCAACTGGAAGTTACTTATAGGTTTTGATTATCTTGTGAAATAGCAAAATATGCGAAATATAAGGTCAAATCTTTTGATGCGTTAACATAAAGTTCGATTTTTGCATAGCTAAAAAGGCCGTAAATCCGAGTATTCGATATAAGTTTCATTCATGACTCGGAGTAAAGGAGTAGTAGTTCAGCTTCATATAAATCGGCCGTCGCCGGTTTGAATGTGTGCGTGAGTAGCGGCACCGTGTACGCACGCACTTTTCACGCACACAATTACACAAACGAAAGGAGGCGGCCGGGGCCGCGGCCATGCACTCAGTACGGAACGCGCCGCCTATGCGTCACCGCAAGAGTAGGCAATTAACTCGTCGAGCGGCCTTAGCCAACCTACTGTTCTTTATATACTGTGCTAGTACAGATAACGTTTAGCTACTTTCATTTCAGTGATATCAAATGAATAAATCATTAATCCCGTAATAAATTCTTACTGAGCGCAACAAAATCACTGGACCGAGACAACCTCGTACCTCGTAAAAGGTAATGTCGTATGTTATAACTCGTTTATTAAGGTTTTCACATCGCAGCCATGTGTCACTTATAGTGATAAGTATAGTCAGCTTAGAAGAAAGCTTTAGAGAAGGTTAGTTGACAGTCAGGGACAAAAGTCGCTGAACATAGCCACCTTTACGAAATACCTATACAACATTTCGTTACAAAAGTCGCCGATTTGTCAACTAGCCTTGTTAACAGTCAGGGACAAAAGTCGCTGAACATAGCCACCTTTACGAAATACCTATACAACATTTCGTTACAAAAGTCGCCGATTTACCATTGCGACAGAATTAGGTGAATATGGTATTTTCACAGAAGTCAATGAACATCAAAAATCAAAATTACCTGAACAGATTTCAATACAAAATTCACTGCACATTTTATAAATCAGAAATTAAGCTGAGTGTTAATCCAACTACGGAAAACGTATACTCAGGATATTTGGTTGCGTTAACACTTATTCATTAAGGTTTTCACAGCCATGTGTCACTTTACACTCACTAACTCACAAGCATTCACTTAGAAAATATTTTGGAAATTTCCACGTGAGAAAATGGCTGAGGACAGCTATAGTAAAATAAAATTCCAAGAATGTTGTATAATAAACATGAGTTCTTAATATAAAAAATTGATTATACATGGTGTGGAATGACAAATTTACAATATAAAATAATCAATAATAATAGGAATTAGGCATAATGTCAAAAAAAAATATGTCAGAACAGAACTAAAGTTAAGATTGGAACGTCACATTAAATTGTTTGTTTTAAAATTAAATGTCATGTATTCAATGAGATCATAGAAATAATTATTTAAAAGCCAATTTAAATTTTAATTTCATATATTTTATGCAGATGTAAATACATATAAACTGCAAGCTCAATTATGCAAGTCAAATGAGAAGCTCGAACAAGAAGTTTCACAGTACCTATGGTAGTTTCTCCATACGTCTAAGCTCGTCTAAGCGTTTCCTCGGCGATATGAGCACGATTCTGTGGCGACAAACCGTCTTAATGTGAAAGGGTACTTCTACAGATATAGGTTCTGCAACACAAGAGGTTTTCGTTTAAAATTTGAGTTGGGATTTCATTAAATTATAATGCTTTTGACATGCTGTAATTTCGTTGTGTCCGATCTTGCAATACTTTGGATTACTTTGTATCTAATGAATTTTTATACCTACATCATTTTACACTATCCCTACCCTACTTCCTTACTTAATATTATGAATGAGATAGTAACTTTGTCTATCTGTCTGTCTTTAACGCACTACTGAACCAATTTAAATGAAATTCGATAGGGAGATAGTTTGAACCCTGAGGAAGGACATAGGATACTTTTTATCGAGATAAACTGTAGCCCACGCGGGTAAAACCGCGGGGAACAGCTAGTAATATTATAATTACGAAAGTTTTGTGAATGTGTATGTCTGTAACTTCTTCATGCTGAAACGGCTGTATGGAATTGAGTAAAATTAGGCATGGATATACAAAATTATTTCTTAGTGGTGGTCAGGCCCCTCCATACTCATATAATGAAACTACAATTTCACTGTTTGTATGTTTTAAACACAAATAAAACTTAACCAATTTTAAAAACCCTTTCACGTATACATAAGCTGAGTTTATTTAAAAAAAAAAAGTAAATTTCAATGTATCTTTCATTATCTATCTACCCGTATGAAGCCGGGGCAGAATGTAACATTGTAACGATAGACAATACAGGCAAGGTATAAACAAGACAAACTGATAAAATCATAGCATGACGTAGCCGAGCCTGTAGCATGTCTACGCATCCGTAGCACAATCTACGAATGACAGTGCAATTGAAAAACTATCTCAGAACAAGCACCATAACTGAAAGTTTTCAGTTATGAGTTCGAATCAAACCCGAACTCATAACTGAAAATTGCATCAAAATCGGACTAGTAGTTTTGGAGAAAAATGGTAACATGGATTTGCACAACAAACATCCTCTAACCCCAAACGCATATACGTCTCCGTTCCGTCGCGGGTAAATGATTAAAAAGTTTATTTAAAAGGTAGAACGGCTCTCTAGTAGTTCAACATTAAAACTACAAACTTAAAACTAACCTCCTTACATCAGTAAAAAAACAGGCAAAAAACAAAAAAAAACATTTCTTCCAAAGAACTCCATCATGGGAGTATGCCGATAGACGCCCATGCATTCTAGAGCCACCTCTTTCACCTCGCGTCAGTAGCGTGGGTGTCGTCGAGGCGGCCGCACGTCTGTCTCGAGCGAAACTTTACGCAACTCGACTGTTGAGGTTAAACTTTTCGGTGAATAAAGCTGTTGTGTTTTCGGGACTTTTATGTGCTGCAAGACGGGGGTTTTGGTTGGTGAGTGCATTGAATTTCAACTTTTTATTTTATTTTAGAATGTATTGGTTAAATTAAACACATTAATACCTGATTAAAACATTGTTCATTTCAACAATACTTTGATAACAATCTTTACTTTTAAATTAATAGTTGATCAGTGAATGTTACGAGTATATTATAGTACTATTTCTAATATTTTATTAAATGTATATGGATATGACACAACGTTTTTCAGACGAGTTATAGGCTCAAATTACAAATTTGTATGAGGCTAGGAGAAATTATTCCTCAAACATAGTCCGTTTCAAAAATGTGGTAAGTATATTAATTTAGTTATTTAGTCGTATATACGCCTAATAAAAAGCAGAAAATAATATACCTAGGTATTATCTTTTGTTCTGACCAAGTTTAAAGTCTTTTAAGTTTAAACTTACCGTGAAGTTGTTTTAAAATCGATTGCTACATAATTATTGTGTACCGAAAGGACAAACAAACAAATAGACGGACAAAACGCGAGTTAATAAAAACGGGTTCGTTCTACTGGTATCCTATCCTACTAATATTATAAATGCGAAAGTTTGTGTGTGTGTAAATGTATGTTACCAGGTATCACCGTAACTACAAAACCGATTTTGATGAAATTTGGAATGGAGATAGCTTATTCCTTGGATTAACACATAGGCTTCTAGTACTCGCCTATCTAGCTACCACCCTCATGTTAAGAATCTGTCGCCAAGCACCTGTCGGTGTGTTCCGGCAGTCTCACTTGAGAGCTAGTTCCCAGTCCAGGTGTAGCGTGGCGCCATCTTCGACCACATCGTCACTTAACATCAGGTGACTTGTGGTCAAACGCTATCCTGTAAGTAGTAAAAAAAAGGTTTCCGTTTTACTTTTTAGGTACGGAAATCTAAATAACAGGAAATCCCTGCGTCCACAGTAGGTCTGGGAGTGGTCACACTTTACCTTGTCCTTAATGAAAAAGTTTTACAGATCAACTTTGACTGACTTCGGAATCCTTATGGAGCTTAGTGTAATGTGCTTTCAACATTAATTTACTATATAGTTACGCGCCCCGCAGTTTCAACTGCGGCTTCCCGTTATCCCACAGGCACCTTTTCCGGGATAGAAAGAAACATATGTATTAGGATATAAGCTATTTCCATTCCAAATTTCATCAAAATCGGTTTAGTGTCTACGGTGATACGTGGTAACAAACATTCACACACACACACACACAAACTTTCGCATGTATAAAATAAGTAGGATATATAGGTATCGGCAAAGCTGAGGTAGGTACCTTTCTTGTAGATATTAATATAATTGATTTAAATTAATCTGTCAAAAATAGCCAACGTTCGGTCTGTAAAAGCTTATTATAAAACGATGTAAGAAGCAGATAAAGATTGAATTAAAACTTTCCCCAAGCCTCTTATCTATTAAAAGCCTGAAAAGGAAAGATGTAACCTTAGCCAGTGGGAATAGGGGATTATCACCTACAAATCTGCCAAATAAGAAAAAAAGACAATATTAGAATTCCATGGTTTGAAAGTTGGGTAGTACAAATAGTCTATAGCCAGATGATTTTTTTAAGAGCGATGGTGGCCGAAAGTTTTGGCGTGCGACTTACAAGACGCCGACACCGAGTTCGAATCCTCTCGGCCCCGCACCTATGACTAAGTTATGTGCGGACTTGCCATCGCTCAAAACGGTGAAGGAAAACATCGTGAGGAAACCGGCATGCCCAAGAACTGCAACATTTTCAAGGGCATGTGACATCTACCAACCCGCACTGGGCCAGCGTGGTAGATTACAGCCCATACTCTCTCTCTGAGAGAAGGCCAGAGTCCCAGCAGTGGGAACGTGGAAGGCTGATAATGGATGGATGATTTCTGGTGGATGGATAAAAGTGGTTTTAGTATTAATTAAACAAAGAAAAAAAATATTGATCCGATCACTACCAAACTTTACAGAATTACCCGCTGGGCTATCTAAAAATTGCCTATTTTGTTTCGTCAAAATCAGTCCAGCGGTTTTGGAGTGTTACATGACGAATCTGTACTCAAGTACCGCTGTAGTTGGTCACCGCTTGAACTTCAATCTAGATCAGGGGCGCTAGTTTTGTGATGATATAAAATACTAGTTGTGCCCCGCGGTTTCACCCGCGTCTTCCCGTTTTCCCGTAGAAACCTTTTTCCCTTATAAAAGTAGCCTATGTGTTAATCCAGTGTATAAGCTATCTCCTTTCCAAATTTTACTCAAAACCGTTCTGTAGTTTTTGCGTGAAAGAGTAACAAACATCCATCCATACTCACAAACTTTCACGTTTATAATATTAGTAGGATAGGATAGAATAGTTTAAAGCATTCACTTTTGTTATAATAACATAACAATTTAAAAACCTATGTGGTGCAATGGGTAAATAGCCAGTTGAAAAACGAGCGGTCGTGGGATCGATTCTTGCTGTGGGACAAATATTGGTAAGTACGTAAAAAAAAGCGCAAGTATTTTTTTTATGTCTGGGTGTTGTGGATCCTGGATCGAAGTGGTTTCTGATAATCCAGATATAAGGAATCCTATTATTGGTCGGAGTTCTGTATATGTCATTCATCATTATCAGCCTTTCACGTTCCTACTGCTGGGACTCTGGCCTTCTCTCAGAGAGAGAGTATGGGCTGTAATCTACCACGCTGGCCCAGTGCGGGTTGGTAGATATCGCATGCCCTTGAACGTTGTGGTTCTTGGACATGCCGGTTTCCTCACGATGTTTTCCTTCACCGTTTTGAGCGATGGCATGTCATTACGTAGATGATATTTATTAATTTTGGTACTCGCAGACTTTGGTAAATACTCGTAATTGTAAATATGTAAGCACTGAATTTGAGTATACTGCACACACTATTAGAACCGGACACTTAGTCAAGACCAAGACTACAGGGTACTAAGTGTCTCATACGTTCTCTGAGATTGATAACAGAGACGGGCATTTTAAGTCAATCGATGTCGATACATTTTGTCTATAAAAATATTTATGTATCTTTTTTTTAACTACTTACAGGGTAGCTTTTGACCACAAGTCACCTGATGTTAGGTCACGATGTGGTCGAAGATGGCACCACGCTACACCTGGATTGGGAACTGGCTCTCAAGTGGGGCTGCTGGAACACCGATAGGGGCTTAACGACAGATTCTTAACTTGAGATTTTTATCTATATGAATAAAAATGAAAGGGTGTTTGTTGGTAAGATTTGGTAATTTTATCTTTGAATCTTCGCAGTAGTCCGAATAACGTTTTCAGGGAAAGAAAATATGGAAAAGTTGACAAGATATTACCGGATTATGTGGGAAAACTGAAAGTGTATCTGTTGTGTTGTGTGTGTGGCATTTTTGTATATATACATTCTGGGAAAGGATATCGGATGATTTTTATTGCGTTAAGCTCCACGCGGGTGTAACCGATAGTATTCAATGATAATAATAAATAACGCCTACTCATAACCATTAGTACAGAGACACTCAGAACAATTTGTTCTGAGGAATTGTATGTACAGAAGAAGCAAACACCTTTTTCACTAGTGCACATGACATGATTCTTGACGTCTCTTTGTGTAACAGAATGGCATAATAATATTATAGACATTAGCAACAAAAGAGTCGTCGCCAATGCCGTCGCCGACCCTGGAAAACTCCTTTGACACCTCTTCCTTTTTTCTTTTTTCACTCTGCCATCAATGTATCGCAATAGCAGTCGTTATAAGAGGAACAGATATCGAATACCTGTTCCTGTATCGATACCTTTTGTAATCACATTTGGAGATTTCCTGGCCCTTCGTACGATTGAATTGGTAATCATCCGATTTTATATTTGAATAAAAGAGATACCCGCCGTCTGCTTTTGTTGAGTAAATCATTCGGAAATTCATGTACTTAGTATCTATTCAATATGACCATTACAGAAAAATATTTACTGACAATAGTCAGTAAATATTTTTTCTCTCGGACACAACATGCTTTTTTGGTCAAGAGTCGAAAATAAAAATGAATTGTTTCTTCTGATATCCTTAATGATGTTTTACTTATGTTTTTGCATTTAAACGAACGTGAAAATGTCGTAAATGAAACAATAATTACACTACTTGCCATCTTTCGTGATAAATAATAATAATGGAAACGGTTAAGATATTTAAAAACCAGTGTCATCAGATCTTATGCTCTACTGAATAAAATAAGTTCCGTATTAGGACCCAATCAACCAAAATCAATATTGAAATCTTAATTAAAAATGGGTCAATTTAAATGTAAATTCAGAAGTTGGATATTTCACTCGATTTCTATAAGAAAACTGTGGACTTCGCATAAATTTGGCTGAGCAAAAATTGGTCAAAGAAAATAATCGGGTAATCAGTATTGAGTTGGCAAAATTAAGCGATAACATGTTCGGAACACTCGGTGCGCAACTAAAAATATGCCAAATGCGGCCGATTTTTTAAGAATGGTATTAATGATTTATGGTACTTTGTATGTTATCATGTAATAGGTTAATTTGCAGCCTAAATGGTACTAACAAACTAATGGCAATGGTGGCAAAACTTTTTACGTGGAAAATGGGTAAATGAATATAAAAAAAAACATTAAATAAAAAAAAACAAAGGAAATGACAACTGCTAAACGTCATAAGATAAAAATATAAAGTCATCAAACTATCGCATGAGACTTCAAAATAAATAGCTTAACGTAACGTCAAGTCATACATCGATTAAGATGATATATCGATAACTCTGCACCACATCCCCAGTGTTCGAGAGATAGTGTTACGGGCATCTATCACTCGATTGAGTTTACACATCTCGCTCTATAATAGAGAGTTTAGAGCGACTGTTTTATAAGCGTAGATTGGGAATATTTGTTGCTTTTAACTTCGGGACAGTACTTTAGAGTAAACTCCATATACTAAAACATAAACACACGCACAAGAACCCGCAGGAATCTTTCTCCGGGATGAAAAGTAGCTTATGTGTTAGTCCAGGATTAAAGCTATCTATCTATCTCTATTCCAAATTACACTCAAATTTGTTAAGTAGTTTTTGCGTGCAAGAGCAACAAACACATCCATAGGAGTGAAGTGTTTGTAAACTTAAATTATATAGCCAAATAAGATCACTAAACTAAACCTTAAAATGAAACATAAAACTAATTATTGCTAAGCACAGGGTAGTGTTTAACCCTAAATCACTGTGACCACAATGGTCGAACGCTACACCTTGATTGCCTATTGTTTACCTATCACTCCTTGTATTTGGCAACAGATTCCTAGCCTAGCCAGGCGAGCATTAAAAAATACCCTACCACCAAGCTATATATGGTTTCATCACGATGTTTTTCCATCACCGAAAGCAAGCTCAAGCTGATTGTAGGATTCAAGTCCATGACCAGAGCGTAAGCCGACGTCACTACCACTGTGCTATTATCACTTCAATCTTTTTTTTATCGGTGTATTAAGCAAAGTGCCTCGTACGGTCGGGGTCGGGATTCCAGTAGCGGTCTCAAAAAGCAAAAGTATGAAAAAAAATCGCGCATATGACCATCTTTTCTCTCTCTCTGAGAGATGGCTAGAGTCTCAGCAATGGGAACGTGAAAGGCTGATGATGATTGACCTTCTTCTATAAGCCGTTTCACACGTACGTCTGTCCATGAACCAATCAGAGAGCGCGGTTACCGGTCGCACACACACAGAGATACGTGCCTACCGAGCGGGCGACTATGAACATTGAGGAGCTACTGCAGTTTGTCCTCGTACTGTTCTACATTAGAGGTAAACTGCGGCTTGGCTACAGTAATATTGTGAGGCAAAAAGTGCACTTAGCTTGCATTAGTGCAACAAATACAATAAACGGGTACCAGTGGAAGGACGGGCAAGTAATTTGTTTTACGTACTACTGAGTGCTCTTTAAACAAGTTACCTGGTAGATGTTTCGAAACAATCTGTTTTAAGTTGAAATGTAAATCGAAATGCGATTGGTTTCTTGATTCTTGTTTCTTGATTCCCTTCACAAGGAGATCTACTACTACTTATGTATAGATCACCACAGTGCGGTGATTTGTAGAAGCTTCTGTAGCTATATGGAGTAGGTTTGTTGTGCTCCGCCCAAATGAGTAAACAGTATATATATACATCGAAACGAATCTCAATATCAGTTATCAACTTATCACAAATACATAGTTCTTAAAATAGTTTCCAAACCCGTTATCGGTATCCAACCAATACTTATATATCGGTATTAAGAATAAGAACAAGAATCATTTATAATTTGCACAAATTATACAAAAAATACTTGAACTACGTGACGCGCGAATTTGATGTAAACAATGAAGTTGGTTTTTCGACTCGTGTCGTTTTCTAAAATATGTACCTAATGTACCTAAAGCAATGGTGGTAACTCGTGATCTCATTAATATTCATAATTTTCGTTGGTTGCCACTCGTGATCTTTTGAACGAAATAGGTACTATAGACTTACATAAACTTAGAATTGGCATAGTTTTATGAAACTATATTTTCATTTGAATGTACCAGGATATCATGAATTAGGTGGAGTTCGATATTAATGACTGTGGCTGTAATCAGGAGACATAGCTTATTTGGGCTGCTTTCAATTATAATCCGTGTATGTAAGTATTTATACCACTCTATATTTCGAATGTACAGACGCATGAAGCTGTATAAATATTCACAAAAAGAAAATTGGGCCCGCGGTCATGCCAAAGACAAAGTCACAAAGGGTTCTCAGTTCTCAGCGGGCCCCCATGCATGTTCAGGATACGGATTTCAGTGATTACCTCCAATTTGCCACGCGAGAGCACAGAGATCGGGTTCCAACGTCAATCTTATTTCAGCATTTTCTCCAAATATGTTCTGTGGCAGGTAATTCAACATCGCAGTGTTGAAAAAAACTGGTTCTGAACGAATGTTCACTGACGAAGCAGTATTTTTTCTTCTTACACGGTAACGTTAGATCAAAAGTTGTTTGATGTGGTCGATGGTGGGAATATGTTATTTTTTACTACTTAAAGGGTAGCGTTTGACCACAAGTCACCTGATGTTAAGTGACGATGTGGTCGAAGATGGCGCCACGCGACACCTTGAAAGGGAACTGGTTCTCAATTAAAGCTGCCGGAACACACCGATAGGTGCTTGGTGACAGATTCTTAACATGAGGGTGGTAGCTAGCCAGGCGAGCACTAGAAAATGCCCTACCACCAAGCTATGGTTTCATCACGATGTTTAGGATGTTTCCCTTCAACGAAAGCTCAAGTTCATTGTATTCGAACCCATGTCCTTCGGATCGCAAGCCGACGTCACTACCACTGAGCCATCATCGCCTCAATGTTTCGCATGGACAGTATTCCGGTAAGAATTCAATGTTTCCAGTGAAATTTCAAGCCAAGCGCAGTGCATTGCCACGCAGAATTTTCCACTGTGGAATTTTAAAATTTGAGGTGGCAATTTGCGGTGGGCCAGCGTGACGCTCACGATCACGCGAGCGACCAGCTCGTCCCATCACGTGACTTTAGTGCCATCTCTAATGAGACACACAAACACACACATACACACTGATGTGCACCATTGCATGTTTCTGATTCTTGGTTTGTATCACAGCTGTAACTGTTGAGATAAGTATAAAAATCGAACAGTGCCACACATGACATAAATTTCTTCAGCGGACTCAGTTCATGTCATCTTCTTCTTCTTGCCCTGGTCCCATTTATTTGGGGTCAGCGCAGCATGTATTCTTCTTCCACTCTCCCCTATCAGCCGTCATCGCTTCATTCACTCCCCTTTCATTCATATCAACCCTCACACAATCCATCCATCTTTTCTTTGGTCTTCCTCTTCCCTTCCATCCATCAACATTCATATCCATCACTTTTTTTGTAATATGACTATCATCCCTCCTCATAAATCCTCATACCAAGCCAAACGATTCCCTTTCAACTTATCTGTCACTGGTGCTACTTTCATACTTCCTCTAATATACTCATTCCTTATTTTATCCATTCTCGTCACTCCACACATCCATCTCAACATGGACTCAGTTCATGTCATAAATCCAAATAAAGTAAATCCTAATAAACGCGAAAGTTTATGAGTATACATGTATGTATGTTTTTTACTCTTTCACGCAAAAACTGCAGAACGGATTTGAGTGGAATTTGGAATGAAGATAGCTTCTACACTGAATTTAACACATAGGCTACTTTTGACGTGACAACGTCTTATAATTCGATAGAGCCGGCTGCACGCACGAAAAAACATGACTCATGCGGCGTTACCTCGCTCTGAGGCGTTACCTCGCTCTGCGGCGTTACCTCGCTCTGAGGCGTTCCATGCAAGGCTTGAAGTGCAAGCGAGAGCGCGGAACGAGCGACAAAGAAGCACAATCGGCCAATCGACGTTGTCACGTTCAACTATCGTCAGTAAACCGACTTTACAGACAACCAATTTTTATCCTGAAAATGGTTCCTGCGGGATAACGACAAGACGCGGGTGCAACTAGTTCAGTAATAATTATCGAGTAAACATCCTTCAACCTTAAAAAGTATCAAAAGTCAAAAGTCAATTTCTTTTATTCAATAGGATACATTGTGATCACTTTAAAACGTCAACTTAAAACTAGCTACGCCTGTTCCAACCTCCTTACGCCGGCAAAAGAACAGGCAAGAAACGCCCGGCAGGTAATTTTTTTGGCGCGATCACATTGACAATTTTATTCTTATTACTAATTGATTGAATTGGAGCAAGTTCACTAAAATCCCAAGCTCTTTTTTTGTCATCTAATAGTCCGATATTTTTTATTTAGCTTTACTAATAAGAAGATTTCTCTTGTTTGGTTTTACACATTGGGATATGGGAACATGAATATTAACGAGTTGCGGGATCACAACCAAAGCAGACCAGACCCCACAAGCAGCACCCGTGTAGAGACGACATTTTTGAAAATCAAAGCTCAAACCCAAGGTCATTGCCATTGTTAAGGTCTGTTCACGCTCAATTAAACATAACGCGCGGTTTATCACGCGTGCGACACGACTGAATGATTTCTGGTGTCGCCTCCCCGCTTTATAGCTTTATCGGACACTGGGAAACGTTTGTATATTAGGTATATTATGCTACATTAGGCACGGTACTGAATACTAAATGTAGGCACGGTCAACGACAAAAATCAGAAAACATTAAAAAAAAACATGATTTTTAACCGACGTCAAAAAAAGGAGGAGATTACTCAATTCGACTGTACCTACATGTTTTCTTTTTAATACACTTTTATGATTTGGCTTGTAACTAACTAACTAATTTTATTTGTGTTCGCGGATATCTTCGTCGTTTATGAACCGATTTTGACGATTCTTCTTTTGTTAAAAAGGAGATATCCCAAGGGTGATAAGGAAACCAGGATCTAATGATGGCATCCTAGAGAAATCGAGGGGAAATTGATGTTGGTTATTCATTGTTAAAAATTATAGGTACTTCTCTTCAACCTAATCATCTTAAACACCAACCTTCAACCGAATCATCACTTAAGATCAGATATGTTGTGTTGTGGTCAAACGCTACCTTGTCAGTTGTAGACAAAAAACAAACATTATTTACGCATTTGGAAGCTCAAGTAAGATCAGCTACTTATGTCACTGACTGTACTGCGTGGAAAACGGGCACTCTTTCCCCTACCATCCAGTAGAAGTTTTCTGCCAAGCAATTAAAAAACCAAACTAAATTAGGTAAGAAAGCTGTTTGGTTATCCAATTAAAACAAAATATAATGATATGTCGTTCTCGCTCTACCTCTCCCTCTCGTCCCTACGGCGTAATTACAAAATGAAATAATTAGCGGCCCGGTACGAAAGTCGCGCTAGTTACGCAGCAACTAGCGTGATTAATCTGTGTGTACACTGTCTGACTATACCAGTTATACCTCAAAACGCCTGTCTCATTAGTCGTCTGCCGTGCCGCCGCAATCTACTTACTCTTTATGTTATTAAAGTTAGCGGTACACTGGGAGTAACAAGTTTCAGTAAGAGCAGATTTCGTAATAGGAAACAGTAAAATAAGCGTAAAAAGAAGGTAAATCTCGGAATGAGAGATAATAAGCTGGAGACTTGTGTACGGCTTAATTTGGTTCTATTCGTTGTCTCAAAAATCTCATAAATTCTCGTGTTCGCGTCTTAAGATATTCGTGGTCAAAAGTCATAAAAATCGATTTTTCGTTTATATCTCGCTTCCTGTTATTTCAATAATATTTACGTCTATTACGAAATTGTAGAACATACAATTTTCTATAAGTTTTGGGAACATCATTTTGTGTCGATTTAACTGTTTTTGAAATAAAGCGCGGAGTCGCTGTAAATAATGCCGTGAGTCCGTAAGTCCCGGTAAATAATATGTGGTATTGGTGTCGATTCGGTTCTACATTCTTTAAAACTAAACTGCAATGCAAAACTAAAAAACAATGTAGAACCGAATCGACACCATTGTATTTTAACACATTCTAATCCTATTTTGACTGGACTATAGGTCTAAACTCTAATGTGATTTTTATTTGTACTAGTTATCGCATTATGACGCGTAAACGCGTTTTCTTTTTGTGTGGAAAAATGCACTAACACATTGTTTTTTATTTAGTTGAATGTCAGATCGAAAAATTGTCAAGTTCAAATCAATATGAAATACTGATATCAAAGTTTTCACTGTAATCAAGCTTTTATAATAACTTTATTTTTTATATTTTATTAACTTTTTATTATATTTCTGGTCATCTAAGTGACGACGTGGGAGATGGTGGCACCATGGTGGTTTTAAGTGTAGCAGCCAAAACACACCAAATAGGTGCTTGGCGACAGATTTTTTACTTGAACGTGATAGCTAACCAGGCGAGCGCTAGAAAATACCCTAGCACTGAGCTTTATGTTTGCATTACTTCCACAGCGTATATTCATTTGACTTCTGCGTTTCAGTTTCCTATCTTAAACGCCGTCAAAAACCAACAGACAATGAAACAAGACATCATAAATAGTCTTAAGAAAACTCGTCCTCTGAAAGATTACCTTGTCTGATTCAAACTTGTTTTTTCCAAGTCTGAAGCGCTACAGGATTGTTTAGTCTAGTTTTCAGAGTGCTCAATGTCCCCCAACCCTTGCGCATTCAACCGCATAGAGTCATAGAGTTCGTCACAGACTGTTGTTACAATCTGTACAAAGGTGGGCGAGAGATTATTACTTCGAGGCTTCTGTGGCATTGGGGATTTTAAATACAAATAACAATTTTAATTGCTCCATATAGAACTTTTTAATCTTTTTACACAGTAGCGTTTGACCACAAATGACTTGATATTAAGTGATTATGTGGTCGAAGGTCGCGCCTCGTTACAGCTCCATTGAGAACTGATTCTCAAGTGAGGATGCCGGAACACACCGATAGGGACATTCTAAATGTGCGTGTGCACAAAATATGACCTGCCGGACGTTTTTTGTGTTTTGTTTTGCCGGTGTAAGGAGACTGGAACAGGCATAGCTAATAATAAGTTTTCGATATAAAGTGATCACATACATAAAAAGGATATACGGAAGTACTAAATAAACATAATATTTTGAATTCAATTGAATTGAATTGAAACTAGAAGAAAATCTCGCAGCGCCTTTCGTAGCAGCGTAGCTCTGAGCTTATTTCGTAAGAGGTAGTGATAGATAGACAGGTGAGCACTAGTAAATGCCCTAACACCAAGTTCTGGTTTCATCCGATAAAAAAAAACGAACTAGCGATTCAAAATATATTTTTTTTGTATAGGTATAGTGTATTTTTGCATTTTACACGCAGTCAACGGATCAATTAGTTATTATGATTAGGGTGTTCCTGTCCAGATTTATTTACTTTTCTATTGCGATGCAGTCCACGCGGGTGAAACCGCGGGGTGATCATTAAGAGTCAAAAACGAAAGTTGTTTGTAGTGATTACGATGTACAGAAGCAGTCTAAGTCTAATAGGTAACTTTTTTTTTACTATTTACAGGGTAACGTTTGACCACAAGTCACCTGATGTTAAGTGACGATGTGGTAACTAGCATCCAGGTAAGTATTACTTTTAGACTAATTTCCGATAGACAGATGCTTACGAAAGTCAACTCGTGAACGGGTGCTGCTTGTGGGGTCTGGTTTACATTGGTTGTGATCCCGTAAGTCGTTAATATTCATGTTCCCCTATCCCAATTGTGTACAACCAAACAAGATAAATTTTATTAATAAAGCTAAATAAAAAATATCGGACTATTAGATGACAAAAAAAAGCTTGGGATTTTAGTGAACTTGCTCCAATTCAATCAATTAGTAATAAGAATAAAATTGTCAATGTTATCGCGCGAAAAAAATTACCTGCCGGGCGTTTCTTGCTCTTTTGCCGGCGTAAGGAGGTTGGGACAGGCGTAGCTAGTTTTAAGTTTGACGTTTTACAGTGATCACAATGTATCCTATTGAATGAATAACTATTGCCTATTAGACCAATTATTAAGACAAAAAAAAATCGTAGGAAAAAGAACCAAGAAACCCATTAGAAAGGAGGAGAATGTTCTAAAAATGAAAGGAAAAATATATTGCTGTTTCCGGTTTGAAGGCCACTGAAACCGCAAGTGTGTGCGTGATTTCATGACGCAAAATGAACAAAACAAATGATTTTATGAACAGAAACAATGAATTAAACATTTCGGAGGCAGGACAGTGACGGATGATACGACGATGTTTTTTTCATTGTAAAGTTGGTACAAGTTACTAAAACCTCGTGCGTACCACGATCTCGATGCTAGAAAGAAAAACAATATGTCTGGATATTACGGTAATTAGGATTAAAAGTTATTTTTTTTATATCATGAGTTATCTAGTTATCTATCTATCTATATGTATAAAAAACGATGCTGGTATAATATGTAAGATTGATAAATTCCGACATATCTATATACTCGTATATACATAATTCAAAGGTGACTGACTGATGACTGACTGACATAGTGATCTATCAACGCACAGCCCAACCCACAGGACGGATCTGGCTGAAATTTGGCATCCAGGTAGATGATATGACGTAGGCATCCGCTAAGAAAGGATTTCGCAATAAACTGTAGCCCACGCGCGTGAAACCGCTATTACATAAACTAGCTGTTCCCCGCGGTTTCACCCGCGTGGGCTACAGTTTCACATTTTTACCCCCATAGGAGTTGAATTTGAAAAAATTCTTTCTTAGTACACCTCTATGCATCAAGACAAACATACCCACCAAATTTCATGTTTCTACGACCAGTGGTCAGTCAGGACTTTGATTTGTATATGTAACTATGTCGTTAATATTCATGTTCCCATATCCCAATGTGTACAACCAAACAAGAGAAATCTTATTAGTAAAGCTAATTAAGAAATATCGGACTATTAGATGACAAAAAAAAAAGCTTGGGATTTTAGTGAACTTGCTCCAATTCAATCAATTAGCAATAATAATAAAATTGTCACTGTGCTCACGCCAAAAAAATTACCTGCCGGGCGTTTCTTACCTGTTATTTTGCCGGCGTAAGGACATTGGAACAGGCGTAGCTAGTTTTAAGTTTGACGTTTTAAAGTGATCACAATGTATCCTATTGAATAAAGTACTATTGACTATTGACTATGTATTTTTTAATGGGGAAGGTTTTTATGCTATTCACTTTGTTATAACGCTCTACTAGTAGATGTGGGTGAAGCCTCGAGGTCGATTCCTAGTTCATACTAATATGTACTAATTTTATAAATGCGATAGTAACTCTCTCTATCCCACTGTTATTACCATTTCACGACTAAACCGCTTAACGGATCTCGATGAAATTTGGTATGGAAATAGCATAGATTTTGAGAAAGAACATAATAAATTTTATATTGCAACAAACTGTAGGTAACGCGAGTGAAACAGCTAGTAAAACACATAAATCGCTTTCACACTGCCAACATTACGACAGTCATCTTTGCAAACGAGACCTTCTTGGGACGAAACAAAAAATTGAAACAGAGGACAGTTAAGTTATGAAGCGCCACGTTTTAGTCCAAAAACCTTGGCCATAACTTTATACGAGTACCAGAGGGTTTATAACTTCTCCATCTGTTACTTAATGGCACATTAAATTAGTATGAAAGATATTACGTTGCGTTATTGAACTATTCAGTTACTTACATACTTACTTAGATCATACTCACATCATACTTTATAGCGATGATGGCTCAGTGGTAGTGACGTCGGCTTGCGATCCGTAGGACGTGGGTTCGAATCCTACAATGAGCTTGAGCTTTCGGTGAAGGAAAACATCGTGATGAAACCATAGCTTGGTGGTAGGGTATTTTCTAATACTCGCCTGGCTAGCTACCACCCTCTTGTTAAGAATCTGTCGCCAAGCACCTATCGGTGTGTTCCGGCAGTCTCACTTGAGAGCCAGTTCCCAGTACAGGGTGTAGCGTGGCGCCACCTTCGACCACATCGTCACTTAACATCTGGTGAATTGTGGTCAAACGCTACCCTGTAAATAGTAAAAAAAAAAATACTCAAAACAGTCCATATATCCTACTAATATTATAAACGTGAAAGTTTGTGAGTATGTATGGATGGATGGATGTTTGTTACTCTTTCACGCAAAAACTACTGAACAGATCTGAATAAAATTTGGAATGGAGATAGCTTATACCCTGGATTAACACATAGGCTACTTTTTATCCTGGAAAAAGGTTCCTGTGGGATAATGGGAAGCCGTGGGTGAAGCCGCGGGCACAACTAGTATAATTATATATATTTTGGACTATTTTGCAGTGAGTATTACGTGGCCTGTAACGCGTGCGCCTTGCAAAGCACCGATACCGAGTTCGAATCTCATCTTGGTATGTACCCGCACCTGACTTTAATAAGACTTAGAAGGTTATGTGCAGGAATACTGATCAGGTAGGTGGCTTGTGGTCAAACTCTATACCTTACCTACGTCTGTTTGCAAAAAGTCCAATTTTCAAAATACTAAATTGCGTAATCATTTTGCAATTGTCTAATGTCTATTTTAATCAGCGGCTCAGCTGCACGTGTTTCACTTGCAATACCGATTAATTGAAAATGTCAGGAAGCTAATTTAGTTCTATTCCGTGTACATTTCAATGTCAGCTGCTGTTTTATATTCAGGTAGGTATAGATCGGTTACATCGACTGGCCTGTGTTTGGCAGAGCGGGGTTACTATAAAGTTCTAATAGAAATGTTTTAAGCAAAATTGGTTTTAGTTTTTACTAATGACGTGATTTGATAAGCAATTGCGTTTATTGACGATATCACTTAGAATTATAGAAAACTCGTTGCGCCCCGTGGTTTCACCCGCGTTTTCACGTTATCCCGCAGGAACCTTTTTCCGGGATAAAAAGCTTATGTCTTAATCCAGGGCTTAAGGTATCTCTCCATTCTAAATTTCACTCAAATCCGTTCAGTAGTTTTTGCGTGAAAGAGTAACAAACATTCATCCATCCATCCATCCATCCATAAACACAAACTTTCACGTTTATAAAGATAGGGTAATTTATTTTGGCGCAGTTTCTAATGTATAATCTTGTTTTAAATAAATACATATTTTCAACTAGTTGCGCCCAGCGGTTTCACCGGCAACTTCCCGTTATCCCGCAGTAACCTTTTTCCGGGATAAAAAGTAGCATATGTGTTAATTCAGGGTATAAGCTTCCATTCCAAATTTCATTCAGATCCGTTCAGTAGTTTTTGCGTGAGTTTTCCTGTTCTTTTGCCGGCGCGCCTAGCTACGCCTGTTCCAACCTCCTTACGCCGCGGCGTAAGGAGGTTGGAACAGGCGTAGCTAGTTTTAAGTTGACGTTTTAAAGTGATCACAATGTATCCTATTGAATAAATTTTTTAAGTGTTTTGTTTTATGTATTACCAAGTAACGTTACTAATAAACGAACAATTAAAACTTAATAATTTAAACTATTAAACCTACAAATATATTTAATTTTATATATATATACGCTCATGGCAAATAACTAGTTTTTAATATTGACCAAATTGTATAGTGCTACGAATATAAAATTTATCGTGTCGTAGCTCTAAGCTACGCCGCTACGAATGGTGCTACGAGATTCCCCGCGGGTTTGTAAGGACCGCTCGCGCTGCGTTGGACGTGAATGCAAGCGGAATGGCGTCCTCGAAAATTTTTCTGTCAATATTACTTACAGCGGAGTTTTCTATAAAAAGTGAATTTGAAAATCAAAAAACACCGTCAGCATTATATTATGTTATTATGGGCACGTTGCTGGACATCAAGGATCGTTTGAACTATCTTTAGACATTCTTCAACGATTCGGTAAAGGTAGGTTATATGTAAAAAAATATAGGAACGAATAATATAATATGATTATGATATTTATATGATTTTTTTGTATAGATGTTATTAGTACAAGTCTCAGGAGGTAGTTTTATTTTAATGCTAGTTGAGAAATGCCATTATTTTATTATTCTGTTATTAAATTATATTACTTACCAAAAAATGTTCAATATGTTTTGCGAAATTCAGATTAGACAAGCTATGAAATGAATACATTTTTTTTTATTGTTGAGTGGCGTACAGAAAATTATACAATATCCTCCAGCAATCGAAACGTAAAAAATACGCTGATGATGATAATTATTGATGAGAAACGCTGTAAGATCTAAAAAAATATGTATTCGGTTGTTTTTTTTTGTTGATTTTCTTATGTTTGTTATGAGCAAGACTGAGATTGAGAAGAGGGTATCCTCTTTAAAGTGCCCGCACAAGGTGATAATAAATGAAACATACAAGTTAACAAAGCTTTTACTTTACAATGTTCAGTGAATTCAAAAACATGTTAGTGAATAATTCAACAAAGCAAATCTTGTCTAACAAGGGGAATATAAAAGTTGGTGAATGCATTTAATACGATATCTGTCATAAATATTTTACAGTTTCATGGACGTGAAATATGATAGGGACTGTCCACGTCAACCGGATTTTATGGACGTCTTCGGCACGAAGACGTATACTTGATTTGTCAGTACATAAACTGGGTAGTTTACAAAAAAATCCTTCAACTCTTAAGGTATTGTTTTCTATTGGTAACTGTTTTCTAACTTACTAGCTGTTCCCCGCGGTTTCACCCGCGTGGGCTTCAATTTATCGCGATAAAAAGTAGCCAATGTCCTTTCTCAAGCTCTAGACTATATCTGTACCAAATGTAATTTAAATCGGTTTAGTAGTTTAGACGTGTAAGCGAGACAGACAGCCAGACAGACAGAGTTACTTTCGCATTTATAATATTAAGTATAAGTTTAGTATAAGTGTGTGTGTGTGTAGTGTAGTGAATTAAGTATGGATAAGGTAGCATTTGTCACTATGATAAAAGAGTAAAAGACCGAACCATCACATCGTCACTTATCTTAGGTCTTAAGTGATTTGGTCAAAGGTGGCGCCATGCATCGCCTGAATTGAGAACTAGTTTGTATCTAAAAATGTAGTATTTTTTTACAACTGCGCAATGATTATATCGTTATGTCCCTGCAAAGCGAACACAAACCCCTATTCTGCCCTAGTTGAGTAAAGTAAGTATGTTAATCCATTATACTGACTTAAATTAATATTTTTTAATCTCAATCTGTCGTATAAGTTTTTTTAAGATTCACAAAAATGACGTTCTAAAAGCCTAATGGTACACTATGGACACACACATAAAATCACAAAAATCCTAGAGACAGTTATTTTTTTATCTGATCACACAAAATGGTATACCCAAAATGTTGGTAGCATTGCTTTGTCAAATTACAATGCTGACAACCTAACATTAGAGCGGCGCTCGATACGAACCGATCGTTTTGGTTGAAACTTATTATCTGCAACCTACTGTGCTCTAGCCTCTTTTGATCACGAACTTCGACATTCGAAGTGTAATGAAGCTTTTAAGACTCATTCTCAATTTGGCACCTTATTCTTAGGCGTTTAGAGTATATTTTCGAAGGGATGATTGCAATAAAGTTTAGGTTTAAGACGACGAAATGGGCGCTAATAATGACCATTATTGTTTTTGGTTAGTAGGTGTTATGTTGGTATGGATATGGTGATATTGCAATAACTTACATTTTATGAGATGTTTATTGGTATGTTATGAAGATTTGAATGGATCTACCGCCAAACACCGCAATCTTTTTGTTTAAGTGTCTATTATATTTACGCTACTTTTTATCCTGAAAAAGGTTTTTGTGGAAAATTGGAAAACCCACGGGTGTAACCGCAGGCCGGAGCTAGTTGCAAATAAATTCCATTTCTTCCCCCATTGGCTACGATGAGCTACGAACTGCTGCGGTCTGGAGAGCCGGTTGAATATCCTACTAATATTATAAACGTGAAAGTTTGTGAGTATGGATGTATGTATGCATGGATGTACGGATAAATGGATGTACGGAAGTTTGGTTGCATAGATGTCTGGATGTTTGTTACTCTTTCACGCAAAACTACTAAATCGATTTAAGTGGAATTTGGAATGGAGAAAGCTTATTGCTTACCAAGAAAGAAAAGAGCTTACCTTAGATTAAAATATAGGCTACTTTTTATCCCGGAAAAAGTTTCCTACGGGATAACGGGAAGACACGAGGTGCAGCTAGTGTTATATACATATCAAAACGTATATTAATTCGTCTGTACGTACATATAGCATTACGAAAGGTTAGGAAGCGCGTGGTCCCTCGAGGTCCTCACTTAGTCATTACTTAATTATGCGATCACACCCATACCGTTGCTAGGGTTGCCAAAATTTAGTAAAGATCATAATTAATAATACTCACTACAAATATTTTTTTTAGTATTGTTGCAATCACTCTTCCTTCGCTACACCATTGTTTTTGTTTGTCAAACTATAACATTTAATTTAAAATGACCCTAAAGGGACAGAGCGTTGGAAGAACGTTGTTGTTATATTATGAATTATGAAGAATAATAAACTCATCGAAGAGATAAAAAATGGTTACCGCTATGTAAACTGCAGTTTCTACTATAAAAATATAAAATTTCAATAAAGAGTTTTATCATAATAATATCTTAGGATAACGCAGTGACATGCCACGCAGGATTTTGAACTGTTGAAGTTCAAAATTCTGGCCATTGAACTGCTCATCTCGTCACTAAAATACATTAAAAGAAATGTATATTGAAAACTGCGCAGCTTCCATATCGCAGCTCTAAGAAATTGCATTCAATACCTTAAGGAATGCTTTAAGGCGGAGATTACAATAGCACATTACTGCCGTGGCCAACATAAGAGGCATTGAGGGACGAAGGTGTAAATGTGGGCCGAGGCGAAGTCGAGGCACACATACGTGAGTCCATCAATGCCTAGTTGCTGCCAAAGCTTGTATAGTACTTTTGCTTTTTAGCTTGTAACCCAAATAATGCAAGAAAATTAAAACTAAGTAGTATCTGGGCAGAGAATTTTTCTTTCGACTTTGGAAGTTACAAGTTTTCTATTACGGCTCTTGCCTCTTGAATTTAAGGTGGTGTTAAAGTAAGTTCATCACACTTCACTCATTGTCTTCACTTGAACTCATTTTGTTAAATAACAATTACTTTTCAAAACCAATGACGATCAACGAACAACAAAAAAACCGAGATAAAGTGTAAATTTGTTTTTTTTTTCAATAAACAGGTTTCTATGTGCAAGCCGGATCGGAATTTAAATAAAACCTTTGATAAGTTACGTTCTTGGTTGCTATGTTTTGAAGTAAACTTTGCTCCATTTTTAAATAACACGACAGATATGAGTTTACTATGTAATTTATTTGGCCGATAAACACGACCGATATGAATTTTCATAAAAAAATTGCCGGCCGCTGCCCGCATGCATTTCGCCAGTGCAGCGACTTCGATTTACCTCGAGGAAGGTTGTCAAAGTAAAGCTCTTATTACCAAGCATGTTTGAGAAAAAATGAGTTCGGCTTGCCCACTCGTTTCATCTTGGTAACCAACTAACTTTCTTTTGTTCCTTTGCGCTTAGGCGTTAACAATCGTAGAAAAAAAAACATTTGCATCTCGACTAGCCCCAGGGCCTTAACGGATTCTGCCGACTGCTTCTGAATATAGTACCAGCCCTATTCACACAGCGGCGACTGAATCTGACTCGCGTCGATAACTGCTTACCTATTACGCACCTTATGCACTCGTTACAAGGCTTAAAGTCCTTTGGCAACGGGGAAAGTACCACGTATGAGTGAATTAAAAATATAAGTACGGTAGAGAAATGGATGTATGACACGTCATCATTATTTACATCTTTTTGTTGGATTTTATGGTCGTGTCACGTGGTACCAGTGATATTTTCAGTGTAATGGCGGCTCTTCAGTTTGCGTATGATTGTGACAAACCGGTTTTTATTTTAATTTGAAGCGTTGCTAGCTTAGTGGTGGTGACATTAGCTTGCGGCCCGCATGTCATGGGTTTGAATCTTGGGACTTTTCATTCTGGGACTGTACAAACATTTGCCCTGTATTGGGAATCGTACTATGAAATGTATATTAGTTAACATAATTTTGTTTTGCAGGTCTATTACGATGAAGAGAGAGGCTGTGTAGCGGCGAGATGGCGGGCATGCCAGCGCTGGGAAACAGTGTCGGCGCGGGAGACAGAGGTAAAGATAAAAAGATAAAGATAAATAAAACGAAACCTTATTAAAAACCAAAACCTTATTAAGTAAACCTTTTTGAATAAACCCTATATATTTATTCGGGAATAGATCTAATAGAGAACTAAAGTTACCGACATAGCCCACAGAATTAGCAAGCTGAAGTGGCAGTGGGCTGGTCATATAAGCCGCATAACCGACAACCGATGGGGTAGACATGTTCTTAAGTGGAGACCGCGACTTGGCAGACGTAGTGTAGGACGCCCTGCGACAAGGTGGAGCGACGACTTGCGCCGAGTGGCTGCCAGTAGTTGGATGAGGAGAGCCGAAGACCGGACTCAGTGGCGTACCTTGGGAGAGGCCTATGTCCAGCAGTGGACTGATACGGGCTGTTGATGATGATGATGATGAGATCTAATACACCGTTTCACTGCAAACGGTTAAGGAAAACATCGCGAGGAAACCGGCATGTCCAAGATTATCATCATGAGCCTATTACGTTCCTACTGCTGGGACTCTGGCTTTCTCTCTGAGAGAGAGTATGTGCCATAACCCACCACGCGGGCCCAGTTCGGGTTGGTAGATGTGGCATGCTCCTAAATGTTCCGGTTCATGGAAATTCTGGTTTCCTCGTAATGGACCGAGATGGGATTTGAACTTGGCATCGGTGCCTTTGTCACATGCGTCACCGTTCAGCCGCCATCGCTCATCGTCATAATAATAATCATCATTATCATCATCAGCCCGTACAAGTCCACTGCTGAATATAGGCATCCCCCCTGGAACACCAACATGAATGGCTATTAGCCATTTGCACCCATCGGCTCCCTGCGACTCTTACAATGTCGTCGGTCCACCTAGTGTACCACCTATAGGGGTCTATACCTACAGAACGTCTTCCGGTTCGTGGTCGCCACTTGAGAACCTTTCTTCCCCATCGGAATTCCCCATTATCATAATAATTATCACTGCTCAATTTCTGTACAGCTTCCAATAATATTAATGCAATTGGTATGGAAAGGCTCGATATGAAGATGGTATAGTGACCTACTTTCTCAAAGAGATGGCTTGAGTCCTTGAAGTGAAAACGTAGAAGTATTTTAAGAAAGACCTTAAGCTTATCGTAGAGACAAAGCCAATTATAGGTCAAGCAGTGTTACGTTAATTAGGACGATAATTGGGCGATAGAGCTGTTCGATTATAACTGTTGGTGTGATCACCGATAATTATCGTAACGTAGTATTAGGAATTGTATCCGCCACCTACACTACGCAGTCTGCAGCTGTCGGCCGGCACCATATTTATAGTATAGTATACAATAATTATAATTATGTTTGTTAGCTTTTTGAAGTTCTTAACACAGATCAAAGTTTTTATGAAAGTAGGTATACTTACTGTGCTACTGAATAACTCTAGGATTTACCTCAAAATTACGAGAATATAATTATTGTATGCACTTCGATTTAAGCCGGCCTGCCAGTTCCAGCCAATCACAAACCTTGCAGTGAAAATAGAAATTATAAATGAATCTATTCTTCTTTAATCTATATCAATAAAGGTATCGATAAACCGTAAGGATAATGAAAAACCCCTTTAATCCATAGAGGGGTGTATGTATTTGCTTAGGACAGAGTGCTCACGGGTTTATTTATATTTTCATTCGATAAAACAGGTGTAGGAAGGTCGAGAGTCAAGGGGCTGTCGCCGTAGGGACGATCGCGGTGTTGTTAAGTACTTGAGCTTTTCAAACCATTGATGGGATTTGACTTACGTGCATTACTGACCATATTAGGTAGATTAGGTAGCAAATATAAACTCTCGAAAAAAGGAAAAACTGAAAGTGCCTTTTTGTATGGAAATTTTGTGTGACCTCAAGTGACCCAACTTCGCATGTGTATACCTTACCATATACACATGCGAAGTTGGGTCACTAGTTTATGTATTTAAATTAAATAGTCATTATTATTTAATTTTTTTTATTGTATAAATATAATTAAAATAATAATTGGCTAACAATTAGTCTCGCAAAATTTGTAAATTAATCGACCGATTTGATTTTTTTGTTTTGTTGTCCTCAACACTGGACCGGTTCAGGTAAAGAGAAAGTTAGGGAAAATCTAAAAGAACAACCGAAATTGGTAATTTTGTTTAGGAATTGCCAGGTGGTGTGAAGTTCACCAACATTTAGTAACAAATACAGCCGGCGCTTCACCATTTACCACATCAAAATTGTTTACTAACATTTGCTCAAATTCAGAACCAGGTGTTTAGATCAATAATGGTATTTATTCGTCGCAAAATTCTAATAAAGATGCTCTTTTTAGTTCAAGGTCAAGTTCAAAATTATTTTATTTTTTTTACTAATTACAGGGTAGCGTTTGACCACAAGTCACCTGATGTTAAGTGACGATGCGGTCGAAGATGGCGCCACGCTACACCTGGACTGGGAACTGGCTCTCAAGTGAGGCTGCCGGAACACACCGATAGGTGCTTGACGACAGATTCTTAACATGAGGGTGCTGGTAGCTAGCCAGGCGAGTACTAGAAAATACCCTACCACCAAGCTATAGGTTTCATCACGATGTTTTCCTTCACCGAAAGCTCAAGCTCATTATAGGATTCGAACCCACGTTCTACGGATCGCAAGCCGACCTCACTACCACTGAGCCATCATCGCTAATTTATTTAATAAAATACATATCTTTACTTTAAATTAAAACGTCAAACTTAAGACTAGCTACTCTATTTATTCCATACCTCAAGTGCTCAATATAAGCCTAGGAAGTTTCGGTACTGCTCGGTATACTTTATGTTGACGCTCCAGCCGGTCGGTGACAATCAAATTGGGTAAATGAGCCTTTGATGTATAAGAGCCATTCATTTAATAGGACGAGAGTTTGTGTACCTCCTCCATTTATGTTTTAAAATGGACGTGAAGCGTCCTTCTATCATGGTATTCGAAATCTGTCAGGACATGGAGATGTGACTTCATTGTGACGCGTGAAACTTTTTCCCAGTTGTTTAATATCAAAAGTCATACGGCAATTCCCAATAAAAATGTTTTGTTTTAGTTTCGTACACTCATACGCATTATCGAACACAAAATAATCGTTCATGGTTCACCAATATCAGTCGATAGTTTGTTTTTTTTTCGCTTCTTGATATTTTATTTGCAGCCAAAAAGATCAATAGAATAAGGGATATAGTCAGTGCCGGATTAAGCAAGCGCGGGGCCCGTAGCAAATTCTTTCAAGGAGACCTTGATCTACAATGGGTTACCGAGTGTCTGACGCGGATTGTCTTAGTAGGAAAAGTTGCATCGTTTCACGTTTTTGTGACATCAAGTAAATTCAATATACCGAATCTTAATAAGTTTCACTTAAAAAATTACGGTCTGGCAGAGATGAGTGAGTTCATATATTATGCGGGGCCGCGGGGCCCCCTTTCACACGGGGCCCGTAGCAATTGCTACTCTTGCTACGTGGTTAATCCGGCACTGGATATAGTGCTAACGTAAGTTTGTTTGTTCCAGACGGGAGCAACAGGTCTTCAAGCAGTGGGTCTCGGCGGGACTCCTCCACGCAACAAGCCACGGTATGTTGTCCTGAACCCAGGTATTCAGAACCACGAGATATTCTACTGCTAAGCAGTGCCAGTGGTGTGAAACATTACGTACTTATACGGATTTATTCAGAAAATTAGAAATAAAATGATTTAGGTTATTAGAGGGGAAAACACGATGAACGAGGAAATTCGACATAGCTCTCAGAATTTGCAAGTTGAGGTGGCAATGAGAAAAGCCGAAGACCGGGCTCAGTGGCGTATCATGGAAGAGGCCTATGTCCAGCAGTGGACTGATACAGGCTGATGATGATGATATGATGATGAGGTGGCAATGGGCAATTGGACAGGCCACATCGCTTAACGAACTAATAACCGATGGGGACGAAAGGTTCTCGAGTGGTGACCATGAACCGGAAGGCGTTCTATAGGTAGACCCAACTATAACTGACGACGTTGTAAGAGTCGCAGGGAGCCGATAGATGTAAAGTTCAAAGGGGGGCCTATATTCAGCAGTGGATTACTTCCGGCCGATGTTGATGATATACAAACATTTAGGTAATTATAAACTTCAAATAAATGTACCTTCTTTGGCTAGGGTTCCTCAATGTTTTCTTAACGTCACCAGGAGCAGGAGACTGATGCGACCGTTCACAAGCCGGATCTCACCAGCACCCTTCCACCTACCAGGAACAGGCCTACTAGCTACGAGAGGGACTACCATGACAAGGTACCGACCATGGTAAGTCTAGCTTTCATGGCGGTTGCATTCCCAACGTAGGGTTTTTTTGCTGGAAGAGAAGACATTCAACTTTACTGCAACCACAAAAACGAGTGGATCGGTTTTTTTACTGTTTTAGGGTAGCTTTTGACCACAAGTCATCTGATGTTAAGTGACGATGTGGTCAAAAGTGGCGCCACGCTACACCTAGACTGGTAACTGACTCTCAAGTGAGACTGCCGGAACACACCGACAGTTGCTTGGCGACAGATTCTTAACTTTAGGCATTGATGGTAGTAGCTAGACAGGCGAGCACTAGAAAATGTCCTATACCTAGCCATGATTTCATCACATATATTTTTTTATTTTTATATTTCATTTTTCCTTCATAGAAAGCTCAAGCTCATTATAGGAGTCAAACTCATGATCGAGATTTAGATGAGATAAGGTACAGTCAGCGACAAAGGTATCTGATAATACTATAAATATGGGTATTTATTTAAAGGGATGTACATAACCAAATAAAAACACTTAACTAAACCTTAGAATATAAAATAAAACTACCTATCAAACTAAACAATACAACTACTTAATCTAATAAACCACTACCAGTTAGCAACGTTCCCAAAATGCTGGTCGCATTGCCGCGTTGAACGGCAATGCTTATTCGTTGCGCAAAATAACGGCCAGCATTTTGGTCACGGGTAGCATCGACCAGTCGCTTTGATATTATCTGATTGTCCAAATGTATTTTAGATCAGTAAAGTTTGGTTTATTTTTACAACTTACAAGGCAGCGTTTGACTACAACACAACACACCTGATGTTAAGTGATGATGCGGTCCAAAGTTAGGCGGAGGCGAAGTTAATCGGAGGTTATTGTTCAGCGACTTTTGTCGATGACTGTACAGACATAGATTTACATAGGACTAGGAGCCGCTACTTTTCTACTTTCCAACGAAACAACGGAGGAGGTTCTCAACTCGAAGCGTAGGTATATTTTATTTTTATGACCATGACGCATAACTTTTTATCCTAAAAATCCATCTAGGCAAAGCTACGGATCGCAGCCAAAAGAGTTTATTTCAGATATATTTTGTAACAGTTCTCAGCTCTCTGTAACAAATCTATCTTTCACTTCTGCAAAATCGGTAAAAAAGCGAATGGTCAAAATTGAAGAGTGTGTCATGCCATGCATGAAATTGGACGCCACGTTGCAATTAAATTTCAGCATCGAATATCACTTCAGGAGAGTCCGCTTGGTTGTTCCAAACACCTGCCAGCGGCCAGGTACTTGCGGAACTCTAATTTTACTTTTGAAAATACCCCAGTTTGATAAAGTAGGGAATTTGACAATTTGGTGATTACATTTGCGGAAGATTCTTCTTACATAGCTGTTTGAAAAGGATTGTGATATTTTGCAGGTGGCTGCCTGCGTTGTTTGATTTGTTTGAACAGTATTCAAAATTCAAATTGTAAAAATATCTTTATCTAGTATCATCACTTTAAAGATTTTACTAAAGTATATAGCTTGTTCCAATACAAGAAACGCCCGGCAGATGTACCTAAAGGCTTTTTGGTTTTGATTTGATTGTATTACGCTTGAACGGTTGTCTCGTATTTACTTGGCTACTGGAATACAGTGTTTATAGACTATTAAACCCTAGTTCAGGAGTCTATGGACTCATGTAAATGTATCACACACATAGGACAATAAACGAATATTTGATTTGATTTTCAACAGGCATCTCTCAGCGGTGCTGGGGTGGTGACACACACGGCTCCATCGTATGAAGAGCAGCGCGCCAGCCCAGCGCTACTGTGTCGTGGTGCCAGTGGCACACCAGGAGGGCGCAGCGTCAGGGATGATGGGTACTGCTCGGCTAGCAGTACTCCGAGAGCTTTTGGTAAGTTCTTTATAGAAAAGGACTAACGACTCGGTGCCCGCTCGTTTTTGCCTTGATGAAAAAATTATTTTTCATGAAGTTTGTGGAAAACTTGGAAATTGTTTGAAAATACAGAATTTGGAAACATATTTTCTATAGATTTTGTTAATTTACAATCCTAAAAATGAGTGCAGTTTATTAATTCAAAAGTTTGTAGGTGTTTTTGTTTGTTACTTGGCTCAACGGATTTGAGTGGAATTTGGAATGGAGATAGCTTATATCGTGGATTAACACATGGGCTACTTTTTATCTCGGTTCCTGTGGGATAACGGGAATACGTCGGGTGTTACCGCCAGGCGCAGCTAGTATTACATAAATAATAATGCGAAAATGTTTGTTTGTTACGTTTTCACGACTAAACCGCTGAACCGATAGGAAATTTGAGGTGGCAATAGTTCAAACTCTGGAGAAGGACTTAGAAAACTTTTTATCAGGGTAAAGTTTAGTACACGCGGGTGAAACCATAGGGCACAGCGAGCATTTTAAAAATTACCAAATAAATAGGTAATTTTACTGCCTATTATTATTCCTATATTTCCAGACAATAGATTGTTTACCATAATCGTCATTGACCCAATTAATATGGTACAATATAGTACCCTCTAGTACCTTCTGTTGAGAGGTACCGTGAACAATAAACTTGCAAACAAAACAACCAACAGGTGACGGTAACAAACTGGCGAGACGGATATTAAATGAGGCACTATGTATTCTGCGCTCATAGAGTGAGAAAATTTAGTCCGTCATGCCCGGGCTACACTAAAGTTAACGTCAAGGGAAATGTCAATGCCTATCTTCGCGATAAATATTGCGTTCATTATGTGGCTACACTTGAACGGTGACGTGAATGCACTTGAATTATCGGCTAACGTCAAAGGCCAATGTGAATGCCGTTGTCCAATGTCGTGGCAACACTTATGTCTAACGTCAACCATCGCGCTATTGAACGGCATTTCCCGTTAGTGTGGCTCCAGCAATGAAGAAGAAGGCAAATATTTTGACAGTCTGAAGTTTCTGAACCGATAAGATCCCGTTAAAAATAAAAGCTAGCGCGGTCTTTTTTGTAGCCTTACTAGAAGCCTAGATTTCTTTCGTACATTCAGAAAATTCAGATGGGTATAGCATAAATTTATTAGAAACTTTTCACTTGTGTTGTTAATGTAAGGAGGACAATAAATACTACCCCACATAGATCTGGATATATCACTCTAATCGGCCACCAAAATATGTTCTCTACAGTATGTAGGTACCAATACTACCATTACAATCGATCATCTCCATTATTTCCCGCCAAAAATCTACCCCATCAAAATTGATGGAAAGAATATAAAGTTGCCATCCACATAAAATGTGTGTAATCGTAGACATTCTGCCACAGATATAATTATTATAATTAAATTGATTAATGAGTATAATTGCAATATTTAAGTAAGGGCACGAAGTTACTATGAATTCTAATTGTTAAATTTTTTTTTAAGTTATGTATATTGTGACCTAAAAACGTATTGCTCGTTAACACTTGCTTCCTTTCCTGAATCCAAATTGGGATATCTGAATGTAATAAATGATTTTTATTTTTCAAGAACACACCCAATCATTAAATAGGTACATCTTCGAAAATGTTGAAATGTGTGAGCGAGACAGCAAGCTTCACTAATTAGGGCCCTTGAGTACTTACTAATAGAGTTTGAACAAAGGAAACCAATAAACCAACTAACAAACCACTCCAAATCCTTTTAAGTTATTAAAAACAATCATATAACAATGAAAATCAAGAAACCAATTTAGAGGTTGTATTGTGAACGGCGAACAAAGTTTTCCAATGGTTGGAGTTGGTCTGGAAGGTAAATGTTGAAGAGGCAATAAGACGTGGGCCAGAGAGCACTTGCCTTAGTTTTTAATAAATTTCGCACCGGCAGGCACAGCAACTTGAAGACTTCTGCCCTGTGCACAGATAGAAGAATAAAAGCGTAAAAACTAAAATATAAAACAATTTTATATCAAAAATCTTTTCACTTTTCAATATTATCAAGTAACAGTTTTTTTTTATGTTAATTTAATGCTACAGAGCGTACCTATGCAATATTAGACGTACACAGTTTTGGAAAGTTATCTTATCAAAAACTGTAATAACTGTGTTTTGTTTTGTGTACTATTCTAATCTTCTTCTTTCTTATATATAAATAGTTAGTTACAAGTCAAGCTAATAAAAGTGTTTAAAAATCAATTGCTGTTCGTTAGTCTCGCTAAAACTCGAGAATGGCTGGACCGATTTGGCTAATTTTGATCTTGAAATATTTGTGGATGTTCAGGAAAGGTTTAAGGTGACTTTTATTGGCGATACGAAGTTCTCCGGGACAGCTAGTCCCCAATAAATTAATAATAATAACGTATAAGTCTCACCGAAACTCGATAACGGCATGAGCAGTTTTATTCTTGTTATGTTTTTTTTTTATTTTTATTTAATAGATTAGCAAACAAGCAGATGGCCCGCCTGATGGAAAGCGGTCACCGTCGCCTATGGACATCTGCAACACTAGGGGAGTTGCCGATGCGTTGCCGACCTTTAAGAACTCTTTTTACACCCATCTTGAAGGATTGCAACCCGTAGCACAGCGGAAACACTTCACTTCTGTTTTCGGGAAAAGAAAAAAAGGGAAAAACCAATTTTGCAATGTAGTTCACCGAGCCATCTAGTTCCAGACTAATTAAGGCCACACAATAGAAATAAAACCGTAAACAACTCTTCAATGCTCATCGGATTCCGTTTAGCGCGCATTCCTTCGTCACCACCATTTTTGAATTCCAATAGGGTAGGCACCTTCGGAATTATTGGGGAATTTTTCCGCATCGGCACGCTATTATGCGGCGCGGTCGGATGCCTGGCCGTTATTAAGATGGCTGGGGTGTGAAGGAACGTGAGGTATTTTAGGCATCCTTAGCGGTTTTCAAGTACCTTGATCGTGGCTAAATGCTTTTTAAACACTATTTTTTACGTCTTACTGGGAAGCTTTTGAGTACAATTCACCTGATGTTTAATGACGAAGTGGTTGAGAGTGGTTACATTGAAAATAATGGATTCAAGTATTTGTTCCATGTTTAGTAGTAGTGCTGTTCGATTCACGTAGCTTTTGATATCTTGGATACAGGGAATCCTAGTTAAGGGTTTCAGCTAGAAGCTAGTGAGCTACTTCTCCGATTTACTAACCGACTTCCAAAAAAGGAGCAGGTTCTCAATTAGCATATTTGTATTTTTTTTATGTTTGTTCGGGCATAACTCCGTCAAATATAGACGGTTTTGCAAAAACATTTTTTTGTTGGAAAGAACATATTTTAAAGGTGGTCCCATGATAAGAAAATCAGGGTTTGATGATGGCAGACCAGAGACACTGAAGGGAAACTGAAGTCGGTTTTTGTTTTGTTAAAAATTTAGCTTGTTTCATTTTCTTTTTTTAAAGTTTTTAACAGATTCAAAAGTAGGGCCTTGATAATGAAGTATTTACTTACTAGACACTTTTCAGGCTTTAAATTTAATTCTCAATTCATTACTTCAAATAAATGCTTTTATTTCAGATCACAAATCAACAAAAGGATCAGTTGTAACTCTATCATGCTATAAAAGTAAGTATGAATGAGATGCTCCTTCAATATTTACCTTTTTTATAAGCTAAGCTTAAAATTATCCTGTTTGTGTGTTCTCAGAGGAACCCAAAATCCAGATCGAAGAGGCGTTTTACAGCGAAGCGAATAAAAGATTGAGAGCGAATAGTATCAAGGCAGGTAGGCAAATGAGTACCAGAAAATTGATACCTTATCATAAAATGGCGCCCAACGTCGGGCATCAATATAAAGTAATACATTTGTATATTACGAACAGTCGTACATGTGACATTTCTCACGTTGCTTATAGAGATACCTATTATAATTATAAACCGACGAAAAATGAAGAGAAGGTTCTTTAGTCGACGTTTCTACCATACAATAGTATGATCATGATTACGCATAACTTTTTATAGAGATTGTTTAAATTTTTTTTAGATTACTAATTTTAATTTAAAATCTAAATATGGGTATGTGAACAAATTCATATTATTATAATTTTTACTATTGACACGATTTTACTAGTAATTTTCTATTTTAGGTCCAGAAACGAATGATGGCCGAGAGACTTGGGGCACAGGCGCCGACTTTCTTCTGTCCATCATCGGATTCGCCGTCGACCTGGCCAACGTGTGGAGGTTCCCTTACCTCTGCTACCGGAATGGGGGAGGTAAGGTTTCCTTCGACTAATATGTTTTTCCTCGAGCGAGATTGAGAAAGAAAACTTAGGAAAATGTTGCTGTAGCGCTATGGCCGTCCCCGAAAATTCAACGTAAGATAAACTATCATATTTTGGTTATTTTATCATCATCAGCCTTTCACGTTCCCACTGCTGGGACTCTGGCCTTCTCTCTGAGAGAGTATGGGCCGTAATCACCCTGGGTCAGTGCGCGTTCGTAGATGTTGCATGTCCTTAAACATTGTGGTTCTTGGACATGCCGGTTTCCTCACGATGTTTTCCTTCGCCTTTTTGAGCGATGGCAAATCCTACCATTAATATTATAAACGAGAAAGTTTCTGAGTATGGTTGGATAGATGGATGTTTGTTACTCATTTACGTAAAAACTACAGAACGGATCTGAATGAAATTTGGAATGGAGATAGCTTATACCCTGGATTAACACATAGGCTACTTTTTAAACCGGAGAAAGGTTCCTGCGGGATAACGGAAATTTTTAGGAAAGGACTGGCACACTGTCGTCATAGACAGAGACAAGTGGAAAGGGCTGGAGGAGGCCTTCACCCGAGAGGGGTCCATATCCAAAAATAGCAAAACTAACTCATACTAACATTTAGACAATAAGTAAATAACTAACCAAACACTAACATGCAAACACCACATTTGATATGTAAATAAGGATATGGAAATAAAGGCTATTAAAAAAAAAAAAAAAAAAAAATGGGGAGACGCGGGTGAAACCGCGGGGCGCAACTCCACACTTAACTTATTAAGAGGTAACAGCTGCGAGAGCATTCGATCTTTTGAAATCGGTGCACGTGTTACCGTTCGGCCACCATGGCTCTTGCTTGTCTCATTTCGTACTAAATAGATCGCCACCGCAACCACTTTTGCAAAGGTCTGGGTGAAGCTTTAATTCCTCAGTCTTAATCTCCAGCTCTCTCTCCTTAATGAAAACTATTTAGAGTTCATACTGTTGTTTCACCGAGAAAATACTTCTTAGTGAGGGAATTAAGGGATCGATTTGATAAATGAAAGTTGCACCTCGAAGCTAGATTAATGGATTTTCTCAATATGTTACTCGTACATTCAGCGACATATATCCAAATGTGAAACAGGTTTTTACATTTTACGTAGGCACTTGGTAGCGTTTGATCACAAATCACGGGATGTTAGGTGACGATGTGGTCAATGATGGCGCCACGCAACACCTAGATGCCATTGTACAGTCAGCGACTAAAGTAGCTGATCATATTCGATAGGTATAGTCTAAGATGCTGAAGAACATAGGAAAACTGGTCACGTTCAGCGACTTCTGTCTTTGGCCGTACAAAGAGTTTCACAAGAGTTTCAAAGAGTTTTTGTCGCTTCATTGATACAATTGTAGTGTTTAGAATGGATTTCTTATTCCTTCAATCGATAGCAATCGAACTAATAATTACGATTTTCGAACGTGATTTTGGCATTTTTCTCCGGCGGAAAGCCGTGGCGGGCCGCGTCCAATCCGCAGTTCAGTCGTTATGTCTTACCTAACCAATTTTTTTTAAAGGCGCTTTCCTGATCCCGTACACGCTGATGCTGGTATTTGGAGCCGTACCTCTTTTCTACATGGAGCTGATCCTTGGCCAGTACAACCGGCAGGGACCAATCACACTTTGGAAGATCTGCCCGCTGTTCAAAGGTGAGTTTTAACGCATATCCTTACCTAATAAAGGAGGAGAATACTACAGAATATAATCAGCAGGAAGCAATGTTGCTAAAAAGATATCAGGTTTTTAGCTAAATCAAATTTAAAAATTGCCTATAAAAAAGTGTTAGATTTAGAATATTATGATAAAAATCATTCTTATTTTAAGCACTTCAAATATCGCTGTTTTCATCACTCAAATACTTGTTGGTTATTTTACATTAGCATTCTAAATAACGCAAGCTTTGGAAAATAAACTAAATAAGTCTTTTACAGATAATTAATAATTTCAAGCTAGATTTTTCTGGCCAGAAGTAACATCATTAATTAGGAAGCAAAACAAGCAGATATATATAATTATCTCGCCCCGAAAGAGCTAAGATATGTTTCCATCTTTATATATAAAAATCAATTGCTGTTCGTTAGTCTCGCTAAAACTCGAGAATGGCTGGACCGATTTGGATAATTTTGATCTTGAAATATTTGTGGAAGTTCAGGGAAGGTTTAAAAGGTGACTTTTATTGGCGATACGAAATTCGCCGGGCCAGTTATCTCAAATAAGTATTTTTGTTTGCAGGTGTAGGATTCTGCGCTGTGATGGTGGCATTCTACGTGTCGTTTTACTACAACGTTATTATCGGTAAGCTTGACTATTTCTAACCTTACTTGATTTCATTTGGTTTTTAAATAGGCACACCGAACCTTACTTTTGTGAAGTTATCAGCAAAGCGCAGTTGTTATTTCGGGTAGGATTTAATGCACGCGAAGGCGGATGGTTAAATTTTAGCACGGAAAATTTGACAATAAGACCAAATTTACCGAAATTTGGTATGACATTTAACGTAAGGACGTTTATAAAATCGGCCATAAGGATGTCTCGCTTCTTTGATTACGCATATTACACTCGATGGCAAACTGTTTTTCGTGTTTCATAACAAGTTTTTCTCACTACTGTATATGCCAAGCCGTTCACCAAACCTAACTTGATAACCACAAAGATCCGTTGGAACTATCTATAACTAACTCTATATTTATATTTTATGTACTTAAGTAGAACTTTATGAGGGATCTGCTTATTAAAAAGTTTATTAGGGTGTCTACAAAACTTTACCATTTTAACTATTTTACGTACGTACTAAGTTTTTAATAAATTTTGATGTGTAAAAGTACGAGTATAATTTACTATTCTGTAGTAAATTCTGCTTTGGCGTGAACTGCAGCTATTAGTGCAATATATCTCTGCCGCATTATCTCTACTCTACGATCGGTAAACAAAATGTTGGCACATCACATTTGGCACATTTCCAAACATTAAAATGCAGGGCAGGGCATACTATGTAAACGTATCAGGTATACTTGTAAGTTGTGCTTGTTAAGTTATTACTGATTGATGCTATTTGGTACAGAAACTACCTAATACTAAGGTTAATCGACTAGGTATATTTAATTTTGTAAGTTGTAAAATTACCTGAATTACCTGACAAGGCACCTAATGTTAAGTGACAAAGTGGTCGAACACCTGGTTTGTGAACTGGGTCCCAATTGGGGCTGCCGGAACACAGATAGGTGCTTGGTGACAAATTCTTATCTATCCATAAGCGGGCTGCTTTCTTCTATCCCTCTCTTCCCAGGCTGGTCCTTATACTTCCTGGTATCGTCGGCTCGCTCTGAGCTCCCGTGGCTGCATTGTGACAACTCCTGGAATACAGAACAGTGCTGGGACGCGTCACGGGCCAATGTCACGAATAAGACTGATATCACCTATCAAGGGCCGCTGTCACACTTTACTCCGGCTTCCGAGTTCTTTCAGTAAGCTATATAATTATATACATTTTATATGTTTATGGAGCGAAGGTGGGCGAACAGTAACGCGTGCGCCTTATATGAACCCAATACCGAGTTTGAATCGTGGATTGTCCATCGCTGTAAACGGCGGATAAAAACATCGTGAGGAAACCGGGTATGCGACATCTACGAACCATACATATATGGCATACTCTTTATGAGACAAGGCCTGTATCCTAGCAGTGGGGCTGATGATGATTGATGAATATGTTATTTCAAAGAGGACATTCCTACTATTTCCTACGGAAAAGGTATTTTATCTCTATCCATAATTATCTGGAGTTGTGACTTTACAGTTCAGTTTTTTCTGGAACTGAACTGAAATAAAATGGGAAAACTTTGGAGTTCACTAGAGTTGGTACCATAACATAATCAGATTTCCTTATATTATAACCATCTTTTCTCGCGTTGTAAATATTTTGTAATTTTCCAGTCGTGCAGTCCTTGAAATGCAGTACTCGGAGGGTCTTAACGATCTCGGATTTCCGAAATGGCAGCTCGCCATGTGCTTGGGTTTGGTCTACGTCACACTCTATTTGTCACTCTTCAAGGGCGTCAAGAGTTCTGGTAAGTTTTAAAATCAATAGAAAGTTTCTGAGGGTTAAGAAAGGTTAGGAAAGTTAATTCTGTACTGCTGTTTTTTGTACAGCTGACATTTTTCCATACAAACTTTAACCTTTCACCCTTCATAGGTGCACTTTTAAACCACACCTCAATCTTAACACATTAAAGTTTCATGTTTCAAAACTTGATGTTTTTTAACCTGTACATTCAAGTTACTAGATAATTCTCTAAATTAACTGCCATAACATCTGAAGAATACGATAGTTCTGACCCCTAACGACAATTCCTGTATCTACGGTTCCAGAAACTGTTTTTTGCTTCAGGTAAAGTGGTATGGCTAACAGCAACAATGCCATACGTGGTTCTATCGATACTTCTCGCCAGAGGACTCTTGCTACCTGGTGCTACGAGGGGCATCGCCTACTATCTGCAGCCAGAGCTTACGAGGCTGAAGGATACTCAGGTAAGTCCATATGACTTTGGTATTTAACAAAACTAACTCTGATGGCTCAGCGACCCAAAGTGTGTCTTGGCCTTCGAAACGAGAGAGCGCCACTCTTCTCTATCCTGGGTGATTTTACACCAGTGCCGAGTGTAGAGTTCGCGTAGGTCCGCATCCACCGCGTCCTTCTAGCGGTATCTAGGACGTCCAACCGGCCTACAGCCATGCAGTCGTCCCAACTAAGAACGCTTTGCCGCCCGATCTTTCCCCATGCACACTACGTCCAGCCAACGCAGTCAGTGCGATTTAATTTCACCGACCACGTTGGGCTCGCTCATTAGGTCTTCGATCTTCTGATTTTTCCGGAACATCCACGTGCCATCTTGCCGGCAAGTTGATACTAATATCTTTCTTATACTTTGGTATTCTACTGTTTGTACGTGGTGCTGTCGATACTGTTGACAAATCTCGGCCAATAGTGCAACTATAATTTACATCTTCTCTTCTAAGCTCTTATAAACATTTTGTTGTACAGGTGTGGGTGGATGCTGCAGTCCAGATTTTCTACTCGGTTGGTGCTGGCTTTGGAGTCCATCTCTCTTATGCAAGCTACAATACTTTCCACAACAACTGCTACCGGTAAAAAAACCTTTTTTAAAACGAGGTGGTTAATAGCGCCCTACGTCTGAATGTCCAAACGCCAGCCATGTAAGCCAGGCTCCTAACAACAGCGTTGCTACACAGAGTCAACAGAGTCAACCCTGGATATGAAGGAAGCAACCTAGCAACTATGCAACGTTCTTGAAGCAACTTTCAAGCAACCTAATTATCTTGAATGGCATTTAAACGAAAGTATACAGAAGCGAGCTAGCAGCAGCAGCCAGCATATACATTTCAGAAGTGCTACAAATCTACAATAGCAATAGGTCCATTAGATTACTAAAAATGTTATTTTGTTGTAATTATTTTCTTAAGCGACGTTTGGTTTGAGTTTGCCATAATGCATCTTGGCAACCATCGTCATTGTATATAGACGTTTGTTCCAACCACGTAACTTAACGTTGAAATATATATCATACCCATGGTTTTTTTAGTTTTCTTAAGCGTTAACGATTGTTTTATGCATCTCGGCAAGGCCCTGTTATGCTTTTATCTGTTATGGTTTTATTTTCCAGCGACTGCCTAGTGACGACATTGGTAAACTGCTTCACATCATTCTTCTCCGGTTTCGTCATCTTCACCTACCTCGGGTTCATGTCTTACAAACAGGGAGTACCAATTTCGTCGGTTGCTACCGAAGGTACGTTACCATTCATCATGCTGTGAGTTACAGTAATGTATAACGTCTCGTATGATCTGTGATAGATAAAGTAAGTAGGTACTACATACATATTATATATGTATATTCTGTTACAATGTACCAAGTAAGTACGTTGACATTGAGTTCGAATTCCATCTTGCACAATAAGTTATGAGTGGTTCGCCTCGCTGGAAAAATAGGAAAAAAAACATCGTGAGAAAACCGACATGTCCAAGATCCACAAGGACCACACCATTCAAGGGAGTGTGACTTCTACGAACCCACACTGGGACAGCGTGGTAGATTATGGCTCATACCAGCTCTTTCTCCAGCCTGTGTCCCAGCCAGCAGTGGGAGCGTAATAGACTGCTGATGGTGACTCACCTCATTAGTCATGTCAGTGTCATCACAATAACTGTTCCGTACTTGCAGGACCTGGCCTGGTGTTCCAAGTGTACCCTGAAGCAGTTGCGACGCTACCCGGAGCGAATCTATGGTCAATGCTCTTCTTCTTTATGCTCATCATGCTTGGGTTAGATTCTGGAGTAAGTTTTTATAGGATTTGAAGATTAACTTTAAGTTTAAGTACAGTCCGGCTCGAAGGACCAATTGATGGCGATCCAAAGATCCGAAGATTCCTATGTCAAAACTATAAGAAACTTTTTATGGTTATATTTTCCCACTCTACAGGATAGATAAAACAAAAAAAAACGCATATATGTAGGTACAATCACATACGAGTGCGTAGCTGCGACCTCCTTGTTAGAGGGAAGTATCGGGAAGTATGTGGATCAAAGACTGCGCTCCTCTTTATGATCTGATATTTCACTTGCATCGGAACACAGTATTCTTTGCACACTATACTTCTTGGCGTTTCAATAACTAGCAAAGGTGTGAAACTCTGCAAGAGAGTTCTATCACTACAATATTGCTGATCTTTGATCCCAGATAGGCGGTCTCGATTATAGTATTCCTTAGACACTATACTGCTCGGCGGTTAAATAACTAGCAAAGGTGTGGTACTCTGCAAAAGAGCCCTACCACTACTGATGCTCTTTGCTTCTAGATGGGGGGTCTCGAGTGCGTCATCACCGGTCTCCTAGACCAGGCTCGCGCTTGCGGCGCAACCTCGCTCCGCCGCGAGCACTTCACGCTGATCGTCGTGTGTGTATCCTTCTGCGTGGCTTGCATCAATATCACGCCGGTGACGTATAACAAACAACTAGCGCTTATTGTAGAATAGGCAACCGGACAGTAATCACAAAAAATCTAAACTTTGGTTTTATGTTTTTAAATCAATAAATAAAATATGTATTACTGGCACCGAAACACGAAGCCTAGCATTTATGACATCATACGTTTGTAAACAAGCAAAATGAAACCTCCCGCAGACGTAGCGTACTAGTGGCTTGACGTTTGTTTATAGACGTCTGACGTCACACGCTCTAGAATCCATAATGGAACATTGTTTTATCTACATATCGTTCAATTCTTTTTTTTACAGCTTTGTAAAACTTTAATGATTCATTTTTAATACCTTCTGCAAAGTTTTTCAGTTGCCTATTGCACAGATTTTTTGATGGCATTGATTTAAGTGTACTCTACTACTCTCTGTGACATCTCACTACCAATTTGTTGTTCTCATGCCTTTGTTACCTTGCAGGGGGGCATCTACATGTTTCACCTACTGGACACCTACGCCGCTGGTATATCTTTACTGTGCTCTGCGCTGTTTGAAGCCGTCGCCGTGTCTTGGTTTTATGGTAAATGTAAATGTATATATAGTAAATGTAAATGTGAAATACATCTGTTCATTTCTGCTTAAAATGGGTACAGTCAACGACAAAAGTCGCTGAACAATAACAACCTTTCCGATTACGTTCCTCGTCTTAAAGCCCAAACTATGACCGCATCATCACGTAACATTGGGTGTTTGTGTTGTGGTCAAACGCTACCTTGTAAGTTATGAAAAAACAAACAAGCATTACTGATCTAAGACACAATGGAAAAATCGAGTGTGACTAGCTTCTTTTATCGCTGATTGTACTATTTCTATAATGATTTTTCTCTTCCTCAGGCTTAAAAAGGTTCTCTGACGATGTAGAAGAGATGCTTGGGTTCCGTCCAGGTTTATACTGGCGGATATGCTGGAAGTTTGTCAGTCCGACGTTTATTATTGTAAGTACTTTTGTAAAAATGTAAGAAGTAGAAGTATTCATAGATAGGTCAAAATATTTTATTATTTATGATCGCAGAGCACTTTTTTCGTCAAGATCTGAAATTGAAATGTTCTTAGAACTAAGATTTTTTTTTATACCTAGACGTTAATCCTTCTTCGGCGGATTTGTTTTTACAATTCATAGAAATTGAAATTAAATGCTGTGTTTCCAAGCAAGATAAGTACCTACTTAAAAAAATTCAAGTTTTCTAAAAAAATATAGGTACACCATCTTCTTTTTTAAGCTTTGTGTAGTTCTTACACGTTTTCAATGCACAATATGGCACATTCTACGCGTGTATTTTGCATGTCCGGCGCGGCCGGCGCGGCGCCGGCGGCCATTTAGAAACGATTTTAAATGAAGAACCCAAAGATTGTTAACTTTTTGTACGTTACGTTTATTTCATAATCAGTATCTCGTTGCTGTCCCCAGGGGGTGGTAGTGTTCGGACTCCTGTACCAGCAGCCGCTGCAGTACCAGCACTACACCTACCCGCCGTGGGCCGTGGTGCTCGGCTGGGGCCTGGCCTGCTCCTCCATCCTCATGATACCTATAGTGGCGGTGTACAAGCTGGCCTCGACACCAGGGACGCTGCGACAGGTGACCGTAGTTTTTTGCAACGAACTTTATTTGTTCACCCACGTCGGCTACAGCTTTATGCATGTAAAGTCTCAGCCCGATCGGTTTAAAATTGACAAAGTTTCATACAAACTTTCATCCCCTATTTTATCCCTTTGGGGGTAGAATTAATCAAAATCCTTTCTTAGCGGATGCTTACGTCATAACATCTACTTGCATGCCAAATGTCAGCCTGATCCGTCCAGTGGTTTGGGCTGTGCGCTGATAGATCACTATGTCAGTCAGTCAGCAGTCAGTCACCTATTAGTTATATATATTTAGATTTAACATTTATTTATTTAATAATAATCAGTACGGATTTTTATCGCGATAAATTGTAGCTTGGTAGTTAACCAAAAAAATCCTTCAACTTGTAAGGTAAACGTTGGTAACTTTTTTATATCTTACTTGCTGTTCCCCGCGGTTTCACCCGCGTGGGCTACAGTTTTATCTCAGCCCGATCGGTTTAAAATTGACAAAGTTTCATACAAACTTTCATCCCCTATTTTATCCCCTTGGGGGTAGAATTAATCATAATTCTTTCTTAGCGGATGCCTACGTCATAACATCTACCTGCATGCTAAATTTCAGCCTGATCCGTCTAGTGGTTTGGGCAGTGCGTTGATAGATCACTATGTCCTACCAAATGTCAAAGCCACACTAAAAACAGTTTCACAAACTACTGTGCAAATACATCTATCATCTGTGTCTCGCGTTGTTCACGAAATAGTAACAACGTGGCCTGCGAGTTTCGTACTTTCGTAGCGTAATTATGTAGCTAGTACGTAGCGTAGGCAGCCGTAGGCCCGTAGTCAATGGCGCATTCGAGACCGCGCGTACCGCATCGCGCGTCACGTATATTTTATTCCGTGCCCGCCTAGAGTTTGCATAAAGTTACGATATCGATTATCGATCGATTTTTATTTTTTAATTATTATTAGGGAGAAAAAAATTTAAATTGTTAATTTTTTTGTGATTTGTGTAATCCTATTTTGGCCTTATTGTATAACAAATGTTTAGTCTATTTTTATAATTGGAACGCTGTTGGATTAACTAAATAAAAAAAAAATGTAACTAACTATCATGTCTTTAAGTACCTAGTTACCTACCTACATTTTTGTTTATCTAAAAGCTTATAATCGATTATTTTATTTACTTGCAACGTTTTTTTTTTAATTTATAGGAAGTTTTAAAACGCAGTATGTACGATTACTTATCGGTTTATTTTTTTACATTCTTGTGTATGTGATGAATTGATGATTTATTATTGTATATTTTTCAAAAATATTTATCGATTTTCAGCGTATCGCCTGCTGCATTTCTCCTGAATCGGAACACGACGCGATCCGTGGCGGAGCGCCAGTCAGTCGTTTCACATGGCAACACTGGCTGTATGTTTAAAGTTGACAACGAATGGACATGTCAACGAATGTAAGGGCCGTATCCTTGGAATTTGGCTATTGAGTCATAGTGGATAAGCAGATAGGCTTGAGGTTGAATGGTTCATTTTTTGTGCCTATAACTTTACGTCTGCAACTTCCAAAAAATGAAGATCTAGGACGTGATAGACCTGTCATTAATTATTAAAATTGGAGATTATCTTTTTACGAATTGGATAAGATTGGATTTGTCAACCAAAATATATGTATTTATAGTTATTTCTTAAATATTTAGAAACATTTTAGTAAATTTATTTAAAAGAAGTTTAGAGGTGGCATAAGGTTAAGCTTAATAAACTAAATCAAGATGGCGAAAGTACATGCGTGTACATTCTAAACTGTGTTGGAATAAAATATAGGTACTTATATTAAAGTAGCTTCATTGTAGCGTACGTAGTAGTAGAAAGATATGCCTCCATAGAGATAACAGCGTTGTTCGTTAAAATAACCATACACTGCGTTAACAATAACCGATATAATTTAATAGAAAAGTATAGGTAGTGTTCAAGAACACACACTTGTTATTATTCTGACATTCACGAAAGCGGTATCTCTTTAAAAATCTGGTCCTAAAAAATAGAAAAAAAAAATATTTAGAGCAAATGAAGATTGAAGACATTCCTTCAAATTTAATAAAATGTCGGCAACTGTATGCTATATCATATTATATTAATTATATATTTAAAATCGTCCAATTATGGACCAATCTTGTTAACAAATCTGTGACGAAAACAATAATTTTATGTAAATAAAGTGATATAATATTATTTATTTTATTATTTGTACAACTTTATCTGAATATAATGTACACATTGTAGAGACGTATTTTGATGAAATTATTCTTATAGTAGTAATATAAATACTAATATAAAATATTAATGACGATTTTGATGTAAAACTAAAATAAATTTGATAGGTCTAAAAGTGATGTTGTCTTTTTTGGACCATCGAAGAAAGAAAAGGACAGCATTATTTTTAGACGTGTGGAATTTAGTTTAGTTGTAAAGAATGCACATCTAATCATACATTAGTGTATACATAATTTTATATTCATACTTAAATGGTAGATACGCGTTGTATTGAAATTCGCTTAAATTCCTAAAATATTTTAGTGTAGATAGATATTTTAGATACATTCCTGATTTTAGTTTATTATGTTTACTTTTTATTAATGTTTTAGTTATTGGAAGTTCTTTAATTACATGTATAAATACAAGACGCTTGATCAGCGCTTATTCCAACGGTTAATTTTAAATAATATTAAAGTTACTCACATAAATTATACTAAGTAGATCAATGTTGTACAACTTATTAATCAAGAATAAGTTTTATGTAGAAAAATATTTGTTTATCTATATTATCAGTGAAAAAAGGAAATGCAATAAAACGTGTTAAAGTGAAAAAAAAAATCAAGTAAACTTGTTTACATTATATATGTTTTAATAAAAACTTAGATACTTACTTGTCTATGTAAGTCAAACTAGTCAATAAATTATAATAAAGCATAAAATCAGATACGAGCAAATAGTATAACTGAACATACATTAAAAAAATATTGTTTAAGCATATTATTCTCAACTTAAGTATGTATTTATAGTAGCTTAATAATTGTGCATATTATGAATGTGTATTTAGAATCAAGTGGTTTGTAGAAAATGTACTGTAATGTAATGTATCGATAAATATAAGTATTTCATTAGCAATTCGATAGCTCCGGGTGAGTAAAAAGTAAATTGAATAGTAACTATAAGGCAAATTGTTTTATCTATAATCAAGTTTTTTTTTTGTAATGAAAACTTTGTTTATATAATAATATAGTTTCCACAGAATTGACGCAATTTTGACTATGAATATAACAACGCGTCCTTACTGATGTAGATTTAATTTATGATGATTTATTTACGATAGCTTTTTTTTTCGGTGTAGAAGTATAATTTGTATGGGTGTACGAATATTTTTGTACTTTCCTCTTGAAATTAATGCATAAACGAATTTGTTAAATAATATTCAAGTATTACCCACCTACATTTCTTTTTTTCAAATTACGAAGTGTGTGACCAAAGTAGATAAATTATTACTTTTTGTGATTGTTAATGTAATTAATTGTAAACTGTGTTCATTTAAGTAGTTATTTGTTTGGAAATAAATAAATTAATGTTAGTTAATTGTATATTTTTTTTCAACATCGTCCTTAGCTTTTGATAAGTGTAAAAAACTTGCACTTCTCATACTGGTACGATGAAGCCAAACATCGTGAGGAAACTGGCATGTCCAAGAACCACAACATTCCAGCATGTAACATCTACCAACCCGCACTGGGCCAGCGCGGTATAGAATGCCAAAGTGAGAATGAGATAAACGCTTAAGAAATAGGTGTAAAAACGTTCCATTGGTCTTAATATTATGTATTTAATTCAAACCCGTTCAGCCCCCTCGTATTTGAAACGAGGAAAATACGGGCTATGTGTTTTTACTTGAACTAGCAAGCAATGGTATGTAATAATGTATTTGGATAATATCGATAAACTATCAGGGTACTAAGGGGTAATACATCACTAGTCAGGAGGCTGAAAACAATGCAAATTATATCTTAAATTCATCTATAACTACAAATCACGTTCTAAGTACGCATATGACGCCAAATATGAATTTCTTTGATGTCAAATGCATGTTTTGTTTTGAAATTTAGTTTATAACATAAAAAGTAGCCTATAAAGACTTACGTGTAAAATGATAATTCCGGGTGTGTTACTTTTCTATTAATTGTTCTCGATGTATAAAACACAGCACAATACTAAATCATTTCATTTACAAGAATAAACAGTTAAATCCGATCAGTCAGTCTCTCTGTATTTTTAATTTTTATGCATTCGGGTAGGGTAGTACAATAAACGGAACGGTCTACACTCTACACCTACTTAATTTAAGGTCTACACAAAGGTACTCTGTGCGGTCTACAGAGAACACAAAATACACAAGCGCGAGGTCGCCAATCTTACAATAGCTTTCTCGCTTTCTCTAGATGACTATTCATGTAATAGACAGAGAAAAAAGACAATGTGTTTGTTTACACAAGACCGGCGCTGTGGCAGGTAACGTCTTTATGTACGTCTCCGTCCAGTCCGGTGTTCATTTCCGACAGTTCCCAATAACCGATCTATCCAGGGTTTGCCCTACTAGAGATAGAAATTTGACATTACTTCTATGGATCTAATGTCAAATTTATATCATCAATTCATCAGTAGGGCAAACCGTGGATAGATCGATTATTGGGAACGGCCGTTCATCAAGCAAGATACGTTCCATTTCACGCGTTATGACGTCAATGTTTTTTTTCTGCAAATATTACTTTTACAAGCTTAATATTTTAATGAAATATGCCCAAAATTTGTGAACTATTTACTTCTACACCACTGATTCAGTTTGAAAACATGTGTTTGTAATTGTGATATTTTAAAGGTCAAAGTTCCCAAAGAGAATAAAGTATATTCATTCTACTTTCATCTGTTAACTCTAATCTCATTCAAATTACAGAAAGAAAAGAAACGTAAAAATTAATGGCAGAACATTGTCATGTTGATTTCCATAAAATTTATTTATATTTGCAAAGAATTGTGTTTTTCTACGTAAATTAACTATAATGGTAAATCGTTGCAGTGTGAAACTATAATCTGAAGATTGTTAGTTGTTTCAGCTGGATTAACTCATATTTAATGCAAAAACAAGTTGTAAATCATTGTGATAATAACATGGAATCGATAAATTAGCAAAATTATTCCTGTTTTCGCCGTGAATACATTATCGTTGTCTCAACAAAGTGATGAGCTAACCTTTAAGGTGAGATGTTGATTCAATAGCAGTTGTTGAATGTCTCATGATTTCGTTCGAGTCTATTCGTCTTGTGTTGTGAAAGAAGTTTATTTTGAAATATTCTTGACTGTCCTCATTCTTGTTGCGTACACAATTATACTCGTAGACATACTAGATACATCATACTTTACCAATAATTCAGTAAGCATTATATTCTGTGTTGTAGTGGTAAAAATGTCTTTGGAGCGCGATAGTGTCGGCGTGCCGCCTAGTCTCGGAGGCGTAGGCCCCGGCCCGGGACCAGCTATCGCAGCAAGTGCCTCCGCGGACCCTCGCTCGCTGCTCCTCCAGGAGATGAGAGACCAGAACTTTGATGTGATAAGATTTGCTACATACAGAACCGCCTGCAAGCTTCGATATGTTCAGAAAAAGTGTAACTGTGAGTGATGTACAGTACCTATATAATGTATATTTTATATTTAATCAAAATTTAACACTACAGGCTCGAGGCCCGTACTGTTGTCAACACATTATATAGAACTAATTAAAACTAAGGGGTAAAACTCATTGGGATATGGGAACATGAACATTATACAATTAAACATGCAGAAAAGGAAGAGCTGCTCGGAAGAGCTATTCAATCTCATACCTCCTTCACGGTTCTATCACCGATCATCTCGTCATCGGAACAAAGCTCATCCACACACTATTGAGTCTTGAAAATCCCACACCTCGCGATTTATGCGCTCCTTTCTCCCGCATACTTGCAAAATGTGGAATGAGCTCCCCCCACAAGTCTTTCCCCTGTGCTACAGATGGCAATCCTTCAAGAAGTTCTTAAAGGTTGGCAACCCATCGGCAACTCCCCTGGTGTTGCAGATGTCCATAGGTCGGTGACCGCTTTCCATCAGGCAGGCCGTCTGCTTGTTTGCCAATCTATTTCATAAAAAAAAAAAAAAAAACATTTTAACAATTATTAGTTACGGGATTACAACTAAAGCAGACTAGACACCACAAGCAGCACCCATTCACGAGTTTACCTCAACCATATTAGAGGGAAGAGGGCGACCCAACACTATGTCACTGCAACCAAAGTCACTTTCGTGAGCATGACAGCTTTAGTTGTTTACTGAAAAAGTATATAATATTAAAATACAAGAGTCTGATTCACTTTCTATCAATAGCAACTAATTTTATCGGATAAAATAATAATATAACCATTATATTCTCCATTTCAGTACATGTGATAGACATATGGAATGTTATAGAGGCATTCCGAGAGAACGCACTCAATACCCTGGAGCCCACTGCGTGTGTGAATGTAACAAGACTGGAAACACTAGTGTCTTCTTTGTACCATAACCTGAACAAGAGACTGCCGCCTGTGCATCAAGTTTCTGTAGAGGCATGCTCTGCGCTGTTGTTGAATTGGTTACTGGCCGCTTATAGTACAGGGTAAGAAGGAATTATTATTATAAATTGGGTAGCAAGCTGTAATCCATACTTAAATCATAAATGCATATGTAACATGAGAACTCACTGGTCACTGTTCACCTAATAATCAATTACCTTTGAGAAATAAATGCATTATATATATTATTATTTTTTTTTACTATTTACAGGGTAGCGTTTGACCACAAGTCACCTGATGTTAAGTGACAATGTGGTCGAAGATGGCGCCACGCTACACCTGGACTGGGAACTGGCTCTCAAGTGAGGCTGCCGGAACACACCGATAGGTGCTTGGCGACAGATTCTTAACAAGAGGGTGGTAGCTAGCCAGACGAGTACTAGAAAATACCCTAGCACCAAGCTATGGTTTCATCACGATGTTTTCCTTAACCGAAAGCTCAAGCTCATTGTAGGATTCGAACCCACGTCCTACGGATCGCAAGCCGACGTCACTACCACTGAGCCATCATCGCTATATATATCATATATTATTACTAGCTGCGCCCTGCAATTTCACCCGCATGTACTACACTTTATTGCAAAAAAATTAAACTACAACATATTGTCAGACCTACCAAATATACACAAAAAACCTGTTAAGCCATTTTGCAAGAGTACAATAGCAAACACGGACATAACATTTTTATATATACGAAGAACTCTTGACTCTGTCTGTTACCTTTTCATGCCTTAACCTGAACCGATCTTGATGAAATTTGTTGTGGAGATTGTTTGTATCCTGGGGAAGGATATAGGATACATTTTATTGCAATAAACTGTAGTTTAAGCATGTGAAACCGCAGGGCACATCTAGTCAAATAGTCAAATATATGCCCTAAAACTCCTTCCACATTAGCCAAGAAGTTCTTCTCTTATGAAATTTATTGTGAAGATCTACTTCTCATATAATCCTACTAATATTATAAACGTGAAAGTTTGTGAGTATGGATTTATTCTTTCACCCAAAAACTACTGAATATATTTGAGTGAATTTTGGGATACTTTTTATCCCGGAAAAAGTTCCTACAGGTAACAGGAAGATTGCGGATGTAACGGCGGGGCACAGCTAGTTCACTTATATTTCAAAAACAGCTACAATTTGATATCAAAATACATAGAGATGTTTAGATTAGATTCTTGATTTATGGACTTCTGCGACTTATTCTTGTCACAATTCTGCCAATGTCCGTTTCATGTTAGTGTCATAAACATATCTAGTCTCATGAACTACCCACATATTTGTCATCATCAACAACAAACGGGGTCCATACAGTCTAATAATTATTATGACCCAAATCATTTAAAAAAGTAGCACATTCAATTGGAATTGATTGAAACAGTCAATAAATTAATTGAAGACGAAATGGGCTTATATCATGGTCTACCTACCCATTTACAAATTTAGTGCTTTGTTTGTGCCAGAAAATAAACTGATTTGAATTATTTGATTAATGATTGATGTACTAATTTTGTTTTGAACCTGATTTCAAAAGAAACTGGCATTTTTCACCCTCAAATCTTAGTATACCAGATGTGCCCTGCGGTTTCACCTTCATGTTTATCACAATAAAAAAGTATTCAATGCACTTCCAATAGTTTTAAACTACCTTCACCACGAATTTAATCATGATCTGTTCAACGGTTTACGTGTGAAAAGTAGCATACAAACAAACGGACAGAGTAACTTTAGCATTTTAATATTAGCATATGTAGTATTTGTTTCATTTGTCTGGGTGTTGTGGATCCCTGATAGTCTCTGATAGACCTATAGATACAGTAAATGGTAGTTAGGTATCAGAGCTATTTATGAAATTGTTTGGGTGTTATTCATTTATTTATAAGCCATGTAATTAAGTATTTTCAACACATTTTGTCTGGCAATATTTATTTATTTATTTATTTGGTAATAGGCGAGCAGCCTGAGGCTGATGTGCGAATATCATGCTGTGTTGAATTATATCAATGTCCAAAAGTGCAGAGTAAAGTCAATTCTGTAGCAAAGAAGCATTGTTCGTTCGCAACCACTTGTCCAGTCTATTTTTAAAGGAATTCACTGAAGGAGCTCACACAACGTCTTCTGGTAGTCTATTCCAGTTGTGCACCACTCTAGAAGCCAGGGAGTGGTGTGCAGTGTTTGATTTAGATGGTGCGCGTATTATCATCATATTGTATAAACAGCTGTTTTTATTGTGTTTTTCAGAGAGAATGTGGGAAAAATCAGGGTGTTCTCAATAAAAGTTGCGTTAGCTACAATGTGCGCTGGGAAATTGACCGACAAGCTGCGATGTGAGTATGCCTTACTGTTGTGTTGTTGTCCACATTCCATACAGTTTTATACAAATTATGACCGTGAGATTCTTGTATAGTGGACTTAATGTATGCAATGATGAATAATTCATCTACCTCTGTCCGGTCTCACATAGTATATTTTTTAATGATTTGCGGCAACAGTTTGCTAATATAATAAGTATATGGGACAATGTAGATTGTGCATGGATAAGTAGTTAATTTCAACAAATTTTTTTGGAGTTATGCAGGTCAATTTATCCCTTACAAGTTTTTTTGGCTGACTCATCATCATCATCAGCCTATTACATTCCCACTGTTGGGACAGAGGCCTTAACCACAAAAATCATCTTCTATTAAGTCCTCATGTTAATTGAAACTCACTTGTATTGAGAAACTAATGTATTAATAGGTAGCCAATCGTAATATAAGCAACGAACCGAACGAACGAGGCCGAACGAGGCTCATCGTCAGGACATGAGAGGTGGTTCTGATTCGTGCGTAGGTGTATGTAATAGCATTCTGGCTTCCCCTCTGTCTGAGGAAGCCAGGATGCTAACAAAAATCTATTTGTATCTATTATAAAAGTTGTTGATTTTCATATACCTATATATATATAAGTATTTATAAACATATATAATTATATTAATTACTTTTTGGAATACCATACGGGGGTGACATAGTCACTGCGTGACAAAACCCGTTTATAATAAATAAAGATTAAAAAAAAAAAATATAAGCAAAGTATTCTTGTTCGCCCCCATTATCCACATTATTCTTAACTAGTTGCGCCCCGCGGTTTCAGCCGCGTCTTCCCGCTATCCCGCAGGAACCGTTTTCCGGGATAAAAAGTAGCCTATGCGTTAATCCAGAATATAAGCTATCTCCATTCCAAATTTCATTCAAAATCAAAAATCAAAATCAAAACTTTTTTATTTAATAGGATACATTGTGATCACTTTAAAACGTCAACTTAAAACTAGCTACGCCTGTTCCAACCTCCTTACGCCGGCAAAAGAACAGGCAAGAAACGCCCGGCAGGTAATTTTTTTGGCGCGATCACATTGACAATTTTATTCTTATTACTAATTGATTGAATTGGAGCAAGTTCACTAAAATCCCAAGCTTTTTTTTTGTCATCTAATCGATATTTTTTATTTAGCTTTACTAATAAGAAGATTTCTCTTGTTTGGTTGTACACATTGGGATATGGGAACATGAATATTAACGAGTTGCGGGATCACAACCAAAGCAGACCAGACCCCACAAGCAGCACCCGTTCACGAGTTGACGCATTCAGATCCGTTCAGTAGTTTTTGCGTGAAAGAGTAACAAACATCCATCCATCCATACATACTCACAAACTTTCGCGTTTATAATATTAGTAGGATAGACAAGTACCATAGATAATATATGACATCGATTCCATTCCACCTTCCATCTTATGGAATACATTTTTTCACCTTTACAGACATATTTTCACAACTATCCGATGGCAACGGCCATTTGCTAATGAAGAGGCTATCAGACTACCTGCGTGAAGTTCTTGCGTTGCCAGCAGCAGTTTACGAGTCGCCGTCTTTCAGCTACGATGACAACTTGGCCCTTTCTATATTTAACCAGGTAACCTACCATAAATCTACTACCAGAAAACTGCGACAGAAGTCGTACCATAACTACTACCAGGTATATTCAGCAATAGAAGTTGTTGATCACAACCAATTTTCAAAGGGTGTATGAGAAAAAAACTCTCAAAGAGTGTACTATACTATCAATTTCTCTGTGTCTTCCTGTTATCCCGCAGAAACCTTTTTCCGTTATAAAATGTAGTCTATATTATGTTAATCCAGGGTATAAGCTATCTCTATTCCAAATTTCATCAAAATCGGTTTAGTAGTTTCGGTGATACGTGGGAACAAACATTCACACACACAACACGCACAAACTTTCGCATTTATTATATTAGTAGGAATAAACATTTTGTTTCAAAATATTAAAATCATATTACATCATTAAACATTTTGTTTCAGAATACAAAAATCACTGTTAATGATTTTTTGGACACATTAATGTCTGATCCCGGACCTCCGTGCTTAGTTTGGCTACCTTTGCTGCATCGTCTTGCAAGTGTTGAAAACGGTATGTGATTTTTTTAACCTATACTGTCCCACGGCTGGGTAAATGCCTCCCTCATTCCCTTACATGGATCATGGTATGTGATTTATCAAAGTTAAAATTTGTTAACAAAAAACTACCAAGAGCGCTTAATAAAGCAACAAAATAAATAAATAAATATTGAGCCCCAAATTAAGCTCGAAACTTGTGTTATGGGTACTAGACAACGATATACATACTTATATAGAGAAATAAATACTTATATAGATAGAAATATCCGAGACTCAGGTACAAATATTCGTGCTCATCACACATATTTGCCCTTACCGGGATTCGAACCCGAGACCGCTAGTTTCGTAGGCAGGGATACTACCAACTCGGCTACCGCGTCGTCAAATAGATAGATAGATATTAGAACTGGTGAACAGCAATAACGCGTAGTATAAAAAATTGAAGCATACATAGGGAAAAATTGCGGGAAGCGACTTTGTTTTATACCATGTAGAGAATAAGGATAGTATGGTTTTTGTATCAACCAAAATTTCTGTTCATAAGTTCATTTTGTTGTAGAACTAAAAATGCTCATTTAAGAAAACTAAAATCGTTTGTTAATCGCATCTCTGAGTCCCAAGACACAGGCTATTTGCTTAGTTTGAGACTCGCTGTTTATTCGTATATGTTTTATTAATAATAGTCCAATCTTCTTAAACTTCTTCAACATAGTACTATTTTGGTAAATAAATATTTTCATTTTCACGTATTATTTCCGGTATCCAGTGGTGCACCCGCTAGCGTGTAGCGTGTGCCGCCGCGGGTCGCTAACCGGTTTCCGGTACCGCTGCACTCGGTGCGCCAACTACACGCTGTGCCAGGAGTGCTTCTGGCGCGGCCGGATATCCGCCACGCACACCAACGAACACGAGGTCAAAGAGTACGCTGCATATGTGAGTATACTTGACACTAGATAGTTGACGAAAAGTGTGTGCCGTGATCGGTAGTAACGTCAACAGAAAGTCCATAAAAACAACACTGTACGCGCCGCTTGATTATTTTTAGACTAGTTGCGTCCCGCGGTTTCACCGGCGTCTTCCAGCAGGAACCTTTTTCCGGGATAAAAAGTGTCCTATGTGTTAATCCAGGGTATAAGCCATCTCCATTAATACGGGTTGTTTCAAATCGTTGTATTCGAATTCCAACAAAGTTTTCGAGTTACTTTTTTAGTTTAGGCAGTACGACTTGCCACTGTGACAAGTTGGCGGTAGTAAACTTTGACGTTAACGAAAACTGTTATAGTTTTCAAAACTTGTACTAGGGGTACAGATTGGGAGATTCGTAGTACGAGGCGACCAGAGACGCATGCGTCAAGTCACCTCATTCTGTTTGACAGATTGTGTGACAGCTTGTTTAATAGGGTATTACACCCATTAGATTTTATAGTAACAACCACAAATATACACAAAAATTTTATTCAATCGTTATGTGCCATAAAAATGCATTTAAATTTAGTATTTTCGAATTTGGCGCGTAATTTGACGAAAACGCTAGTCGCAGTGGACGCCATATTGCTCTGTGGTCATGACGTCAGTCGGCTATGTAAACATTGTAAACAAATGCAGTGACGTTTTGTATGTTAATGTTAGTTGTTTACATAGCCGTATGACGTAATAACACGGCGACTACTATTTAAATGGTGTCTATGGTGTTTTCATACAGATTAAAAAAGCTGAAACTATTGAATTCAATTTCAAAATTTAGTTTGCTATTTTATGAACTAAAACTTTCAATTTGCGACAGTTTTTGCCTAAGCTATCTCAATAATATGTTTTTAGAATGTTTCACAAATAGAGTAAAATACCTTATTGTCATCAGAAATCTCCGTCGAAGCAGATCGGCGCTACGCTACGCAAATCTTTCCGCTGCGTACCGGAGCGAGGCCGCGCGCAGCTGCCGCGGTACCCCGACCAGCCGGAGCGGACCCTCAACCTCAGCCACATCGTGTATGTTTTCTTTTCTACTTACAGGTTAGCGTTTGACCACTAGCCTTCTGATGTAAAGTGACGATGTGGTCGAATATGGCGCCACGCTACACCTGGACTGGGAACTGGCTCTCAAGTGAGGCTGCCGGAACACACCGATAGGTTCATTATGTCAAAGTCAAAATGTGTTTTATTCAATAGGATATATTGTGGTCACTTTAAAACGTCTACTTACAGGTTAGCGTTTGACCACAAGCCTTCTGATGTAAAGTGACGATGTGGTCGAAGATGGCGCCACGCTACACCTGGACTGGGAACTGGCTCTCAAGTGAGGCTGCCGGAACACACCGATAGGTTCATTATGTCAAAGTCAAAATTTGTTTTATTCAATAGGATATATTGTGATCACTTTAAAACGTCAACTTAAAACTAGCTACGCCTGTTCCAACCTCCTTACGCCGGCAAAAGAACAAGCAAGAAACGCCCGGCAGGTAATTTTTTTGGCGCGATCACTGACAAGTTTATTCTTAATACCATGTGATTGAATTGGAGCAAGTTCACTAAAATCCCAAGCTTTTTCTTTGTCATCTAATAGTCCGATATTTTTTATTTAGCTTTACTAATAAGATTTCTCTTGTTTGGTTGTACACATTGGGTTATGGGAACATGAATATTAACGAGTTACGGGATCACAGCCAAAGCAGACCAGACCCCACAAGCAGCACCCGTGCACGAGTTGACGCATGTGCCAGCCATCGCTCTCTAGGTTAGAATCCCAGTAGCAGTCTCAAAGAAAATCGCGCATACGACCTTCTTCTATAAGCCGTTTCGCACGTACGCGTGTACATGAACCAAATATCGATGTTTAGCGGTCGATAATATCGTAGTATCGATATTACTAACGATATCGTTACATCGTTTTTTAAAACACTTTTATTAGCTTGACTTGTAACTAACTAACAATGTAATCAAATCTTAGAAGTCAATTTTCACCAACTTCTAATTGTCGTATCGACTTGAAACTTTGTATGTGTTATGTCAATTAATTACGTCAGTTTATAGGCTGCAAAGTGTCTTACGTCCGGTTTCGATAACCTATCCACGGTTTGCTGGACGGTTATTGGAGATAGAATATTGACGTAAGCTCCATAGAAGTAACATCAAATTTCTATCTTTAGTAGGGCAAACCGTGGATAGATCGGCTATTTGGAACGGCCGTTTGGCTACATTAGGTCTCGCAACAGATATAAATAAATAAATATCGGGTGACCATTGCACACAAATTGACCTAGCCCCAAATTAAGCTCGAAACTTGTGTTATAGGTACTAGACAACTACTACTATTTATGTCATATACATAACTAACTAAATGAGATGGCGCAACGACCCAAAGTGAGTCCTGGCCTCCGATAACAAAAGACGCCACTTCGGTCTGTCCTGCGCCACCTCCTGCCAGTCCTCTACCACATACATAGATATGTTTTAGTGTGCCGCATAGATAAATAGTAATTTATTAACGTTTCAGGCCACCATCGCCGGTGCCGGCCCACAATGGCTTCCCGGAGTACGTTGGAGGCTACGTTAACACCGGCTCTTTAGACTCACGCTCTTCAAGATCTACGCATCGCAGTAAGTTTATCTTTTTTTATTTTATAGTCTCTCCTGATAGCAAGTGACGACGTGGGCGATGTTGGAGCATGCTTACCTAGAGGATACCTATTCACTCGTGAAGACTCCCTTCCTTCTTCTTGTCCTGGTCCCATCTATTTGGAGTCGGCGCAGCATGTACTCTTCTTCCACTCTCTCCTACCGGCCGTCATCCCTACATTCACTCCCCTTTCATTCATATCGATCCTTACACAATTCATTCACCTTTCTTTGGTCTTCCTCTTCCCTTCCATCTATCCACATTCGTTGTCATCACTTTCTTCGTAATATGACTTTCATCCCTTCTCATAACATGTCCATACCAAGCGAAACGAATAACTACCTGCGCACCGTGGTTTCGCCCGCGCCTTCTCTTTATCCCGTAGGAACCTTTTCCGGGATAAAAAAGTATCCTATGTCTGTCTCCTGGTTCTAAACTACCTCCCCACCAATTTTCAGCCAAATCGGTTCAGCCGTTCTTGAGTTATAAATAGTGTAGCTAACACGAATTTCTTTTATATATTATGTAGAGAGATTATGTAATTTTCAGGTATAGCAGAGCACTTATCACGCGGAGTAGACGACGAGCACCGTCTCATAGCTAGATACGCGGCTCGGTTGGCCCACGAGAACAGAACTATGGTGAGTTTTTGGGAGGCATTACTGGCATTGACCATTATCTATACATACATAATAAATATCTATACATATCTTTACATAATATATAATGAAGTCGCTTCCGCTGTCTGTTTGCTTTGATCTTTTAAACTATTCAACGGACTTTAATGCAGTTTTCAGCAATAGATAGTGATTCAAGAGGAAGGTTTATATTTATAACTAGCTGACCTGGCGATCTTCGTATCGCAATAAAAGTCACCCTTTAAACCTTACCTGAACTTCCACAAATATTTCAAGATCAAAATTATCTAAATCGGTCCAGCCGTTTTCGAGTTTTAGCGAGACTAACGAACATCAATTGATTTTTATATAAAAGAAAAGATAGATACATACATATTATAGAACAGAAAAGCCGAAATGTTTAAAGAGTCTCCATCAATCGATCGCTAGAAGCTTAACTCAAAATGTAGGCTCCAAATTTAATAATTATGTGTGCAAAAATAAAAATTTTGATACTTGATTCTGAATTATTTTTACGCGTAGGAAGTCGCGGGCAAAAGCTAGTTTTCTAATGGTATTACTGATATTTTCTATATCTAACTTGTTTATTTTATTACATTAACAGCCTCGAGCAGGCAGATCGGCTTCTCTCACACCAGAGTTGGTAAGTAAAGAAATAATGTTCTCAATTATTTTTAACCGACTTCAAAAAAGGAGGCGGTTTCTCTATTCGACCGTATATATGCTTTTTTATGTTTGTTCGTGGATAATTTCGTCGTTTAGGAATCGATTTTGATGATTCTTTTTTTGGTTGGAAATTAGATATCCCAAGTGTGGTACAGTCAACGACAAAAGTCGCTGAACAATGACACATTTTCCAAGTACCGTCATCAACTTAAACACCAATCTTTGACCACATCATCACACGTGTGATATTGTGGCCAAAGCGCTACCGTGTAAAATGTAGAAAACCCCAATCAATACTGATGTAAGACACATTTGGAAAATGTAGTATGATCAGCTACTTTTGTCGCTGACTGTACCATGATAAGGAAACCAAGATCTGATGATGGTATCCCAAAAAAATCAAGGGGAAAGAGAAGGCGGTTATTTTTATAGCTTAGCTTTTAGCACCTGTTTATTTTTCTTTGAGGCAAGAATCGGCACCTTTTAGGCTTTTTTATTCCAAGTTTTTAGTGATTTTTCTCAAATTTTACTGTCATACAAACCGAAAATTAAGTACACAATGTAAAAAAATAGCCACATCGAACGAGCCAATCAAGTTTTAAAGTGATGATTTTCTATAAACAACAACAAAACTTTATGGTAACTACGTTTGATCGTTATCTCGTCTAATAATAAAATAAGAGAGTTATGGATGATTTTGTTCCTCCAGGGTCGGTCGTCGTCTGAGGGATCAGAAGTGGACGCAGCGCGGCAACAGCGCGAGCTCATATCTCAACTGGAGGCTAAGAACAGAGAGATCATGCGAGAGATAGCCAGGCTCAGGTATTTTTTAATTTTATCTACACTGATATGAAAGGATGAGGGTTAAAAAATGGCTTTTGGGTTTTCAATTACCTGTAGGTAATAATTTGGCCACAGATTACGGTTATAGCTAAAATTCCCTCATAATTTAAACCACATGTCACCTGATGTTAAGTGACGATGTGGTCGAAGATCCCGCCACACTACACCTGGATTAGGAACTGGCTCTCAGAATATTTCTACTTTTTTGTGTGAGCGCAAGAGAGTATTTTTCTTTGGATTTTGTTATCCATACATATATTGTGTGTGTCAGAAATATATGTATTTTCATTTTCATTTTTTTTTTCATTTACAAATATTATAAATGCGAAAGTAAGTCTGTTCTAAATAAAACTGTAACAGTGATCGCGCTCAAAAAAGCACCTGCCGGGTGTTTCTGTATATTCTTTTGCCGGCATAAGGAGGTTGGAACAGGCTAGTAGCTAGTTTTCAGTTTGATGTTTTAAAGTGATCAAATAATAATAATAATATAATATAATAAATAATATAATATATATAATATATTTGACTTTTTGCTAAACGACTGAATCGATCTTAATTAAATTAGCTACAGTGATGGTTTGGACCCTAAGAAAGGATATAGGATACTTTTTATCGCGATAAACTATATCGATGTTTTTCAGTTTGTTTTTCACTGTTTTTCCCATAACAGAAGGCAGCAAGAAGCCGAGGCGAGTTCTGGAGCTTGCACCAGCGGCGGCTCCGCCCCGCCGCTGGTGTCCGAGCTGCGGGCGCTGCGGCAGAGGAAGGACGAGCTGGAGGGGCACCTGTCCTCGCTGCAGGAGTCCAGGAAGCACCTCATGCAACAGCTGGAGGGGCTCATGAGGATGCTCAAGGTATGTTACAGGCGCGGCTACAGAAGTCAATCTCGCTAAAGTTATACATGTGAAAGTTTGTGAGGAAGCACGAGCTGGAGGGGCACCTGTCCTCGCTGCAGGAGTCCAGGAAGCACCTTATGCAGCAGCTGGAGAGGCTTATGAGAATGCTCAAGGTATGTACATGCGCGCATACAGAAGTCAATATCGCTAAAGTCAAACATGTGAAGGTTTGTGAGGAAGGATGAGCTGGAGGGGCACCTGTCCTCGCTGCAGGAGTCCAGGAAGCACCTCATGCAGCAGCTGGAGGGGCTCATGAGGATGCTCAAGGTATGTTACAGGTGCGCTTACAGAAGTCAATATCGCTAAAGTCAAACATGTGAAGGTTTGTGAGGAAGGATGAGCTGGAGGGGCACCTGTCCTCGCTGCAGGAGTCCAGGAAGCACCTCATGCAGCAGCTGGAGGGGCTCATAAGGATGCTCAAGGTATGTTACAGGCGCGGCTACAGAAGTCAATCAAACTAATGTTGTAAATGTAAAGGTACGGACGTAGTTTGAACCCTGAAGAAGGACATAGGATACTTTTTATCGCAATAAACTGTAGACCACGCGGGTGTAACCGCGGGGAACAGCTAGTAATAAATAACTCAAAAACTATATCATTGTGCACAACCAGTAAAACAACGTGTTAAACAAATTACGATATGCTATAATTAATTTATTTCTTTGAATCATCTTATGTCACTCTATCTTCAGTCATTTGAATGTAAGTTTTTCTGCAGCCTTTAACTGAGTTGCTTGTCCTTGTTTGAGCCTCCGTTAGCTTCGGCAACCGAACATAGGATGTAGTGCATTACCGATTCCACGAGACAACTGGTATGGGCGGGTGCTTCTGAAACACGAGGAGATTTCATCGTCATCATCATTATATCGATAGCGCTTTATAGCGATCACGGCTCAGTGGTAGTGACGTCGGTTTGCGATCCGTAGGACGTGGGTTCGAATCCTACAATGAGCTTGAGCTTTCGGTGAAGGAAAACATCGTGATGAAACCATAGCATGGTGGTACGGTATTTTCTAGTACTCGCCTGGCTAGCTACCACCCTCTTGTTAAGAATCTGTCGCCAAGCCCCTTTCGGTGTGTTCTGGCAGCCTCGCTTTAGAGCCAGTTCCCAGTCCAAGTGTAGCGTGGCGCCACCTTCGACCACATCGTCACTTAACATCAGGTGACTTGTGGTCAAACGCTACCATGTAAATATAAAAAAAAATAACATCAACAGCATTTTACGTTCCCACTGTTGGGAAACAGCCCTTCTCTCTGAGAGAGAGTATGGGCTGTATTCTAACACTCTGGCACAGTGCGGGTTGGTAGATGTCGCATGCCCTTGAATGTTGTGGTTCTTTGACTTGCCGGTTTTCTCACGATGTTTTCCTTCACTGTTTTTGAGCGATGGCAAATCCACACATAACTTATTACGTCATAGGTGCGGGAAGGATTCGAACTCGGTATCGGCGTTTTGTAAAGCGCGCCCGTTACCGATCGGCCACCATCGCTTTTCGCTAAGGAGATTTACCTAAATCTATATATTTATCATGATCATCACCATCATCAGCCGGAAGAAGTCCACTACTGAACATAGGCCTCCCCCTTTGAACGCCACCATGAACGGCTATTAGCCATTTGCATCCATTGGCTCCCTGCGACTCTTACAATGTCGTCGGTCCATATATTAATACGTGTAACAAAAGTATATCACCATTCAAAATTTCACTTTAAATCTGTTCAGTAGTTTTTGCGTGAAAGAGTAACAAACATACATCCATGCTCACAAACTTTCACGTTTATAATATTAGTAGGTTTTTTACCTTCTGACTCATCTGACGAATGAGCCTGGTCTTCTAATTCATACGATTTGTCAACCCAATAATATTCTTCAGCAAACCGATCCGGTTTCAAGACTTTATTAACATAATCTGAACCAGCTTCGGTCTCGGTAAGGAACAGCGATGGGTAACAAGTAACAAGACAAGTAACCATCTTTTCATAACTTTGACCAGCGCAAGATTTCTCGCCTGTTTCATCTTGGGAGGTCACCGCTTCTATGAACTGTTGTTTCAAATCTTCAACGGTATCTTCGTGGTTTAGTAAAGATAGTATTTCAGGCAACTTGTTTGCAGCTTTCCCATTGGATGTCGAAGATAGTTTAAGAATAGCGATTGCGATTGTGAAAAACTTCATTTTGATGAGTCAGTACTTTGGTAATAGATTGACACGGTACTGTTCTACGTTGAATAACATAAGGATTATGTTGTTCACAACGTCTTCAAAGGTTTTTATACGTGAAAGTATTGACGTAGTTATTGGACGGAATGCACGGAATGCTTCGTTTAGAAAATGTAATAAAAATTTGAATTTTATTTACGGCAATAAAATTTTAAGTGACATGTCTTAGGATTGTTTAATTTACGTATTAATCATATATAGTTTTTGTTACGGAACAAATAGGCACGTGTAGAATGTTTGATATGTTTATATGTATAAAATAAATCTACCTTAAAACAACATAACTATTAAATCTAATAAATCGCTACCAGTTAGCTAGTCAGCAACATTCCCGAAATTCTGTCCCCATTGCCCCGTTAAACGGCAACGCTTTAATATTTGATTATGTTATTGTTTATGTACAGTCAGCGACAAAAGTAGCTGATTGTTCTCGATTTTCCAAATGTGTTTCAAATCAGTAATTATTATTGTTTTCTTTTTACATTTTACATGGTGTCATTTTGACCACAACAAAACACCTGATTTTAGGTGATGATGAGGTCAAAAATTGGTGTATAAGATGATGAGGATAATAGAAAAAAAGAGTGATTGTTCAGTGACTTTTGTCGTTGACTGTACATATATTATAAAATACATGATCTTAAATCAGCGTTCTGGCAGTGTGCAAGTCGCCATGTATTTTTTTTTAAAGTGTTTAATAATTTAAATACTTAAAAGTCTACAGAGTGGCATTGGCCGCTTTTTATCCCGGGCATAGCTAGTGAAACATAAATTCTTCATATACATATAACAAAAATTTCTAGGTACTTCAGCTCAATCGCCCTTATTTCGTATAGTCTCTTTAGCATAGAAGTTACTGATTACCATAAAAGAGATCGTTTTTCCCTCAAAAAACACGTCTTTCTTATCATTGTTTTAGACTCAGCAGTCGTCGCCTAGATCGACACCAAACTCGTCGCCTCGCTCGACGAAAAGTCCGCCCCTACCGGGCGCTCCACCGCAGCCATCCGCGCCAGAAAGGTACATCTTTAAACATCATCAGCCTATTATGGTTCCACTGCTGAGACTCTGGCCTTCTCGCAGAGAGAAAAGAAAGAGAATAGACCATTTTTTTTCATTATTTCAAGGATAGCGTCTGACCACAAGTCAATTGATATTAAGTGACGATGTGGTCGAAGGTGCCGATATAATATGGTGGTATGGTGGCGTTCTCTCAGGAAATGAGAGAGAATGAACCATAAAGGCATAGTAAAGAGTAGTAGTTCAGCTTCATACAAATCGGCCGCCGCCGGTTTGAATGTGTGCGAGAACTTAGTATTTTCACTGTTATGTTAGTTCTAAAGTTATATATATTAATACGTACTGGAATAATTAGACAAGTGTTTCGTATTGCAGGGAACCCAGCAGTCGCGGCGCAGTCAGGAGTGCGCCGCAAACGCCATCTCTCGGCGAACGAGAACGCATCGACATGACGCACAGTCTCGGTAATTTTTTTTTATAATTACTCACAGGGTAGCGTGTGACCAAAAGTCACTTGATGTTAAGTGACGACGTGGTCGAAGATGGCGCCACGCTACACCTGAACTAGGAACTGGCTCTCAAGTAAGGCTGCCGGAACACACCGCCTGGTGCTTGGCGACAGATTCTTAACATGTTAATAGATTATTTGGCTCAAATTAGAATATAGCTCGAAAAAGCGCGACATTTCCTCAGACTCACTAGGGGCGTTGCCGATGATTTGCCTACCCTTTAGGACTCGTCCGATACCCATCTTGAAAGACTGCAAAATGTAGCACTGCGGAAATACTTCTTATACATCTTCTCTAAATAGTATTTATTATTTTTTATTTATGAAACAAATGCCGTATCCGCATCTATCTGTTTGGACGCGTAGTTCTTATAAAGTACGCATTGGATTTTGATTGGACTTTTTACAACAGGAATGGAGAGCATGGGAAACGATGGCAGAAACTTTCATCAGAACCAAAGGCCAACTACAAGTGAGTCAAAAGAAACCTGTTCATTTTTTGTGTGAGTGCTAAAGTATGACAGAGTATTAACTAAAGCATTGAACTGACGACTGACGACCGGATATCAGAAAGCATGTTCATATTAAAATTTCATAGCGAATTTTAAGTTCATTGATACTTTAAAACTCCTTTTTCAGACCTCTTTTTTTACTGTTTACAGGGTAGCGTTTGACCACAAGTCACCTGATTTTAAGATACGATGTGGTCGAAGATGGCGCTACGCTACACCTGGCCTAGAACTGGCTCTGAAGTGAGACTGCCGGAGCACACCGATAGGTGTTTGGCGATATATTCTGAACTAGTGGGTAGCTGGAAAATGCTCTACCGCCAAACTATGGTTTCATCACGATGTTTTCCTTCACCGAAAGCTCAAGCTCATTGTAGGATTTGAACCCTCGACCTGCGGGTCGCAAGCCGACGTCACTACCGCTGAGCCATCATCGCTTCCTCAGCTAATAACAAAACGTGTCTTCCAGTGGGTATAGACAATCGCAGTCTCCGCAGCGACCTGCTCTACGCGGCTGATTCTGTCACCAACGCGATGTCCACGCTTGTACGAGAGCTGAACTCAGGTGAGACCTCATTGGACCTCATTCTGTTACATCATCTCAAATATAGGGTGAAGTTTTTGGATGGCCAAATTCGAAACTGTGGGAAATAGAGGAATCTATCTTATTATAGAAATACAAGAGCCATTCAGTTATTTGGAAGCTTTTATTATTAACAATTTTTGTAATAGTTTACTTAGTTTAGACATGTAATAAAAAGTTTTTGTATGTTAAAATGATCGTTTTAAATTTATCTGTATTGTGGTGTACCAATAATGAGTTAATCTATTTATATACCGTTTTCTAATTTGCAAAAGAAAACACTGAAATTTCATAAAGCCATTTTTTCTAACCCTAATTAGGTCGTTAAAGGACCATCATCATTATTTCCCATAGTTTCGAACTATACCATTCTTACTCGACTTAAAACTTTAGTTTACTGTTTACATGACTCCAAGCTCATTCTCTCTCCTTCGTTCAAAAACCATAGATAAGAAAGACACTTCTCTTGAGTAGAATTCCTTAACCTAACACTGTCACTTCAAAAGTAGAAGTTTTCACTGTATAACTGTATTGGCAACATCCAAATAAACTACCAACCGAAAGCTCAAGCTCATTGCAGGATTCGATCCCGCGACCTACGGTGACCCGTAGGTCGCGGGATCGAATCCTGCCACTATATCACTCAAGAAGTCACTATATCACTGAACAATCATCACTCCTTTCGCTTTATATGTTTTTAGACTGGGATAAACACTTCTAAACTCATTCATATAGAAAATGATCACATTCATTCTTCTCGTTCGTTCGTTCATTCGTTCTTATATTTACATAATATTTCTAGCATGCTATAATACCCGTTTTCTATGACGCATTGGGCATGATTGGATGTTTCTTTTTACATCAGCATTGTGCTTAACGTATTCGATATTTTTCTATGATGTTCATATTTATTATCTCCTAGATGTGTAAATTGATATGAAATATGTAGTAGGAATTTGGCGTTTCTCCACCTTTACAAAAATATGACAGCACTCAGATTATACCTATAAAAGGATAAATTATTTCTCAGTTCTTATCGGTGCCAATTTTTTATCATTAGAAGGCACCTATACTGTTTTCGTGTTGTTGAGCAATCTCTATCTCGTTTGATTGTTTCTATATTTCCGTCTCTCTTTCTCACGCGGAAGTATGTAACGCTATCCCTTTCGTTTAGGCCTGCACAGGTGCCTTCTAAATCTGTTATTTTTGAGGCACAATTACGTACAGTCGTTTTGGGTGTAGATGTTTTACGTTGGTAAATGTTTTACAGAGGGGTCAGACACAGAGGACACTGTTAAAGGCGACGCCAGAAAACAACTAAGTAAGTATAACAGATAGGTTTGCTAAGGTAGATGGTCCAACTTAAGGTTTTTCGTTTTTGGAGCTCAGCCGGTGAAGATATTGGTTCTGTCTCATAAGATCCATTATGGATTTACTACTAAGATTTTATTTTCCCACTAGATCCTGCGTAAACCGTGGATCTAATGAGAAGTTATTTATCATTTGATACACCAATCCTTCTAGTCGCTACAAATGGATCTAAAGAGAATATTTTTTTATCCAATCAAACGTCTGGCCCGCTAATAGCAATTATCTAAAAGTATATTTAACTATAAATTTAAAAATCCCCGCTAGCCGATTTTCATCAAACAGAACTAAGAACCACCGCAAGGGAACTGGCTTTCAAATGAAAAAAAAAAACCGCTTCGTAATTGGTCCGTCCGTTTGACAGCTACGATGCCACAGACAGAAACAATACATACACACAGACAGACAGACAGACATCGACGTCAAACTTATAAAACCCCTCTTTTGCGTCGTGGGTATAAAACCGTACCGTCAGAGGTTACAGATTTTTCAAATCTCCATGTAGGTTTTTTCTTCTGGATACAGTAGTATCCACAGACTTAAGACGAGTTTTAAAAGATACTCTACTATCCATGGACAGTTGAACAGTTAACAATAACTAAGTATATAGGTTCACAATTTATTTTAAAAGGGTTAGAAACCTGTATACGCATTATTGTTAAATATATTTACGAGATGATGTGGTGAACATACGATTTCTGCGAATTCTCCAGTCATTCCGGCCTAGCTACAAAAATGTTATTGAACCGTTTCAAAATTTCAATTTCCCGCCTTAGGTTGGACCATCTTCCTTATGGGTATACAATAAACACATTACACATTTTTAGTTTAAACCTTAATTCTGAGTGCATTAGGTCTATTACACAATGTGCAGCAGTATCTTTTCGCAATTCACTTTACGAGTATACAGCCTGAGACGACTACATTCATTACTTCTTGATATATCACAATTGGGCTAAGTTCTCTCCCGCCAAAATTTTGTACACATAAATCTTAAAAACCTATACGTAGAAGATAAAACATGTTGCAGGAGAAATAGAAATGTTTACTCTGGCATAAAGCGAAACTCTTTTGCGCTGTACTTCCGTCTATCTCAAACAATAATGAATTTACACAATACTCAGTCACTCACTCCCAAATCTGTGTCGGTTTTGTTACAATATCTACCTACACAGAAAACATTCGCAGAAACAAAACACGCGTGTTTTTAAACAACCATTAAAGCGTTATGCATATCGCCACATAGTTAGAATTAAACAATTATCACGATAAACAATTATCTTTCTTAAATACGTAACAATGCATGTTTTTAAAGGCATGGTTATTCGGAATGCTTCTTTTATCTAGGGCCTTCCCATCAGAATCTTCGATGTTAGTGACGTCATGACGTGCGTTTTAAAAACATTTTGCGCTGACACAGTTTGTTTTTTCTTTTACGACAAAACGAGCAAGTCGATTGCCAGGTGATAAACGTCAAGATTGCTTATTAATTACCGTACAGTGCCACCAAACATTTTGAAATTGAACTGTTTAAAATCCTGATCCACTATGTTCTGCGCTCGTCACTCTGAGATCCACTGTAATTTCCGTGGAAATATTGCCCTTTAATTGCCTTTAATACAGACGTTAACGTACACTACCGCTTGGCGATTGAATTACTAGCAAATTCTGATTCTGTCATAGTAAAAATTAAAATATTATGAAATTAATTACCTTAGCTATAATAATCGTGATTCATTCTCTATCATGTCCTTGGTGAACGAATTGGGAAACTGTCATGTTCACCAAGGGTACATTAATAAATAAATAAATCATTTGACATTTTTATAGCGTCCGTTGTAAGGTAATAAAGGGATACAGTAGCTTCCTATTAGTGAAAGATTTTTCAGAATCTGACCAGCATTTAGGGGGGTTACCTCTTACATTCAAACTCACAAACAAACTTTACTCTTTATAGTATTAGAGTAGAATTAGTATATAGATGGCGACACCAAGAAACCAAATATGAAAATGTAAACAAATATTTTAGATTAAACTTATTAACAAATAAACAATAATTAAGCATGTAAAATTGCTTCTATTGCTTTCTAGATATTTTCATTCGCAAAGTCTACTAGTTCAGTCACAGTGAAGGTAATATAGTCTGCTGTTTTAGAAGCAAACTGATATCGTTCATTCATATTTCATTCATAAAAACGATGACGGAATTAAAAAGCGTGCCAATGATGATAGCGTCTTCAGTAACTTCGATTAGACTGGTGGTAGATACATTGCGCTTAGAACAGAACGAGTGAATGAATGAAGTAAATTGAACGAATGATTCCAGATTTCGAGGAGGATGAAGACAGCGACGAACCGATGCCGCGGCCGCAGCCTCCAAGGCATTACCTGCACGATAGCAATGTCCAGGTAAATTAGATCTTGTTACATTGACTTTAGGTTGAAATTTGAGCTAGTTTTGCACTTTTGTTTATTCGCTTAGTACAGTTTTATAAAAGAAGCATGCTTTCATTAAATAGCAAAGCGCTCGTCACTTTAAGACAGTTTATACTTAATTGAATACAAATACATAGATGTGCTTCAATTGTTTTCTCATATGAATAGTGCCGCTCCGCAGCGACCGCACCTTGCAAATGTCAAAGCCATACTAAACAAAGTGTACGGATTGCAGTACATATCAGTTGAAGATAGTGAGTGTTTGGTTTGCGAAATCTAGTAGTAACTAGCTACCACCGTTAAGTTAAGAAACTGTCGCCAAGCACCTATCGGTGCGTTCCGGCAGCCTCACTTGAGAGCCAGTTCCCAGTCCAGGTGTAGCGTGGCACCATCCTCGACCACATCGTCACTTAACATATGGTGACTTGTGGTCAAACGCGATAAGAAAAAAAGAATAATGATCACTGATATGATATTTTTACCGGGCTTTTTATTTGCACTCAATTTTAAGTTGCGCTTAGGTTTTTGTTTCGTTTGCTTCACAATGTGTTGTCCGTTTTATTTCAGAGCATGGCACCTAGTGTTATTACGCAATCATAAGCACGCCAAAGGTTTGTTGTTTTATATTTTTTTCTTTATAATTTGCTTTGGTTTTGGGAGTTACGTTTTACGGGTAACACTGGTGTCAATTATAGACAATAGACAATATATTTATTTGTGGCAAAAAACAACATACACTTTACAAAATAAAATTTGATGATAAACATAAACAAAACAAATAAACTTAAATACTAATACAAAGACAATCAATTATATGTTTTTTGCCACAAACCGGTACCAACTCAGAATGATGCTGGGTTCTTTCGAACCAGCGCTGGTCTTCCGTTGGTACCAGATTCTGTTTTTCATTTTCTAAAACTAGACTAAATTTGACAGGTCTATAAGTAATGCTGTGCTTTTTTTTACTTCCGTGGTCAGACAAGGACAGCAATACTTTTAGACCTGTCAAACAGTTAATTTTTAGAAAATGCAAAACATTTTTCAATAGGGGCCAGCCAGAAAATTATAAGAAATTTCATAGGGGAACGATATAAATAGTCGTTTTTTAGATCAAGGTCTGGGACTGTATCTAAACACGGGAGTAATGCATGTTTGACCGTATCAAATGTTAGGCGCCGATAAGCAGTACAAATTTGTTTTGAACATCTCTTCATTACATATTTAAGGTGTGTCTAAGTTTTTAGTGGGAAGACAGTTTATGTTAAAAACGAATTAATACCATCAATATATTGCAGGACACTCCCCCGCCGCTCCCCGCTCGTACGGGTCACTACTACCCGCGCACATAGCTCGACATTTCACCGTATACACAACTGTTTACACACACGCGCTGCATGTTCGATTACGTTGCGACGCGTTCGTAGTACGTAAAAATGCGTGCGCGTGCGTTCGTGTACGTATTATATTACCTAGCGTTGCGTTCGTGTACTTTACAGTATGTTCATACTACATATCGTTTCGTGCGCGACCGTTCGTGTATGTACAATATTACGTAACGTTGCGTTCGTTTACTTTACAGTATGTTCTGTTCATACTACATATCGTTTCGTGCGCGACCGTTCGTGGATGTACAATATTACGTAACGTTGCGTTCGTGTACAGCATGTTTATACTACATATCGAACCGTGCGCGTGGATTCATGTACGCTGCAGTATGTTCGTGGTACGTAAAACTGCGTGCGCGTGCGTTCGTGTACGTATGATGTTACGTAAAGTGGCGTTCGTGTACGTAATACCTATAACGTTATAAATACATTTATATATAATTATGTACACTATGTTTATAATGGAGCTGAAAAGTACTAGAAATTGAATTCAATGTTTTTCTTATTATTTTGTTTTTGAGTTTTTTTACTATCTATCGCTGTTTTTAACTGACGACAAAAATGAGGATGGCAAGTCAACGCGTAAATAATTTTGCTTGGTACATCTTGGTTATAAAATGTTAATTATTATTATCAACCTTTTATATCATTGTATTACCTATGAAATGTAACCAGACGATTTTGGCTCCATAAAACATGTTGTAGTGAAGTTAATTATTAAAATAATGTTATTAAATAATAACAACTCGTAACTTTATCGTGGGTCTGTTAATATATTATTACCTATATACAATGTCATGTATTAATTTTTCACATATCTGTTACCAGTCACACAATGAAAAATGAGATAATTTAGTTTTTTAAAATAATTATCGAGGAAATTAGACTTTATGTCGTCCGATGTAAAGAACACAACCCCTCAATGAAAAAAAACTTGTCTACTACCGATTTGTTCGTGAATATACCAAATTGAGTACATATCTTGGATTTACTCTAGCGATGTTACGAGGCGAATATAATGGCCACTCGAGTAACGCGAGCAGAGATAATAGAGATAGCTAGCTACTCGAGTAAAAACTTGAGTTAAATTGACTCAGTTCTCATGACTCGCAGAGCTAAGCGAGTTACTCGTTTTTGACGTTCAGATTTTGATTGACATTTATCGCAAAATTGCTCTACACGTATCGTCGCTTGCGGTGACGGCTCAAACGGCCGTACAATGACAAAACGAGTCAGTTTTAGTCTAGTTATGCAAACCGCTACTTGTGTCGACTCTATCCGTCGGGCTTGAGTAACTCGAGTATAATTACTTGACTCGTTTTGTCACTAGCGGTGACGAGGACAGTTCAAGCGGCCAAACAATGTTAGAACGAGTCAGTTCCACTCGAGTTACGCAGTACGCTTCTCGAGTTGACTCATCCATCTGACTCGAGTAAAATTACTCGACTCGTAATATTGCTAATTTTCAGCCCAAAGCTCTACGGAAATGGTTACATCTTGTATGTGTGACATCATGGTTCCCTACACCATCGGTTATGAAAATGTAAATATAATTTTAAGATTGTTTGTGTATTAGCTTACTGTGTCTAGTCCCCAAAGCTATTTGGTTTGTAAATGCACTCGAAATTAGTTTTAAGTAATTTGTTAATACTGCCTTTAAGATAGATTGAGTTTCTGTACGAGTATAATTATTTGAACAAATAGGAGAAATGCGAGTCGATTGCAAATGAGGGCGAAAAATATCTTGCTCATAGATTTTTGATTTATAGTCTGGTGTAAATGCTGACAAACGTTGAAGCCCTTGCCTGAAATTTGTACTTATTTAACCGTTGGTATATGAAACAAAACTTAGGGCACGGTGAGGTTACGAATGTTACGATACATAAAAATGGTAAGTTGAATCTTCGCTCTGTTGACCGTAATGACCTTGTTCTATCATTATACGTTGAGGCCTTTACACTATATTTTGAATGTAGATTAGAGATTAAATATATTTAATCTAGATATTTGAATGTTAAGATAAAGCCAGTTTCAAACTAACCTTTCCAGCTAGCAGTGGTTAATTAAGGGCCGGTTTTTTAAACGTCCGTAAGCGTATACGATAAAAAATTTAATTTTTCGCCTATTAAGATTATACAAACGATATTTCAAAGAAAGTGTAGAAAAAACGATATTGATTTTTTTACTTCGGAGTTTCTTAGGACATTTTTTAACTTACACGATGCTTGGATGTTTTGAACGCACACCACATTTTCTTTTTCATTCCGTTTCACGCTTTAGAAGTCGGCCCTACTTAAATTAAGTCATTAAAATTAACATTATATACCAAATATGAACAAAAATTAATCTTTTTAAGCTATGTACTAGCAAATTGATTGTCACTGTCAAGTGACATTGACAGAAACGAAAATTTTTATACAAAATATATTGCGTTCAGGTCCAGGGCAGTATGAAAAGTGGCCAATGTTCTTTCAGTAAATTTGATCAATTTTTCCGTACTAAAATTTGTCAATAAGATCAAATTTACCGAAATTTGGTATGACATTTAACTTACGGACGTTTATAAAACCGGCCCTAAACGTATTTGAAATCAAAACAAAAAATGTTTGAGTAGAATACTATTGGAGACTCAATTTATCACACGTCAAGGCAGTAATAACCCTGTGGAAACTCACCTCGTGTCTATTATTTGATACATATTATTCCTTTCCCGTCTTCCATGTGTCAATTCCTTCCAGTTTGTACAAAAATGTCAATTTATACTTCCCATTGCGTATTTGTTTATACAAATATTTTCTATTCTATAGCACGCAAAAATGTTAAAGTGGCGATTGTTCGCGACAGTGCGAACGCATTGCGTTTTTGCATATTACTGTACTTAAAAGTGACAATACGCGCTACCTTTTTAGTTGTAAACCATCAAAAAGCTTTACATGCCTTAACGATGTACTTATGAAACGATGCAGCTATTATACTGTTTTAAACTACCATGGTCAAAAACATTAGAATTAGGTTTTATAACGGGATAATTATCATGTATTTGTTTTTGTTTGAGTTCTCGATATTTCGGCACTGTTGCAAGCGCCATGATCACGAGAATACTAAAAGTTTCTGCGGGTAGGATTGTTGATGTTATAACGGGCAGACGCAGACGAAATATCGAGAACTCAAACAAAAACAAATACATGGTAATTATCCCGTTATAAAACCTAATTCTGATGCAGCTATTATTTCGTAAACATATATATTTATTTACAAAGAATAGTTCAATTCTTTAACGGTCTGAATGTTTACCGACAGTATTGCTTTCGATGGTATTTCACCATTGATGATTGATGCATTTATTGATCATGTACTTAATTTACTTTCTATGTATCTAACCTAATACAAATCTGCATAATATATAATACAAATATGCCTAAGGCTTGCCACACACAGGTCGCATTCTTACCTTTGCTGATGCAAAAAAGCTATTTGTATCCAAGACTGAGGCTCCAAATTTGCCCGAGGAGTGGAAATACCAAATTGAAACCAAATTGTTTAATAATGTTGTGAAAAATGGCAGCTAGAAAGGAAAGATTTGTGGCGTGTTTCTATTGCCAACGCTGTAGCTACGAAGAAATCCACCAATAGGATGCGAGGGGAGGAGCGAGTAAATGAAAATGTAGTAATCTTATTGGTGCATTTTTCCTTAGCTAAATCGATTTATCGCATAGTTGGTAGAAAGACGTCGATTTGGTCGGTATTCACAAAAGCTGAGCGATTTTAGTGACATTGGGCATATACCAGCTTCCTCGCCATGTTTTCTTTCACCGTTTTTGAACGATGGCAAGCTAACTTTTAAGTCGCGCTCTAATCCCATCTTGGATATAGGTGAGACAAGAGTAAGAAGAGACGTCTCTCTCGTCTCCTAACAAATTAGCTCTACTATATATTTTTTATCTTCTACTGTCACATCAACTGACCGCCGCTGTGGATACCGGCCAAACTTTCCTCTATCAAAGAACAACCTAATGATTTGCTCATAGAACTTTCAAAGTACCAAAATTTTAAACTTCGGCTTTATTTTTAGAATAAGTTTTAGCATATCATTTTACTTTTTGTGCAATATTTTGTTGAATTTGGCCCATTGGTCTTGCCGGATCACTTTTTTATTTTTAAGTTTTTTCTAGAAATGCAGGCCAATTCTGCTTATTTAAATCTTGATCGTGATCAAAAATATTGTTTTGACATAAGTGTTATAAGAGCAGAAGACAAGTATCGATTTTTATATGCAAGTTCAGAAACTAAACTACGTTTGACAGTTCTAAAAGTGCTACTGTCCTTTTCTGCCACGGAAGTAAGAAAGAGACGACAGCGTTATTTTGCGCATATCAGTGCCACGCAGAATAAACCGCGGGGTACAGCTAGTTTTAAATAAGCAGAATTGTTCGCTTGTAACTTTTTTAATATTATGTCATATTATAATTTTAATGTGAAGCACCCATAATGTGCAATGAGGTTTTTGTAGTTTAAGTTATTCCGGAATGTTCTGAGAACGTCAAGCCTTGTACTAAACTACTGGATAGTTACGTTTGTCACTGTGGGGTCGTTATTATTATTATTATAATAATAATGTTTACTGAAAAAAACCATATTATTATTATTATTGTTGAATAAAAATATTGGATGCTTCCAGCAAAAACCATGAATACTTCTTACATTATATCCAAAGCGTTTCGTTTAAGATTAATATGTAGTATAAGGTTTAGTTGTGTACTTAATTATGAAATAGTGATATGTTTTTATTTTATCTGTTTTATTATTTATAACTTAACATCAGTGATCGGAGAAAGTAAAATGATTTTTCGTTTTCGTTGATATCATAACATGGACATGCTTTTTGCCCCGGAAAGTTTCGATACATATTTTTTTTACTTTTTACTATAGAATGCCGATATATAAAAGCCGACTCAGCTGCCCAAAGAACGTTAATAGTGTAAAGAATAAAAAATAATTGCCCATATTGATACGTTTCTCATATTACGCCTCCACGTAATAGTTTTTAAATTCCGGAATCCCGGAGGCATGTCCATACCTCCGTACGTTTGAGATTTTTAACCCTAAATCTTTATATCTACTCCTGAAGGAGCGGGCTCTCACTGGATCCGCCCTAGCTTTTACTCTTATATTCAGTGGTTCAGCTATACCTTTGTCGTTGACAGTCATACTAAAATATTAATCCCTTGCTGGGGCAACACTAAAGGCAATGTCAAGGGAAATGTCAATGACTATCATGGCGATAAATATTGCGTTAATTATTAACGCAATTATGTGAGTGGCTACACTTGACCGGTCAACGTGAATGCACTTGAGTTATCGGCTAACGTCAAACGCCAATGTGAATACCGTTGTCAAATGTCGTGGCCACACTTATGTCAAACCTCAATCATCGCGCTATTTAACGGTTTTACCGTTAGTGTGGCCCCGGCATAAGCGTAACTTTGTACGCTCTTGTTTCTTTAATTCGAATATTACAAGAGAAAACGACAAATTCTGAAACGTGCAGAATACAAAATCAATTTTAAAATGAAATAGTTTTAAGAAATCGAATGGAACAACGGTACATTCCGTTTTGGTTGAGAAGTTTATATATACAGATTGTATTACTCATTACGTGATATATTATGAAATCAGAGATATTTGTACTTAAAGTTATTTGTGTGGGCAGACGTTGCAAGATTAGTTTATGGCATGACCCATTTGGTAAATATTGAAAATTCTATCGCGGTTATTCCTTCGCAGTCACCTCAGCTAACTGTTCAATAATGATTTTTAATATCTGAACGTTAGAGTTGTTTTCAAAATGGCTAGGTTATACAGTTTCATAAAAGTAAAGACCTTGTTATTATTTATTGATGGATTCCTTGGTTAGGTGAGGGTCTGAGTATCCTCAATCTTCAGATAACTGAGTAACGACCTCATGTCCTGCTAAAAATATATAGAGCAAAAAAAAATACCTTAATACTTTGTACTTAGGTACCAACTTTAATTTTTAATTTACAGATCTTGTTCAGAATAAAAGAAGTTTTTGTTAGTTATAAAATAGCTAAAATAAAACCGCTAAAATACGGAGCACTTTGCATTTTTGTTTTAAAGGAATATCCTCGACTATAATATACAGATATATCTCACACACTTATAAATATTTTAGTCATCATCATCATTATCAGCCTTTCACGTTCCCACTGCTGGGACTCTGGCCTTCTCTCAGAGAGAGAGTATGGGCTGTAATCTACCACGCTGGTCCAGTGCGGGTTGGTAGATGTCGCATGCCCTTGAATGTTGCAGTTCTTGGGCATGCCGGTTTCCTCACGATGTTTTCCTTCACCGTTTTGAGCGATGGCAAATCCGCACGTAACTTATTAAGTCATAGGTGCGGGGCCGAGAGGATTCGAACTCGGTGTCAGCGTCTTGTAAGTCGCACGCCTAACCGTTCGGCCACCATCGCTCTTAAAATAGTAGTAATATTTTAGTATTATCTTGTAATCTCCGCCTCAAACTAGTTTTGCAACGTAAGCTTCATGACATAACACATACCTATATTATTTATATTAACTTTTTATACCCATAGATTTTGTAATAGCATAGTTACGTAGATATATGTCTATATAAGATGTTATATTTAATATACTATACTTGTAGGGAGAAAGCACAAATTTCTACAGACACTCATTTTCTATAATATATCGTGATCGTCGTTTTTTATAATAGATACGAATAAATATATACTTCCATTTATATCCGTGTCGTATACGTATAGATCACAAACGTTATGTTCCATGTATTATAATATAAAGTATGTTATATGTAATATATTAATCAATATATTAGATTATTTTGTATTTGTGTATTGAAAGTCGTTTTGTATTGTTAAAGTGGGAAAATCTTGCTTTTGTAGTAAGTATATCTTTCACAAATTTTGAACTGACAAATAAATGTTTTTTTGACGTGACAACGTCTTATAATTCGATAGAGCAGGCTGCACGCACGAAAAAACATGACTCATGCGGCGTTACCTCGCTCTGAGGCGTTCCATGTAAGGCTTGAAGTGCAAGCGAGAGCGCGGAACGAGCGACAAAGAGCACAATCGGCCAATCGACGTTGTCACGTTCAACTATCGTCAGTAAACAGACTTTACAGACAACCGATTTTTTTTATGGTAGCGTTTTACCACAAGTCGCGTTGTTAAGTAACGATGTGTCTCCCTTAATTTTATAAGAAAATACTAGCAATTATTACAAAATATACAAATGTTGTTCATATCTCTATGGAGTAAGACTTTCCTTCTTTATAAGACTAGGCTTGTATGTACTGATACATAGTAAATGTAAGGACTCTATCATTGCAACTGTATACATTCCATTGCTTGTGAATTTTGTTGTTTCATTTCAATAAACCTTCCAATATCGTATGTTTATGAGGTACTAGCTGTTCCCCGCGGTTTCACCCGCGTGGGCTACAGCTTTATGCATGCCAAGTCTCAGCCCGATCCGACCAGTGCACTGAGAAAAATAATCTGACTTTCCTTCTGAGTCTTACCTTTCAAGACCGATTCCTTCCTTATTTTACCTTAGTTTTCCTTCTAAATCACAATTCCGTCCCTTTTGACTCGGAAGGAAACGGTATTTCGGAAGGTCTTTTTTCTCCGTGTGGTTTGGGCTGTGCGTTGATAGATCGCTATGTCAGTAAGTCAGACCTTTGAGTTATATATATTTAGATTTAATTCATAAAAAGCAGGTATAAACAGTAAAGGTAGAAAAATATTCAGAAACAAACCAGAATAAGTCTTTATCTGTAGGTCTACACACTCGTCTGTTACATCACTACATACATAAATCTTATTTAAAATTAATAGTAAGTACTTGAAATTTAATTTGTTACATTAAAATGGCACTAATTTATTTCGTAGATATTTATTACAAAAACTATTTACTAACTTATTTATTTTTTTACTATTATAGGTACAGTCAACAACAAAAGTAGCTGAACAAAAACCAACTTTCCGATTCTCCCTATCATCTTAAACACCATCCTTCGACCGAATGATCAATTAACATCGTATGTGTTGTGTTATGGTCAAACGTTACCTTGTAAGTTGTATTTAAAAAACAAACATTACTGATTTAATACGCATTTGGAAAATCGAGTATGATCAGCTACTTTTGTCGCTGACTGTACAACAATTAAATCGCTAGCCCAACCGCGTCAGTTAACTTAAAACTGGCATTAAGTCGTAATGTTTTGTATGGGTTTTGATAGAATTCAATGAGAGCTAGCTCTAATTGGCGTGTTACAGTTTTGAAATTATTTCGTACCTAATCTTAGTACAACAAAGTAACCAATGGCTCCAAAAAATCATATGAACGTGATTTGAACTACAATTTCAGCTTATTTATTTGCATTAAAAACGTATTATTGCAACAATTCATTATAACAAAACCGAGGGCATTAAGAAGGCACTCGCAAAGCCTTGTAGCTCCGAATTGTAATCTACTATGTTCCTTAATCTATACTTAGTCTTAATTATACGTAGGTACCTATGCTGCCGAAATCAGTAAATTAAATCATTGCATTCGAAGGTTGAAATAAAACAGAATACCCTGAGATCTTTGCAGTTTTTAGCAATTCTAAAACAATAAAGGCGACTGCGCATAAATGTCCCCTATTCCGAATGGATCGCAGGATCTCACGAGGGTTTTAAAACTCTTGCATTGCATGCATACCATCGACTACCACGTATCGCTAGGCATTCTAGGCATTAACGAACAAAGGGATGGACTTCAGGTCTAACGCAAGAGTGACAATTAAAGTGACTGAGATATACAGCATAATTTTGCATGCAACAGTTAAATCAGCTTGTGCAGCTTCGACTGACCGTGTCAAGCGCGACCAAGCGGAGACTGGCGTTTGATTAGGCCTCTTTTCGTTTGGACACTTGAGGGAAGGACCCGTCGTTCATCTTTAGGTACGTCAATGCTTCTAGGTTAGAAAAGTCAATCAAACAAGCCTATAAAATGTATAAAAACAATGGCTAAAAAGATTCATTTTCTCCGATAAATTGCTCAATTTGTAAATTCATTTACATCTAGCCCAATCATCTAAAGCTTAGTAACGCCTCCTTCGCAGTCTTCTACTTTTTCAGGTTTCTTCCCCCCAATCTCCGCGTAGATCTCATCCAGTGTTCTCATCCTGGTTTCTGGAACCACACGAGCTATGTACAGGGTGCTGACCAGGCAGACCGCTGAGAATATCCAGAACACTGTGTGGAGACCCGCGACGGTGGATAGAGGGTGGAAAACTCTGAGTTCAATGGACACCAGGGCGCAAGCGAACGCGATGACGATCGATGTCACTGTACCGCGTAGCTGTAACAATAAGTAAATAAATAAATATCGGGGACAATTGTATACAAATTGACCTAGCCCCAAATTAAAGCTTGAAACTTACGGGTACTTATGGGTACTAGACAACGATATACATACTGAGAGAAAAATAAATACTTATATAGATAGAAATATCCAAGACTCGGGTACAAATATTCGTGCTTACCTATCACACATAAGGTTAGGTTTCTTCCCCATTGGCACCATGCCTAGGTATATCCGAAGGTAGGTACAGTACTTTCAGAACAAGTCTTAAAAAATATAAAAGTTTTCGTAAACGTCAAAGTTTACTACCGCCAAGTTGTCAAAGTGCCAAGACGTACTGCCTAAATTCAAAAAGTAGCTCAAAAACTTTGTTGGGATTCGAATACAACGATTTGAAATAACCCGTATCACCGTTTTAGTTCTTCCAAGTCTCGGTAAGGCGCGCTGAAAATAAAAATTTATGGAAGGAGGCGAAAACTTTTATAGTTTTTGTAAACTATCAAAACCTGTACTAGGGGTATACAAACTGTTTTCAGCTACTCACTTGGAATGAAAACATCTCCGTCATGATCACAAAAGGCACCGGTTGCAACCCAGCCGCGTCACAGTATATGCAGAGGCACAATGCTGCGATCGGGAGCCAAGAGCAGCCCAAGGAAGTCGTGTAGGTGGAAGCGAAGAACCACGCGCCGAGGATGCACATGGCGATGCCGGACACGAAGCAGGTGCTTCCCAGAAGAAGCTGGAAATATGGAATAGAATATAATTGAAAATTATTTAAGTAGGTACTTGTGACAAAAACAATATCCAGATAAACGATTACAAGTTCTATGCTCTCTATAATAATAATAATAATTCAGTATGTTTAAAATTGAGAGGGTCGATCCGAATTTCACCCGATGTCAAGTGAAGGTAATGAGGATTGAGGGAGGGGTCTTAGCAAATATCACGTAATTTTATTTCCCCGAAAGATGCATTGTAAAAATACGAGAAAACTGTGCAAAATTATGTCGAAGTAAAAATAAATAATTCAGTCATTTGTGCTTTTTTTTTGCATTTAACACATTTACATTTTGAAAAATCTGCCGTGAGGTTAGAGGTGTCGATCCAAATCTCACAAAAGGTGGGGAGAGGGGTCAAAAATCTCCAAAATCATGGATGCGCCCCTAATCTGCCGCAGAGTTCTAGAGCAAAAATCAGTAAACCGTACCATCCATCCTGGCTGGCTTGGCTGAAGATGAAGGACTGCTCACAGCAGTAGACCGTACCTTTCTCCCAGTTCTCTCCACGAGCGTAGAGGCTGTACAAGAGCCTACTAACTGCACGACGCCAAGCACCACCGCTTGCTGGTTTGCCGTCAGCACCCATCCATCCTGGCTGGCCTGGCTGAAGATGAGGGACGCGAAGTGAAGGACTGCTAGGCACCCGCAGAGCTCCCGGGCTAATGTTATGATCAGCGTGATTCGGAAGGCACGGAATATGTTGCGGTCTGTCACTGGAATTTGAAAGGGTTCTTGTTAGTAGGTAATACCATAGTAAAGGAGTAGTAGTTCAGCTTCATATAAATCGGCCGTCGCCGGTTTGAATGTGTGCGTGAGTAGCGGCACCGTGTACGCACGCACTTTTCACGCATGCAATCACATAGGTAAACGAAAGGAGGCGGCCGGGGCCGCGGCCATGCACTCAGTACGGAACGCGCCGCCTATGCGTCACCGCAAGAGTAGGCAATTAACTCGTCGAGCGGTCTTAGCTAACCTACTGTTCTTTATATACTGTGGTAATACTTAGATATCATACCTACCTTTATCTCTACTTATACGTTACTCTTTAACGCGATTAACGCTGGAAAATAATTGACTCCCGACGCAAAAAGAGGGGTGTTATAAGTTTGACCTGTCTGTCTATCTGTCTGTCTGTCTGTCTGTGGCACCGTAGCTCACGAACGGATGAAGCGATTCCATTCCAGCGATTAGTTTTTTTGTTTGTATGAAAGGTGAGTTACGGGCGAGTGTTTTTAGCTATGTTTGATGAAAATCAGTCCAAGATGCCGGGAGTTTTTTAAGCTTTGCCATCTATCGACAGTTTGCCTTACTAGAGATAGATTTCGATATTATCTCTGGAGCTTGTGTCAAATTTCTATCTATATTTTAAAAATGTTAAGGTTGGATGTAAATTGCCGATGTAAAAATCCAATTTTCTCAACAAAGGCTACATGGTTTGGTACTAGGTACCTACTACCACTGTGTCACAGGTAATGCTACATTAAATATCTTTTGACTGTTTCAACGCGGGCGAAACCATGAATCACAGCTAGGGTTCACAAACTTCGATGTTCATAAAGAATGCCTTACCGTGTCAACCGCATTTCTACTCATTTCAAGCATCGGTCTTCTCACAGAATACGTAACAGTAACATGATCTTTATCTTGTCGTAGCTCATACAGTCAGCCACAAAAGTAGCTGATCATATTCGATTTTACAAAATGCGTATTGTAACCTAATGTTTGTTCTTTCAAAATTTGCAACAAGGTATCGTTTGAGCACATCACAACACATCTGATGTTATGTGATGATTCGGTCGAAGGTTGGTGTTTGAGATGATCAAGACTTGTCCAAAGCAAAATTTCAAGTCCGTATATAGAGAAATCTTATTAGTAAAGCTTATTATAAAATATCGGACTATTTAGATGACAAAAAGACTTGGGATTGCTGTGAACTTGCTCCAATTCAATCAATCCTACTAAATATAATAAACGTGAAAGTTTGTGAGTATGGATGGATGGATGGATGTTTGTTACTCTTTCACGCAAAAACTGCTAATCGGATCTGAATGAAATTTGGAATGGACATAGCTTATAACCTGGATTAATACATAGACTACTTTTATCCCGGAAAAATGTTCCTGCAGGATAACGGGAAGACGCGGGTGAAACCGCGGGGCGCAACTAGAGAGTGATAAGAAAAAAATTTGTAAAAAATGTGATCGCGCCCAAAAATTAACTGCTGGGCGTTTCTTGCATGTTCTTTTGCCGTAGGCGTAGCTAGTCTTAAGTTTGACGTTTTAAAGTGAATGTATCCTATTATTTTAATAGGAAGTTAGAATTTGAATAAGAAAATCGGAAAATGGATTATTTATTCAGCGATATCTGGGACGGCCGACAAGGCGACGGCCACTCGGCCGTCCACTGTATGTTCGTTTGACCGCACGATCCTCTCCCATTCTTTCAAGGATTTGCGCGACCTCCAGGTGGAGGACTGGCAGGAGGTGGCGCAGGACTGACCGAAGTGGCGTCTTTTGTTATCGGAGGCCAAGACTCACTTTGGGTCGTTGTGCCATCTTATTTAGTTAGTTAGTTAGTATTATTATTCAGCGACTTTCGTCGCTAACGGTACCACAGATTACTTAACAGTTACTCGTACCTAGAACCACCCCGCCTACACGTGATCACACGACACCTACCATCGAATTATTGACGGTAAATAGACACCTGGGAACGGATAGCGGGATGTTTGGCCACCGTCACCGTCCGTTTACATATTGTTACCGTTTCGGCTGCGTAGGTGGTTACTTGAGTGGCGTAGGTTTTCTGGGTAAATAGGGTTAGATACTTGTTACCAAAACTCACGTCATAGGTTAGGTGTTGTTATGTTAACTTGGGAAAGTCGAAACAGTTCCGAAGAAACTATGAAGAGATAATATAAAGCATTATATAACATACTTACTAGTTGCCCCGCCTTTTCACCCGCGTCTTCCCGTTATCCCGCAGGAACCTTTTTCCGTGATAAAAAGTAGCCTATGTGTTAATCCAGTATATAAACTATCTACATACATACCAAATTTCATTCAGATCCATTCAGTATTAGTTGTTTTTTTGTGAAAGAGTAACAAACTTCCATCCATCCATCCATACGCATAAACTTTCACGTTTATAATATTAGTAGGACTAGAACATAAAACATTGAAATCAGAAGAAAAATATGATTTTTTTGATCACTTGAAAACGTTTTTATTTGACAAATGCTAGGTACTACAGTGTCTACAGCTTAAATGACTTCCTCAAAGACAACTTCACAAAATGACTAGATGATGATGAATCGGTCCGCTCTTACATTGTTGTACCCTATTCGGGTCCCTTTTCCGCTAATCTTGACCACTAAAATGTATCTTTCATACTAACATACATATGAACAACATAATATTATGACGTAAGTATATAGACTTTCGACCCATTAGGTCGTCGGATCGAATTTTACAATAATCTAGAGCTTTTAGTGACGGAAAACACCGTAATGAAACCAGCACTTGGTAGTACCTAAAGCAATTTCTAGTGCTCGCCTGGCTCACCAACCTCAAGTTAAGAATCTGTCACCAAGCTATCAATGTGTTGCGGCAGTCTTACTTGAGAGCCAGTTCCCAATCCAGGCATAGGATGGCGACACCATCGTCGCATAACGTAGGTGACTTCCGCCCAAAATCTATCCTATAAGTTCTAAAAGAATCATTCCTTCAAGTCCTTACCCAAAGTCTTTACAGCCGATGACATCTTCCCCGACTTGCTGTCTTCCAGCTCCAGCAGCAATATCTGCAGTTCACTGTCCACTGCGGCCTCCGAGGGGTCTCTGCAGCGAAGCCACGCAAGGGCATCACGCGCTTCCTTGAATCAAGCAAGGGATACTTTTACTTTATATTAGGAGAAGCGTAATTAGTAAGTAATAAGACTCACTAAAAACACGATTTTCAGTATAACCATAAACATTTTCAGAACCGTTTCAAGTTTGGTTAAAAAGTTAAAACTGCCATAAGAAAAAAACGTCAGTGTTTCATTCTTACCTCAACCTTTCCACATTTGAGTAAATAGGACGGTGTCTCCGGCATGGTTGTGAACAGCACTATGTGCAGCACTGGTACCGCCAGGCAGATCCACAGCGTCGCGTGGTAGCTTAAATACTCGGCTAGAATACGGAAAGACCTTTTTTATATAGCAGAGTGGCAAACAAGCCTTTTCATCTAGCCGCCCGCTAGATGAAAAGCGGTCACCGTCGCCTATGGACATTTGCAACACTTGGGCCATTACCGATGCGTTGCCGACCCTTAAAAATATTTTCACACCCATCTAGACCGCAATTTGTGGCACTGCGGAAAGACCATAAGTTCAAGAGAGCGATGGTAGATAATCAGGAATGGCTTCGATTCCATCTGCGGAGTGGCTCGAATCAGTAAAGAAAAAATCTTAAGGAAACCGGCATGCCCATATCATAACATTCAAGAGTATGCCACTTCCACCAAACCATACAGGGCCAGAATGGTAAATTATGACACATAATCTCTGTGAGAGAAGGTCTGTGTTCTAGCAGTGGGAACATATAGTCTGATGATGATGAAGACGATGAATGATAAAAAGGAATTTAGCAAGATTCCAGCCAATGTCATAAGCAAAACTTACGCACGTATGCCAAGAATAGGTGACCCAAGATGCATTACACAGCATACATACCTAGCAGATACACGACTAGATTCCCGAAGTTCTGTGACAACACCACGAGGCTACCCAGGGTTCCTCTGATGGAGTCTTCGCTTATCTCCTTGATGTAGAGCGGTGTGACGACGTAGGAGCCACTGACTCCGAGACCGACTATGGCGCGGGCGCCGATGAGGGCCCACGTTGAGGTGGAGTAGAGTTTCAGACCCCAGCATAACTGGCAAGAAAAGTTGTTTATGAATAAGAATCATATCTTTGCAACAAACTAAGTTATTTGCGGATTTACCATCGCTCAAAAAACGGTGAAGGAAAACATCGTGAGGAAACCGACAAGTACAAGAACCACAACATTCAAGGGCATGCGAGATCTACCAACCCGTACTGAGCCAGCGTGGTAGATAACGGCCTATACTCTTTCTCTCTGAGAGAAGGCCAGAGTCCCAGCAGTGGGAACGTAAAGGCTGATGATAATGATGATGATGGTGGTATCAAGCTTTATGACATAGGTGCCCGTATCTGTGGCTCGCGGATTGGCTTACTTAGCCATGAGCGCAGATGTTTTTCGGACGTTACCTAATATCATCTCTTGTAGATAGACGCAGGCCAATGATGATGACTAGGTAGAACTAAGTTAGTACTAAATTAAGTCTATGATCAGCTGATACTCACTGCCATAGAAAATGAAGTTAGCATCAGCGCTTTCTTCCTCCCAAAGTTATCAACAATGTAACCGTAGAGGAACACTGTGGGCGTCCCGACCAGGTATACCACGGATGCCATCCAGGATATGACGTCAGGATGCACGGGTTCCTCCGCAGGGGTTTCGGAAGACATGAGCCTGGACCCCATGGGGGACATCCAGCCTATCGCAGCGCCGTAGGAGAAAACTGGCATTACCACTGGAATGGAAGAAGAGTGGTTTATAGAAGAGCGGTGAAGATCAAGGTTATTAGTTTGTTGATAAATAGCAGGTAACCTATTACATATCTAATGTTAATTAACAGTATCTAATTGATTGTTCCTAAGCTTGCAACAAGCTGTTTTCTGCTTCGCATCATATATGAGCTTCCTACTAATATTATAAATGCGAAAGTTTGTGTTGGTGTGTGTGAATGTTTGTTACGACGTATCACCGTAACCACTAAACGATCGCTAATACCCTGGATTAACACATACGCAACTTTTTATCCCGGAATAAGGTTCCATCGGGATAATGGGAAGACGCGCGTGAAACCGCGGGGTGCAACTAGTATTTACATAAATGTAGTTCTTAAATCCATTGACGACCGATGTGGCGCAATGGGCGGATTGCCGACTGTGAAGCGTGAGGTCGCGGGTTCGATTCCCGCTACAGGACAAATATTTGTGCATTGAAAAAAAAGCAAGTATTTGTTCTGTATCTGGGTGTTGTGGATCCCCGATCCTCGTAGTTTCTGATACCCTAGATACAGGGAAACCTAGTTAGGGGTCAGAGCCTATGTATGTGAGTGTACGGGCATTATTGTTATTATTTTTAGAAGTCTGATTTGAGAAATCTAGTTATTCGGCGATAACTCAACTCTAACTATTCTCTTAATAGTTTTAACCGACTTCAAAAAAGGAGGTGGTGTTTCAATTTGACCGTAGGTATATATTTATATTCTTTTTATGTGTGTTCGCGGATAACGTCGTCGCTTATGAACCGATTTTGATGATCCTTTCTTTGTTGGAAAGGAGATATCCCAAGGGTGATACCATTATAAGGAAACCAGGATATGATAATGGCATCCCAGAGAAATAGAACAGACGCTGATGTTAAAAAAAAAATATAATAAAAAAAAATTGTTAGAAAAAAAACAAATTAACACAATTTTACATTTTAACAAATTTTTAAAATTGTAAAAAATTTGTTAAAAATTATACTTTTTACTTTTCTTTTCTTTAACATCTCAAGGATTTGCGGATTTAATCCTTCCGTCCAGATGTACATCATCTGGACGAGCCGACAAGAGGCCCCAACCAAACTAAAATACGAGTACATATAAGAGACTGGTGGTCTCTACCCTGAAAAGAAAAAATTGACTAACTCTAACTACGTAAATCCATTAATTTCTATGAGAGTCCACGTGTATTCACAAAAAAGGTCACACATGTGAGTTCAGGAGACTTGACAGCGACCAGTCAACCAGACCTTTGGTTTTTATCATCGAGGAAGGGAGGACGTGCCTTCCAAGGCTAGTCAGCAATTGACCCTGTCCAATCAGCAAGACCCTTGATGTTGCAAAGCAGCTGAAGGGATGGGTGCCTTTCAGAACTGGTCATCAATTGACGCTGTGTAATTGAAGGAGCAAGGTCCGAAGAACAATGTTATGAAGCACTGATTGAATTGTAGCTGAAGCACTTGAGACGTTTCTAGATTGTTGTCGTTTTTAATTAAACACAAATCATGATTTGCCAGCTGTTCGTCTTGCAAATAATTAATTATACCTATCATTGAAATGTGGACATTTAAATGGTAGCGTCTGACCACAAGTCACCTGATGTTAAATGACGATGTGGTCGAAGGTGGCGCCACGCTAAACCTGGACTAGAAACTGGCTCTCAAGTGAGGCTGTCGGAACATACCTACACTAAAATGCTTGGCGACAAATTCTTAAGTCTCTTCTTTTTATTTCATTCTTGAGGGTGGTAGCTAGCCAGGCGAGCGCTTGAATATGCCCTACCACCAAGATTTTGTTCCCCACGATGTTTTCCTTCACCGAAATCTCAAGCTCATTGTAAGATTCAAACCCACGACAGTGGCAAGTGGGTCACACTACCACTAAGTTGTAATCGTTTTAAAGAATTGATTCAGTGTAAGTATATAATTAAATAAATTACTTACCTATACATATCAGCCAGTTAATAAATTTAAAATGCCCGAAATTAGTTTAAATTTAATCTAATCAACCGTTAAAACTAATTATGAACGCCTAATTTTAGAAATGAGTTGTCGGAACTAAGCGCACGTGCCATTAGTCTGATACTCTGATCTGAACTTAATCACCATACAGGTCACTTAAGTGCCACACAGATCTGAGAGTAACGGAAACGTAAAAAAAACTGGCTAAGTGCGAGTCGGACTCGCTCACGAAGGGTTCCGTACCATCCTATTTCCTATCCTACTAATATTATAAACGTGAAAGTTTGTCAGTATGTATGGATGTATATTTTTTTCATCATCAGCCTTTTACGTTCCCACTGCTGGGACTCTGACCTTCTCTCAGAGAGAGAGAGTATGGTCCGTAATCTACCACGCTGGCCCAGTGCGATTTGGTCGCATGCATAAATGTATGGATGTTTGTTACTCTTTCACGCAAAAACTACTAAACGGATTTGAGTGACATTTGAAATGGAGATAGCTTACATCCTGGATTAACACATAGGCTACTTTTTATCCCAGAAAAAGGTGCCTGTGGGAAAACGGAAATACGCGAATCATTTCTTTAAGAATCATATTTTTTGCTGCTTTTTTGTAGATGATGGAAATGATTGAAATTTTGTCTTGCGCAGATATGATTGTCAACATATTTATGTTGGTGACTGTACTAACAGCCAGCTGCGCCTCGCACGCTCGCTCGGGGATGTCGGAGACAAACAAACGGTATCTACCTACTTATTTAAACGGTTTTAAATTATTTTGTTTGTTGACAATCGTTCCCGCCTGCTGTATTTGATTCGATAGAAATTAACCTCTGCATGGAGCATTAAACTTGCTAAATCGAAAATTGTGTGTTTGTTTTCGTTTTGTTTAATAGCGGTGCCCCAAGACGAAAATCCCGCCTCAAAAATTTAAATTTAATAAACCCGACATCTTGGACCGATTTTCATCAAACATAGCTAAGAACACTCCCGACTAATTCAAAAACAAAAAGTTTTAAAAGTAAAACAAACAAAAACACAATCAAAATCGGTCCATCCAAACTTATAAAACCCCTCTTTTTGCGTCGGGGGTTAAAAAAAAGGGTTGTGGTGTCGCCTGCCCGAAAAAAATGCCAAGTGGGAGTTGGACTACGGACTCTCTCACGATCGACTCATTGCATTCATACAAAGAAGATGTTTACAAATAGTACGACACCGATATTGAAGCGATGATGGCTCAGTGATAGTGGCGTCGACTTGCCATCAGTAGGTCGTGAGTTCGAATCCTACAATGAGCTTGAGCTTTCGGTGAAGGAAAACATCGTGATGAAACCATAGATTGGTGGTAGGCTAGGGTATTTTCTAGTGCTCGCCTGACAAGCTTGGTAGCTTGGTAGGGTTATAAACGGTTTTATAAACGTCCGTAAGTCATATGTCATACCAAATTTTGGTTAATATGAACTTACTGTCAAACTTTCCATGCTAAAAATTGACAATAAAATCTTTTTTTTCATTACTTACAGTGTAGCGTTTGACCACAAGTCACCTGATGTTAAATGACGATGTGGTCGAAGATGGCGTCACGCTACACCTGGATTGGCAACTGGCCCTCAAATGAGGCTGCCAGAATACACCGATAGGTGCTTGGCGACAGATTCTTAACATGAGGGTGGTAGCTAGCCAGGTTGAGTTAGAAAATACTCTACCACCAAGCTATGGTTTCATCACGATGTTTTCCTTCACCGAAAGCTCAAGCTCATTGTAGGATTCGAACCAACGTCCTACGGATCAAAAAAAAAAATACCGGGTTAAATTATTATAAAATAATTAATTTAATTATTATTATTTTATTATTATTATTTATTTTTATTAAAAATTATTTTATTTATGTTTTATTTATTTATTTATTTACATATAACTTACGGACGTTTATAAAGCCGGCTCTTAGAGTAAGAAAAAAACTGTAAAACGTTGAGTCATTTCAGCGTCAAAAAATAACAAACACACACTCACACACTCAAACTTTCGCATAATATACAATAATCACTGTCTGTTGTTTTATTGTAATACCAATTTTCATTTTTAACTTTTTGTTAAGTAAATTACGTTTATTTTCGTACCTATGTCAAGCTATAAAAGAACCACCGCTCGGGGAGGTCATTATTGTATATTATTTATTCAATTGGTACACATAATGTAATTATAGCTTCAGCTGATCGATGCCTGCCTACTGTGCGTTAACAAACTCATTGTGCTCATACTATTGTTAAATTATATTAAAACTATCTGTTCCCCTCGGTTTCACCCGCGTGAGCTACAGTTTTAAAAAGATCACGATAAAAAGTATCCTATGTCCTTCCTTAGGGTTTTATCTCTCTAGGTCGGTTCAGGTAATTTAGGTGTGAAAGCAAGACAGACAGATAGAGTTACTTTCGGATTTATAATATTAGTAGTTATAACTGGCAGTCTTATTTATGGCTTCGGTTGGATAGTCAAGAGGTAAACAAAGATTCTTATTTAGACAACATGAAAATTCGCCATTTTTACAAATTAGTTTTTTTTTAACCCCCGGATGCCCGTCGCAGTCGGAGTAAACCTAAAATTGGTTTACGTATATAGTTTTTTTTTTCAATTGTAAAGTGACTTGAATAATTATGATCGTTTGGTTATTTAATTTTTTTATAGTTCCAGTATATACTTTTACATTTTTTTAGGCTACGGCCTATTGTATTTTTGTCTGTACGGACTTATGTTATGCGAAATTTTAACTTAATCGATTTAGCTGTGTCGGCGTGAAAGAAAGGAGAACAGAACATTGCAGTCTTCTTATAAAAGCGAGTCACATGTTGTTTATACAGGGTTATTGAAAATATGCTAATAACCTCATGAAGGCATCTTCAGTAGATACATCATAATTCATAATATACAACTTTTGTTCTACGACTTTTGTCCAAACTTAATAAATATAGGTAGGTAAGTATAAAATAATGTTTTTCTTTTACTGTATGATGACACTTTTTAGCTCTGTAGCTCATAGTAAAGTAAATAACAACAACAATCGTACTTATCTTATTGTTTATTTTAACCTCTTTTTGAATTGTGATCGCCTAAGCCTATTTCAAACGAAGTAAAGGGAGAATTTCAAGTTGTTATATTTTATTTTTTCAAGGGAAGAAAAATATATTGAATCATTAACAAAACAGCAAAGCTTTTTGTAAAACTAAAAGCTCGGCTCACGCCGATTTATTAAAGTATTTTAAAAAAGAAAACAAATTCACAACCTTTTTTTTAGCAACTAACAATGTAGCGTTAGACCACAACAGGCCTGATGTTAAGTGATGATGCGGTCGAAGGTGGTTTCACGATACACCTAGGTTTTTTCATTCTCCTGATAAAAGTCCTAAACTAGATTTTTTATTACATAAAAACTAGGAAAACTAGGGACCTATATAAAAAGTAATATTAATTATTATTTACATAGAAAAAAAAGTGCTCACTCAAAACTGACACCTTTTTTCATTCTCCTGATAAAATTCCTAAACTAGATTTTTTATTACATAAAAACTAGGAAAACTAGGGATCTAAAAAAGTAATATTAATAATTATTTCCATAGAAAAAAAAAGCACTCACTCAAAACTGACACCAACACTTGGTTGAATCTGCTCCCCTCCACACAATATTTCTTGACCGTATTTTTCAACATTTTTAAAATAGTACACTTTCTTATTATTTTTTTAAAATCACTGGCACGCGTGCTCTCCCCCGACATCCACAACACAATGAGGTTGTATAGGTGCTCTTATATGCCGGCTACTGAGGCAGTTAGCGTTTGTATATACAGCTACGAATGGCTAAGAAAGTATAACGTAACCAGAGGCCTAGAGTTTATACTACATGATTTGTATTGTTTTTATTTGTTTTCACTTTCCGCGCTCTGTTTTTTAAACAAAGACTTTTAGTTCATCGGCACTATTTTCCGCGAAAACTACATTTAATAGAGACTAGCTGTTCCCCGCAGTTTCACCCGCGTGGGCTACAGTTTGTCGGGATAAAAAGTATCCTGTCCTTCCTCAGGGTTCAAACTATCTCCGTACCAAATTTCTTTAAATCGGTTTAGTAGTTAGTAGACAGTTTAGTAGACAGACAGAGCTATTTTCGCATTTACAATATTTGTAGAGATGATTTGTATTGTTTTTATTTGATTTCACTTTCCGGCTCAGTTTTTAAAACGAAGCCTTTATTTTCATCGTTGCAATTTTCCGCGAAAACTACGTTTTTGGCGATGATGAAAAGTGTCTCATTAAATGTCTACGATTGATTCAAAGAAGTCTGAGAAATATAATGGAATAAAGAATAATTAATTTTAAGCAAGCTGCACGCCGCGGTTTCCCTGTGACATTTGACCGGGATAAAAAGTACCCTATACTATATATTATGTGTTAATCCAGGGTATAAGTTATTTAAAATCCATACTCCTATGGTCTTCACGCAGAAACGGCTCAGCAGATTTGACTGGAAATGGAAATAGCTTATACACTGAATAAACACATAAGCTACTTTTCATCCCGGAAAAAGGTTCCTGCGGGATAGCGGGAAAACTGCGGGGTGCAGTTATAGTAACGAAAGGAAAACAAGATTTGCGTTAGAATAGAGATAGCTTATAACTTGGCTACTATTTTTATCCCGGGCATAAGCCAACTCCATTCCAAATTTCATCAAAATCGGTTCAGTAGTTACGGTGATACGTGGTAACATTCACACACACAAACTTTCGCGTATAAAATATTAGTAGGATACTTTTGCATTCTAATCTAATAAATACCTACTTCGATGCAGTTTTAGTTATATAGGTGACATCAAGTTTAATGTCTACGGCGGTCACGTGTCACGAATTTCTTAAATTAGCAAAATGTACGTCGCAAATTGTACAGACGGCATTTAATTTAATAATCGCTGTCATTATTTATTTAACTAATAGTTATATCTACATTTGCCGCATTTCTGAGGCATCTGAATGAATAAACATAAGAAATACGGCTAAGTAACAGTAGAGGAAGGTGGGGTATTAGTGGACGCGTAGTAAATCAGAAAACTCGATTTGACGCAGTATCGATAACCGGATTTGTTAAAAATTGAATTTATTGTCAGTGCTGTTAGCAAACGTGTGTGGTTAGTAAACGTGTGGGCCAGAATCAAAAACGCTGGCCTAATGCGAATTTCTATGTTTTTTGCGAGTGACAATTCGTACTAAATTATTTTTTTGGTTCATATCTTCACACAAATATACGAAAGTTTTTGAGTGATTGTGTATTTGTATTACTTCTTCACGCATAAACGTCTCAACATATTTGTGAAATTTGGAATACAGATAGCATTCTGTGGATTGATAGGCAAATCTATTTTATTCCAGAAAACTTATTGAAAATTTATTCAAATTGGGTGTTACAAGCAATCTACGCGATTACCCTAATCTCCTCTGACTTTAATTTATTAATTCGTATTTCATTAAGCATATAGAAACAGGATAATGACAGTCCGACTGATGTCATCTATATGTATGATACTATTAGAAAACTGTACGTAACTGTTATACATTGACATTATTAATTTTGAAGAATTAGAGTTCATTGAACCCAAAATTTGGACGTCTTAAAGTCTCTAAGTATGTTAAGAATAAAACAAAATAGTCCAACTTTTATGTACCTCGTATAATTATTGTTCTGTTTTGCGATTTTCTCAAACTCATGATAAATAGGGATGTGTCATCATCAAGTTGTATATTATGACATCGTATAGGTATATACTTAGTACTGATATCGTAGTGAGAGTAGTTTTTATTATTCTATGGCTGATATCCTAGATCAACGTGTTCCCATGTTTCGCTACAAATATTACGATTATAGGATACAGCGCGCGCAGGCGGAACCGCGGACAAAAGCTAGCTTCATGGTTTGGTGAGAGAGTAATTTATGCGATCAATGTGATCATAGAACAAATACGCTAAGTAAGTATTTAATTAAGTAACATTATAGAACATATTTTTTCCCACAAATAAGTGGGTAAATAAATTAAAACGTGCATAACTTAAGCACAAGTTAAGAGTCATGGGCGATGGTGGCCGAACGGTAATGCGTGTGGGTCATACACATACGCGTGTTCAGGTACTATAACTTTTGAAATATTCTCTATCATCATCATAATTTGTTTTTGAAAATGTACCAATCAAAAACTATTATTGAAATAGTGGACTCAAATTTTGAGATTCTATAATTGATTTAATTTTTTCTTAGATTTTGTGTTAGAATGTCCCCTTCTGTGGACTGTTCAGATAAGCTATGACTATATTTGAAGGAGCAATACTTTGGTTGAAAAGGTAAAACTTGAGAAAAGGTAAGTTTATTTATTTTATTATATCATGGCGTGTGTTATTTTATTCATTTAAAAATTATTACTACAATATATAATTCAGAATTTCGGATAAACACTCGGTTACACGGGTTTGCATCTTTTCTGTGCACCTAAAAATACGAGTCAATTTATTTTTTACCAAAACTACTACAAAACTTTTCTTTTTTATAATGGCAATACTGTACGTCTGTCATTTGCCGGAAACATCTGGGTGGAAGTTACGTACGAAAGCTAGTTTAAATATATTTTTAATAAAAATTTCATTAGTTTTGTCATAGATCGCTGCTACTTTACTGTTCCTGATATTTCTTGGTAAGTTTACAATTATAAATTTATAAAATAGACATCCATTATACCTTCCGGGGAGTGTTGTCTAAATCCACTTTCTCTTGTATTCTAACTTCAAAAACAAAAACACCGTTGCTCATTGTATACTCGTCAGTCCCTTCTGTAGATATCTTTTCTGTGGTTTTACATGTCCACAGCAGATACACATGTCCACAGGAATGGTTATTTTTGACTGCACTATCACATTGAAATACTTTTTGGGGTATATTTATTTATTAATTGAAATAGTTCTTCTTTAGGATTACGTACCAACATTTGCAAACTATTAATATGCCTTTACCGCTGAGTTTTGCCATCCATTCGTCTACCCACCTGGTTTTTCAAAGTCAGAGATTAAAGTCCAAAGTTTCTATCGTGATAATTAGCATAAAATGTTTGTTTCAAGTAATAATATAATGCCTCGATTAAGGTCTAGGTTAAATCTGAGCGATGAAGAGAAGAAGAAACGCCAACGAGAGAAAAAAAATCAGTATGCGTAGGACTCGAGCCAAGTTAGATGCTGCTTCTCTGGAAGAGAGATGTAGAACAGATAGAGAGCGATATCGGCTGTCTCAAAATAACCTGTGATAAAGCTGTTGGAAATGGAAGAGACATAATTGATCTAAACACTTTCATTGACTGCACAAAACTCCATTACAAAGGCATTATGATTATTCCTATTGACGATTCACATGTGCCTGAGATGCAAAATATAGCAGATTCAATTACTGTTCACCCGTTCAAAGGGACTTTTAAAATCCACCAAATTACTTGGGGCATCAGGGAGCCAAACAAACTCCACGCTAAAGATTGAGCTGTATCGTATGTGCCGCTGACAGAAAATGTCCTCATCTTGAAATGGGCGTTATTCAAGTGCACTCTATCCAGTTGCCTGGAACTTCATCATGTTCAACATCAGAAGCCGGTGTGCCAAGTCCAGTTGCTCCTTCTCCTGAAACTGCTTCAGCATAGACTGTCACTGGACCTGGAACACCGGCACCTTTTATAGAGACACCATCGCCCATTGTTATATGTACATCAGCCACTGACTCCAAAAAAAGGCTGAACTTTGAAAACATCTACGCAGATGATTCCGTTTCTGTGACACCAGCGAAGATATTAAGAACAGCTATTTTAGACGATAGTGATGGTGAAAACTCTCCACCTAAGAGAAGCAATCCACGTTTATGGATATTTGATGATAGTGACGATAAAATCTCTTCACCAAAGAAACGTTTAGCATTTTTTGATAATAGTGACGATGAAAACTCTTCATCTTAAAAACGTTTAGCATTTTTTGATGATAGTGATGAGAAAAACTCGCCTCCTAAAATATCCCAACGTCCGGCTGTGACTATGACTACTGATGATAGCGGTTTTTTTGATATATATATTTTATCTTCTGTGGATTTTAAGTTCTGTGGACTTCGTAATAATTTTGTCAAGTAAATTTTATTTTTTGTAGTTTTCAGAAACAAAGTTATTTTTTTAATGTATAATTTTATAATTTGCTAATATTTTATAATTTTATAAGTTTATAGAGAGATAAATAATAATAAAAATTACATGTATACCAAATAATCAATGAAAAACCGAACTGATTACAGTATTGTGTGTGTATGAATGCTTGAATGGGCGTGTATGACAGTAATAGAAAGTAATTTGAATGCGTCAGTTACAAATAATACAGAATGTAAGAAAAAACAGCTGATTAAATTGTTATTACGAGTGATATTTAATTTTAATTTAGATTTTGATCTTTTCTGTGGCATACCTGTCACTTCTGTGAACAAGAAAAATAATAAAAGTGCCATAATTATTATGATTCCTAAAAACGATCTTGTTTCTCATTACTATTTTAATATGTTTGTTGGTATCTAATAAATAAACATAATTTTTAAACAATACCAGACATTTTTATTTTTTATTTTTTTAAACTGCGTTTTGTGTATGACCCGTGTGCCTTACAAGGCGCCGAAACCGAGTCACCTGGATTGGGAACTGGCTCGCAAGTAAGAAGATGCCACTCGGGCGCTGCCGCTGTGCTGCGACGTCACAACGCAGTGAGCAGTGACTTCAACGCAATGAGTGCGCTGCGACGACGCAACGCAACGCAGCTTTCTCCGACGTCGCAGCGTCGACGTAGATGTAGATGTAGGTAGTTCAGCTTCGATATTCTAACCAATACTGCGCTGTCCTGCGTCGTCGCACCGAAGCAAGCCTTCTTTGTCATGTTGGGTAGATTTGTATGTAAGTGGAACTACGGAGCGTCAACGCTGCGACTTCGCAGCGTCGACGCAGCGCAGCGGCAGCGCCCGTGTGGCATCTCTCTTAGGCTGCAGGACACACCGATAGGTGCTTGGCGACAGATTTTTAACTTGAATGTGGTAGCTAGCTAGGCGAGTATACTAGAAAATTCCCTACCACCAAGCTATGGCTTCATCACAATGTTTTCCTTTACCGAAAGCTCAAGCTCTAGATCGCAAGCCGACGCCACTACCACTGAAACTTCATTGCGTCAAATCATGCCTCTAACTACAATTTATAAATATTGCTTTGTTTATATTCCAATTCGTCGCTAAATCGTCCCGTCGATTTACCTTCCATTCCACGATGCATGAGAAAGCAGCCATTAGGAGCATGACTCCTGCTATTATGAGGCAATGTATTTTTGGAAACAGTAGCTAAGGTCTCAACGGAGGGCCAGTGCCGGTTGATTATTTAATACCTAGTTGCGTACCGCATTATCCTGCAGGTACCGTTTTCCGGGATAAAAAGTAGCCTATGTGTTAATCTAGGGTACTTATAAGCTATCTCTATTCTAAATTTCATTCAGACCCGTTCAGTAGTTTTCATCCATCCATCCATACTCACAAACTTTCACGTTTATAATATTGGTAGGAAATAGGACAGGATATGCTGAGTTAGGGATGATGGTATTAAATTATTGCAATATTGTTTATTATTCTTTTTTAACTATTAATTTGTACCTGTAATGTAAATATTATTGACTTATTGTTGCAAATCCATACTTATACTATTATAAATGCGATAGTAACTCTGCTTGTTTCTTCGTTTGTTACGTTTTCACGACTAAGAACCGCTTGCACCACCGATTTAAATATCAATATAACGAAATTCACTCGTCAAATCGTATGGAAAACTGAGTTAAATTCAAATTTAACGTGTTGTGCAATACAGCCTAAACCGCTGAACCATTTTTTCTTTCTAATTTTTATATTGAAAACTAGGTCTTGCAAAATGCGACTGTCTATTAGGTGATTAGGTCATTCATTATTAAGTTCCTTAAATAAATAAGATGTTAAACCTAATTTTTTTTGCTACTTACAGGGTAGCGTCGAAGATATTATGGGAATACCGAGTCCACGTACTGTTTCTACGTCTCTGTGCACGATTCCCGGAGATCCAGGCTTCTCAGGCATGCGTCACGTGCGGCAATTAGCTTATATTTAACGCTACGGGGCTGCGTTCTAGGAATAGTGCAAACTGTTGCTAAAAATAGCCGGCTAATTATGTAAGCCGCGGGCACCCGGCGCCAGATACAACCTCAAGAAGATTACGCACGAAGTTCACATTCTGTGGTCAGTAGTTTGAGCTTACGGTCAGGTTTATCTGTGAGTTATCTAGTGTTTTACTTATACTTAAGTACCATATGTAATTCTACGCTGTTTTTTGACTTATTTGGTAGGTGTTTAGGTGGTAGATAACAATAAAAATTGAAAGCTTTTATTTTGTCCTAGTGCTCTACTTATCATATCTATGCTCTATACCAGTGGTGGCCAACTTGATTAGACCCAAGATCGACTGTTTCCTGATGAAACCCTACGACCTAACAAGTACATACTTAGGTACTTCTTAAAATTTTAAATGAAACCGTAGTTCAGTAGCTTCGGGAAATCGTCTGGCATCTTCCGCCAGATTAGCAAAGACAAGTTTTTCTGTCTGTTGTTCGTATTCTTTAAGTTATTTGTTTCGCCACGATCGGCTGGACTAATATCCTCGATCGACCGGTCGATCGCGATCGACCGGTTGGCCACCCCTCTATACCATGTCTACAATAGTGGTAAAGCCTTCATTTCTTCGGTGTTTACTTACTAAGTACCTACCTTATGTCATACTATACACTGATTTTTGTGACTCATTAAGTAGGTAGGTATTTAGGTGGTAAACCAAGAGTACCTATCTTTATTTACTCCCGTTTGCGGGTAGTTAGCAACAAAAAGTAAATGCTTTTTGTCTCTATTATTATGAGACGCTCTACCATATTATAAACAGAATTCTCTATATGGTTTTGCCCCTTCTACCCAATTTTTTTCAATGCAAACTAGCTACCGCCCAGGCTTCTCTCGGGTATGGCAAATATAAATGGTTTAGTTTAGGTACGCGCTGCATTAAGCTCATACAAAACCTTCATTAAAAATTCCTCGATTTAAGTACCGGGTAACATTTCCATTTTTTTCCGAAGAGGTATCAAATTAATACTTTTTTTAGATCCTTGATGCTTGACGTTTCCTTGACAGCGTAATGTAGTAAACACGGCAAAACCTTTATCAAATTTTCGCGTACAATTTGCTCAGATAAATTTAAATAACCATTATGAGCTTCGTCCTGATCTTAATGCTCCTAGTTGCCTCTGTGAGAGTGGAGAAGTCGAAGATGAGAAATGATCTTCAAAGTGACGATGAGTTATGTAATTTGGACGGTTTCAAGCTTGTCGAAGCCAAGTTTGGAAGGGAATCGCATTATCTTTGCTTGAAGCTGAAATCCATTGGTAAAGGACATGATGATATGGTACTTTTTATCGCAATAAACTAGTCCGCAAACCGCGGGAAACTACTCAACCTACTAATATTATAAACGTGAAAGTTTGTGAGTATGGATGGATGGAAGAATGTTTGTTACTCTTTCACGCAAAAACTACTGAACGGATCTGAATGAAATTTGGAAGGGAGATAGCTTATACCCGGATTAACACATAAGCTATTTTTTTATCCCGGAAAAATGTTTCTAAAAAAGAAAAAGTTAATGAGAAGACGCGGTTGAAACCACGAGGCGCAACTAGTATATAAAAAATCAAATTAGGTTTTTTATGTTAGTAAAAAAAAAACAATATCTTTTTAATCAAGTCGCTTAAAAATAAAAGATGGTGGTAGGGTATTTTCTAGTACTCGCCTGGCTAGCTACCACCGTCTCGTAAGAATCTGTCGCCAAGCACCTATCGGTGTGTTCCGGCAGCCTCACTTGAGAGCCAGTCCCCAATCCAGGTGTAGCGTGACGCCACCTTCGACCACATCGCGACTTAACATCAGGTGACTTATGGTCAAAGGCTTCCATGTAAGTAATAAAAAAAACAACATGTTTTCCCCCTTACACCATACATTCGATAGATAGTCGGAAAAAGCAAAATTCAATTTATGTGACGTTCTCTTAAGGTTCTTCTTCAATAGCAAACCATAATTCAGCACTGCTACTGGACCCTGACTCCAAGGAAGATCCAGACGACGAGAACTATATTCGAGGGTACCCGCTTAGTGAATTCACTATGGCGTATGGATACCCTATCGAAGATCCAGCTTCAGGGTCTGCTGAAGGGTATATTGGAGACGACCATCAATTTTACGGAGTGCTACATTTAGGTTCGTAATACAGATGACATATTGCTTTCAACCCCCCACTAAGTGGACCGACGACATTGTAAGAGTCCCAAGGAGCCGATGGATGCAAATGGCTAATAGCCGTTATGGTGGAGTTCAAAGGGGGAGGCCTACACTGAGAAAAAAATCCAGACTTTCCTTCCAAGACCGATTCCGTCCTTATTTTACCTTAGTTTTCCTTCTGAATCAAAAGTCCTTCCGTTTTGACTCGCATGGAAAAATTTATTTCAGGTTTTTTTCTACTCCTTACTATTAATATACTCATTAATGCGAAAGTAACTCTGTCTGTCTGTCTCGCTTTTACGCCTAAACTACTGAACTGATTGCTGAAGCTTTGTAGAAAGTCACAATATACAAGCCTTCGTCCCATCACACCTAGACACGGAATAAATTAGAATTTGCGATGACAAAGCAAGATTTCTACCTATACCCCATATCGGTAGTTTAGGTTAGGTGACGTAATTTCCTGGGTGAGGATCCAAGTCGTTCTCCATTTTCGCAAGTGGCACTGTGCCAAAAGTCGATGGTTTTGCAAGCAGGAGAATTCTCGTAGATAATAGGTAGGTTGGATCCGAAAATGTATACCAACCAATACAGAATTGAAAACATTTACCAATGCATATGCTCATGACTACACTTCTTGGGTTCAAATAATGACCTTGAGCTTTCAGTGAAGGAAACCACCTCAATGAAACCATAGCTTGGTGGCACTTAACATCAGGTGACGCTTACGATACTTGCTCGTCAGTTACATAAACAATTTTTAACAAAAAAAAAAACAGACCACAATTTCTTCTCAATATCTTTGGGATGCCATCTTCAGATCCTGATATTTCTAATCATTAAAATCGATTCATAAACGACGAAATTATGCATCACAAAAAAATTAAATATACGGCCCTCCTTTTTTGAAGTCTGATAAAAAATAGTTTAGGCAACAGTCAATAGTCAATAGTCAATTTTATTTATTCAAAAGGATACATTGTGATCACTTTAAAACGTCAAACTTAAAACTAGCTACGCCTGTTCCAACCTCCTTACGCCGGCAAAAGAACAGGCAAGAAACGCCCGGCAGGTAGTTTTTTTGGCGCGATCACATTGACAATTTTATTCTTATTACTAATTGATTGAATTGGAGCAAGTTCACTAAAATCCCAAGCTTTTTTTGTCATCTAATGGTCCGATATTTTTTAATTAGCTTTACTAATAAGATTTCTCTTGTTTGGTTGTGCACATTGGGATATGGGAACATGAATATTAATGACAACTAATCGTAATCTAGGCTAGTCTGAATAGTTTAGTCTGTTTCAGGAAATAAAACCCTCTACGCCGATCCTTATGGTAAAGATGACGTGAACAAGTTATTCGGAGCTTTTGAGAATGACAACATGGCTGCGCCGCGGCGGAGACGCGACCATGCTCAGGTGATCAGGTGAAGATAGTTTTATGGTATCACCATCGAGAGCATTTTCGGTAAACAGCCAAAACAGTCATGCTCACGAAAGTGACTTTGCTTGCAGCGGCGTCATGTGTCGGGTCGCCCTCTTCCCTCTCATATGGTCGAGGAGAGCGATGGCTGGCACATGCGTCAACTCGTGAACGGGTGCTGCTTGTGGGGTCTGGTCTGCTTTGGTTGTGATCCCGCAACTCGTTAATATTCATGTTCCCATATCCCAATGTGTACAACCAAACAAGAGAAATCTTCTTATTAGTAAAGCTAATTCAAAAATATCGGACTATTAGATGACAAAAAAAAAGCTTGGGATTTTAGTGAACTTGCTCCAATTCAATCAATTAGTGATAAGAATAAAATTGTCAATGTGATCGCGCCAAAAAAATTACCTGCCGGGCGTTTCTTGCCTGTTCTTTTGCCGGCGTAAGGAGGTTGGAATAGGCGTAGCTAGTTTTAAGTTGACGTTTTAAAGTGATCACAATGTATCCTATTAAATAAAAAAGTTTTGAAATTTGAAATTTGAAATTTGAGCATTGACCTTTTTCGTCTACGGAAGATCGTCAGGAGTTGGAAGATAGTTTGGCTTCGTTGAGATTGAATAACTGAAAGTCAAAGTCAATTGTTTTTTATTCAATAGGATACATTGTGATCACTTTAAAATGTCAAACTTAAAAGTACTTTTTTTTATATGAGATAGGTAAGCATTTGACCCCAGTCTCACGTGATGGTAAGTGATGACGAGGCCGAAGATGGAGCATGCTTACCTAGAAGATACCTATTCACTCTTGACTTGAAGGCTTCCAAGTTATACTTATCGGGACAAAGACGCCGGTAAGGTGTTCCACTCCTTCGCCGTTCGCATTATAAATGTGGAAGCGAAACGTTTTGTGCGGATTGGGGGAACACACCTGCAAGCTACACCTGTTCCAACGTCCTAACGCCGGCAAAATAAAAGGCAAGGAACGCTCGGCGGGTAATTTTTTCGGCGCGGTTATCACATTGACAATTTTATTCTTATTATTATAACTAGCGGCCCGCCCCGGCTTCGCACGGGTATTTAGCAAAAACGCAAAAATTATAATACACACATTATTGGAGTTTTAGTAAGGATCCCTAATTTTATTGAAAACAGACATCAAGATTTTTACGATACTAACGTCATTCAATTGTTTTGCCTTTCCGGAACCTCTCCACTAACACTTGATCTTTATAGTATATGGTATTAAAGTTCAAATTGACTCTACATTTTAGTTAGAAAACGTTTGTATGGGAAAAAGAAAAGGGTTGTTGGGGTTTTCCCAACAATTATTCGAATTTTTCTCATCGTAAAAACCATTATTGAACTTCAATGAACATTTAAAAAAAGAATTGGCAAAATTGGTCCAGGCGTTGTTGAGCTATGCGCTTACCAACATTTTGCGATTCATTTTTATAGTATAGATTGATTGAGTTGGTTTCAATTTTCTATCTATCCGCGGTTTGCCTTATTGGGGATATAGAAATTTGACACAAGCTCCACAGAAGTAATGTCAAATTTCTATCTCAAGTAGGGCAAACTGTGGATAGATAGGTTATTAAAACCGCTACAGCTAGCAATTTTTTTTTTGCTTAGGTGGATCTGGACCGCCGCTACCTGCCTTACCAGATCGAAGACCGAGGCCGAATCTTCGGCACCGCCCGCACCCGCGTCTGCGATCTACTCCTGCTGGCCGACAAGGAGTTCTTCGAGAGAGACGCCAACTCCAGCCTCAACCACGTGGTGAGAAGGATGATGCATGCGGTCGCGCAGGCCGACCTCATCTTCAGGAACGCGGACTTCAATGAAGACGGGATCCCGGATAATATCGGTGAGATGTTCCGCTTGTAACGGTGCTAGTTTTCTTATTTGATTTTGATGTTGGATGTTTTGCGATGTTCATACTACAAGGAAACGAGAAAATTCGCCGAAGAACTGAGTTCACCGACATAGCTCTCAGAATTTGCAAGTTGTAGTGGCAATGGGCAGGCCACATCGCTCGATGAACCGATAACCGATGAGAAAGTAAGGTTCTCGAGTGGTGGCAACGAACTGTGAGACGCTCTGTAGGTAGGCACTTCAAGAGTAAGAGTCGCAGGGAGCCGACGGATGCAAATGGCTAATAGCCGTTCATGGTGGCGTTCAAAGTGGGAGCTCTCTGTTCAGTGGCTGATGATGATGATGATACTACAAAGATACTATGATGTCCCCCCTAAGGTGCCGATTACAAAATCAAGCTCTTAATTGGGGTTATTTAGAAGCATTAAAAAAGCTATCTGTAACTTTAGTTGAAAATTTAGAAAAATACATATTAGTACTTACCTAATATTTGGGCCTTTTTAGCAGGGAGACGTTAGGAGAAAAAAAAAACATATTTTACCCAGAGGGCATTCGGCCATTTTTGAACTGCCTGGGTTAAATTAAGGGGTTTACGTTTTTGATATTCCCAGATTGTCGTGACGCCTCTGTCACCTGCGGGGATTTTGAGACACCCCCCTTGGGGATTAGAGGGTATTTTGACACTTACCCAACAACTTACCGAGATAGATAAGGAATTAACATTAAAAGGGTAACATTATAATACACTGAAATCAGGGAAAATTAATAAGTAATTAAGGGAACAAAATCCCCACTTTAAATCAACAATAGACCTGTGGGGATTTACGGAATAGCTTAATTTGATATTGATTGTACAGACATGCCATCTCTAACAGGATGCAATATGTTTGTATCTACCTATAAGTAATTACCTATACCAATTAAAGAATAACTTCATCGGCGCACAAGTATTTAATTTAAATAAGCAATTAAATGTTGTTGTTCAATTGAATTCACTTAAATAAGTGGCGTGACCCGTTCCTGGTACAGTTTGTTATCCTTATCAAAGATATTTACGGAAAAACGACGCTTCAAACTCTTTATATGGTCGCCATTCAATTTGAGATCAAGTTGAAACTCGTGTATGGATTTACCATCGCTCAAAACGTTGAAGGCAAACATCGTGAGGAAACTGGCATGTCCAAGAACCACAACATTTAATGGCATGCGACATCTACCAACCCGGACTGCGCCAGCGTGGTACACTGAGAAAAAAAATTCTGACTTTCCCTCTGAGTCTTTACCTTCCAAGACCGATTCCTTCCTTATTTTACCTTAGTTTTCCTTCTGAATCATAATTCCTTCCCTTTTGACTCAGAAGGAAAACGGTATTTCGGAAGGTCTTTTTTCTCCGTGTAGATCACGGCCAAACTCTCTCTGAGAGATGACCAGGGTTCCGGCAAAGCGAACGTACCTTCTAACAGTTGTTTTTTTATTATTAAACTACACGGAGAAAAAAGACCGTCCGAAATACCGTTTTCCTTCTGAGTCAAAAGGGAAGGACTGGTGATTCAGAAGGAAAACTAAAGTAAAATAAGGAAGGAATCGGTCTTGGAAGGTAAGACCCAGAAGGAAAGTCAGTTTTTTTCTCAGTGTATTTTTGTCTTTCAGACTTTTTCTTTTACATTCTATTCTATTGTATTTTAATTTAATTTAATTTGATTGTGACTCTGATAATTATTTGACCTTGATATTTTTTGTTTTGACATATTATTATAATTAGTGTAAGTGGTTTTATCCGTACTGATTATTAAATAAATAATAATAATAATAATGTGCTGTAAAACCTTGCTTCATGCCTATTTTCATGACTCTAGTTCAATGGGAGTAAGTAAGTACCCTGCAGGTTTTGATTCCTGTGTGAAATTACAAAATATGCGACATACACTGAGAAAAATTCTGACTTTCCTTCTGAGTCTTTACCTTCCAAGACCGTTTCCTTCCTTATTTTGTATTAGTTTTCCTTCTGAACCACAATTCCTTCCCTTTTAACTCAGAAGGAAAACGGTATTTCGGAAGGTCTTTTTTTCATTTGACCGCGTTGACTTACAAGTTCGATTTTTTAACAGCTGAAAGAAACTGTAAAGACGAGTGTTTGATATAGATTTCAACTTGATAACTCAACGCGTTCTTGAAAAAACAGCCTTGACAGATAGTCAGACGGACAACAAAGGGATCCTCCAAAGGTTCTGTTTTTCCTATTAAGTACGAAACCCTTTTTTACAGGTTTCTCGGTAAAGTATATTCTAGTACTGACATCGAACGAAACCAACTCCCGTGTCTTCGGTGACCTGTTGGGCGAGCACGCTGTCGACGGACGAGATTACCTGATGAGGTTCGCCAGGCTCAGGAGACTTTCGGAAGTCTGTTTGGGCGTGGCCTTCTCAGGGCACGCGTTTCATAACAGGACTCTGGGACTCAGGTAAACTCAAGAATATATCATTAAAAACCGGCCAATTGCGACTCGGACTCGCGCACAAAGGGTTCCGTATCATTATCTATACTAACGGCAATAAATCACAATTGTTGCCCATTTAATTTTTTTTTTAGTTGCATAATTTTTTAACATGAGATGTGCAACATTAACTCGCAGTTATTGTTATTTTTTTTTTATTAAATTCAAAATAAATCGTATGTTGCAAAACAGTAGACAATAGAATTTTTGTAGCAAAAAACAACAGTGGAAAAAAAACATCATCATCATCATCAGCCCGTGTTAGTCCACTGCTGGACGTAGGCCTCTCCCAAGGTACGCCACTGAGCCCGGTCTTCGGCTCTTCTCATCCAACTACTGGCAGCCACTCGGCGCAAGTCGTCGCTCCACCTTGTCGCAGGGCGTCCTACACTACGTTTGCCAAGTCGCGGTCTCCACTCAGGACACGTCTACCCCATCGGTTGTCGGTTCTGCGGCTTATATGACCAGCCCACTGCCACTTCAGCAAAAAAACATAAATTTACGCAAACAGAACAATAAAAATACTTCCGATAATTTTACGTCTAACCTAAAAGAGTAGCTCTGCGCCTGTTCCAACCTCCTTACACGGGCAAAGAACAGGCGGGAAAGAGCGCCAGGTGTATTTGTTTGTTACCTTTTCACGCTGAATCGCTGTACAGTCAGCGACAAAACTAGCTGATCAAACTTGATTTTCCAAATGTGTTTTAAATCAGTAATGTTTGGGATTTTATTACAACTTCCAAGGTACTGTTTGACCACAACACAACACACCTGATGTTAAGTGAAGATGCGGTCAAAGGTTAATAATGTTTATGATAGTGAAGGTAATCGGAAAATTTACTAAAGTTCAGGGACTTTTGTCGTTGACTGTACCAATCTTGATGAAATTTGGTATGGAGATATTATGAAACCACGGCACTCAGCTAGTTTTATAATAAGAACGGTAACACGTGCGTGTTGTAGGCGCCAATACAGAGTTCAAATCTTGTATCAAATCTATGACTTTAATAAGTTATGTGCGGATTTTCCATCGCTCAAAGCCGTGCAGGAAAATGTCATGAGGAAACCGGCTTGTCCAAGGAAAACAATGTACAAGGGCATAAAATATCAGGTAGATATTTACCGCGGAGCGATGGTGGCCTAACGGTTAGGCGTGTGACTTACAAGACGCCGACACCGAGTTCGAATCCTCTCGGCCCTGCATCTATGACTTAATAAGCTATGTGTGGATTTGCCATCACTCAAAATGGTGAAGGAAAACATCGTGAGGAAACCGGCATGCCCAAGAACTGCAACATTTTCAACATCCACCAACCCGCACTGGGCCAGCGTGCTAGATTACAGCCCATACTCTCTGAGAGAAGGCCAGAGTCCCAGCAGTGGGAACGTGAAAGGCTGATAATGATATACCCGCACTTCTACACACCTCAGCTCGTTCCACACTGATGTTGGTTTCCAGTTTCACATCCCTCGGTGGTGGTATCGGCGGCGCGGCTGGCGGGCTGTGCGACCGCCGCGCCTACGGCCGCTCATTCAACACCCTGGCCATCGCCCACGCAACCACCGAAGACAAGGAGCGAGTGCCCGAGAGGATAGCTGCTTTGACGCTCGCTCATGAAATGGGTAAGCACCTTACTATGGCACAACTGGCTCGTAGATTCTAGAGCTGCGGTTGACAATCTTTTCTTTTACATATTTCGATTCTTGCCGGTAGGTTCTTATAAGAAAGTACTTTGCGATGGATTGATGTAACCAGGCGACCACTACAAAACGCCCTAACACCAGCTTATGTTTTCTTCTCTCATCTGCTCTTAATACCTCGTAGTATTATAAATGAAAAAGTAACTCTGTCTGTCTCGTTTTCACGCCTAAACTACAGACCCGATTTAAATGAAATTTGGTACGGAGATAGTTTGAATCCTGAGGAAGGACATAGGATACTTTTTGACGCGATAAACTGTAGCCCACGCGGGTGAAACTTCAAGGAACAGCTAGTCCTCTATAAGTCAGTTCATTACTCCAGGTCACAGCTTCGGCGCCCATCACGACGACAACTTCCCCAACCCGGAGTGCCGCGGCCACCTCATGGGCGCCCAGTCTTCTTCAGCAGACAACGGGATGTACCTCGAGTTCTCGCTGTGCAGCAAGCGGCTGATAGCTTCCACGCTTAGCAGCATGAGCTACTGTTTCACGGAAGAGAACACCCCTTACTGTGGAAATGGTAGTTTTAAGCCCATACCGCCCTTACTTCAAAGGACCACTTGAGAGCCAGTTCCCAATCTAGCAGTGCGATTCTAGTGCACTCGGAAAGATTACAGTACCCCTAGTACAAGTTTTGAAAACGATAAAAAGTTTTCGTAAACGTCGACGTTTACCACCGCCGACTTGTCAAAGTGGCAACTCGATCTGCTTAAATTCAAAAAGTAACTCAATAACATTGTTGGAAAATGTTTATAACGATTTAAAATAATCCGCATTAACGATTTCAGTTCCTCCAGTCTCGGTAAGATTCGCTGAAAAAAATATGTAGGTATGGATGGAAACGAAAACTTTTATAGTTTTTGTAAACTATCAAAACCGTACAGGTTACAGGAAATTATATTTATTAAGGGTACAGGAAATTATATTTATTACTATTATTTTGAAAATACAGGCCAGGAAGAGATTTAATTTCTGAGCATAACGAGCGCAGTGCTATACCTATTGCGAAGGACTCCACGCTTAATCTCGGCAAAAATAATAAAATATGAAATGACTATAAGAAAATAAAATAAAATTCCCCTTGTCTATGCGAGGTTCATAATAATAATTAGAAGTACGAGTAGATGTAAATTAAGTACATAGCTACTACTTAATTTGAATTTGTAGCTTACACACATTGTGTCAGGTATAGTGGAAGAAGGCGAGGCTTGCGACTGCGGCCTTCCATCACGCTGCAGCATTAAAGACCCTTGCTGCACTCCAAGGGCTGGTGGGGCGCAGATCGTTGATGATGGGTAAGATTATTTCAAGGAAACGCTTACAACGAAAGACACGGTTATTCTTTAGTTATGTTATGACATCGGTATCGCAGTGAGGCATCTTCGGCATGATCTTACCCTAAAGCTGTATGATATGATCGCACCTGTTAGGTATATACATATTATACAAAATCAAGGACCTGCCATATCTCCCAATCCACTCTGGGCCAGCGTAGTAGGTAGATTACGATTTTTACTCCCTCTGAGAGAATGCCTGGTAAGATATACCAGCACTACCAGCATCAATAACTATTCCTACACTGAATGAACATTTTGGTTTTCTTTTTGATGTTTTTTTCGATTGTAGGGCTCTTCACAAAGAGGGTTGCTCCGTCGCTCCTTCTGCGAAATGCCACCCGTCCCAGGGTCTCTGCTGCTTACCAAACTGTCAGTACGCGGACCTATCGAAAAGTGGCATTGTAAGTACCCACCTATTGATAAAAAAAAACAATTTATTGCCACTATAACACAGACAGCATATTACGTTCCAGTTACTTATATAACTACTTGAGTACAGTATAGTTACATGATATCTATTCTGTTGTGCATTTTCTAAAACATAACTTTGGACTTTTTTGGCGGCAATCGAATTGTCAACGTGAAAATTTTGTTTTTATTTCCAAAACTTGTGTTTCTTCGAGTGATAATGTGTAATATTGGTGGATTAACCATTATGTGTTCGTTAATGTGTACGAGTGTGGGAAATTGAAATAAAGTTGTGAAAGTGTATCATAATATGTAATTTTAGTATTAGGGCTTGACAGATTACTACCTACAGAATATCGATCCCAAGCTGCGGATAACGGATCAGGATCGATTATTAATTTCGGGCGCATAACATGACATATCAATCCACAACCGCGGATAACATATCAGAATCGAATATTAATTTCGAGCGTTAGACTGGTCAAACCTAGTTTAGTTTTAGCGAGAACACAACAAATCCACACCATTACCTATATATCTATAACAAAACTTGCATGATTCATACATCGTAATGACAGTTACCGATACGGAGTACCTACCTACCAACCAATAAGGGCAAACAACTAACTGCGAAGAGATCGCGGGTTCGATTTTCGCTAACGGACAAATTAATATTTGTGCATTGAAAAAACGGCTCGGTGTTGCGATTCCCCAGTCCTTTTAGTTTCTAACTAAAGCCTCATTACACTAAGGCCAAAAACATTGATTGATTCAGGATTGCAAGAGCCAGAACGTTGAGTGCACTTGCAACGACCCTGTGTCGTGTCGCTGTGCCCTCGGCGGCAGATGTCTGAAGGATAAGAGCTGCCACGCAGCCGAGTGCGCTCTGCTGGGGCTGAAGGAGTGCCAGTGCAATCAATCACCGGTACTTAGTGTTTTATTTTTAATTACTTTATTTTTGATAATACTGTGCTATTATGGTACCCGTGCGTGACGTCACATACCGGTACCAACGGAAGACCAGCGCTGGTTATAATGGTTTTATCCAAACTTTTTGAATTAACCATTATATCGTAACAAATACAAGTCAATTTTATTTAATTTTTTTTAAACTATATATATTTTTTTTTTTACTTTTTAGTCTTTTGTTACCAAGTTCAATCTATTAGACTCATCAAGACTATACTAGTAGCCACTGCAGAGATGCCCTACCCACCTACTGGCTGCATCATCAGATCAGGTCGATGATACCAAATTATTGCATTGTAACCGAGATCACATACACATACAAAGTTTCAAGTCGATACGACAATTAGAAGTAGGTAAAAATTGACTTCTAAGATTTGATTACATTGTTAGTTAGTTACAAGTCAAGCTAATAAAAGTGTTTTAGAAACCAGCATCATGCTGAGTTGGGGCCGGTTTGTGGCAAAAAACAGTTACTGTTTGTGTAATATATTTTTAAAGACTGTTGTGTTTGTGTAAGTTTATGTATTTTTTTTAATCACTAGTTTTTTGATACAAATAAAACTATTGCCTATTTTTATTTTAAGAAACTTCTCTACTTTATTTATAGCAAATAGAAAGCTTACTTAAAGTTATGACCAAAACGCTAACTATTTTAAACTAGTTGCATCCGCGGTTTCACCCGCGTCTTCCCTAACGGGAAAGAAAAAAGAAAAAGGGTAAGAAAAAGTAGCCTATGTGTTAATCCAGGGTATAAGCTATCTGCATTCCAAATTTCATTCAGATCTGTTCAGTAGCTTTTGCGTGAAAGAGTAACAAACATCCATCTATACCTACTCACAAATGAAAGTTTGTTATATTAAGTAGTAGGAAGAAGGAAATGGTGTAATGTGTACTTGATTTGGTATTTTCAGGGTGGCGTACTAGAAGATAGAGGTATGTGCGGCATTTGCTGCCAGCTAGAGGGTGCGCACCAGAGCCCTAAGTGTGTCGGCGCCGAGCAGGCCGCGGGCGAGATGGTCCAGAAAGTTCGCCTGCCTTCGGAGTGGCCGGGCGATGAGCATTATGGACGTGAGTACTGAACTGATGAGCGATGGTATAGCCGAATCGTAACACGTGAGAGAGCAAGAGATAGAGAGAGAAACACTTCATTTTGGACAATTGTCACAACTTGCACAATAACAAATATAAAGACTATAATAGTCATATTTAACTACGCACAAAAAAAATTACAAGATAAGTTAAACACGAAGCCCCAATAACCAGTTTGAATACTGTTGTCGCACTCCCCCGCGATTTGAGGGAGCGGGTTTTTAATTTTGGGGGATGCCCAAATGCAAGAGAACCACTATTAAATTTCCCTGATGTAACACAGTGAGAGATCGTAATATGTCGTAAGCCTACTCACCATAGTCCAGCTCAGGACCTCGTGTGACGGCGCCGTCCTAAATCCACCAAATTAGAACTAGGTACACACAGTTCAGGTGCAACTAGTGATTGTCCGCACACCACTGTTGAAGCCCTAGAGTGCTTGGGGCTGCGATGAGGATGATATTTCAGTGCTTGGAATGTATTATTTCACAAAATAAACGTGGGTTGCAAGTTCAGTTGAGAGATCGGTTGAGGTTGAGACTGGTATGTGAACCAGTGAGCGGCAATACGACTATATAACTACCCTCACTGAATTGAGAAAACTATATCAAAAACTAATTTTTAATCTACCCACGTAAACTGTCAATATGTGCGTTCAGAAATCAACTAGGAATGCTATCAAAAAAATGCTACGAATATTTAAAAATTCAAATTTCGAATTGCGCGGCTTCAACAAATACCATTCAACTTATGTTATGACGTTACTCAGTTATGTTTGGATTTGCTGCCACTCAAAAACGGCGTAGGAAAACATGGTGTCGAAACCGGCATCTATCCAAAAACCACAACATTCAAGGGCATGCGACGTCTACTACTGCTGAGCATGGTAGCATATGGTGTGATTCGCTAATCATCACACCGCATTCACCGCAGAGCCAACAACGGCAACAGTCGCGTTTATTCGTCCACTGTTCTATGGTTTTTTTTTCTTAGATTTTTTATTATTATACCAGTTTATACAGTGCACTGGCACCATAGACTCACAAATTTTCCAGCAAACGTGACGGTCCGCGTGTGCAGCGGCAACAGCTGCAGGACCGCAGAGCTACGCGCGTGGCCGCGCGGCGCCGCATGCGTGACGCGCGGCGCGGTCGGCGCGTGCTCCGCGCGCGGAGTGTGCGCGCGGCTGCATCACGCGCCGCGCTCCAACGTCTACCCAGACGTCATGGTAGATTAACTAAGTACTTAGCTTACCCTGAGCCGGGACCTATCCCTTCTGGGCGGTAGCAGGAGGCGTTTTGTCCGCCTCCTCCCGCCCAAACTAGCAAGCTAGCTGATTGTTTGTCGGGGGGGTGTCGCTTCAAGCAGGACTCCTAGGTGCCTAGGTGCCTTTGTGTTGTGGGCCCGGAATGAGGGAGTTCCGGGCCTGCCCGTCGGGGCGGGTGGGTAGACTGTTACAGTGACTCCCTCCCGCCCCACCAAAAGGCGGCGGACGGAATAAATAAAAAATAATAATAATAAAATAAAAAGGGACCTATCCCTAAACTATATATAATTATGTTTATCCTACTATCGAACGGTTTCAATAACATATCTATCCACGGTTTGCCCTACTGGAGATACTAATTTGACGCAAGCTCGCAGAAGAAATGAAGTTATCCGACAGAGAACCAAGGTAACCGACAGCCTATAGGATCAGCAAGCTGAAGTGGGCTGGACATATATTAGCCGAAGAATCGATAACCGTTGGAGCAAACGTGTTCTCGAGTGGAGACCGCGTCTCGGCAAACGTAGTGTAGGACGCCCTCCGGCTAGGTGGAGCGATGACATACGCAAAATGGCTGGCAGCAGTTGGATGAGAGCAGCCGAAGATCGGACTCAGTGGCGTGCTTTGGGAAAGCCATATGTCCAGCAGTGGACTGAAGTGGGCTGATTATGATGATGATGACTTTAAGTTGCATAAAATTACCCAAAGCCGTTATAATAAATTAGTTTATTTTGTTTCAGCACGTGAAAATTAAAGAGCTGCCATCTTCAGCAAGAGATATACATGCGACACTACTCTTAACTATCTCTGTGTTACCCTTAACTTATGAACAAAATTAAACAATTGGATATTTATAGTATTTTTTATTATTATTATAAAACAGTAACAAAAAACAATCACTTTGTTACATTTATGCTTACTTATTCAGAAAGTTTTTGGACTAAAATTAAGTCCGATGGCTCAGCAAGACAAGTTGAAGTTTCGAAGTTTGGTCAATTGGTCATGTTAGTCCGAATTTGTTTTTTATTTATCAACAACTTATTTCCAGCGAAGTCAGGAAGGATTTGCGCGAGCTCCAGGTGGAGGACTCGCAGGAGGTGGCGCAGGATAGACCGAAGTGGCGTCTTCTGTTATCGGAGGCCAGGACTCACTTTGGGTCGTTGCGCCATCTCAGTTAGTTTTATTTCTAGCTTTGCTAATTAAGATAGGTACTTAGAACAAAAGTTGTGATGACCTTTTGCATCTTTTCATTTTCAACACCATCGGATCTCAAGTTTATTAATACATTAATTAGATATACCTAAGTAATAAATATATCACAGTTTTTTTTAAATCCGAAAGTCTATCCGACTTTTACTCCTATCAACATCGACTATTGTTATTATATTTCAATACTTGCACAGTTCTTCTAACATCTTGAATTAGGACACTAGGTCCTCTTAGGCTGGCATTCTAGAATGACTCAAGTGTAGATCAATGCTTGAGTGACATATTTGTATGAAATGACAGACTCAAATCTGGGTAGGTAAGTAGGTGGGTCACTCCGGTGCAAATTTCCCAAATGTAAAGGCTATTCCACAATTTCGTGTAATAAATGTGGCGTCAATTTGTGCTTAAATAAGAATAATAATTGTTTTTTTTAAATTATCATAAAGAATAAAGAAGATTGAGTAACCTATATTTTTTTTTATTTAGTACTGAGCTAAATATGTGACAATGCATGATGATGTAAATTTCCATCATATTGTTTTTTACATAATACATATTTTTATTAACACTAGGTTTTTTTTTAATATTTTTCCTTTAATCTAGAGCATTAATTACATCACACTGATTTATTTTAAAAAAATAGAAAAATTCATGCAAAGGAGGGTTAAGTAGAGAAAATTATTATTTATAGGGTAGCGTTTGACCACAAGTCACCTGATGTTAAGTGACGATGTGGTCGAAGATGGCGCCACGCTACACCTGGACTGGGAACTGGCTCTCGAGTGAGGCTGCCGGAACACACCGAAAGGTGCTTGGCGACAGATTCTTAACAAGAGGGTGGAGCTAGCCAGGCGAGTACTAGAAAATACCCTACCACCAAGCTATGGTTTCATCACGAGGTTTTCCTTCACCGAAAGCCCAAGCTCATTGTATGATTTGAACCCACGTCCTACGGATCGCAAGCCGACGTTAACCACTGAGCCATCATCGCTATAAAACGCGTTATTCTAGAATACCAGTCTAGAGGTCGAAGACCAAGATGTACAGTCGACGACGAAAGTCGCTGAACAATCACACTTTTTTCTATTATCCTTATCATCTTAGACACCAATTTTTGACCTCATCATCACCTAAAATCAGGTGTGTTACGTTGTGGTCAAAATGATACCATGTAAAATGTAAAAAGAAACAATAATTACTGATTTGAAACACAATTGGAAAATCGAGAACGATCACCTACTTTTGTCGCTGACTTTACCAGCAATTTCTTTATGAACTAGCGGTTCTGCGTAACGGAATCTCAGGGCTTGGTAGAGAAATGTGCAATATTATATTACAATACTCATTGCGCAATGTTTTAAACACCTAGAAAGACCACGGTTTTACGAAACGTGGTGCAATCACAAAACTTAGCAGATATAAGACGTCCGCCTTTAGAGTATTACTTCAATACTTCAATACTTATTGCACAGTTTTTCCATCATTTTAAAGTAGCAATACTTGATATCAAACTCCATGTCGTACCAGTAGTTGACCGCTATGCAACCGTGGCTTTGTTTCACGTGGTGGAACCATAGACTAGGTAGGTAAAGGCAATCGCCTTTGTTTAGTTCTACGGTGTATAAGTGCGCTTTGCTGAACTCTGGATATTTGGCTAGGTCGGGTGATAGGGGATCTGAAACATTTATATTGGTATTAGAGGCGGTGATGATCTATTGGGTTAAAGGACCTCAATCTGATGATTCTGATCTGATCTGCTACGCAAGACTCGCGCATATCATCAAAGGAGCGATTTTCTGATCGTTAAGGCTGTAATAAGACTCTATAGTGGAAATAAATTAATTTTATCGCACTAATATTATAAACGCGAAAGTTTGTGAGTATGTATGTTTGTTGCTCTTTCACGCAAAAACTACTGAACGGATTTGAGTGAAATTTGGAATGGAGATAGCTTATACCCTGGATTAACACATAGGCTCCTTTTTAACCCGATAAATGGTTCCTGCGGGATAACGGGATCCCTACTATTATAAATGCGAAAGTAACTCTGTCTGTCTGTCTTTCACGCCTAAACTACTGAACTGATTTCAATGAAATTTGGTACCGAGATAGTCTAGAGCCTGAGAAAGGACATAGGCTACTTTTTATCGCGATAAACCCACGCGGGTGAAACCGCGGGGAACAGCTAGTAAGTTACATTCGGATTTACAGGCGCAGGACAGACCGAAGTGGCGTCTTTTGTTATCGGAGGCCAGGACTCACTTTGGGTCGTTGCGCCATCTCAGTAAGTTTTTTTTTTGTTGTTGGTTAGCCGACGGTATGTGACCAAGCATGCGTCAACTCGTGAACGGGTGCTGTTTGTGGGATCTGGTCTGCTTTGGTTGTGATCCCGCAACTCATTAATATTCATGTTCCCATATCCCAATGTGTACAACCAAACAAGAGAAATCTTATTAGTAAAGCTAATTAAAAAACATCGGACTGTTAGATAACAAAAAAAAAGCGTGTAAATAAAGTACTATTGACATAATATAACTCACCTATACAAATCCAAGGTAGTTCACATTCATTTGTCTCATAGTCAAGTTTTCTCTTGACAGGTACAATGTGCCAACCGCTTTCATCTCTCTTGAACTCCGCTTGTGGATACTTCTTGTAGGGTACGAAGGGGAGATCCGTGGGAGGTATGAGTATAAATTCTTTCTTGCCATCCATGACGCAATATATGTTTTCGTACGGATCTTTGTGCACTGGAAAATAATCTTCTTATATATAAAAATCAATTGCTGTTCGTTAGTCTCGCTAAAACTCGAGAATGGCTGGACCGATTTGGATAATTTTGCCTATAATTATGGTCTTGAAATATTTGTGGAAGTTCAGAGAAGGTTTAAAAGGTGACTTTTATTGGCGATACGAAGTTAAAAATATGTATATACTAGCTGTTCCCCGCGGTTTCAACCGCGTGGGCTACAGTTTATCGCGATAAAAAGTATCCAATGTCCTTCCCCTTCAAACTATCTATGTACCAAATTTCATTTCAATCAGTTCAGTTGTTTAGGCGTGAAATCGTATATATTCTGTAATTACACGCCACATGGAAAAAACGATTTCCGGAAAAATTAAATACACACTACAAACTCCTGTGTAGTAACTCTGTTCTTACAGGCAAACCTACTAAAGTAAACTTAATTATCTAAAAGCATTCAATTATATCTTACTAACTCGATGTGACAGCTCTGTCGTCTCCCATCCAGAAGTTGACAGCATCGGGTTGTTTGTTGAATGCCTCGCTCGCAAATGCTACCTCAGTTTTAACATCCGGCAGTAGTTCTGGAAAGTCTTCGATTAGGTTGGAGTTCTGCTTTTGGATATACAGGATTTCATTGGGTCTGGAAATAATACATAACTAGTTGCGCCCCACGGTTGCACTCCCATTATCCCACAGGAACCTTCATCCGGGATAAAAAGTAGCCTATGTGTTAATTTAAGGTATGCACTATCTCCACTCTAAATTTCATCAAAATCGGTTTAGTGATTACGTTGATACGCTACACACAAACTTTTGCTTTGATAATATTAGTAGGATTATTGTAGTCAAAAATTATTAACTTAGCTATATTCGGGGAGAAAAGCTAGACCTATTAGTAACTCTTATTATTAGTGAATGATTTAGTAATATATTTATAAAGATTTTTATTAAACAAGCAATCTTTTCCATGGCTACGGAAAAGATGTTAGTTTTCCATACAAATTTTAACACCCTATTTAACGTCCCTAAGACATAATATTATCTACCCCACACAACCTATATATATATTCCAAGTTTTACATTTCATTAAAAATGTACACAGAAAAAATAAATTAATATGAAATATTGAACAATAGAATACCTTTTGGCTTCCAGCGCATCCAAAAATTCAGTCATAGTCATCTGCACTTCAAATGGCATTACAAAATAATCAGTGTCCGCTTTTTTGGCTACCCCGTCAGCTAGACCATTGGGCGTCATAGCCACAGTCACCTGCTTGTCTGGCATTGTTTCCCTAGAATCATTAAAATAAGTTACAGAACTACTTATGTATAAATCTATATTAGCTGCGCCCCGCAGTTTCACCCATGTGGACTACAATTTAACATTAAATTATCCTATGTCCTTCTATCATGATCAGTTCAGCACCTATCAGTGTGTTCCGGCAGCCTCGCTTGAGAGCCAGATCCCAGTCCAGGTGTAGCGTGGCACCATCTTCGATCACATCGTCACTTAACATCAAGTGACTTGTGGTCAAACGCTACACTGTAAGTAGTAAAAAAAAAGGTTTAGTTGTGAACAGGTGACAAACTAAAAGAGTTACTTTTGCATTAAGTACTAGCATTATGTGAGAGTTACTTTAGCCTCTGGGCTGCTCGCCTATTACCAAAATAAATAAATTTATAACATAACTAATTTATAAATGCAATTTTAACTATAACCATAGCATCGCTCAACAAACCGATAACCAATGGGGAAAGACAGTTCTAGCAGCAATTACTAAACGGAAAGCTTTCTGTAGTTATTAAATAGACTCCATATAAGTAGACCGATACTAAAACTAAACTAAAACTCATATGGGTAGGAATTTTATGTAGCTTGATAGACAGCAGATAAACAGAACAAATCCAGTCCCATCTAGGTATGTACAAACCTAAAATACTGAGAGTTCCATTTCTGAACCGCAAGCCACGAAGAACACCCTCCTCGGATTATCAAAGGTATATTCTTCGAAACGTACTCTCTTTGGAACTCGAGGGGCTCAATAAAACACGTTTCTGCTACTTTATTACCGAGATAAAGTGCTGTAAACAAACAACAATGGTGTATCTTACCTATCCGTATTTGCTACATTTTATGATTAAGGACTGCGATTACCTGATGACTCTTCGTTGAGAATGGTGAATGCTTGAGCTATTATGTTAGCCATTATAGTGCTATGCTTGCTGCTTTCTTTAGTTTTTTGTAAAAATTCTAAACGTTTAAACATAACCTATAAAAGTTAACGATTGTTTTTATCAAGCTGACATTGACAAATATTGACTGAAATGACATTGACATTTCATTAATTGTTGACTTGATTGGTCGTTGGCAATTAAATAGGTAGTTCAACCATTAAACATTTTAAAAATAAAACTAAAAAAGATGATTATAAATTATAAATCGGAATATTAGAAGTTATAATTACAGCCATAGAATTTATAATTCTATGATTACAGCTTCATGCGATAGTTTGTCCCTCCAATCAAAATTCAAAATACCAAAAACTTTCACCAACAAAATATATTACAATAACATAACGATTTCTGACACAAACTAGTATAGACAGCATCATTATTATCAAACAGTTCTATAAACATATACAAAGTTAAATATATTTAATTGGCATCGGTTTCTTCAGTATCCCCTTGATCGGTGGCCCTTCTGCGACCGACGGCGGAGGCTGCTTGGGCGGGGGCGGCGGCTCCATAGGGGGAGCCACACTCTCGCGAGGGGAGGGCGCAGGGCGAGTCCGCCAGAATGCGCGCGGCATAAACGTATACGTAGAATCTATTGCTGTCACTGCAAATTATATAATGTTGCATTATGGCACAGTATAACGTAGAGATTTTATGAAATTAGAAACATAAAATGTCCGAGGCGTAAGGTATACTATATTATAAAATGCGAAAGTAACTCTGTCTGTCTGTTACGTTTTTACGCATAAACTACTAAAGTGATTTAAATGAAATTTGGTACAGAGATAGTTTGAACACTGAGGAAGGACTTAGGATACTTTTTATCTTGATAAACTGTAGCCCACACGAGTGAAACCTCGCGAAACATCTAAGTAGTTATAGATACATAAGGTTTATATATTTTTTACATATTTATTTCGTTTTGATGGCGGCAGAGTTCAACACTGCTCTATAAAAAGACTTCCAGGAGAATTATGACAAGCAACTCACACTTGGGCTTCTCATTATGGTATTCCGGGATGCTCAGCGCGCTCTGAGCTCTCGGACCAGGTAGCATGCTCAGGTCGAAGAAGTCCTCCACTCCCTGCCTGTTCATGGACAGTTTGTTCTTCTCGTGCAGTTGACGTAGACGGACGTGCTTGTCGAAGCTCTGGAGAAACACCTTGGACGAGTTGTGGATGACGACGGTATCAAGGACTCCTGGAATGTTGAGAAGGATTAAAGCGAGAAGTTCACTAAGAAAATGCTATGCTATGATCCGTGAGATGAGGTCTAACGAATATGCTATAGATTTATTCAGGCATTAGTTAAAGTTAGTTAAAAAATATTAAAAATAATTATCATCTAATCCCTATTAATATTATGAATGCGAAAGTCTGTCTGTCTCGCTTTCACGCCTAAGCTACCAAACCGATTTAAACGAAATTTTGTACGGGGATAGTTTGAACCTCGAGGAAGGACATAGGTACTTAAGATTTTTATGGAGATAAACTGTAGCCCACGCGAGTGAAACCTTGCGGAACATCTAGTGATAGATACATAAGGTTTTTATATTTTTTACATATTTTTTTCGTTTTGGCGGCATAGACATGTACCTAGATACACAATGAGGTAGGGACCGGAACCCGATACTTACGCAGCTGAGAACATCTCGCTATGATAGTCTCCTTGTAGCGATGCTTCTTAGTAATAGGATTTCCTATGAAATTGGCGTCCACTAGGCAAGTCAACGTGCACAAATCATCAGCCACCATCTAAAATGTTAAAATGCCTTTTTTAAGACATTTCCTCGTAAAGTTGACATTTATATACATGCATTTATGATCATAATTCAGCTCATAACACACCACGTGTGTTTTCATTATAGTTACCTAACTAGTGTTATAATATAACCTTGGTGCGACCTTGGTTAGGTATAATACTGATAATCATATTTTACATATCTTTTTCCAAAGAGTCTTCTTCCGCAAAGAGTTTTTATGTCTAACCTGCAAGTTTTCCAGTCTGTTCTTTTTAGCAATGAGCACTTCGAGACGGCGCAATGGCTTTGTAGCTACGCTACTACAGTCCTTTCCCACGATATTTCGTTCCCATAACACCAGAAGATAAACAAATATAAAATGCAGTTTTAACAACAATACAATTTTACTACGCACAGCAATAAAAGGAATATTTCACCGTTGCATCGTCTACGTTTCCCACCATTGAAACAAAAGAATAAATACGCCGAAAAGAACAATTGCAGTTTACGACCCAATAGCTCAAAGACCAGCCGAACTTTCCCAGCGCAATAAACAAACAGGACTCTCCGATCCTAAACACCACGTGCGACGCGCCGCCTGCCGAAGCGACCCGAGTTCCTGCCGAAGTCCAACGAAGATTAGGCTAGTTGTGTATATATAACGGAACTTTGAGTAATAAACATCATTCACTGTGAACACGCAGTACGAATCACACCACCGGCGTTTCAATAATCACACAAAATCTCCATAACCACCACAGTACGAAGGATCCCTAAAGTGGTGACCCCTACATAAGAACAGCAACAAGCGCAAAATGCAGAATCAAGCAGAGGAAAATACGACCACGAGAAAGTTTCAGCAAGAAGTCGCCGGTATCACCTTGCCATTGCGAATCCCATCTTTTTGGCGCGACAAGGTTCGACTATGGTTTCTCACCTTTGAAGCCGCAACAAGCGATTTAAACCGTAGCCAAGCCCAGCTAGCCCAGATGGTGATTGCTCAGCTCGACAAGATGGACATCGAACAGATTAGCGACCTCTTATACAGCCCTCCAGAAGCGGATATGTACACAGCATTAAAAGAACGACTCATCACCGTCTATGAAGAATCAGACAATCGTCAGTTGCAGAAGTTGCTGTCCGACACGGAACTCGGCGATCAGAAGCCGTCCCAGCTACTTCGACGCATGAAAAGTCTAGCACGCGATAAAGTTCCCGATTCCACGTTACGTCTCATGTGGTCTAACCATTTACCAGCGCATATCCGATCCGTTCTCACCATCAGTGAAACATTCAAAACTCAGACTGCACTCGATGAGCTTGCTCTACTTGCCGACAAGATGATCGAAGATACAATTACGCAAGTTTCGGCCGTATCGACATCATCAGCATCCACGTCTCGCGGCCAAATAGATATTCAGTTCCTGGCAGAAGAATTACGAAAATTGTCTCTTGAGTTTGCCGCTTTTAAGTCGTCACAAAGACAAAATCCGCAATACAACGAGCACTACAACCATCAACAACAATACCAACACGTCCGTCGCAACCGTTCTACGAGTCGTGATAATAACAGATCACGCAGTCAATCACCGTCACCATACTGCTATTACCACAGTCGTTTTGGTGATGAAGCAAGACGTTGCACCATGCCGTGTTCATACAAACCACGAAACAATCAGTCGGAAAACTAGAGCCTGCGCTGGCTGAGGCGGAACCCAGCGTAGTATCTGAAAACTCATACCGCCTATTCGTTACCGATAAAACGTCAAAACTAACGTTTTTAATCGACACCGGCGCAAACGTATCCGTCCTACCTCGGAACAAGGGAGAATCGTCAAAACCACTCAAATTTCAACTCTACGCTGCAAACAATACTGTCATTCCAACATTCGGCGAAAAAACATTGACACTCGACTTAAATCTTCGCCGTCCGTTCAAGTGGAAGTTCGTCATTGCGGAAGTCAGCAAACCTATCATCGGGGCTGATTTTCTCAAACACCACCAACTCATCGTTGACATCAAAAACCGAAGACTGATCGACGGCATAACAAAATTATCAACAACTTCATACGTCCGAGCAACCAACGTACCAACAATTCGTAGTATCGACGTACAGCAATCTTATCACGAAATACTAGCGGAATTTCCCGGAACTACACGTCTTACAGCAATGGAACTTAATACAAAGCACAGCGTCGAACACTACATTGAAACGACTGGACCGCCTATTCATTGCCGCGCTCGACCAGTCGCACCGCACCGTTACGAAGCCGTAAAAAAAGAATTCGAAAACATGATCGAACAAGGCCTTTGCCGTCCAAGCAAAAGTCCTTGGTCATCGCCTCTGCACATCGTACCGAAAAAGAACGGGGACCTTCGCGTTTGTGGAGATTATAGGAGATTGAACGCCGTCACAACGCCTGATCGCTATCCGATTCCAAGAATAAAAGATTTCACGTTCCAGTTGTCTAATAAGACAATATTCAGTACCATTGATCTCAACCGAGCCTATCAACAAATCAAGGTCAAAGAAGAAGACATAGAAAAGAATGCCATCATAACGCCAATGGGATTATTTGAATTTCCGAGAATGTGTCCCGGTTTAACAAATGCCGGACAGACTTTCCAACGATTTATCCACGAAGTACTCCATGGACTCGATTTCGTCTATGCATTCATTGACGATCTCATTATTGCGTCCTGTGATGAATCCAGCCATAAGGAGCATCTCCGGATAGTACTAAGAAAACTAGAAGAAAATGGCATCACAATCAATCCAGCCAAATGCATCTTCGGCCAACCGGAAGTGCAGTTTCTTGGTTTCTCTGTGAGCAAAGAAGGAATCAAACCACCTACTGAAAAGGTCACAGCAATCTGCAATTACGAAAAACCAAAAACGATTGAAGAATTAAGACGTTTCCTCGGCATGATCAATTTCTATCGCGATCACTTGCCGAAAGCCGCAGAAATGCAAGCACCGCTCCATGCCTACTTACACAACGTCAAGAAAAGAGACAAAACAAACATTGAATGGACCGACGAAGCGACAACAGCGTTTGAAGCTTGCAAAGTTGCAATCCAAAACGCCGCTTTGCTCGCTCACCCATCGCACAAGGCTGCCCTGGCAATTTTCAGCGACGCGTCTGATAAATGTGCAGGAGCTGTCCTACAACAACACATCGACGGAAAATGGCAACCGCTCGGCTATTTTTCAAAGAAATTTTCCGATGCACAATGTAACTACAGCACATTCGACCGCGAGCTACTTGCAATATACATGGCGGTCAAGCATTTCCGAAAAATGTTCGAAGGACGCGATCTCATCATATTCACCGACCACAAGCCGTTGACCTTCGTGCTCCAAAAGCCACCGTCAGCGTCTGAAACACCGCGTCGAGCCAGACAATTGATCTTCATTAGCGAGTTTACTACGGACATTCGACACATCAGCGGAGCAGAAAACACTGTCGCTGACTTTCTGAGTCGTCTACCTGTCGACAGCATCACTTGCCCATCACTAATTGACTATGAAAAAGTCGCCCATGCTCAAGAAAAAGACAGCGCTACAATCAAGAAACTCTCACAACAAGCCAACTTAACAATGAAACGAGTCACTATGCCCGAATCTCAATCACCTATTTACTGCGAAACATCAACGTCATACATTCGACCATACATGCCGGAAGAATTTCGACGACTTGCATTTGACACCGTACACAACATAAGCCACCCTGGCATTCGCACGACACGCAAACTTATGTCCCAGAAGTTTTTCTGGCCATCGATGATGGTAGAAATCGGAGTCTGGTGCAAAAATTGCTTACAATGTCAAAGATCCAAAATCCAGAGACACACATCGAGCAGCATTTCAAAGTTTCCAGTGACTACTGAGAGATTTCAACACATCCACGTAGATATCGTCGGACCGCTACCCACCTCACCGCAAGGCCATCGATACCTCGTTACAATGATCGACAGAGTAACGAAATGGCCAGAAGCAATTCCCACAGAAGATATATCTGCGGAATCCGTGGCGAAGATAATCTATGAGCACTGGATTACTCGCTACGGGCTTGCGTCAGTCATCACGAGCGACAGAGGAGGACAATTCACAGGTCACCTTTTCGCCAGGCTCATGAACGCAATGGGGATCAAAATAACACACACTACGCCCTACCATCCTCAATCAAATGGAATGATAGAACGCTGGCATCGATCACTCAAAGCTGCACTAAAGACTCGCCTGTCTCAACATTCAACGTGGATAGACGAGCTTCCTACAGTCCTCATGGGATTACGTGCCGCCCCGCGCACAGACACAGGCGTCAGCGCCGCTGAACTCACCTACGGACAAACGCTACGCCTACCTAGTGATTTCTTCGTCACACCACCATCAAACGAACAAGACATGAACTACGACTACGTAACTCGACTACGAGCTACCATAAACGCAATCAAGCCATCTCATCCGACCGAATCACATGGCAACAAGCGACCAATCTTCGTGCATCAAGATTTGCAAACATGTTCGCATGTGTTTGTAAGAAATGACGCAGTTAAGAAGCCGCTGCGACCACCCTACGACGGACCATTCAAAGTCATAGATCGAAACAGCAAAACATTCATATTACAGTTACCAGAGAGAAGCTCAACTATTTCAATCGACCGACTCAAGCCTGCTTACATTTTAAACGAAAACATTTCGGACCAGCCAACTCAAGACCACGTCATCATCATACCAACGAAACAAGATAGCGTACCCCCACCGCAATTATCATCGGAACCGGCCAATAATAACGTACTGATACCAGATCAAGATACACCAGCATCACCGCAACCAATAATACGAACAACACGACTCGGCCGCCAAATCAAACTGCCGGTACGCTTTCGCTAGGGAGGGAGTCATGTAGCTACGCTACTACAGTCCTTTCCCACGATATTTCGTTCCCATAACACCAGAAGATAAACAAATATAAAATGCAGTTTTAACAACAATACAATTTTACTACGCACAGCAATAAAAGGAATATTTCACCGTTGCATCGTCTACGTTTCCCACCATTGAAACAAAAGAATAAATACGCCGAAAAGAACAATTGCAGTTTACGACCCAATAGCTCAAAGACCAGCCGAACTTTCCCAGCGCAATAAACAAACAGGACTCTCCGATCCTAAACACCACGTGCGACGCGCCGCCTGCCGAAGCGACCCGAGTTCCTGCCGAAGTCCAACGAAGATTAGGCTAGTTGTGTATATATAACGGAACTTTGAGTAATAAACATCATTCACTGTGAACACGCAGTACGAATCACACCACCGGCGTTTCAATAATCACACAAAATCTCCATAACCACCACAGTACGAAGGATCCCTAAAGCTTCACCCAGCCCATGTCGACGATCTTGTTCTCAGACACATTCAAAATTCTGAGTGAGGCCTAAAATCATGAGAAAAAAGTTGAAACATTGATTAAAGAAACAATAATCTTGATACAATTTCATAACTTAATCAGCTGCGTCTGAGTTTTCCGCTATCCCGTCAGAACTGTTCATAAGTATCATTATTTCTAAGATAGGATTAACAGTAACCTGTCTAATTCTTCATCTTAGATACCTACCTACATAATACTACGACTATTATATACCTTTTACGATAATCCTAGACATAGGTAGACATCTAACTTTATATTTCGAAAAAACAAAGACTAACGCCTGAAATTAATAATCGATCCTGAATAATCTTGATCCGCTATCCGCGGTTTTGGATAGATATGTCATGTCATAATATGTCATTTTAGTACTAGGGCTTGACATGTTACTGCTATAATGACATATTATGTCATGACATATCGATCCAAAACCGCGGATAACGGATCAGGATCGATTATTAATTTCGGGTGTAGATTTATAACTGTCGAAGTTATAAGTCGTACCTACCCAATCTTTAAATTTTCAGCATCTCTAGCACCAAAAATGCCCAATCTGGTAATAATACCTTTGGGAAATTGCACGCGATCAGACACACACACACACACACACAAACGCAGATACATATATTCACACTAATACACATACACTACACACACAAAGTGTGAAAGGGAAACAAAAAATCCGGAAATCCGTGGGGTGTAGCTAGTAATTTTTAATAATGAATCTTACCCCAATATGTAAAATAGTCCTCGGATCAAAACACAGACCATCAGAACTGTCTACGTTCTGCTTCTCAAGATGTAGCTCCTCCAAATATTTCAAACCTTCCAAGTTCTCCACTACACTGATCTTATTGTTTCCCAGATACAGCTTCTTCAAGTTATGAAGAGAGTCCAACCCTTCAATTTTGCCTATTTTATTCCATTGAAGATGAAGATGTGTCACGTTGTAAAAGAGCTCCAGATTTTCTATTTTTGTGATTAGGTTGTTGTGGTAGTACGCGTACATCAGATGGCTACCATTTTTTGGCTTTGGCTTAAATAGAAAAGTAAGCAATATTGTGAACTAAAGGTATAAGAAAAATGTTTCATGATGTTTTTTTTAAACATAAGTGTAAAGGTAAAACACGGCTTCAATTAGCTCTAGACAGATCTTTAGCAAGTTAATTTATTGTTAGATTTCTTAAGACACTTGTTACTGAGTTTATAATTAAGTTATAAATTAACGTAATCTTACAATTTCAGTCAGGCATTTTTCATGCATGAACAAATGCGTTTCCCGTTTTATTGCATGTTTCTTAGTTACGATTCTTTTGGCTTGTTTGCGTAAATTTATTTCGAATTCTTTGGAGTTTTCTGTTTTAAGATTAGCCATAATTTCAATACATTATATTATAAATAAACCGTTGCAATGCAACCAAAATGTATATATTGATCAAACTTTTCTTTGAAAATGGCGCGTCCAAAGAGTTTTACTTGGCGGGTGGGGTGGCGGATTTTGCAGTTGCCAACATCAAAATAATTTAGTTTATGTCAAAAGGTAAAAATAGAATAAACAAGGAAAAAGAAAATCTATGAGATTCATCAATGAGATTTAGGTTTAGCCAGTGATGGGCCATTTAGAGCGCGCTAATAAAAACTAGTAAGTTATTTGCAACAGTCTGTGGCCCGTTCTTAAAAAATCATTCTGACTTTCTGAACTCTGTGGTTAATGGTTTTTTTTTGTTTTGTTATGGCGTTACACGATTAGTGTATTTGCCAGTGTCAAGTATAAAAGATTTCAAACTCAGAGAGTTGAATCAAGTTTAAATGATGATGATGATGAGATGATGGGATGAGGATAGTGTTTAAGTAAAGTAGTGGTGCTTTACTTAAACTTTACACGGACTTTTTTGGAGCAACTTGAGAAGTCACTTGCACAACTTTATTTCAATTTCCCACACTCGTACACATTAACGAACACATAATGGTTAATAATCCACCAATATTACACATTATCACCAATGTGTAATATTGGTGGATTATTAACCATATCATTAATGTGTAATATTGGTGGATTATTAACCATTATGTGTTCGTTAATGTGTACGAGTGTGGGAAATTGAAACAAAGTTGTGAAAGTGACTTATCGAGTTGCTCCAAAAAAGTCCGTGTAAAGTTTAAGTAAAGCGCCACTACTTTACTTAAACACTATCGTCATCCCATCATCTCATCATCATCATCATTTAAAAATTGATTCAACTCCCTGAGTTTAAAATATTTTATACATGACTCTGGCAAATACAATAATCGTGTGACGCCAAAACAAAACAAAAAAAAAAGTGTCGGTGACACTGTGTCACTGTCAGTTTATTTATCTATGGGTTGAAGGAAGAATTTATGTTACTGTATTCAATTTTGATTTTGGGATTGTAAACAAAAGAGCATTTTACGTTTTTGAATTAGAGTACAAGAGCGCTTCCGTAATAACTACAGGTATATATTTAATATATTCTCTTTTGGTATTGAAGCCAAATAAAACATCAAAATAACCTCAATCTTATTTTTCCAGCAAAATGGGTGAAAGATACAACATCCACAGTCAGTTGGAGCATTTACAAAGCAAGTACATCGGTACGGGACACGCAGATACTACCAAATATGAGTGGTTGACGAACCAGCACAGAGATTCTTGCTGTAGTTATATGGGACATCCTGACTTGCTAAGCTATTTTGCTATCGTCGAAAACGAATCTAAAGCGCGAGTCAAGTTCAATTTGATGGAGAAAATGCTGCAGCCGTCGGGACCGCCCCCAGAGAAACCTGAAGATTAGCATGATTGTATGGTTAATATTCACTTAAGGATTATGCGACAATTGTTTTTATCTATTCAACATGAGTGATCTAATAAGTTTTAATGAAATATAATACCACATATGTTTGTAATACAATAGTGATTTAACAACTTCTAATAAGTCAGTGGAGACTTGTGTATAGTATTCAATTTCATTATCTATCTAATCTACCTACAATCCATGTATGTATGTGTATATTTACCTCATCTTTCCCAGACTAATGTTGTATTATCAGACCTTTGTCCGAGCAGTGGGAACGTAACAGTCTGATCATAATGATTGTACCATGTTATAATTAAGAGGACGGCCATGATAAACAATGAATCTGAAATGAGCTCCATACAAAAACGCCGTAAGTTCGTATGAGCCCCAAAAAAGGGTTTATTCGTTTAAAATGAAAACTATTGTTAATTTTATAAAACTAAATCTGTTGTTCTTTGAAGAATGTGTATATATAACATACCAAAGAAAATTCAACTCTTAAATCGGTTTTGTATACCTATAAAATGAAAATCTTTTTTTTAGAGGGCGTTTTTGATCATTGTTTGTCTACTATGAAAGTTATCCAATCGTGTTATCCTTCCGACAATTTGATATCAAAAACATGATCTTTAATGCACATAAATATGAGAGAAAAAAGGGAATCCCTGCAGCCAATATTGCCAATTCCTCGTCTTAATAGAAATGGTTAAAAACGCAAGCCATTCTCCTATGTGCAGGGTGGCATCCAAAAGTGTATGATTAAGTGAGATTTGTGTATCTTAACTCGAACAAATTCGTAAGTTATGAGTTTAATTTAATGTCATTCATTCCTAATAAAAGAATAAAACAAATTATTAAATCTCATCCATTTAATAGTGACTTCCACTCTTGCATCTTGTCATTTAAAGCCTCTTGCCGCCTTTTCGCATCTTCATCCAGATGTTTTTTCTGATCAATCTTCGTCACCACATTTGCTATGATGACTTGCTGGATGTACGGCAAAAGCTTAGCACATTCTTTTTCTAAAACCTCCAGGGCTTTTGTAATACATTCTATATCCATAGACCCCACTTGTCTGAAGTCTGAAATTTGCTTCAACTCTAGCAGTGTTGATATGGTTATTGTACCGTGATTCTTATTAGAGTCAGTGTTTAAAATGGACAACGATTCTTCGTCGTAGTTAGGGTCAATAAACACTTTTCCTCCAATAATGGCAAGTGAGACGGAGGTTATTATGTCGTACATAGGGACAGCAGCGTCAGATAGTGCTAAACCAGCACAGTTTATGGCAGCAGCAAGACATGCTCCGTCGTTTTCTAAGACGTATATGAAGATGTCGATCTGTAATTTAAAAAATACAAGGCGCTATAGAGTCATCATATTATCTAGTACATATTAAACAAATCTGTTAGCTGTTTCAGCAAGAAGAAAAAACAAACAAACAGTCACTCACTCACAAACTGGCGTCTATAATTTTACTACTTGCACCCCACGGTTTCACCTGTGCCTTCCCATTATACCGCAGGAAACTTTTTCCAAGATAAAAAGTATGTGTTAATCCAGGGTATAAGCTATATAAGCCACTCCAAATTTCATCGAAATTGGTTTACTGATTATGGTGATATGTGGTAACAAACATTCATACACACACACACAAACTGTCTTGTATAGTATTAGTAGGAGTACGTTTTTACCTGAAAGTTAGGGAACAAATGACGGCACACACACGGCTCTAGGGCTTGTCTCAACGCTACGGAAAGAGCCTTTTCTTCAGCATCAGGGACAGGGGATCTACGCTCACCTTTACAGGCATATGGGGCAAACTTCACTTCACAGAATATTTGTCCCATGCTAAAAGAGAAAAATTTCAATTAGATTTCTTTATTCAAATTGCAAGGTGATTTAAAATAGATCATAATATATTTACAGTCTAATGCCCGAAATTAATAATCGATCCCATCTGTTATTCGCAGTTTTGGATTGATATGTCATTTTAGTACTAGGGCTTGATTGATTACTACCAAAATGACATATTATAACATGACATATCGATCCAAAACAGAGGATAACGGATCAAGATCGATTATTAAACTAATACCTGTATTCATTCTGATGTGGTATTTCTCTAGGATCGAACACAGAGCACACTACTTTCGTTTTCTTCAATTCAACGTAGGCAGAACCTTTTGCTTGTGACACCATGTCCGTTCTTGCAACTGTAAAAAATGTTATGATAATCAGCCTATCGAGGTGATATAAACATTTTTCTGTTTATTCAATGTTAGTATAATAATATATAACATTTTGCACATCATCACTTACCAACAGTTCAGGTTGGCATCAGAGCTGGCTTTAAAAAAACATTGCAGTTAGCTTCAATTTGTGTCGGGGGAATTTTAGCGGGAAAAATGTTAAACTTAAAAGTCATAAGTGTACATATGAAGCAGCGGACTTTTGAATAAAAGGTCAATTTATACACATACACGGTTATGTTGCGATTGAAAACAAAGCGTAGAATGAAAGTTAGAAGAATTTAGAGCCGGCACATAAAAAAACTTTCTCCCAAAAAGCTCAATACATACAAAACATACACATGCTTCGGGCTTCGTCCAGAGTGCGCCCATCTTTCCTTCTTCCTTTATCATCCAATAGTTCAGCGAGTTGATCTTCGTACGATTTCACGTAGTCTTTTGTGAAACGCTGGTATGGCGTGCTATCTTCGGGGCCGTTATATCTACGATAATCTTGTGGCATTTCTGTTAATGATAAATTCTTCCGATTAGTTCATTTAGTCTTCTCCACTCAGTGATTACGCGTAACCCGTATCCGTTTGTAATTAAATCAATTATTTTTGTTTTTTATTGATTACAAATTCATAACCTCAAAATCAAAAGTTTTTTTTTTTTTTGTTATGGCGTATGGATGGCGTCACACGATTAGTGTATTTGCATTCAACTCTAGTTTGAAATATTTTATACTTGACACTGGCAAATACACAAATCGAGTGACGCCATAACAAAAAAAAAAAAAAACTGAAAACATTGATCTTGGAAGAGACAATAGAGTAGAAGGGTAGAATAGAATAGTCTAGCATTTCTAGCATACATGTCAAATGTCAGTGTCAGAACTGTCAACTATCACTTGCGGCGCGGCCGCCTTGCTGTTGCTTTGCGTTTGCTGTGCGTGTGCTTGTCTTAAATCTTGATGTCTTCCTTCCTTGCCTCATGTCATGCCTGACGTTGCTGACCTTCGGTCAAACAAATCAAACTAAAGTTATTTCTAATGTCCGTAAATCACGAAAGCTTACTGAATTACTGAAATTTATAAACTTGTGATGAGAAAGGCAATCGTTTTTACCGTTTTGCTGAAACATTCATAACGACACAGACCAAAAACGTGAGTAAATTGTGGGGCTTTGTATGTGACCCTCTCACCATAAAAAAGCGGTGACGTTGGTTGGTATGTTTGACAAAATTCTAATAATTCTGGGGTGAATTCCTCTAGGTAGTAATCAGTAACCTCTTGTTTTATCTACAAGTATACTTGTGTAGCACAACATTCAAATTCGGTAGTGATTCATTAATAATACCGCCAATTTTCTGTTTAAATTGATGTTCCTAGATTACTTCTTATTGATTGCATGTAAAGTATAATAACTTATTTTCTATATTATTATCATATTGAAATTTTTTAGTACCACGAGTAGAAATACTTTAAGAGCCCTTCTCATATTTCCATTTGAGTTAGAATGTTATTGGAATTTTTATTTTATTTTATATTTTACATAACATAATTTTAGCCACATTCGGCACTGTAGTGCTATAGATACTTAGTTAAAAAACTGTACATTCACAAGCTTGTTTCTTGCATGTTTTGCAGGCAACACGTCGTGACATTAATAGGTAATTAGGTACCTTTCAAACATAGAAAATATTGTTAGTGTTGGTACTCTATTATCTTATATATAAAAATCAATTGCTGTTCGTTAGTCTCGCTAAAACTCGAGAATGGCTGGATCGATTTGGCTAATATTGATCTTGAAATATTTGTGGAAGTTCAGGGAAGGTTTAAAAGGTTTCCTTTATTGGTGATACGGAGTTCGCCGGGTCAGCTAGTCTTTCAATAAATGACAGGATATCACATAAATGAATTATCTTACTTGTATGTATTGTCTTTGTTCCTACGTGTACCTAGTTGTATTACTGTATAATACCTATACCAACCCAATTATTGCTTGCATAGCTAACCATAAGCATTGTATTGCTTTTTACATTAAACTAGGTGACGACAATCAAAAAATCAATCAACTTTATTGAATAGCAATAAAGTTCAAATTGACTCTACATTTTATTTAGAAAACGTTTATATGGGAAAAAGGAAAGCGCTGTTTTTAGGGTTTTCCCAGCAATTATTCTAATTTTTCTCACCTTTTAAACCTTCCCTAGACCTCCACGAACATTTCAAGACCAAAATTAGCCAAATTGGTCCAGCCGTTTTCGAGTTTTAGAGAGACTAACAAATAGCAATTGATTTTTACATATATAGATACTGGCTTTATCCTTGATGAGCTAGCTCTACCAATACTACTAAAGTAGTAATCCTTCTAATATTGATAACGCGAAAGTGTGTGAGTATGTATGTATGTATGTTTGTTGCTCTTTCACGCAAAAACTACTTAACGATTCCGAATGAAATTTGGAATGGAGATAGCTACTTTTTAACCTAGAAAACGGTTCCTGCGAGATAACAGGAAGATTGCAGAATGAAGTCATACTCTCATCAAATCAATGGTTAGAGTTCTAATCTCCAATCAGAGTTGCACACTACCGCAACAAAAGTTAATTAGTGAAACATTTAATTGCAGAGTCAAAATGTTGAAAAAGCGGAGCATCTGTCTCGCTGCTGGTGTGTTTGCAGCATCATGGGCACTGTCCGCAGCCGAGGGCCCTTCATCATCTTCGACAGTTGCTACAACACAGGGAGAGGTATTACAAATCTTTTTAAGCTAAGTGGCAGTAGGTGGTAGCGTGTAAATGCATTATTGCAAACAGTTAATGTCTCATCATCATCAGCCTGTATCAGTCCACTGCTGGACATAAGCCTCTCCCAAGGTACGCCACTGAGCCCGGTCTTCGGCTCTTCTCATCCAACTACTGCCAGCCACTCGGCGCAAGTCGTCGCTCCACCTTGTCGCAGGGCGTCCTACACTACATCTGCCAAGTCGCGGTCTCCACTCAAGAACACGTCTACCCCATCGGTTGACGGTTCTATATGACCAGCCCACTGCCACTTCAGCTTGCTAATTCTAAACAAAATTCTTAATGCATGTACATATTAAATATTATAGAGTATGTTTAATCGGGACCAGAAACAATAATTTAGAAGAAACATGTTAGATAATACAACAATTTCCATTGTTATGAATGAAAATGGAATACTAACACGGCGGAGTGGGAGAGCTGATGCGTGCAGCCTTAAAAAGAAAAACCGCGTATCTCAGAATTAGCGTAAGTCGGGGTATTACTGTACTTGACAACACAAACAGTGCAAAGACAGAAATAATAACAAAAGTCTAATAAAATTATCATGTATGTCAATGAGACTTTTTGTTGCGACTTTTTTCAGCTAGTTTTGCCACTAATTCCAATGTTAAGAGTTATCAACTAAGCTTATACGGATGATTATATCATCAGTATTATGAGAATTATTGTATTGATTGACATTGGTTGACATTGGTATCCTACTAATATTATAAATGCGAAAGTTTTTGTGTGTGTGAATGTTTGTTACCATGTATCACCGTGACTACTAAACCGATATCGATGAAATTTGGAATGGAAATAGCTCATACCCTGGATTAACACATAGGTTTTTTATCCTGAAAATAGGTTTCTGCGGGATAGCGGAAGACGCGGGTGAATCCGCAGGGTGCAACTAGTTTTCATATAAATACCTATAGATTTAGCCAAACTGTTTGTGGAAGAGGAAACTTGTATTATCTCTTATTGACCACAGTATGAAGATACCCTAAAAAAGTTAAAAACCCAAGTTTCTGTAGTCATCTAAGATGATGATGCTAATAAAAATTATGACTGTGGCGCCCTCTTCTTGTATGTTTGCACGTGAAGTTCCTATCAGTAATGAATGCTTGTTAGTTTGCGCTAATACTCAAACCGAAGTTCAGAAAAAGATTCGGCGGTCTGTCACTAGATGGCGCTGTAGCAAAAGGTAAGTTTACATAATTAAGAAATGTTGGGCTAACATTCGGTCTTTACCTGAAGGGGGTCCTAAATGAATCCTACTAAAATTATAAACGTGAAAGTTTATGTGTATAGATGTACAGATGTTTGTTACCCTTTCACGCAAAAACTACAGAACGGATTTGAGTGAAATTTAGAATGGAGATAGCTTATACCCTGGATTAACACATAGTTTACTTTTTTTATTCCGGAAGAAGATTCCTGCGGGATAACGGGAAGACGCGGGTGAAACTGCGGGGCGCAGCTATAATAGTCTTATATAAAAAAAAAAAACAATAACAATATTTTTTTAAAGCAACTGTTTATGTAATTATGGAATATACCCGCTATTTCTTATTGTTAGGACTTTAATAGCGTCCGCCTGGGAAAGTGGAAAGCCCTTTTTTCCCTTTGCCAGTTATTCTACCGCCAAGCAGTAGCTTGCTTACATTACGGATTGAAGGGCAGATTTATCTAATAACTAGCGGCCCGCCCCGGCTTCGCACGGGTATTTAGCAAAAACGCAAAAATTATAATACACACATTATTGGAGTTTTAGTAAGGATCCCTAATTTTATTGAAAACAGACATCAATATTATACAATACTAACGTCACTCAATTGTTTTGCCTTCCCGGAACCTCTCCACTAACACTTGAACTTTATGGTATGGTATTAAAGTTCAAATTGACTTAAGTATTATTACGAATCGTTTGTATGGGGAAAAGAAAAGGGCTAATTTTAGTGTTTTCCCGGCAATTATTCGATTTTTCTCGCCGTAAAAACCATTATTGGACTTCAACAAACATTTAAAAAAAAGAATTGGTAAAATTGGTCCAGGCGTTGTTGAGTTATGCGCTTACCAACATATTTTGCGATTCATTTTTATATTATAGATCTTATGGTGACGAGCGTAGTGCATTGCCGAGTTGAAATGTTGAGAGATTTTGCAGCATTGCTTGTTGGTTCTGCTAAAATGTATGTGCCAATATCGTATTTGTTCGAATTGTATTTTTGATTTTCGTTTGAAATTAATAATCGATCTTGATCCGTTAGATTAGATTAGATTCTTGATTTATGGACTTCTGCGACTTATTCTTGTCACAATTCTGCCAATGACCGTTTCATGTTAGTGTCATAAACATTTTAGAGAATTTGATCGGTGTCCTTTATGGAGAATCTTAAACGGAGATTACAAATCCAAGTTGATTGACCTAAAACAATACCTACAGACAACACAATTGATAAATACATATGATAATAAAATACAAGGTACATAATAATCTTGATCCGTTTTTCGCGGTTTTGTATTGATATGTCATGTCATCATATAATGTCATTTTAGGGGTAAAGCTTGACATATTGATTGACATATCGATCCAACACCGCGTAAAACGGATCAAGATCAATTATTAAATTCGAGCGTTAGTGTTTCTCCCTCCGTTCGGTTCCTAACAAATTCCATCAAAAAGTGATGATTCCAAAAACGGAATGACACTAAATCCGCCGAGCTTGACTCTCACTTAAACGTTTTTTAATATGTTTGACTGCCATTTGTTGGGACATTAGTCAGGTTTTCTCATTGTGTGTCAGCTCCATATTTATCAGGTACTTTACCGTGAGGAAAACCACAACAATGTGCTAGCTATTTTCTTTATATCTACTACTTCCATGACAGCGTGTTCTTGAATTTTGTATTGCTTAGTGTAGCAGTCACGTTTTCTTAATGTATGTTTCATCTATCTATACTCGTATCTATATAATATATGAAAAGATGTTCGCTAGCCAGGCTCTAAAATACAGACCTCGTCTCGTGCTTAGTTTGTTCCTCATCGTTGAACATTATGTAGAATCAAATATATTTATTGTAATTTTGACATTGGTTTTTGGCCATTATCTTGTAATTTGTTTACGTTTTTTATCAATTATATTTGGAGTTAGCACACACACACACACATTCACACGCGCGCGCGTGCGCACATACACACACAAATATAAATACACTTAAAATTAAAAATTATTTATTTGTCAGAATATTGTGCTTATGATTACTATCATAGTAGTAGTGAGTACAGAGTTTCAAATATTCTACCGTTTCCGGTGTACAAATATTATATTTCCTTTCATGCAATGTCAAAAGGAAATAAGAAAATAATAATAATAAAATAAGAGATAATAATAATAGAAAATGTCAATGTCGATAGCAGGAGATGTATTAAAAAATCTTCTTGGAAATTACAATTACATAAGTCATAATGAGTGTCAGAAAAGAAATAGAAATTTATAGTAATCAAATCAACACATCATTCACTTACGTACAATTATCGTATCTTACTAATGGCGGAAGAATTTTCAAAATCGGACCAGTTGTTTCAGAGATTATCTCCTATTTCCAAAGTCACAAACGTTACCTCTTTTTAATATTGGTATGTGATATGTGTGTATATTATATTATGCACATACATTACGCATTCTTGAAGCACCTTGAAGTCTCACAACAAAGTATTGTTTCAGTTATTCTCTATTTTTATAAAAGTATGTTAAAGAAGAAGGACGTAGAGATGCCGCGAATATTTGTTATGGCGAATAATCGTTTAGCGATTATTCGAATAAAACATTGGACATGCATCGAGTTTTTTCCCTTGTGTTCTTTCAAAAAGTACCTCCGACAATTAATTCGCCATTGTCGAATCATCATCATCACCCTATACATTACGTTCCCACAGCTGCGACACAGTCCTTCTGTCAGAGATATATAGTATTGCCCATAATCTACCAATCTGGCCCAGTGTGGGTTGGTAATTGCCAATAGCATTCCATTGATCAATGTTGTAGCTCTTGGACATGCCTGTTTCCTCACTACATTTTCCACTCCCGTTGACGAATAATATACACACTATTTGTACGATGAATTATGAAAAAAATTACGAATTATTTTATATCGAATAATCGAATAATAGCGGCTAACTGTGGCATCTCTATTTTAAAGATGATTTTATGCAAAAAGGTACTACTTAATTCTTAAACACCAACGACATTCGTCACGGAAGGACGATTCGAAGATAACTCTTTCTTTAGCTTTAACCGTGTGCCTTGAAGTTTTTGTTATCGTAAACGATTGTTAACCTTGTGTCTAATCCGATACCTATATAAATAACTTATTAAAAGAACTAAAAAATGGCAAAAAAATACACAAAAAAAAAGATTTAGATGAATATCCTTTGGATCCCATGAATCTTTTATTACCATTATATTATGTTAGTTTTGCCCCGCGGTTCTACCCGAGTGTAGTCCACTCGGGTGTTATCGCGATAAAAGTATCCCATGTCGTTCCCCAGGGTTCACACTATCTCAATACCACAACAACATATCTGCGGTTTAGGCGTGAGAAAGTATGAAACATACGGATGAACCGAGTTTCGCATTTTGTAATACACTAGCTGTTCCCCGCGGTTTCACCCGCGTGGGCTACAGCTTTATGAATGCAAAATCTCAACCGATCGGTTTAAAATTGACAAAGTTTCATACAAACTTTCATTCCCTATTTTATTCCCTTGGGGGTAGAATTAATCAAAATCCTTAGCGGATGCCTACGTCATAACATCTACCTGCATGCCAAATTTCAGCCCGATCTGTCCAGTGGTTCGGGCTGTGCGTTGATAGATCACTATGTCAGTCAGTCACCTTTGAGTTATATATATTTAGATATATTAGATAATATGGCAACAACGCGATTAAATACCACTAACCCCACTAAGCAGAATAATATTAGTTAATTTTATTGACAACGTATCTGGTATTATAGTAAGTACTCGAAGTATTTTTAACAATGTAGTTAAATCTTAGAAGTTAATATTAATCCACTTCTTTGCCGTAATGAAAATAAACCTTCAATGTAGGTATGTATATGTACCTAAACCTGATGACATTACAATCATTTGGTATCATCGACCTGATCTGATGATGTATCCAGGAAGTGAATAGTCACTACATATTTTTCAATGTATTAAATAGGACCGTGTAAGTATTTTTCTTAAAAACGGAAGTTAATGATGTAGTTTCAAGGTAGAGCTTAAATTAAATTTTAAAACGTGAACGGACAAGCTAATAACGAGTTTACTCAAAACAATAATAAGACCCTGAACTAGCCGATATGAAAATTGGGTCAGTGTCAAATACGTTTTTGTGTGTACACTGGCCCAATTTTCATATTGTCTAGTTTACGTTCCCACAGCTGGGACTCGGGCTTCTACGGGAGAAAAGAAAAAGAGGGAAAGAAGTCGAAAATATCATCATCAGCCGGAAGAAGTCCACTGCTGGACATAGGCCCCTTTGAACGCCAACATGAATGGCTGTTAGCCATTTGCATCCAACGGCTCCCTGCGACTCTTACAATGTCCCCGGTCCACCTAGTGGGGGGGCCTAACAGAGCGTCTTCCGGTTCGTGGTCGCCGCTCGAGAACTTTTCTTCTCCATCTGTCGGTCGAAGACCTATTGCCAATAAAAAAATCCAAGAAGTATTGTAACCTCGATCATCTTCAATTTTCACGTAGAAATATTCAGTCCGAAATCGCCGGCCATGGAATTACTAAATTGGGGGGTTGGTCACGGTATGACGACCAGTCACGGTGGCGTAAGATTTCAAAACGATAAAATAGTCACAGTGTAAACTGGGCGAAAGTAAAAGACAATGATGAAGTCGTTTATAGAGATGAAACGGATATCCGGTGTTCGGAAAAACCGTCCTTGATTTACCTACTAACCGACCGGATTGAAAGACAAATATTTCAAAAATTTGTACACGTACTGAACTAGTAGAATTTAAAGTGAATGAGCACAAATTTGTCTGCATTACGAGGTAATATTAGTCCACGGATATCCGGATTGGGTATAGGTTGGCTGGGTAACCGGTATCCGTCCTTACTGCTATCCATTTTATCTCGAACCATTGACACTCATTTTACGGCCGGTTTCAATAACCTATCTATCCACTGTTTGCCCTACTAGAGATATACATTTGACATTACTACAATGGAGGTTGTGCAGGTTATTGAATTTGTTATTGTAACACACCTTTTGTATAATAATTATGATCTTGAAATAAATTGAAACTTGATCAACCATTGAAAACCGTGAATTTCAAAATAAACGCACGGTAATCGAAAATCGACTGACATTATTTTTCAATGGTCGTTATGGCTATTGGAATAGTGTTGCAACGATGAAATCAAGTAGTTACGATACTCTATATTATAATTGTTACAAATAAGCGTATCAGATTCATTTTAGGTTGTAAATTACATCCGACAACCGTTATTATTGTCATCTATAATTATCACCGGGCTCTTTCGCTTTTATCGAATAATATAGATAATGGTACATGCTGTGCCCCATAGTTTCACTCGCGTGTCACTGTCAAGACAACAAAAAAAAAACCACTTTAGTGCAGTCGTTATTTAGTTTATGCGCGTATGTACATACATTTCGGCGATTCAGTTTTATTTATATAGAAGACTAGTTGCGCCCCGCGGTTTAACCTGCGTTTTCCAGTTATCCCGCAGGAACCTTTTTCCGGGATAAAAAGTCTATGTATTAATCCAGGGTATAAGCTATCTCCATTCCAAATTTCATCAAAATCGGATTAGTAGTAACGGTGACATGTGGTAATAAACATTCACACACACAAACTTTCGCATTTATAATATTAGTAGGATACGAGGGATATGATTGAGGTTTTTTTTCATATTTTTTGGTAACTCTGTCTATTACGATTATCAACTCGAATCTTATCCTTGAATCTAATTAATTAAATGAATAATTAAATGCACTTAAATGCGCAGTCTCGGTAAAACTGGGTATTTATGGAAGCGCAGTGAAAAATACTAGTTATGGGTAAACTAACGCTACGGTCGTTACAAAGTTACGATATTTTTTGTGAATTTTAACATCCCGTCAGTCATTGTCTAAAATAACCACCAATGGCGCAACGCTCCGATACGACGTACTTACGTCAATACGCCCACGCAAAAACTGGAGAACGATGTAAAAATACAACCATATTTTTAGTTCCTAATATTTGTCACCTCTACTGGACACTGGAGAATAACTGTCTAATACATTTATCCTACTAATTTTATAAACGCGAAAGTTTGTGAGTATGGATGGATGGATAGATGGATGGATGGATGTTTGTTACTCTTTCACGCAAAAACTACTGAACGGATTTGAGTGAAATTTAGAATAGAGATAGCTTATACCGTGGATTAACACATAGGCTACTTTTTACCCAGAAAAATGGTTCCTGCGGGATAACGGGAAGACGCGGGTGAAACCTCAGGGCGCAGCTAGTCAGTCATAAAGCCATTTCGGAGAAACTTCGACAATAATAGAGGTAGCCACTAGCTCATGCGAAAGAAGAAGATTCCGAAAATTATTTCCCTTATTAGGAAGCTGGATTATCCTTGAGTGTCATAAGGTTAGGTTTTAGTCTGAAGAATTTTCAGTAAGACTTTCCGATATTTAGAAAACAAGTCGGGGCAAAAGGAGACAACTGGCTGCTTTATCAGCTCACGCTGGCTAAACGGTTTGATTAGAGTTGATGTAAACTGGCCGTTTTATCAGCTCACGCTGCGCTGGCTAAACGGTTTGATTAAAAATAATGTAAACTGGCTGCTTTATCAGCTTACGCTGGCTAAACGGTTTGATTAGAGTTGATGTACCTATATCAAAAGAAATGTGAGTTTGCAGTAAGAAAGCACGACATTTGTAAAACAAGTGAATGAGACAACTAGCTGCTCTATTAGCAGATAACGTAATGTTTGAAAGAAATGATTAAATATCTAAAACTGGCCATACACAGACAGCTTGAAGCAGTCGATTCTGACTACTTCAGGCTGTCCTTGTATGGCCAGCCTAACTTTTATATTCAGATGAGGTTTTATCGGTTTTGAGTGAACTTCCAACTGTCAAAATATTTGCGTACCAGCGCAAAACTGAGGCAGGTCGCTAGTTAGAGTATATTATCCTCCGATGCAACAAGAGTTGGCGTCGCTTCAAATATATTTACTTGACATAAAGTACTTACTGATAGTCGGCTAGACTTGGCCTGGCTCCCTTTAGTAGATGCTATGTTGCCATCGCTATCGCAGTTGGCCCGCGCGGAACCTAGCGCGCGGTCGCATGCTATCGCGACACACGAAGCACTGAATACATCGTAATGAATTTATCTAAAACATTCAATATTATCTGATTTTCAAAAGATACCTATGTTTATCAGTTTTTTTTTTCATATTAGGACGGCGATGTGACGGCACTGACAGTTGATCGTTTTCCCGCGCACCGTGAAGTCTTTAACTTTTTAATTTTTAAGTGGCTGTGATAGTGTTGTGTGCGGTGCGGTCGAATATTAATTTTTTTATTAAAATGAATGTGACGGATTTTATGGACATGGATTTCGCTTCCACGACAATGATGCCGGAAATGACGACAGAGGCTCCGGATTTTAGAACATGGCTAATGGATATAGTGGTGAAGGTTATTATTATGTTTACCAATATTGTTGACATAGTTGTTTAATAGTTCAATGACACTGAATATTTAATAATAGATAGTGACGACATCTCATAATAATGCCTAATTCAATAGTTTGTTTTGATCCTTAATTGAGAATTTTAGGTATTAATAATGCATTTTACAAGAGAGTTAACGGTCGCGGAAAATTATAAAAGTAAAGATTAATTAGGGATAGGATTAATTATAGATATTAATTACCAATGCACTAAATCAAATCTAAAAGAAATAGGTTAATAATAATTCATAATATTTATCAAGCCATTATTCTTTGTAACTAACCGAAAACATAACAGTATAAAATAATGTTAACCTACATAATTATAACACGATATTTCCTTTTTGGAGGTTTCAACATAAATTTTCATCTTATTCTTTAAATAAGAAAGATATGTTAATAGAAACAATAAATTAAAAAATACAATAAATACTACCCGGAGAGCCTTTGAACAATATTTTCGTGGATATCGCATTGATTGATTAGGGCCATTTTTTACCTTTTCGTTACTCTCCGATCGGCATGATGAGGTACCTAATACCCACCCTTTCAGTCAACAGCGGGTGAGCTTTTAGTTATTTCAAAAACTGTCTGTTTTCTCTCGGAATTGCCAGAAAATCAAGTTTTTTTTTCTACACTAGGACAAAAAGCGGTTAGGTTAGAATGAAGACTTTTTTGGCAACAATTGAACTGTCAACATGAAAATTTTGTTTTTATATCCAAAACTTGTGTTTCTTCGAGTGATAATGTGTGATATTGGCGGATTAACCATTATGTGTTCGTTAATGTGTACGGATGTGGGAAATTGAAAAAAGTTGTGAAAGTGACTTTTCTAGTTGCTCCAAAATAGTCCGTGTAAAGTTTGAGTAAAGTTCCATTACTTTACTTAAACACTTTCGTCTTTGACCCGGCTTGTTGCTGGGGTCCCATCAACTCATCACCATCATCATTCATACCATATCCAACTCTCTGAGTTTGAAATATTTTTTAATACTTGACACTGGCAAATACACTAATCGTGTCACACTAATACAAAAAAAAATTGGAATTAATCTGATCTGAGGTTGAGGAATTTATCAGATCAGAGGATCTCATAGGTATTGAAGACAATGTTACCGTTAATACTGTTTGCATAATATTATGCTATGCAGTTTATTTACATATCAACATAACCTGTTTTCATGTATATATACAAATATCGCCGATTGGGCAACTTAACAACGTCGGTTTTCCTAACTTTTTATCAGAACAAAGAGTGAAACAAGAAATAAATAGATTTTGACATGATAAAAGATAAACGAGATAACTGGGTACTTGGGTAGCTACGATTTGAACTCGATCGTGACTAGACTAAAGTTTAAAGAGCTACATTTCGAATAAACATTAAATAAATGAATAATATTTCGAAGGAGGTTTACTCCTGAGGTTTACAGTTTACACTATTATCGGTGCTATCACGACAAAAAGCAGCGAAGCAAAAACATTGTTCTCCAGTATAGTTAGACACGATAAGGAGGACATTCGCGGAGGTTTTAGCACTTTGAATCGTATGCGTGGCGCCAATTAAATGCAAAGGATGTTGTGTACTCGATACCGCCAGGTGCATTAGCATTTAGCATGCCTATGTTGGGGAAAATTGTTGAGACGAATACCTATAATGTTTATTATACCCACTGTGCCAGATCCGATCCAAAAGATTCAATTAAACTTGCTGGTCCGCGATCTTTAGAAACATAAAGCTTTATTGACGCTAGTTGTATGATTTTGGTGCTAGATATCCATAGCACCGTAGTGTATACCTATTGCTAGTTTGGATTTGATGATCGCGTCGTCCAAACTTGCGACGGAGCTCTGACACATTGAAATTGTACAAGGTGGAGATGAGTTCTTCACGGTCGGTAACGCTCCTAAGTGTTGTAATCGTAATGGATGTCCATCCATAGGTTACGGTAACCGCTTGAGAAGCCGCCTTCAAGCCAGGCGTAACCTAAGTCACATCAGATAACTTGTGGTCAGTTGCTTGCTACCCTGTATAATTTAAAAAAGAAGCGGTCCATTTTGTTGTTGCCTTTAAACAATCTGTCGCCAAGCATCTATCGGTGTGTTCCGGCAGCCTCGCTTGAAAGCCAGTTCCCAATCCAATGCCGGATCGTCACAGGACTAGTGATGGTAAAAACCAAAAACTATTGATTGTATCAAACACATCAGTTTCAGTAGGCATGATAGTTAACCATTTCAGTATAGGTGTGCCATTAAAATGCGTATGACCTCTAAGCCATGCTATCAGCTAGAATCAGCTGAGTACCTAACATTATACCTATTGCTAACCTAAGTGGAACCTAACACGTAAACGGCCGAAAATAGGTAAGAAAGGTGGGTCAACCTTGAACTTTTGCCTGGCTTGATGTATATTTGTAATTGGATAGGTTTATGTATACCTATACTGGCTTTTGACCGCGGCTACGCTTGAACATCGAAAAGGATCCTTTAGCTGTGGCATTTCCGAACTTTATCTCAGGGTATCTCTGAAGTCTGATGCCAAAGAACTTTTCATACAAATATCTTCCAATACTAAAAGTGAGGCTAATTAATGACACTCACACAGCGCTCCTAGCCAAGATAGATTCTACAATCTTTAACACGAATAGAAAACTTAAAAAATTATCGGAATGATATATTTCAATGTTAAGTCATGTGGTCAGAACAATCGTCCACAATGACGATCGCTGCATCCCATACAAAATGGTAGCCAAAATGCATTACGACAAGCCGCAGCAAGACTTTAACTAATGTAGAAAATGAAACGTTTGCATCTTGGAGGACCCCGAGCTATGAAATCCTATGACCGATCTGTAGTGCGATTCTAATTCACTCGGAAAGTTTCCGTGTCGGATTCGTCGTTACTTTTGCTTCACGGAAACGTTTTCCGAGAGCAAATAGGTGGCGGAAACTTTTCCGTGACTGAGCAGCTCGCTTGTCAAAATAAATGATTAATGAATAGTGTCTAAAAGAAATCTGAAGTAAATTCTTCCGAATCCGTGTGAATTAGAATCGCACTGCTGGATCCATTATCGGAACAGCTCCTTGACACCATACTTTATCATGTTATTGAATCTACATGCACTTGCAAAATTTCAGCACAATCTGATAACGACGAGGCGGTGAAATCAAGGATTATTTACCAAAGAAAGAAAAATAAAGCCCGTCTTAGCCTGATAGATACGACCAGAAATGCTAACATAAGAAATGTAGTTGATAAGAAAACTTAAAACAATACCAAAAAGTTGGAAGGAAGAATCATCATCGTAAACCTCATTATTAACGTAAATAATACAAAAAAATACTTATCTTTTTAGTGCAAAGCAATTAACTTTTCTGTCGTTTACATTCAGACGAGTTTTAAAGGTATTACACACGGCTGTTTGAATTCGCAACAAATTTTTTTTTCATCATCATCCTCAGCCCGAAGAAATCCACTGCTGAACATAGGCCTCCCCCTTTGAACGCCACCATGAACGGCTATTAGCCATTTGCATCCATCGGCTCCCTGCGACTCTTACAATTAAATTTTTTTTATATGTTGCTATGTCGCCTGATGGTAAGGGGCAGCAATAATATTATTTTTTATAATAACACAACATTAATAATATGTATAGTGCGTTTAATACGCTGCCGTCTGTGGTCTCCTGTAGGTTCTTATTACCGCCCAATATATTGAGCTACTAGCTATCCCCCACGGTTTCACCCGCGTCGGCTAAAGTTTATCGCGATAAAAAGTATCCTATGTCCTTCCCCAGGGTTCAAACCATCTATGTGCCAATTTTCATTTAAATCGGTTCAGCAGTTTAGGCGTGAAAGCGAAATAGACAAACAGAGTTACTTTTGCATTTAGTAAGCAGTAAGCTATATCTTGCAATAATTTCCCTTATAGTTCAGTGCCACCCATAATTTTGAACATCAAAGTACTGCGCGGCGATGCACCGTGCTCGTCAGTCTGAGATATCAGATGATCAATGCCCTGTAATATCACTGGAAACGTTGCCCTTTAATTTGGAACACAGTTGTTTGCATGCTACTGCTTGACAGTTGAATAATCGGCAAAGGTATGGCATACTATACTTATTATAGTGTTTTACGATTAAGTTTCAAAGGTTCAGAGATAGTGACGTCAACGTACGAACGGTAGGTCGTGGTTTTAATCTTGAAAGAGCTTGAGTTTTCGGCGAAGGAAAATATTGCGAACTCGTGATGAAGTCTCATAGCTTGTAGTAGGACATTTTCTCTCCCGTTTCAGCGTAGTTTTTTAAAACGCTTTTATTAGCTTCACTTGTAAATAACTAGTCGGTTAGTCAGCGACACGAATGTTTTATAAACCTACCTATATATTAAGATTAGAATAATTTATAGACATCGCGGTTGTGTCCTAATTCAAGAGCCTAAACTTTGCATAAGACCTTAGAAAATGAACAAGGATCGAAGGAGCACAAGGTTTTCACCTTGTAAATGGATTAAGGAAAATTTATTAAAGTCTATCTATATATACCAATGACGTAACTAGAGATGGACGTCGTCTTTCGACCAAAACGAAAAGTGGTCTTAAAATGCGAAAACGGCTAATCACACGCAAGATTCCGCACGTGTGAAACGATCAGTCGAAGCTGCACTAGCTGATAAATTGTTGCAAGCAATACTAAGCTGACATAAATTAAAATGTTTTACATTGTTCATAGAATGTTATACATGAAATCTCGTTTATACATAGGTTAATTCAGTGCACACACTGAGAACATCCAGACTTTCCTACTGAGTTTTACCTTCAAAAACAGATTTCTTCCGTATTTTACCTTAGTTTTCCTTCTGAGTCGAAAGACAAGGAAATTCCTTCTGTATTTCGGAAGGTCTTTTTTTCTCCATTTTTCTCGTCATGTTTGCATTAGACCCGACGTCCATATGTTATTTGATCGATTACACGATACATCCATAAACTACACGGAGAAAAAAGACCTTCCGAAATACCGTTTTCATTCTGAGTCAAAAGGGAAGGACTTGTGATTCAGAAGGAAAAATAAGGTAAAATAAGGAAGGAATCGGTCTTGGAAGGTAAAGACTCAGAAGGAAAGTCGATTTTTTTTCTCAGTGTATAGAGGGCAGATAGTTTCAATTCTGGGCCATGCTGTTACAGATTACTACAGATTAAAAAGACCTGAGAAACGTTAAAAGTGAAACATTAATCCTACCATATCCTACTAATATTATAAATGTAGAAGTTTGTGACCTTGTGAGTATGGATGGATGGATGGATGTTTGTTACTCTTTCACGTAAAAACTACTGAGCGAATCCGAATGAAATTTGGAATGGACATAGCTTATACTCTGGATTAACACATAGGCTACTTTTTATCCCGGAAAACGGTTCTTGCGGGATAACGGGAAGACGCAGGGCGCAGCTAGTTGTTTATAAAAGTGTCTATATTTTCCATAATTATCACACAATATATAAACATATATGCATATTATTTATCATTCAAACAATGCAGAGTTTATATACAATTTATGTAACAGTCTTATTATTACAGAAATTATGTAAACTCAGACGTTGAACCCATAAGGTTGGGGCGAAATATAAATAAATAATATGTGCATGTTTTTGTGACAGTCACTGCAGTGTATGGTTTGGTTAGGGGGGTCCATTTATTACGTGAGGTGTTCGAGGGGGGGGGGGGGGGGGGGCAAGCTAAATCTTTCCAAATCTCACTTAGAAGGGGGTCTTGGCAAATATCACGTAATTATTTTTCTCGCAGAAAACGATGTGAAATTTCGTGAAAGTTGTTCGTTGAAAGTATAATCCAACACGTTTACAGCCCAAATAGAAGTTTTGAAGAATCTCGCGTGAGCTTAGGGGAAGGGGAGGGAGTTGAGGAAAATCTTACGATATCTCACCAAAGGGAGAGGGGGGGGGCGGGGTCGCAAAATTCTCAACAATGCCTCACGTAATTAATGGACGCCCTCTTAGGTACTTGTGTTCTTTGTAATTGGTGTCTAATTAAATACATAATGCCTTTAATGTCTCTATGACATTGAAGTGATGGTAGATCAGCGGTAATGACGTCAATTAGCAAACGTAGGTTTGAATTTTACAATGGGCTTGTATTGAGCCTTCGGTGAAGGAAAAGCGTGATGAAAAATTAGCTTCGTTTGGAATTTTCTATAGTGCTAGCCTGGCTAGCTTAACCACCAGCCTCAAGGTTATAATCTGACGCCAATGTATTCCGGCAGACTCATTTGAGAGCCAGTTCCCAAGCCAAGCGTAACTTGGCAACACCTTTGACGACATCGTCATTTAACGCGGTTTAGAGAAACTGTATGTTCTATATTTATATGGTTATTGAAACAGCCTCGTGAACAATGTAACTGAAGTCCTGAACAGATGACCCATTTGCTGTACAATTCGTGTACAATAGATGACAACACAGTAGTAATATTGGGAGTATTAGTCACTGGCCATTACTACCAGACCTGTGCTAACAAAACAGCACAAACTGTCCGATATAATAAGAAGGATATTGTGAGTTTATGTTAGACCACAGAACTGGCCCAGTTTGGATTGGTCGATGTCACATCTCTAGAATTTAGTCATTCTTCGACATGCCGACTTCGTCACGCAGTTTTCCTACACTGTTTTTAAACGATGGCAAATTTCATTCATTCATTGTTTTCATTTCATTTCTTAAATGTTTATGTTAAAGTGATTTGGATTAATTTATAACTAGCTGCGCGCCCCGTGGTTTTAACCCGCTTCTTCCCGTGATGCCACAGGAACCTTTTTCCAGAATACTACTTTTGAGTAGCCTATGTGTTAGTCCAGGGCAAATCCATGCCAAATTTCACTCAAATCCGTTCAGTAGTTATTGCGTGAAAGAGTAACACACATCCATACTTACAAACTTTCACGTTTGTAATATTAGTAGGATATGAAATAAAAATAAATGATTTGAATTGAATTTGAATTACAAAAAAGTCACTAATACGAGACAGAAACCGATCTCGGTATCGGAAACTTGAAAGACCGTTTGTAATACATATATATCTATATTGTAGACCTAATCCATAAACTTTCCACCATCTTTCCAGAGGGCAACATTACAAGGCAGTTTCTGGCAAGGCTTCCTCGCCTCCCTCTCCGTGGTCATCGTATCGGAGCTCGGCGACAAGACCTTCTTCATTGCAGCCATAATGGCGATGAAGCATCCTCGGATCATCGTGTTCGCCGGAGCCATATCTGCCCTGGTCTTCATGACGATATTATCAGCTGCCTTTGGTTGGGTAGCAACAGTTATACCAAGGGTTTACACGTACTACGCGAGTGCTGCGCTGTTTGCCATATTTGGTCTCAAGATGTTGAGGGATGGGTGGAAAATGGACCCGAATGAAGGCCAGGAGGAATTGGAGGAGGTTCAGAGTGAATTGAAGAGGAGAGAAGATCAGGTTGGTTTTAGCTTTGTTTGGTTATTCAAGCCGCTAGGAAGTTGTAGTCAATTTGGCCAGATGCCCTTAAAAATATGCGATCCACGCCAACATTTCTATTTTCAATTTAGCTACGAGTATGTACCTAGTCTATTTTAGTTTTGATAGATCGATACAAAATTTAGGAAAAATAATTTTGTAGTTATCTTTATAAATCTCCTTCCCCTTTTACTTTGTTTATTCCAACATTTGCTTAGATTTTTTTCTATAATCAAGGTTCTTCAGATTTCCATCCTCATAATCATTATGCTGAGTCCACATTACTCGTAATAATTATCAAAAGTCGTGAACATATTTCACTGTCTTCAATATCTTATCGGGTTTCTTATTTTAAACAGAAAATCCCTCGTAGCTATAATTATTTTGAATAATTTATAATCGTAGCTAATTCTTTATCTACGAAAATCAGTGTTTTTGCTACGCTTATCAGAGAAGCGGCTTTTACACTTCTTACATTGTAATCTACTTTGACGAAAGTATAAATGCAATGATTGATGGATGTGTCAAACAAATGTAATTATGACTGAATTTATTTAATTTATTTGTGCGATGAAAATTTAATTCAAAAGTTTATTAATAAATGAGTGTTGTGTTTGATTGTATTTTAGAATACTTTTTTCTTATTGGCAACACTCATCTCTAACAAAGTCAAGCTTTTGTTTGCAGTTCATAGTTTTTTTTTTCATTTTTAGCTAGCGTTTACTTTGTTCTTTTTCGGACGCTGACGCGTAATTTCTTAATCTTATACCTACTTTACTTATTAGTAACTAAATATCTTCGAGACAGCTTTGATGAATGATAGAGTAATAAAAATGTAATATGTTGAGAATCTTAATAAAACGTAATTTCCACTGCATGTATAATAGGTAGATTGAGAAAAAAGGTAAGTAAAACTCGGACTTGAACTAAAAGATACCAAACAATGTCGCAATAAATATACCACAGAGCGTGTAGTTAATGCTTAGATAAGATACTACGTTCAGATAATTTCATTAAAATAATAAGTGTAGACTTATTAATTCAAACATAGATTTGCAAATGTTGAATTCCTTGTTTTATTTTTACTTTTTTTTTGGCTTAGTTACTGGCATATAATTAAAAAATGGGGAAGGGGATTCGAATACCGAACTCGCAATGTTGCCAGTAAAGAAAATGATTCCAAAGTTGTCATGATGTACAGGAGGGTTCGCCAAAAGAGCGGAGGTCTCCTGAAGATTCTGCTGCGGCGTCCCGGTCTGAGAGCCCTGGGCCTTCGCCCCCGGTACAGCCTAGCGTCCCGGGGACCCCAGAGGAGCCCCAACCGGGCCCCTCTACACAGACCGAACCGCTGAGGGTGATCTTACGTCATTATGCCTGGCAGTACGAATGACACCATAGTTTTTTTCTTTTAGCCTAGCTTCTTTACGTTCCGTTTCGCACAGATCATGTCATTTTGTTTGTAACCAAAGAGCTTTTTGACGGCTTTATAGCATTTGTATGAGTACAAAGGAATTCAGCATTTGATTGTACTATCGTGCGTAAGGCGGGCGTTACGCCATCAAACGTCGCGAGTTTGATTGTGTAACACTAGCTTTAGAAATAAGTTATCTTGTCAGAAATATATCACAAGAACCATGAAAAATAGAATGCATTGTAGATAGATAGATGATAATTGTATTCTTCTGACTAAAGTTTAGTTTCAACTTCGTAATTTCGTATCTAAACAATCGCATTATCGCATATCGTATGTTTCATACGAGCCATAGAGACAAAACTTCAGTGCAAGCTACATTTTAGTAAAGAAAAAGGGCAAAATAAAATTAATAAATGAAAAAATATTGTCTTAGACTAAAATTAAGTAACTTGCGTTCTAATTTTGTCACTACTACTATGCCATGGCTTGAGTTCTTTTTCAATTTCAACTCTTTGACGCATATGATCATTTGCCATGTTTTTTGAATTGAATGACATCAAGCCATCTGTCAGCATTTAGACTGACCGCGTGTTTGAGGCTTTACATTTTGTGTTGTGCACTTTATCTTGTCTTGAATACAATGTCTCACAAACACGCGCCATTCTTTTATTTAAATATTTATTTAGAAGATACGTAACGTTGTAATTTGTTTATTGAGTTAAGCTTTATTTAATCCCTTTTCTCGGCAGACGTTATTAATTTTATTGTAAGTTTGTATTTATAAACTCTGCGACTATTTGTTTTAGTATGGAAAATCACAGATCCTTATGGAGTACCTACTTGCAAATTGCAATATTTATAAATAGTTTCATAGTTATGTCCCGCGTATATATACTAGTTATTCTGTTTTCTGTACCTACCTACTTCGTATTACACAAATAAGTTCTAAAATTTTGTGTCAAATGTCTTGAAAAAAAACTACATATTACTCAAACATTTTGATACAAGTTGCAACGAACAAAAAAAACCGAATCAACCTAATATTTCTTTTTACTTTTATTTTGCTTGTTTTTTCACTTGCTTAGCACGTATATTTGATTCCAGTACTCTTATATTTTCACACCATCAAAAAAATGTACCTATTTCAAATTCGTATCAAGAATGTACAGAAATAGCTCTCTTACAGTTTTAAAATATAAATCATAAAGATATCTCAGAAGCGCTTTTGATACCTAGCCATTTTGCATTATCTGCAAAGTAAATATTGTGAACAGTTTTTATAAAGTCAGTTGGAATATCACTCTGATTCAGTAGAAACTCTTTGTTTCGCAGTTTCGAATTCATTAATAATTAAAAATGTATTTACCAACTCCCAATAATCTGTAGACCTAAACAGAAAAGAGTTTTTACTCTTCCAATGGGGAGCCATACGCAAATCTGTTTGTAGATGGTGCTTGTGTCAAGTTACAGCTCTAGTTGTCAAACAAAACTTTGACAGATGTCATGTCAAATGTAGATACAGTCGATCATGCGCCACCTAGCGTGAAAAAAAGTAAACTTTTCTCCCGATTCTCTTCGAAAACATTGCCACATTCAAAGCAAAAAATAATTTTCCAGGAAGAAAAAGAAGAAACCCTAGACATGCTAGAACAGGGGCAAGCGGAAAACCGACGGCGGAAACGGAACGCAGTGCTCAAAGTGCTGCTGCAGGCCGCGTCGTTAACGTTCCTAGCCGAATGGGGCGACAGGTCCCAGCTGGCCACAGTAGTGTTGGCTACGAGAGAGGACGCGGTGGCAGTCGTCGTAGGAGGGTCGCTGGGACACGCGCTGTGTACAGGGTTAGCTGTGATAGGGGGCCGAATGGTCGCACAGAAGATATCTGTGAGGACTGGTGAGTTGACACGTTTTTAACCTTGATTGTACGGGTTTAGGGTTGTTATTGCTCCATTTTTAACATGTTCAGCACAATGCCACTTCAGCTTGCTGATCTTGGAAGTCAGTAGTTATCAAAGTATGAGGGAATCTTGGATGGGCCCCTTAAATAGAGGACGACAGAACGACCAATCGGGCCAACCAGTTTTAAAAAATCCAAAGCAATCATAGAGGAAATTCCTTTGAATCACAAACTAATAATGTGTTTTATTTCTTCCACAGTAACGATAATCGGTGGTATAGTGTTCCTGGGTTTCGCAGTGAGCGCTCTTTTCATCGGCCCAGGCGAATAACGCCCTTATGTAAAATATGTGTAAGTGACAATATTGTAAAACGTTGTTGTAGCTTAGTTCGACAATCTCATTTTGTATCGTTGACGATAAAAGCATTTATGTGTGAACAGCACTATCTTATGAGTACACAGGTTTATTGATGTTGACTTATTTAGCAGGAAATACTTAAACGTCTTTACTATAAATAAAGGAATCCTTTTGTTTTCCAAATCATTGTCTGGTTTTTATAGTGATTTCTTCTTTTGATATATGGATTTAGCTATCCTTATAAGATGGGTGTGAAAAGAGTCCTTAAGGGTCGGCAACGCATCGGCAACTCCCCTGTTGCAAATGTCTATAGGCTTCGATGACCGCTTTCCATCAGGCCGCCCGTCTGCTTGTTTGCCAAACTATTACAAAAAAAAATCCTTATAGACTTTTAATCACAACTTAATGACAGCACTCATCAAAAAAATAACAAAAAAAACTACTTTTAGATTGATTTTGATCCGTAGGTCATGGATTCTAATCGTGCAATGAGCTTGAGCTATCGGTGAAAGAAAACATCTTGATGAAACCATATTTTGATGTGTAGGGCATTTCCTATGTGCATCCCACTTCTGATGACGCAGTTAATATTTTAATACAAAGTGAAGTGTCGATAAAACATGAGATAGTGTTGTTCGATCCACTCGACACTTAATGCGGACAACTGAAGATATTACCGACAAGACAAGAACGAGCATTGCGTTTGAGATTAGGCCTGTAGGCGATTCAAATAAACGTATGAACCAATAATGCTGAGAAAATAAGTTGACTGACCCAAACAGGAGTGTGTATTGTGACGGATCAATATCGACGAGTATCGACTCTGTTGTGCAATCTCTAAAACCCAACTTAATTTGACTGGTCAAAACTAAGGCGGTCCTTTTCTAACATTCGAAGAAGAGAAAACACGTTAAATTCGATACCAATGTCAACCTTACGGATGTAGAAATAGAGTTGTTAATGTGTGTTGTATATTTTTTAGTGCACTCTCCAGTTTGGGTAGAAAGAAAGATGCAGAACGAGACTGGCTGCTTTCAATGTCTGCCACTAGGGCGTCAATAGCCTATTACAATACGAGTCGCAATTGTGACGTAGGTGGCGTGTTTTTCCTTCGTAGTGAGAGATAGCTATAGTTGAAAATGAAACGGAAACAGTGGACTCTGTAGTCCGGGCCCTGTCTCATCCGGCGCACCCTGTAATCCGACACGCCAACGCCAACGGCGAAGCAGAGATCCGATTAGACATGTTTTTTTTTATGATAATGATCCCAGTGCCTAAAACTTTTCCATTAGAATAAATCCGTACATTAAGCGTTTTTACGAAACATTAGCAGCAATTTGCTTGTTAAAAAAGTGTCAATACAAACCTGTGTCAAGTATTGCATTGCGTGCAGTGGTGCCCTCTGCAGTGAATTTTTACTAAAATGCATAAAAGCAATGAAAAATAAATAAATCCATTATTTATTTGGAGTTCATAAACGAAACTTTCAGTTATTGGCTTAAAGTAATTTCGGTGTACTTAATACGGCCGGGGTCAGAATTCCAGTAGCAGTCTCAAAAATAGCAGGAGAAAATCACGCATAAGACCTTCTTCTATAAGCCGTTTCGCTCGTACGTGTGTCCATGAACCAATCAGCGCGAGCGCGATTATACCGGTCGCACACACACATAGATACGCGGCATGTTTACCGTGCGGGTGACTATGAACATTGAGGTGCTACTGCAATTTTGTCCTCGTACTGTACATAGAGGGTTGCACTTAAGTGCATGCTTACATTAAGCGGCCTGGCGGCTATGCTATGTTCCCTGATAGAATAGAATAGAAATGTTTATTGGCCATATAACTTTGGCTGTTACACAAGGCAGGTCAAATCGTTACATATTTCCTTAAAATTAACAATATTGATGAAATTATGTATGTCAATCGTTGTTATTCGGTATCCTTGAGTCCGTAGGAGTAGTGTCCGTCACTGTCGCAGCCAGGTTGCTAACGCCTCGTCGCACTTAAGTGCGCTAACTTCATTCACTACACAACACAGTATTTTAAGTTCGTGCCTTTAAAGTAATGCTACGCTTATCTCTAATTAATATTTGTTGTAATTTCGTTACAAAAAGCGGATTGTATAATTTATTATCTCAGATTGATGAAGTCACGTAGCACGTCTTTTTGTGTCGTATTGAACACAGGATAATTTAATTGTTTTATCAGTGAATTATTTATGACCGTAATAATAAAAAAATAGGTATGAATTAATTGAGTGTAACGACTCGTAATTAGATTCTGGGCTAAGGATTGATTTATTTTTAGTTAAGACGAGGTCGTATTTAATTGATAATCGTGGTGTAAAGGTGCCGATACATTTATGGAGGGGATGACATTATGGCGATTTTTCAAACTGAAGGCCGTAAGAAAACAGAGGGCAGGGATTATTATTTTAAAAAAGGAATAAAAACACACCAGGATATCTTATTAAAATGATTTCGACTTTGTTTTCGTACTTTACGCCTGTGATGATATTTTATTAGATGTATTTATATATTAAGCATGACCTTCAACTGTTTATAAAGGGATGACATTGTATCCATCCTTAAATTACGTCACACGTAAGTAGAGGGACGGAGTCAATAAAGTGTGACAAGGGGGAAGCTTAAGCTTTGTGACGTGACATGTAAAAATTTAAACTCGTAATGAAAATCTTAGCTAGCCACCATACGATTGTAAGGGGCAATTTGGTCACATGAAATTATTCTAGCTAGGTATGTTTTTTATTATTTCACTCTGAATTAAATTTCGATCTAGTTTGCATAATTGGTTTTACTTTAAAAATTGTACAAGAAGAAGGACGACCTAGAAGACTACAGCCGCTAGACATTTCTGTAGACATTTTGTACTTTTTTAGTTTTAGTCTCATCACTCATCATTCAACTGTAAACTGGGTACACATACACAAATACTGTACTAAAGACAGTAAAGTAATACCTACACGTCGGTTATCAAAAGCTGGCACGTGCTAATTTCAAATAAACGGTCTTCGACATAAGTTGCTAAACATACTCAACTTTCTGATTTTACTAAGCGTCTAAAAATAGTAAATTTGGTCACATTTAGGAAATTGGCCGTGATCAGAAACTTTTGTCGACGACTGTACATTGTACAACACATTCACACTAACATAGTAAAGAGTAGTAGTTCAGCTTCATACAAATCGGCCACCGCCGGTTTGAATGTGTGCGAGAGTAGCGGCGCCGTGTACGCACGCACTTTTCACGCACACAATCACAAACGAACGGGGCCGCGGTTCGCGCACGTTTACTGTGACACTACGCTCGTGTGAATGAAGATGATGTCATGAGAAGTATCTTTGTCTCTCTCGCATGGGCTCAAGTTTAGGAACGTGACAGAAATTGTTACTCAAAATATGTCATCAAAAATGTATGAAATATAATGTCCGACTACATTTTTAACAATAGTTGACTGTGACGAGGGTTCAAACAACACACTGTATGAATAGCTAATAGCGCCTATTCAGCTAGTGTTAGCGAACGCTAAATATATTAAATTAGAAATAGTCATTGTTATTAATTGTGTCTATTAAATATCAAGATATTGTTGCTTTTGCTAGGTGTTGATTATAATGTAAAAAGTATTATTTTTATGTAAAAATATGAATAAAATGTGTAAATAATTTGTAATACTTTGTTTTCTTTTGTTACAACCAGCCGTTGACCCGATGGAAAGCGACCTTTTTGTCGAAGGTTGTCTAGTAAATACTTTTTCACAAGACTGACCCCAGGGATATTCATGCCAATAGACTAAAATATCCTCGGGTTCTTTCTTGTTCTTTTCTGGAAACACTGACCATAGCAGGGCATTTTGATAGGCAAATAGGTTAGGATAGAGGCGGGCCGCGCCGCAAGGCATTCCTACATCTCTGCACATTTTGTCGATGTTTTGCAGTGCAGCCCGCCCGTAGTGTGCACGAGACTTTAATAAAAGAGTCAAAGAATGTCACGATTTTTATTAAAATATAAAACAAGATAACTAAAAATATTTTTGATTACGATAGGATATCTTTAAATCCTTCAAGTAAGATCCGATTATAATCGCTTGTCAAATATGATCGATCGATTTTTAAACGGTTTCAAATCGTTTTTACATGCACCTACGCATGTTTCTAGTCGCACTAATTTATTACAAAATTGATAAGAGTTAAAAAAAATGATAATGAGGGAAAAAAGTACACCTGATGATATCATCTGTGTAGTCCGAAAGGGTACAGATAGACAGATAGACAGATAGACATTTTATTAATAATTTTTACAATTATAGGTCAATGTAAAAAATAAGATGCAATGCAAATTAAAATTTGACTAAATCAAAAGTAACAAAATTAAATTAAATTCATGAAATAAAATCAATTGAATAAATAATATTAAAAAAATAAATAAAAATAATATCATAAAAATAGTACTAGACAAAAAAAAAAATTAACTCAAACATCACAATGTATGAATTCGTCAATCGAATATACCGTCTTCTCGACGAGCCAGTTTTTTAACTTATGTTTAAAGCTATTGAGACTGGGTGCTTCAACAATGTGCTCGGGCAAACGATTGTAAATCGTCGGCCCCAACACGTGCGTTAGCTTGTCTGACCGCGCGAGCCTCCTGGACACCGTACTTGACAAAACTAAAAATTTTAAAATACAAAGATTTTCCTAAGTATCCTATCCCTTGCTTAAATGCTGTTTGATGTCAGTAAATAAAATTCTCCTATTCAGTAACATGATTCATAAGTTTTTAACATCACAGTTGCAACACATATCTACAAAAAAGAAAATCTAGATAAATCTTACAAAAGTTAACATTTGTATCTTAATCTAATCTATAATATAAAAATGAATCGCAAAATATGTTGGTAAGCGCATAACTCAACAACGCCTGGACCAATTTTACCAATTCTTTTATTTAAATGTTCGTTGAAGTCCAATAATGGTTTTTACAGCGAGAAAAATCGAATAATTGCCGGGAAAACACTAAAATTAGCCCTTTTCTTTTCCCCATACAAACGATTCGTAATAATACTTAAGTCAATTTGAACTTTAATACCATACCATAAAGTTCAAGTGTTAGTGGAGAGGTTCCGGGAAGGCAAAACAATTGAGTGACGTTAGTATTGTATAAATATTGATGTCTGTTTTCAATAAAATTAGGGATCCTTACTAAAACTCCAATAATGTGTGTATTATAATTTATGCGTTTTTGCTAAATACCCGTGCGAAGTCGGGGCGGGCCGCTAGTTGTTAATAAATTTACTTAATAATAAAATATTGTTAATGATAGATGGAACTGATCAGTACAATTTAAAAAATATGGCAAGTAGCCGAATTGTTAACGCGTTTGTAATTATCTAGCTCTTAGTAATCTAATCAGTAATAACAATTACTTTTCCCTTGAATTTATCGAGTCACCTGTCTGCTTCGTGTGAATGAATTTATTCCACGAGATAACCTAGAGTACATACTTGTATTATTTTTATATTCTACTTCTACTTCTTCTACTAGATAGTAGAATATTTAGTCACCAGCTATAAGCTACCCGTTGAGTAGAATGCGCCATAAATACAGTATTTTTTTTTGATTAAAAATGTATAAAGCCATGTCACTGAACAACAATATTTCGGATACACAGACATTCACTGAACAACAATATTTCGGATACACAGTTTCCGAAACATCACGCAGCTATTTCCAGGAACAATTTCGGAAACTCTGTCGTCCATACAGTAACCATTGTTGCTCAGTGAATACATGGCTTAGTGATTGACGTACCAAGAAATGGACATCGGGTTGTTAGCTCAAAAGCATCCAAATGAAATGAGGGCTAATCACACGCCAGTCTCCGCTAGGTCCTGTGTGTGACACGGTCATTCAAAGCTGCGTAAGCTGATAAATTGTTGTAAGGAAAATTATGCTGTATGTTATTGTCATATAAAGTTAATTCAAAATTATAATGAAACGTCGTTTACTAAGTGTAAAACGATAAACAAAGTTTCGTAACAATTAAATATTTCAAAATTAAAAAAAAATGCCTTGCAATAACGCTTATCAACTTAACCATTCGGGCATTCACAAAAAAATTGATCACAGATTAAAGAGATAAAACCCGAAAGCTGAATCATTTGTCATGATTATCTCTGTCATAAACATGATGCATGATTTAATATTATCTTAACATGATACAATTTTGTTGCTAGGTAGGTACTAACATCCAAACAATAGAACAGAAATTAACCGTCTATAGAATCTAACTTTTTACTTTTTATGCAATGATTTACTGAATTCGCTTAAAAATACACTAAACCACAATATCATAAAAACTATAATAAAAACTTTGTAAAAAGCCACTCCTGATTGAATATATACTTACCTGTACAAAAACAAGTAAAGCTGATAATTTTTTTGTTATGTCACTTCACCCAAAATGACATCCATAAATTACGTCATACGTTAAGTACAAAGTGTGACATCGTTTGACAAGTGCAAATCGTGACGTCACATGTAGGTATAAATCTATATAAAATAGCGAAAAACTGTAAAAAAAATTACAAAATACGCGTTTTCCCACCTGAGGGGATCACAATGGACGGAAAGAGGGGCTCCAAATATCACGAAATTTCTATGACGTAATTTATGGATAGCTTTCTATATCTATGCAAGATAAACAGCGATATAATCGTCATTGGCGTCCATGACAGCTTGTTTCAGGTCCGACTCCTTCACCGCTAGCGCGCCGGTATGACTCGGCAGAAACAGGCAGGTCCGATGCGACGCACCCCACGAGTGGTTCAGTGTGCCTAGGATTGGTGATTAAACACACGTGAACAGAAACATGCAGGTTAATGGCCAAAAACAAATTTTGAAGGTTATGGGCCAATAGTTAAAACCTGTTTTGAAGGTTATGGGCCCATTATAAAGCGAATCAACGTGCCTATGGTTGTTAGTTAAAGGAATATAAACAGATACACACAGGTTATAGGCCCATGATAAAGCCATTCAATGCGTATAGGGGTGTTAGTGAAACAAATCTGAACAGCAACATGCAGTTTAAAGGCAAACAATTTTTTTAGGTTATGGCCAACGATAAAGCTATTCAATGCCAAGAGTTTGTAGTTAAACAAATATGAAGAGAAACGTTCAGAGGTCAGTGATCAAAATAAATTATTAAGGTATGGGCAAAATATTTTTTGAAGGTTATGGGCCAAAGATAAAACAAGTTACTATGTTATATTGAAGACCGACAACACGATAATTAATATGACAAAAGTAACAGATGATGAATATTACATGCCATGCCACCACCAATTTAACTATTTCACCAACAACAAAATAACTTACTGTGGGCATCAATTATTTTTGGCGATGCTTGTCATCTACAGAACTGTAAAATCCTGTAAACTTGCGAATCAAACATTTACTGGTTATGTTATCTAGTATCTAGATTTTATTTAGTGGTATTTCAACATTTGAGTAGAATTTGGAGTAGATAGTTCCCAGTCCAAGTGTAGCAAGACGCCACCTTCGACCAGATCGTCTCCTTACATCAGATGACTTGTGGTCAAACACTGCCCTGTAAAATTCATACTAATATTATAAATGCAAAATTAACTCGGCTGAACAGATTTTGGTAAAACTTAGTATGGAGACAGTTTGAGACATTACTTTTTATCGCGATAAATTGTAATACGAAAACAGGATTGCGAAAGTAACTCTGTCTGTTTTAAGCCTGAGGAAGAATATAGGATACTTTTTATCGCGATAAATTAGTCCGCATGGGTGCAATAGCCAGTACCTAATATTAAAATGCGAAGTATCCCTGTTTGTTTGTTATCTTTTCACACCTAAACCGTTGGGCCCATCTTGTTGAAATTTGGCAAGGAGATAATTTGAACCCTGTCGAAGGACATAGGATACTTTTTATCGCAATACACAGTTTACCGTAATATCTGAGCGGCCAGTCGTGCGGCGAGTGGGTCCTCCCGAGCAGGCAGGATGGTACCTCGCCCGGAGTGAGGATGCGGGCTGGCCACCACGAGCAGGAACCGAGCTTGTTCCATACTATGTCGTCGTACCTAGGAAACGGAATTATATTATTAAGTACAGTATTTTTTACTAGTTACTGGGTAGCGTTTGACCACAAGTCTCCTGTACCCCTAGTACAGGTTTTGATAGTTTACAAAAGCTATAAAAGTTTTCGTTTCCATCCATACATATTTTTTTCAGCGAATCTTACCGAGACTTAGAGGAACAAAAATCGTTAATACGGGTTATTTCAAATCGTTAAAATCATATTCCAACAATGTTATTGAGTTACTTTTTGAATTTAAGCAGATCGAGTTGCCACTTTGACAAGTCGGCGGTGGTAAACGTCGACGTTTACCAAAACTTTTATCGTTTTCAAAACTTGTACTAGGGGTACTGATGGTGATGATGTCGCATACTTCGCGATTTCACTAAGGAAATTAATAAATATCATACCCAACTTTAGGCCCCCACATGCAGCTGGGGCAGACCTCGACGTTCTCCTTCTCGTGACGGACGGTGCACTTGGTGCGGGTGCTGGACAGAATCTTCTCCACCAGGGTCACAGGCTTCGGAGCTTTCTTTGGAGGATTCTTGCGGTCTGTAAACATATACCTACCTTTAAACGAGCAATACTATTATACTTATAATAAACGTGAAAGTTTGTGAGTATGGATGGATGGATGGATGGATGTTTGTTACTCTTTCACGCAAAAACTATAGAACGGATCTGAATTACATTTAGAATGGACATAGCTTATACCCTGGATTAACACATAGGCTACTTTTCATCCCGGAAAAAGGTTCCTGCGGGATAACGGGAAGGAGCGGGTGAAACCGCGGGGCGCAACTATTATAGTTATTTATAAAAGTTGTTTTTTCATGAAATTAAAAAAAACCATTACTGATCTAAAACACATTTGTAAAATCGAGAATTATCAGCTACTTTTGTAGGTGACTGCACTTACGGATGACAGTGAGCAGCCATTCCCGTCGGCAGGGCAGGTGGAATGCAGCTGGACAGTTGAGGCAGTCGCGCAGCTTCTCCCCCTTCCCGCACACCAAGCACCACGGTGTGTGAACCGTCACTGACTCCTTTGTAGGAGAATTGGAGTTCTGGGAATCAAACCGTAAAAATTGAAAATTTCGTTTCATTCCAAACATTTTTCAGCGCGCCTTGCTGAAACTTTGAGGGTCTAATTTCGCTAGTACAGGTTATTTTAAATTGTTTTATACTATTATTCCACCAAAATTTTAGGGTTACTTTTGGAATTTAGGCACTAAGTGCGAGTGGCCACTTTGACAAGTTGGCGGTAGTACAGTCAACGACAAAAGTCGCAGAACAAAAACATATTTTCCGATTCTCTAAAATCATCTTAAACACCAACCTTCGAACGAATCGTCACTTAACATCGCGTGTGTTGTGTTATGGTCAAACGCAACCTTGTAAGTTGTAAGGAAAAAAACAAACATAACTGCTCTACGCACGCATTTGGTAAATACAGAATGATCAGCTATACTTTTGTCGCTGACTGTACCTACCTAAACTTTGACGTTTACGATAACTTTTCTAAACTTGTACCTGCAGCAGGAGTATAGTTTTTAAGAGAATAGGTCACCTAAGGTTTATAATAAGTATTCTTCATCATCATCAAAGCTACTGGACCCCGGACCTGGAGGGTATAGTGATAAAAAAGCACTTACCTACTTCAAAATTTATTGATTCTTATTTACGGATTTATTTATTTATTAGGTAATAGGCGAGCAGCGTGAGGCTGATGTGGATGTGCCTATAACATGTGCCATTGCTGTGTTGAAAAATAGCAAGAAAGCATTTGCTATTAAAATTGCATCAGGCAATTTTTACCTTTCTTTTGATGCATTTTTTGTTGCTGATAGAAAGCGTAACCTCATGAAAATGAAAACCTTCTACCGTATCACAGTATTATGTAAAACCAGAACAATACCTAAGTCTAATCAATAAAAACCTGTCGCCTAGCACCTGTAGGTGTATTTCGGCATTGTCACTTGACATCCATTTTCCAATCCAAGCGTGACACCTTCGACCACATCATCACTTAACATCACGACTTGTAGTCAAACGCTACCCTGTAAAATGTAAAAAAGGTACTCACCGTGCTATCAGCAAGTTCTCTCCCATTTTCCATAGAACTCTGTTTCATCAAGAAATTGTACTTCCAACATTGATGCAAATAATTCTCTATCTCCTTCTTTGTCACAATGCTATTAATCACCATTTCAAACTTATCTTCCGTACTGGCGTTCACATTCGTCAAGTATTCTAAACATTCCTTATTCTCATCCACATTCGCCTTTAGGTATTCGAAGTATGTATCAAAGAGCATTTCTTTACCTCTACGAACGAACTCTTTAAACGCATTCTCGTATTTACCTTGTTTTAAAGGCATGTTTCTGATGTCATACGTCGTGTTTAGATCTAGTTCTTTGCTCAACTTTACGTCTAGAGGGACTACATGCTCTTCTTTTATCTTTCTCTGCAAATAAGGGAACTTTTATAGCAATTGTAAGGACTCTTTTGCAGAGTCCGCCTGGTGAAGTACCTACTACATCTTTGCCAGTTATTCAATTGTGACGCAGCGTGCAATCAGTATCTACTGCGTTCCAAATTAAAGGGCAACGTTCCCAATGAATTTACATTATGAGATTTAACATCTAATATCTCAGAGTCCACGAGCGCAGTGCATTGCCACGCCGGATTTTGTGCCTACTTTCTGGGCGGCACTGAGAACTGTTATGGGTGATGGACAAGCATGACCTTTACCATCACACCTATCAGTGTGTTCCGGCAACGCCACTTGAGAGCCAGATTTTAATCCAGGCGAAGCGTGGTGCCGCCTTCGACCACATCGTCACTTAACTTCAGATGACTTGTGTTGACCCTGTTAGTAAGAAAACCATCAGATGAGCGACTTGCTTGTCTCATCAAAGTTATTGAGATGGCCCAAGACTGTAATAAACAAAATTTATCTACTTAATTTGGAACAGAGGTTGATAACAGAAAAAAGTTCATAACTTCGGGTTTAAATTATCTGATGATTCACATACTTTATTCCAAATGTATCGTTTAATTTATGAAATTTAAGGTAGTTGAATCCTATGTCACGTTCTAACAGACATATCAGAGAATATCTATAGTTCTTCCATACTAATATTATTAATGCGAAAGTAACTCTGTTTGCTTGTTACCTTATCATGCCTAAACTGCTGAAACGATCTCGATGAAATTTGGTATGAAGATAGTTCAAACCCTAGAGAAGGATATAGGATACTTTTTATTGCATTAAGCTATTGTTTACAGAAGTGAAGCCACAGGGCACAGCTAGCCGATTATAAAATCTTACGCGCTAGAAATAAAAAACTGGTTGTGTTCAACAATATTTATTTCTACATGGCATTCTTATCAATAATTTAACATTAAACACTAGATATTTTCATAATTCATTTATAATAATAAGGCACCAGTTCATATGGTTTTCAAAGATAATCATGTAAAAATAAATGTTAAAACAAAATAATTCATTTAGAATAATGCTCCTGTTATCTGCTAAGACTAAAGTGATTTCAAATAGAGTTTAACTCAATTTTTCAATTTTATAATAATAACTTGTACAGGTATCGTCAAACTTTATGGCCTATCTGAACATCGTAAAAATGTGTTTAGTTGCCAACTTCTTCACTACTGTACTCTCTATGCTTTAAATTAGCTACCGTGATCATCATCAGCCTTTCACGCTCCCACTACTGAGACACAGGCTTTTTTGAGTATAGCTATAATCTAGCACGCTAGCTTAGTGCATGTTGGTAGATGTTCCATGCCCTTGAATGTTGTGGTTCTTGGACATGGCAGTATCTTCTCATCTGCACAATATAACTTATTGAGTAATATGTGTTGTGGCCATTTATTACTGTGATGCAGTTTATTTATTGTAGTACTTAACAGAAAGCTTGACTATATTTACAGTGCCCTTATAGTTTGCGGATTTCTGTAGTGTTTAATGCGTATAACAAGAAATAACTTGCTATGACAAAATATACTTCTAATTTTCAACATAACTTAAATGATGTAAAAGCATCTCATTAAAATTAATCTGTTTTGTATATATTTTTACGTTAAGGCACCTATGGAGCATTTTTAATAATGGAACCATGTTGAGCTCCCGGATATGTCTTCTTTAAAGGCTTAACAAACATCCGACATATTTTCAGCTAGAATTTTCATTATACATCAACGAATTTCACTTTTTAGCAGCTATAATTAAAACTAGATGTAACCTATTCTTGTCCAAGGTCATTAATGTAACCACTTCAGTCTTTGCAAGTAACTTAGCACTTTTTCAGAAAACAGTGTCCAAAGGAAGATTTCAAGGCTTCATTTACACATTACCTTTCTTGGCATGGCTGGAGTCTTATTTGGTGAGACTTCAGTTTTGACAACCTTGTTCGGGGTAACTTTTTCAGTGCCGTAGAACGGGCGGGATCTCTCCGCGAGGTGGAGGCTTGTGTACGGCAGCCAGAATCTGTGGTTGGTTCGGCAGGTCTCCACGTAGTAGCACAGTTCTTTTGTGACGTTGATGCTGCCGTCTTCGTTGCCCGATATGCCTAGAACTAAGAGAATATTATTATTAGTATGGTCAACAACAATTCGATGAACAAAGTCAACTTTTTGTTTTGCATTAGCAATGCAAAAAAATGTTAGATGGGTACACATTTGGGAATTGTTGTGTGGGTCAGAAACTTTTGTCACTGATTGTATAGTGAAGAAATTCAGTAGATTGACTTGGCGCTTCTGTAGCTGAACACCAATTTTGTTATGTAGGAATGTTTTTATTTTGTGATTATTACCAAAACAAAATTAGAGTAGCATCAGCAATCTGCCGCATACAATTTTGTTATTTAGGTACTGCGTTTTCAGGAGTATGGTTATTGTATAATTTCTGAACAAGAGCATGTAGAAACATTGCTAACCTTTGTCGTCATAAAACAACCCCTTTTCATCTTTGACCACGCGTACTCTTGCGTACGCTTTCTGACAAACCCTAGCGAGGGCTACGTCTCCCAGCTTCCAGTGATAGATTCCTGCACTTCCTGTAGTCATTTTCGAGCAGTTTTAGCGTTTAGAACTGGGTAAAACTAGTTTACAAAAGTTTTTGTTTGATTTTCATGTTTCCGCGCTAAACCGGTCGTTTACGTTTGTTGACACTTGACTTGTCAAGTTGCTTGATTGATTTAAAGTGAACATGTGAACGAAATGAAATGAAAGATTTTAGAGGTGTATGGTCAAATCTGAATGGCCACATGGACGAACATTAAAAAGGAGAATTTGATTACTAGCAGCCAATGCCCACTCACTGTCCAAGATTGGATTTATTATTTACTTACACTTAATATGATTTTACCGAAGTAATTAATAAATGTAACTATTCCACCACTATAAGATATGTGCTGTCACCTAGCGTCGAGTAGCAGTACTGTTAGTTTAAGACGGGTTTTGTTTTAGCGCCATCTATTGGTAATACAAAAACTAATAATAGTTATTCAAATGTGCAACAGATGGCATTGGCAGTGTGCATTTTAAGGATCAATACAAAATGTTATGGGTTTCTGACATTATTCATACAAAAGTGCAAGAATGTTATACGTACGATTTTTTTTTTTGTTAGTTTAAGGTAATAAATAGGCTGAACACGCTGGTAGATTAACGGCCGGATCCGATTACCGTTTTTACTAACAACTTACAAGGTAGCGTTTGACCACAACACAAAACACTTGATGATGTTAAGTGATGCAGTCGAAGGTTGGTATTTAAGACGATAAAGTAAATCTGAAAATGTGCCAATGTAGGTACAGCGACTTTTGTCGTTGACTGTACCTGTCCCCTACTATAGAAAGGTAGGTACGTCAATGAACTCTGTTTCAAAAGCAAATATGTCTCCAATAAATATTTTAAAAACAGGCGGTAATTTCATAAATCTACCTACTTACCTTTTAATATCAAAAGAAATTAAAAGCCTATAGGTAGCTTTTTCTTAAACGTACAAACCTTCATACCTCTTCGTTTCAAAAGCAAACCTCTCCAATAAATACTTCTCCAAATCAGGCTCTACCTTCAAACTGGTCCGTTCCAAAAGCAAACCTCTCCAAGAAATACATCTCCAAAATAGGCTCAACCTTCAAACTGTTCCGTTCCAAATGCAAACCTCTCCAATAAATACTTCTCCAAAACAGGCTCAACCTTCAAACTGTTCCGTTTCGAAAGAAAATCACTCCAATAAATACCTAAAGCCCCCAAACCAGTTGTTGAGATAACCAGTAACTTGAGATGGTCGCGCCCCATTGGCTGGCGCCGGGCGGGCGTGGCGCGGTACACGCAGCATCCAATCGTCTCGCGCATCTCCCATCGATAGGGGACTGATTTTAACGGAGATGATATATAATATATTCTTCACATTTGTTATGTAGTGCGGCTTTGATTTTGTTTGTGAATTGATGGATTGATAATAATTTATAGCGATTATCGCAAGCTGACGTCACTGTGGCAGTGATTCGTAGGACGTGGGTTCGAATCCTACAATGAGCATCGTGATGAAACCATAGCTTGGTGGTAGGGTATTTTCTAGTACTCGCCCGGCTAGGTACCACCCTCTTGTTAAGAATCTGTCGCCAAGCACCTATCGGTGTGTTCCGGCAGCCACACTTAGTGGCGCCATCTTCGACCACATCATCACATAACATCAAGTGATTTGTGGTCAAACGCTACAATGTATGTAGGAAAAGAAATGTGCCTACTGATAGATCAGAAGAACTTTGCATACACTATTGTTTTAATCCATACTAGTAATACATATATGGGTATTATTAATGCAAAAGCAACTCCTGTATCACCGGCATCAACGCATGGAACAATTTCGCTAATTATTTTTTGTTGTGTTCGAAGAATTCTAAAGAAGGTTCTTTATGAATAGAAAAATTGAAAAAGTTGCTAGTAAATTATTAAAATTTTGTTAAAATGGAAAGTGCTTTTCTCTATAGGCACAGTCAGCGACAAAAGTAGTAGATCGTTATTGATTTTCCAAATGTGTTTCAAATCAGTAATTATAATTGTTTTTGTTACATTTTACATGGTATCATTTTGAACACAACATAACACACCTGATTTTAGGTGATGATGAGGTCAAAAATTGGTGTCTAAGATGATGAGGATAATAGAAAAAAGTGTGAATGTTCAGCGACTTTTGTCGTTGACTGTACCTACTTATCTAGGTTTTTTGTAGGTTACGTTTTATTGCGATAAACTGCAGTCCACGAGGGTAAAACCGCGGGGCGCAGCTAGTATAAATAAGCATATTTTTTGTATTTTTGTCCATAAGCTTCTAATGTATCATGTATATTATAGTAACTCTCATTTGCGAGTAATATTATGTTTTTTTAAAAGCTAATCGATTTAGTTTATTGGCGTTCAGAGCTTTGCCTTTTAAGGCATAAAATCTTGAGTAAAAACTAGTTTACCTTTGTACATTGTTGGACCAATGTGACAGTCATAACTACATCCGTCAATTCGAGTGTCATTTCATTATTGAAAGAGTGAGTTGTGTTTGTGGTTTGTAATAGAAAACCAAACCAAACCACAAATGACGTCACTTGAAACAAAAGACCAAAAAGTATGCATACCTACTTCCAAACAGCCGAGATCTATGGTTAATCGTCGCTAACCGATCGCCTATCAATATAAAGACAATCGACCGGTTTTTATTACTTTTTACCGGCTATAGCTCGTGCCGGCCACAGTCACCTTCCGGTACAGTCGCGAGATAAAGAATAAGTACATCTACGACTTTTTTGGCGGCAATTGAGTTGTCAACGTGAAAATTTTATTTTTATTTCCAAAACTTGTGTTTCTTCGAGTGATAATGTGTAATATTGGTGGATTATTAACCATTATGTGTTCGTTAATGTGTACGAGTGTGGGAAATTGAAATAAAGTTGTGATAGTGACTTTTCAAGTTGCTCCAAAAAAGTCCGTGTAAAGTTTAAGTAAAGCGCCACTACTTTACTTAAACACTATCCTCATCCCATCATCTCATCATCATCATCACCATCATCATTTAAACTTGATTCAACTCTCTGAGTTTGAAATATTTTATACTTGACACTGGCAAATACACTAATCGTGTGACGCCATAACAAAACAAAAAAAAAAAAAAAAAAAAAAGTACATCTACTTAGTATAAATTTTAGGTACCTACCTACAGGAAAATATAGGATGAGAATATTATTTCCAAGTTGACAATTCATCATTATCAGCCTTTCTTGTATGGGCTATAATCTATCACGCTGGCCCAGTGCGGGTTGGTAGATGTCGCATGCCCTTGAATGTTGCAGTTCTTGGGCATGCCGGTTTCCTCACGATGTTTTCCTTCACCGTTTTGAGCGATGGCAATTAGCTGAAAATTAAAAAGTATTGTATAATCCAGAATTGGAGTAATGAGTAATACAAAAGTTTGTGAGAAAAAAACTTGAGATGGCGATTGATTGATGGACATAGCTTGGCTGTACCCCGATCACCACAAAAAAAAATGTACGGAAGGAAACATAAACTTAATTGCTTTTGTAAACTATGGAAACCTGTTTTAGGGGTACTGATGTTAAGTGACGAATGCGGTCGGATTGGGAACTGGCTCTCAAGTGAAGCTGGCGGAGCACAACATTAAATTATATACATTACAAGCTGTTCCTCACGAAGTCTCAGCCCGATCAGTTTAAAATTGACAAAGTTTCATACAAACTTTCATCCCCTATTTTAGCCTCTTGGGGGTAGAATTAATCAAAATCCTTTCTTCGCGGATGCCTACGTCATAACATCTAACTGCATGCCAAATTTCAGCCCGATCCGTCCAGTGGTTTGGGCTGTGCGTTGATAGATCACTATGTCAGTCAGTCAGTCACCTTTGAGTTGTATACATTTAGAAGATAAGTAGTCGCTCAGAGCACCATCTACAAACATCTTTGCGTTTGACTCCCATTCGATTACCTAATTAAAATTTAAAAAAAATACAGTTTATTTATTTCAAATGTCATGTCTTTACTCATTAATCCATATACGCAACAATTGCATTTTTTGAAATACCTATTCTATATAAGTTCAGGTAAAATAAAACATAAATAAAACTCAATTAAACAATTGCATATAAAATTCAAAATAAACAAATTTTAATTAAATTAACACCAAAATGCCTAGTACTACTTACCTACAAATAAAAATCGTTCTACATTGTGTACTCGCCAGTACACCTCGTCTTTGTCAGCATCTGTCGCCAGTTTCTTGCCGTTCCGTTAAGTAATTTTCTCCTAGTTTTTTGTCGGTCCTCATTGTTCTCTCATTCTGGAGAACAGGTAGCACGCTTTTTGACCAGATGAACTTTCACCTCTAGGGATTACTGAAACAAAAATGAAGTCCGGTGGTTTCTTAGCTTATTCTATTTTGTTGTTTTGTTATGGCGTCACACGATTAGTATATTTGCCAGTGTCAAGTACAAAATATTTCAAACTCAGAGAGTTGAATCAAGTTTAAATGATGATGATGGTGATGATGATGAGATGAAAGGATGAGAATAGTGTTTAAGTAAAGTAGTGACGCTTTACTTAAAATTTACACGGACATTTTTGGAGCAACTCGAAAAGTCACTTTCGCAACTTTATTTCAATTTCCCACACTCGTACACATTTAACGAACACATAATGGTTAATAATCCACCAATATTACACATTATCACTCGAAGAAACACAAGTTTTGGAACAAAAACAAAATTTTCACGTTGACAATACGATTGCAATATTGTTATTACAATTTGGACAAAACGGAAAGTGACGACTCACGAACCGGAAGACGTTCTGTAGGTAGGCCCCCCACTAGGTGGACCGACGACATTGTAAGAGTCGCAGGGAGCCGATGGGTGCAAATGGCTAATAGCCATTCATGGTGGCGTTCAAGGGGGGAGGCCTATGTTCAGCAGTGGACTTCTTCCGGCTGATGATGACGATGAAATAATGCATTTTGTTTTGTTTTAAGTATTTTTGTATAATTTATTGCAAATACATAAATGTTTCTTATTCATAATAATAATATCATTACAACGATATTATCCAAGTATTTCATAATAAGTGCAGGTTGCTCGAGATGTTAAATTCCAAGAAGATTATGGACACATGGACAGTGAGTCACCGCGCTCTCGATTGTGTGGTGCAAGTTGTAACACGCGGCGGGATTTACTAGACGACGCCCGTAGCGCAGTAGTGGTAATAATTTATTAAAAGATTAGGCATCGTGGCAATTACTCTACTCGATTACTCTACGTTATACTCTACCTACCAACTTATGTTATATTTAAATTACTTATTAGCCATTATAGGCTAGATTGTAATACAATAGAAGTATATCTACAAATAAGTAGAAACTTCATAAAAAAAACTTGGCAATTCACAAACTCTTCATAGGTTGTCAACAGAATTAACCAGTGCTACATACAATACAAAAAAATAAATAAAAAGTTAAAATCGCTGTTTCCTGGGAGGAACCGGCACCGGCACCGCTTGTCTGCAGCCTCACCGGGCGCAGACGGTCGCGCGAGATGCGCGCGCGCCAGCAGCTGACCTGGCGAGTACTGCACCCGAGCGGAGTTGATATTTTGATATTTCGATTCAAACAATCCTACTAATATTATTAACGTGAAAGTTTGTGAGGATGGATGGATGGATATTTGTTACTCTTTCATGAAAAAACTACTGAACGGATCTGAATGAAATTTGGAATGGACAACTTTTACCCTGGATTAACACAGGCTACTTTTTTCCCGGAAAAAGGTTCCTAACGGGAAGATGTGTACGTTTTGGGAAATTGGAACAAAGTAGTGAAAGTGACTTTTCTAGTTGCTCCAAAAAAGTCCATGTGAAGTTTAAGTAAAGTGCCACTATTTTACTTAAACACTATCTTCTTTGACCCGGCTTGTTGCTGGATCCCATCAAATTATCATTTTAATAGTTGACACTGGCAAATACACTAATCGTGTGACGCCATAACAAAAAAGAAACCTTGGGAATAAACGGAGCTCTGAAAAACTGCGTGCTGGAAACTCATCTTCGTTTCACTAGTGGTGCCAACGGCATCGTTTTTCGTTCTCCATTGCCACTAATGTTCGATTCTCGATCCAGTACGAATCACCGCCAAAAAAGAAATAATTCCAATAAGACGAACAGCTGTAAAGTATCAAGACATGTCCGTAGGTACCTGCGCACGCGCCGCGGCAGATGTTGCGCAGCATCTGCGCACGCACACAGACGCGAGCTGTCATCTTACACGCGCGCCAACCTGTCCGACGGAACAGCTGATCGCTACCTGTGACTTTCTTTTTTGTTTCCAAGAAGGATTTACACTTAATAAAGGTTCAACCGTTGAGCATACAGTTTAGACAACGGATTAGTAAATATACAAGTTAAATATAAAATACGTAAATAATATGTGGAATTAATTGTGGTGTAGCGTGGCGCCATCTTCGACCACATCGTCACTTAACATCAGGTGACTTGTAGTCAAACGACCCTGTAAATAGTAAAAAAAATTAAAAAATTACTAAATGTTTTTTTACAGCGATGGTGGCCGAACCGTAACTCGCGCGACTTACAAGACGCCGATACCAAGTTCGAATCCTCCCAGCCCCGCACTTATGACTTAATAAGTTGGTAAAACGGTGAAGGAAAACATCGTGAGGAAACCGGCATGTCCAAGAACTGCAATATTCAACATACATGTAACATCTACCAACCCGCACTGGGCCAGCGTGGTAGATTACAGCCCATACTCTCTCTCTCTGAGAGAAGGCCAGAGTCCCAGCAGTGGGAACGTAAAAAAGGCTGATGATGATGATTGAACACAAGTCTCATACGTGACGATGTGGTCGAAGATGGCGCCACGTGACACCTGGATTGGGAGCTATTATTATATGAAAAAATTTGGTTTTCAAACGTGATATTTACCAAGTATTTGGTTTAGTTTGAGATCTCGATGTTACAGCACAAAAAATAATAATTGCAGACTTAATAATGACGCATACAAAAGACCTTTTCTCAAACATGCTTGGAAATATGAGCATTATTTTGACAACCTTCTTCGAGATAAATTGAACTTGCTGCACTGCCCAAATAATATGCGAGCAGCGGCCGGCAAAAGTTGTATGAAAATCCATATCTGTCGTGTTTAGCGACCAAATAAATTACATAGTAAACTCATATCTGTCGTGTTTAGCGGCCAAATAAATTACATAGTAAACTCATATCTGTAGTATTATTTAAAAATAGAACGATTTTTGCTCCGAAACATGGCAACCAAGGAGGTAACTTATCAAAGGTTTTATTTAAATTACGAACCGGTTTGCACATAGAAAACTGTTTATTGAAAAAAAAGCAAATGAACACTTTAACGCGGGAATTTTTTTGTTGTTCGTCATTGGTTTTGAAAAATAATTGTTATTTGACAAAATCTGTTTAAGTGAAGACAATGATAGAAGTGTGATGAAGTTACTTTAACACCACCTGAAACTCAAGAGACAAGAGCAAGAGCCGTAATAGAAAACATGTTACTGCCAAAATCGAAAGAAAATTCTCTGCACAGGTACTACTTAGTTTTAATTTTCGCGTATTATTTGAGAAAAGTACTATATAAATACTAAAATGTTATGACGATATACGTCAGCGATGGCGAACCACTGGCATGCGTGTCATTGATGGCACGGGACAAAATATATCAGGCACGATTTTTTTTAGAAAACGAATCTTTATATTTTTTGTCTACATATCAAGTCATAGTAACAGAGTTGTATTATATTGTACGTCAACGACAAAAGTCGCTGAACAATCACACTTTTTTCTATTATCCTCATCATCTTAGATACCAATTTTTGACCTCATCATCACCTTAAATCAGGGCCCCTAGCCAAGATGCATTCTGCAATCGTTGACGCTAATAGAAAACAAGAAAAAAGGTATTGGTTTGACATATTACTGACCACGTGACTTAGCGTTGTGCGCGCAGGTGTGTTATGTTGTGGTCAAAGTGATACCATGTAAAATGTAAAAAAACAATAATTAGTAATGATTTGAAACACATTTGGAAAATCGAGAACGATCAGCTAGTTTTGTCGCTGACTGTACCATCGGCTATCAGTGCTGAAAAAAAATACATGTTGACTTGAGAACGTCCTCCTTTTTTTTCGTCGGTTAAAAATAACAGATATTTTGCTGCAGTTAACAAGTTTTAAGATGATACACGTAGGTCAATAAAGGTTCGCCATCCCTGATACACGTTAATGTTATGACAAACAGTGGTCAGTGGGTCAACGGTAACATTTGGCCAACAGGTGCATTTTAGGGGTCCAGGTGTAAATATAAATTACGGTTTTGGACCCGTTAGTACGTTAAAGTACGCAAAGGTATTATGTATCGCTTCGTCATGAATCGATTACAGAAAGGGTTTGAAGGATCGATTCAATTGATATAAATCGATGATGACTTACGCCCGTAATTAGTATCAAGCTTTACTCCTAAAATGACATATGATGACATGACATATCGATCCAAAATGGCGAAAAACGGATCAGAATCGATTATTAATTTTGGGCGTTAGGGGTAGTGACGTTGGCTTGTGACCTGCTTAGGTCGCGAGTTCAAATCCTGCAATGAGTCGCCGAGCACTTTATGGTTGTAGAACTGACAGCCTCACTTGAGAGCTAGTTCTGAATCTATGTAATCTAATATTTCAGATAAGAACAAAAATCAATTAAATAGCAGAAATAACTTGAATGAAATTGAGCGAGCACTAGAAAATGCTTTACCGCCAAGCTATGATATCATCCCAAGGTTTTTTCCGAAAGCTCAAGCTCATTGTAAGATTCGAACCTGCGACAATTATTATACATGTAGATATTGCAAGCAGACATCAATATCTCGCTGTCAATTTAGGCTTTTATAAGAAGAAAAGTGCACTCGTATATTATTTTATTAGAAAAAAAATATAAATCCCCGACATTTGAACCGATTTCAAACTTATAATACCCCGTCGTTTTTGCGTCGGGGGTTTAAAAATAAGCAAAAATTAATGACAATCTTATTGGGCACAAGATCTTAAAAATTCAACCAAAAAATATGGGGACTTACATAGACATATCTAGATTCTGGTTAGACAACTCAAAAACATTTCCTATAAGAAGGAATTTACCAACCACATTAAACGAAAAAAAAAACACAGCAAATTGTGCAACTCAAATAGTATAAAGACCCCTATAAAATAGATGTAGATGGGGTGCAATCTTACATCTGCCGCCCACCTGCCCTCATAGGGATTTGCGGTCGTTGACCCTCGCATACCTAGCCTTATAAGAACAGGCATTTCTGGCAAACTGAATCGGGTCATTCCTCGGGATTATTCGGTTTTCCAGTGAGATTCAAGTAGGTGTTGTATTGTATAACAAAAAGATTTGACTCATTCGAGCATGTGACAGCTTTGATGACGCCTTCATTTTGTCCGTTTGTTCTGCTATGCAACGTCAATGATGCTCAAGCGATAATTATCGCTAATTATAATCAGCACTTAAGCACAGATTTGACTTTTCTTCTCTTTTTTCTTTCTTTTCTTTTAATTTTTTTTCTTTTTTAGCTAGTTTTTCTTTTTTTTTTCATTTGACGCTGTCAGTTCATACAGATACGTCACTTAATCGCTACTCAAGCGTTGATCAACACTTGAGCGTCATTCTAGAACAGGTACCAGCCTAAATGTAGGTAGAACTACTAAACCTGAAACACTTTTTTTGGTCCTTTTTGTGTTAATGAAAGATCAGAATGTAGTTGAAACTTTTCCTTTAACGTTTTGCGGGATAGAATTTGATCAGAATTCACCTGTTGTTAAGTGACGATGTGGTCGAAGGTGGCGACATGCTACTTCTAGTTACCTTTTGACACCTAAACCGCTAAACTGTTCTTGATGAAATTTGGCATGGAGATAGTTTGAACCTTAAGGAAGGACATAGGGAACTTTTTATCGCGATAAACGGTAGTCACACGGGTGAAACCGCGGGAGACAGCTAGGTAACCTCTGTAGTTCTCCTAATTGAATTGCAGGTAGTTTTTCCAAACCTTCATATCCGTTATAACTTGACAAAGGTAGCGGTTCTCCATTTGCATGTATTAGCATCGAAACTAAATTAAATAGCCCCGGACAAAGCGGCGGAAACGCGATTTCAATCAGAAGACGTTTTCAATAAACACAACGTGTAAATAAACTAATGTAATCATTTTTTGTTGTTGTTTGCATTTTATTTGTATTTTTAGCTTTTGATTTTAGTAATACAATAAACTTTTAGTCATTGTCGGAGGGTGGTAGAGTCGGTGACAAAAGTTGCTGAACAAGTCTAATTTTCTAAAGGCATGTCAGATTAGTAATATTTGCTGATTAAGATATTTATGAAAATTGGCGCGTCTCATCGACTTTTGTCGGTGACTGTACTAGAGATAATATTACTGCTTATATATTATTATTTACTTGACTACGGCAAAGCAAAGGATTTTTAGCAGTCTATGCTATGTCACTACTAATGCCCCGGGGTTTCACGCGGAGTAAACTACTGGAACCGCGCAATTTCCAATATACATATAAAGTACCTACTCTGCTACTTTCCAGCTCGAAAACTATCCATTAATTTACAAAAAAAGTGTTTTAAAAAAAGGGAAAGAGCATATACACTCATAGGTATCGGTCGCTTTGTCTGTCTGTATTACCATTTCATGTCAAACCCACTGCACAAATCGTGAAGTAATGTGGTATGGAGATAGTTTGAACTTTGGGGAAGGACATAGAATACTTTTTATCGCGATAATCTGTAGTCCACGCGGGTGAAACCGCGGGGAATAGCTAGTAAGTATATATAAAGCTTTGCCCCGTGGTTTCACCCGCGTGGGCTACAGTTTATCGCGATAAAAAGTATCCTATGTCGTTCCCCAGGGTTCAAACTATGTCCGTACCAAATTTCATTTAAATCAGTTCGGTAGTTTAGGCGTGAAAGCGAGACAGACAGAGTTCATTCGTATTTATAATATTACTAGGGCTAGGAATATACAGGTATACAAAACTTCTCTCGTCTTTGTGCAACCATCACGGTCCAGACAATAAATGATTCAACGCATTGTCCCGCACTGACTCACGTGTCACCAGCCACGACTGTCTGTACGTCACATGCAGTTAGGATATTTTTATATCAATATTTTAAATGAGTCACACGTGCTAATTGGCAATTGAAGGCGTCATCATTCTACTTTTTACAGTGTGATGGGAAAATAAACAAAGTACCTCCCTTTTAATAATTGGTAACCTGTAGGTTAGTAGATGTCGCATGCCTTTGAGCGTTGCGTATCTTTGACACCGATTTCCTCTGAATGTCTTTCTGCAATCCTACTTCCTACTAATATTATAAATGCGAAAGTTTGTGTGTGTGTGTGTGAATGTTTGTTACCACGTATCACCGTCAACCGCGGGGAACAGCTAGTTAAACATAAATGCCACACTACGTATCACTGACAATTAAACCACAATCGTATATCAATGGCAGTACGAGTAAAAAGTGTAAGAGTAGACAATGCTTCTAATCTGGCATCTCGCAAGGTGCTCGGCACGTGCCCATCACTGCTCACCTGCCGGGTGAATGCACTGCGCGTGCGGGGCGGCGCGCTTTGAGCCGCGCCTGCGCTTGGGCACTAGATCTAGGCTCATCTCAGGAATTAGGATGCAATTAACAGTTTTTGTTCACATGTCAAGTGTGTAGGGTTCATTGGTGGTATCTTTAAATGCTGTAAGGCAAAGCGATTATATATGTATTTCTTTACTAGTTGCGCCCCGCGGTTTCAACCGCTTCCTCCCGTTATCCCGCAGGAACCTTTTTCCGGAATAAAAAGTAACCTATGTGTTAATCCAGGGTATAAGCTACCTCCATTCCAAACATCGAAATCGGTTTAGTAGTTACGGTGATATATATGTCGGAGAAACACTTTTCTCAACGACATCATCTGTGGTTGAGGACTTGGTGGGCGTCATGAGGGTAAAGTGCGAGCACAAAACACGATGATTATAGTTTTCACAACATTTAATTTAGTTTCAGCACGTTTAAATCACGCAAAATCACAGTTGCACATTCAAGCCGATAATTAATAATCAAAAACAGAAGTTATAACTGCTAAGACCGAGCAGTGAGTTCAAAGCGCCACTTTTTAACACCACTAACGAACCAACTTCAAGGATCCAACTCGATCCGTGTCCACTTCACGACTGACCCCGTAACAACTGTCAAACTGCCTTATATAAAGATGGCGCCTCGACCCCACTCAAGCCACGTGCTCTGCTCTGATTGGTCGTTACTTAAATTACGTTAATAATGTTATTTAGTCTAGGAAAAACGTAACTTATAAAGTAAGATCAAATTAAAAGTTATTAGAAGCTTTTACAATTTCAATAAACATTAAACATTGCACATTATGCGTTAAACAGTAATTTAGTTGACAATGGCTACTTAATAACTTCCTATTTTAAATATAATCACAAATCTGTTATAAGAAACATGTTTTAGGCTTTACAACAATGTAAAAATTCGTATTAAATTATATTAAGATTTCTAAAATGTGTTTACATGATAAAGAGACAATTTTATGCAGTATCGTACAATCAACAAGCAACTCCATCAATGGCTTCCTCCGACACGGCCGTCCTGACATATCACACGCCCTCGTGTGATGTTGAAGGCCGCGCATCATCATTATCTGAAATAAGATATTTTGGTGTAGTTCGGCCACTCCTGACTAAGAAAATTTTAGAACCTTAATAACCTCAGTGCTACTCATTACTTCAAGTGCGTAGTTTAATCACACTATTAATTAATAATAACAATAACATCCATATGGCCACCTTGCCTTTTGAAAAACTTATTTCTTTCAACGGCCACCTCGCCTTTATCTCTAATAGTTTACCTTCAATGGCCACCTCGCCCTTACCTAGTTTCACTTTCAATGGCCACCTCGCCCTTACTTAGTTTCACTTTCAATGGCCATCACGCCTCTAACAAAACTATGCCAAACTTTAACCATCTACTTAGTACTAAAATACCTTAGATACAATTACTACGCTTTATCACACGATAGTACACTTATAATCAGTCATTCGAACAGAAGGTATTATACGAAAATCTTACCATCACAGTCATCTGAGAGACACGGATCCAGTTCGATTGGGACATACGAATGGGGAAGTGGACGTAAGCGGTCTCTCGCGTATTTGCAAGTGCGATTACAACTTAAACTTTTGAGATGATACCTGTCACCGTCCAGTATTTCAATTACCTCAAAGGGTCCTCTATATTTAGCATCTAATTTTGTTTGATTCCGTTCGTGATTTTCTATTAAAACGTAATCTCCCGCAGAAAACGATATAACTTTTGCCTTGTTTTTATCAAACCGTGCTTTATCAAGACATGCGTTTGTTTTTATAAGCCTATCGGCTTGTTCTCTAACCTCTTCCACGTCTATCTCAATCTCATGCTCGTCTACTGTTACCAAATTTAATGGTCTAGCTACTCTACCTATTAGCAATTCCAGAGGGCTTGCTTTAGTTACTCTATGAATAGTGCTGTTTATAGAGAGTTGGACATCGTCTAAAGCGTCCTGCCATGACTTATTTGGGCTTGTTTCTACGACTGTTAGCATGTTTTTGAGTGTACTCATTATGCGCTCTACTTGGCCATTCGCGCGGCAAGAGCCTGTTGCTATTAGGTGTAAATGGATATTGTGACTTGCGCAAAAACTCTTAAAATCTTTGTTGGCAAAACACCTGCCTTGATCCGCGATGACACGGACTGGGGTCCCGAAGAGAGATATGGACGCTTTAAGAGCGCTGATCGCACTATCGGTGTTAATTCTTGTGGAATGCCTGAGTAACACGTACTTAGTAAAAGCGTCTACAAGGACAAAAACATATTCTTTTTGATCGTTTTTGCCACTGAGCTTACCTGTGGCGTCGATGTGGATCGTGTGCCAAGGTATATTAGCTTTCGGTATAGGATGTAACTCTATCTGTTGTTTACCACTTCGTGATTTAGCTACTTTACATGTTATGCAATTTTCAACAAATTTTCTGACGTATTTAGCCATATTTGGAAACCAGTAATGTTGGTATACCTTTTCTAACGTTTTATCCCATCCTAAATGAAGAATAGATTCGTGAATGTGGTTTATAACCGACCAGCGAAACGCCCTAGGTACAATTGGAAGCCAAATATTGCGATTGTTCCTTTGAATTTTTCTGTAGAGAACATTTGATCGCATTTCGTAGATTTTACAACTCTCTAAGTCCAAATCGTCGCTTTCAAATTTACTAATGATTTCATTACATTCGGGGTCTCGTCGTTGTTCCGCTTGTAACCAGTTAGAAGATAGCTCAGCTATATTGACGCGTTTCTCTACTACATAATTTTCTCTATTTAAACTACGAGTATCACCGGCGGCGATGTTGCTTGTCTCGGGTAAATGATTTCGCGAGAAAAAGTCGACGTGGGCCATTCTCCTGCCTTCCCTGTATTGTATGTCGAAATCAAAGGCTTGGAGGAAGGCCCACCACCGATGCACTCTAGGTGTTAAGTCTACTTTGGCCCTTGACGCTTTCAGCGAATTGCAGTCAGTAACGACCGTAAAAGTTCTGCCATACAAATAATGACGAAAGTGCTTCACAGAGTTAACAACCGCTAGTGTCTCTAACTCATAAGAGTGGTATCGAGACTCTGCAGGCGTAGTGCGTTTACTATAGTACTCTACTGGGTGTAATTTTGAGTCTACTCTCTGGAAGAGGATCGCGCCGTAACCTTCACTGCTCGCATCTGTATGTAGCTCTATGGCCAGCTCCGGATTAAAGAGCATCAAAACCGGGGATGAAGTAAGCGTTGATATTATGTCCTGCCGAGCTGCTTCGCACTCTGTGGTCCAAGCTATTTTTGTATTATTGTTGGCTAGCAATCGGTAGAGTGGTGCCATCTTAAGTGAAAAGTTATTGACAAACTGCCTAAAATAAGATGCCAAGCCCAGAAACTGTCTTAGTTGACTAACGGTTTGCGGCGGTTGGGAGTTAGTCAACGCGGTTATTTTGCGAGGATTGGGTCTGATTTCACCCTCTGATATTTCATAGCCTAAAAACTGGACCTGTTTCTTTAAAAAGGCACATTTTTTCATATTGAATGAAAATCCAGCATCAGTGAGGGTTTTTAGCACAACTTGTAGACGTTCTAAACCTTGCTCTACACTGTCCGCGGGTATAATCAGATCGTCCATGTAAACGATTGCGTAAGAGTACGCTAGGTCACCTAGAGCTGTATTGATGGCTCTCTGATACACAGAGGGGGCATTTCTTAAGCCAAATGGCATAGCAGTAAACTCATAATGAGCATCAGGGGTAATAAATGCTGTTTTTTCAATTGAGTTTGACTCTATATTTATAGGCACTTGATAAAACCCACTGGCCATGTCAAGACACGTGTAAAATCGCGCGCCTGCGAGTCTCTGAACTTGATCACCGATTAGAGGCAGGGGGTACCGGTCGGGAACCGTATTGGAATTTAGTTCTCGGTAATCTACGCACATCCGGTCGGTGCCATCGCGTTTTTTTACTAAAAGTATCGGGCTAGCAAAAGGAGACTTACTTGGTCTAATTACTCCCGCAGACAATAATTCATTACACTTATTACGTACTATCGTTCGTTCTTCCGGACTGAGATGATAAGGCCGCCGTTGGACAGTTTTGTTAGGGTCTACTAAATTAATTTCTAGTTCACCTGTCTTTACTCTACTGGTAGGCGTACCTTCGACAAACGAGTCTTTAAAAATGTTTAGGATGTCTAATAACTTTGGTTTAAGATCATCCGGCATATCGGTATCTACGTTACGAAAATCAGCCACTGCACTACCTACGTTACAAATGTTGACTTGAGAGGGTTTCTCAACAATAGAGAGTTTATCGCTTGTTATATGTACTGATAACCCTAAAGCCAACAGGTCGCGTCCGATCAAAGCGTCGTTATTTAGACAATCATCAGGCACAATGTGAAATAAAATTTCTACGTCATGACCGCTAAGAGTGACTCCACACAAGATCTGCGAGTCGCATAATACGCTAGATTTTCCTACACCGGTCAAGGTAACAATTGCATGTTGTAATACACCAACAAGCTTGCGAGAGACGCTCTCTTTAATTAAGGAACAATCAGCCCCGGAATCAAAACAAAACGAGAAGTGCTCACCAAATTGAGTGATTATTCCGGTGACAGGTCTCACATCGCACATGTCCACTCGCTTCACAACGCTGGGTGCCGCTGCTGGTGCAACCGGCAATGCCTTCGAGCACCGTGATGCTACGTGGCCCTCAACACCACACTTGAAACAAGTGACAGGGGTCCGAGTAGCAACGGCCGTGTTGGGGCGCTCGGAGAACGGAGTTGTTTGCTGCTTGTCTTGTGGTCGGCTGAAACATTCAAAGGATTTATGTCCAAATTTTCCGCAAGAGTAACATTTGGTCGATATGGAACTTAATTTAGGGCGTTTATTATCATGCACAGCGCTTGTAACAGTTTTCGCTGCCTCTTGGTAGCTTCTTTTGCGGTAAGAAAAGGCCATCAACTCTCGCTGCATTTTAATGCGGGTACTTATTTCTTCCGAAAATATGTGACGTTGTAATCGCGGCTCGATTTGCCCCATATGTGCAAGTATTAGCGATACCACTATCTCCTCTTTACCTAAACTACCCCAACGTGACATAAGCAGAGTAAACATACGACTTGAATATGCAGCGAGGCTTTCACCGTCTTGCGGTTTACTATTTAGCGTGTTTAGTATCGTCGCTGCACACGTTTCAAGCGTATCAAAGCGGGAAAGAAAAATTTCCTTAAATTCAATCCATTTCATATTAGGAAAAGCTATTTGGGAAAACCATGTTGCGGCTAAACCTCTCATGGCTTTGCTAAGTATAAGAACTAATTGACTTCCCTGTATATTGCGGTCCGATAAGCAGATGTCCGCCGTTGCTAGCCAAGCACGTGCGTCGCTGTCTGCTACTTCCGGTTCAAATTTAGGCAGCGTGATGGTCAGGTCCTCCGTTCTCGGTGGTTTGGATAGCGCCTCCACGAGCAGCCGCATGCTAGTTTGCTGCGCCTCAAACAAAGCGCGCCATCCGTCTTCGGCTGGTGTCCGTAGATCTTCATTTTGTGCCGGCACCGATCCCACTTCTGATGTCGGAGAAACACTTTTCTCAACGACATCATCTGTGGTTGAGGACTTGGTGGGCGTCATGAGGGTAAAGTGCGAGCACAAAACACGATGATTATAGTTTTCACAACATTTAATTTAGTTTCAGCACGTTTAAATCACGCAAAATCACAGTTGCACATTCAAGCCGATAATTAATAATCAAAAACAGAAGTTATAACTGCTAAGACCGAGCAGTGAGTTCAAAGCGCCACTTTTTAACACCACTAACGAACCAACTTCAAGGATCCAACTCGATCCGTGTCCACTTCACGACTGACCCCGTAACAACTGTCAAACTGCCTTATATAAAGATGGCGCCTCGACCCCACTCAAGCCACGTGCTCTGCTCTGATTGGTCGTTACTTAAATTACGTTAATAATGTTATTTAGTCTAGGAAAAACGTAACTTATAAAGTAAGATCAAATTAAAAGTTATTAGAAGCTTTTACAATTTCAATAAACATTAAACATTGCACATTATGCGTTAAACAGTAATTTAGTTGACAATGGCTACTTAATAACTTCCTATTTTAAATATAATCACAAATCTGTTATAAGAAACATGTTTTAGGCTTTACAACAATGTAAAAATTCGTATTAAATTATATTAAGATTTCTAAAATGTGTTTACATGATAAAGAGACAATTTTATGCAGTATCGTACAATCAACAAGCAACTCCATCAATGGCTTCCTCCGACATATATATGGTTTAAGAATTTATTTTCTCATAAGAATTTAACAAAAATTCACTTATAGAGAGAATACAGCATAATTATTAAGGTTAGTATTATGCCATTAGGCGTAGCTTGACATGTTAGTATGATACACATTATATCCAGTTCAAAATAATATTACATTTTATAACATAAGATGTAGGTAGTTGCCTCAGAGGAGTCAGTTGCACGAACGTAAGAAATATAAACATGATTGTGGGTAGGTGGCGAGCGAGCTCGCTACAGACTTCGCGGACTTAGCCCGGTAAGATTGTAAGGCTCTTTCTACAATGTTGTTTTGTTTCGTATTAGTTATTTATTGAAGGAGGTACATATTAGTTTCAGAAAATGTAAAGTATTATTTATTATAGTTTGATTTCGTTATATTATATATATTTATTTGTTAGATATTATGTTTTATTTATTTAATTTATAATGTAATATAGCTGAAAAGTTGTTTATATCATTACATTTTATTTTATAATTATCTCCTGTTAAAAGTCATTTAATACCACTTGATATTTTTAATTTGTAATTTGTAATAATAAAATTTTGTCCGAAATATCATTTAAGAATGGTTTTATAATACATAATATTTAAGTTTTAGTGTTGTTTGCCTGGATTTTATAATATAAAATAGCTTGAAAACAACAAAAAACAAAATATAAGATTTTACAATATTATCATTATAATGTTTAACGTGAGTTTCAAATATACTATTATTTATATATCATATAATTTACTAACTTGATTTACATATTGATTGTATTAATTATTATTATTATATTGACGAGAAATCTTTTAACACATGTGATACGTGTTAACAAACATTCACACACACACACACTTTCGCATGTATACCTAATATTAGTAGTTAGGATTGATTAAATTGGAGCAAATTCACTACAATCCTAAGCTTATTTTTTATCTAAATAGTCTGATATTTTGTAATATTAATAAGCTTTATCAATAAGATTTCTTTTCACATATCATAAATCGGTCCAGCAATTTATACCCCAACAATTAAAGTAAACCCCCGCTTCTGTTCCACGCCGATTACTCACAAGATGCATACATATAGTCAGCTATTCTCACTATGCTATTAGGGGTCTTGTGCATTAGTAGACCAAGTTTCAGACACAAACACCATACGCCGACCAAGTGTTTGATAATGGTGGATTTAAAAGAAGGTAAACCAGCGCCTTGTCTTCTGTTGAAATCGTCGTGAGTTCTGTGACACTTTGATTCTGGTTCTGTAAACCAGTAGACCAGTCGACGAACCGATAACCGATTGGGAAGAAAGGTTCTTGAGTGGCGAACTGGAAGACGTTCTATAGGTAGGCCCCACACTAGGTGGACCGACGACATTGTAAGAGTCGCAGGGAGCCGATGGATGCAAATGGCTAATAGCCGTTCATGGTGGGCTATGTTCAGCAGTGGACTTCTTCCGGCTGATGATGATGAAAACCAGTAGGAGTTGGTGTACGTATAGTGCGCGATCTCCTTGCACGTCTTAGCTGCCAATCTGAACTATAGCTTGCAGTGTGCTATTTGTCGCCAATCTCGTGCAATTTGTCGCCACATGTGGCATGGACAGTGGACACGGCTGGCAGATTAGGACGCCTACCGATCATCTTGTTAACGGGCCTGAGTCAAGTAGCCCGTGAATGAGAGTGAGTTTCTGTTAGGTATAAGATGGTATAAGTCACGAAGGGTTTGCGCGAGCTCCAGGTGGAGGCAGGAGGTGGCACAAGACAGACCGAAGTGGCGTCTTTTGTTATCGGAGGCCATCAAGACAAACTTTTGGTCGTTGCGCCATCTCAGTTAGTTTCTTTTTTAGTTATAAGCTGGTGATGCCAGTATCTCAGGGTGACGAGCGCAGTGCATTGCCGCGGAAGATTTAAAGCACTGGTTCCTAAACTAAGCTGAAAAACGGGGTTAATTAAAACTATCTCTCTGTGTAATTTGCAGGGCAGGGCCTTAAAGTAAAATTGGTGTTATTTGCAACAACCCTAAATGCAAGGTCGCACGCCTCACTTCGTTAGGTCTTATAGACATTGGTGTCGATTCGGTTTTGAATTCTCTACAACTAAACTAAGTTTGACAGGTTTAAGAGTAATGCTGTCCTTTTTTACTTCAGTGGTTAGAAAAAGACAGCGATACTATTAGACCTGTCAAACTTAGTTTAGTTTTAGAGAATGCAAAACCGAATCGACACCATTATGTTACAAGCACGTTGTATAGGTACTTGTAGTCCATCCTAGTCATGTTTGATAACAAATTATCTCCGGGCTTTCCAGCAATATGTCAGTATATCCCTTACTTATTATAAATACGAAAATAACTCTGTCTGTCTGTCTGTTACTCTTTCACGCCTAAACTACTGAACCGATTTAAATGAAACTTGGTACGGAGATAGTTTGAATCCTGAGGAAGGACATAGGATACTTTTTATCGCGATAAACTGTAGCCCACGCGGGTAAAACCGCGGGGAACAGCTAGTCAGCACATATAGGCATGACACTGTGGGAGATGTGCGAACGGAAGCGACGGCGACGTGGGAAGCTGCGGTGCGCCGCAGATTCTAACCAGAAGTACGAGTATCTTATCAGAAGTGAGATAACAAGCTGCAAATAAATAAGTAGCGGTATGCTACCTACTGTTAAGTCTAGCTATTAAATTTTTTGATCACTAATACAAAACAATATCCTACTAATATTACATACCTACGTGAAAGTTTGTGAGTATGGAATATGGATGTATGGATGTTTGATTGTTGAGTGGAGACCGCGACTTGGCAAACGTAGTGTAGGACGCCCTGCGACAAGGTGGAGCGACGACTTGCGCCGAGTGGCTGCCAGTAGTTGGATGAGAAGAGCCGAAGACCGGGCTCAGTGGTGTACCTTGGGAGAGGCTATGTCCAGCAGTGGACTGATACGGGCTGATGAAGATGATGATGATGTGTTCCTTCACCGAAAGCTCAATCCATTGTTCGATCCCACGACCTACGCAATCCAACGTCACTACAGAGCTGTCATCGCTTCAAAACCCTAAACGTTTCTTGACAGGAAACCTTAAGCACCATAGCATCTGATGTTCAATCTATGAAAATTAGGTCCCTCAATTAGTAAATATCCCTAAATTAGTTGTAGAAATAGCGATTTTATACAAATTCATGCAAACTGACATCCTGCCGGAAATCTTAACATTTACTTATAAATAATGCGAAACTTATAAAAAAAGATCACCGAATGTTAATCGGGTTCAAGAAAATACCTCAGCAGGATATACCAATTAACATTGGCCTTTTAGGCGAAGTTTTTTAATACGCACCACAGGTCTTTTGTAATTGGTTTGGTGACGTGATTTTAATCGATAAAGGATTCGGAGTTCCGTTAACGAATGATCGTGTTAAATCGATTTCATTCAAGATGATATGGTTATTTAAATAACCGTTCATTTCATGCAATGAAACAAAGATTTCTTATCGTATTAAATAGCGAGCAAGGTTTGGCCTTTTCTTTCAACAAACGAATAGACAAGCAAGTTCTTCTGCCCGAATAAAAGTGGAGCACTACACACACTACACGACACTAGCTGCGCCCATGGATTTTGGCCGCAGTTTTCTCGTCATTCCGTAAGAAAAATAATATTGTAAATTCGCCCGAAAAATTACCTGTCGGCCGTTTCTTGATCTTTTGCCAGTGTTAAGGTGAATGGGCTCGTGCAATTTCCCATACAAACTCAAGAAGGGCGATATGGATCACGCGAACTATTCTAATGAAGTTTGAAAATTTTCTTAAATTGTTCAATTAATTACCCATTCGCGAACTATCAGTTTCTCTTACAAAAATTATGTTTTCCATGTAATTTTACATCGGAAAAATCGTATTATTATACACATGTGTGCGTGAGTGGCACTGAAGTTGACGGACTTGAATTAGGTGATTTTAACCTGCCATCTATCTGAATTTCGATGAACTATTTAGATGTAGACCTTGTGCAGTGAGCGAATGGTGGCATACGACAACGTTGAAGCGTCACAGAAGAAATTATAGTTTGTCAATAGCTAAAAATTATGCGACGTTGCAAGATCGGGCGTGACTAGTGAAGAATGATTTTCTGTCTCGCTCGCCACGATATTTCGACTTGCCAAGTCGTGCATGAACGATTTTGTTGATTTTGGGGCAATTTTTACTTTCCGTTCCGAAGACGTAAATCGAAACGGGTTGGTAGTCAAGGTCGTGGAGGTCTAATCCACTTTGATAACCTAAGTGATAGAATTTCGCCCAGGTAATCAAAGTAGGAAAATAAGTTAATAAATAAGTAAAGTAAATATATATCTTGCGATAGTTTCTCACACGGCCATCCGACTTGTATGTATTATGGTAACCAGGCAGCTGACAACATACTTACATTAGAACGTGAATCTAAATACATACGGTCTACGTAGATAGATACCTACTATTGATAAAATAGTTAGTTAGGTACTTGGCGGTAGAACTAGAAATGGTAGATCGCCCTTGCAAGAGGTCGCCTACCACGGTGGTAGGTATGTACCTACCTAGCTAAAATAGTTTAGGGATGTGAACAAAATAATCGATTTTTATATTAATCGATCTTTTTTTTATCGATTTTTAAAAAGTCGATGATTATATTACAAATCGATTATTTTTATTTAAATAATTGTTTTTTACAAATCGATTATATAAATAAAAACAATCGCTTAGTAAAAATTCAAACAATAATCTATTTGTACAAAATCGGAAAATAATCGATTTGTAAAAAATCGATTATTAAGTAAAAAATAATCGAATCGTTTTTACAAATCGATTTAATCTAAAGAGATAAAAATCGATTATTTCTTAATCGATTTTTTCCCTTTCAAGTCACACACCTATATTTGATACCCAGTGTGTTGGTACTTAATAATTATACACACTTAATATTTAGTGTTTCTTTTACTACAATAGTTTTATAAAAAAAAATATCGATAAACTGTAGGACACGCGGGTGAAACTGCGGGGTGCAGCTAGTATAAACTAATCAGACTGTTCTATAAGTTTTTTGGTTACGTCATTCACGTAAAATGCATTTTTGACTAGTTGCTACGTTGCTAGGCAAGTTGTTGTTTATAGTTTTACTCTGTAAAAAAGGTTGATCAACGTTGGAAAATTATTGATGGAAATCAGCAGATACAATCGTGCACCACTACGCCAGCTGAGGCCAGCAACAGCCCTGCCACATAGTACCTTTGTATAACCGGAAAAGCCCTGCTGGCTGGCTGTCACCACAAATCTAATTTTCGGAGGATCAAGGACGTTGTTCTACAACTGCCCTTGCTGAAAGTGTATTCAAATACCTTTGAAATAAACAATATGATGACATATAATTTTCCTACGCTTATTTACTTCGTAAATGACACCTTGAAATAAACGAAATTTTATTCTACTAATATTATAAATGCAAAAATTTGTGCGTGTGAATGTTTGTTACCACGTATCAACGTAACTACTAAACCAAATGAACCAATTGTGGAAACAGATTTGAAAGAAGCATGTCTCTCGAAAATTTGAGACTTCCAAAAAACAACGGAGGAAATAAAAGGAATTGAACTTCTGACCATAGGGCAACATGAAAATGATGTTTACACTACATATAAATGCGACAGGCCAGCCAGCCGATTTGGAATGGTTAGTTTTTCAAAGTCATGTTTGTTTCTTTAGTAGTGTTTAGTAGACATAAATCCGTGGTTTTCGTATGGCCAGGTTGGGATACAAATTAGAATATACTTTAATTATAGCTTTGTTGCAGATATGTAAACGAAAAGCGATAACACCATGCCACAACCACGTCAAAAGAATTTTGTATAAAAACAATGTTCTGACCAATAACATGGCATATGGCCAACACAATGAGTCTGTGGCCAGAACATAGTTCATGGAAAAAATGAAAAAAACTGTGCGACCAGCAGGACTTTATATTGACGAAGAATTGTGAATTATTGAATATTTTAAGAATGTGTAAATAAAAAGACTATTGGTGATTGACTGTTTTTTATTTTGATACTATGTACATATATAATAAATAATCCTGATTGTTTCATAATAAAGTATTACAATAGCCAATGTCTTTATTGGTAGGAGAGTAGAGAGTATAGGTAATAAAGGGTATAGGCCATCTCCATTCTAAATTTCATCCAAATCAAAGAAAATTACCAAAAATCTGAGGCAGGGATCGAACTCGGAACCTCGTTATTAGTAAAGAACTACTGAGAGGTTTGACCACTGGTCTAACCTATACAGTAAACGAAAGAACGAAATTAGCAAATGGTTTCGTGTACAACAAGACCATTTTCTATGTGTGCGTGAATAGATCGCTGCCATACACCACTACCGCCGCGATATTGTTTGGCACAAATAAAAGTGTTTTGAAAACTAAAACTCATCTGAAATATTGTTGGATACATAAAACATATTACGCCATTACCGGTAAACATAATTATTATTAAAATAATATGCACCTGTTCATTCATAATAAAATAAGATGCGTTAATTAGAAACAACGCCATCTATTGACGCTGGGCTGCTAGGCGGACCGCAAGCAACCACCTTAGATGCGTTCTAATGACATACTTTATGTCTACGTGTGCGTGTGTAAGTACGTAAATTTGTGACACCAGCAGTAAGAGAAGCGTTACGAGTAATTTATTAGTTTATTTAATGAAGATTTGGGTAATTTACAATTGAGTAACGCTATAGAACGCGCGCTTTAGTGTTTGGTTCGAATAAGATTGTTATTTTCGACGTAAAAAAATAATTTTGGTAAAAAATGACATCAGCGCCATCTCTTGACAACATAGCGTGATGAGCTCTGGGATCATCCACCTTAAGAAGTTAGAACAGGCGTAGCCTGGAGCCTACATGTTAATCCAGGGTATAAGCTATCCCCATTCCAAATTTCATTAAAATCGGTTTAGTAGTTTTTGCGTGAAAGAGCAACAAACATACATACAAACCTAGTAGGTACTCACAAACTTTCGTGTTTATAATATTAGTAGGATAAGATCCTACTATCACAGTACAGTAAGAACAGTAGGTTAGCGAAGGCCGCTCGACGAGTTAATTGCCTACTCTTGCGGTGATGCATAGGCGGCGCGTCCCGTACTGAGTGCATGGCCGTGGCCCCGTCCGCGGCCCCGTTCGTTTGTGATTGTGTGCGTGCGTACACGGCACCGCTACTTTCGCACACATTCAAACCGGCCGGCGGCGGCCGATTTGTAGGAAGCTGAACTACTACTCTTTACTATGCCTACTATAATTGATTGAACTGGAGCAAGTTGTGTGTCGAAATTCGCAAATCGCAACATTCGCGAAGTTCTAGATGGCATGGCAATCGTTAGGCAGTGTAGTAAGTACCTATACCTACTTACCTGTATTCTGTGACGAGTCACAAACGTGGGGAAGCGTCCTTGTACGGCTTCCGAGCTCTCGAGTTACCTTCCGACCGGACATCGAGGGCGACACCGACGCGCCGACCACCATCTCTAGTACAAAAAATATACGATTACTGGTTACTTGTGTTTTTTAATTCCGACTAGGCTTGAATTACACCGCTGTTTCACCTGAACGGAACACGCGTCGCGGTTACAGATGGACGATTTGATTGTAGCCTTCGTTTGTTTGTTAACACGTTATTCTTTCTAAATTATTCCGCGTTTAAATATAATTATAATATAAATAAACTAAAAAAAACTAACTAAGATGGCGCAACGACCCAAAGTGAGTCTTGACAAAATTCAAAATATATTTATTCAATAAGGATACATTGTGATCACTTTAAAACGTCAACTTAAAAATAGCTACGCCTGTTCCAACCTTACGCCGGCAAAAGAACAGGCAAGAAACGCCCGGCAGGTAATTATTTTGGCGCGATCACATTGACAATTTTATTCTTATTACTAATTGATTGAATTGGAGCAAGTTCACTAAAATCCCAAGCTTTTTTTGTCATCTAATAGTCCGATATTTTTTTATTAGCTTTACTAATAAGATTTCTCTTATTTGGTTGTACATGTTGGGATAATGGGAACTGAGTTTAGGACAAAAGATGCCACTTCGGTTTGTCCTGCGCCACCGCCTGCCAGTCCTCCACCTGGATCCGTGGGACGGCCGACCGAGCGACGGCCACTCGGCCGTCCCATGTAATTACAATATCATCATCATCATCAGCCAGAAGAAGTCCACTGCTGAACACTTTCGTGAACATAACTGCTTTGGTTGTTTACAGAAAATCTCTACTGTTAGTAACGTACTGAAATGAAATGTCAAAGTAGTTCCGCGGTACGAAATTTAACGTCTTTTGTTTTGTTTTGCTCAAACTACGTACCTACCTTTTCGTTCATTCAATGTAGCCATAATGGTAATGGCTAGTCGATGGACCACGTGATAGTTCGGCTGTACCAAATGTGTCAAGTTATAAGAGTTTACGATAATTTTTATGGTATATTGTGATCCGCGGTAAGCCCGCTGAATAAACTAACTTAATTTTCTTTTTTATTTGATTTTATTTTATTTAATTAGGGGAAGGATATACTTCTTATTGCGATAAGGTGTAGTACACGTCCCAATACGTACGCTACAGTAGAAAGCTAGAACAGAAGGTCAGTGACAGTCCCAGACCAGATGTCTCGACATCTGCCGCTGCGCTCCAGTGCCTCTAACGTCTTCAGGATGTAGGCGCCTCTAAGAGAGGGTGCGACGACGGTTACCTATACTATATCATACCTTTCCAATGTTCTAAGTAGGTATTGGTCTGCCTCCGGGGAAGTCAATAGGTATTTTCTAGGAGAATTTGTTTTGGAAACTAGATATTGAGGCACTGGCAAGCGCCATGATCACAAAAGTACCTATCACCTAGGTTTTAAAGAAAATAAATTTAAAGAGAAGAAAACTAGTTGTTCCCCGCGGTTTCACCCGCGTGGGCTACAGTTTATCGCGATATAAAGTATCCTATGTCCTTCCTCAAGGTTCAAACTATCTCCGTACCATATTTCATTTACATCAGTTCAGATACTTTTTATCGCGATAAACTGTAGCCCATGCGGGTGAAACCGCGAGGAACAGCTAGTAAAAAATAAAAATAAAGGTTAACAGAAATATCCTGCATAAAACTATATATTTCTTTTTTTTTTTTTTTTTTGTTTTGTTCTGGCGTCACACGATTAGTGTATTTGCCAGTGTCAAGTATAAAAGATTTCAAACTCAGAGAGTTGAATCAAGTTTAAATGATGATGGTGATGATGATGATGAGATGATGGGATGAGGATAGTGTTTAAGTAAAGTAGTGGTGCTTTACTTAAACTTTACACGGACTTTTTTGGAGCAACTTGAAAAGTCACTTTCACAACTTTATTTCAATTTCCCACACTCGTACACATTAACGAACACATAATGGTTAATAATTCACCAATATTACACATTATCACTCGAAGAAACACAAGTTTTGGAAATAAAAACAAAATTTTCACGTTGACAACTCAATTGCCGCCAAAAAAGTCAAAAACTATATATAGATCACTATCATTAACTCAATTCCGTTATTCATCTTCACTTTGACAATAGACAATATATTTATTTGTGGCAAAAAAACAGCATGCACTTCACACAATTAAATTTGATAATAAACATAAACAAAACAAATAAACTTAAATAATAATTCAAAGACAATTAATTACAGGTTTTTTGCCACAAACCGGCACCAACTCTGCACCAACTGATGCTTTGTACATTTACTCGATACATTGCATCGACAAATCATTCTCCCAATAGGTTAGCAACCTTTATCAAAATCTAATAAGAGTCGATCTCACAAAAAGTAGGGTGAACCACCCATTTGCCGCCAATGTTACGTAAGCTATCGATCGCACCTGGGGGACACCTGCCGTGCGCCCAGCGCTACCTCTGTGGACGTGTTACCTCACGACGAAAAGAAAAAAACATGTTACCTCATTATAATCTGTGTTTTTATGGAGATAAAACTTGTTGGACAAATAATTATAATTGGTCAAATGAATCATTTATACACGCGCAAATAAAAATTGGAGTATGATATGAGTATTAGTAACAGATGTGACTCGGTTTCACCCGTGTGGACTAGGTATTATAGGTAGGTATAGTTTATTCCATTAAGAAGTATTCTATGCCCTTCCCCAGGATTCAAAACTTTAATAGAAAATAGACTTTTCTCAAACATGCTTGGAAATAAGCGTGTTGTTTTGACAACCTTCTTTGAGATAAATCGAACTTGCTGAACTGCCCAAATATATGCGAGCAGCGGCCGGCAAAATTTGTATGAAAGTCCATATTTGTCGTGTTTAGCGGCCAAATAACTTACAGCGTGATGCTTTGCTTTGAAGCTTACTTTAATGCCACCTGAAATTCAGGAGGCGGCAAAAGCCGTAATAGAAAATTTGTAACTGACAAAGTCGAAAAAAAAATTTCTGCCCAGGTACTAGTTAGTTTTAATTTCCGCGCATTATTTGAGAAAAGTACTATACAAGCCTTGGCCACAACTAGGCATTGATGGACTAAGGTATGTGTGCCTCGGCTTCGCCTCGGCCCACCTTTACACCTTCTTCCCTCAATGCCTACGTTGATGGCCGTTGCAGTAACGTACTACTACACTACACATAGCTAGTACAAGAAAATGGTAAAAATATGTCTTCATGTTTTTTTTTTCTATACCTAAACCTTTTTGCAACCGACGAAAAAACGGAGAAGGTTCTCAAGTCGACGCGTGTATTATTATTATATTTTATCAAATGGTTATTTCGCTTTCAATTTTTATCTAAATTAAACAATATTAAAAAGGGTGCCATTTAGAGCGAGGGAGACTCGAGATAGAGTAGACTAGATAAAAAAGGATACTTAAATAATCACTAATACCTTTTTCATAAAGGTTCTATTGACCTTTAGAACTCTTGCAACCTTTGCGAAAGTTATAAATAACGACCTAACATCTCGTAACCTTTTATCTGAGCTTACTTACATATTTTAAATTATAATTTACAAGATCGATTAAGAAAATGATCTCAAAAAGGTCACAATTTTTCTTTTGTGTACTATGTATTAGCATAATTTTATTCATGGACTTGATCTACCTTTCTCATTATTACTTTACACCTGTTTGAAATTTAGGAACGCAGCCCAAGTTGACATTGACAGGCTTTTTCCCGCTTTGTCACTGTCAAAAGGCGCTTAGGTGGTGCACGAAAATAAGAAACTAATAAATCTTTTAGACCTTTTTAGCGGCAATTGAACTGTCAACATGAAGATTTCGTTTTTATTTCCAAATCTTGTGTTTCTTCGAGTGATAATGTGTGTTATTGGTGGATTATTAACCATTATGTGTTCGTTAATGTGTATGAGTGTGGGAAATTGAAATAAAGTTGTGAAAGTGACTTTTCTAGTTGCTCCATAAACGTCCGTGTAATTTAAATACTATCCTCATTCCATCATCTTATCATCATTATTATCATTAATAGCTACTTGATAGTTGATTCTGCTCTCTGAGTTTAAAATATTTAATACTTGATACTGGCATTGCCATCGCTCGAAACGGTGAAGGAAAACATCGTGAGGAAACCGGCATGTCCAAGAACTGCAACATTCAAGGGCATGTGACATCTACCAACCCGCACTGGGCCAACGTGGTAGATTACTGCCCATACTCTCTCTGAGAGAAGGCCAGAGTCCCAGCAGTGGGAACGTGAAAGGCTGATGATGATGATACTGGCATAATGCTGATGGGGACAGTCAGAGCTGGTCTTCAGCTAGAACCAGGCGATGACGTCACCCAAAAGTAAAACCACTGTTGCACAAAATTATTGTTGAATTTCAAAATGGCGTTTATTAACGGTATTATAATTTCTCTTTGGTAACGGCCCCTAACGTCTTATCAGCATGTCATTTAAGGTGAATGGGCTCGTGCAATTTCCCATACAAACTCAAGAAGGGCGATATGGATCACGCGAACTATTCTAATGAAGTTTGAAAATTTTCTTAAATTGTTCAATTAATTACCCATTCGCGAACTATCAGTTTCTCTTACAAAAATTATGTTTTCCATGTAATTTTACATCGGAAAAATCGTATTATTATACACATGTGTGCGTGAGTGGCACTGAAGTTGACGGACTTGAATTAGGTGATTTTAACCTGCCATCTATCTGAATTTCGATGAACTATTTAGATGTAGACCTTGTGCAGTGAGCGAATGGTGGCATACGACAACGTTGAAGCGTCACAGAAGAAATTATAGTTTGTCAATAGCTAAAAATTATGCGACGTTGCAAGATCGGGCGTGACTAGTGAAGAATGATTTTCTGTCTCGCTCGCCACGATATTTCGACTTGCCAAGTCGTGCATGAACGATTTTGTTGATTTTGGGGCAATTTTTACTTTCCGTTCCGAAGACGTAAATCGAAACGGGTTGGTAGTCAAGGTCGTGGAGGTCTAATCCACTTTGATAACCTAAGTGATAGAATTTCGCCCAGGTAATCAAAGTAGGAAAATAAGTTAATAAATAAGTAAAGTAAATATATATCTTGCGATAGTTTCTCACACGGCCATCCGACTTGTATGTATTATGGTAACCAGGCAGCTGACAACATACTTACATTAGAACGTAAATCTAAATACATACGGTCTACGTAGATAGATACCTACTATTGATAAAATAGTTAGTTAGGTACTTGGCGGTAGAACTAGAAATGGTAGATCGCCCTTGCAAGAGGTCGCCTACCACGGTGGTAGGTATGTACCTACCTAGCTAAAATAGTTTAGGGATGTGAACAAAATAATCGATTTTTATATTAATCGATCTTTTTTTATCGATTTTTAAAAAGTCGATGATTATATTACAAATCGATTATTTTTATTTAAATAATTGTTTTTTTACAAATCGATTATATAAATAAAAACAATCGCTTAGTAAAAATTCAAACAATAATCTATTTGTACAAAATCGAAAAATAATCGATTTGTAAAACAAATCGAAAAATAATCGATTTGTAAAAAATCGATTATTAAGTAAAAAATAATGGAATCGTTTTTACAAATCGATTTAATCTAAAGAGATAAAAATCGATTATTTCTTAATCGATTTTTTCCCTTTCAAGTCACACCCCTATATTTGATACCCAGTGTGTTGGTACCGCACTACCGCATTATCAAATAAATATTTGGTAGGTAAAGGTATGGTAGGTAAGGTACTAACTACAACATAAGTAGCTAGCGAAGTTACTGGGCTAATGAGTGTCTTATCTACTAGGTAGGTATCTGATCTAAAGTCTCAAATATTACATAATAAGCCACCATGTTGTGGTTTGGCACGATATTTTTCTTCACCGAAACCTCATACCTATTGTTGGTATTTGAACATGTGCTGTGCAGCACGGAAGTTCAATGCGCAACCGATTGAGCTATCATCGCTTCAAATCATAAACGTCAAAGAAAAAACCGAAATCAACCGATATCTATCAATGTAATACTATACATATTGTTATCAAACGGAATCTATACTAATATTATAAAGCTGCAGAGTTTGTTTGTTTGTTTGTTTGTTTGTTTGTTTGTTTGTTTGAACGCGCTAATCTCAGGAACTACTAATCCGATTTGAAAAATTCTTTCAGTGTTGGATAGTCCATTTATCGAGGAAGGCTATAGGTTATATTTTATTTCCAAAAAAAATAGGGATCCGTAAGAAAATTGCTATTTTTTAACCCAAGGTATGAAATCGAAAACCTATTTTTGCGTGCGCTGCAAAAACTATTGACAATAGAACAAAACAATGTATCACGAGTTTGTAGGTCCCATTAAGATCTACAAAAAAGTCCGCGAGAGCATATGTCTAACTATTATAGTTATGCCACAATAAGTGATTTTTTTATTTTAAAAAATTAATTTTAATGCCGCCGCTAGAAAAGGCTCTTTATTTGTATCTTGGTATTAATCCTTATCAAAATAAATGACTTCTCATTCAAAACTGCTTCAATCCCTTTATATAACTTTTTGAATTATTCAATTCGGACATTCCATTCGAAAGATATCACGAGTTTAAAAATGTAAGTAGTTGTAGAAAAATAAACCCGCTGCACCGCAGTGCCGCGGGAAACGCGGTGAGGTGAAGCGATTTAAATGAAATTTGGTATAGAGATAGTTTGAGCCTTGGGGAAGGGCATATAATACTTTTTATCGCGATAAACTGTAGCCCACGCGGGTGAAACCGCAGGGAACAGCTAGTAAGGTATATTTTTCAATAAAACAGTCTAAGCGGTAAAGGAGACGGAATCCAAATCCACATCCACATTTACAATAAAAATTTATTTACCTATACATATAATAAAACTGTGACTGATCGCTGTCTGTACATCCTATCCTTTCCTACTAATATTATAAATGCGAAAGTTTGTGTGTGTGAATGTTTGTTGCCACGTATCACCGTAACTACTGGAATGGAAATAGCTTATAGCTACTTTTTATCCCGAAAAAAGGTTCCTGCGGGATAACGGGAAGACGCGGGTGAAACCGCGGCTGAAAACTAGTGAAAGATAAATGAGAAAAGCTATTATTGGGGGTCTTTATCATCAACGCAATAGAACCCAAAACAATGATAAATGGAATTTTTGTCTGTTTGACTATATGTCTGTTTGTCTGTGCGTTTGTGCGCGCTAATTCCAGAAACGGCTTAACCGATTAGGGTGCGGTTTTCACTAATGTATGTGTATGTGTGGTAAGTGGTAAGCTTCACTTAATATTTAGTGTTTCTTTTACTACAATAGTTTTATAAAAAAAAATATCGATAAACTGTAGGACACGCGGGTGAAACTGCGGGGTGCAGCTAGTATAAACTAATCAGACTGTTCTATGAGTTTTTTGGTTACGTCATTCACGTAAAATGCATTTTTGACTAGTTGCTACGTTGCTAGGCAAGTTGTTGTTTATAGTTTTACTCTGTAAAAAAGGTTGATCAACGTTGGAAAATTATTGATGGAAATCAGCAGATACAATCGTGCACCACTACGCCAGCTGAGGCCAGCAACAGCCCTGCCACATAGTACCTTTGTATAACCGGAAAAGCCCTGCTGGCTGGCTGTCACCACAAATCTAATTTTCGGAGGATCAAGGACGTTGTTCTACAACTGCCCTTGCTGAAAGTGTATTCAAATACCTTTGAAATAAACAATATGATGACATATAATTTTCCTACGCTTATTTTCTTCGTAAACGACACCTTGAAATAAACGAAATTTTATTCTACTAATATTTTAAATGCAAAAATTTGTGCGTGTGAATGTTTGTTACCACGTATCAACGTAACTACTAAACCAAATGAACCAATTGTGGAAACAGATTTGAAAGAAGCATGTCTCTCGAAAATTCGAGACTTCCAAAAAACAACGGAGGAAATAAAAGGAATTGAACTTCTGACCATAGGGCAACATGAAAATGATGTTTACACTACATATAAATGCGACAGGCCAGCCAGCCGATTTGGAATGGTTAGTTTTTCAAAGTCATGTTTGTTTCTTTAGTAGTGTTTAGTAGACATAAATCCGTGGTTTTCGTATGGCCAGGTTGGGATACAAATTAGAATATACTTTAATTATAGCTTTGTTGCAGATATGTAAACGAAAAGCGATAACACCATGCCACAACCACGTCAAAAGAATTTTGTATAAAAACAATGTTCTGACCAATAACATGGCATATGGCCAACACAATGAGTCTGTGGCCAGAACATAGTTCATGGAAAAAATGAAAAAAATTGACGAAGAATTGTGAATTATTGAATATTTTAAGAATGTGTAAATAAAAAGACTATTGGTGATTGACTGTTTTTTATTTTGATACTATGTACATATATAATAAATAATCCTGATTGTTTCATAATAAAGTATTACAATAGCCAATGTCTTTATTGGTAGGAGAGTAGAGAGTATAGGTAATAAAGGGTATAGGCCATCTCCATTCTAAATTTCATCCAAATCAAAGAAAATTACCAAAAATCTGAGGCAGGGATCGAACTCGGAACCTCGTTATCAGTAAAGAACTACTGAGAGGTTTGACCACTGGTCTAACCTATACAGTAAACGAAAGAACGAAATTAGCAAATGGTTTCGTGTACAACAAGACCATTTTCTATGTGTGCGTGAATAGATCGCTGCCATACACCACTACCGCCGCGATATTGTTTGGCACAAATAAAAGTGTTTTGAAAACTAAAACACATCTGAAATATTGTTGGATACATAAAACATATTACGCCATTACCGGTAAACATAATTATTATTAAAATAATATGCACCTGTTCATTCATAATAAAATAAGATGATGACGACCGATGTGGCGCAATGGGCGGATAGCCGACTGTAAAGCGTTAGGTCGCGGGTTCGATTCCCGCTACAGGACAAATATTTGTGCATTGAAAAAAAAAGCGCAAGTATTTGTTCTGTGTCTGGGTGTTGTGGATCCCCGATCCTCGTAGTTTCTGATACCCTAGATACAGGGAAACCTAGTTAGGGATCAGAGCCTATGTATGTGATTGTGCGGGCATTATAAGAAAAAAAAAAAAAAAAAAAAAAAAAAAAAAAAAACAAAAACAAAACAACAAGATGCGTTAATTAGAAACAACGCCATCTATTGACGCTGGGCTGCTAGGCGGACCGCAAGCAACCACCTTAGATGCGTTCTAATGACATACTTTATGTCTACGTGTGCGTGTGTAAGTACGTAAATTTGTGACACCAGCAGTAAGAGAAGCGTTACGAGTAATTTATTAGTTTATTTAATGAAGATTTGGGTAATTTACAATTGAGTAACGCTATAGAACGCGCGCTTTAGTGTTTGGTTCGAATAAGATTGTTATTTTCGACGTAAAAAAATAATTTAGGTAAAAAATGACATCAGTGCCATCTCTTGACAACATAGCGTGATGAGCTCTGGGATCATCCACCTTAAAGACGCACGTCATAGGGGCCGTCTTCACACATGGCGCGTAATAACTAATAACTGATGGCAATAATGTACCTAATATTTTAGTAATGGTAACCATTGCCATTGGTGTCGATTCGGTTTTGAATTCTCTAAAACTAAACTAATTTTGACAGGTCTAATAGTATTGCTGTCCTTGTCTGACCACGAAAGTAAAAAAAGGACAGCATTACTATTAGACCTGTCAAACTTAGTTTAGTTTTAGAGAGTGCAAAACCGAATCGACACCATTAACATTATCTTACTAATATTATAAACGGGAAAGTTTGTGAGTATGGATGTTTGTTACTCTTTCACGCAAAAACTACTGAACGGATCCGAATGAAATTTGGAATGGAGCTATACCCTGGATTAACACATAGGCTATATAGTAGATAGTAGACAAGATAAATTGTAAATAAAGTCTCTGTGTTTCTTAGAGGGACAAGGAAGGGTGGGGGTTTTAGTCGGTAGGTCACCGCCGGTGAAGTCGGACATAACTGTGGAAGCCTAAGCTCCATGATATTCATGAGAATTTCCCCCTCCTACTGAAAAAAAAAAAACACATAAGCTACTTTTTATTCCGGAAAAAGGTTCCTGCGAGATAATGAGAAGACGCGGGTGAAACCGCAGGGCGCAACTATAGTTAAATATAAATGCGCAGATAAGGCTAAAAAAATAATTAGTAAAAATTGGTTTATGCTATAACTATTTCATCATCATCATCATAATCAACCCGTTTCAGTCCACTGCTGGACATAGGCCTCTCCCAAAGTACGCCATCGAGCCCGTTCTTCGGCTTTTCTCATCCAACCGCCAGCCATTTTGCGTATGTCGTCGCTCCACCTAGCCGGAGGGCGTCCTACACTACATCCGTACCTACAACTATTTACATTTCAGTAACTGTAAACTGACATCATGATTGTAAAACGTAAGATGCAATTCTGTGTCAATCAAATCCTACAAATTTTAAGAAAGGATCGTTATTGAAATCTGCTTTGGGAAAATCTTACCATAACTTGCGATCCGTATAGGACGTGAGTTCCAACCCTACAATGAGCTTGAGCTTTCGGTGAAGGAAAACATCGTGATGAAACCATAGCTTGGTGCTAGGGCATTTTCTAGTGCTCGCCTGGCTAGCTACCACCGTCATGTTAAGAATCTGTCATTGTTGTCTGTAAGGGCTGAAAGCTGTGACTGTGACAAAGAGCTGACAATAATCTACTAAAACCTGTGATAGGTACTCTCTTTAAAAAAATACGTAAAAGGGTACAAACTACAAACAGGAGTGACCATGGACCGTTGACCGGGAATCGGGACAAAGGAAGTGGGGAGATAGGGGTGCGTAGGTAGCGGGACAGACGCAGGAACCGGCCACCTGTGCTCACAGCGACGCAGCAGACTTGATACTTGTGTGAAGAAAATAAAAGTCATATGTATTTATAATACAGCCCTTACTTATTCTCATACATTTATTTACATGGTACTTATTGCTTTATAACCCAATAAATCTTGCTCGATTTTTTGCATATTTTATTATACACCCACAACATTTAAGCATATATGTATTATAATTTTAAAAAATGTGAATACTAGTGGCTCATATGCGTTTTTTAATAAGTGTTCTCTCGTTTTTTGCACGTTTTGGTATATCTATACTGTAAAATAATAATTAACTAAAACCTCACAAAGTTAAAAGTAAGTTGAAAGTATCAAAACCAAAAGTCGATGCATTTATTAAGTCGGCAATGAAAGTAAGTCGGTTGAGAGGAAGCTGCAGAGATCATCAACATAACATTGTTTTGGTCACAACGTTTTTTAATTAGACGTGGATTGCATTTTTTAAAGTAAAAATACTTTTCTTATACCATCTTTTAGGTTTATTATATCACTAAGTACAAAGGCTTCTTACATTATTATTAATTATTTCTTCACCTTTTTATTTATTTAAGTATAAATGTACTAAACAGTTTTTTTTCCTGCGTGATAACACACTGCGCTCGTCACCATGAGATGCTAGATGCTAAATCTCTTTATATCATAGGATAAATAATAGAATTTCACTGGAAACATTGCCCTTCAATTATACACAGTACTGTTTGCAAAATACTACTTGGTGCTTGGCTGTTGAAGTCCACTACAGCAAGTTTGGAAAAAGAAAAAGCGTCGTACTATTACAAACGGTTATTTATCTCTGGCGCGCACAGGAGGCTTGAGAGTGGGAGACACCTGCGCGTGCGCACGTGCCAACTGTCCCGTGTCTCCCCTCCCCCACCCCACCCCTTCACTTCCTCCGCATCCGGGGAGAGGCTTTATTAAACTTTTTCTACGATTAAAGAGGGTGACATGGCTATACGGAGGCGATGGTAAAAAATATCTGTATAAACTCGGTGATTAGAGACAAAAAGTTAAAGTTTTATCGTTACAAGCTTCGCTGACGTTGGAAATTGGTGACCTATCTATCCACAATTTATGCGACTAGAGATAGATTTTTGACATTTCTTCTTTGGAGCTTGTCTTAAATTTTAAGGTGATTAGTTTAAATGATTAATCAGGCCGGTATTTAAAAATGACTCTCAAGCAGTAATCTCAACTTAAGCACAGATTTGACGCTGTCATTTCATATGAATATGTCACTCAATCGCTATTCAAGTGTTATTCTACACTAGAGCATCATTTTAGAATACCAACCTAAATATCATCTTCTTGAGGGAATTAAATTAAGATTCAAAATAATGATTCTTATTTTCTTAATAATCACTACCCAGCATTAATTGCATTCTTAACTAACATCATCATCCACTATCGAGGCGCTGCATCGTAGACATGCATTGACCAGCCAGTTATGGCGCCTAACCGTCAGAACGTCGCCTTAAATACCTTTGCCAAATCCGTTGACCAACGGTCGCAATGACCCGCCGACAAAACTGTATCAATGGACCTAACACAAAGCGAATCATTAAAAAGAGACCACGTATTGTCTACTGGATAGCCAACGGAACTTTCCCATAACTAGGACCGAAGGACAAAACATCGAACGTTACAATTTGCAAAGAAACTAGACCGTTCTCACGCACGCAAAAATTTCACCGATAGACGAACGTCCAAAACTCCTTTCAAAATATAAGAACTGAATAGGAAGGAACAATAAAATAGATTCGCGAAAGGGATTACAAATAATGCGATGTAAGAAAGGGGTGGCATTGTAAAGGTGAGGTCAGTCGGGTCAGCTAAGACGCAGGGATGACCCCATCAGTCAATGCGCGCCAATTTCGGGGTGTTTAAACTGGCGTAAAGGGTTGTTGCGACCCTGCCTTTGTTGCAGGTCAGCACGGGTTGGCTACCTGAGTCCGGCGGGTCAGTTTGACCCTGCCCAGTGAATGGACAATTAAAACGAGAACGACGCACTAACGGTTGTAATTCGGAAAATCGCGATAACCTCTCCTTTTACAGTTGATTTAGTGATAGCGATACGTTGCCTATTTGTAGCCGTTTGACTCGCATAAAATATATTTTTCTGTATGGGGGACCAAATATATGATAGTCCAAATGTCCTTTTTAATAATTTTACTGAGCATGATTTTAACGATTAAATTTGCTCTAATCAGTAGTAGTATCTAACGGTATTTTTTTTGAAAAATATAATCTAGGTTACTTTGTACTCAGATATTCTTGTACAGATATATCAAAAGAACCGGTACGGACTACCTAAGTGGCGTATGCTGAGCTGATTTACTTTTCATTAGACCGTTTTATTAGGCATATGAGGTCTATTAGTTACTTTCTAAATAATTTCCTTTCACGAACACATATTTCTTTTTTTTAAAAGAAATATGTGTTCGTGAAAAAAGGTTTTAGTGTTTGTTATTAAGGAAGAATTGTTCTAGAACAGTCTTGATTTTTCCAAACATGTACAAGGAACGAGTAACGTCCACTGCCGTTACAATCAATATCATTCAGGCTTGACGTATAACGGTCATACTTCAAAAGCAAACACATTCAACCCATTGTGCTCCTTATTATTAAAATTGAATAAAGATTCGCCAAAGAATTGTGGCAACGGCGATTCGTTCGGACAATGCAAAAAATGGAGCACAGATAAGTTTCCCATAAAAATTGTAGCGCGAAAAGGGTACGGTCATAGTCATAGATACTCCTTTGTTACGGACAGTGAGAATTTTGCGTGGTCTATGGTCTCGCTAAAATGGGTCAGTTGGGCCGAGCCGGGGAGACAGTGGGTGCATTGTGGCGTGCGCATCGTAGGGTTATGCAAAACAGTTGGCGAGAACAATGGGCTGTCTTCGTGAGATGCTTAGGACGGGCAGATTTGTTGGCCAGTTTGTTTATTGAAGATAAAGCGCAGTTGAATCGTGTGCCCTGACGCAAACTTTAACTGACTTGGTTTTAATAAAACTAATAGATATACTTAGTTAAAAAGAGTCTTGAGTTCATTCAAAAACCCCACAGAAAAAATAACTTTTAGTTACTTCCCGAATTATTCAAATTTCGGTGAAATTTCAAAATAAAAATTTGTAAAAAAACACAACAAAAAAATTAAATTAAGCATGACATACCTACGTTACCTATACTCGTACTAACGCCCGATCCTCATCCGTCACCCGAGGTTTTGGATCGATATGTCATGTCATAATATGTCAAGCCCCAGTACTAAAATGACATATTATGACATGACATATCGATCCAAAACCGCGGATAACGGATCCGGATCAATTATTAATTTTGGAGTTACGAAGCGTTCAGCAGAGATTTCATAAGAATCAAAGACTGGGTGGGCTCAGAGGCATTAATTAGGAATAGTTAAATAAGTAGAGCCAGTAGGATCCGACAACACAAGAGCTTCTACATATATCTAGATCAGTTCTTCAGAATTTGGAACTGTTTCTAGTTTGAGACAGACTGCCTTGCCTAATGTTTTAATGATGTTGTATCGGCAGAGATAGATTTAGTTACGATTAACTTTATTGTTGCGATTTCCATACTGCTCTGTTGGAATCCAAATTTTTCAATCTCCACCAGATAGGTAGATAGATAGGATTGAATTATTAGTAAGACTGGATGGAAGGTACGAGGAATTTTTTCTACAATATTCTGTACTACATACCTTTTTAGACTTTATTCAAAAAGGTAAGTTTTTTGGCGGCAATTGAAATTCAACATAAAAATTTTGCTTATCTACACTGTCCAATAAGTCAATCTTGTTGTACTCATACTTAATTGTCCAATAAGAGTCTTGTTGGTCACAGTAGGTATATGACTATAGAAAAATTTACATATAAAGAGATTTCATACATATTACATACATATATTATATGTATATGGATATTTCTATCCATATAAGTATTTATTTCTCTATATAAGTATGTATATCGTTGTCTAGTACCCATAACACAAGTTTCAAGCTTACTTTGGGGCTAGGTCAATTTGTGTGCAATGGTCCCCGATATTTATTTATTTATATACTAGCTGTTCCCTGCGGTTTCACCCGCGTGGGCTACAGTTTATCGCGATAAAAAGTATCTTATGTCCCTTTCCCGGGGCTCAAATTATCTCTATACCGAATTTCATTTAAATCGGTTCAGTAGTTTAGGCGCGAAAGCGTATATATTCCGTATACTCCAAAATTATTCCCGCACTTCGGTGCCCCCTCACCGCGTTACCTGCTGTAGGTACCCATTATCATATTTTAATTATAAGTTAATTTTTCTTGGACCGCACGTTTGAATTGCGCATCTAGAGGTCTTCCTGGTCCGCGACCGCACTTTACCTATTTCATAGATTCTCCCTCACTTTACCGCGTTTCCCGCTGCGCTGCGGTGCGGCAGTTTTATTTTTCTACTACTACTTACATTTTTAAACTCGTGATATCTTTCGAATGGAATGTCCGAATTGAATGATTTAAAAAGTTATATAAAGGCATTGAAGCAGTTTTGAATAAGAAGTAATTTATTTTGATAAGGATTAATACCAAGATACAAATAATGAGCCTTTTCTAGCAGCGGCATTAAAAATTAAAATTTTAAAATAAAAGATTACTTATTGTGGCATTACTATAATAGTTAGACATATGTTCTCGCGGACTTTTTTGTAGATCTTAATGAGACCTACAAACCCGTAATACATTACTTTGTTCTAGTGTCAATAGTTTTGGCAGCGCACGCAAAAATAGATTTTCGATTTCACACCTTGGGTTGCAAAATTGCAATTTTCTTACGGATCCCTAATTTTTTTGGAAATAAAATATAGCCTATAGCCTTCCTCGATAAATGGGCTATCTAACACTGAAAGAATTTTTCAAATCGGACCAGTAGTTCCTGAGATTAGCGCGTTCAAACAAACAAACAAACAAACAAACAAACAAACAAACAAACAAACTCTGCAGCTTTATAATATTAGTATAGATATATTTTTGCTTCAAAATCAGATGATTTGAATAATGGACGTCTGAGATTGGACCTTTTACTTATAAGTGGTTTAAAGTTATTGGACCTATTTTGTAAACTTTATTTATAATTTATTTTAGATAAAACTTTTTCTTGTATCTTATTAAATAAAAATTTTGTAACAGTAAAAACTCTTCATGTGCATGCATAATGTAGGTAACACTTGATTATTCATTTCCCCTCAAAAAGAGTCGTTAAAAAGAGACGTTTTTCTCCCCATACATTTTCTTGTCAACTGATAACGAAACAAGCTCTCAAGGTGCGAACCGTTGACCTCAATCACCTTCCAACTACCCTCAAAACTCAGACAATTTTCAACTTTAAACTGAAGCATGTAGAGTTCAAGTAAATGTAATAAATTAATCAGACCGAACGTAGGTACTGATAATACAATATTTATAATGCTGCTGTTGAGGACTCTATTTCGAAGAGGTAAAGGGTGTTTTTCCTATGGTTGAGCTGTTAGGTTCGAAGAGGCCGTTATCACCCAACGGGTTTCTTATCAGCACGGTTTGGTGCTCAGCAGATGTGGTGGAAACAATCGATTATTTTGAAACTTGAATTTTTTAACTATCTACCTAGTTGACGCCATATTGGGTACAACGAAAATGGTTTGGCTTTTCAATGGAGAAAAGAGCTTTTGCAAAAAAAAAAAAACTAGATTGAAATCGCTTCATCCGTTCGCGAGCTACGGTGCCACAGACAGACAAACAGACAGACACGTCAAACTTATAACACCCCTCTTTTTGCGTCGGGGGTAAAAAACCTAGTTGGTCGGTTAAGATCGTATAAGCAAGCTCTGCTAGCCCGCTATGAGCGTTTCATAAAACCATAATCACAGATTTAGAGTGTGACCATAATACCTACATCATGCCCACTGTAATTGCGATGTAAGCAGTAACTTGTACATTAATCTCATTAGAGTTCTTAGTAAAGTGAGTCAGATGCTGTGGGAATCTGTGATGCTGGACGCGGGTCAAGTTCGGAGGTGATACTTTCCCACGGTCAACCACATACCACGCCAATCTGTGTAGTAAAAGTGGTGTGACAGAAATTTTAGAGCTCTATAGATGTTTTTTTTTTTTTTTTTGTTAGGATAGTGTTGTAGTGTAGTGAGGTAGTGTGTGAGGATAGTGTTTAAGTAAAGTAGTGGCGCTTTTAAACTTTACACGGACTTTTTTGAAGCAACTCGAAAAGTCATTCTCACAACTTTATTTCCATTTCCCACACTCGTACACATTAACGAACACATAATGGTTAATAATCCACCAATATTACACATTATCACTCAAAGAAACACAAGTTTTGGAAATAAAAACAAAATTTTCACGTTGACAATTCGATTGCCGCCAAAAAAGTCCTCTATAAATGTTAAGGTTATTAAGGTTTTTTTTTTTTTTTTTTTTTGTTGTGGCGTCACACGATTAGTGTATTTGCCAGTGTCAAGTGTAAAATATTTCAAACTCAGAGAGTTGAATCAAGTTTCAATGATGATGATGATGATGATGAAGATAATGAGATGAAGGGATGAGGATAGTGTTTAAGTAAAGTAGTGGCTCTTTACTTAAACTTTACACGGACTTTTTCGAAGCAACTCGAAAAGTCATTCTCACAACTTTATTTCCATTTCCCACACTCGTACACATTAACGAACACATAATGGTTAATAATCCACCAATATTAGGTACACATTATCACTCGAAGAAACACAAGTTTTGGAAATAAAAACAAAATTTTCACGTTGACAATTCGATTGCCGCCAAAAAAGTCCTCTATAGATGTTAAGGTTATTAAGGTTAGGTACCAAAAAGTATTTTAAAAAAGTATGTAAGGAAAATACAAGAAGAAAGTAAGTAACAGTTAGTATTTTTTTTATTGTAATAGTGATTATATAAAGTAAACATTTAGTGAATATAACAGAAAAGTTTATCTAAGTATACATATTTAGGTTAAATATAGGAATGAAATAAATTTTACAACACATATAGATAACTATTTGTCCCCCGCTATTTTACCTACGTGTACTACAATTTATCGCGTTTCTTTTACAACTTACAGGGTAGTGTTTGACCACAAGTCACCTGATGTTAAGTGACGATGCGGTCGAAGATGGCGTCACGCTACACCTGGACGGGGAACTGGCTCTCAAGTGAGGCTGCCGGAACACACCGTTAGGTGCTTGGCGACAGATTCTTAACATGCGATTTAAATTATCCTATGTTCCCCGTTCGTTTCCCATAGTTCACACTATCTTCATAATAAATTTCATCACGATCGGTTCAGCATTTCAGGTGTGAAAAGTAATAAACAAACAGTGTTAATTTAGTATTTTTAATATTAGAGTATAAGTATGAATAGTAATAGAGATCTGACACATTTTGCTAATTAAATAGAGTGCAAAATGCATAAGCAGAAAACAATTATAACACTCATATCTAATTAATTAACTGACACTCATGGTGCATAATTATATGAGTAAGCTCAAAAAAGATATTTTATTCATTAGGATACATTGAGAACACTTTAAAACGTCAACTTAAAACTAGCTACGCCTGTTCTAACCTCCTTACGCCGGCAAAAGAACAGGCAAGAAACGCCCGGCAGGTACTTTTTTGGCGCGATCACATTGACAATTTTATTCTTATTACTAATTGATTGAATTGGAGCAAGTTCACTAAAATCCCGAGCCTTTTTTGTCATCTAATGGTCCGATATTATTTAATTAGCTTTACTAATAAGATTTCTCTTGTTTGGTTGTACACATTGGGATATGGGAACATAAATATTAAAGAGTTGCGGGATCACAACCAAAGCACACCAGACCCCACAAGCAGCAACCCATTCACGAGTTAATGCAATAGTCATATTACTTTTTTAGTTCCCACCTAGCTAGCTACCAACCACCCTTAACTTTAGAATCTGTCGTCAAGCTCGGAGCGTTCCGGCAGCCTCACTTGAGAACCAATTCCCATTCCTTGATGTCACTTTCGACCACATCGTCCCTTAGCATCAGGTGACTTACACTACCCTGTAAAATGCAAAAAAAACCTTTATGCCATAGAAAACTAAGCCAAGTCATGACAATTCGATAAACGAAGGTTTGAAGAAAATCGCGTAGATTAAAAATCGTCGCTATTGCATAGAGAAGATGCTTCACTCAAGCTCATCCCATGGGAACCAGCAAAACTATCAATTAATCTCCTAATAGAACACATCCCGCTATTAGAAACAAGACAACCCTTCCGCTATCCGTTTTGTCTGTGCTTTGTTCATCTTGACCATGTTTAAGTTTCTCACTCTAATCGCCGTACAAGACAGTTCTGAGAAACAGTATGGAGAATTGCTTCTTTGAAGTAGGTTGATTTTACACACACTAACGTACCATATTTTGTGAAAATAGGTATATTACTCGTATCTAATAAAAATACAATTCTACATAGATATGTACTTCTATTATTATTTTATTTTTTGCTCTAAATTAAAATCATTTTCATCATAAATATCGTCACAGACAAAAATCAGGAAAATATTATTTTACGTAGTGTATAAATAATGCGCTATGTTTGAAACATTACGTTTTATTTCTTGGTCTAAATCGTTTTCGTTGCTCTCCAGCGTAGATATACCGTATACCTACCTAATGAACTTTGAAATATAAATTAATATTGGTAATATCTGAAAAGAATGATGAGAGATGCAATGATGAGATCATCTTATTTTCATCTTAACAGAAAAAAGCAGCGAAATAGATTAAGTCTGTTGAAAAAGTTGAAGACCCCTAAATAGTTGTAGCTTCACAGGAAGAGAGTAAATCAGTTTCTTCAAATCTCATTTTTACGTGTTAGAATGTATTAAATAAGTACATAATTAGTGCACATTACTTCGGTATTGAAAGATCATCCGTACTGCACATTCAATCAAATAAGTAACATCCCTACTGTTGATATATTGCTCTAACACCCCACTAGTGATGCGCGGCCGAATCGGCCCCAAGCAAAAAACAAAAGACGATCTCATTGTCTAGGTGTCGCGGAACTATGGGATCATTGTATCAGGCGATATCCGCAATAAACCGGTCCGGAACTGGTTTTAACCAACCGCTTTCGCACAATGCTTTGTTTATGGTAATTTGGCACTTTATTGTGAAATGTCAGCTTTTTTGCAATCTTTTTTTTGCGACGCGGGATGAGATGCTGTCGGGATTTTTGTGGTGTGTAATCTACTGTGTGGATGCATTTTAAAAGACGCGCTGACAAAGCAATTTTTGATCCTTATTTCACACTAATCATTAAATAATATAAATAAATCTAAATATATATAACTCAAAGGTGACTGACTGACATAGTGAATAGTGATCTATCAACGCACAGCCCAAACCACTGGACGGATCGGGCTGAAATTTGGCATGCAGGTAGATGTTATGACGTAGGCATCCGCTAAGAAAGAATTTTGATTACTTTTACCCCCAAGGGGATAAAATAGGGGATGAAAGTTTGTATGAAACTTTGTTAATTTAAAACCGATCGGGCTAAGACTGCATGCATAAAGTTGTAGAACAGCTAGTAAAATATAAAATATAATCAATTTATTGATATTAAAAAACACATACACACACACACCACACAAACACACACACACACATTACAATGTAAGTTTGTAAGTTTGTGAGTGTGTACTATGTATGTCTGTTACTTCTACACGCTTTATCCCGGAAAAAGTTTTCTGTAGGATAGCTAGAAAACCGTAGATGATGTAAACGCAAGGCGCAGCTAGTTAGTCATCATCATCATCACCATCATCATCAGCCAATTACGCTCCCATTGCTGCAAAAAGTCCGATATCCTATGCCCTTCCCCAGGGTTCAATCTATTTCCATGCCAAATTTCACCCAGATCGGTTCAATATGTGTTTGCGATTTCATTTGACACCACAAGTTAGGAATGTCACGAATCAGGAATATGACGAGTTAGGAATATGACCAATTAGGAGTATGACGAATCAGGAACAAATCGTTTTTATGTTTATCCTATCCTACTAATATTACAAATTCGAAAGTTTGTGTATGTGTGCGTGAATGTTTGTTACCACGTATCACCATAACTAAACCGATTTTTAAGAAATTTGGAATGGAGATAGCTTATACCCTAGATTAACATATAGGCTATTTTCATCCCGGAAAAAAGGTCCTGCGGGATAAGGGGAAGACGCAGGTGGAACCGTGGAACGCAACTAGTCCGAAATAAACAAACAATCGAATCTTTTCTCTGTATATATTAGGTAATACAGATTAATATTAGATAATATATATGTGCATAATATTCTGGATAAGTAGGTATATCATCATTATCAGCCTTTCACGTTCCCACTGCTGGGACTCTGGCCTTCTCTCAGAGAGAGAGTATGGGCTGTAATCTACCACGCTGGCCCAGTGCGGGTTGGTAGATGTCGCATGCCCTTGAATGTTGCAGTTCTTGGGCATGCCGGTTTCCTCACGATGTTTTCCTTCACCGTTTTGAGCGATGGCAGGAGTTTTCCTTCACCGTTTTGAGCGATGGCAGGATGAGTAGGTATATACCTACTATATACTTAGGCAGGACCAGCAGAATGCCGCCCTTTTCTTCTGAACTTTGTTGACACGTTGCCCTGCGTCTATAGATGCCATTTTTACTGCGGATAAATAAATGTCATCGTCCCACGGGGAAAATAAGCGAACACCTATAGTCCTATAAAACTAATGGGGCTCATCTCATGGTGAATAACAATATTATGGTATAGTTCATAGATATTTGTACCTGAGTCTTGGATATTTCTCTATGTAATTATGTATATCGTTGTCTAGTACCCATAACACAAGTTTCGAGCTTAATTTGGGGCTAGGTCAATTTGTGTGCATTTATCCCCGATATTTATTTCAATTTATTTATATTTCATAACGCATATTAATATTACAAAAAAACTTTCTCATTGTAGTTCTGAATGTTATATATCACGGTACCATTAATTAATCATATTTGTACATATGTCAAATGTACATACGTAGAACAGACAGACAGACCTGACTGCTAATGCTTGGCGAACGAAAAACTACTAGAAAATACCACCAACCTATGATTTTCGTCGCGATGTTTTACTTCGCCGAAAGCTCTTCCCGTTATCCCGCAGGAACCTTTATCCGGGATAAAAATAGCCTATGTGTTAATCCAGGGTATAAGCTATCTCCATTCCAAATTTCACTCAAATCCGTTAAGTAGTTTTTGCGTGAAAAAGCAACAAACATATATTATAGTATACATACTCACAAACTTTCGCATTTATAATATTAGTAGGAAACAAGACATTGCCTTTGCAATTTCTTTTCAAGTTATTGCCGCTTTTGTGTACTTTATTTCAATCTTAAACAAACCTCCGTGAAGTGAAAGAATCCACCTTCATTGCATTTATAATTACGCAAATTCTCTCAGCAGCTGCTCAAGAAGAATTCGCAAGACATTAGCTAATCTTCAAAGCACACAACTCTGTTCACCCTTCTAGTTTGACCACTTGTAATCAATCACGGACGCATCCTTTCTTATATTTTCTTTGGGGTCCGTTGAGGTGCTTATGCAAATATTAGCAATTAAAATATTGCACGTAACGGTCTTGCGAATCTTTTGTAATTGGACCCTTGGACGACAGCTGGACTGGGGATAGATGGGCATAGAGTAAGCGTTAGATAATATTAGATATAGTGGATGTAATAATAATCGAGAAGAATAAGTATAAAGTGATAGATACGCGATCAGAAGTCATGAGTATGGCTTTTTTCGAAATTAATAATCGATCTTGATCCGTTATCTGCGGTTTTGGATCGATATGTCATGTCATCATATATGTCATTATGACATATCGATCCAAACCCCCGGATAACGGATCAGAATCGATTAATAATTTCGGGCGTAAAATCATCTTTATTAATCAAATGATTGGATATCTCAAAAGTTTTATCAAAGCAATTGGATTCAATTTCACGCGTTCGATAGAAGACAGTACAATCAAATCAATAATTCACATCCAATATGAAATTGCAGACACTGGTGTTTGCCGTTTTACTCGTAAAAACCACTATCAATCTTAAAATAATAACAAAAGATCAATTAAAGCGAAAAGGTGTCGATGGTGATGACTTAACCTCATCACCTGTATTCGAAGATGACGCAGAAGATCCAGTTTATGATTTGGAACAAGAGATCGTGGAGAAATACCACTTCATCACTCCAAAGTTTGAAAATGAAGGTCAAATAAGATTTAAAGTCGTGACGAAACGAGTCGAACGGAAGAAAACAAATATAGGAAACTAAGTGGACCCGACAGACGTTCTACCTAGATACCGACTGCAGCGCCATCTGCCGGGCTGATTTGTGAATCTAAACCAAACCAGACCATCCATCCATCCAGAGGGGCACCCAAACGCATACAAAAAATCATTCAAATCGGGCCAGCCGTTTAGGAGCAGTTCAGTGATATACAGTAGTAGACATACCGTAATTTCAATCAAGATATACTCGTATCTGGCAGGAAAGGTGGAGTAGTGAACGGGAAATTTCCAAGGGCACCCAAGATCTTCAAATTCCGACAGGAAAGCAAGGAGTTTTGGTAAAGCAGGTGTACTCAGAACCTATTTTGAAATCGGTAGTATTCGGTAGCCGTTAATGCTACTGGTGTGTCTAGTAAATTACATAATAGTATATACTTAATTCATTGCAATTAATCTAGTACTTAAGACTATGATCCATGGACCTTCTCATTTGATTTAAATAAGAAGTTATCAAGAATCAAATAAAGTCTGAGAGAGCTGAGAAGCGTGGGCATCGAAGATTTGATAATTATGTAGAATACTGTCAAAAACCGTAATTTGATTCTACCTAGTTATTCAACGACCTAACAGTTTAAAAAAATAGTTTTTTTTCAATAGTGTGCAAATACGGATTGAAGAGAAATGGTTTCAGTATACAATTCATTATAGAAATAAAGGGATTAAATTCACTTTATACAATATTTGACATTTCAAGCTCAGGGTGACAAGCGCACTACATTGTCGCATTGCCGCGCTGGATTTTGAACTGTTGATGTGCAAAATTCTAGCTTAACATTAGGCGAAACATAAAAAAAAAAACTAAAAACGATAACATAATGAAATTTTACATAATATGTATTACCTACAAATATCTCCATTTTCACTTCTTTTTACCATCTCAAAAAAGTTAAACAAACTGGACTACACAATCACACCCCTTCATTATTCAAATCGCATTGACCCTTGTTAACCCTGAAACGCGACTTCTGGTCCACTGGACCAAATTCGGACAATGGTCAAACTACACAAAAAATCCGATTGGTCAAAACTAACAATGCAAAAGTGACCCTATGGAATTACCACGTTCTTTTGCTTGACCTTCTGTACCTTTAAAATCAACCCTTCCTTTGTGAGATGGGATTAGAGGTGTAAGGGTGAAAAGATGAATGGGCTTTGTATCAAATGCCCTATGTCGTTTTTATGGGTGTTTACAATAAGCCAAGTTAAGAAATGGGCAGATCTTTTCTTGTCTTATGGCAGATGCAAAACTGTTTGTTTGATATTTTATTTGTTTCTGCTATTAATTCAATATTACAAACAATAATAGGCAGATTTTATGGGTAGAAGATAAAAATACTTATTTGTTATGCAAGGCTGCAAAGTTGTATTTTGGCGCGAGTACTTATATTGAAACCTGAGCAAGCAAAGGATTCTAAGATTGAACCATGCGCGAAGCGAGTGGTTCAAATATAGAATCCTGAGCATAGCGAGGGTTTCAAAGGTACGAGAGGCAGAATAACTTTGCAGACGAGCGAAACACGCAACTTTTCACCTCACTACAGCGAGGAAAATGCTAGATGCAAGAAAAACAGATAAAATAGGTTTGTTTGTTTTTTCATACAAGAGTCATGCTGGCCAGTGCGATTATTCCAAAAAGAGGTTGGCACTCTGACATGAAATAAGTATTGTTGCATTTTAGTGGACTGGCGGAAAATTATTGAATAGAATAGAAAGTTTCGAAGTTTCAAAATACTTTCCACGCTAGCGCGCGCAAAATGCGCTTTTGCACTCAGATTTCGAATGACAAACAGACTCTTTCCGAGCTTGTGAGCTGAAAAATATTTTTCTTGCAAATCATTCTCTTATGGGGATCAAATGTGGAGTGTTAAATTTGTATGAAAATATGTTTGTCAACTCCACGCGTCGCTGGTACTACATAACAAAGTTTCTCTAACAATCACCTCAAAAATGTTAGCAACCCATTTTCAAGGTTGGGAATAGCCTCAGGTCCTATCGCGGATATATTATCGATCTCAGCGGGATTGAAATAACCGACGCAACGGTTCGTTAGTTTATTTTATTCATTTTAATTTCTTACAACATTTTAACCGACGAAAAACAAACGCGAAAAAAGCCTATCGGATGGCACATGGAGAAAAAAAAACATATTTTGACTCTAGAATGCTATGAAAATTCGCCTGTTAGTGAAAGCAGGACCATTAATCTATGGGGCCATAACCAAGAACCTATTACGTTCCCACTGCTGGGACACAGACCTTCCCTCAGAGACAGTATGGACCGTATAGTCTAGCACGCTGGCCCAGTGCAGGTTGGTAGATGTCGCATGCCCTTGAATGTTATTTACGGACATACCGGTTTCCTCACGATATTTTCCTTCACCGTTTTTGAGCGATGGCTAAACAGTAAACACGTGCAGGGCCGAGAGGATTCGAACTCGGTGTCGGCGCCTTGTAAAGCCATAACCATTATTTGATAATCTTACTAACATAATTAAGTAATTCTCTTAACAAAATGATCATAGCTCTAATGGCAGTTAATAAAAAGCAAGAATGATAATATATAACCACTACTGTCTTTGCGTCAATGAACATAACATTTTTTCATCAACTTCTCAGAATAGGCACTCTCGCGACGTTCTATATGCAGAAATCTATAATATGTTTATAAAAGAGATAGTCTTGACTGACTGAATGACTGACTGACTGAGTGACTGACTCGAATGACTGACTGTGGGCTTGACTGAATTTATGTGTGTTCGTGAATAACTTCGTCGTTTATGAACCGATTTTGATGATTCTTTTTTTGTTGCAACTCCTTTCCATCCCCGTCTCCTATAAATCCCAAGGGTGGTACCATGATAAGGCAACTAGGATCTGATGATGGCATTCCAAAGAAACTGAAGTCTGTTCCTTGTCTTGTTAAAAATTGTAGCGGAAAGTTTTGGAGTTCCACGCGAGTAAAGCCGCGGGGCAGGTCGCTATTTACGCACATTCGATTGTTTGTTGATCATTATGCATGGGAACTACCGAGATGAGAGTTATGTTACGATCAATTGCAATTAGCATACTGAATATTGTTGCGTTTTTTCAAGTGGAAATATTATCTGGAAATTGGAATAACTTGGTTTTGTAAGTAAGAAGCTAAGAAGTCTTGCTTAGCGAGCCATGGAAAGGGTAATTTGGAATTTCTCTAAGATAGGTAAATAAAACGAAAGAGTAACAAACATCCATCCATCCATCTATACTCACAAACTTTCACGTTTATAATATTAGTAGGATGCGAAAGTTTCGGGAAAACCGACAGTGAGTTTTGACTAAAGTAAATCTAATGTAAAACCAAAAAGCGGAAAAGAACGCGTACAATGGGTTTCGTACTATTATCTAAAAATGGCAAAAAAAATCACGTTTGTTGTAATGGAAGCCCACTTAAATATTTATTTTATTCTCTTTGTTAGTATTTGTTTTTATAGGCGGCAACAGAAATACATCATCTGTGAAATGGTCAACTGTCTGACTATCACGGTTCTTGAGATACAGCCTGGCGACAGACGGACAGACAGACTGACGGACAACGGAGTTTTAGTTATAGGATCCCGTTTTCCTCTTTGGGTACGGAACCTTAAAAAGTGTATTCACTGTCCGCATGTCTAATTGTCCACCCTTTAAAATAGCAAAAAGCGTGTTTCAGCGTTATTGTGAGTGTGTGTGACAGCGACAAGCGAACCTCATCGCAACATGGGGGGTGTCCACATTTCCAAGTTTATCTTGTATCGTGCATGTGATTTTACCCCCGAGAGTGGACGGTGGAAATATTAAAAGCAACACCTAACAGCCACTGCGCGTCACTCTCGCCCTAACGAGAATTGGTCTCATTTGGGATTTTCACCACATTTTTTTATTGTATCTTAATAATTAATATATGTGTATTCATATCGCTAGCCCACGATTTCATCCGCATAGATTACACTTTATTGCGATAAAAATATCCTACGGCCTAATAAAATCTCAGACATACCAAATATACACAAAAAAGTTATAAAAATCGGTGAAGCCGATTCGGAGTAGTTCGATAACTTATGATCTTTCTTTGCCTGTTATTATACTTTCTGTTGTTGTGGAGAAAATGTAACTCGTTATCTATCTAGATGCTGATTGTAAGGGACTACGGGTATATTACTACCGTTCGTAGACGTTCGCAATTCTATTTAAAAATTTGCCAATTTGGCTCTGAAATATACAGATTATTTACCAAATATACCAATTTCATGTAACCCCACCCCTAGGACAGACGCCGGCGAGTCTGCCACGCACACAGATGCACACACTCACACAGCCGCGCATAGATAGTGTCCGTGGGAGTGACTCACCTGAAGGGTGTCTGTGGGTGACCACGACGACTGGAGTTGGCAGGACAGTGCTGTGAATTCGAGAGTGGGCACTGGAAAGTACCACTTCTTGCCCGTGGTACAGTTGTGATAGTCCTGTTGACCGGATCATGGTTAAGATTTTTTTCGGTAGTACGGTTGATCGGACAGGCGTTAATTTTTACTAACCATGACACTTGGGTAATAAGTTAAACCGTCGATCCAAGTTTTTGTCAGTCTGTGATTCGAGTGACTTTTTAGGTGATGGAATGATGATGGCTCAGTGGTAGTAGCTTGCGATCCGTAGATCGTGGGTTCGAATCCTACAATGAGCTAGGGTTTTCTGTGAAGGAAAACATCGTGATAAAACCATAGCTTGGTCATTTTCTCGAGGTCACTATGTATGAATGTCAAATGTCAAAGAGTTCGGACTCTACTATGAAATTATTTTCGAACTCTTTGGTATAATAAATCGAACCGCAAATTATTTAAAAAAATATCACTGTACACGAATCAAAGAGTTCGGACTACCTTAACGAACTCTTTGGTATGTAATTGCCAATGTTTCGGTAAAAATAAACCAAGAAGGTTTGACTATCTCTAAAAATTGCCAGTGCCACAGCTTCGATAAACTTACCAAGAAGGCTTTGTCTTTCGCAAAGCAAGAAGGTTAGGCCAAACGAGGCCAAACTAAGCTTTCCCGAGCCGAATATATCCCGCAGTCTCCGACTAGCCCCAAGTCATGGTCTCCACAGGTGAACATTTAACTTGCATATCGATTATTCTCCCTCGCCGGGTGGTAGGAGTTTATGTGCAGCTAAAAAGCAGATAAATGCGGTTTACTGTAGCTTTTCAGAAACGAGGGGAGGTAATCTGCGATATTTAGGGGTGAAATAGAAGCCATTCGTTTTCCATTTCGGGATCTAATGCTTTTCGGATTTGTTTTAAAGCTGTTGTTTTCTAGACGTTTACAAGCGGACCTTTAGAAAATTAAGCGTTTGAAAATTCAAAGCAATCCTATGCAAGTTTAAGCATCCTCTTATCCTTCGATTAATTTGCACTGGTAAAGCGTGACGAACAAAAAAGGTAATTAACAACAATCATGCAACTGTATGTTTACTTATGTTTAGGGCAATTAAAAATCATCTTATCTTATCAATCGCTGAAAGCCGTTTCAGAGGAGTTCGATAACAAACACTGTGACACGAGACTTTTACATATTAGAACAAGAAGATTAGATATTATGATGGTGTGATGATGATTATGATGATGATGATTAGTGTGATTGAAAAGACAGCTTAGAGCATTGTATCATCATCATTATCGGCCTTTCACGTTCCCACTGCTGGGACTCTGGCCTTCTCTCAGAGAGAGAGTATAGGCTGTAATCTACCACGCTGGCCCAGTGCGGGTTGGTAGATGTCACATGCCCTTGAATGTTGCAGTTCTTGGGCATGCCGGTTTCCTCACGATGTTTTCCTTCACCGTTTTGAGCGATGGCAAATCCGCACATAACTTAGTCATAGGTGCAGGGCCGAGAGGATTCGAACTCGGTGTCGGCGCGTTGTAAGTCGCACGCCTAACCGTTCGGCCATCATCGCTCTACTATTGTATTGCTCTACTCTGTCATTGAAGCATCAATAGGCGGTAAATAAATTACTGCCTAGCGACAGAACTTAGAGTAAACGAGTATAGGTATATGTAATGAGTAATTATGGGTATTTCGCGGTCACTTTAGGTACGTGCTATAATAGAATATTAATCTGCGCCTCTAAGTCCAATTCATTTGATCGCACGTGAATATGAGTCAGTGTGAAGATGAGTATCGGTTTTCATTGTTAATAGCGGAACGGCACCAAATGTGGTCGAATTTTCCCCAAAGATTCCCACTAAATCCGCGCTTTTTTCCGGTATAAAAAGTAGCCTATGTCATTGTTCGACTCGTAAACAATCAATTAACACTTCAATTTTATGTATTTTTTACCCCCGACACAAAAAGAGGGGTGTTATAAGTTTGACATGTCTGTCTGTCTATCTGTGGCACCGTAGCTCGCGAAGTGATGAAGCGATTTCAATTTAGTTTCTTTGTATGAAAGGTAAGTTACGGGCGAGTGTTTTTAGCTATGTTTGATGAAAATCAGTCCAAGATGTTAGGGGTTTTTTAAATTTTAAATTTATTAACTTGTTATAGATACATTTGATGGCGGACAATCGCATGAAACACACTCCACAGTACTTGTCAACTTTTCACCTTTTACACAGCTCTTCTTAAATGAAATCACTGTAGGTAAGTCATTCAAAGCCAAACGCCCAATTCTTTAAACTCCGGGGAATGCTCGGAAGAGCTATTCAATCTTATCCCTCCTTTACGGTTTTACTATCGTTTGTCTCGTCATCGGGATAAAGCTCGAGTCCTGGAAATCCCACACCACACGATTTATGCGCTCCTTTCTCCCGCATACTTGCAAAATGTGGAACGAGCTCCCCCCGCAAGTCTTTCCGCAGTGCTACAAACTGCAATCCGTCAAGATGGGTGTGAAAAGAGTCCTTAAGTATCGGCAACGCATCGGCAACTCCCCTGGTGTTGCAAATGTCCATAGGCGACGGTGACCGCTTCCATCAAGCGGGGCGTCTGCCTGCTTGCTCATCTTTAACAAAAAAAAAACTTCCATCTTACAATTTTCTCAAAGGGAAACTGCCTCTCATAACCAGGTCATTGAACCCATCTCGGCGCTCAAGAAACCTAGCTACCTTTATGTACTTAGCCTACACAATGCGTTGACAATAGAATTATAGGTGGACTGGTCTGGTCATGCATTACCTCCAACTCTGTGACACACTGTGCTTACGTAAAACGTGTAGTTTACCGTTGCAGTTGACCATTGGTGTCGACACAATGCGTGCATTTAAATTCTTTTCTGTCGTGTGTCGTTATTTGTTTTTTAATGTAGTTAAATAGGTGCACATTTAGGTGCCTACGTATCTAACTATCTACATACATAAATTTATTTTACTACATATTTACAGGGTAGTGTTTGACCACAAGTCACATGATGTTTAAGTGACGATGTGGTCGAAGGTGGCGCCACGCTACACCTGGACTGGGAACTGGCTCTCAAGTGAGGCTGCCGGAACACACCGATAGGTGCTTGGCGACAGATTCTTAACAAGAGGGTGGTAGCTAGCCAGGCGAGTACCTACTAGAATACCCTACCACCAAGCTATGATTTCATCGCGATGTTTTCTTTCACGGAAAGCTCAAGCTCATTGTAGTATCGAATCCACGTCCTACGGATCGCAAGTCGACGTCCCTGAGCCATCATCGCTTTATCACGTATACGTAATTTTATTGACTTGATTCAATCAATCCATCATTCGGTATAACTTATTTGCAATAAACATGAGGTATGTATACGGTAAAGGTTGTCACTAAGGGTGCACCAAACGAGCGCAATTTTGTAAGTCGTGAGTCGCAGAATTTCGGTAGCATAAATTCTGCTGCATTCGGTTTCATACAAATAGGCAGTTGGTGCCACACGACGACGCAAAATGAGTTGTCTGCCGACTCAATGCACGTAAACTCGACCGAATTCCGGTCGTGGTGAGGGAAGGGCAAATAAAGTATGAAACTGCCAACATATCAGCCTCTGACTATTGAGTGGGTTAACCCAGCTTCTTTTTCTGGCCTCCTCTTCGTAAATACACATTATTTTTAAAGGATTCATCGTGCTCGACGACACGAACAGCCCGTAATAACGCTCAATACAGAAAAAAAATTAAGTTCGTCTGGCAACTCAACAAAAATTCAGCTGAACGTAAAATGAGTGACCGAAAATACGCGACTCACAAAATTACGCTCGTTTGGTTTCACCCTTAAGAGTCAGATCGCCATATTTTAACCTCTCAGTGTGCAAATTGAGTAGCAATTAAAAATTGTAATAGCTTATTTTAATTGCTAGGGTTATGAGGTCAAGCTTCAAAATCTATGGAGTGGTAATGTCTTTGAATTGTCCCTTATAGACGCACAATTACTTTCTTTATAACAATAGTAAAACACGTACTTATGTCTATATCTGTCCGTTTGTGCGTTTGTAACTCAAGAATCACTGGTCGGATGTACATCTTTTTTTAGTACAGAAATACTTACGTATTCTGGCTAGATTTTAGTATACATTTCGTTACGAGAGTCAACTTTAGATATTAGAAATGACAACTTCGCTAAGGACGACTAACGGCTTGTTTCAATAATCTATCTATTTATTTATTGCATCATGCAATTGTCATAGCATAACTCTGTTAGGGTATTGCAAATAGAAACATAAAGACCTAAAATTCTAGTTAAGAACAACACATACATAAAGAAATTATAGAAGTAGGTAGGTAGGACACACGACATTATTTCAGAGGTGGTGAGATTGTGACGCTTTTATCATCAATGAATTCTTTAATTGTATAATAACATTTATAAGTTTTACCTATCCACCGTTTGTCCTATCAGATATAGAAATTTGACGCAAGCTCCTTATATGTAATGTCTAATTTCTTACTCTAGTTGGGCAAACCGTGAATAGATCGGTTATTAAAACTGGCCGTAAGTTGTGTCGGCACCAGTGGAAAACGCCAAGCTCACGATCTGCATGCCGAGAAATCTTATGGTACAGTACAGAATACGAGATAATAGAATTAGAGGTGTTCTGATCCCACGCGTATTCACTTACTGGTACTCGACAGTACTCTTATGTTGTATCCACAGATGTAAATTGAACTAGGTACCACTGCGAACGTGCTACTTTTATAACCTTCTTCATAAAAGGATTAGGTTCTCAATTCGACGGTTTTTTATGTTAACTCTAAGCTTTTGACTGGGTGAACCGATTTTGATAATTAATTTTATATGAATGTTGGTGCTTCCCGCGTGGTCCGTCCGTCTGTCACCAGGCTTAGACTTAGACAGTTGAAATTTTCACAGCCGATGTATTTCTGTTGCCGCTATAACATCAAGTACCTACTAAAAACAGAATAAAATAAAAAAATAAGGGGGCTCCCTTACAACAAACATTTCTTTTATTGTCATTTTATAGATAATGGTACGGAACCCTTCGTGCGCGAGTCTTACTCGCACTTGGCTGGTTTTTTGTATATAAGTCTGACGTGTTACTCCGAAGCCGGTCGAGGTCTGACTGAATTTATGCAGCGTAAGAGTTGGATCTTTCCTCAAACTTAGGGCACGCAAAGTATGTGCAGAACTAGCGTTATCTACCACAATCTATGTCTATGGTGGTGTCCGATTATGGGTACGGTATCTCTTTTTTGCTTACATTTGTCATTAGCTGCGCCCCGCGGTTTTACCCGCGTTAATTGCATTACTTGTTATAAAAATTATTATATTTCTTTATTGTAATTATTTAATGTAATAGATTAGCAAACAAGCAGACGGCCCGCCTGATGGAAAGCGGTCACCGTCGCCTATGGACATCTGCAACACCTGGGGAGTTTCCGATGCGTTGCCGACCTTTAATAACTCTTCCGATTCAGATTCTTTTGTAACAAAATCTGATTCATCTGGACACAAAAAGTTTGAACGTAGATATCTTGAAAACTACTTTATAAAAACCTTTAAGAAATCACACCCATCTTGAATTTTTCTATATCATTAAAAAATCCTAACAAATCAAAAAGCCAAACACCCGGGTGAGAGGCCTTCGTCAGCTTTGTTCTGGTTTTTTATTCGGTTCGGATTTTTGACTTCTTCCGTGGTCTTGTGAGCTTTTGAGAAACTCTAAAGCGTGCTACCGCCGAATATTTTGTGACACATCTGGATAATGGTAGGCGAGCTGGAAAAAGCATGTAAGATTTTCATTGGTGCATAGGTAGTAACCGCGTGCGCTTTACAACGCGCCGACAGCGAGTTCGAATCCTCTCGGCCCTGCACCTATGACTAAGTTACGTGCGGATTTGCCATCGCTCAAAAAAACGATGAAGGAAAACATCGTGAGGTAACAGGCATGTCAAAGAACCACAATATTCAAGGGCGTGCGACATCTACCAACCCGCACTGGGCCAGCGTGGTAGATAACGCCCCATACTCTCCCTCTGAGAGAAGGCCAGAGTCCCAGTAGTGGGAAGAAGTGGGAACGTAGAGGCTGATGATTAAAATAGGTACATCGCAAGATTCGCAGGCGTATTGTGAAATGACGTAGTCGTTCTACAAAAACGCGTAGGTACAGTCAACGACAAAAGTCGCTGAACAATCACACTTTTTTCTAATATCCTCATCATCTTAGACACCAATTTTTGACCTTATCATCACCTTAAAACAGGTGTGTTATGTTGTGGTCAAAATGATACCATGAAAATGTAAAAAAAAACAATAATAATTACTGATTTGGAAAATCTAGAACGATCAGCTACTTTTGTCGCTGACTGTACTATTATGTATTATTCAAGTTAATATATTTTTTTAATAACAAATACTGTCCTCATTAACTCAGTGTATTGAATCATTAATCATATTCTATAGGTATTTGACCTGAACGAGTGTGTCACAATACAATAACCTGTACCTACCTATACAGCTTGCAGAAGTATGCTACCATTTGCGACCTTGTCGCAGTAAACATTCTAAGCAAACATCACAATGACGAAAGAAACAGCAGATAAAATTTACATCGACTCGGTCCTATGAGGTATGATTTGGTATTTGTATGGACTTAATTGTATGAAAATGAATGGTCGAGCTTTCTATGGTTTGCATTGCTTGTCTTGTATGGCTTGCCGAAATTGTTTGGATGATCAGAGTTCAAATTCATATCGCGTACAAACCACATTAATCCATGCAAGATGTGGTTTGGTAGTAAATAAGTCATCAAGATAGTCCGTGACATGTACTGTTTGTCGATAGTGCCAAAAGGGCGAGGAAAACCATTCCAAAAAACAAAAAACACCGATACCTGTTTTTCAGCGCACACTACCGCAGTCTATGACGTCATCACAGGAGGTAGAGGATAGCTCAAATATATATGAATAAACAGCCTTCAGATAGATCTTTAAAACTATTTAACTATAATTTGTGTAACTTTGAAACTTTAGGAGAACGAAGCTTTCAAAAGTCAGTACAAGTTTTCGCTACGCATTTTTTTCTGGAATGCCCACGTTCATCGAATTCTCGTCAAAACAAAAGGTTTAACAAAAGCCTTTCGCCCAAGTATTTCTTTAAAAGGCGACTATTTAAGAAGACGTAATCTTTAGGCTGAGAGCCTCCTGTTTTACGACATGCCTACAAGGCAGATAGGCTTGTTCGTCACTCACATACTCTTGAGATGAATCCAACATCCGCATAGAGAACGGATGTCGGAGAAGTGGCACACATAACTTTCTTAAGAATTTGCTCCATAAGAAGTAATATCAAATTTCTATCTCTGGTAAGACAAACCGTTATTAATTTCCAGTGTAAGAAAGTTCTTTTTCTTGACGTGTTCTCGAGTGGAAACCGCGACTCGGCAAACGTAGGACGTCCTGCGATAAGATGGAGTGACGACTTGCGCCGAGTGGCTACCAGTAGTTGGATCTGAGGAGCCGAAGGTCGGGCTCAGTGGCGTACCTTGGGAGAGGCCTATGTCCAGGCACAGGCTGATGATGATGATGAATAATCTCCAAAGCTTAAAGTAATTATCAAAAGTTCAGTTTGCAAGAAATGGTCACCTCTAAATCTATTTAGCTCTATGTCCGGCGCGTGCGCATAAGATAATAGCGTCTCCCGCCGATAACAGCTAAAACGTCGACCACACCTTTAGATAAACTGCATCTTTGTAAGCTTTCCTGCATTCCTGTTTATTCTTTGTTGTTTGCTTGAAAAAAAACTCTTAAATGTTTTGATTTAGACAAAAGACATATGTATCTAACCTAGAAGGAATATTATACGGCTATACATACACACGACGCTATGTACAGAAAATGAAACGAATGGTATCATATCAGTATTATCATTACCATCATCAGTATGTATCACTCTACTACTGGACATAGGCCTCTCCCAAGGTACGCCACTGCAGAGCCCGGTCTTAGGCTCTTCTCGTTCAACTACTGGCAGCCACTCGGCGCAAGTCGTCGCTCCACCTAGTCACAGAGCGTCTCCACTCAATAACACGTCTACCCCAACGGTTGTCGGTTCTATGGCTTGTATGACCAGCCCACTGGTGTTTTGCTAATTCTGTGAGCTATGTCGGTGACTTTAGTTCTCTGTCGGATCACCTAGCAACATGGTAGTTATTAATCTCTCAGAGTCTGAGCCCCTTTTTAACGTACCCCTGTGTCTCTCCCTAGATCCGTCCTTGATCATAAATTTGAAGTTTTACTGCCTTGGTATCGTTCCAAAATGTCTTTAGACAATGTTGGTTGTGAAACAATGATCCACATAGCATCTGTTATGGCGCAGCCGTCAAAAGTAGATGTGCATCTTTAGTTTTGTTTGCGAATTATCCGATCATTCGGATAATTTGCAGCTACTAATCGTTATGGTTGAATTGAATATTAGTAACCACTAATGTTTAGAGTCAAATGATTAATTACTACTAAAATTAGTAGTTAGTAATCAGCGGTATACCAACGGAAGATCAGCGTTTTTATAATAACTTAAAAAATGATCATTGTCTACTATTATACAGAGGTCTATTACTACTATTAATCAGTCGCTTTGCGACAATCGTCAGTCGCGTAGAAACGAGTTAGCAACTCATGGCCCTCGTAATGGCGACTCGGGCCAACTCGGAGCTTGTCGGCAGTCGCAAGCAATCGATTCGACGCCAGTAGTTACTAATTAAGACCAGTCATTCGCATGAGTCGAGTGAAATCATTCATAATCGCGCACCGCTATACGCAGTGCATTGCTCTTTGCCTAAGTTGGATGTTAAATTGTTAATGTTAATCGTCAGAATGCGATGAGTGGCATCTCTGTGTTCAATGGTACCTTCATGGAAACAGTGGCTCAGTATGAACGTGGACTGAATATTAAGGACTTGAAATATATATGGATCTAGCTGTTCCCGTTGGGTTTACCCGCGTGGTTTAAAGTTTATCGCAATAGAAAGTATCCTTTGTCCTTCTTCTGGGTTCAAGCTATCTCCGTACTTAATTTTATCAAGAACCATTCAGCGCTTTTACATACAGACAGAATTAATGCAATCCGCCCTTCCTCCTTCTATTTATTTGTGCAAAATCAAACGTTATTCGCGAAAGCAGCTTTCTATGTTATAGCTTTTTTTTTTTTTCATCAAACAATTTTTTTGAACGAAAATTTAGCACCAAAATATTTCCCCCTTTGAACAAATTCACGGATTCACCCCGTGAACGAAACATAGGATAAATGCGTGCCCCAAACGAAATCCTTGATCCGCGAATGTCTTTAGATCAGTAAAAATGCGCAAGAGCAGTAAACGTCGTGGGACTATCATAATTTGTTGAACAAAGTTGACGAATAATTAGATAAGAAATGATGGTGATGATATCTGTCTTATTACGATACATTTGTTAACTTCCAACACTTCTTATCTTAAATCATTGTGCCAGCAAAAATGGTAGGTTACTGCCATTGTTTCTAATACAACGACAACGGTTTCAAAAACGAGACGCCGGCTGATTTTAAACCTTACCTCCTTGAAATAAACTTACAATTACATTTCGCAGGTCCATAGTTAAGTTTGCACAATCTTAGTTATTGTTGTATCAAGTCATCGTACAGTCAACGACGAAAGTAAATGAAGAATAACAAATTTTCTAATTACCTTTATCACTTTAAATACCAACCTTTGACAGCATCATCTTTTTATTGTGTTGTGGTCAAACGCCACCTTGGAAGTTGTAAGAACAAAACAAACATAACTGATCTAAAAAATATTTCGAAAATAGAGTATGATAGACTATTTTTATCGTAGACTGTACTACCTTATAGTATGAGACAGTATCGGTGCCACATTAGTCTAAAGATCAGTTACTATTTGAATACAAAGTGTTTTGTGTCTATGAATTCTAGTGTTAGTCATTAAATTCTTTTCGCGTTATTTTTCTATATTTACATATCTATACCTAATACCTAATAGTACCTATAGTACCTAATATGTCAAGCCTTACTACTAAAAAGACATATTATGACATGACATATCGATCCAAAACCGCGGATAACGAATCAGGATCGATTATTAAGTTCGGGCGTAAGACAAATCTAACAAACCTAGGATCATCAAAATCGGACCAGTCGTTTTTGAGTTACAAATGGTGTAACTAATCCGACTTTGTTTTGCATTTATATATTATATAGATTAATTATTATGTCTTATTATAATAGGTAGGTACTTACATTTTAACGTTTTATGCGAATGAGAGTTATGAAAGCGAATACAAAACTCTTTGGAACCTTCACAATTTAAATATTTCATAACTGGCAATGCGTAAAGTTAAGCAACTTTACTTAGATGCTTAAATACCCTTGCTTAGCTAAGCATTGCTAATATTAAGTCAGAATACAAACATTGGACGCATATTAAACAAGTAGGTTATTAACACTTAATAAAGATATGCTAGATAATGAATTATTTAGCTTCGCGGTATTTTGGCAACTGACATGAAGAGCGCGAGATCCGTAGTCTAGTTTCAAACAAATTTATGACTAGAGTTTTTGTAAAGAACTCTTTTGCAGAGTCCACATAGGGAAGTACTGCACTTTTGCCAGTAATTCAACCGCCAAGAAGTGCTGTGTTAAAATAGTCTCAGACCAGGACGTACAGGTATGGATATGACGGCCAAAGACGGACACTCCAGTCCCACGGTAGGTCGTCTGGTCTGGAGCGCCTTGATTGGTTAGATAACTATAAATTAAAAAACCCCCGACATCTTGGACCGATTTTCACCAAACATAGCTAAAAACAATCGCCCGTAACTCACGTTTCATACAAATTACAAGTTAAGCTAGTAAAAGTGTTTTAAAAAAAACTAAATTGAAATCGCTTTATCCGTTCGCGAGCTACGGTGCCACATACAGACAGACAGACAGACAGACACGTCAAACTTATAACACCCCTCTTTCTGCGTCGGGGGTTAAAAATGAAACTTAACAACGATCACACACGCACGCTCAACGTCAGAAAGCCACATGGTGTATTCGACGTTCTCCGTGCTGTCTGGTCTGTGAAAAGGCAAGCCGTAGGACCCGGCCATTACCTACTGTGTTCCGGATTAAAGGGAATGTTTCCAGTGAAATTACAAGGCCAAAAGAGATTTAACATCTAACATGTTAGAATGACGATTTTCTTCTTTGTATTTAGGTATAACTTGCTGTCCCATATCCCAATGTGTACAAGAGAAATCTTATTAGTAAAGCAAATTAAAAAATATCGTACTATTAGATGACAAAAAAAAGCTTGGGATTTTAGTGAACTTGCTCCAATTCAATCAATTAGTAATAAGAATAAAATTGTCAATGTGATCGCGCCAAAAAATTACTTGCCGGCCGTTTCTTGCCTGTTCTTTTGCCGGCGTAAGGAGGTTGGAATAGTCGTAGTTAGTTTTAAGTTTGACGTTTTAAAGTGATCACAATGTATCCTATTGAATAAAGTACAATTGACTTTGACTTTGACTTGACTTTAGACTCGTTTTGTAACTGAATGACGGGACAAGCTATTCACTTTCCTGATGGTAAGTTCCCGGAATAAAAAATAGCCTATTGTCACGGTTTTATAAAATGTAACCATAAATTTAGGAATTTTCGAAGAATGTAACAAGCCATAGTCCAAAAAGCCGTACTGAGGACTTTAAAAAAAAAAGAAGGAGGCCCACTAGATTATGTCACGCGTGATGGCGGGAGGTTTTTCAGGGCGGAAGGAAACCTAAAAATATTATAATTACTGGAAATAACTGCTTGTATGAGGAAGAGGATATTATTGTCTTGCGCGCGTATGTTGTTACATAGCATAATCATGTATGTCGTTAGATATGTAGAATGTGTTGCTTCGCCTTACTGCTATTAGTTTATGCTTAGTCAATGTAACCCACATACCCACAAGAATAAACCTAACTCGGTGAGGATGACTGTCGACCGCTAACAATAAAAATCTCATACCTTGATTTATCTCTAAGTTTGTTGTCCATTTATTCCTCATCATCCCTTGCCTCATCCTGCCTCCTCAGCTGGTTGTAAAACGAACTCTCATCTGCATCGTGTACAAGTAAGAGCTCCAATGCGCCGTTCACCACCTGTAGTTTAAATGATTTATGATATCTCTATAAGACATCACTAAGCTAGCCTATATATTGGTAAAGTGTAGGTATATATGTACACATGTATAATATGGTATATAGTCAATATAAATATGAAATGTGATATGTGAAGTGTATAGAGTACAGTTCAATATGGTAAGTATGTCAGAAGCTCACTCTCGTCGGCTTCACCTAACATATACCCTCATGCCCTTTCAGGGGCCGTAGTCAACGGTCAGTAGCTCGTTCTGGAGCCGTAGTCAATGGCTCGTTCTGGAGCCGTACTCGGTGGTCAGTGGCTCGTTCTGGAGCCGTACTCAGCCGCCCTTTCTTCCGGCCTTACGCTAGTATACCTTAGGAGACTGTGGTCAATAGTCAGTGGCTCGTTCTGGAGCCGTGGTCAATGGCTCGTTCTGGAGCCGTACTCAGCCGCCCTTTCTTTCGGCCTTACGCTAGTATACCTTAGGAGACCGTGGTCAGCAGCCCGTTCTGGGGCCTTACGCCGTTACCCTTTACATCACCAACACACTCTAGTCGGTCGGTGGAATTACAATATTATATGCTTACAACGTTAGTCATCAGTTCGAACAGTCACTTCACATCAGGCTCTCGCCTCGCTTACTTTCTACTGGCTGGCATTAGCATTGTCAACGCAGGGTCGTTTAATTGTCATAAGTCAGATCCCTAATCATCTCGTCTAGATGGTTGGCGTTATGCTCAGGATAACGCTTGCAAATGGCGGCATGACGCCGCGCTAGTGCCGGTGTGAATTTAAGCAGATTTGCGTGTGACGTAAGTTAAGTACATATAAAACGTTTTAGTAATATCAATCTTAGGGCTAACACTTAGCTTGCAAACCGCTGTGGTGTCCTTCTCGACCAGTATTTCACTTTCACACATAAAATTATAACTCGGAGATCTTATTGTCTCGAATGTTACGCGGGAAAAGGATGTGCAATCTATCCTTACCATAGACTATGCCGCGGGTCTCGGACCGCGGTGTTGCCAGTTTAGCTTCGCGAGTAGTGTCGCGACACACCCCGCCGGGAGAATTAGTATAGTAGCATTATCAGATCACGCGTCCACTCCTTGATCTTACTCAAGGCTTTTATGGCCGCCTTTCTCTTTTGTTTCGTCTCGTTGTTGACACAGGAATTTTCATCCATATCTTTCTCAATGTTCTCTATTTCTTTCTCTACCTCCTTTCTCGGAGTATATTCTCCTTCCTCCACTCCCTCTCCTTCAAACTTACTTTCCACCAGTGTTTCCATATTCTCAATGTCTGTATTTGGAAGAACATTTCGTTCACTTTCCAATGCAGTTTCGCTGATGCTTTCTTCATTTCCCAGGTTAGGGTATATAGTTATTGTACCCGTTTCCCTTTGGGAAGGATGATACGTTCCTTTCAATGACGTTTCAGAACGATGTTGTCTTTCTTCTTCTTCGTCCAATTCCAATGGATACAGATGTGTTATAGATCTTATGAATTCTTTATCGCCAACTTTTACTTTGGCCACTCTGCACAGATTATCGTGTCCTTTTATCAGAGAGATAATCTTTCCAACTCTCCATTCCTCACGATTCTTTGACTCTCCTTTAATTTGAACTATTTGACCCACTTCTGGTTCAATTTTTGAAGTTATTCTAGGTTCTTTGTGAGAATGTTGGTACCTTTCTCTAAGACTTGGTAAGTACCTGTTTACAAACATTTCTCTAAACTCTTGTAAGATGGTTAGCGTTCTTTTCCAACCTTTGATGAGTTCTGTTTTAGTTATAGTACCGTTTTCTATGAGGTTTTCTTGGGATGGTTGAACAGTGATACATTTTCCCATTGTAAGAAAGTCTGATGGTCTCAGGATGTGGTCGATCTCTGAGTCTACGCAAGTTAGCGGTCTTGTATTTATAACTGCTTCTATTTCCTTCACAGTTGTTACTAATTGAACATCATTTAGCATATGTTTTTCTAAAGTTCTTTTCATACAGTTCTTTACTATACCGACCAGTCTTTCATAAAATCCTCCAAACCATGGCGCTAACTGTGGGATAAATCGCCACCTGATCTGATTGTCGATGCAGTATTTGTTTGATAGTATTTCCGCCATGAGTTTGAAGTAAAGTGCATTATCAGATGTAATGAGTGCAGGAACTCCTCGTGTAGCTATCATTCTGCGTAATGCTAACAATCCTTCTTCGGCTGTCAAATTTTGGACTACTTCCAACTGCACTGCTCTTATTGCGAGACAAGTGTAGAGGCAGATCCAACGTTTTTCATTTCCTTTGCCATTATTGATGTACATTGGTCCCATTAGATCTATGCCGACAAAATTAAAAGCAGAGCTGTAGTTAACTCTCTCAGGTGGTAACGCAGGTGTAGGTGGCGCTTTAAATGGGCCTCCTCCGTGTTTCTGGCATTTAAGGCATTTTCTCAAGTATTTTTGTACTTGACTTTTACCATGAGGAATCCAGTAAATATTCCTAATCAAACTTAGTGTGTGGTTTGCTCCGACATGATAATTCTCTTCATGGGTCTTCATTACGACCTTGTTGGTGAAATCGCAATCTTTCGGAATAAGTATTGGGTATCGTTTATCAAATGACCAATCCGCATTCCCGAATCTTCCTTTGCACCTTAGTATTCCATCTGTGTCTCTGAATAGTTGTAAGTTTCTACTCAAATCCGTCTCTTTCCCTTTAGTCTCTAATGGAAAGTGTTGAGCTTGTAATTGTTTTATTTCTTCTGTTTTATCTAGTGTTACGTTAGTTTGTAGACTTCTAGGTTGTATGTTTCTTTCTGTTTGCGTTTTTTCTAGTCTTAGTTCTTTAGTTTTACTGTCATTCTTCTTCGTGAGAAGACCTTCCGCGGCCAAAAGAGAGTCACTGTTATTCTTCTTGACCTCGGATGGCCACATTTTCGTATCTTTTATTATAAACTCTGGACCGTTTATCCATTTTGTTCTTTCTTCGTATGATTTAGTAGGTTTAGTCGCTACGTCTGCTGGATTTTCTTCTGATGGGACATGTTTGATTTCAAGATCTTTAATTTGCTTTATTTCTTCTATTCGTCTAGACACGAATGGTGGTAGAAGTTTGTCCGAATTGATCCACTCAATTACTATTTGACTATCAGTCCATAATATCAATTGTGTAAATTCTGTCTTCAGGTGCTTAAGATGAATTTAATTAGCCTCGTACCTAGTAGTACTGCTAATAACTCGAGGCGTGGAATCTTCAAGTTGTCTTGATCTTTTATGGGTGCAAGTCTTGATTTTCCAATCACAAAGTTTTTATCTGTGCCTTGTACAATATATGTTGCAGCAGCGTAGGCTCTGAGTGATGCATCGCAGAAACAATGTAGTTTATATTTGTTTCCGCTTGAGGTAGGTGTGTACCATCTGGGTATCGATAAGTCTTTAATTTTTTCTAAGTCTTTGCAAATTGATTGTGACCACTTCTTTGACATTTCTTGTGATAACATCTTGAATACACTAGGCCATTTGCCAGCATATACAAAACCAATTCATGACATAATACACTGAATCAATGAAGATTTTTATCGTACATGCTATGAATCTAATCATTTCTATGATGATGATACGATTGGAATTAGGAAATTGAAAATTTATTTATAAATAATACAAAATGTTTAGATAATGTTCAGAACCGAGCAACAGTTCCTTTCAAAGTTACGTCAGACGATGAAAAAATTTAAATGCCATTATAATGTTCCTACTTTTCAAATTGTTATTCTACAGGGTTTATGAACGTCATACCGTCATTTCTGTAGAACAATTTTGTGGGTCTGTTATATAATAATGATAAATCTTTCTTTTACAATTGACTATTTATATATTATTAAGACAGTTGGTACAAAAACAAATCATGCTAATAACTATTTTAGTAAGCTTTCTTAAGTTATGTAGTCTTAGAGAATAAAACTATTGTCACTGCTGTTGGTGTGACGAGAGCAAAATATCCAATTTTTTCTTGATATTATCCCTTACTCTATATATTATTATTTTACATTGTCTATTATTTCATTCTAATCTTCTAATATGGTAGGTACGGTTTCCTTGGAGGATTTGAATGGGCATAGAGCTCTGTTGTGTGTAGTCTTATTACAGTAAGCGCATTTTATCTTTTCTTTACATTCTTGGGCTCTATGTCCTTCGCGTAGACACAAAAAACAGCGTTTCTTTAATTGGTTTTTCCTTTCATAAGTTGTTTTAAACTTATTGCATCGATCATTAAAATGATTTTCTTGGCAGAAAATGCATGAGAGCTTACGTATTTTCCCTCCGTGATCTTCTTTAGTTTGATTCGTCTCCTGTTTAAAATCGAATTTTCTTTTATTGGGAGTGTTTGAATCCTTTATGTGAGTGACTTGTGTATTGTTTCTTCTTTTAAATGGAATTCTGTTTTCATTGTTCCGTGTGAAATGTCTTTCATTTTTGTTTGTGAAATTTCTCTCGTTATTTCTAGTATAATTTCTTTTATAGGGTTGCATTCTCCTTCTATGCATTTGCTGTACATGAAGTGTTTCGGTTGTAAATTTACTAGTTTCCATTGATCTCTTTTCTTGGACAATTCTATTAGCTTCTTCTTTCGCTGATATGATTATCTCAAGTTGTCTCCTCATGTCTTCTACTGTTTCAGTTTTAAGCGCTATCTTCATCTCATATATTATTTCTGCAGGGAACTTCTCTATTATTATAAATCTCAAATGATGGTGGTTTGTGTCTTGTCCAAGCGATTGGAGCACTCTGATGTGTCTCTCTATTTCGTTTAGAACTCTACGGCAATCTTCGGCTGTCCCATCAGCCAGCTTTATTTTATATAATGCTGCATAGTGAGCGTCTACAATTTGGGTTGGTTTACCATACCTTCCCTTGAGCGTATTAACGGCGATTTTATAATTGGCATTAGTCGTCTCGAGCCCTTCAATAAGCTTTCTTGCATCCCCTGACAATGAAGCCTTAAGATACAGTAATTTATCAACATCTGGTAGACTGCGGTTATCGATGTTCGAGGAAAAGTGGTCCCAAAATTCTTGCCACCGTAATATTTCCCCACTGTACTCAGGTAGGTTTAATTTTGGAAGCTTGCTCGACACTGGAATGCAGCGAGATGTCCGTGGAGCCTGATCAATATCTTTAATTTTATGTATCAATTCTGTTAGGGTCTCTTCGGAATCGAGTTGTATTGCACTAAATCGTGATATGTCATCAGCTGATGGTTCCGTGCTTATTCGGAAGTACTGATTCAGTTCAGTGGAGAATCTGGAGTGAAGGATTTCTAACTTTTTACATAAAACTTCAGCCTTTTGGCCTTGGTCACTGTTTAGCTCCTTTTCAGCTAGTAAATCTTTGCACTGCGCGGTTAAATTTTCTATGCGACATATTATGTCTTGTAATCGGGCTACTAGTACTGTCTCCATTGCTTCCTGGAAGTATGTTTAATTCACAATGTAATAGGTACCATTTAATATTTAATTCTTCGCTAGTTATAATTTATTTAATTGGAATTTATTCAGAATTGTTATTAGAAAAACTGCTAAAGTTCGCTCTACTCTCTCATCCCCTATAGGTAAACCTTTATTAACATATATACTCGGTACGTGGCGAAGAATTGATAAACCGAAGAAATGAGCATGTTCCGGTTTGTGCACACCTCAACTGGATAGATCATAACAAAGTAAGTATTCATATCTCACTTTTATGTATATAATTTAAAGTAATTTTATCGCATTATTGAAATTCAAGAAGTTTATAAAATTTTTTCTTTGACTGTACTTTTAGTAGCTGACTGTACCATTGATTCAAGTTCTTGTTAAAATAATGTTTGTAATAAATCCATCACAACTATGAAATATTATTGTGTGAGTTATCTGTTCTATGTATATATAGTCCAACCAAAATTAGAAAGAATTCAAGAAGTCAAGAATTAATAAATTAAATTAAAATGAATTAATTTAATTAATTTTATTAAATTTAAGTTCAAGTAGATACAAATGTTTCCTTATCTTATAGGTTCATTTAATTGCTTATCTTAGGCAGGTCTTGTTTAACAACAACAGGTTGATTGAACTTTAAAGGTAAGTAAATATTGCATTTTACATTCTTTTCATTGAAACAAATGATAATCAATCCATCATAACCAGGTATATGTTATTTTAAGTTATTCAAATCAGATTAGAATCATCTAGAATCATTCACAGAACAATATACAAGTTATGTTAACATAAATCAGAGATTAGGTTCAAAGGTTAAGTTCATTTCTATTTGGGATAGATTCACACAACTGGTGGAGTCCCTTCACTGTCTCTTTATAGTAGGTAGGTATTTACTTTCGATTGTTTGCAAATGTACTTACATTTTTCAGAGTAGGTAGGTATGTAAATTTGTATAGGTTTTACTAAATATGTGAAAGTAATCCCTAGCGTTAGTATTATATTGCGTTATGTATCGCTAGATAACTGAAGATTCTGTTTTATTGGAATCGAACCAATTTAACTACAAAGCGAAATTCCCATTGAGTCATAACATTCAACTTACCATTTTTATGCAATATATCCAATACTAAATTCAATACTCCTGTCACTGAATAATAATCACTTTTAACTTTCACTTTTGCTTTTACCTTTCGATGCTTTCCCACTTTTTGTGAAATGCAAAAAAAGATGGCGGGGCGTTTTCGCCCGCACGGCGCACCTAATCAATCACGCTTCTCTAAAACAAAGTTTATTTTCAATAATTGTAAAATTTCTCTTTATGGCGTAATTTAAAGTCACTAAAAATTCTAGTTTATTATTTTTACGATCATTGTAGATAATTAACCTCGATAAGTAATTTAACAAGTATTATGGTGATCATTTGATGTTTCGTTTTGGTTCATGAACCAATCCGCCCTCTGTGTTTCCTAAGCGGAAGTAATTTCATTCTTACCAATTTGAACGAATGGTTTGATGCTAATTTCTCGCGAATCGGTATATTTATTGATGATATATCGCGTAAAATACATGTACCATTATATTGTAATTGACGTATTTAATTTTCAAGATAATAATAGCGAAAACTTAAATATTATTTTATTGTAAACTGATCGACAATGCTACCAACCATTCCTTTCTCCCGACTTCGTCCCGCCCTCTAGTGGCGAGTGACTGTACTTTTACCATGCTTGTCTGTGTACGTATGAGTTGGCGCGTAAGTTCAAATCGTTCTAATACATATTTCTTATCATAACACAAATAAATTCAGACACAAGTTTATTTTATTAACAGTGTATGCTGTAAATCAATGTCATATATTTATGGACACTATAAATAGCTATTGTTAGATACAGTATGAGGCAACAGGAAGATATCAAGTTTCATTCTAGCAATTTCTATATGAGATTTCTGCCAGCAGCCGCCTAGTCATCCCCTTTATCTCTTTATGAAGTCAATTAAGGATCCATTTTTGTCTCAGCCTTCTCTCTACTATGTCGTTGAATCCCAGCATCTCCATGTCTTGCGCGCGTATGTTGTTACATAGCATAATCATGTATGTCGTTAGATATGTAGAATGTGTTGCTTCGCCTTACTGCTATTAGTTTATGCTTAGTCAATGTAACCCACATACCCACAAGAATAAACCTAACTCGGTGAGGATGACTGTCGACCGCTAACAATAAAAATCTCATACCTTGATTTATCTCTAAGTTTGTTGTCCATTTATTCCTCATCATCCCTTGCCTCATCCTGCCTCCTCAGCTGGTTGTAAAACGAACTCTCATCTGCATCGTGTACAAGTAAGAGCTCCAATGCGCCGTTCACCACCTGTAGTTTAAATGATTTATGATATCTCTATAAGACATCACTAAGCTAGCCTATATATTGGTAAAGTGTAGGTATATATGTACACATGTATAATATGGTATATAGTCAATATAAATATGAAATGTGATATGTGAAGTGTATAGAGTACAGTTCAATATGGTAAGTATGTCAGAAGCTCACTCTCGTCGGCTTCACCTAACATATACCCTCATGCCCTTTCAGGGGCCGTAGTCAACGGTCAGTAGCTCGTTCTGGAGCCGTAGTCAATGGCTCGTTCTGGAGCCGTACTCGGTGGTCAGTGGCTCGTTCTGGAGCCGTACTCAGCCGCCCTTTCTTCCGGCCTTACGCTAGTATACCTTAGGAGACTGTGGTCAATAGTCAGTGGCTCGTTCTGGAGCCGTGGTCAATGGCTCGTTCTGGAGCCGTACTCAGCCGCCCTTTCTTTCGGCCTTACGCTAGTATACCTTAGGAGACCGTGGTCAGCAGCCCGTTCTGGGGCCTTACGCCGTTACCCTTTACATCACCAACACACTCTAGTCGGTCGGTGGAATTACAATATTATATGCTTACAACGTTAGTCATCAGTTCGAACAGTCACTTCACATCAGGCTCTCGCCTCGCTTACTTTCTACTGGCTGGCATTAGCATTGTCAACGCAGGGTCGTTTAATTGTCATAAGTCAGATCCCTAATCATCTCGTCTAGATGGTTGGCGTTATGCTCAGGATAACGCTTGCAAATGGCGGCATGACGCCGCGCTAGTGCCGGTGTGAATTTAAGCAGATTTGCGTGTGACGTAAGTTAAGTACATATAAAACGTTTTAGTAATATCAATCTTAGGGCTAACACTTAGCTTGCAAACCGCTGTGGTGTCCTTCTCGACCAGTATTTCACTTTCACACATAAAATTATAACTCGGAGATCTTATTGTCTCGAATGTTACGCGGGAAAAGGATGTGCAATCTATCCTTACCATAGACTATGCCGCGGGTCTCGGACCGCGGTGTTGCCAGTTTAGCTTCGCGAGTAGTGTCGCGACAATTATTATAACTAAATACTATTACTAGCTACTATTTGTCTTTATAAATAAATAAATAAATACTTGGAACATATTGGAGTTTCATTACACCTTATATTAATTCAGGGTTAAAGCTAGCTCCATATCAAACTTCATTCAAATCCGTTGAGCCGTTTCAGCGTGGTTAAACATACACACCCACGCTCTCATTTATACAAACTTATGCATTTATAATATTCGTTTGATGTGACTTCATTATTGCATTTAGCATATATGTACAGCTCTGATTTGATCATTAACACAGGAAGTTGCTATTAACTCTATCAAGTCGTTTCGTAACCATTTACAAAGTTAGATGTTAAAATGGCTATGGATACGCTTATTACTTAGAGGTTACGAGATTGTTTCTTAATTTAGAGATAATGTTGCAGCTAGAATGTTAATGATGATGATTAAAATGTATTTTGCAAGTGAATTTTCTTACCGGAAATCTACTCTGCCAACTTTTTATTACAAAATTGCAAATGCTGCTCTGGATATTACAAAAAATTGGATGTGTGTGAATGTTTGTTACCACGTATCGCCGTAACTACTAAACCGAATTTGATGAAATTTGGAATGGAGTTAGCATGTACCCTAGGAGAACAGATTAACTTTTTATCCTGGAAAAAGATTCCTGCGGGATAACGGGAAGACGCGGGTGGAACCACGCAAGTAATACTTACCTATATATTAAAACTAGTTGCACCTATGTGAAGAAAAAGTAGCCTATGTGTTAATCCAGGGTATAAGCCATCTCCATTCCAAATTTGATTCAGATCCGTTCAGTAGTTTTTGCGTGAACGAGTAACACACATCCATCCATCCATCTAGCCATCCATCTATCCATCCATACCCACAAACCTTTACGTTTATAATATTATAGTAGGATTGATATAATTAGTTAGCGTAATAATTAATTCACGTCACAGTGGTCGGCGCGTGGTACACGATCACATTGTGTTGTGGTGCAGTCGTGACGTCGCATGATGCATGGTGTCGCACGCGCCTACCACCTCGTGGCCCGTGCCCGTCTTCCTAATGACCTAATTAATTTATACTAATCAATTATCCCTACTTCCCTACTAATATTACCTTTAAAGCGATGATGGCTCAGTGGTAGTGACGTTGGCTTGCGATCCGTAGGACGTGGGTTCGATTCCTACAATGAGCTTGAGCTTTCGGTGAAGGAAAACATCGTGGTGAAACCATAGCTTGGTGGTAGGGCATTTTCTAGTACTCGCCTGGCTAGCTACCACATCTGTCGCCAAGCGCCTATCGGTGTGTTCCGGCAGCCTCACTTGAGAGCCAGTTCCCAGTCCAGTTTTTTACTATTTACAGGGTAGCGTTTGACCACAAGTCACCTGATGTTAAGTGACGATGTGGTCGAAGATGGCGCCACGCTACACCTGAACTGGGAACTGGCTCTCAAGTGTGGCTGCCGGAATACACCGATAGGTGCTTGGCGACAGATTCTTAACAAGAGGGTGTGAAGTTGGACCTACCTAACGAACACAACGGTTCATAACATCACACATTATCACTCGAAGAAACACAAGTTTCCGTTATCCCGCAGGTACATTTTTCCGGGGTAAAAAGCCTATGTGTTAATCCAAAAGCTATCTCCATTCCAAATTTCATCAAAATCGGTTCAGTAGTTACGGTGATACGTGGTAAGAAACATTCACACACACACACTCACACAAACTTTCGCATTTATAATATTAGGATTAGTAAGGTTATGTGTTCGTTGAGGGTAAATAATATAAAATTGTTAATATAGTAACTTTTCTAGTTACTTTAACACAAAGGTTACTATCGTGCTCGGACCGGTTTGTATCTGGGTCACATAATAATATCATCATTTAGGTACATAACAATTTAATAATTAGCACTGAATAAATACACAAACCGCATGAAGCCAAAAAAAAACTAATAATATTTTTGCATTGAAATAAAAAAAGTCAAATAAAAAGTAAGAAGCCTCAAAGATAAAACCTCCCGTTTAACTTTGTTTCAAAACAAAACACTATCAAAAAATCAACGATCTCCCTCGCAGAGGGGAGGTTGGGGCAATCCATCCCGCTAATGAAACTGATCATTGCCTCACCTTTGTTATCTGTGGGGAGTTGTAAATCAAAATGTAACGGGCTTCATTAGGGCCGAGTTTTTACTCTTGGGGCTTAAGTCAATATGTTGTTTTGGGTTATCATAATGTCATAAAAATATTACGAGTAGACGCTTATTGTTTCATTACTACTTACAGGGTAGCGTTTGATCAGAAATCACCTGATGTTAAGTGACCGAAGGTGATTGTGCAATTTCAGAAATTAGTGATTACAATTACCTATTTACCTTTACATATGGCTACCATAACCTTTGTACAGGTAAGTCACATGACTTACCTGTATTAGATTGACAAATTGACAATGCTGTAGCGACAACAGTCGAACACGTGTGATTCTCAAATTTTCCTAGGTATCTTGTACACCAAATATAGGTCATCTGACACGCTTTTGGACAATTGGGTTTGATCAGCAACTCTTGTCGCTGACTGTCCTTGGAAAGACTCTTACAAGAACCTTTGAAAGATTGTGCCGAATCTGCAATGCTTTGCCAGAAATATAAAGACGAAAAGTTAAATCATCTTTGCTTACACACCATCAGAAGAGTAGCAGACCTAACCCCAAACCCATTAATTATATTTCTGGCATTACGTCATCGCCACAAAGGGGTTTTTAGGGTTCCATACTTCAATTGGTAATTACCGAACACTATAGTCGGTCTATCTGTCTGTCCGTCTGTTTAGATTTCTTTTTATCAAGATCGGGTAGAGGTATCAAGTTGAAATTTACGTAAAATATACTAAGGAACAATGAGCTTGAGCTTTTGGTGGAGGAAAACCTCGTGTTGAAACCATAGCATATAGGATATTATTATAGGGTATTTTCTAGTACTCGCCTGGCTAGCTACCACCCTCTTACTAAGAATCTGTCGCCAAGCACTTACCGGTGTGTTCCAAGAGCCTCACTTGAGAGCCAGTTCCCAGTCCAGGTGGCGCAATCTTCGACCACATCGTCATCAGGTGACTTATGGTCAAACGCTACCCTGTAAGTAGAAAACAAACCTGTAAGTTTTTTTTTACTATTAACATCAGGTGACTTGTGGTCGAACGCACCCTGTGTAAACGATGTGGTCAAAGGTGGCACTACGACACTCTTGAATTGGAAACTGGCTCCCAAGTAATGTGAAAAGTCAACGCAATTATAACATATGGCATTGCGTTGATTTATCCATACTAATATCATAAATGCGATGCATTGTATATTTTATCTTTTTGGTGTGGAGTTAGTTAGACATATAGATAGATAACGCTCTTATACTTTTTATTGCGATAAAATGTATCCACGCCGGTGAGACTGCGGGGAACAGCTAGTATTTGTACATAAAAAGTTAAATTAGTACGGATCGCTCAGGGCGCGTGCCCTACTCGATTTTTTTCAGTTATTTTTTCTTGATATAGGGAAGCATGCGCCGTTCATCCCGCCACCACTACGGCTGGGATGCGATATGGATCTCACGGCGATCGCGTGTCGGGTCGCCGTTTGCGTAAACTGTACCGGTACTTATGGAACTCGCCACGATCTCACCGATTATAAAATAGACAAACATTTGTTATACAATAACGCCAAAATAGGATTACACTAATTATAATAAAATCTAAATTAAGGGTAGGTAACACCAAACCTTAGTCCTTACAGATCTAGTCCACAATTTAAAAGTCGAATATGATCAGCTCCTTTTGTCGTGTCAACTGTAATAAGGCTCTGTATAGTGACAATAATTATTTTATTTCCTGTCCAGTTTGGTGCGGTAAAAAGTCATATAACACTTAAATATTTTTTTTATGAAATGTTGCTTTAAATAGAATTGCACATAAAAACTATTATTAGTTAGATGTCGAAGCTGTGTATGTGACTGTATAGGCGTTATTATTCTTATTTCTATGATTATGCTTGGTTACATCAAAGTGTTACGTCAATCGTGTGCGTTTTTTTTTTGTTTTGTTATGGCGTCTCACGGTTAGTGTATTCGCCAGTCAGCCAAGTACAAAATATTTTAAACTCAGAGAGTTGAATCAAGTAGAAATGTTGATGATGATAATGAGATAAAGGGATAAGGATAGTGTTTAAGTAAAGTAGTGGTAGTAGTAGTAGCTTTACTTAAACTTTACACGGACCTTTTTTGAGCAACTCGAAAAGTCTCTTTCACAACTTTATTTCAATTTCCCACACTCGTACACATTAACGAACACATAATGGTTAATAATCCACCTATATTACACATTATCACTCGAAGAAACACAAGTTTTGAAAACAAAAACAAAATTTTCACGTTGACAGTTGACAATTCGATTGCCGCCAAAAAAGTCCGTGTGTGTTTTTTTTTTTTTGTTTTGTTATGGCGTCACACGATTAGTGTATTTGCCAGTGTCAAGTGTAAAAGATTTCAAACTCAGAAAGTTGAATCAAGTTTAAATGATGATGGATGATGATGATGTGATGATGGGATGAGAATAGTGTTTAAGTAAAGTAGTGGCGCTTTACTTAAACTTTTCACGGACTTTTTTGGAGCAACTTGAAAAGTCACTTTCACAACTTTATTTCAATTTCCCACACTCGTACACATTAACGAACACATAATGGTTAATAATCCACCAATATTACACATTATCACTCGAAGAAACACAAGTTTTGAAAACAAAAACAAAATTTTCACGTTGACAGTTGACAATTCGATTGCCGCCAAAAAAGTCCGTGTGTGTTTTAAATCTCATCGAGAACAGATAGTACAGTCCAATGTTGCCGTGCGCTTGTTTATCCGGACCAATTTACTGATTGCACGGACTCCGGACCGCAAATTGATGGGGAACGGGAGAGTTTTGTGATATCATACTTTAATCAGCCGTAATGAAATATTGGGACATAGCGTGGGAGGGGGGAAAACTGATGGTAGGCGCCGCCCGGTCGGCGATCTTTTGTCGCTATATATATATCAAAAGATATTTATTTACAATTTTTTTACTTTTTGTGTTTTATATTACGTAGTAGCGTTTGACCACAGGTCACCTGGTAAGTGTCGATGTGATCGAAGGCGAAGTTACTCACGCTACGACTGAGAAGTGGCTCTCAAGTGAGACTACCGGAACACATTGATAGGTGCTTGGCGACTGACTCCTAACTTGAGGGTAGTAAAAATTACAAACAGCAACATACAACGCCTTATCTCAGATTTTGTTATAAATTAATTATAATACGAAATTAGTACTAAACCTCCTTTACACTTACCCAACTTAGACAAAAAAAAATAACACCTCAAACACAAATGAACATCGCTAAACAAACTCACACACGTATCCGGCGCGCGTAACGATGTTTGCCCACTCTCCCCTGAGATATGGCGTGCCCATTTTACGCGAATTAAAAAGCAGCCGAACCTCCCCTCCGTAATAAATAGATTATAGCTTGATATGATGGACTTGAATCATGAGTAGAAATGGGAAAAATATTGTGGAAACGGTAAAATTAATATTTTTTTCTTAACATTATCGTTTTATTTAGATAAGTTTAGGAGTAGGTATGTACACTGCTTTATGCCAATAGCATAATCTATTTTAATTTCATTTTCAGTACAAATTTTTCATACTATTTTTCTACGGAGACCAAAATGTATTAATCTATGTATTTACACAATATTCCATTCATAAGTTTACCGAACGTAACATACTACCCATATAATTTATGACATGGCAATATAATTTCACTTCCTGGCCACCTGGTAATCAGTGGAACAAAGGCCGCCAAATTTCCGAACGAAATAAAAAATGATCTGTCAAACGGGCTGCTTTCCCGCCAATTTGGCGGGCAGCGCGCCGGTTCGCGCCCTCGCACTCCCCAGGGTTGCTATTTGAAAGTAATTAATTAAAAAAATAGCTGTAATAAGATCGTTGGGACAAGAGTTTTAATGAATAAAATTAGTATGAATGAAAATGCGAATATTAATATAAGAATAACTGTAATACATAATTAATAAAACTTTATCTATCCTAATCGTTAAGTATCTATAAGTTATTCAATAATTGTTTGAATATATTTTTAGAAAAAAGGCTTTTAATAATGAGCTTTTCTACAACACCTTATCAGGAACCTTCTTGATTCTCTAGATACAAATTATCCCGTATGAGATCAGAATTACATTAATTATAGGTTCTCTTATGACTTGATTCTAAGACATTAATTTTAAAAGGAAAACTCTTTAGAATTTGATATGTATGTCATCTACATCAAAAGCCCGTTTTTAAAATGGCACATTTATATAATGAGATGAAATCAAACTAAAATAATGTCGCAATATTTTTTCATACTGCGTAATATAATCACCACCGTACTAAATTCAATCAAAACAAACACCCTTGTAACGCAAACATGGCTAACCCTATTTCGACACGCCCTCGCTTCGAGATTAATAGGGCCCCATGTTTAGGCCTCCGTCGCCATAGCAGCGGGGGGGATTGTCAATCTGATGTCCTCCCTCTACCCAGCCAAATACCACATCTCGGGGGGAAACTTTAACTCTCTGGCAACACTGACATTTAGCACGAGAGAAATTTGTTTTTTATTTTAATGTCACAGTGATTTTTGAATCTATGGTTGAACTGGTTGAACAATTGAACATGAAATACGACTCTTTTCTTAGTCGGTAGTCGGTACATTATATAAATTGCTGTCGTGAGATAATTATTATCTGTTTTATCTACGTTGAGTTGAGTATAAAATCAAAATCGTTTTTTTTTTATTTTTAAGATCAAATAAATGTTACCTGAAGTGACAAAGTGGCCGAAGGTGGCGCCACGCTACACCTGGACTGGGAACTGGCTCTCAAGTGAGGCTGACGGAACACACGGATAGATGCTTGGCGACAGATTCTTAACCTGCGGATTGTAGGTACTTGGCCTGGCGAGCACAATGAAATGTCATACAACCGAGCTACGGTTTCATCACGATGTTTTCCTTCACCGAAAGCTCAAGCTCATTGTAGGATTCGAACCCACGTCCTACGGATAGCAAGCCGACGTCACTACCACTGAGCCATCATCGCTATGAAATCCACGATTTGGCCTACTGGAGATGGAATTTTGACATAAGCTTCATAGAAGTTATGTCAAATTTATGTCAAACCGTGGATAGATCGGTTATTGAAACCGGTCGTAAGTAAAGTACATGATGATACTTTATCCCTGGCGAAACTGACGAGCCAAAATCTCAAAAAAAAGTAAAGTTTTATTTCCGCCATATATTTAAATCCACTTCCAACAATTAAAGTTCAGAACCAACTTTTTCTTAAATCAAACGACTCTGCACCGCAATTTCATACCTACCATAATATTACGCTTCAGACACTTGTGTGGGTACTCGTTATATCTGTGTATGACATCGGATGACGTGGCCAAGCAGATAAACAGCAAACCGAAATACGCACACACTCGCATTGTCGCTGTTAGAGCTGAGGTACAGTGAGCGCAGACCACCCTTCGGCTCTAAGGCTCGTATTCTAGAACGACTCTCAAGTGTTGATTAATGCTTGAGTTGCGATTAACGACCGAAATTAATAATTAATCGATCCTGATCCGTTATCCGCGGTTTTGGATCGATATGTCATGTCATAATATGTCATTTAGTAGTAAAGTTTGACATACTACTATTAAAATGACATATTATGACATAACATATTGACCCAAAACCGCGGATAACGGATCAGTATTGATTAATTATTAATTTCGGGCGTAAATGTCCTCCTATCTGAAAAATCTCACATGTTCATAATGTTTGTGTTAGTCTCAAAGCACCATAACATACTAAAACTATTATTTACTAGCTGCGCCCCGCTGTTTCACCCGCGTCTTCCAGTTATCCCGTAAGAACCTCTTTCTTGGATAAAAAGCAGCCTATGTTTGAATCCAGGGTGTAAGCGCTCTCCATTCCAAATTTCACTCAAATCCGTTCAGTTCACTTTGTATCCCGAAACAAGGTTCCCGCGGGATAACGGGAAGATGTGGGTGAAACCGCGGAGCACAACTAGTAAATAACCTATCACAAGAACATAATTTTATTTTTTTATTTCATTAGAAACATATTTTTTTTAAATTAGAAATAACAAAACCTACACGATATAAAGAAAACACAGATCCCACCAAGTTTTTAATATGGCATAAGTATCAGGTACTTAAAACAAAGTCGTAAAATGAAATCGACTAAAACAAATTTATTAAATTATTACTTTACTATCCTATTTTATTTTTCACAGCAATGAAAGTGCCTATGCCTTATAGTTACCGAGTCCTACATAGAAATAGAAGCAGCAAAATGTCTCCCACTACGTCGCCACCCTTACCAGGTCACCTGGATATTCACACGTGCGCCTGTGTGAGTGTGGAGTGTTGATGCGGCGTGTTGCCATGGCAACCTTTGCGATCGCTTCCCAGAAGACCGGCTATGTAGGCTTTACGTAGGTAGATTTACCCTCAGTGTGGGCTGAAAGTGCTTTGTATGCTGGGGAAATGAGTTTTAAAGGGCAATTTCAGGGAATCTTTTATGTTTTACGTAAGGGCCTGTGTAAGTATTGGGAGGGAGTACGGGAAATTAATTTTAGCGTTAGTCTTGTAACCGGAATATGGTTTTGGGGCTTTATTTCAAACTAGACGACCCAGTGAACTCATAGTTAAAAATACAAATATTCGTAGAAGACGTGAAAGTTTGTGAGTATGTATGTATGGGTGTTTGTTAATCTTTCACGCAAAAACTACTGAACGGATTTGAGTGAAATTTGGAAGGGAGATAGCTTATACCCTGGATTAACACATAGGCTACTTTTTATCCCGGAAAAAGATTCTGCGGAAAACGGGGACCGCCAAAAAAAAAAACTCCTACTCCGTCAAATTTTTATCTAAATCGAACTGAATCTCAAATGATAATTTTCTCATTACACTCTACATTCCCCTACTTAATATAATAATTGCGAAAGTAGCTCTGTCTGTCTTTCACGCCTAAACTACAGAACCGATTTAAATGAAATTAGGTACAGAGATAGTCTAGAGCCTGAGAAACGACATAGACTACTTTTTATCGCGATAAACTGTAGCCGACAGGGGTGAAACTGCTGGTAACAGCTAGTCAAAAAAATCGAGTTAAATCTGAAATGTTGATTCCACATCAATTCTTATTACTCATTAACAACTAGAATCATGTTGCTCTCACCTGTGCTATAAATCCATGGGGTGCGCCCCCGCCACATGTTTGATTTAGCCTTTTGTACCGTTGACTCCCCCATGGTATGGCAAATCGCGTGGAAAAGTCAGTTGCTAATGACGTCACACCCTTGCTATTGAAATGATACAGTTAACGATTCTGTTAAAGCTTTGTACTGCAGATTTGATGACTGATGTGGTGCAGTGAGTGAATGGCAGACTGCAAAGATTGAGGTCGCGGGTTCAATTGATATTGGATAAGGGCGTAAAATGCTTCGTTTCCACTTTCATAATGCGAACCGCGGAGGAGTGGAACGCCCTGCCATTTAACTTTCAACGGTAATAATGACTTCACGATACACCTTGATTGGGATACGGCTCTCAAGTATGGCTGCCGGAACCAATAGGTGTTTGGCGGCGACAGATTCTTAACTTGAGGGTGGTATATAGCTAGCCAGGCGAGCACTAGAAAATGCCCTACCACCAAGCTATGGTTTCATCACGATGTTTTCATTCACCGAAAGCTCAAGCTTGTTGTAGGATTTGAAACCAGGTCCTGTGGATTGCAAGCCGACGTCACTACCACTGAGAAATCATCGCTTTATAACTGTACTGTAGTCATATAACCAACTCTTTCCAAAATCAGTACGTCACTAAGGCAGATTTTTTGTTATATTGACCTAGCCACCTTATCCTTATACTTACCCCACAGTAATTACCATAGCAACATGACGAATGCGACTCTCCCCTGGCCGCCACCGGCACAAGGAAGGGTTCGCACCGGAAATGAGGTTTTTATCCCCCACCCTCGCCGGAAGTCAGGAATTGATGTGACGATCTTAGTGGACGGGAACGGGGGTGTCTTGTTTTATTTTGCTGTTGAGGAAGCAGTGAGTAATATCGTGGTTTACTATAAATGCTGTTAGGAAATGTTATGTTAGATGAGGTAGAGTCCGGGTTGCTCAGGGTTTAGGGGGCCGGAATGTCTGAGTTCCGGGCCTCTCCGTCGGGGCGGGTGGGTAGACTGTTACAGTGACCCCCACCCGTCCCTCCAATAGACGGCCCTCCGTCTATTGGAGGGACCCGTCCCTCCGTCTTCCGTCTAGAAGTACTCAATTCGAATCCCCTCTTGGCTTCTCACCTGTAACTTAATAAGAAATTAAGCGGGGATTTTCCAACGCTCAAAACGGCGAAGTCATAAACGCTTTGAGGAAACCGGCATGTCCAAGAACCACAACTTTCAAAGGCTTGTCATATCTACCAACTCGCAGCGGGCCAGTTTTAATAGTACATATTTAGTTTAGCAAAGCGTTTTATGCATTTTTTGTATTTATGTCAGACGTGCTACTCCGCAGCCGGTCAAAATCGAACTGAGCTACGCGGCAAGAGTTGGAGCTTAGCTCAAACTTAGGACACGCAAGACAGACAAACTTACGTTATCTAGTTAGTTATATGTATGTATCTGTGCTTGCTATCAATAATATCAGAAACGATCAACTGAGATTTAACGACGATCAAGAAAATTGTAAAATATTTATGAAATGTAACGAACACATTTTTTCAGTATATTAATCTCACAAAATGTTTTGCCTTCAGCGCGTGCTGAAATGAAAACAGTGGGCTTGAAATAATGACTGTTTAATATATACATACGAATTTGCCCACATGTGTTATTAAACTTGAAGTGCATACATCATCATCATAATCAGCCCACTTCAGTCCACTGCTGGACATATGCCTCTCCAAAGCACGCCACTGAGCCCAATCTTCGACTCCTCTCATCCAACTGCTGCCAGCCATTTTGGGTATGTCATCGCTCCACCTAGCCGGAGGGCGTCCTACACTACGACTATATATTATATGTAATTATATAGTGACAATTTCAATCCGCAATGCTACAGAACGCATTGTTTCAAAATGTGCTTAAAAGAAAAAGAGTTTTTCAGTTAACAATCTGCCATTAAGCACTTATTGGTGTGTTCCGGCAGCCTCACTTGAGAGCCAGTTCCCAGTCCAGGCGTAGCGTGGTGGAATCTTCGACCACATCGTCACTTAACATCAGATGCCTTGAGGTCAAACGCTACTATGAGAGATGTAAAAAGGAGCTTTCATAAATTTCCCGTGTTTCTGGGTATAGTACTTTGTTATAGTAACACTGAATTCCATAGATAACATAAATAAAGATATGTCAGATTTTCTATCTCATACTGGCAGTAGGTATATCTACATATTCGTGGCTTGTGGCGCCTACATTCAGCCAATCATTTTGTATGTTTACTTATTTTTATTTTTTGTACTTATAAGAAGCAGTCACAGAATAACAATTATAAGGACAGCATAGCTAACCTAAATAACCATTACCGAATGGGCGCAGTCTTCCTGCTAGAGAAAGGTGCGCTGCCCACAGAATATAAATTAAAAACGTATATTTATATCAATATCGTGACTGCCTGCGCGTGCGACGGTGTCTGATCATTGTATGGAAAGGTAATAAATTGAGTTTTATAAGTATCACCTGCATTGTTGGTAAGGATAAGCGCGGCAAGGAGTAGCTTTTATTACTTTTTGTGTGGTCTGTGTAAGTAAAAATGCTAACGAAACCAAGCGATGAGAGTGGTAAGGACAAAAGTTAATGAACAACCCATCTTGAACACCAAATAACGTTCATTTGTCACGCTTATTGACAATTGGGTTTGATCAGGTACTTTTGTCACTCATTGTACTGACACCAGCAAGGATACGTTCGAATCCTCTAATGAGCTTGAACGCTCGGTGAAAGAAAATATCATAATGAAACTATAGCTTGGTGGTAGATTTATTTCTAAATAGACAATATTTTTATTTGTAGCAAAAAACACCAACAGCGGAAATAAAATAACACAAACTTACGTAAACAGAAAAAAAATTAAATTTATACACAAGCTAATATTATGTACCTGTTTTTTATTATAGTAACTGTTTTTTTCCACAAACCGACACCAACTAAATTTTACATGTTATCATTTTGACCACAACATAACACACCTGATTTTAGGTGATGATGAGGTCAAAATTGGTGTCTATGATGATGAGGATAATAGAAAAAAGTGTGATTGTTCAGCGACTTCTGTCGTTGACTGTACGAGTAGTTACTAGCTACCATCCAAGAATCTCTCGTCAACCAAGGCTTTTTGCTGGTGGTCTTGTCTTACAAGTTAGCATTTCACCACAAGTCACCTGAATTTAAGTGACGATGTAATCGAAAGTGGCGCCACGCTACACCCGGATTAGAAATTGTCTCTTATGTAGGGCTACCGCAATACACCGATAGGTCCTTGGCGACACATGCGAAACTCGAAATTTAGTAAAAGTTATTAATTGAATTTTTTAACAAGAATTATATCCTGGAAATTCCTGGACGGAATTTATCCTGGACGTTGTTGGGGCTGCCCCGTTTCTGCAGTGTCTCAGGTATGTTCGCGGACGCACATGTTGCCTGTTTTCACGCGACCATGCGATCGCGGGCCGGATCCTTGGTGCGCAGAGTTCGGGCCAGCTCCAACACTGTCCTAAAAATGATTGCAGTCAGGCTGGACTGTGCCTACCTTCGGCATTGCTGCGAGAGACATGTGTCAGTGCCAATGACGGAGAGGAGGTACTAGTAGTTTTGTATTTTTTTTCCTCTCTTTTGTTTTATTTTGAGTTGTGTGTATTATGAATTTTAAATTGTAAATATGGATTTTGATTGTCTGAAATAAATGAATTTATTATTATTTATTATTATTAATTCTCCCAAAAGCCAGTGGAGTACCAAGTCTGTAAGTTAGTCTAAGTCGAAGTCACGACATGACACGTGAGGGGTCGCTACTCGCTATCCCCGCTGACGCAGTTTTTTCTCAAAGGTGACTCGCGCCTGCGCACCTGTCTACACAGACTTCGGAAAAGTTAGACAGGTTTCATGCGTTTTCATTTTAAACTTTGTAAAGGGAAGACTTAGGTGTCGAAGGTGAAGCGTTTTAGCGCTAACAAAATTTTTTGCATCAGGTAGTTCACAGATGGGTACGTCAACGGATAAAAATCAAAATCAAAATCAAAATCAAAACTTTTTTATTTAATAGGATACATTGTGATCACTATAAAACGTCAACTTAAAACTAGCTACGCCTGTTCCAACCTCCTTACGCCGGCAAAAGAACAGGCAAGAAACGCCCAGCAGGTAATTTTTTTGGCGCGATCACATTGACAATTTTATTCTTATTACTAATTGATTGAATTGGAGCAAGTTCACTAAAATCCCAAGCAAGATAAAAAAAGCTTTTATGTTTTATTTTTAAAAATAAAATAGTGTTCCTTGGTATGCTCATCAATTGAAAACTGCTGGCCGATTAAGTTTTTATTTTTAATGGTATAAATATGCTTCGTAGAAAAAAAGAAATTAGTCGGGAAATTGAAAATTCGGGTAAAATTAAAAGTATATTTATCTATAGGGTTTTTATGTTGCAACAAATCAATTATTTATAATTCTACCTTTGCGACACCGGGGCGAATCACTAGTTCGGTATAAATCCATACTAGGTAATAAGTAGGACTATAAATGCAAAAGAAACTCTCTGTCTATTTATTATGTTTTCACGACTAAACGGCTGCACGGATCTTGATAAACTTTGGTATGGACATGGTTTGAATCCTAAGGAAGAATATTAGATAGGTTTCATTGTGTTATATGCAAATTAAAATTAAACATTACTATTCTAATACAAAATTTAAGGACGGTAACATTATTTCCAACTAAGGCGCGCGTTGATGTCCTTTGTATGGGCATAAAAATCTGTAGCAAAATGTATGTAAATAAACTAAAATAGAAATGAGGGGAAAATGAAGTTGGATTCGGTGGCTTCGGAAGAGCATGTTTGTCTATGAAGTAGTAATTGGCGAAAAGCCAATAATCATCAGCCAGAAGAAGTCTACTGCTGAACATAGGCCTCCCCCTTTGGCTGTGGGCCATTTGCATCCATTGGCTCCCCGCGACTCTTACAAGGTCGTCGGTCCAGATAGTGGAGGGTCTACCTACAGAACGTCTTCCGGTTTCTGGTTGCTATTCTTCCCCGGTTATCTGTTCTTTGAGTTATGTGGTCTGCTCATAGTCATTTCAACGAAAAGCCAAAGGAACCTCTATTTATTCTAAGCGCCCCGCCACGCTCGCCTGCGCACGCACCTCCCTTTCTCCCAGACTGTTGCGAAGAAGCCTTTAGCGACCGTTAAACGTACTTACTACATATTTTAAATTTGAGAATAAAGATGAAACTTTCTGTTTTCGTCTGTTTTTATGACAGCATTCGGTCTTAGAAAAAAAAAATCGTGAAATCCATGATTAATTTTATGTTATCAACTAATTTCGCCCCGCGGTTTCACCCGCATCCTTCCGTTATCCCACAGGAACCTTTTTCTGGGATAAAAAGTATAAAAGTAGCCTATGTGTTAATTCAGGGTATAAGCTATCTCCATTCCAAATTTCATTCAGATCCGTTCAGTAGTTTTTGCGTGAAAGAGTAACAAACATCCATACTCATAAACTTTCACGCTTATAATATTAGTAGGATAATTCTAATATTAGGGACACGTAAACATAAAAGAAACAAAATAAAACTAATATAATGATCTAACTTAAGGATTTAAGGTAGTTCCTTTCAGGGCCCTTAATTTTTTTCCACCTGTATACTGTGGGTGACGTTTGTTACTTCTTCATGCTAAAACAGCTCAACGGTTTTAAGTGAAATTTGTAATGAAAAATAGCTCAAAATGTCCTCAAAAGTCAAACTCTTATCGTCACGCAGCCTACAAAAAATAAAAAAGGGTCTTATTAAAAATATTTAGTCGGACTACCTATGGCGCTTTAAGTACAGCCGTTTTTGTGAATAACTTCAACATTTTACCCATTTCTATTCTACTTTATGGCACACGTAGACACCTGTGACAAATACACCAATAAAAACTTTAATTTTATAAGATAAGTCTTAAAGGTTAAAAATGTTTTAATTTTTAAACAAGCTTTCAATTATTCAGTTAGTGTAAGCTCTTGATAAATTGTCGTTTACATTTCATTAGAGCGGCTGTTTGTATAAATTGTCTAGCATTAATATAGAATTCGTTGTCAGAAGTGAAATTAAAGATTACGATCGGCCAAGGTGTCGAGTTTCGTCGCGTGACAGCCCTACGAAAGTTCACTTGCAAATACCTCCGCCGTTGCGTTATAACTCGATTATTTTAATTCGCTTCTCGTTGTTTTTTATACTCCCTGTTTTCGGACGAAATGAAAAGGTTTTTCTGCGCTAAGTAGTGTCAATGTTACTTTAGTGCTCGGTTTTTTGAACGGAATAAACAGAATTTAATTGACGATATCGGCTTTACATGTGCCAGGTGGCTTGTACAGTCAGCTGACTGTAAGTAAAAGAAAGTAAAAAGTACAACCAAGAACTAAAGAATTACTGCTTCAAATTTACATTCTTGCCCACTTAAACTTTATACTTAGTCCTCAAACGGAAAAGAATAACACACCTTACTTAGACAACACAAAAAAAAATTGACATGCATGTCTGTCTATATTCCCGCCTTTTTTAACGCCAATTAAAGATTTAGCGGTGTGTTTTTGGAATAAATTTGTCATCATCAACATCAGCTCGACTTTTTTGGCGGCTATTGAATTGTCAACATGAAAATTTTGTTTTTATTTCCAAAACTTGTATTTCTTCGAGTGATAATGTGTAATATTGGTGGATTATTAACCATTATGTGTTCGTTAATGTGTACGAGTGTGGGAAATTGAAATAAAGTTGTGAAAGTGACTTTTCGAGTTGCTCCAAAAAAGTCTGTGTAAAGTTTAAGTAAAGCGCCACTACTTTACTTAAACGCTACCCTCATCCCTTCATCTCATCATCATCATCACCATCACTTTTAAACTTGATTCAACTCTCTGAGTTTGAAATATTTAATACTTGACACTGGCAAATACACTAATCGTGTGACGCCATAAAAATCTAAAAAAAAAAAACATCAGCTCATTAAAAAAATAAAAAGTAGATTCCGAGAATACGTTTAAAATTGGGACTAATTTAGTACAGGCTTTTCTTCAACGTATCCCAAAAAAAAAATAGCATCTTTATGAAACCGAATAGCTAAGCGGTAGGGAATTTTCTAGTGCTCGCCTGGCTAGCTAGGTACTATAAAGATAAAAATCTGTCGCCAAGCACCTATCAGTGTGTTCCGAAAACCTAAATGAGAGCCAGTTCCCAGTCCAGGTGTATGTAGCGTGGCGCCACCTTCGATCACACCGTCAGGCGCCTACGCTACCCTGTAAAAAGTAAAAAAGATTGAACCTTTTTTGATTCAGTCGATAAATCTAACATTACTAGTCATTTACAACGTGTCGAGGAGATAATGGTCTATTTGCGCTATCTGATGTCGGCAGGTCACACAGGTCAAGGTCAGGCATTGTTCTGTCTGTACGACGGGCACAGATTAGGCAGCAGTTACTATGGAGATGAGAGCTCTGCAGACGGATTGGATAATATGTGAAACGAGACACGTAACTTGTAAGCGAAATAAGATATTTGAAGACTTTTTTGAAGATTTAAATTTATTGGCATTTTTTTACTTCTGTAAGGTACATTTTATTTTTGCTTATAAAAAATATAATTGTGTAGTTTTTTTTTAATTATGGTCACAGAGTATACAACGTCACATGCTATGGGGGAGGAAGGGTGACATGGGGGGGACGAAGTTAAGCTTAGTGACGTTTGCCATGTCGCAATCTCCATCCAACACGTCTACCCCAACGGTTGTCAGTTCTGCGGCATATAATTATTATGATCAGTCCACTGCAACTGCCAAAATGGCGTACCTTAGAAAGAGGCCCATGTCCAATAGTAGACATAATGATTAGTTGACTCTCGAATAAATGTATGTTTATGATTGTTAAATAAAGGATATAATGGGTAATATTCAATGGCTATTTTCATTTAGTACCTTTTCATTCTGTGGTAGGATTGGTACTAATATTTTTAACACTAGAAACACTAAAATAAAGCGCTACTAAAAAACAATAAACAATTGAAATTCCCACCATTGGCTGTACGATTTAAACAAAAACACGTTCGAAGTTCAAAGTTCCAAGCTTTCAGATGAAATTATCTCTGTTGTGTTGCGTCTTCAAGCGAGACGATCCTGCGGACATGTCTAGACAGAGACATTGCATTCAGTGTGAAAGGGATGGAAGATGCGCATCTTGGGTAGGTGCCAGAGCGGCAACGCCGCGTCCACCAATCACTGGACGAATGCCGGACCATCATCTGAACGTTTGTTTTGTTTTTAATCTGTTTCTTAATTTTATTTTTGGGTGCGAGTCTAACATGGAGACGAATTATTTCTCCTTTATTATGTTATATTTTTTCTTACTAAAAAACTAAGAACCTAAACAAAATGAACTTACTTAATTTTTTATAGAATTTCAAAGACAGCAGGAGTTAAGTTTGCCATGCTTAAACATTTGTCAACTTTTTGAGAAATTTCTAACAGATTATAAATTCAGCAACTTTTGCTAACTGAATGATTTCTATGCAGATTATTCAATTTATTTTTTATTACTGTACCTTTTATTTGGTAAATACTTGGCTGAAAAAAGGTTCCTTGCAGCCCGTGCTTGCATTGCTAAAAGATTGACCCCGACTTTTTGGCGGAATTTAACTGTCAACATGCAACATTCATTTCATTTCAAAGTTTTGTTTTTATTTCCTGTTTCTTTGGGTGATAATGTATGACATTGGTTGATTATTAACTAATATGAGTACGAGTGTAAGAAATCGAAATAAAGTTGTTAAAAGTGACTTTTGCAGTTGCTCCAAGAAGTCCATGAAAGTTTAAGTATGTTAAGACCCTCTTGTTAAGAATCTGTCGCCAAGCACCTATCGGTGTGTTCCGGCAGCCTCACTTGAGAGCCAGTTCCCAGTCCAGGTGTAGCGTGGCGCCATCCTCGACCACATCGTCACTTAACATCAGGTGACTTGTGGTCAAACGCTAACCTGTAAATAGTAAAAAAAAAAAAAAAAAAAAAAAAAAGATTGTTAAGGGCCACTATTTTACTTAAACTCAAAAGGGGACTATCCTCTTTGCTCCGGCTTGTGGCTGGGTCACATCATCTCAACATCATCATTTATATCTAATACTTGACACTGGCTAAATACAACAATCCTGTGAAGCCATAAAAAAATGATTGACCCTTCACCCGAAAATGTCAACACGAAAGCAACAAAAGTTCGCGTTGACTTTTTTGGCGGCAATCGAATTGTCAACGTGAAAATTTTGTTTTTATTTTCAAAACTTGTGTTTCTTTGAGTGATAATGTGTAATATTGGTGGATTATTAACCATTATGTGTTCGTTAATGTGTACGAGTGTGGGAAATTGAAATAAAGTTGTGAAAGTGACTTTTCCAGTTGTTCCAAAAAAGTCCGTGTAAAGTTTAAGTAAAGCGCCACTACTTTACTTATACACTATCCTCATCCCTTCATCTCATCATCATCATCATTTATACTTGATTCAACTCTCCGAGTTTGAAATGTTTTATACTTGACACTGGCAAATACACTAACCGTGTGACGCCATAACAAAACAAAAAAAAAAGCAACAAAAGTTCGCGTGACAGAACCGGCCTAAGGAACAAGGCAGACAAATAATAATTAATAATCTCGCATCAGCATACAAATAATGAGTTCCATTATAATATGGGTTAACTGTCTGTATGTATAACAACGTTTCACGTGAAATGTTTGCCGTTTTTTAGAGTTCAGTAGAGGAAAAACGGGTAAGGTAAAATGTTCCATAAGCTTTGTTTGTGAAGCTAGTTTTTGGAGTTTAAAAAAAGAAAAAAATGGGGAAAAATGGGTAAGGACTTTAATTATTCCAATTAGTGTACGGTCAGCAATAAAAGTCACTAACCACGGCCTAGTTTGCAAAATAAATGTATGCCAGATCATCATCCAAATTTTGTTTATAAAATACTTAGGAGTCTTGGACAATGGGCATTTTCTTTTTATCTTTTCAATTAAAAATATAAATTAAAAAGCATCATTAATTAAGTCGTTTTAGCAATGTGATTCTAGAATATATTTCAGTAGGCAATGTACGTTCTTTTCTCCAAAGATTTTTTCCAATTTCAAACACAAAAATATCGAGAACCCCACCGCTTAGAAATCTTACAGACTTACCTCATATTTTTCATTACACCACAGCATTTATGAATAATGCATGCAGTAGGTAAGCTGATTGCGTGTGAAATCGAAAACATACAATTAAACCTACTGCTAGCTTTTTACTGTACAACTTGTACATCTATATATTCCTTGGCAAGTACTTACACTTACTAAGTAACTACTATTTGGATAGTATGAAAGCAGGTGCTTAAATTAATTAATTTTAAGCGATGATGGCTCAGTGGTAGTGACGTCGGCTTGCGATCCGTAGGACGTAGGTTCGAATCCTACAATGAGCTTGAGCTTTCGGTAAAGGAAAACATCGTGATGAAACCATAGCTTGGTGGTAGAGTATTTTCTAGTACTCGCCTGGCTAGCTACCACCCTCTTGTTAAGAATCTGTCGCCAGGCACCTATCGGTGTGTTCCGGCAGCCTCACTTGAGAGCCAGTTCTCAGTCCAGGTCGCGTGGCGCCATCTTCGACCACATCGTCACTTAACATCAGATGACTTGTGGTCAAACGCTACCCTGTAAATAGTAAAAAAAAAAGAACTTTGTAACATTGGTTTTAAGGTGTTTTGTATGTGGTACTAGCTGTTTTCGACGGTTTCACCCGCGTGGGCTACAGTTTATCGTGACAAAAAGTAGCCTACGTCCTTTCTCAGGCTCTAGACTATCTCTGTAATAAATTTTATTTAAATCGGTTCATTAGTTTAGGCGTTAAAGCGTAACAGACAGACAGAGTTCACGTTCCCACTGCTGGGATTCTGGCCTTCTCTCAGAGAGAGAGTAAGAGTAAAAAAGCTTGGGATTTTAGTAAACTTTTGATCAATTAGTACTGTGAATAAAATTTGACAATGTTTAAAAAATTACCTGCCGGGCGTTTCTTGCCTGTTCTTTTGCCGCCGTAAGGAGGTTGGAACAGGCGTAGCTAGTTTTAAGTTTGACGTTTTAAAGTGATCACAATGTATCCTATTGAATATAAACAATTGACTATTGAATAAAACAGAGAGCCTGTGGTTCATCCCAAGTTGCCTTATTACTAACCAGATTGTTATCCCAAACATTATCTTCATTAATCTCACAACTAATCGCTAAGCTGAGAGAACGTAAACATCTCTTTGTTCTCAAAAGTACACTTGCCTCTGACTCACTATAACATACGTAAATATCTAAGGTACGTAGACATATCTGGTATATATGTGGAGCTGAGACCTCAGACCCTTGAGGCAGCCAAGCGAGACAGAGAGGGTTTCATCTCGCCGGAGGCTATGTGACTGAGTGCAGGCTATTTTTAGAACAAAACAAATGGAAAAATTGCGAATGGTAGACTTTTATGTTGTCTAGACGTTAAGTAAATAAGGTAGGTGATGTGAAATTCTAAGGGAGGCAGGGATCACCGCGCTTTAAGACTAGGAATTGGCAATATTGGCTGCAGGGATCTCCTTTTTTCTCACCAATTACAAAACATACAGAGCTAATATTTATGTACATTAAAGATCATGTTTTTGACATCAAATTGTCGGAAGGATAACACGATTGGTTAACTTTCATAGTAGAGAAACAATGATCGAATACTGCCCGCCCTCTCAAAAAAAGATTTTCATTTTACAGGCATACAAAACCGGTTAAGGAGTCGATTTTGTTTTTGTATGCTATATACTATATACCTACACATTCTTCAAAGAACTGCAGGTTTAGATTTATAAAATTAACGATAGTTTTCATTTTAAACGAAAAAAACCTTTTTTTGACGCATACGACCTTAAGGCATTAGTCAGCTCGCTTGCGTTTTTGTATGGAGCTGATTTCAGATTCATTGTTTATCACGGCGTCCTCTATTCTAAAATGTGCATCACTAGGTTTCACACTAATATTAAACGTATTCAAAAGTTTGTGAGTGAGTCAATGGCTGTGTGTTTGTAACTTCCTTACACAGAAACGCTTGCTTTTGGTAGAACATTCTCTAGTGCTAGCTAGGCTAGCTACCAATCTACCATCCTCAAGTTAAGAACCTGTCGCCAAGCATCTACCGGTGTGTTCCGGCAGCCTCACTTAAGAGCTCGTCCACAATCCAGGTGTACCTACTTTCGACCATATAGCAGTCAAACGCTGCCCTGTAAGATGTAAAAAGAAAACAGATTTGAGTGAAATTTTTAAGCAAGTTAATTTTTATCCTCAATTGACATATGATACTTTTTGTCCCGGAAAAAGGTTCCTACGGGATAACAGGAAAGCAGGCGTAACCGCGGGGCGCAGTAGGTAAACTTGTAGTATTGCAACCACTGCAAGATGATGCATAAGCATCATTATCAGCCATCGGAAGCATTGGAGCGACAAATGCATCTGTCTGTAGGCATCTTATGAGTAAAATTTACTCACGCCATTCTCAGTGATGTAAGGTTGCCTAGAAGCATCCAAGCGACAAAATTAAATGCATCTTAAGATTATGTAGGCATCATGTGAAGAAAATAATGCCCACATTTTTCTTAGCGATGTAAGATTGCTTAGAAACATTAGAGCGGCAAATATATCTGTAGCCGTGGACGTAAAAGCCGTGAAAATGTTTCTAGGTCTTTAGCAATTTTGCTAGTAAAATGATGCTCATCTTACTAATCTTAGTGGTGTAAGATTGCCTAGAAGCATTCAAGCGACAAATGCATCTTTAGATTATGTAGGCATCGTGTGAAGAAAATAATGCCCATATTTTTCTTAGCGATGTAAGATTGCTTAGAAACATTAGATCGACAAATATATCTGTAGCCATGGACGTGAAAGCCGTGAAAATGTTTCTAGGTCTTTAGCAATTTTGTTAGTAAAATGATGCTCATCTTACTAATCTTAGTGGTATAAGATTGCCTAGGCATTAGAGCGACAAATATATCTTTAGTGACAGACGTTCTTTCCTAAATTCATGTATGTACCAATCAAAATGATGCTCACACTATTTTCAGAGGTGTAAGAGTACCTAGAAACATTAGAGCGACAAATGTATCTCTAGCCATGAACGTAGAAAATCCAGGAATGCTTTTTATTTGTCTATGTCTGTAGCAATCTCGTGAGTTTAATGATGCCCACGCTATTCGTAGAGGTGTAAAATTGCCTAGAAGTATTGGAGCGACAAATATATCTGAGTAAAACGATGCTAACACTTTTCTCAGTGACGTAAGATTGCCCACTTGTTTGTTGATGTATGTTAATGTTTTCTAGTGAGAATTAAGCTCAAGTTCGCAACGGAACAAAAAATAATGAGTTAATTACATCATTTACACTTTAAATTAATTGGCAGTTAATGTGCTGGATGTAAGTTGCTACTATAAAATGTAAAATGAGTTTTGTGATGCTTTTATTATGTAGTCATTATATATATATGTAACAAATGTTATGTTTCCGTGTTTCGTGACATGAGTAAAGTTTTTATTGTGCTAAATATTTTACAATTAATTATAATGATAATAAACAATTTTCATCCATATTTTTTATCAGCACAAAAACCACAACTAATTTATTTGGGTATTCATCTTGCTGAAACAGCATCATTACAGTGAACGGCTATTAGCCATTTGCATCTATCGGCTCCCCACGACTCTTAACTATGTCGTCGCTCCACCTAGTGGAACATCTTCCGGTTCGTGGTCGTCGCTCGAGAACCTTTCATCCACATCGGTAATCGGTTCGTCGAGAAATGTGGCCTACCCATTGCCACTTCAACTTGCAAATTCTGAGAACTATGTCCGTGACGTTGGTTCTTCGACGAATTTCTTCGTTACGAATTGTATCACGCAAAGAAACTCCAAGCATGGCTCGTTGTGTGACTCTGAGCTTAATCAAAAGGCTCAGAGTCAGAGACCACGTCTCAGTACCATAAGTCATTACTGGCAACACACACAGAAGATGTCAAAATCTTACTTTGTATGTACAAACTACTGTCAGTATAAGTTTATTTCTACCAACTTTTAGTATGACTTTATAAACAAAGATCAATTTCATCACAGCGTATTCGTTTAAATTCAACCTGCCTGCTCAGAACCTTCTCACGGACCACATAAGATCCAGGCATGTGTGTCCATGTATTCTAAAGGTTACGAGTCCTCTCCGATAATCCTAACGTCTCAGTAGAATTTGTACCTTAGCTTTCAGTTTTATGGTTGGTTTTAGTTTAGGTTTTGCGCTGGTGGTTGTGATGTTAAGGAGGTGTCGTGTATGTAATTTATTTCATTAGGAGAAGGCAGGATACATGTCCCTCGGTCTTCACGGGCCAGTGGCTTTGGTCTGAGCATGTTGAGACGGGAGGAAAAAACAAGTGGGCAAGGAGGTGGTGTCTAAAAAAATTACAGATTTGTTTTAGGTAAATAGATGGTGGAAAATGTGCAGGTTTGTAAGACTGCGGCGCAATTTTGGGTTATCAATTTTGGACTATGTAATTAGGGTCGTAACTTTTTTTATAATATATTTTTATACTCTTATTACTCCATACTCTCTCCCTGAGAGAAGGCCAGAAGTCCGAGCCATGTATAAAGCTGATGATGATGAATATGTTTTTTTTATACTTTTTACTAGGTATCGTTTGGCTACAAGTCACCTTGTTGTTTTTGTGGTTGTTGTTTTCTTTACAGATACAGATTAATACAGATTATCTCAAACCTGTTTCGTCATTGATGTTTGAGTAATGTCTTATGTGAAGTTTGGAACTCAAAGCACATAACGTCGTCGTAAGTCTTATTATTAAAACAGAATGATAAATGATTAACATTTAGTTGTTATTGTTTGAGTAAAACATCTGGCATTTTGTTTTTAATTTGTTCGTCGTACCTTAGCCATAATACCCACCGCCTCCTGCACTACAAACACCCCACATCTCAACTCTAATATTATGCGAAACCGCCGTCGTACCATTAAACTCAATGGAAGAAACTCGTCGCGTTATCTTATTTCCGCTCGAATATATTAACTCTATTGCTCAGTTTATGCGCTTGACAGTAAATAACGCATTAATTTGGCATGTTAGTCTCTGGTTTCAAGAGGAAAGACAAATATAAAGGCATCTAAACTGTGATCTATTTGTACTTCGTACTAGATTTTACGGGCCGAAAACTCGCTCTATCCAACTGAACTGTACTGCAATCCGTACACCTTGTTTAGTGTATCTTTGACGTTTGCGAGGTGCGGTCGTTTCGAAGAACACTACTTGTAAAAGAAAACAATCGAAGTATATAAGTACCTGAGTCACCTAAGTGTAAATTCAAAATACAATGAAACTATTAGTTGATTTACTGAGTAATTAGACAACAACATCGCAAAATCAAAAACATTTAATGTTCGATGTATAAATAGTTCTCGCGCGATGCGATCTCAAAGGACTATTGGAATGTAAACACGATTCAAAAGCGAAATAATCGTAAAAAACAAGAAAAATATTTTTAAGTTAAGATACTTTGCAAACTTACCCCCTCTCTGGACCAATAGTAGAAATATTATAAATATATTATTGTGTAGTGTATTTTATTACATGTAGTACATGCATTTGCGTACGCGTATATTATGATAAGATGTCACATGCCCTTGAATGTTGCAGTTCTTGCATGGGCATGCCGGTTTCCTCACGATGTTTTCCTTCACCGTTTTGAGCGATGGCAAATCCGCACATAACTTATTGAGTCATAGGTGCGGGGCCGAGAGGATTCGAACTCGGTGTCGGCGTCTTGTAAGTCGCACGCCTAACCGTTCGGCCACCATCGCTGCACCATTCAAGGGCATGCGACATCTACCAACCCGCACTGGGCCAGCGTGGTAGATTACAGCCCATACTCTCTCTCTGAGGGAAGGCCAGAGTCCCAGCAGTGGGAACGTGAAAGGCTGATAATGATATTATGATAATACGCGTGCGCATGTAGGTACTCAAAGCAAATATGATTCAGCGTTTGTCACGTCGAAAACCACAAAACAAAACTAAGCAATTGTGTCTGTCTGACATATCAAGGAATTGAACTAAACTTTCGGCGTAGCATCATCATGAGTCAATGAGTCTATAAAATTCTGGCGTATCGATTAGCCGAGACATATTTATTGAGGCGTATACATATACAGGCTAAAGTGGACTGCCCAGAACTCATTTCTAAAGTATTCCTAAACGTTCCACATCGTCGCTCTCGTCATAGAAACTTGCTTCATATTCCTTTTGCTCGCACCGTCTATCGCAAAAACTCCTACATATTACGATCTTCCTCGGCTCAACAATCTTGTAAAGTCTGACCCAACAATAGACTTGTACACGAGCAGCATGGCGTCAGTCAGTAAAGCGCTTTCCCCTTTGGAAGGTGTCGTGTCACTCCAGATTAGTTAATTTCTTGTTAATTTTTTTTAGTGTAAGTAGGCTATGTTTGCATGTTAATTATTAATTATTTCTCTTTTTGTCTGTGGAGGCTTTTAATTGGCTTTTGTAATTTATTTTTAGAACTATGTTGTATTAGTAGCTGTAAGCCACCCCAATAAAATAAAATAAAATATATCTTTATTATCCACTAGTTGCGCCCCGTGGTTTCACCCGCATCTTCCCGTTATCCCGCAGGAACCTTTTTCCGGGATAAAAAGTAGCAAGTGTTAATCCAGGGCATAAGCTATCTCCATTCCAAATTTCATTCAGATCCGTTCAGTAGTTTTTGCAGTGGAAGAGTAACAAACATCCATCCATGCAGTCATCCATTCATCCATCCATTCCATACCCACAAACTTTCACGTTTACAATACAATTAGTAGGAAGTAGGATTGAGTTCTGAAGGTCTGTAGTTCTCAAAACCGTTATAAATTAGATATTTATGCTACAGACTTTCCTGTAGAACTTCTAAAGGCTTACATTTCTTTTAAACATAACAAAATGAAACCGTTTCACCAGGGAAGCTGGTAAAGCAGTGAGTTGTCTCATTTTTCTCCGATTTGTTTTACAAGTGACTTCTTTCTAAAAACTCTCAAATGTCAAAAGTCAATTTTTCTTTATTCAATAGGATACATTGTGATCACTTTAAAACGTCAAACTTAAAACTAGCTACGCCTGTTCCAACCTCCTTACGCCGGCAAAAGAATAGGCAAGAAACGCCCGGCAGGTAATTTTTTTGGTGCGATCACATTGACAATTTTATTCTTATTACTAATTGATTGAATGAATTGGAGCAAGTTCACTAAAATCCCAAGCTTTTTTTTGTCATCTAATGGTCCGATATTTTTTAATTAGCTTTACTAATACCTTACCAGAATAAAACATAACGTATGCCACTCAGGAGTAATGTAGCTTCTGTAAGTAAGAATATTTTGAATCGAATCGGCAATTTAAGAGAATTACCCTCTACGACCAAACAAACATCATCATCAGCATATGACCACAGCATATAAAGGACAGTAGGTTAGCTAAGGCCGCTCGACGAGTTAATTGCCTACTCTTGCGGTGACGCATAGGCGACGCGTTCCGTGCATGGGCGCGGCCCCGGCCGCCTCCTTTCCTCTATATGGTGCCACTACTCACGCACACATTCAAACCGGCGACGGCCGATTTATATGAAGCTGAACTACTACTCCTTTACTATGATATGACGTTCCCACTGCTAGGGAACAGGGCTTCTCTCAGAGAGAGAATATGGAACGTGATCTGCCACGCTAGCCTAGCCGCGTTGGTGATGTCGCATGCCCTTGAATGTTGTGGTTCTTGGACCACAGTTAACATATTACTACTAAAATGACATATTACGACATGAAATATCGATCCAAAATCGCGGATAACAGATCAAAATCGATTATTAATTTCGGACGTTAAGTGTGGCAAACAAACATAATCAAATCTTTACAATATTAGTAAAGATTTATCACTTGCCTCATCTAATGACACAAATTAAAGTCTTCTTTCCATATTTATTGCGTTTCAAATTTGAATTCAGTTTGGTAACAAATATGGCCAACAAGAGATGACGAACGCAGAACAATGCCGTCTTATTCTGGCAGCCTCATGACTCGATTAGTATGCAAGCAGCGCGGGCAGCGGCGGTGATCTCTCGATACGCAGAATCCGCATACAATGGGCGGCGGGGCAGTGAAATCGATGTGATGCTCGAGAGGTTATTCCTGACTCGATTGGTGACACCGTCGTTTCTCGATACCGGATTTTCTGATTGTTTCATTTTATTTCTTTCTTTTCTTTCTTATTTTTCACTTGCTGCGTTCGCTACAGTTTATCGCAATAAAAAGTATCCTATGTCCTTCCTCAGGGTTCAAACTATCTCTGTACCAAATTTCATCTAAATTGGTTTTGTTGTTTGGGCGTGAAAGCGAGACAGACAAAGTTACTTTCGCATTAAATAAAGTGAGAAAAGTAAACTGGTCTGCGATGTCATGAAAAGGGTTCTGCCTAACGGAGGCTACCTAAGTATTGTATGTAGCCTTAGTTATTTTTTTTACGTCTTACAGGGTAGCTTTTGAACATAAGTCATCAGATGTTAAGTGACGATGTAGTCCACGATACATCTGGACTGGGAAATGGCTCTCAAGTGGGGCTGCCGGAACACATCGATAGGTGCTTGGCGACAGATTTTTAACTCAAAGGTGGTACAGTGATCGACAAATGTAGCTTAACAATAACACAATTTCCGATTACCGGCATCATTTCAAACATCAACCTTTGACCACTTCATCACTTAAAATCAGGTGATAAGTTGTGGTCAGAGCGCCACCATGTAAAATGTAAAAACAACCACGCATTACTGATCTAAAACCCATTTAGGAAATCTAGTATGATCGGCTACTTTTGTTGCTGACTGTACTTAGCCAGAAATGCCCTACCACCACGCTGAGGTTTCATTACGATGCTCCTTCACCGAAAGTACAAGCTGATTGCAGGACCACAGTCACCACAAAGTTAAAAAGTTTTATTTCTAACGCATATCGTTTCACGTTTTTTTCAATTCTCGCCACTCCAAAGCAATCGAGGAAGTTAATTGATGCAACGATGCTATTCAGAATAGGTGCACTTAAAATTTAAATGGAAAACCGTGGTCGATGATCGGTCGAATGACTTTTGGGAACTATCATTGTCACGCTGAGGTATCGTATACCGGTATTTCCCTTCTCCGAAGTTTCTCTCTTTGGTAATCGGAAGTTCTAAGTAATCTAGATAGAAAAATTAAATTTTTAGAACGAGTTTCATAACAAAGGTTTTTTTAAAATTAAAGATTTAAATTAAACCTTTGACTTTTTTCATAACTTTAACACACCAATTGTTTTTCTTTTGAAAAAATCTCAATTTTTTTTTCGAATCGAATCGATAGGGAGTACCCTCTACATATAAACGTGAAAGTTTGTGAGTATGGATGTTACTCTTTCACGCAAAAGCTACTGAACGGATCTGAATGAAATTTGGAATGAAGATAGCTTATACCTTGGATTAACACATAGGCTACTTTTTATCCCAAATATCATACCAAATTGCGATAAGTTTGATCTAATTGTAAAATTTTAGTACGGAAAAATTAACAAAAAGTTTACATTTACTTAAATTAGGTATGACGTTTTACTTACGGACGTTTATAAAACCGGCGCTTAGGGAAAAGCTGTTAATTTGAAACAGTCATTTCTATTTTATTTACTGTGTTATTCCATGTATGGACTATTAACTGACCTCTTTATAACATTTGTATAGTTTATGAAAAGGTCAATAACCAGATCATAGTGTAGAGTCAGGTAAAGCATCCCAGCATAGCTGGTCTTGCATGCACAATCGACGGACGAGTTTTGTATGCACTAGGCGTGCGCATGCGCCGAGATGCAGCATTTAAATATTATTTTCTTTTAGTATCTTTATTTTACCTACTTTAGTGAGAAAAATTATCCAAGACTAGTTGCGCCCTGCGGTTTCATTCGAGTCTTCTTTACCCGGGATGAAACCTATCTGTTAATCCAGGGTATAAGCTATCTCCATTCCAAATTTCATCAAAATCGGTTTAGTAGTTACTGTGATACGTGGTACATACCAACATTTACACACACAACCTTTCGCATATAGGTACTATTACATCGAAAGGAAGCTCAGTAGATAGGTATCAGATATCACAAATACATACTTAGTTATTGAAAAAATACTCTTAGTTTCAAAACCCGTTATCGATATCCAAAATAATATAAACATAGTTTTGGTATTTAGAATTCGGATACCGATCCACCTCTAGTTTTGAGTTATACCTACCTTGCTATGACAACTGTTATCTGCATCCGCTTATCTGTTATGAGAAATATATTGATTTCCAGGATTATTGCATCGGAAACTCTAGGCTGGATGTTTCTCACAATTTCTGAGTAGGTATTTTTAATGGCCGAGTGGTCGATGTCTTGTTGGTCGTCCCAGGTATCAAAGTATTGGCGCGAGGTGGAGGTGGAGGCCTGGCAGGAGGTGGCGCAGGAGTCGAGACGAACCGAAGTGGCGTCTTTTGTTATCTAAGGCCAAGACTCATTTTGTGTCGTTGCCCATTACTGTTATTTATTTTTGATGAAAAGATCTTTTTACTAAAAATAATAAGAGTACAAATATTTACTGGCCATCTACTGACCGAGCACAGGGGTAAACTGAAAACCAGCGCTGTGTGCACATGCAAATGTAAACACAGCACAAGCTGAGTTCTACCCCTTTTGCCGTTATATTGTACAATATGTGTTTTTTTTCCTGTAACATGTAAGTATGTGTTTTTTTAATGGCAATAAATTGTTTTTTTTTATCTATCTTTGTCAGATAAAATAGGTAAATATTATTAAAATTAACATATTTTTAGCTATAAAAAATTACTGCATAACAGCCAATATCATACATTTTTAATAATATAAATGCGCATATTTGTGAGTGAGCGTGTATGTTTGTTACTTCTGCACGTTATAACGGCTCAACGGTGTTGTGTAACATTTGGAATAGACAAAGCTTATTTGCAACTACAATATTTTTATCCCGGAAAAAGTTTTCAATAGTCGTTTTTTTTTTTGTTATGGCTTCACACGATTGGTGTATTTGCCAGTATCAAGTATAAAATATTTCAAACTCAGAGAGTTGAATCAAGTTTAAATGATGATGATGATGATGATGATGATGATGAGATGATGGGATGAGGATAGTGTTTAAGTAAAGTAGTGGAGCTTTACTTAAACTTTACACGGGCTTTTTTGGAGCAACTAGAAAAGTCACTTTCACAACTTTATTTCAATTTACCACACTCGTACACATTAACGAACACATAATGGTTAATAATCCACCAATATTACACAATATCACTCGAAGAAACACAAGTTTTGGAAATAAAAACAAAATTTTCACACTGACAGTTCGATTGCCGCCAAAAAAGTCGTTTACTGTGTTGTCAGTTTTTGATGATATAAAAATAGCGTTGTGACAAAGTGAATGATTGAAAAAACTGAATGAATGAATAATATTCTTTTATAGTTTGAAATGATTAACTATAACTCATTGTTCATGCATCTGATTGCACGAGAACTGAACGCATCACTATTATTTTAAATTTGGCAACATTATTTTACAAAGTGACATTAGCTACTGTCACTTGGCTTCGTATAGTTAAAAATACGACTGTACAGGAAAATCACGAGTGTAACCGCGGGGCGCGTTAGTACTGGCATGTTTTCCTTGCATAACCTCAAGCTGACCAGTTCATTCTTTCCAACAACAGAACATTCGTCGAACCTTAACTTTTATGCTTCTTTGAATCTCGCATAATGAGATGCTTGATGCTTATCGCCGTCCTCCGATCATACTGCAGGTAGGTGGGAGAGGCGCCGGTCGTTTTGACACAGGTGCTTTAGTACTGGATCGAAATAAATAACAAAATTAGATAGATTATTATCAATATTATTAGATTATTTAATTAGTTAGATTATTAGATAGGTATGTTTATATAACGATTTAAAACGTTAAAATTTTATTTTTGTGCTTACAAAATGCAACAAATGAAGTGACAAAAGAAACGGTCGAATAGAAATAAACAAAGGTACACAACACGTGTATACCAATCGTTAACGACTGAATTTTTCACGGCGCTTTTATTTGTTGTTTTAATTAACCCAAACGTTTAGTACATAAATACAAATATTACAGCTAACTTACTACTGGATTATATATATTTAATTATAAAAAAATTGCTCTTCTGGATCGGTAATGCAAGGGCAACGCCCCTAGAATTTGTTACAACTGTCCATAGGCGATGGTTACCGCTTACCATCAGAAGGGCCGTCTGCTTGTTTGCCCCTTTATCACATAAAAAGGGAGAAAATACAGTAATGTAAAAAAGTTTCTAATTTTCCACAGAAGTCAAACTGATCAATGACATAACTCAAAATGGCCACTGCCTCCCCGTCTACACCTCATCCCGTTCCTATATTCAAATCACATATGGCTGACCAGTGGATCTTGACTCTTGACACATCGGAATTTTAAGATGCGAGCTTAATACTAAGTGGTCATAAAGCTGATACGTAGGATGTTTATGAAATTAGCGAGTGAGCTGCGAAGATGATTCCTAGGTGTTAAAGAAATAAATCAGAAATTAAAAAGATGCATCGCTCTATATGAAGTTTTATAAATGTTTCCTTCGACACATACACCACTTACATACACGCACACACAGTCACACACACTCTCTCACACACACACACACACACACAAAACGCTCTTTTCGCGCATTTTTTATTACTTACCTACCCGTAATTTAGATTAAATCTTAATTTGTGTAATCCTATTTTGGCCTTAATGTATAACAAATGTTTGTCTACTTTTATAATTAAAAACGCTGTTGGATTACCTAAATAAATAAAAAAATAAAAAGTGACAAGTTCTAGAATCTTCTTTTCTTTTTAAAACACTTTTATTTTACTACATACAGGGTTGCATTTGACCGAAAGTCACCTGATGTTAAGTAACGATGTGGTCGAAGACGGCGCCACGCTACCTACACCTGGTTTGGAAACTGACTGCCGGAACACACCGATAGGTGCTTGCTAGCTAGACGAGTACTAGAAAATACCCTACCACCAAGCTATGGTTTCATCACGATGTTTTCCTACACCGACAGCTCAAGCTCATTGTAGGATTCGTGCCCACGTCCTACGTATCGTAAGCCGAAATCACTACCAATGAGCCATCATTGCCTTTTTCTTGTGCCCACTTGGCTAGCTAACCACACTCAAGGTAATAACCTGTCGCCAAGCACCTATCGGTGTGTTCCGCCAGCCCCACTTGAGAGCCAGTTCCCAAAAGTGTGACGCCAATTTCGACCAAACCACATTGTCACTTAACATCAGGTGACTTGCAGTGAAACGTAAGTAGAAAAAAAACATGGAAAAAAACACATCATAAACATGTAAGTAGTACAAAAAAAATAGAATCCTTAATCCCTATACACTTCCCTACTAATATTATAAATGCGAAATTAACTCTGTCAGTCTGTCTGTCCGTCTGCCTCGCTTTCACGCCTAAACTACTAAACCAATTTAAATGAAATTCCTTATATCTATCTCTTATTGACCGATTGACGAGAGGTCACTGTCCTCTATCAAAAACAACATAAGCACAGGAAGTATTAAACCTATTCCCATACAACATTTTGTTTGATTATTCATCGTGCGATTGGTTGAACAGTTTTTTAATATGGCAACTATACTATGTATGTATAACTTCCTGAATATTTTTTCCACTAATTTTTCTTCTTGTGATGCCATCTCCTACTGGAGGTTGGCTATCATTAGGGCAACTGGATGCTGCTTGCTGCTTGGAACAGGATCTTGTGCCCATATTGAACCATTTGAGGCAACGAACTTTCGGTGAAGGAAAACATCGTGATGAAACCATAGCTTAGTGGTAGGGTTCCTAGAACTCGCCAAGCACCTATTGGAGTGTTCCGGCAGCCTCACTTGAGAGCTAGTTCCCCAATCCAGGTATAGCGTGACGCCACTTTCACCCACATCATCACCTTGTGGTTTTTGGTGAAACGCTACCCAAAACCATGCACGGAGATTTTTGAGGCATGACAATACTACTTCTAGTGAAATTTAGAGCTTTTTTATTATCTATACAATAGAATTGAATTTGCGATTTGCTTTCGCTCCACCACGGGCACCGTCGCCACCACCGTCACCAACTCATTTTATACGCCATTTCACTCTAAGCAACTTTCCAGAAACAAAACAGGAAGACACAGTACGTCTGGTACCCATTAAGAATCTATGTCCACTCTCAGAGTCACGCAACCGCCATATGTTAATGCCGTAGAGCTCCTCTCACGACCGATCCATCATTAGCATCTGCGCAGAGATGTTCAAGCCTCACTCCTCAGGACCTCATCAGTATGGGTGCCGCAACAGGGAGCGATGTCCTCCGCTTCCGCGCTCACGGATTTTTTTCACTTCCTTTCGTCGAGATGTCAATTTATTGTTCTTTTTTTGTTTTTAGCCAGTGCCAAAGTTGGTTTGGAATATGTGATTCGATGGTGGATGTAAATAAGACAATTTCGCGGAGGAGCATGCCCTCTGAATTGTAATTTTTTTGCTACTGAGGCTCGTCGGACTCCGTGCTTATGTTTATTATCAAGAGATAAGAAGACAGCAAGAATTTGACGAGAACTATGCTCAGATTAAAAAGTCAGTACTCATAGACTCTTTAATTGTATTTTTACATCATCTTTCAGGGTGGTGTATGACCACAAGTCACTGATAATAATAATTTTTTTGTTATTTTCTATTCATCTTCCAGCATGAAAGAAACTAACCAGGGGTTTCATACAGGATATTTATAGCAGTTCTTCTGCGTCTGACAAAAGAGTTTTGGGATCAAGCTTCGTAGTTTCTCTCATTAGCTGGAACAATAAACGCTGTTAGATAGATGCTCCCAAGGCCAGATAATAACATCCACAACTGAAACAATTGGCGTCAAAACACCGGACAATCCCGATCGCATAAATCTGTTTAAGAAACTCACCTTCCTCAACAGCCCATCGGAATTTTCAACAACAAACGTAACTGAAGACTGACACTTACTCATTCACCGTCCACATGGCATCGCTTCGCGGAAGCACTCGACGGGATTTGAATTTAAACATTACTTCTTACTACACACCACTGTACCTAGACCTTCCTCACCTCCTCACTGCCTTGCAAACCGTGGCCATTGAAGAGAACAGGCATTACTAGTCATAGGTCAAAGGTTCTTGGGCACGGAACATATCTTCTTACTATCATGCCAATTAAACAAGACCTTCCGACCCTCCCGGTTGTCAAACTAGCCTAGATGATTCAGGAGGGTCACTGGTGTCTCTCAAAGGTCTTTCAAACTCGGTGGGTGTTGTGATAGACCAATGCGACCGTTATACGATGATCGGACTCGAATGAATGGCTCATTCAATGCTTTCGGAGAAAGGTAGCGGTATATTTTGTTTTGAGATGGCGGTGGCATATGCATGCGAAGGTGCAAGGGAGAATCGAAATGGTCTTAAAGCTTGGGAACTGCTCAGACCCTTTGGTACAGTTAATACTGACAGAAAAGTAGATTTGGTGTTACATTCGATTTATTGAAATGACTTTCGACTGAAACCCTAATTTTCCAAGTTGAGTGTTGGATTCAGAATTTCAACGGTCAAACTACCAATACATATTTTGTAAATTTATTCAGCTCGATGCGTCCAAAAAAACGTAATCTGCAAAACTGACGTAGCCTATTGTATTTTAAAAGAAATTTTTGACAAATAACCTGGTAGCATTTGACTACCACAAGGCACCTGATGTTAAATTCTCCTTGGGCCTCGACTTCGATTGGAAACTAAAAGTAAAGTTTTGAAGACATTTGATATCCATACCTTCCTAAGTAAAAAGTATAAATGACTCATAAGTATAGGTACGAATACTCCATATTCTTGAAATCAAACTCACGTCAGCGTCCTTATCTCATCATCAGAATCGAATGAAAAACCTATCATCCACTTGTGTTATATCTGAGAAATCCGACTCGCAGCTTATCAGTTACATATTTGGGATTATTCATGATACGCGTACGAGTGGAATTATTCTAGATTTACATCGTACAAGAGAGCGAAAAAAAAAGAAATAGTTTTAGTTGGGAGAAAATAGAATGTTCATACAAAAATAGAGATAACAAGAGGAAAGTACGTCGTGACGAATATGTAACAACCCTCTTAGAACTAAAAGGAGAAGGGAAAGGTAAACCGAGAAGGACATACTATACATAAACCAAGTCAAATAAAGGATTTACATCACGTCACACCAAGGAGTCAAAGAGATGGCTGAGGGACAGAACAAGATGTAAAATGCTTCACCGACCAGAGCTCTGCTCTTAAATGCCGACGAATCATCAGACTGCAATACAAGTAATAACGAAAGCCTGCTTCTTAATTTTCCACAAATCCTTTGAAAATCATTCTTCAGATTGATTTTGCAACCCTATATAGATCTCAAATCGATATCGCCCAGAGTTCCCCGCTCGCAGAGAAGTATGTCACCTTCAGGTGACTTACTACCGATATGTCTATCTGAAAGTGGAGGTATCGGATAGATTTGGAACACATCCACTTGTGAATGATCCGCTGTAGATAAGTATTTCTGGCGGTAGCTAATCGCACTTGAGCCGTTTGGGTGTGTTCGGGGCTATCGTCCGAAAATAAACAAAACAGATGACGCCAAATAATCACAATTATTGATCGATTCATATATATCCATCAAGCTAGCTGTCTTTTCTCTTTTGACTTGAAAAAAGGAAGAGGTGTCTATGATCGACTGTAAGTTTCTTAGTTTTTAGATGTTCAACTAGTTCCACTTGGCTCACCAAGCCGCCCCACTGGTGGCGAAAAATACTATGAGGAGTTGAGGAGGGATGAAAGTCATATAACTAAGAGAGTGATGAATATAAATGTTGATGGATGAAAGGGAAGAGCAAGAACGAAGAAAAGGTGGATGGATTCTATAAGGATCAATATGAATGAAAGGGGAGTGAATGAAGCAATGACGGCTGACAGAGTGAGTGGAAGAAAAGTACATACTGTGCTGACCCTAAATAGATAGGACCAGGGCAAGAAGACTTACAACAACAACAAACAAATCTGAAATCAGCCCAAATCTAAGCACATCCACACACAATCGAGTCTTGGAAATCCTGCAGCACTCGATTTATGCGCTCCTTTCTTCCGCTTACTAACCAAATGTGGAATAATCTTCCTTCACAAGTCTTTCCGCAGTGCTACCAATTCCAGCCTTCTAAGATGGGTGTGAACCTGCGCAAACTCCAGACTCTGAAGTGGGCTAAAATCACTCAAGATAGAGAAGAGTGGCGCTCTCTCGTTTCGGAGGCCAAGACACACTTTGGGTCGCTGAGTCATCGGCGTTATTAAGATGGGTGTGACCATCGGGTGGGCTTGTTTGTTTTCCTTGTTTGCCTTTCTATAACATTAAAAATCAAGACAAATTCTATTTTGGTTAGCAACTTCAGGTGCTGAACAAACGATAGAGCTCTCCACTTCCTATCTAGATTTCAAGTGAAGATTGTAATCAAAGTAAACAGGAACATTACGCTCCCATTTCAAGTGTTCCACAAACAGAAGATTATCTTTGGAATTATTGAGCCATTATCTAGATACAGTAACCTAGTTACAAAGATAGCACCTCTTCGGTATCTAATGTTTCTATTGGACAATATTTGCGGTGCGCGCCATCAAAACAATTTCATTCGAATTATTCGACTTCCAAAAATCACTCGATTGACTAACCTAAACTGGTAACTTTTAAAACGAATGGCTCAGTGGTAGTGACGTCGATTTGCTATCCACAGGTCGTGGGTTCGATTCCTACAATGAGCTTAAGCTTTCGGTGAGGGGAAACATCGTGATGTAACCATAGCTTGGTGGTAGAACATTTTCTAATGCTCGCCTGGTGATCTACCCTCGAGTTAAGAATCTGTTACTAAGCAACTATCGGTGTGTTCCGGCAGAGAGCCAGTTCCCAATCCAGGTCCGTGACACCACCTTTGACCACATCGTCAGTTAACATCTGGTGACTTGTGGTCGAAGGCTACAATACCAGCATAATTGTCGGTTTAGTTAATGCAAAATCAAAATTTATTTTATTCATGTGATCACTTTAAAACGTCAAACTTAAAACTAGCTACGCCTGTCCCAACCTCCTTACGTCGGCAAAAGAACAGGCAAGAAACGCCCAAACCTTCACAAGCTTTCGCGTTTATAATATTAGCAGGATAGGATTTAAGCCTGCGATACTTTGTAAGCAGATCTTAGATGGATAAATAAATAAATATTAAGTATCGGGGGACAATTGCACACATATTGACCTAGCCCCAAATTAAGCTCGAAACGAAATGTGTTATGGGTGGGAATACAACGATAAAAGTCAAAAGTCAAAAGTCAATTTTTCTTTATTCAATAGGATACATTGTGATCACTTTAAAACGTCAAAATTAAAACTAGCTACGCCTGTTCCAACCTCCTTACGCCGACAAAAGAACAGGCAAGAAACGGCCGGCAGGTAATTTTTTTGGCGCGATCACATTGACAATTTTATTCTTATTACTAATTGATTGAATTGGAGCAAGATATACATATATAGAGAAATAAATACTTTTATAAATAGAATTATCCAAAACTCAGGTACAAATATTCGTGCTCATCACACATATATTTGCCCTTACCGGGATTCGAACCTGGAACCAATACCAACTTGGCTACCGCGTCGTCTTATTAATTTGAATGAATACTTTTCTGACTCATGAAGTGTTGAGGACTTTTGTGTTAATATAACATTGACGTAATCACACTATATAATGACAAGGTGCATTAGTAGGTACGTGTGTAAACACACGTAAGCTTTGAGGAAAGTACGGAACCCGCATAAAGGCGCGGCCCTGACTCCCACTAAGCAGCTGAGCTATTCTGCTAAAGTTAGAAATCCTAATTACTGTTCAAAAATTACTTAAGACTAAGGACGACTGCTTATTGCAACGATTTTGCTCCATAAGTATAAAAGAAAATAGGCAGTGGCGGATTTACACATTTGCCGCCAGTAGGCTAAGTATTCAAATTTTGCCGCCCCTACCTACCTCTATAACCTCTACGGCCTCTGCCTTTCCTTTTTCGAAGTATATCATTTTTTTTTATGCATCAGACAAACATTGAAGAAATATCAAGTGGTGAACAATGTTTAATTGTATGTGTGCACATAATAATATTTAAATACATAGATACGACTCTTTTAATATCATTTAAAGCATTTTTTTAAATTGACACTAAATTTGCCGCCCCTAAAATCTGCCGCCCTAGGCTCCAGCCTACTCAGCCTGCTGCTAAATCCACCACTGAAAATAGGTATATAATAAATATAACATATTGTTTTATTACATTTACATACACCTTTAGCGGAAATAATACAAAAAGTGTTGCAAAAAGTGTGCCCCATTTCATACAATCTATAAATATTAAATAGGTACTTGTTAGTACATACCACCAACATATTCAAAATGAAAATACCCAGAAGGCCTTAAAGTATTTTTTCTAGCTTGTCTTTTGGTTAGTCCCAGAACATATATTAATTGTCCTTGGGAGACAAGCGTAGGATTTTAAACGGTTGAAATTCAAAATTCGTCACTAAATATTTTTTTTTTTACTGAGTAGCGTTTGATCACAAGTCACCTGATGATAAGTGACGATGTGGTCGAAGATGGCGCTACGCTACAACTGGACTGGGAACTGGCTCTCAAGTGAGGCTGCCGAAACACACCAATAGGTGCTTGGCGACAAATTCTTAACATGAGGGTTAGATCTTAATTGAATAAAGATAAATATTATTCTATTAACATTACTCGATCAGGAAATACATTGGAAATAAAAGATGGCGATGGGATTTTTTCACACAAGAAAATAATATATTTTACGGGTATTTGTGTACAGGGCAAAAAGTCGATCGCAATTTTTAATACAAGAAAATAAATGTATAGGAAAATGCATCTAACAAATCGTTTAGAATAGCCCTGAGCATCGTTATCAGCTCTAGGATGTACTTCCACGTTCCACCTCCTTATCTTTGTGCTACACTCGTGTTTGCTTCCCAATGTATCACCTCACTGCATGCTAGCTCTATTTGTGAACCACTTACGGCCAGTTTCAATAACCTATCTATCCACCGTTTGCCCTACTGGAGATAGAAAATTGACACAAGCTCCATAGAAGTAATGTCAAATTTCTATAGTAGAGCAAACCGTGGTTAGAGATAGGTTATTTATTGAAACCGGCCATAATTGGACCACGGTGGTCGCACCTTTGACCTTGATGATGATGATGATGATGATGGTCGCACCTTTACCAGTACCGGCTGAGATTTAAGGAGCGGCATAATGTAGGACCAAGTTTTTTTTTTTTTTTACAGAGTAGCGTTTGATCACAAGTCACCTGATGTTAAGTGACAATGTGGTCGAAGATGGCGCCACGCTACACCTGGACTGGGAACTGGCTCTCAAGTGAGGCTGCTGGAACACACCGACAGGTGCTTGGTGACAGATTCTTAACAAGAGGGTGGTAGCTAGCCAGGCGAGTACTAGAAAATACCCTACCACCAAGCTATGGTTTCATCACGATGTTTTCCTTGTTAGTTTTTTTATATTTACATAAGCGTGTAGCGTTTATCGGCTCCCTGCGACTCTTACAATATCATCGGTCCACCTAGTGGGGGGCCTACAGAACGTCTTCCGGTTCGTGGTCGCCATCACTCGAGAACCTTTCTTCGCGATGTGCCCTGCCCATTGCCACTAAAACTTGCAAATTCTGAAAGCTATGTGACTATGTGACCTTAGTTCTTCGGGAATTTCCTCATATACGAGTATACTTACCTACAATTAACTTCGTCTGTCTATCATCTCCAGCCATTGGCTGGCAACGCCCTTTGATAGAACTCTCAACCCACCCTGTTTAATATTAAGCATGACACAGACACAAGCAAGATGAATCATCGTTATTTCCAGTACTCACACAAGCGCAGACACTAGTGTCTATGTGTGTGTAGGGCGGTGGGCGCCGCCCGCCCCCGGATCTAGAGGTGCCCTCTCAACCGGGCGGCGTTCATTCCATCCCAATTTACGGCCGTTCCCAACAACCGATCTATCCACGGTTTTCCCTACAGATAGAAATATGACATTCCTTCTATGGAGCTTATGTCAAATTTCTATTTTTATTCATCGTAATATTTTATAGAGGTAAATCAAGTTTTGTATCATTAGCTTCCTAAACCACTAAAAAGAGGATTTCCTATACAAAATACATAGCACACCATACGAATGGTTTCAAATTAAAAACACGTCACAATGCACACATTCTCAGGAAACATTTTTCAGTGGGCGAGAAAATCGATCTTCCCAACTACCCACATTTATACCTGCAAACAAAAATCATTCGAAATTCTCCACGTTTTCGCATACAATAAAGGTCAAAGCCGCTTGAAATTCCTTCTAATATTTTCCCCAGAGAACCATCTCTGCACGCTCTATATTAAAATTGCTCTATCGTGTTACGTCTTTCAATGAAATGTTAACCTTACCTTTCAGTGAATAAGACTGAATTTGAAATATAACTGACCGTTTTGAGAGAATCGATCTCATTTTCTGCATACTCCAGAAACGTCCAAAGTCACACAGGACAGTTTTACTTTAAAACCAACTCAATTTTGGTTGATTTTAAGCGCGTTTTCCCTTGGTTTACGAAAAGCAGGGAGTAGCGTTGTATCTCTGCAGAGAAAATTATTCCAGATTGAATTGAAAGCTCTGGTCCCATTGGTTCAGATTCAAGAGGGATGAGAATGGTTTTGTCGTTTGTATTGTTGTGCGACGTTGCATTTAGGTTCGCTGGTTCCAAAGGATAAAAATAGGTTCAATAGTATAATCGAAGGACCGTTAGAATTTAAATAATATATAGATATAATAAAAAATAAAGAAAGAGAAAACGATAGGAGATTCAAATCCTTGCTCAGAAGAGAGTAGAAAACACACCACCAACCTTGAAATCCACCTTCTCCAGATTCTGATCAGGCTTTCCGATGAAAGTTCGCACGGCGACCTTCAGCGTAGGTGGCGAGGGAACGTCCCGGTGAAACGCTCTTTGTGCAGGTGTCTGAAGATGGTTATACGAAGCAAACTGTGCTAGCACGACTAAGACACTATTTCGAAGCTAGGTATCACCAAAATTGAGCTAAACGTTAGCTTAAATGTCACGCACGGCGCGAGAGATGTATGTTTCTCAAAGTACAACGGAGAACTCGAAGTGACTGCGTGCGTGCGGACGCGCGGGCGGGCCGCCTTCACATCTTCCAGAAGCGGGTAGACCGGTAGATATACAAAATTGGTGGCGAGATATTTTCCAACTACCTCAACTGTGCAAAGATCAAACAATTGTACTTAGAACGAGTACCTATTGTAAGTATTTCTGTACCTACATTGATGGCTGAGACTGGTTCTAGTAGCGATAATCAGTACTTGAGCCCAAAGAACATTGGCCACTTTTCATACTGCCTTGGACCTGACAGCAATATATTTTGTATAAAAATTAGTTAGTTAGTTAGTTAGTTAGTTAGTTAGTTAGTTAGTTAGTTAGTTACAAGTCAAGCTAATAAAAGTGTTTTAATAACGAATAGCTTATTGTAGTTATACGACCGGCCTAAAACAGTTATTGGTTTGCGAAGATAAGATAAGATAATTTTTATTTGCACAAAACATGAGTAGGTAAACATACAGTTCCATGCATGATTGTTGTTAATTAAATTTTGGTTCGTCACGTTTTACCAGTTATGGTGTACAAATTAGTCGAAATTAACGATAAGTTCAGAAAAAGAAAAAAAATACAACAAAATTGGTGGAATAAGACTTATTGTAGCGTAGCAAAAGCAAACAAATATCAGTAGAAACTACGAAGTTAAAAATTCAATATCTTTTTTCATATCATTTCTTAAAATATCGTTTGTGTAATCTTAATAAACAAAAAATTTCAATATTTTAATATATTACTGGTTTTTTACAACCTCAGGTCCGTTTTGGCCAATGTCCTTTGAGTCAGTCAGTTCATACATATGTCACTAACGCTCGAAATCAATAATCGATCCTGATCCGTTATCCGCGGTTTTGGATCGATATGTCATGTCATAATATGTCATTTTAGTAGTAATATGACAAACCCTTGTATTAAATGACATATTATGACATGACATACTATGCCTCGTTTCGATCCAATAGCTCTAACATCTGAAGGAATCCCTGTATTCAGGGTTTGGGTTTCAGAACCTACGTAGATCATAATCCACAGCACCCAAACTTGCGCTATTTTCAAATGCACAAATATTTCTGCCGTACTGGAAATCGAGCCGGCGACCTCGCATTTCGCATTCAACTGTTCGCCTATGCCGCTAGGTCAGTCATTTAGTCATTAATAATGTACCTTCGACTTGTATGCCTTGAATTTGCCAGCATGCTTCGTTCCCGTGTGAATCCTTTAAGCTGTATAGTCAATTGTAGTTGTTGTACAAAGTTATCTTTCTTCTAGAACTTTCATGAAACCAGCTGTTCTCCGCGGTTCCACCCACACGGACTACACTGTATCGTGATAAAAACGAATTAAATTAATATTATTACCATTCTCAGTGTCCATAATATCTCTGTACCAAATTTCATTAAAATCGGTCAACCCGTTTAGGAGGAGAAAGATTACGTACACGAAGACTGCTCTTTTGAAAATCATAATACCCATATTTTTCACATGCTTTATGGTGAGGTTATGTGATGTTCTGGTTGTAGGTAGCACCAATCAGCACCATACACTTTTCCTGGTGACTGCAAGCCAGGCAAGCACTAGCAAACTCTCTACCACCAAGCTTAGGTTTCATCACGATGTTTTCCTTCAACAAAAATCATTAATGTTTAGGAATTGTGGTATTCAAATAAATGTAGTACACAGATCAACGGTGGCGCCGCGCCCGCGCACCGTCATTCCCCATCTGTCATCGGTGGCGGGCGGACGTTCCCTTTGAGCTGTGTACCTACTTACCGAAATCAATTGTTGTTTTACTACAAATCCAAGGTACAGATAGAGGACACAACATTGGCGACGAGTAAAAGCGCAGTAAGTAAAATTATCGCTCAAATAAGTACCTCATTGCAGACTTGGTCAACAAACACAAACAAAATAAAAAAAATAATGTAAATTGATTAATAAGGAGAAAATTAATGTGTAGGTTTCACAATGCATGATCGGCGTCGATGGTCGGCCGCGCGAGGTGCTGCATAAAAGTATTGTAAATAACATATTGTACCTACCGGAATATGGTCACTTTTAACACCACATTTTAACAATTAAAGAGGTAGTTAATAAAATGGTACTCATGCTCCGTTCTGTCTCATTCGAATTATTAAGAAAGTACCCAAAGATAAAAATAGATAATATAGATATAGATTAATTAGGTTTGTTGACTAAATCTGCTTGCAAATACCCACCTATCGAAATACATTATTCGATAAAACACAACCAAATGTTCCAACGATAAAATCGTTAAGTACCCGTTTAAAAACGTACCACTTCGATAACTTTATAGTTATGAAGGTAATTGTGAAATGTTGTTGTTAAAACTAAATAGTTAAGTGTCATAAAACTCGTGAAGGCCAAAAATAATAATGAAAACATTATTAAGTCGAAAGGTTGCACGAACTATCGTTATCAATCAAAGTATGCGTCACATCTCATGGCGCTGGACCTCAATCAATACGCTGAATGTATCTTTTGGGTAAATAGGTGTATACCTAATAGTAACTTAGTAGGTGCCTTAACAAGGGACGATTGCGATTTGAGTTAGTTATATTGAAGGTGAAGCGGTCTCGTCATTATCATTTCAATATTGATAGTTACGTTAAAATGAGTAGGTAATAATAATTTTGGTGAATAATGATATTTAATGCATAAATAAAGAAATAATAATTAAATATGATATTATAAATACTAACTTATTTACTCGCTAACATAAACATTATTAACATTATTTATTTAGTTACTTCTATTGTTTAGAAATTAATAAATGATTAAATAAAGTTACATAGACTAAAAGTAATTTTTTTTAATACTTAAATGTACTACATAATTCTATAATAATAATGTCAATAATGGTGTTGAAAAACGAAACTTAATTATTGAATCGATCGCGAAATTCTTTCTATTATATTTGCAGATCGTCCAACATGTCCCAATCACAAGTCCCGGTAATAGAACCATTCGATTGCGAAGGTGATCCAACCTCCATATGTTCCCGTTGGGAGAGATGGAAACGTGCTTTAGAAATATATTTCGTGGCTACAAATATTAATGAGGAAATTAAAAAACGTGCAATATTACTACATTCCGGGGGCATGACACTGCAGGATGTCTATTTTAATATACCCGGAGCTCATGTGACTGATTCTGATTCGACTAATGTTTATAGTATCGCGATAAAAAAGTTGGACGAGTATTTTTCACCTAAACAAAGTTACTTATTTGAAAGGCACATCTTCCGGTTGATGAAACAAGAACCCGATGAAAAGTTTGAAAAATTCTTGATTCGTTTAAGACGACAATGCTCAAAATGCAATTTTGCTACAGAAGATGAAAATCTTATAGACCAAATAACGGAAAAGTGTAGCTCGACTAAATTAAGGAAAAATATATTACTATTAGGTGACACGGCAACAATCGAAAAAATCACAACAGAAGCCAACTCCCTAGAAACTGTAGAACGGCAGCTTAACGAGTTCCATGATAGGCAGCGCTCAAATGTACCAAGTACCAGCCTTAATAAAATTGACACCAAAACAACAACAAAACGATACACTCCGAGAGACGTTGATCCCTGCTGTCGATGTGGCAGTAAAAATCACAAAAGTGACAATAGTTCCTGCCCTGCTTTTGATGCAAAATGCTTGAAATGTGGTTTTAAGGGTCATTTCCAAAATCACTGTAGAACAAGGGCCAATAAAAGAAAAAGTTCTAACCTCTCGTCAAGTAACAGCAACAGAGCTAAAATCAAAAAACCAAATGTGGAAGCATCAACAAAGAGAGCGTCCACATCTGTGGACAATATATTCCACATTAACGACGATGCAACAATAAATTGTCAGGTAGGGGGAATTGACATAAAAATGCTCATTGATTCTGGTAGTAATTCTAACATCATAGACGACAAAACTTGGGAGCATATGAAACAATCAAAAGTTGTAGTGTCTAACCAACAAAATTCTTCTGACAAAACTTTTCTAGCTTATGGTGCTGAACATCCACTAAAAGTGTTAGACTCATTTGATGCACAAATAACAGTTGGTCCAAAATCATCAACCGCTAAATTTTATGTAATTGAAAAGGGTTCACGAAATCTTTTGGGTATAGAAACTGCCATTTCTCTTAATGTTCTCAAAGTAGGCGTCGATGTGAATTCAATTGAACAAAAACCATTTCCGAAGTTCAAAGATGTTCAATTAGAAATTACAGTAGACAAAACAGTTTCCCCAGTTTGTCAACCTTATAGACGAGTCCCAATTCCTTTGGAATCAAAGATAAATAAAAAAATAGACGAACTGGTAAAAATGGACATCATTGAACCTGTTAATAAGCCGTCTTCTTGGGTTTCTCCGATGGTGCCGGTTTTGAAGCCTGATGATGATGTTCGTATTTGTTTGGATATGCGTGCTGCTAACAAAGCTATTAGTAGAGAAAATCATCCTTTGCCCACTATGGAGCAACTAATTCCCAAATTTGGAAAAGCGACTGTTTTCTCTAAATTAGATATTAAAAACGCTTTTCATCAAGTTGAACTCAAGGAAAATAGCAGAGAAATCACAACCTTTATAACTAGCAAAGGACTTTACCGATATAAAAGATTAATGTTCGGAATATCATGTGCACCGGAATATTTTCAAAAAATTATGGAAAATATGTTGTTACCATGCGAGGGCGTTGTGAATTTCATTGATGACATTGTTGTCTTTGGATGTGATGAAAATGAACACAACGCCAGGCTTCAACACGTATTAACAGTGCTCAAAGAGAACAATGTTTTATTGAACAAGAACAAATGTGTTTTCAACCAAAAAACTATTCAATTTCTAGGCCACGAACTTTCGTCATCGGGCATCAAACCACTTGACAAATACATAAAAGCTATCGAGACATTTAGACCACCGGAAACCATCGAAGAAATCCAAAGTTTTCTAGGACTAATCAATTTTGTTGGGAAGTGGATCCCCAATTTATCAACCTTAACAGAGCCTATTCGGCAATTACTTCGGCTTAAAATGCACAAAAATGCCAAAATTACAGAATTTTGGCAAAAAGAACAATCCATGGCTTTTGTCGAATTAAAAAATTGTCTCTCCAAGATTCCTACACTTGGCTATTATGATCCAAAAGACCGCACCAAAGTAATCGCTGATGCGAGTCCTGTCGGTTTAGGAGCTATACTGATTCAGTACGATGATAAAGGACCCCGTATAATTGCCTTTGGTAACAAAAGTCTGACAGACGTTGAAAAACGTTATTGTCAGACAGAAAAAGAGGCCTTAGCGCTGGTTTGGGCAGTCGAACATTTCCACATGTATTTATATGGGAAAAGATTCGAACTGGTCACAGACCACAAGCCTCTAGAAATAATATTCGGCACGCGGTCAAAACCTTGCGCACGTATCGAGCGCTGGGTCCTTCGTCTACAAACATACGATTATAAAGTCATTTATAAACCTGGAAAATCAAATATAGCAGACCCTTTGTCTCGTCTGTGCACCAATGTCAGCTCACAAAAAAGTCCTCTTGAAGACGAATATCATGTTAACCAAATCGTTAATTACACACGACCTTTAGCATTGTCTCTGAAATCGATCATTGAAGCATCGAATGATGATGATGAGTTTAAGTTAGTCAGCGATGCTTTAATGAATAACTCGTGGCATTCTTCAGTAAATAATTATAAGTTATTTCAACACGAACTCTGGTTACATGATGGTGTCTTGTTAAGAGGAAACAAAATGGTAATTCCCACTAAGTTAAGGAAACAAGTTTTAGCGGCGGCCCATGAAGGCCATCCAGGCATTGTGAACATGAAAGCTAGGCTACGCACAAAAGTTTGGTGGCCAAAAATAGACAAAGACGCCGAAAATACAGTAAAAAACTGCAGAGGGTGTACTTTAGTCTCAGCTCCAAATGCACCAGTACCTATGAAAAGGCGTGAGCTTCCTTCTAAAGCCTGGGTGGATACAGCTGTTGATTTTTTGGGTCCCCTGCCAAGTGGGGATTATCTTTTAGTTATCATCGACTATTACAGTCGATACAAAGAGATTGAAATAATGAAATCTATTACTGCGTTAGACACAATAAAAGTTTTAAAAAAAATGTTCTCCAGAACTGGAAATCCAGCTAGTATAACAGCTGACAATGGCCGACAATTCTGTAGTCAGGAATTCAAAACATTCTGTACGGAACAAGGAATTAAGCTTTTCAATACGATTCCTTACTGGCCTCAGCAAAACGGTGAGGTTGAAAGGCAAAACAGAGATATCCTCAAACGACTGCGGATCAGTCAATGCGAGAAATCAGACTGGAAAGATGATTTGTTAAAATACTTGGTTATGTATAACAGTACACCCCACTCCTCCACAGGAAAAACTCCATCGGAACTGTTCTACGGAAGACAATTTAGAGACAAATTACCTTTTCTAACAGACCTCGAAAATTGTTATGATGATTCAGAAATTAGAGACCGTGACAAAGAAAAGAAAGAAAAAACCAAATTAAACGAAGACAAGAAGAGAAGAGCTGTAGATAGGGAATTAGAAATTGGCGAGAAAGTCTACGTGAAGAACTTGATAAAAGAAAATAAATTAACTTCAGAATTCAATCAAACACCGCACACTGTTATCAGTGCTGAAGGAAGTGACATTAATATAAGGAATGATGAAACTGGTCAGGAGTACAGGAGGAATATCGTTCACCTAAAGAAAGTAGAAGGTCAATGGAAAGTAGTCGAACCTGAAGCAGAGCCTGATAAAGATGAAGAAGAAGAAGAAATTTAGTTTAATTGAGTACAAAATATTGTTTTGTTTATTTCTGATTGCCAAATATTGTAAACTAATTAATTTACAAAAAGGAAGAGATGTGGTATTCAAATAAATGTAGTACACAGATCAACGGTGGCGCCGCGCCCGCGCACCGTCATTCCCCATCTGTCATCGGTGGCGGGCGGACGTTCCCTTTGAGCTGTGTACCTACTTACCGAAATCAATTGTTGTTTTACTACAAATCCAAGGTACAGATAGAGGACACAACAGGAATGAACTACCTGCTCCCAGACTTTCTTCACCTGTGTTGACTACAGTACAAAGTAACCTATGTCCTTCCTCAGGATTCAAACCATCTCCATAACAAAGAACAATGGCCAAAACTGACCCGAGGTCGTATGAAAACGATTTATACAAGATATTTTTTTTATTATTTTGCCTGTTAAGATTATACAAGCGATATTTTAAAGAAAGTGTAGAAAAAAAGATATCGATTTTTTAACTTCGGAGTTTCTTAGGACATTTTTAACTTACACAATGCTTGGATGTTTTGAACGCACTCCGCATTTTCTTTTTCACGCTTTGGAAGTCGGTCCTACTTAAATTAAGTCATTAAAATCAACATCATTTACCAACAAAACAACAACAAAAACTAAGTGACATTGACAGAACGAAAATTTTCATACAAAATATATTGCGTTTAGGTCCAGTATGAAAAGTGGCCAATGTTCTTTTCAAGATCAGTTCAGCAGTTTAATGTGAAAAGGTAACAAAGAAAGGTATAGATTTTATTGAAAAAAAACTGATATTTTAATACATATTCTGTTATTCGAGGTGGAGACAAGTCCAAAAAAATCAAAGATCATTAAAATCGGTAAAGTCGTTCTTGAGTTTTACTTAAATTGTGCAACTAATCCGACTTAGTTTTATATATTTTCACCCTTTTTCTTCTGAGCTTCAGTCATATAATTCAAGAAGACATTTCCACTAAGTTTCATGCGTCTCTTATTTACTTCACATAAGTATAGTATTAAAAGGAATGCAGTTCATCAACCCACATTGTTTTGAAGCCCACAAAGCCACCAGGAAGTGTGCTGAGCTCGAATATTAATTATCGCCACCCTGACCCACCCTTAGCTAGGGGGAGGAATCGAGAGTCGCGCCTGGCACCGAAATTTCTAGGAAGCGAGTTGACGATCCAAGCTATTACATAAGCTATAACTTAACAACAAACAACAATAACAACAAGCAAGCAAGCTATAACTTTGACCCAGTTTGAATTGCATTGGTGAAAAATAGTATTCTGAGAGAAATTTTAAGCCGATTTCACGTTGACGCAACACAATTTTAATTAAAATAGCGCCAATATGCTCTTATGTTAAGCCTTATATACATCCGTCTTGTAAAATTGGACTTATTTGTTAAAACTAGCACCTATTGGTCGGTTCCTCCAGCAGCCTCACTTGAGAGCCAGTTCCCAGTCCAGGTGTAGCGTGGCGCCATCTTCGACCACATCGTCACTTAACATCAGGTGACTTGTAGTCCAACGCTACCCTGTAAGTACTTAGTAAAAAAGAACTCATATGTTTATGGTACTCGTAAACTTTCCTATACACTAGCTTCCAAACTAAACGCAAGATTCCCAAACTTGGGACAAAAGAGCGAGCGGAGCGAGGCGTGAGGGCGTGACTGCTAACTTGATGGGTTCCGTGATGATATGCCCTTCTTTGTACGTCAGCCAAAGTATGCCGGCTTTGTGTCTCGGAAGAAAGGGGATGGAAAGTTGTGGCAAATTAGAAGAAAATTCCATACGTATTTCTGTACGTATATACCTGCGTGCTTACACAATAAGAGCATATCCTGCTAATATTATAACCAGAATCATGCTGAGTTGGTGCCGGTTTGTGGCAAAAAACAGTTACTGTTTGTATATATTAGAGTATTTATATTTTTAATGACTGTTCTGTTTGTGTAAGTTTATGTATTATTCTTTTTTTATCACTTGTTTTTGCTACAAATAAAATTATTGTCTATAAACGTGTAAGTTTGTAAGCATGGATCTATGGATGTTTATTACTCTTTCACGCTAAAACTACTAAACTGATCTGGATGAAATTCAGAATACAGATAGCTTACACCTTGAACTAAAACATAGGCTACTTTTTATCCCAGAAAAAGGTTCTTACGGGATAACGGGAAGACGCGGACGCAGCTAGTAAGTAGGTATACTCGTATATATGACACTTCATGCACGTCTCCCAAAAGAAACGAAATAAAACTAACTGAGATGACGCAACGACCCAAAGTGAGTCGTGGTGTCTCTTGCTAGTCCTCCACCTGGAGCTCGTGCAAGTTTCACGTGACTTCGTCTCTCAATCATGCCATATGTCACGAAAGAAAATAAAGAAAAAGAAAATTCCAGTTTCCGGTCTTCCACGCGAGATAGAACCTTTTTTCCCCATAGGTTATTGGTTCGTCGACAGATGTACCCTGCCCATAACCAAATAACAAATTCTGAGAGCTTTCTCAGTGATTCATTTCAATTTTAATGCATAAATATCCAATTATAATAAATACCTGCGTTGTTTTTTATGCCTAAATATTTCTTTCACAGCGGAAATATTTCTCTAAGACATATGATTCCATCTTCACTTTATGCATAGCCATAGCAACGCTCCAAGTGTAGAATACAAGACAGCGAGCTGTACTGCGTATGTATACATTCATATACCTATATGTATAATGTACCCCAGCATTTCACAAACCCATTTAAACCGCCCAAGCAGACAGCGAGATTAACGAAACGGCTTCGCCGCCCGCCCTCGCCTGCCCCGGCCTCTGGGCGGCGATCAATACTTCAGACGAAATGGCTTCTAATCTCACAGTGATCTTGCGTCCTTGTCGCTCAGAGATGCAAAACGCCTCATCTTAGCTTGGACTCTATTCGTGAGAGCATACGATCGGTTTTCGACTGCAGCTTCTGGTGGTGGTGGTTTGAGATATGGGGGCACGGAGTATCTATATATGCTTAGGTAGTTAAGTCTGTTGGTACATAGGTAAGGGTAGGTGTAATCTCTTTGTCGTCTGCTGACTGAGTGTTTTGTAGGAGGGTGAACTTTCGTGGTGTATATACATAGACTACTTGGTAGTATAGGTAGAAGTACCTATAGGTTGAAGCGCTTATAGCGAGCTTGCCTACGCAGGCTGCTATTCTAAAATAACTCTGAAGCAATAATCTCTACTTATACTCTGTCCATCTTGTTAATGGTTTTTTGACAGATCGGCGACTAACAAAGTTAGTGATGTCCTAAAGAACGCAATAATCGATATTGATAATTGTACTACCTTTTAAATTAATATTCACTTCTTTTTTTTTGTTTAAACTACCATAGTCTATATAATTAGAATTGGGGTTTAAAACGGGATATATAATTACCATGTGTTAGTTTTTGTTTGTTATTAATAGATAAATATATAATATTGAGAACTGAAACTTGAACAATTATTGCTATGCATTAACCATTATATCGTAACTCATACAAGGCAATTTAATTATTTTATATATTTTAGTGCTTAATTAAAGTGTATTTGTTAGTTTTTTAAACCAATTAATATCTTTCCAAATAACATAATCGTTCCGCGGATATATTTTCACTCCGTGGATATGTTTGGAAGCCGGAGTTATGTATCTCGGATACATTCTTGCAATATACAGTTCCTTCACTGCCGGATATGTTAAGCGGATCTGGATATGCTAAGCGGACATATATCTTTGCTCGGAGTGGGATATATACATATCCAATCCGGGGCCGAAGTAAGTTAGCCCATGGCTACAACGAACAAGGGCCTATGCGAGCGAGTAAGCACATCTATTCCACAACATTCCTGATCACATTCTCGTGTCGCAATCGATGCTTATTAGATCGTAGTAACGGACCCAATACACGCACGCGGGCGCAGGATGCAACGCAATAACTCGATTCGAGTTACGATTGTTGCTCTCGGTACGTATCAAGTTGGGAATCGATTTTTTGCGAAGCATTGGGTAATCTTTTCTTGCTATTTACGGCAAAAATGTATACAATGTTCGATTGCTTTTAGCGCTTCTGGCCCGCGTTACAGTTGTGATAGTCCTGTTAACCGGACCATCTTCTAAATATATATAACTCAAAGGTGACTGACTGACTGACTGACATAGTGATCTATCTACGCACTGCCCAAACCACTGGACGGATCGGGCTGAAATTTGGCATGCAGATAGATGTTATGACGTAGGCATCCGCTAAGAAAGAATTTGCGAAAAACTGTAGCCCACGCGGGTGAAACCGCGGGGAACACCTAGTCGTTAATAAGTTTTGCGGATACAGTAGGTACAGGTTTTGATTGTTTACAAAACGTATAAAAGTTTTCGTTTTCTACCATTATTTTTATTTTCTGCCTGCGAAGCTAGCGGTCCCGGGTTCGAATCCCGGTAAGGGCAAATATAAGTGTGATGAGCACGAATATTTGTACCTGAGTTTTGGATATTTCTATCTATATTAGTATTTATTTCTCTATATAAGTATGTATATCGTTGTCTAGTACCCATAGCACAAGTTTCGAGCTTAATTTGGGGCTAGGTCAATTTGTGTGCAATTGTCCCCGATATTTATTTATTATTATTATTATTTTATTACATTTGTCATTTTTATACATCGAAATCTTTTCTCATTATAGATCAATTAGTTTAGTATGGACAAGTCGTTCATAGAGAATGATCTCCAGACCACCACTTTAGAAGACCACAGGGGGCGTCCATAAATTACGTGAGGTGTTTTTTTAAATTTTCTGTCCCTCCCTCCCCCCCTGGTGAGATGTCGTGAGATTTTATTCAACCCCCTCTCCCATCCCACAATCTCACGTGAGATTTTTAAAATGTGGGTTTCTTACGTAAACGTAACGTAAGAGAGACTATTGGAACCAATATGTCCATATGATTTTCAGTAAAATCATCTGCTCCTTCTGATCTAGCCACTCTAAGCCGTTGGCGCTTGCGCACAGTAACTCATTAGCTCGTCTTGTGACAATCCGTGAGGGTCGCACTTTGCGGAACATACGCGCTTGCTTAGCTGGTGCAATGTAGGCTGCTCACCTGTGCTCTGCAAAAAAATTGCGTGATATTTGCCGAGACCCCCTCTCCAACGTAAGATTAGATGAGATTTGACTAGACCTCCTCCCCCCCTTAAACATCTCACGCCCCCCAGTATAGATATAGACCAGCACATAGAACTGTAACTGTTACTTAATCTATGAGCCTACAGTAAGTCAGCAACGAAGTGGCGTGGTACCTATCAACTCAGTCGTCGGGAGCTGTTATTGTATTCAAATACAGGGGGCAGATGTGAGGTGACGGGTCAGCGGCGGGCGTCATTCGATGACCATGTCTTTATGCCGATATTATTGTAATCAGTAACTAACTAAATGAGTTTACCTCGGTTAACAAATCAGCCTGGCTCTAGGCACATTTCCTTATTAAATAGTATGACAATAATAAATTAAATGTACCTAAATAAAAATTACGATAAACATAATTTTGGGTAGACCCTCACGAGCCATGCAATTTAATCTAAATTTAAATGACGTCAAACTATATAGGTAAGTACTTCTATCCTAAAAGTAAGACCCCACGTAATGTACTCACGAGGGATCACATTTCCAAAAAGTTTTTAGTTTCAGTCGTGGAAAACGTCCGACGGAAAAATTTACAACCATAATTATTGCTTAACGCTTTCAAAATTGTATTCTACGAGAACTGAAAAGAATATTTTTGTATAGTTATAGATATGTAAATTAAAGCTAAAGTAATCGATATCCTCGATACTCATTCCTTTTAAGATTACAGAGACTCTAAAATATACTTTTATGAGATTTGGTAGTGATAACGAGTTTAAAGGACGCGCCGCAGCCACGATTGTCTTTCGTGATGCGAAATCAATAATCGATCCTGATCCGTTATCCGCGGTTTTGGATCGATATGTCATGTCATAATATGACATTTTAGTACTAGGGTTTGACATATCTATTTAGACAAAGAAAGTCGTGTTAGTTACACTATTTATAACTCAAGAACGGCTGAACCGATTTGGCTGAAAATTGGTTGGGAGATAGCCTAGGACCAGGAAACGGACATGGGATACTTTTTATCCCGGAAAAGGTTCCTACGGGATAACGCGAAGACGCGGGTGAAACCGCGGGGCGCAGTTACTACTAAAATGGCATATTATGACATGACATATCGCTCCAAAACCGCGGATAACGGATCAGGATCGATTATTAATTTCGCATCACGAAAGACGATCGTGGCTGCGGCGCGTCCTTTAAACTCGTTATCACTACCAAATCTCATAAAAGTATATTTTAGAGTCTCTGTAATCTTAAAAGGAAAGAGTATCGAGAATATCGATTACTTTAGCTCAACATACTTAGTAAACACCGAAAAAACATAAACGGTTTAGTGCCATGTCGCAATAACAAATTTTTAGTAAACCTTTAGAAGTCTACTGAGAGATATCTTTCTGGTTGTGACATGGTCGCATAGGTAGTCCGTTCTAAATTTAGTCAAAGATTGTAATGGTGACAAATACCCTGTTATCGTAATCAGGGAGTGTAAGATAAACGAGTACCAAAGCACAATATATTAAGACATAAATTCCTATTTTATCGATAACGTGAGATCTGAAAATTATTTTTAAATTAAATGTGCGTACTTATGATAAGATACGAAGAAAACATATACGACAGATGTGGATGAGGATATAGCTCTTATGTCCTTGTGATAAGATTTATATTTGGGTTGGATTGTGATAGATAGATGTTAGGGCTGGACTCCACTTGCGAAGGCTCGAGTTCGAGACAAGTTGCCTCTTCCTAGTCGTGGTGCCGTTAGTCTAGCCACCTACTTCGTTGTTAAAAAAAAATAATTTACTCAAAAACTTACAAAATGTATATTTATGAGTTTATGTACTCGTAATGCTGGGGCCACACTAACGGGAAATGCCGTTCAATAGCGCAATGATTGACGTTTGACATAAGTGTGGCCACGACATTGGACAACGGCATTAACATTGGTGTTTGACGTTAGCCGATAGTTCTAGTGCATCCACGTTGACCGTTCAAGTGTAGCCACTAGACATTGACATTTCCCTTGTCGTTGACCTTAGTGTGGCCCGGGCATAATAGAGTGGCAAAGAAGCTGACGCCCCGCCTAATGGGATGTGCTCTCCGTCGCATTTGTAGTAGGTACTGCGGAAAAACTTGCGGAGGGAGCTCGTTCCACATTCTGCAAGCAGGCGGAAGAGAGGAGCGCATAAATCGTGAGATGTGGGATTTCCAGGGCTCGATAGTTTGTGGATAAATTGACTTGACTCCAGTGACTCAGTGTCACAACTTTTTACATCGCGCGCCGCCGCCGCCGTGTCGACTGCGCTGGCCTTCGCTCGTCGGTCGAGTCAGCCGAGTCATCCGAATCCGACACGTGGCTGCCTCTAGTGGATTCCCAGCTTTACGGGGGACATGCTTTGATCACGTCGTTTGAGCGTAGATTGAAATAATATCTACACTAATCTAACTAATAAAATGATGAGGATTTTTACTTTGTTTGTTCGAGGTTATCTTTGTAACCACTGATCCGATTTAAAAATGGCCTTATTGGATTAATGTAACTTAGGCTGTTTTTGAGCTTACGATATCATTCCCCGCCGTTTCAGCCACATGGACTACAGTAATTTATCTCGGTAAAAAAGTATCCTGTGTCCTTCTCCAGGGTTCAAAAGTTCAAACTATGCCCAGCCCATAGTATGTATATTTCACCAAGATCAGTTCAGCGACTCTTCCTTGTCATTCCCATAAAATTAGCCAAAATGGGGTAACCAAGCAGAGGCAATCAAAATAAAAAGTTGAAGTTGAAGGCATGCCCAGCCCATTCATATTTCTTTTTAGTTTTCTATTGTTAGCAACAAGTCACCTGATGTTAAGTGACGATGTGGTCGAAGATGACGCCACCCTATACCTGGGTTGGGAACTGGCTCTCAACTGAGGCTGCAGAACACACCGATAGGTGTATGGCGACAGATTCTTAACACATAGAACATGAGGCTGGTAGCTAGCCAAGCGAGCACCAGAAAATGCCCTACCACCAAGCTATGGTTTCATCACAATGTTTTCGTCCACCAAGAAAGCAGGCAGGCCGCACCGCAAAGCATCATCAATCTCTGTCGTTCGTACCGTTTGAAAGAGATGTAGTAATCATTGCGGCGCGGCCCGCCCTGCTGCGTCTTCTTCGAAGAGATGACAACACGATGTGGCAACGTTCCGTGCGATTGGTGCGTGTGCGTGCAGTTGCGTGTCAACAGACGCATCCTGATTGTGAACGCGCCACATCTTCAGCGGTGCGAGGAATTGGGCTGCCAGCTCGAAAGATCTCCCTATTTTTCGGGAAGATGAAATAGGAACGTTTAATTGTCTCTGGTTGTCCACCATCGTGCTAACTCTCTCTTTACTTTAATTATGTCACTATTCTCAGATCTGCGCCACCAAAAAATAATTGCTGGTCTGAAAATCTGCTTAGTGCTTACTCATTGTTTGTTAGGTACCTACATGGAACAGAATTAAGATAAAAAGCTTTTAAAGGTGCCGGTGTCTATTTTTTTTCAATAAAGGGAATTTTATTTGTTCGATATATGTCTCTAACTTTTCACTTTTTCATTGTTATTCGCTAAGAAGAAAAAACGTTCCAATGAAAATAACTTTATTGATTGAAAGGATTTTTTGGAAAATCCATCGAAAATTGCAGGAAATATAAATAGATTTTTTTTCTATGTAATTTTTGTATGAACTCAAGACCCGTTTTGAATTTGCCTACCCATGCAAACCAAGGCAGGTCGCTAGTTGAGAATCTTTTTTTAGGGAAACACTCCAATTAATGCAGAATTTTCGGTTGAAATGGATTAATTAGGATTAGGTATAGCGCAAAATTAGTTAATTTGGTTCTCTACCCTAAAACAGTGTGGTAATTTATTTTCTACACTAGCAACACCAGGTATCAAGTGGCAATCGCCAGAATCGATATGAAATGATTGGCCGGACGGGGTGTTACGAAAATGCGCTTTTTTAACGTATATCGTGCTGGCAACATTTCCACATCGGACTCGCGACCGAACCAATTATTATGTGTGCTCAGTTTTTGCTTAAATAATGTAATTGCTACAAGAAATGTTATTTATTCTATATGACGCAATAAAGTAGCTTTTGGTCATAGCTCATTTAACAGTGATGCAGAAAATGAAGCAGGCTTTCCCAATAAAGACAATAATAATACAATGTATCTAAGAGGAAAGATAAAGAAGAAAGATTCGATTTTTGTTTGTTTGTATTGAATAGGCTCCAAAACCACTGGACCGATCTGAATAATTAATTCTTTCATCATTGGAATGCTACATTCATTATCCATGAAGAATGTATGCTGTACTTTATTTAAAAACAATACCGCCTCTGCGAGACTAGGGCGAGCCTGTTCTGAAATGTTTCCCGATTTTCATAGAAAACTAGAGATGTGGCCTGCTCATTGCCACTTGCTAATTCTGACAGCTGTGTCGCCTGTGTCCTACTAAACTTAAAAATATGAAAGTTTGTGATGATGCATGGATGGATGGATGGATCTTTGTTACTCTTTCACGCAAAAACTACTGAGCCGATCTTTATGAAGTTAGGTATGGAAGTAGTTTGGACCCTAGGGAAGGACAAAGGATACGTTTTATCGCGATAAACTGTAGCCCACGCGGGTGAAACCGCGAGAAGAGCTAGTCCTACTAATATTATAAACGTGAAAGTTTGTGAGTAATATGGATGGATGGATGGAAGGATGGATGGATGTTTGTTACTCTTTCACGCAAAACTACTGAACGGATCTAAATGAAATTTGGAATGGAGATAGCTTGGAAGACGTGGGTGAAACCGCTGGGCGCCACTTGTTAATTCATAATTCGATCCCTGCGTGTCGCTCAGCTGACTGCGAGTTAATGGACGTTCACCTTTATTCAGTATCTCTCGTTATCTATGACGTGCTTCCAAGAGTTAGTTCACTCGCGATATATAAAGATCGTCATGCTAGTAGAATCGAGATGGAAACTCTTTTTATTACAATATCATTTGTACAACAGCGCCGTTCACGCCGCTGCGATTTTACACTTCAGAAGAAGAAAAAGTGAATGTTGTGTGTTCTGAAACTAATCTTCTTTTTGCTGGGTTCCGTATCCAAAGGGTAAAACAGGACCCTATTACTAAGACTCCGCTGTCCGTCATTCCGTCTGTCACCAGGCTGTATCTCATGAACCGTGATAGTTAGACAGTTGAAATTTTCACAGATGATGTATTTCTGTTGCCGCTATCTATAACAACAAATACTAAAAAACAGTTCTGTACAGTATGGTCGTACATTTTTCACCAGATCTATAAATAAAAATGACTTGTTAGTACCGCCATTAATAGGGAATATGCATCGATTTTTTTTATTTGTTTAATCCACTTATTACTTCGTTATAACATAGTAAAAAATATAAATCCTGTTAAAATCGTTCAAATGAATTTTTAAAATAATATTTAAAGTACCGATTAAATTTGACCTGTTTGAACGCCCTTATTTTTCGCGCGCTTTTGATGACGTCACATCACTCGTCCAGTACTGTTTTCTCTATGTAATGACAGCTAATATTTAAGAATTTTCAGTTTATATCGCTTTTTCGACAATGGAAAAGGCTAAAAAAACATTTTATGGACATTGTCTTGTACCAGACTGCCAAAACACTAATAAGTACACCGGATAAAGTGTTTTTTTTCTATTCCAAGTGATATGAAAATACGTAACTGGAAGAGATGAAGTGTCTCCATCATCGTATTTACATTGTTGTGAAGATCATTTTAATGTTAGTGTATTGTATTTCGATAGTTAACATGGTGTGAATTGGTCAAAGTTAACTTTTGCAGGCATAAATATTTTGATTATCAAGTGGAAGAAACTAACTCTGTTTACACCAATTTTATACCAGCCTGACCTTTATCATTCCTGTCTTTTCTCCGGAGATTTATTTTAGATTGAGGAAGATACCTATCTTATATAATATACAATACAACATCATGAGACAACAAGAGGGAAAAGTTATGCTTCGGTTAAAACAAGGTGTTGTAGTTCATATTATGTTTCAGTGCCAAAAACAAAAAATGCCACCACCACAAGAGAGAATGTGTGCGATTAAAAGACAAAAAATATCGTTATTATATAAAGTCACTGAGTTTGCTGTCAGAAGTACAAATACTTTACTCCACAAACAAGTTACTATGAAGCCGGCAACAGTACTTTTCATATTGAAGGCTGTGATGATTATTAAGCAAGGCCCAGTATATCTCACATGGATGTCTCCGAGATGAAGCAGATTGAAGCCTCTAGTAATACAGACAAAGTACATTGTGATGAAGCTGTGCAAGTAAATATTAGATCAAAGTACAAAAGTAAAGATGTTAATGTTAATTTAACTATTGAAAAGAAAAATGTACCTCTATTTCAATAATGTAGGTAATAATGTTAGTCTGTGGTTTGACAAATATGCAGGATGTTTTAATAAAAAAATGAAATAATTATTCCTCAGTTTTATTTTTAGGTATGCATATTCAGTTAATAATTAAAGAAACTTGAATAACAAAATACAGATACAAATGAAACCTTAAAAATTAAAATCAAACTATGTTACCTACTGTTACATATAAAATATAACTCAGCGGACGAAAAATCTGGATTTTATGCAAAATATGCGGTCATCATAAAAGCATCTATTTTTGGCAAATTGTCCGATCGTGCTTTGACAAAACCACTTTCAGTCATTGTTCTTGATGTTTAGTACTGTCACTATATACCAAAACTGCACTAGGCAATCGAAAACACTACAGAAATCAATTTTTAAGTAATTTTTCTTCATAATATCAGTATGAATATCGAAGCCAGACTGCGCCATGTGACGTCATTTTCGAATCGACCAATGATGAAGCGATTCGCAAATTTGAAAGTAGCACGCTTATTTTGCACTTTTTGATTAAATTTTTAAGGTATTAATTATCAATTAAATAAGAAAATAATGGTTTAGGTGTAATGTCAAGACCATAAAGTATCATGGAAAAAAAAATCAAGTAAATCTAAATCACATGCATATTCCCTATTCAGAAAAACAATACCCAAAGAGCCAGTAACTTAGTTTTTGAAAATACATTACTGCCTTATATTACTTATATCCATTTATTTAACGTTTTTTTACTCCTATTTCGCCAGGGTACCCTGTCTGTCACCTGCAGGGTGAGACTGATGTCAGGCCCATAAGTACTGATTACACAAATTAAGTACCTACTTAATGTATTTACTACGAAAACACAACAATAACAATTTTCTCTCACATATCCATTCATACAATCTCAGCTCGCTACAAAGCGTCAATTAAGCTTTTAACTGAAAACGTAAACAAAAGAACAATTATTATATCTCAATTGACGATGCGCGTGCGCCGCGTCGCCGAGCGGTAGTGCACGACAAACCTTACACTTACATCTCACTCAAGGCAAACTGTACTCTATATCTATTTACATAAGGTTGTTTAAATGCATTCTTGAAATTGGTAAACGTGTAAAGATGATCGTAGATCATGTAGCGTGTTTTTCGACCAATGACCGCGCTTTCACTGTCGTCTGTACCGACGTTTAATTTTGATTTTCAAGTTTTGGAACGCCTAACGGTTTTGCCAATGATGGACGTATCGCTAAGAAATATTAAGGCCAAAACAGGCTTACATGAATTACAATAAAAATAAGTAAAAATAAAACAGTAAATAATTGCATATTAAAAAATTACAAAAACAAGTAAATATGTGCGTGTGGTGCTGTATGTATAAGAGTGTGGTGTGTGTGTATGAGAGTATGTGTTCTCAATGTTATCTATTCTAGCTACGACCTACACAAAGAAAAAAATTCTGATTTTCCTTCAGAGTCTTACCTTCCAAGACTTAATTCCTTCCTTATTTTACCTTAGTTTTCTTTTTAAATTACAAATCCTTCCCTTTTGACTCAGAAGGAAAACGGTATTTCGGAAGGTCTTTTTTCTTCGTGTAGCTGTTCTAGACTGCGTGTAATCTAGCTAATTAGAACGAGGAGAGGTTCCCAAAGGATGTTTACTCAGCCACGAGCTCAGGTGCCTCTTTCATTTGCAGCGCCGCTTGTGCATTATGCACTATATTAGGGTTGTCATTATCGTGTTTACTACATGAGCAAAATATAAACTTATTTCTTTTTACTACTTACAGGGTGGCGTTTGACCACAAGTCACCTGATGTTAAGTAACGATGTGTTCGAAGGTGGCGTCACGCTACACCTGGATTTTGGACTGGATCTCAAGTGAGGCTGCCGTAGCACACCGATAGGTGCTTGGCGACAGATTCTTAACAAGAGGGTGGTAGCTAGCCAGGCGAGTACTAGAAAATACCCTACCACCAAGCTATGGTTTCATCACGATGTTTTCCTTCACCGAAAGGTCAAGTTCAGTGTAGGATTTGAACCCACGTCCTACGGATCGCAAGTCGTCGTCACTACCACTGAGCCATCATCGCTATAAAATTGTGGCAAAGAAAACATTAAAAACATATCCTACTTTTGAAACATGAAATGACATTTACTAAATCGTTGTGAAGATCCATCTGATGACAAAACGAGAACAATGTATGAAGAAAAATGGTTTTACAATGCGTTGCCAGATTCCCAAAACTAACATTGGCAACCCTAACCGAGATCATCCGCGTATTCCGGTAAATAAGGCAGCACACCGTGAGAAATTCTAATGGACAATAAGACACAAAGCAGATCAAACAAGTACAAATGTACCTATGAAGTGATGCGATACCGTTGTTTTGCTTGCTAAATCTTGGAATAAATGGTTAAATTTTTAAGCGATGATGGCTCAGTGGTATTGACGTTGCCTGCGACCCGTAGGTTGTGGGTTCGAACCCTACAATGAGCCAACAATGTCATGCTCACGAAAGTAACTTTGCTTGAAGCGGCGTCGTGTGTCGGGTCGCCCTCTTCACTCTATATAATATAGTTGAGGAGAGCGATGGCTGGCACATGCGTCAACTCGTGAACGGGTGCTGCTTGTGGGGTCTGGTCTGTTTTGGTTGTAATCCCGTGACCAATAATTGTTAAAATGTTTTTCTGCATGTTTCAATTGTATAATGTTCATGTTTCCATATCCCAATGTGCACAACCTCTTGGTTTATAATTAGTTCATATTCATAGTATTTTAATATAATATATGTTTTTTTATTTTGTTTTTTTGTGTTTTCTTTTCATATTTTTTTGTTTTTTTTTTGTATTTTTATAATTAAACGCGGAATTATCTAATTATCTAAAATGAAAATCAGTAGACAACCTTGAGCTTGTAGTGTAAAAATTTGATGATTAATATAAAAAAAACCCTACAATGAGCTTGAGCTTACGGTAAAGGAAAACATGGTGATGAAACCATAGCTTAGTGGTAGAGCATTTTCTCGTAATCACCCAGGTGAGTAACTATAGATAGCAACCATCCTCAAGTTGAGAATCTGTCGCCAAGCTTCTATCGGTGTACCGATCGTATTAGTTAGGTACTCTACTCAGGGCCGGATTAACCATTAGGCAGATTAGGCAACTGCCTAGGGGCCCCACATCGACTAGGGGCCCCGTTCACGCACTCAGACACTTCCACTCAGACAATAAAATTTTCATATCAAATGAAAACTTTATTTGAAAATTTGTATCCTTCCAAAAATACTCATAATTTTCTTTCATTTGTTTTCATTATGAAGATAATTGAATAGTGATAAAAAAATATATCATAGAAATGAGTAAAGCAAAAGGGCCCCGAGAACTGCATCGCCTAGGGGCCCTGACAGGATAAATCCGACCCTTACTCTATCTTATCATACCTACACTTCAGTCTCAGTAAGACGAATCTCACATTTCTTAGAAACCTCATTGTGTTTTATAACAACCACTGCATTACTGTGAATTATTTATTAGAAATTCTGGACTTGTGTTACAAATAATGGTATTCCCACGCGTAATTTGCTGTGACAAATTAGGTGATTTGTCACAAAGAAAAGCAAAGAGTAAAATGACTAAGTTTTATACTAACTTGGTCATATACATATAGAAACCAAATAATAATATGAAAGGGAAATTAATAAATTAATACTCACTATTGAATTTGTTCGTTTAACTACGTACTCATAGACGTCAATTAACGCTAATTAGCATTAAATTATGTCAAAGTCTATGGAAAAAAATACTTGTCGAATGTCTCATATTGGTGTCGATTCGGTTTTGCATTCTCTAAAACTAAACAAAGTTTGACAGGTCTAATAGTATTGCTGTCTTTTTCTAACCACTGAAGTAAAAAAAGGACAGCAATACTATTAGACCTGTCAAACTTAGTTTAGTTTTTTTTTTTTTTTTTTTCTTTGTTATGGCGTCACACGATTAGTGTATTTGCCGGTGTCAAGTATAAAAGATTTCAAACTCAGAGAGTTGAATCAAGTTTAAATGATGATGGTGATGATGATGATGAGATGATAGGATGAGGATAGTGTTTAAGTAAAGTAGTGGTGCTTTACTTAAACTTTACACGGACTTTTTTGGAGCAACTTGAAAAGTCACTTTCACAACTTTATTTCAATTTCCCACACTCGTACACATTAACGAACACATACAATATTACACATTATCACTCGAAGAAACACAAGTTTTGGAAATAAAAACAAAATTTTCACGTTGACAACTCAATTGCCGCCAAAAAAGTCTAGTTTAGTTTTAGAGAATGCAAAACCGAATCGACAAAAATGTCAGTTACTCCAAACATTGTGATTGAACTATAATTGAACAAAATAAACTAAAATTGAACTATAGCCTGGCTAGCTGCCAATTCCGCAATCTATGAAAAAGGCTTCTATTTTATATACTTAGATGAACTTTGACGTTTGACGAAAACTTTTATACAAGTAGTATTCAAACTTGACCTTTATTTTAAGGTTTTTCAATCGTTATGGATATAAATAACAAAATAAAAACACTTAACTAATCCTTAAAATGTAAAATAAAACTACCTATCAAACTAAACAAACTACTTAATCTAATAAACCACTACCAGTTGGCAACGTTCCCAAAATGCTGGCCGTTATTTTGCGCAACGAATAAGCATTGCCGTTCAATGATGCAAAACTTTACGAGGGGTTCATAAGATCGACTTAGGTACCGTCGCCTGCAGAGTGAGGCTGTGAATTGAATTTCACTGGAAACATTGCCCTAGCAATCCAGATGCTTTCAACTTTACTGATCATGTTGGTATTACCAGTGGGTATGAATAATTTAAAATCACAAGCGGACGTCGAGTCAAAAGGTTACAGAGCACTAGGGTCGGAATAAATATACATGGAATAATCTTTATTACGTCTGCTATGCGCACATCTTCGGCTTTATTGTGTCCCAAAAGTCGGTGTTCACTCTATTTTATTTAAAAAAAAGTCTTATACCTAATTCGTTTTGGTTTGGTTTAGGTCAGTATACTTTTTGTCGCCATCGCTTTGGTATTTTCCATTGGACGGTTTATCAATAAGTGTTTAATTTAGGTAAAAATAACAGGTTTTTTCTTTAAAATTCTCTTTGAATACTTCTTTTTTTATTTATTTTATCTTTAATGGATATTTTAGTTCAATTGTATTTGTAGTTGGTTTGGCATAGGTTATCGTAAACACGTCATATTTGAGGCAGTTTTTAAAATAAAGAAGAAAGACTCGGTGTTGTGGCCTCCGATAGAAAAGTTAGACTAGATTATGTAAATATTAAGAAAAAATAACGAACATGCTTTTATCATGGCGCACTAAAACATTACATAATTTAATTTACTTCTATTAATTACGATGTATAAGTACCTAAGTACAATCAGCACCAAATGTCGATGAATATGCCCATTTTTCACAAGCATTTGTTTTATCCAATAGTTAATTTAAAAAGCGTGGACCGCATAGTTTATACCTACTGATTAAAATTACACACAACACACAACCAAAAAGCAAATAAAAAAACAATCAAAGCAATCAACAAGACCGATTTTGGAACGTACCTACTATTTGATTCATGATACGAATCGCACGAAATTTCGGGCCAAAACTTCGGAATTACGTGTCATGGTTGACCTACAGGCCACATGGCAATAAAAACTTTAGCTGTGGAAATTTAACACATAGGTACAGAATTTAAAAAAAATACAGAAAGCCTCTGAAAACATTACTGTAATGGACTTTTTTGGCGGCAATCGAAATGTCAACGTGAAAATTTTGTTTTTATCTCCAAAACTTGTGTTTCTTCGAGTGTAATATTGGTGGATTATTAACCATTATGTGTTCGTTAATGTGTACGAGTGTGGGAAATTGAAATAATGTTGTGGAAGTGACTTTTCTAGTTGCTCCAAAAAAGTCCGTGTAAAGTTTAAGTAAAGCTCCACTACTTTACTTAAACACTATCCTCATCCCATCATCTCATCATCATCGTCATCATCATCACTTAAACTTGATTCAACTCTCAGAGTTTGAAATATTGTATACTTGACACTGGCAAATACACTAATCGTGTGACGCCATAACAAAACAAAAAAAAAACATTACTGTAAAGTGACTTCTGGGACGGTCTCCAGTAGTCTCCACGTATGCAACCTATTTAACATATTAATCGGAGTAGGTTTATAACATAAGTTGATTTAAATTTGTTTACGATTACGAAATACCTATTAGTACATACTCCAGTGATATGGCTGAATCGTTTCTGGTACATATTTAAATACCTATCGTTAATTTTATATATTATTTATTTACCTGAAAAAAACATGCCTATTGCCTACAAACAACATTATAAAAATGGAAAAACATGTTGTTTGTTGATTGCAAACCTACAATTAATTTATATAAAGGTATGCTAATAGGTATGTGCGTCTTGAAGTGTTGGACGAACGGTAGCGCGTGAGCCTTGCAAGGCACCAATACCGAATTGTAATCCCATATAGGTATCAGTGATGTGCGGATTGACTATATTCATATTGATAGGAGTCTTGGGCCCCAGGTGACTTGTGGTCAAAAGCCATCCTATATGTACCTAGTAAAAAGTCCTATCCTATCCTACTGCCTATTCTACTATATAGGTAGGTATTACAAACGTGAAAGTTTGTGATTATAAACGTGTTACTCCTTCACGCAAAAACTACTGAACGGATTTGGAATGGAGATAGCAAACCCTGGATTAACACATAGGCTACTTTTTATCCCCGAAAAGGTTCCTGTGGGGTAACGGGAAGACGCGGGGGAAACTGCGGGGCGCAGCTAGTATGAAATAAAAAAACCTTATGTAAGTGCGTCCAGTACCCCTAGTACAAGTTTTGAAAACGATAAAAGTTTTCGTAAACGTCAACGTTTACCACCGCCGACTTGTCAAAGTAGCAACACGATCTGCTTAAAAGTCAAAAAGTAACTCAATGACATTGTTCGAATACGATTATAACGATTTAAAATAACCCGTATTAACGACTTCAGTTCCTCCAAGTCTCGATAAAATTCGCTGAAAAAAATATGTATGGATGGAAAAAAAAAAAAAAACTATCAAAACCTGTAATAGGGGTACAGAACGCCAGAGAAAGCGTGGCACAGATTTATTCCCAGTGGCCAGTTGCCTCATCGGCAGGGGACTCGTAATGAGAGGCATGGTAATGATCTGGCGCAATGATCATTATCTAATGCTAATTGCGGTGACAGATGGAATGCCCACTTACCTACTCGTATAATTGTATGATTTGCTAACTGTTCTCGATAAATGTGGAAAGGGAAATCCAAGATGTCGATAATTCTAAATTTCATGTCCATTTTAAACAAAATCTTATAAGTAAATCTGTTTATAAAATATCAAACTAAATAAGATGATAAACTACTACTTGGGATTGTAGTCATGCTTCAATTCAATGAATTAGTAATAAAAATTAAAAATGGAATTGTGAACGTCATTGCGCCGAAAAATGAATTGCCGTTTTTTGTCTGTTCTTTGCCGGCGTAAGGAGGTTGGAAAAGGCGTAGCTAGTTTTAAGTTTGCCGTTCTAGATTGATCATAATATGTTGTATCCTAATAAATGAATACATTTTAGAGGCCTTTAGAAGGACTAACAAAAAAAAAACTTTAAGCCACCATTTTTCCAGGCAGGACATAGGCATCCCCGTTGAACGCCACCATGAACGGCTATTAGCCATTTGTATCCATCGGCTCTCTGCAACTCTTACAATGTCTTCGGTCCAACTAGTGGGGGCCTACCTACAGAACGTCTTCCGTCACAGTACTGCTTGGCAGTTGGTTAACTTGCGAAGGCTTTGGTACTTCCGGACTCTGCAAAAAGACGTATCACTACAAAAAACAAGCTTCTTCATAATCATTGCCCTGATAGTGTCCAATTGCCCAATGGCCAACTGGTCACTAAGCAGATCGTCCAAAAATACTTCAAGAGAAAAGTTTGACACATTACGCATGCTACGAGCGCGGGATCCGTACGCGCAAGCATCCGCTCGCTTTCACGCAGACGGACCTGGAGACACCATGGTTTTGACGTTTTCTTTTTTCTTAAACTCTCAGAGTAATGATTGAACTCACATCACCATAGGCTACTCTTTGTTCCGGAGAGATTATGGAAAATAGCGAGTATAAACGCAGTAGTCACTACTCACTACATAGTATAAAACAAAATCGATTCCCGCTGTCTATCCCTATGTACACTGAGAAAAAAATTCTGACTTTCCTTCTGAGTCTTACCTTCTACGACCAATTCCTTTCCTTTTTACAATAGTTTTCCTTCTGAATTAAAAGTCCTTCCCTTTTGACTCATGAAATGAAATGAAATGAAATGGTTTATTTCACATAAAATAGAGTGCATGTTGGTCTTAAATATTAAATAAGCAAAGCCGAAAAATTGAAAGATTTGTAAAATGCTGCCCCATATTAGTATGTATCTACAAATCATCATTGCACCCGCGCAAAGCCGGGGCAGGTCGCTAAAAATCAATATAAAATTCAAATACATATAATTGAAAAAATTGCGGGAATAAATATGTAAGTACTTTTCCTATTAGATCATTTGATTTGTGAAAGGGCAGTGAATGAATATGACGGGTGAGAGTGGAACCAAAATACATATTGCGCCGACCAAGCTGAATATCCGGTAAAATTAGTTAGGATGGCTACATTGGCTACTCTACCCACACCAATAGCTGCGCACGCGCCGATTTGACATATTTACTAGTCGATTCAGCGAATGGTCGGCGGCGGCGCACTGCCGAAATATGAATGGCTAATGCTGCCAGCTCATAGACTTAACAAAAAGTATCAAGTAAGATTTATTGCTTCTGATTTGTATTACCTAAGAGGCAAAACCACAAAAACATTTGTTTGATGTAAATCATAGTGAGTACTATACGTGAAGGAAAATTCAAAAGTCGTTGAAAGACAATTACCTAGTCGTTGTTGTAGTTAGTCGTTGTTAGATGCAAGTTATAGTAAGTAAGTAAACTTCAAAGTAAAAGTTTAAGATTAGATTTGATTTGGATATTGAGAAATAAATAAATACAAATTACACTGAAAAAAAATATTCTCACTTTCCTTCTGAGTCTTTACCTACCAAGACCGATTCCTTCCTTATTTTACCTTAGTTTTCCTTCTGAATCACAAATCCTTCCCTTTTGACTCGGAAGGAAAACGGTATTTCGGAAGGTCTTTTTTCTCCGTGTAATCAAGCCATTTTTGAGATTTAACGAAACTAACGCACGGCAATTGATTTTTAATCATTTTTATGTGAGAGTAGGTACATAGATAAATACCTTACCTTTCTCTTTCTACCTTCGCGTGTGTAAAAGGCAGAAAACGAAGTTCTTTCAGAGGAAACATATTTTAAAAAGCCAGTAATAACACATGTAAGTAGTAAATGTATTTCAATGATAAATAATCAAGTAAAGAATCTGTCGCCAAGCACCTACGGTGTGTTCCACACTGAGAAGAAAATTCGGACTTTCCTTCAGAGTCTGAGGTCTGAGGTCTGAGGTCTGAGGTTGGAAGGTTCCAAGACCGATACCTTCCTTTTTTAACTCAGATTTCCTTCTGTATCACAAATCCTTCCCTTTTGACTCAGAAGGAAAATGGTATTTCGGTAGGTATTTTTTCTCCGTGCAGCAGTCTCACTCAAGAGCTACCCAATCCAGGTGTAGCATGGCACCACCTTCGACCACATCATCACTTAACATCAAGTGACTTGTGGTCAAACGCTACCCTGAAAGTTGCAAAAAAGTACTGCTTTAATAAACTCACTTTGAAACTTGTGTGGTAAGTAATCTGCTTCAGAGTATGGGCTTCCCAAAGACTTCCTACAAAGTGTAGCGCCAAAACTTGTCTATAGATGGTTTCAAGAGAAGCCGCCACGTTTGCCAACTGGCTCCCAAAATGGTCCATGCAGGCACTCCAGCACTTGATTTCCTGGTTGGTGTCAAAGATTAAAAAGTTAGCCGCATATTTTTTTTTTTACTGAAGAAAAATAAGCGGTGGAGGTAGGCACGGCGACAACGTGTGATTTGTGTATACTTTAGCGTTTTTCATAATTGAATTTTCTGCCGCAGTAAATAAAAACCTGATCAGTAAAAAAATAAATATTTATGAATAAATTATATTGATAACAAGATCGAATTGCCGCTTTCCCGCCTTTTTATGTTTCTTTTTCTGAGGCATTCTACCAGCCAGGATTTTTTTAATTATTAAATTCTACGCTGCGATGCGATTTAACAGAGTAGCTGTAGTATAACTGGCTGAACATGACTCACAGTTTAAAATTTTTTGACAGCTGGCAATTTCGTTTCCCAGGGACAATAAGCACTGTTTTCATCCCCCAACTTCAAACTTACTTTCCAAGTATGAGATAAAATACTAATTTCATAATCGATTACTTACTATCAGTTAAGATATTCATATTAGTAAATGTCTCGATTATGACAATTAGTCATCATCGCACACCGCTAGTGAGGATAATATTTAAATAGATTTCCACAACCCAAATAAAATAAGATTAACCAACGTTAATTATAATGTGTTAGCTAATAAATAATAAAATCTAACACGTAAAGAGGTCAAGCCCGCAACTTTGGATATGAATATGACATTCAAAATTTCGCAAAGCACGGTTGAGATGAGTTTGAAATTCAAATTGTAATTAGCCATCGTGCGTAGACCTTGCTACCACTTAACGGCAGTGAGCACAACGGATACATAACAATAGCTAAAAGCTGGAAGTGTCAAACACATTTTTTTTACTTTTGACATTTAGCTGTCAATGTCACTACAATATCTTTTTTTTTATTTGTTTTGGTGTCACACGATTAGTGTATTTGCCAGTGTCAAGTATTAAATATTAATTCAAAATCATGGAGTAGAATCAAGTGTTAATGATGATGATGATAAGATGATGGACTGAAGTCCATCCGCAAGTCTTTCCGCAGTGCTTCAAATTGCAGTCCATCAAGGTAGGTGGGAAAAGACGCATCGGCTACTCCCCTGGTGTTCCAAATGTCCAGCAACTGTGACTGCTTGCCATCAGGCCGTCTACTTGTCTCTAGTTACGTATAAAAAAACTAAATTAAATCAAAATATATCAAACAAAGTCAGGTTAGTTACACCACTTATAACCTGCAAATATGGGTAGCGGGCCACACGTTGCCCATTTTTGCCCTAAGCTGTCGCTTCCAGGATCTCTACCTCAACGCAATATCTAATAATATGCAAACAGAACATCGCAACAGCGAAAAATTATAATTATTTTAACGTTTCGTAATGTCTTATTAGCCACCTTATCAGAACTGTGTGGTTATCTATCTCGCGTTGTAGCAACTAGGTGTTCTGCGTAAATGATACTGTGGTTGGGTAACATTTTCTTCTGTAGGTAGCTATAAAACAAAAAGATTCTAGTTCTAATTTTTTTTTCACTGTTTTATTGTTGTTGTTGGTTGCAAAATATTTATTAGATTTTCAATACCATTTTTCATCCCTGTCTGATAGCACTGGCTATTTTTCTTTTTTTAATTATCTCAGTGTACAACAAAAATTCCAAAACCAATTCCTTACAAAATGTACCCTTTTCCTACCTTAGTTTGGTAAATTTATAAGTAAATTTCCATCCGAGTGAAATGGGAAGGAAATTCCTTCTGAATACGGAAGGAATTAAAAATATCGAAATTTCCGAAATATCGGAAGGTATTTTTTCTCCGTGTGCCACATTTGACCACATCTTCTAAAATGTAAGTACTAAATATACAATTTTCTCAAACATGCTTGGAAATATGAGCATTATTTTGACAACCTTCTTCGAGATAAATTGAACTTGCTTCACTGCCCAAATATATGCGAGCAGCGGCCGGCAAAAGTTGTATGAAAATCCATATCTGTCGTGTTTAGCGACCAAATAAATTACATAGTAAACTCATATCTGTCGTGTTTAGCGGCCAAATAAATTACATAGTAAACTCTTAACTGTAGTATTATTTAAAAATGGAACGATTTTTGCTCCGAAACATGCCAACCAAGGAGGTAACTTATCAAAGGTTTTATTTAAAATCCGAACCGGTTTGCACATAGAAAACTGTTTATTGAAAAAAAACAAATGAACACTTTAACGCGGGTGTTTTTTTTTGTTGTTCGTCATAGGTTTTGAAAAGTACATAATTGTTATTTGACAAAATTTGATCAAGTGAAGACAATGTTTGAAGTGTGATAAAGTTACTTTAACACCACCTGAACAAGAGACAAGAGCAAGAGCCGTAATAGAAAACATGTTACTGCCAAAATCGAAAGAAAAAATCTCTGCCCAGGTACTACTTAGTTTTAATTTCCGCGCATTATTTGAGAAAAGTACTATACAAGCCTTGGCCACAACTAGGCATTGATGGACTCAGGTATGTGTACCTCGGCTTCGCCTCGGCCCACATTTAAACCTTCGTCCCTCAATGCCTACTTTTGTGGCCTTTGCAGTAATGTACTATTAATACAGATACTGTAATTCCATCTTAGTAACCGACATTGTACAAGCAAATAAATAATTCTATTCTATTCTATGAACGCTACATATATTGTAAAACTTTTGTCACACTTATGTACACTTTCTTTTTATTGTCACGATTGTATGTTATTTATTATTATAATAAATCGCGCTGTCAGTTCGTTCACATATGGCTGAGTCTTATTGTGGTGAGTTATTGAGAAAAGTTACAGGTCGGTGACCGGTGGTGTTCATTAACGGCCAATAACCGATCTATCCACAGTTTGCCTTCCCTTTTTTTTTAGGCAAGCATTACATTATATTATGCATTGCTTTTTTTTGTATTTTTTTTTTTGCATGTTTTTTTTTTACTAGCCATGGAAATTTGACATCTATGAAGCTTGTGTCAAACAAATGTCTATCTGCAAACGGAACGGCCGTAAAGCTGTTTTTATCTTCATCGTCAGTCTTTTTACGTTCCCACTGCTGGGACTCTGGCCTTCTCTCAGAGAGAGAAGTATTGAACGTTACCTAGAACGCTGGCCCAGTGCGGGTTGGTAGATGTCGCATGCCTTTGAATGTTGCGGTTTTTGGACAAGCCAGTTTCCTCACGATGTCTTCTTTCACCGTTTTTGAGCGATGGTAAATCCACACATAACTCATAGGTGCGGAACCGAGAGGATTCGAACTCGGTGTCAGCGCCTTGTAAGTCGCACGCGTTACCTTTCGCCACCTTCGCTCTTATTTAATTTGATTGTATACTTAACTCAGCCTAATGTTTCAGGTTGCATTATATGGAGACAGATTCTTATGATGTTTTTTATCAAAATAAAACATTTGTAGCATAATATTAATTATTATTATGACACTAAGGAAAAAGTGGCCTAACAGTGAAAGTGACAGTTTTCAGAATCGAATCAACAGTAGTTCCAAAGATGTGTCAACCAACTATACCTCTTTATAATGTTCATGTAAGTAGTCAACCGAGATGTGAAAGAAGATACTATATTTCTAAATAAACTAAATTTCAAAAATGGTATCTGGAAGGTTTATGACGTCCCGCCTGCAACGTACAACCTATTCAGCAAAAATACCTCACAAATCAACTTACGTCCTAACACTCTGTCACTGTAAGTGTCATAACAATTTCCTCGGATATTTAATACGACGTTAACGACTATTTATTGCCACAATATATCAAATAGTTAACGCAAATAGTATTTATTTAGCTGACTCTACATTGTCTACAGAAAGAATCAAAACATGTTTAGTATGTTACTGAGCAGCTGTTGAACATAATTATTTGAACAAGTGTTCGGTGAAATGCGCAGATAAACTCGTCCGCGTCTCGCGTTTATCTCGTTTTTAATCAGACATTGCGATATTTAAATTATTTATTATCGATATTTTTTAATAACATCTTGATAAATTGTCTATACCTATTATTCTTTTTTTATTTCATTTTATTTAAAAATTGAATGCTTTTTTGTGTTTTGTTATGGCGTCACACGATTAGTGTATTTGCCAGTGTCATGTATAAAATATTTCAAACTCAGGGAGTTGAATCAAGTTTAAATGATGATGATGATGATGAGATAATGGGATGAGGATAGTGTTTAAGTAAAGTAGTGGCGCTTTACTTAAACTTTACATGGACTTTTTTGGAGCAACTTGAAAAGTCACTTTCACAACTTTACTTCAATTTCCCACACTCGTACACATTAACGAACACATAATGGTTAATAATCCACCAATATTACACATTATCACTCGAAGAAACACAAGTTTTGGAAATAAAAACAAAATTTTCACGTTGACAATTCGATTGCCGCCAAAAAAGTCCGTTCGTTGGCAAGTGCTTGACAACGCCTGGAATGATTTGGCTAGTTTGTAAAAAGTCAAATAAGGTTTTATGGAAAACAAAAGTTAGTCGGATAATTCGGGAAAAGGTAAAAGTGATTATGGGACTTTTTTGTTTTTGATTATTAAATTATTGTACGAACTTCGAGGACAGCAACTGTTTAAATTTGCCACCCGTGCGTAAAAATACGAGTAATTTTTTTAAGTTTGTCAATAGTAAAGCATAATGATTGTATCCTGAAAATGTAAGTTTGGATGATCAAAAATGCTTAGTAGATTTTATAACAATGCTATTTGTATCTCGGACGACACAATCTGAGGTCACTGACCGCTCTGACAATATTGACTCTAGCCAGAGGAACCGATATCTTCTCAGCAAATATTGTGTCCAAATACGACACGCAGGATTCTTAAATCTCAAATAAACTGTTACTTTGATAATATATTTAAAAGCCCTTCGGTTTAGTGGTGTTTATCTTGACACCTTGGTTGCTACTTTTGTGAAGGATTAAGCTTTTGGTGAAGGAATAAGTCAGGATGAAAACGTAGTGTGGTAGTTACTTGCGTGCTGAAAGAAAAAAGCCGCCGTTCGCTGTCACTTGACATTGACATAATCCAAAATTATCGTCCTGTCAAAAATATAACCTCAAAATATGATGTTGTGAATGAAATTCATCCTATCAACAGCAGCTTTCTTATCCACAGAAGCCAGAGTTGAAATTGAAGTAGACTCCTATGCGTGAAAACGATTATAAAACAAAAACAAACAAATTAAGGAATAAATACAATCACGGATGAACATCTTCAGTTCTGAAAACGAAAGTAAATGAAAGGCGTTTGACCAATACATCATTTTTATCACGCGAACAATATGGCGGAAGCGTTGGCGCGAAAATGAATCTTAACTTTTTTCTTGCGCACGATTATTAGCGCGAGACATTTCTACCGGCCAGTGTCAGTTACCGCTGGCTGTCTATTGAAAAAACAACGTAACATCATGCAATACCGTAGTAACTAGTAACTACTGCATTGCGATAGCGATTGATTAGCGTGGATTCTGTTCTTTTGTCATGAATTTATCAAAATGGACAGTTTTCATAATGATAAATTGCTAGCATCGGAGACGCAAACTTTTCCTTAAAAGTTGAATAGTTGGTAAATTATTCCAAGAAGATTTTAATGTTTTCAATTAATAATTTCGGGCTGTCATTTTTGTAAAAATCACTATATGAAAGATTTACGGAATATATTAAAGACTTCTAGGAAAAGTCACACTGAGACTCTTTTCTTGTTCTTTTAGTGATATTTCTAGATCATTTGAACTCATAAATTTTCAGGAGCGTTTTACCTTTTAAATAAATAATCCAGAGACGTAAATCAACGTCGCTTTATTGTTACCTATATGGATTTTGACCTAACTTAATGCTAATTAGCGTTAATTGACGTCTGAGCACGGTGGTTAGTTTTCGAACATGGGTTTTGTAGCCAATAGACAATACACAATTTAAAAATAAAAGGGATAATACCTACACACAGCTACGAGCTGGCATGTAGATATTATTATTTATTAGTTCAGCGGTAGTTTAACTATTTTGGCTTATAGACCTGTCATTGTTAGGCCATTCGCAGCCACCCTAGTCAATATTTTGTAAACGAACAGCTCCGACATCCCGTCTATCTATTTTTTCCGTTAGCGGACGCCATGTTTGTAAACTTCTATGTCGTGAATGAATTTGGCGCGCAATTTCCGCGATTTGGCGGGAAAACGTGGGTACATAAACATAATGGTTTATATAGATTACGCTATCCGAACACGGACTGTACTGCAATCCGTACACTTTGTTTAATGTGGCTTTGACATTTTAGTCAGCATGGTGGTCGCACAAATAGTCCCCTTTGTGCTTCAGGAAAGTAGTGACACTACTCAAGCTCTTTAAGGACTTTTTCGGGGCAACCAGAAAAGTCATATTTAACAAATTTATTTCGATTTACTACTCTCGTACCTACGCATCAAAAAACACATACCTGGATTAATTTTTTATTCCTAGTACATGTTTTGATAGCTTACAAAACTATAAGTACCTATTCGTTTCCTTCCATACAGTTTTTTTTCAGCGCGTCTTACCGATTCTTCAGGGAACTCTAAAATTGATAATACGGGCTATTTAAAATCGTTGTGAGTAATATTCGAATTCCAACAAAGTTTTCGAGTTACTTTTTTAATCTAAGCAGTAGGTACGATTTGTCTCTTTGACAAGTTGGACTTTGACGTTTACAAAAACCTCTATAGTTTTCAAAATTTGTACTAAGAACACTAAAATCTAAATTTCTAGACTCGCCTGCGTCCTAACTCAAACATAAAATACTTAAATTCAGAGCTGCGGATACGTGTATTGACGATCGGAGGGCGCCATGTTGACACGTGGGTCGGCGTGACCGATTAGAGGTCACCCCTCCGAGATGGACACAGGCACCGTTGTGATGCGATAACCGATTTTTAATATAGATAAATACTTACTTGAATGTACTTGTAGTTTAAAAATATCATTTGACTATTTTCTTGCTCTGCGTGTTAGAAAATTTGTTGAAGAAGAATATTGAAGTATTTACTTTCTGTAAGCACTTGAAATTAATAAACGATCCTGATCCGTTATCCGTGGTTTTGAATCGATAGGTATGTCATGTCTACTACTAAAATGAGCTGGCGTTAAGCTGGCCTCGTGCAGCGAGTGACCCTAAGGTGGCATTGTGTTGGGCGCGGAAGGTGTTTAGATTGGAAAAATTGTATTTTCCTTAAAGGATAATTAGAAGGTAGTTAGGTACCCTAACTAACATTACGAATTATGGTATAACCACAATTCTTATGTAAATAGGTACCTATACCTATTACTTCACCCACGTCTCCCCGTTATCCCGCAGGACCTTTTTCCTGGATAAAAAATAGCCTATGTCTAAATCCAGGGTATAAGCCATCTCCATTCCAATTTTCATCAAAATCGGTTCAGTAGTTACGGTGATGCGTGGTAACAAACATTCACACACACACACACACACAAACTTTGGCATTTATAATATTAAGTAGGATAGGATAAGAAGTAGGAAGTGGGATTATAAGAAGGTACCTACATGAATAAAGTTTGCAACCAAAATAATGATTTTGCCTACCCTTTTTGGGAAAGAAGGTAAATAGCTAAATGTTGTAAATAGCTTTTAAACAGGACAGTCATATTCTTTATATATTTAGGTAAAATAGAAATAGTCCATGTGTACTTAATAAAAAAAAAATATTCACAATACGTAAGCAGCTGACCTCAAGTTGCAGTGTTGCCAGAGCTGAGCACTGCAATTGGGGCCGGTTTAAGCCAATTAATGTATGTGTCTTACTTAAATGTTTAACAAATGATAAGTGAACCATATTTAAACAATAAAATTACTAAATGATTTTCATGTTACAATTCATTAGAAAAATCTAACCACTATTGTAGTTATTAGGTAAGACACAATTTCTTAGAAATAATTACCTTGTAGGAACAAGTCTAAATATTATAAAAAGACGAGTAATCTTAAACATCTTGAGTAACCAAACGATAATGAGATTCTCCGAACATTATCGAAAATTAACTCACGAGCGATTCGTAATATCAATTACCTATCATTCAATTAGCAAATCGTCATTCTATAACATAATCAAGACGCATTTCGTTGCGCGTTCTATGACGCAATTGCTACATTTAATTTTGCTGTTTTCAAAAAATAACTAGAAGTAAAGAGGCCTAATAAATTTTAAAAAAGGAATAGACACCATAATTATCAATCACGCAATATTTCTAAACTAAACGTCGATATTAGGAAACCACTAGCTGAGGCATCTCCACATTATCATAGCTTATCCACCTGAACTGGCGGCGGACAATCTGTAGCACGACGAACATTCTAACTCTAGCTGTCTCGCTCGTTCGCTCCCCGCGCGAGATGCGCTCTCTCCTTCTCCCCGCGCGCCCGGTCGCCTCTCTCGACCAATCACACGCCGTATCTTGCTCCCCCGAGAGCAGAGCGACAGTGCGTACTCTCATCACCACAACGAGACAACATCTCGTAGCGCGAGGTTGTCGTTCGCCGCGAGATGCGCACATCACACTCGCGAATTAAAAATATTAGTGCCTTAGAACTTTTGTGATAAAATTTAAAAATCTGTGCGGGACAGTGTCTTATTATTTTGTGGAAGACTGGAAGGTGTGTGTTTATGGACATTTTCGATTCGTGCGACAGCTGATAGTGCAGAAATAATCCACAATTGGGTAAGTTTCGATTAGATTAGGATGCAAATTATTATCGGAGGGCGACGTCCTTTGTTTCGCGTCGCTTAGTTAAAAAAATCGAGGAGGCTCAGTGCGCCATGGCCACCCAAATGTGTTGTCGTCCGTCGATGATTTCGCCCCCCAAAGGTAGATTTTGTAAAAATGAAAAAAAAAACGGATTAGTCATTTTTTCCGGGATGAAACTGTTTTCAGCAATGATTTTTACGTATGATTTTTGTGTAAAAGAGTTTTGTTATATTTAGCGGATTTGTTCGTGCATACAGGTACCCACATATTTTTTATTTAACATTTTATTAAATTGAAAGTACTCCCCATAATATACATTTTTGTTATAATCATAAAATTAAACCGTATTTCTATAACGATATCTGTGTATGTATGTATAATAATTATCACAGAATCTAGAATATGTTTTTCGTGTTGAGCACAAAAGTAAAGCAATGTAATAAAAAAATATTGAAATATTACTTGTAAAGGGAAAGCGAAACCAAGCAAAGGAATTATTTATTTCAAAAAGTAAAATTAATTCCGTAAATTCCGTAATTTAATTTAAGATTTTATTTGATAAATCAATACCCACCTGCGTTATTTTCTTTTTTATTTAGTTCCTCAGCTTATTCAATTACTTAAAATACTTATTTCATAACACTGATTTATCGTACGTGAAATAATGTGCAAAAGAATTACAATTTCATGAAATTAATTGTGCTAGATAATCGAAAATATATTAAAAACCCTCGCGGTCAGAATTTCTGAAGTTAAAAAGATAAAAAAATTAAATGTTTCTATAAATGATTAATATCTTTGTTCAGTTAATCTTTTTAATCAAATCTTTAAAAAAAATTGCAGAATGTTTTTCGCTCTAATGATACCTTGTTTTTACCGTCGGCAAGTTTGAGTCGAGAATAGGTATACCTCCTTGATCAATAGGATAATTAGGCATTGATATAAGTATTAGAAATAGCTTATTAGTCTTATTTTGGAACATGGGTTTTTAGTATTTGTTAAATAAATTATCTTACGATATGTAGGTATATTCTACCAATTTAGTCCTACGTCTTCATCAGCTTTTTATTCTGAAACTCATCGCATCTAACAACGATTTCAATATGTAAAAATACCTAGCAATACTGATTTTAGATTTGTTGTACATAAATCAATAACATCACTATTTTTGATAGTGTAGGTAAGTTTAATATTCAATTTTAGTTATTTGGAAATTAAGTAGGTAATTAAATTCCGATTGAAATATTTAGTTTTTTTTTTTAGTTTTGGCCTTCTAGTTCCAATTAGAGTAAAATTAATCAGTTTTATAACTGTCAAAGAAGAATCAGTTAAAAACCAACGAGGGCGGGCTATTTCACCAATTCTTCTAGTTTATGTTTGTGGTTTTACCGTTAATATTACATTGTTAAATATTAAAACCTTATTTGCCTAAATTATAGTACTTCAGTCCTCAAAAATCGTACAATGGTGTAGGTTTATTAATAAATAAATATGTACCTACTACTAAATATAACAAACAGTGTCATTAATGAGATGTTTATCCCACTGCTAGCACAGTCGCAAACACTGAAATGAGTGGTATAAAATTATAATCAAGACTCAGCAATAACGAGCAATGATATTAGTTATAATATCATTTGGTAATTATTTTTACATTAGTTATTACTTTTCCCACTTGTTACAATGAAATTGTCGACTAAACATGACGCTGTGCTATCAATCTCATCTCGTTGAGTTGAGACATCATTATCATTATATCACATAATGATGTTAGGTAGGATTGTATTATCTCAAGTGGATAGTGATAGGAGATGCGCTCTTGAGAAAACCTATTACTCAAGTTATATACAATGGAAGTGAGATGTTTTTCTTAACGTTTTGATAACCGCAATCTGTCTATCTATAATGTTTATATAGTTATCTCAAGTTTTTTGTTAATAGTGTAGGTATAAGAAGAACTTGACCATACTAGTTATATAAATACACAAAATGCACTTTTAAGTGATAATTATGTAGGTGTTTAAAAAGTTGTAAAAACGAGTGTCCACATAATTATAATAACAAAGTAATTCATTTGAGTAAGTATGACGAATAATGATGTACTGTAGTTGCTCAAAAAAGTAGGAATCTAGCATCACATCACTGTGCACCAAAACTATATAAGTATAATAAAATTAAGTTATCAAACACTTGATATTAATAGTAAATTGATTCTGCAACATCATACAACAAAGGGAATGTTTTTAAATCACTTATTGTATGAAAATGTTCACAGACAATACAAAAATATGCATTTCAAAAGCACAATGGGTGGGTCCGAAAGAGCTGAGCGTCACCATTCCAACTTGATGTTTAAGGCAGACATTACGAGATCAACCAGAACTTTTGCGTTAATAAAACCATTTTTATAGAATAATTAACCCTTACTTAGTTACTTTACTACTTTCAACAATTTTTTATTCAATTCTTCAATTCTTTTAATAATAAAATTTGTTATGTCAACCTATCAATAACATAAAAAGACAATACTCAGAGGGCGATTGGTTTATTTTTTGTTTGCGAAAAAATAAACCAATCGCCCTCTGAGTGTTTGCATTGAATATTTTAGGCGACAAATTGGCGTCATACTCCTCAGCATTACACACACACAAAATACATTAGGTAAGTACTTTTCAGTAAGTAGTAAATTTTCAATCGGTCCATAAGAAATAATATGAAAAACAGCTAATTCTTATCTCAAATCTTATAAAACAAAATACTAAATTCTAAAAATCTATTTTAACTTTCCTTACCTACATGAAAGTTAAAACAAAAAATAATCATAAATTAGTTATTTTATCTCATATTGCTCTCATAATTTTACTGATAGCTTGAAATCATTTAGTAAGTTTCCAGGAAAATACCTGTCTTATTAGTTTTGTTTAGTCACAACTGCGTACGTGCCGCGAATCGTGTTGAAATCATATTAGTTATTACGTAACGCATAGTATATTAGGAACTTATTACGTTAATTATTATTATTATTAAACATCCTATAAATGATGCACCGTTTTATTTTGCTCTCCATATAAAGGTTGAGGCAAAAATCAATAACATTAGTGTCGCTTTAGTGATTCAATTTTACAATTTCACTGTGGGTAAAAAAGAGAAATCTACCTATTTAAAATGAGTAACTAATGTAAACGCCCTGGACTTACAGAGAGGAAACATTTTCGTTTAAATATGTATTTATAAATATAAATTGGTCGATAGAAAATAAAGAAAAAAATTAAAAAATAACATGTACTAATATTTTTTTTTCTTTTTTTTCTATTGTATAATTTTGTTATTATAAGTTCATTACGACGAGATGAACACCTATATATTGCTTTGACTGGAAATCTTGATAAAGCATTAAACTGTTGTAGTGAATCATGAAGTTATTTACCTACTTATTTTGTTACATTACCTATGACTAATTTAATTAAATGCACTCATAAATCATTACCTAATTTCGCAATATTGCCCTTTTCGTCATTTCGCATAAGTAGAGGTGCGTTAAGTTAATCCCTACTTAATATTATGAATTCGAAAGTAACTCTGTCCGCTGTCTGTCTGTTAAGGTTTCACGCCTAAGCTGCTAAACCGATTTAAATGAAATTTGGTACAAAGATAGTCTATACCTTGGAGCCTGAGAAAGAACAAAGGCTACTTTTCATCACGATTAACAGCTATTAATAAATAAATTAGTAGATGCATTAGTTGTGATCGAGCCATAACTTAATTTATTTTCCTCATATTAAATAAATAGGTAAGTACATAAATAATTCGCACTACCAGTTGTTTTCAAAAATAAAATTTCACGTTTCGTTTTATTCAGAGATAACAAAGCAAACAATTTAAAGAAAACGAGAGAAATGTAACGAACATTTGTCGCGTTTTTAAATTAAGTTTTATGTAGATTGTGAATTCCACGTCTCATATTAATAATAATTACCCAATAAAACCTATAGCGTAGGTACAGATTAAAATAGACTGTCATCGGATCACGTCTGCAAACTGATAACAGAAATCCTTGTGGAGGCGATAAAACGATCGATGGCACTTTTCCGTTATCACTAGTTGTTATGTACGAGAAAATAAAATTATAATTATGAGATTAGAAGATAAATGGGAATGTTTATTTAAAGTTAAATGTAAGGTTTTTAGTTTTATTCAGGAGACGAACATTGCCGATAACGCGCTTTGTTTGCATGACATATTGACGTTTGACAGTCCTGAAAAAATACACCACATTCAGTGGTGGATTAACCACATAGCAAGAGAAGCAATTGCTACTGGCCCCGCGCGAGAGGGGTTTCTTTGTTTTTCTCTGGCAGTCTAGGAAAAATCCAAAGAAACAATCGAGAAATCAAATTGCCAGGTGGTACGAAGTTTGCCGGGTCATCTAGCCTAGTATAATTTACCACTAAGTTTAAAGGTACAAGTTGGCAGCGGGCAACATGAGGCGGCGGCGGACGACGTGACGTCGCTTCATGTCGTTACGTCCTGTCGCTACAGAAAAAATCATTTTGAACAGAAACTCGCTCAACGTTTTGTTGCTCCGGCGTCAGCGGCACTACCTACTGATCCGCGGTCGGGCGACACAGCTCGACGACGCGTCGCTAGCTTCGTTTCGCTAACTACGGAGGGTATTTCATAGAAATACATAGAAACCAGTAGTGTCGCTGCGACACGTCGTCGGCCGCCGCCTCACGTCGCCCGCTGCCAACTCGCACCTTAAAAGACAATTCTTATAAGAATATTTGTCCACATCATCAGAATTTCTTACAAGATTGCCATTAGAATCGGAACGCTTTCCCATTAGCCTGGCAAACCTAAGTAAACCCCTCATGTTTCAACTTTCGCTCATTTAGCGTAAATCTGAACAAAAGACGATTGGCGGCGGCGTCCTTTGTTGAAGAGGATTACATATTGTGATTACACTGTACCGGGAATGATGGAATCGTAATACAATATTCATTACTTATCTTTGATAAGCGGTGTCCTTTGAAGTTATGTGTTAGGTTCTAATGCGCAGTAAGAAAGTTTTCTTTTTTAGAAATCCGTATTTTCTAGTAAAATCTGAAACAAGACCTACACTGAGATTTTTTTTTTTTAATATCGGGGACATTTGCACACTAATTGAGCTAGCCCCAAATTAAGCTCGAAACTTGTGTTATGGGTACTAGACAACGATATACATACTTATATACCTAGAGAAATAAATACTTATATAGATAGAAATATCCAAGACTCAGGTACAAATATTCGTGCCCATCACACGTATATTTGCCCTTACCGGGATTCGATCCCGGGACCGTTAGCTTTGCAGGCAGGGACACTACCAACTCGGCTACCGCGTCGTCAAGTTCTTGACTTTCCTTCCAAAATGTAACCATTTCCTTCCTTATTTTACCTAAGTATTCCTTCTAAATTAAAAGGGAAGGAAATTCCTTCTGAATCCTTCTCTATTTCGGAAGGTCAGTTTTCTTCATGTTCCTTTTTCTTTTTGCAAGGCATGATGCCAACTTCTTGTTTCACTATTTTTAGAAGGCCAGAGTCCTAGCAGTGGGAACGTTAAAAAGATAACTGTAGTGTTTCAAGAAGGGTGTGAAGAGAGTTTTCAGCATCGCCCCTGGTGTTGCAAATGTCCATAGGCGATGGTAGCCGCTTGTTTGCCACTCTATTCCACAAAAGATGACAAAAAAAAAGCTTGGGATTTTAGTGAACTTGCTCCAATTCAATCTTCTTCTTCTTCTTCTTGCCCTAGTCCCATTTATTTGGGGTCGGCGCAGCATGTTTTCTTCTTCCACTCTCCTCTATCAGCCGCTCCAATCCAATCAATTAGTAATAAGAATAAAATTGTCAATGTGATCGCGCCAAAAAAATTACCTGCCGGCCGTTTATTGCCTGTTCTTTTGCCGGCGTAAGGAGGTTGGAACAGGCGTAGCTAGTTTTAAGTTGACGTTTTAAAGTGTTCACAATGTATCCTATTGAATAAACATATTTTTGAGTTATGTTATGTTTTTGAGTTATATTTTTGAGTTATATTTATGAGGCCATAGGTTAAGTTTCATGCTTAAAAAAGAATGTGAGCTTACTCAGAGCTTTTACATTATTATTCAAAAACATTCTGAGTATTTACTACTTACAAAGAATATACAAGTGCTTGTTATTCTATGTTAATGGTTCGCATGCCAGTGCGCAAGCGCAGGTTTATAAGCGAGCATTGTCTGACAAACTATTAGCTAATGTGTTCTCTGTATTAACTAGCGCCTAATCTGTGGCGCAATGCGCGCCGCTCGTGTTTGTCACTTGCCACCTCGCGGGTGGGAAGGGTGACTATGGATTTACAATTTTTGGGATAGTACCACAGTAAAGTAATAACTCTTTACTATGATAGTATGTACTATAGTCTTTACTATGATAGTACTAAGTACCTACTTAATCTTACTTCTTCTTATCTTACTAATATATATATAAATATATAATATATGTATTATAAATGCGAAAGTTTGTGTGTGAATGTTTGTTACCTCGTATCACCGTAACTACTAAACCGATTTTGATGAAATTTAAAATAGAGATAGCTTATACCCTGGATTAACACATAGGCTAATTTTCATCCCGGATTTTTTTCCTGCGGGTTAACGGGAAGTCGCGGGTGAAACCGCGGGGTGCAACTAGTATATTTATAGTCTCAAAAAAGATGTGTAAGTTGTGACTATCACACGTATTACTAAGATATATTCTTCTTTTATTGTACCTGCCGAGCGTTTCTTGACTGTTCTTTTGCCGGTCTAAGGAGGTTGGAATCGGCGTAGCTAGTTTTAATGGCCTTTTAAAGTTATCTCACGTTATATCCAACTAATAAAATATTTAATTGAGTTTGAGTATGAACCCAGATCGGAGGGTAGAAAACCGGCCGTACATTTTAAAGGCCATACCTACCATACTTTACCAAAAAAAATTCCTTACATACACCCGAAATTAATAATCGATCCTGATTCGTTATCCGCGGTTTTGGATCGATATGTCACGTCATAATATGTCATTTTAGTACAAGGGCTTGACATATTATCTCGCCATCTTCGCAACGTAAGTACATGCTACTACTTCTAATCCTCACTTATAGGTATATATATACATGCGAAATTAACTCTGTCCGTCTGTCTGTGACGCTCTCACGTCTAAACTACACGGAAAAAATACCTTCCGAAATACCGTTTTCCTTCTGAGTCAAAAGGGAAGGATTTGTGATTCAGAAGGAAATCTAAGGTAAAATAAGGAAGGAATCGGTCTTGGAAGGTAAGACTCAGAAGGAAAGTCCGGCTAAGGGATTAGGATCGATTATTAATTTCAAGAGTTACTTACCCAACACCAATCCAACTCAGTGGAACATGAGCTGAAAAAGATGCGTTAAAATGGCCGCCCTACCTACCTGATAGGTCGTTGTAGATTAGGTACCCTCATTTCTCGATCATTGATTGTCTGCTACAGGAAGCGCCCGATATCGTTGAGTGTAGTGACTCAACTTAGCAGTCTTTGTGCTCTTTGTTTTTTACTCTTTTTTAGCTAAGTTTATTGGACCGATACTGTAATTATCTTTTCACCTCACAAGCTCGGAAAGAGTCTGTTTGTCATTCGAAATCTGAGTGCAAAAGCGCATTTTGCGCGCTAGCGTGGAAAGTATTTTTAAACTTCGAAACTCTATTCTAAAATTTTCCATACCACTTAAAGTCCACTTAAAATGCAACTATACTTATTTCATGTCAGAGTGCCAACCTCTTTTTGGAATAATCGCACTGGCCAGCATGACTATTGCATGAAAAAACAAACAAACCTAGTTTATCTGTTTTTGGTGAAAAGTTGCGTGTTTCGCTCGGCTGCAAAGTTATTCTGCGTCTCGTACCTTTGAAACCCTCGCTATACTCACGATTCTATATTTGAACCACCCGCTTCGCTCATGGTTCAATCTTAGAATCCTTCGCTTGCTCAGGTTTCAATATAAGTACTCGCGCCAAAATACAACTTTGCAGCCTTGCATAACAAATAACTATTTAAACGCAGCGCAGGTGTGATAAGGTGTGGAATTTCTCGTTTTTTTTAGTTATTTTAAATGATTATATTAATTTAAATTGTTCTATTGACTCCAAGTAAGAGGATAACGAATGTAATTTTGGTCTGTGTTCTTTTTACACATTTTTTAAGCGACTTCAAAAAAAGACGAGGTTTCTCAATTCGACCGTATATATGCTTTTTTATGTTTATTTAACTAAATTGATATAAATAACAAAATAAAAACACTTAACTAAACCTTAAAATGTAAAATGAAACTACCTATCAAACTAAACAAACTACTTAATCTAATAAACCACTACCAGTGGGCAACGTTCCCAAAATGCTGGCCGCATTGCCGCGTTGAACGGCAATGCTTATTCTTTGCGCAAAATAACGGCCAGCATTTTCAAATTTTTATAATTGTTCGCGCATAACTTCGTCGTTTGTGAGCCGATTTTGATGATTTTTTTTTTGTTGGAAAGGAGATATCCCAAGGGTGGTACCATGATAAGGAAACCAGGATCTGATGATGGTATCCCAGAGAAATCGAGGGGATTATTATCATTGTTATGTATTATTATTATTTTTGTTATTTTAACTCAAATCCGTTGAACCGTTTCAGCGTGAAGAAGTAAAACACAAAGGACACTCTTACCATAACATCTTTAACATTTGCAAAGTTTGTTGTCTACAAAGTACCAACTGAAAAGTCGAATTATATCGAAAAATCAATCTTTCGAATTTTTTTATTGCGTCTATAGAGACCCAACTATTTTTGAACAAGTAATTGAGAAAAAATTCCTTCCAAAAGTATCCTTTTCCTTATTTTACCTTAGTTTTCCTTCTGAGTCAGAAGGGAAGGAAATTCCTTCTGTATTTTCGGAAGGTCTTTTTTCTCGCATACTCTCTCTCTCTAAGGGAAGGTCAGGGTCCCAGCAGTGTGAACGTATCAGGCTGATGATAATGATGATGATGAAGGTGTTTGGTTTGTGTGACAAGTGGCAAGTTTACATTGTTGTCCACAGACGGCGCCGCGGTCGCTCGTCGCGGGCCATGCAGGGGGCAGCCGGCGCGCCCGCGGCCCCTGCGGCTGAGCCGCCATCTGCGCAACGTAAGTACTTGCAACTACTTTTAATCCCTATTAAAAATATATACTATATCAAAGAACTAAAAAAAAAACCTAAACTAATAACTGCAATATATTAGTCCCTATAAGCAAGGTTTCGAAGATACTGGCAGCGTTGCTCCTTTGGATGGCTAGACTAATTCTTTGTCCGAGGTAGCTGCCAGCTCTTCGGTCTCCTTTGATGTCGACTAACCTTTATGTTATTTCCTTTTTGTTATCCCTACTTATATATACATGCGAAAGTAAATCTGTCCGTCTGTCTGTGATGCTCTCACGCCTAAACTACACGGAAAAAAAGACCTTCCGAAATACCGTTTTCATTCTGAGTCAAAAGGGAAGGAATTGTGATTCAGAAGGAAATCTAGGTTCATATTATTGTATCGTAGGTTCATATTATTGTATCGATACTATAACAGTAATGTTATAAATGCGAAAGTAACTAACTCTGTTTGTTCGTTTGTTACCTTTTACCGGCAAAACCGCTCAACCCGCAATGTTGATGAAATTTCAAGTAGAGATAGTTTGTTAGTTTCCGCGCTAGTATTGAAAACGTTCAATTGGTTCAATTAAAAATAATGTTTATTTAGTATGACACATCAAGTGGTTACTTTAAAACGCCAACCTGCATAAACCCACCGGCAAAAGAACAGGTAAGAAAAGCTATAACATATAATTTTTCGGGCGCGATCACTTTAGCGATCATTTCCTTATTACCAAACTGATTAAATTGGAGCAAATTTATTACAATATCAAGGTTTTTTTCTCTGTACTAAATATCCTATATAAGGTAACCTCAAATTACACTAAAATATCGAACAATGTTTAATTTTAAACTGATAGTTGTCACGCTTGATAAGGAAAATCTATCTCGCGCGAGACGAAATGTTTGAACAGCTTTTTCGTAAGAATAACAACGTGTCCACATTATAAAGGTTATTACTGCCTATAGAAGTTAAACAAGAAAATTTACCTATATGTTAAAATCCGCAAGATTTTTCTGATGATGGAATGTAGTTTATGTACTTAGATAACGCTTTATTGTTTCACCACAACAACAGAAAATAGAATATCGAATAGAACAACAACAAAAAAATATTTTGAGCTTTGTTTTAAATTAGTTTTTATAAATAGTCTTATTTTTAATTTGTCTAAATTCAGTTAGCACCTACAGTCAGGGGAAAAAGTTTACTAGAAAAGCCAAGTTTGGTGTTCAAAATGCTAGTTTGTGAGTGAGTGCGTGTGTTTGTTACCTCTTCACGATGAAAGCCTCAACTGATTTGAGTGAAATCTAGTATGGAAATAGCCTACACCTTTAATACAGAGGCTACTTATAGACCTAGATTAAGTATGACCTAGGCTTTTAGGACTTTTTTCTTTCTATTTGTGTTGTTTTATTTTCCGTTGTTGTTGTAGTGAAACAATAAAGCGTTATCTATGAATCTACTTGTTATCCCAGTTCCTGCGGGGCGCAGTAAGTAGGGTCTAGATCCTACTTCCTATCCTACTTCCTTCCTACTGATATTATAAACGTGAAAGTTTGTGAGTGTGGATGGATGGATGGATGGATGAATGGATGGATGGATGGATGGATGGATGGATGGATGGATGGATGGATGGATGGATGGATGGATGGATGGATGGATGGATGGATGGATGGATGGATGAATGTTTATTGCTCTTTCACGCAAAAACTACTAAACGGATCTAAATGAAATTTGGAATGGTGATAGCTAATACTCTGGATTAACACATAGGCTACTTTTAATCCCGGAAAAAGGTTCCCACGGGATAACGGGAAGACGCGGGTGAAACCTCGGGGCGCAACTAGTATCTCTGTACAGCTATTATTTTCATGATCATCTGAGACGCGATCTCCTGAGTGTACCCATTAGCAACCTGAGAAACGATTCAGCGCACGCGCAGCGCCCGACACCAGCCATTACATGACTACCCTCATTTTATAGCGCCATTTCAGAACAGCTGATAATGTTTACGACTTGGCATCCGGTGTATGCCAACCTATCATTGCGAATTCTTCATCGCGAAATAATCTAGAAAACCTTGAACACTTGGAGACCCTATTTTACTGTCACCGGCTACTTCGAATGTGTTGAATTTTATTGCCATATGCGGCTAAGGTTGCCATCTGACCCGATAAACCTATTTTTTTTTAATCTAAATTTTATTTCGATTGACGAGCATACAGTGTCGGCCGAGTTGCCGTCGCCCTGTCGGCCGTCTCAGATACCGCTGGAAAGACGAAGTCGCTTATTATCCCGTAAAAAGGTTCCTGCGGGATAACGGGAAGACGCGAGTGAAACCGCGGGGTGTAACTAGTAAATCTAAATACATATTTTGTAATTTGGTAACCCTACAAGGCACGCGTCATGTTTTTAATAATGTACATCTGATTACGATTGCATTATTGTAACTGAACTCAATTGTCGCATTCACAGCACAGTTGGACAACACGGTAAACATGAAGTCAATAATCCAACGTCCTCTACATTCACTATGACTTGGTAAATAATATAATTAAGTTTATCTTTTGATTGACGACGTTGCCACTCGAAATGTCGATTATAATCTGCCTCAATGTCTCATTGAAACGAAACACGTAATTTTCTCAAAAGCTAATCGTGCATGAAGTAGGGATGAGCGATGTTTATCGATAATATCGCTATTTTAAGGCCCTGCCATACGCCGTTGACCTTGCTTGATCAGGTGAAAGCATCCCGCACTGACTTTATGAGAGACTGACGTGCCGATTTACGAGCATGAAATACGTAAAAAATTCGCAAAAAATAATTAAAGCAGTATTTTTAAAAAATGGCCTGAAGGTGTTTTGGGTATTATATTTCTTAATACGCTGATGGTATTAACAAGTCTTTGTTGCATATATAGTTTAGGAGTAAAGTAGTATTAAACTTAAAAAAATGGGGCACTTTGCACATTTTTTTTCAATACATAAATATATTTTTTCATTTTTCGGCCTTAAGGTGTTCTGCTATATATCAAGTAGATTATCATATATTTTTACTAGATTTTTGTTAGACCAAAATTACACCGAGAGATAGTTTTAATTAATCCCGTTTTTCAGCTTAGCTTGGGAACCAGCGCCTTAATATCAATAGTAAAAATACCATATTAGAGGGAAGAAGCCGGGGCGGATCGCTACTATAATTATATATACGAGCAACTTATACAGTTGTCAGTGACATACATACAAACACAAGGTAGTGAACGAACGGAGAACAGTTTCGAAACAAACAAGCATTGAATGTCTCATTAGAGGTCTCATTAAGAAAAACGTCGCCGGAATTCGGTTTGCTCAGTTGATCTCCCGAGAGCAAGGAGCCCACATCCCTTTGTGTGGAAACACTTGGGCAAACAGTGGCTACATCTTTAAGGCCATTCGGATACCGTCACTAACATTGCTTGATAGATATACTTATAAGAAAGAGATACAGATGGTATTTAAGTTACAATTTTATGTTAGTACTAGCTGATTTTATGTTTTATGCTTTGTGCGCATTTGCCATCACTCAAAACGGTGAAGGAAAAACATCGTGAGGAAACCGGCATGCCCAAGAACTGCAACATTCAAGGGCATGCGACATCTACCAACCTGCACTGGGCCAGCGTGGTAGATTACAGCCCATACTCTCTCTCTGTGAGAAGGCCGGAGTCCCAGCAGTGGGAACGTGAAAGGCTGATAATGATGATGATGATGATTTTCGCCTGTGTACAGAACTTCTCTCAGTGGCCAAAATCTACCACTTTGGCCCAGTCCGTGTTGGTAGATGTCGCATGCCCATAAATACTGTGGTTCCTGGACATGCCGCTTTCTTTTGAACGATGCGATGGCAAATTACATAACATCAAATTATAGGATGCAGGGCTCAGACGAGGTTTGAACTATCTATCGACGCCTTGTAACACTCCCTCTTCTCGATATCGATATATTTCTGCCATTTGTAAATATAATTAAACAAACAAAGAATCGTCGGGCACGCTAAAACCAACCTTAATCAGCTGAAAAGCATTTGAAAATTCTAAGAAAACTTGTCATGAAATTGGATCACTATTAGCTAATCTGTTTCCTGCTTTAGCAACAATCATCAATTTCACCTGTAAAGGGAAAGACTAGTGTGATTAGATTCTAAGAAAACTGTGACACAATCTTATCTGCTCAGGTAAATTACTGAATACGCTCTCTTCTAAACTAGATAAATGGTGGAGTTCATTTCGAGAGGGGTCTGGTTTAAGTGGCTACCTCATTGTCAACTATTCTGCCAACTAACTCACTCACTCATCATCAGCCTATTTATGTTCCCACCCTGGCCTTCTCTCAGAGAGAGAGTACGGGACGTAATCTAACACGCTGGCCCAGTACGGGTTGTTAGATATCCCATGCCCTTAAATGTTGTGGTTCTTGGATACGCCGGTGCCGGTTTCCTCACGATGTTTTCCTTTACCGTTTTGAGCGAGGCAGAGAGGATTCTAGCTTGGTGTCGGCGTGTTGTTAGGCCGCCATCACTCTAACTGTTCTCTATTAAACAGGAATGTGTAAGCATTTCTGTGTCCGGAAATGATGGACCATAACACTGCCGACAGCTGCGGAATCCACCCGCATAAATGGTTCAGAAATCTACATTTGTCATATTTCCTGAATCTCGCACCGACCGATCCACACATTCCATGAAGTTGTCACCAAGCATCTATCTGTGCGTTCCGGCAGCCTCGCACTTGAGAGCCTGTGCCCAATCCAGGCGTAGCGTGGTGCCTACCTTCGACCACATCATCACTTCACGTGAATTCTTTTCAAACGCTACCCTGTAACACGTATGAAAAAGATGCGTTTGTTTTTTCATTACGATACCCTTACCACTTGTGTGCGGAAAGCCTTCAATGCATCACCTCTGACGTCCAAAGTGAGTTAACTCTAAACCAATTGGCATATCAGTCAAAGGCGGTACCGAACGGTGTACCGTTATCAGATAACCCATTTTCTGTGTCTTCCGGCCTAGGGTATGGCTGTTTGCCTGGTTGGGCAAGCTGGCACGTTTGGACAATTGGAGCTCTGATAAAATGAGATGAGTAATTTGACGGTTGTTCTTAGAACAAAATGGTAACACCTTTCTTGGACAGCCTTTTGTTCTTGTTATTCGCTGCAAATGGAGAAGACTGGTTTAATAAGTAGGTACTTGTTTGCTTGTTTGTTATCTATGTATCTATCTATTTTGCATCATCATCATCATCAGCCTTTTACGGTCCCACTGCTGGGACACCTGCCTTCTCTTACACCCGAGACCTGATCCGTTTTCGCGATCGATTAATAATTTCGGGCGTTAGAGAAAAAGTATTGGCCATAATCACGGATTATAAAGAAGTAAAGTTTGTAAATTTGGACGTAAAATTTAATTTTTCATTAAACAAAAAAAAATACCTAAATGCTAATCCAGACTCTTATCAATCTCTATTCCAAATTTCACTCAAATGCGTTAAGCCGTTTTCGCGAAAAGAACTAAGAAACTACTTCCACTCATTTACAAACATTCGCATTAATAATATTAGTCTGATTGTAAAATGATCTTGCCAGGTGTCACTAAATTAAACCAACACAACTTGTATTTGAAACGAAACTAGTTAATTAAAGCTAGACTGATAGTAAAAGCCGCGACTGTTTTAACACCCAGACAGTGTTCTGGCTATAAAGCGAAGCAGGGCCGTAATCAGAAGAGATATTGGGGGTACGAACCCCCTGTCACCAGTTCTTTTTAAAACGAAACTAGCCTCTTCATCCCGCAAAAAAACTTTTCCAGCATGAAGAAGTAACAAACATAAACACTCTTTCACTCACAAACTTTCGCACTTACTTTTATTAGTGCGCTAAGTAGGTACTACATATTTTTCTTTTTGGGTAGCATTGCGACGATGTAGTTAATAAAGGCACCCCTGGCCTGGCAACCAAAACACAACCTTGTCGACAGATTCTTAACTTAAGGAAGATTGCTAATTAGACAAGCAAAATGGCTTCACCAAACCTTGGTTTCATTACGACGTTTTCTTTCACTGAAAACTCATTGCTAGATTCGAGCCCACGATCGCGTCGCAAGCCGACGTCACTACCACTGAGCTGAACTTCATAAATGTACCGTCACAATAACTATATTAAAATCCTACAGAAATCAAGTAAATTGCTGACTAAGTACGAAGATTCGTGCTCCAATTTTATTCGTTGACGTCAGGTATTGATCCCCTCAAAAAAGAACCTTGATTACGTCCACGTCTACTATAAAGTGAATTGGTTCTTAAAAGGCAGATCACGTGTGTCGGCGAGCTGCGGCTGTTACCGCCATCTCTGGCCCTTGATGCTTAATATTCAATCATCTCTCAACGCCTAATTGGTACGCCTTTCCGCTGGTGAAAGTAGCCAATCGATTCCATACGTAACTGTTTTTCGTACGCCTTTAGAGTCTAGCGAGTGGCCTTTTGGCCGCGTTCCTCCATTTTACTTTCATTATTACAGGGTAGCTTTTGACCACAGGTCACCTGATGTTATAGTTCCGAAATTAAGCCGAAAATTGGAGCTAATTACTACTATTTTTCTCTGCAATTATGGTTGTCCAAAAATCTAAAAAACAATATATGTTAATCCACCTATATGAAGCATAGGGCCTTAAAGGAAAATATGCAAAAAATGTAATATTATGTAGGAAAAACATGTGTTACCTAAGCCCTTTTTTAATGTTATGACCATTTTTCTCCAGAACAATAAATAACGAAGACTTGTAATTGCCATCAAACATACTCGTATAAAGGTGGTTTTCTTAATTATAGGTAGGTAATTACCAAGCTAAAATTTTGAAGAGAAAATTCATGAAATTCGTCATCAAAAGTAGATAGGTACAATTTCAGAACTTTTTATCTGTATCGATTGGTACAAGAAAATTGCCTTGTTGACGTTATTCATACGTCAATCTATAACATAATAATAGTTAGATAAGCAATGCGGATCTTTTCATGCATGTTTGTGATGTAAAAGAAGTACCTATTGTTGCTTATCCGTTTATCATTCATTAGCATATATATTGATTAAAAGAGAAGAACAAAACTCTTTCCTTGCAATTGGTAAATTGAAAAAATAAAGCATTCACATTTGAGTAATTCAAAACCCCGGTCATCCGCTATCAGTTCCACACGCGCCTCCAATTCCTATCATTTTATTTTCTGATGATTATAATACAAGTATAATTATATTCAATACAATAATGAAAATGGCACTGTTACATGCGTGAACTGCGCGCTTACATTTACCACCAAATTGGCTACATTCGTCATATTGGAGCACGTCATCGAAGCTCCCCCTATGACTAAGTTGCAAAAGCTGTTGCCAAAACGGCATGAATGACATTATTATCCTCATTATTTATTTTAATTCTTGTTTTTACAATAATTTTTAAAAACCCAAATACTATCTAAGTAGTTTGTATAGTACAAACCTAAATCCAAATTACTAAACATAAAGTCTAGAGTGCTACCGGCAGGGCTCAAGCTACCAGTGGTTAGGACTGCAGAGTCCTGACAATACGTACATGCCTTGTCAAGGAGTACTGCCTTCTGCATCCGATCCTACCTCCAAGCGAAAGCCTCTTTAGATGGCCGATGAGGCCGTTCGCCGCAAACACGCTTCAATTTACAATAGTAAGCAATGGGAGATCATCAAATCAACGCGTCAAACAGTCTTGATTCCGGTCATTCAGTTGTAATTCGACCGAGTAAGCTATATCCACACGTATATAGGTACTTAGGTAGGTATAGGTACCTACGAAACAGTCAATAAGGTAACCAGAACTCCTGACGTAGGCGTGAAACCTGACCGCCAGTTGTTCATCAACATTTCATTCATAAATCTATCGAATTGCAGCAACATTCCTTCTTATACCTAATCAAATAACACATCTGTTGGTAGATATATCACATTTTGTCAGAAATTATTTTGCAATTTAGCTAGAGTGACCTGTTTACATGGACTTTTAGCCGTAGATTTGCGTGTGCTAGTTTTCTAAGTGCGCATTTAAACAATTTTTATACCTATAGGTTTACCTATGAAAGGCTTTGGCTGATTGACATAAAACAACCCAGACCACTGGACGTAGATTAGAATATTAGATATTTATTTTAGTGAACTTGCTCCAATTCAATCAATTAGTAATAAGAATAAAATTGTCAATGTGATCGCGCCAAAAAAATTACCTGCCGGGCGTTTCTTGCCTGTTCTTTGGCCGGCGTAAGGAGGTTGGAACAGGCGTAGCTAGTTTTAAGTTTGACGTTTTAAAGTGATCACAATGTATCCTATTGTATAAAGTACTATTGATTGATTGACTATTGAGATACCTATTGGAAATTTAGTGGGTATACTCATAGAAAGATGTGAAATTCAGAAAGAAGTTTGGAAAATTCTCACCCCAAGGTGGTTAAATGAGGTATTATTAAAGTTTGTATGAAAAAATACCAACTTCTACGCAGACTGGTCGCTAGTTGTTTTAAATAAAAATTATAAGAAGGTATCTGTTTTTTTTTTATGATCCAACCTTCTTACGCCAGCAAAAGAACAGGCAAGAAACGACCGGCTGGTAATTTTTTGGGCATGGATTGTATTTGAACACGTTCACTATCATCTCAAGCTTTTAGTAAATAGTCTGATTATTTTATAATTTGACTAGGTGTGCCCTGTGGTTTCACTCGTTAGGAAATTCTTCTCTTATGTCAATATCCGGCCATTTAACTAACTCTAGAAAGAAGAAGAAAGAATTAGTCTAGCCATTCAAAGGGGGAACGCTGCCAGTATCTTCGGAACCTAGCCTAAAGGGACTCCCTTTAATAATACATTTTTGTTATTAGTTTAGGTTTTTTTAGTTCATTGTTTTAGTATATATTTTTGTTTTATTTATATCTATTATCCACTATCTCTATTATGCAAAAAAACCACGTCAATCCTTCGCTCCGTTACGCATTAAAGAAGAACAAACAAACACATTCAAATTTATACAAGTGCGAGGGATATTTATATATATCTATCTGTATTTTAGAACATTTCGTGATAGCCATTGTTGAATATTTGATAACGTGTTTTGTAGAACACGAACCCAATCAAGACCAATCAAATAATCTCAATAATCTTCGATAAAAAAGGTATACATTTTTGATGTATGCATCATTCAGATTGTGACAAGTCTTTCTCCAATCATAACTTTTTTTTGAGACTTAGTTCCTTTCCTCCCCTTTTTCCCTTCGTATATGGCGCTAACTAATCATGAATATCTTGTTCACATTTCGTTCAATCAAAAGGCAACGGCATCGACGCTCATACAGCTAAACACGGTTCAACAGCGGAAAGCCAGAAATTAAAAAATGTTTGTCTGTCAGCACGACATTCGCCACCAACGTACTGTCACTTCACTTCACCACGAGTTTGTACGGAACCCTCCGTGCTCTAATCCAACTCGCACTTGGCCGTTTTTTTTCATTGAATTAATCTTCTAATCAAGTGACACATTTTATTTTCTAGTTATCCTATAGTTATTAGCGACCAGCCCTGGCTTCGCACGGATGCAACGTAGATTTGTAGATACTAATATGGGGCAGTACTTTACAAATCTTTGAATTTTTCGGCTTTTCTATACTACAATATGTATGTGTAATACATATATACTTTCCTCTTGAATCACTCTATCTATATTGCTGCATTAAAATCCGTTGCATAGTTTTAAAGATCTAAGTATAGGTACATAGGAACAGACAGCGGAAAGCGACTTTGTTTCATACTATGTTATGTAGTGGTGCGAAAGTAACTCTACTCTATATTCTTACTTTAGGTATTTCTCTTCTGAGTATATATTTTTTCAACTTCTACATAAATAATATTGTAACGTGCTACTGTTAAGCCGGCGCGGAAGGCTCACTCCTGACCGGCATTAATGACGTCCAGCCAAGATGGCCGACCGTCCACTGAATTTATGAACAGGACAGATATGACTGATTTGTATTCCTGCGCGGGATCATAACGGGAATATAAGTGAAGATTATGAAATAGAACCTATAGAACCTATATATATATATTTTCATCCCGGAATAGGTTTAGTGGGAAAGCAGCTTTAAGTTTCTCTAGAACTTGCAGTTTAGGTTATAGTCATAGGGTTACCAGATGGAAAATTGAAAGTTCCTGACGAAAAGCGTGATTTCGATAGTGAAAGATGCTGGCAAAAAAAGATCTAAGATTTACTCGCAAACATTACAAACTATGTATTTGAGGGTCCATAATTGATCTTAATTATATTATGACTAACTATTGTACATTATGGAATGCAATAAATTCTGTGAATCTTTGAGAAAAAAAAACAAGTAGTATATTTTGGTTAAAACTTATGAATACAAATCTAAAAATTCCCTGTTTATTACTGAAAAATTAAAAAATCTTGTGTTTTCCGGCCGCAGTCTCTCGGGAGCCTAAAATCTGGAGATCAGGGAATTCCACTACGTCAGGTCAAATTCATTTGCATACACGCCGATAGATACTATAGAAGAAAGATAATGAACCGTTATTCTAAATAGAACAATCTTAGCCAGTACCATTAAGTTTCTCCACAGATACGAAACAAGTCCAGTAGCAAACCGAAATGACCGTCCGAACATCTAACATTATCAATTTCCCGACAATAGCCGTTCTAGTTGTCACATACCATCTACCGTCCGCCAAAAAGCGAATCTATCTCCACGACTTAGAGCTTAAAATTGAGCGTGCACGCAGTTGAAAGTGGTAGGTGACTTGTAGGAGGTATGGTCAGGTAAATAGGCGATGGCGACACCATAAATGAGGGCTTGGAGATGGGTGTAATTGAGTACCGTTGACTCCATTGGAGTGTATAAGAAAGCAGCGGTACTGGCGACGTTGCAGACATATCAATCAAAATGCTTATGATATGCGCGCGCGCCGCCCACCGTTACACGTGACCCATACCCGTATTGGAGGGTAATAAGAGATATTGTTGTGTGACAGTTTCGTTTGTGAGACACTGGCAGGGTTGCCATTTGTTTTTTTTTTTGAAGAAAAAGTGATTCATGCGTTTTTTTTTTTTTGTTTGAAAGTTTTTTATAACGGCCTTTAAATGTTTTAAAACCATTTTTGACCGAAAACCAACCCAGACTAAAACAATTTTTTAAAGTATTTTTAGATCATAAAATGGTAAATGCTTTTAGTTATATCGACGAAATAAAAACTTATCGAAACACCCTAACATTTATATATATATTATATTCTTCGTATATTTGACTAAAATCTGTCAATTATTAACTAAACATAATACTTCTCCAATTATTCCCAAAAATAACTTGCATTTTAGTATTTTCCGTTATAATTTCCCAAGTTACCCACGAAGTACGGCACCTAGATAAATGGCAACCCTGCCCGGGATGGCGATTGGTCGATTTAAATTCCGAATAAGCAGGAAGGGGGAAGTCACGATCCTCGCCGCATCTATGTCACACCTTTTCTCCGTATGTGAACTTGAATGAACCCAACAGTTTGATTCCATGTAGGTACTTTATTCCGTCACTGTCCCGTTTTAGTACCAAGCAGGTTGTGTTTTGGAAAATTAATAAGCTGGATTTTTGTATTCAGTTTTTATAGTTTCAAACACTTTCATACTGCCTTCAATCTTAAGCCGTAAGGACACGTGTCAAAAGGTTTAGGCACTCCTTAATATAAGAGACTCAAAACAATATTATAAAATATCGGACTATTTATATGACAAAAAAGCTTAGTTTTGTGGTGAACTTGCTCCAATTCAATTAATTAGTAGTAAGAATAAAGTTGCCAATATGTACGCGCCAAAAAAATTTCCTGCCAGGCGTTTCTTGCCTGTTCTTTTGCCGGCGTAAGGAGGTTGGAACAGAAGTAGCTAGTTTTAAGTTGGACGGTTTCTCTTCCGTGGTCTATGCCTTATCTCTATCACAAGTTAGTATCCCATTAACTTCTTCAGGGTTCGAGCTATCTCCACAACAAATTTCGTCAAGATCGGTTAAGCAGTTTAGTCGTGAGGAGGTAACTAATAAACAGAGTTATTTTCGCATTTATAATTTTTTAGTATGGATCCATAACAAAGTCTTTATCTTTGTCTCTTCGTTACCTTTTTACGCCTAAGCCGCTGAACAAATTTTAATGAATTTTGGCATAGAGATAGTTTAAATCTTGAAGAAGAGCATAGGTCACTTTTTATCACGATATAGTTCACTTGGGTGAAACCGCGGGGCAATAAAGTATATCTTGAAGCAAAAATATCTCAAAAGCGCAATCAAGTTATAAATCTGTAATACCAATGCATTAATTATTAAATTTTCAAGCAAATCCTAAACAATGGCATTGCCAGGTCATCATAAAACGAAACAACACAAATATGGAGCGCGCACGCGTCTCTCAAAAACCTGCCATTTCAGAGAATTGAAACGTTTTGAATTTCGCCGTGATTTGCGACAAAACTAAATTGGCAGTTATTTTCCTTGAAAACGTTGCGTAAAGCATTTCAACAGTTACGTAAACACTTCTGAAACTTTACCATGTTTAAATTTATTTGATAAACACCAGTTCCTCGCGGTTTTACGCGCGTGGACTACAATTTGTCGCGATAAAAAGTATCACATCTCCTTCTCTAAGGATCCTATCCACATATTATCCATATTATTATAGTATTTCCTATCGATATTTTATAGCGATGATGGCTCAGTGGTAGTGACGTCGGCTTGCGATCCGTAGGACGTGGGTTCGAATCCTACAATGAGCTTGAGCTTTCGGTGAAGGAAAACATCGTGATCAAACCATAGCTTGGTGGTAGGGTATTTTCTAGTAATCGCCTGGCTAGCTACCACCCTCTTGTTAAGAATCTGTCGCCAAGCACCTATTGGTGTGTTCCGGCAGCCTCACTTGAGAGCTAGTTCCCAGTCCAGGGTGTAGCGTGGCGCCATCTTCGACCACATCGTCACTTAACATCAGGTGACTTGTGGTCAAACGCTACCCTGTAAATAGTAAAAAAAAAATATCAACTTACTAAATTTCATCAAAATCGGTTCCGCTGTTGAGTTGTGAAAAGGTAACAAACAGACAGACAATCAGAGAAACATACACACACACACACATACATACAGATACAGAGATACATGTGGGAATTTCCATAAAACGGCTAAGTATATGAAAATAGAAACGATGAAAATACTTAATATCATATAGTTTGTTACATTAGGTTTGTATACGGAACTAGGTAGGTAGGTAAGTAAGTACCTAATATGTTTTATTTTAGGTTCCGCGCCTATAGCAAGAACTTCATTGAATTTAACACACTTTCTTAACAATCAGAAATGCGAAAATTTGTGAGTGAGTGAGTGTATGTTTGTTACTTCTTGACGGATTTGAATAAAATACATGTCTAAGCTCCTTTTTATCCCGGAAAATTTATCTGCTACATAACAAGAAAAACCGCGACTGTAACCGCGAGCAATATTTTTTCAATTTTATTGTAATGCACTAACATTAAGATTCCGTTTCCAGTACGAATAGCAATGAGAAAAGAGCCTCTTTGAGCCCATGAGTTTTAAATACCCCTCTATAGGTACCTACCTACGTATAGACAGGTACTGCAGGCAGACGGTCTGCGGCTAGAGGCGTCGTCAGCCAGGCGGCAGGCTATCGATTTTCGCGCCCTAGCCTTTAGCGAATACGCCATCGCAAACACAACCATAAACCTAACACAATACAGAACACTTTCACCTGCCCCTGAACCATAGCGTGTTTTAAAACAAAAGATGGTGTGATTCATCCAAGAGAACTTCTAGCTCTGGAACGGACGAGACTCAATCGATACCCCATTTTGAACTTTAGCACGAAAACAACAAGATAACATTTATGGTTTGCTTGAAATCTGATGAAATAAAGATGCAAAATGATGATTCAACGCTCCCTGATACCGATAACGCTAGTACCGCCTCCTTGTTCGGTATCGTCGTTATATAAAGTAGTACGCAAGATACAGCCAACGCCATCTTACGGCGAGTAGCAACAACAAATCAATGACGTACAACTCACCACCCCAAAATCTATTAGCTGATTATACTTACTTAATACGGTTTCATGGAAGATTTCTCATTGTATTATTTAATACCGCCACCGCAAGTGAATCGCCTGACTCATCTATTGTCGGCTTTTCTTGGAAATGTAAAATGAAAGCGTTCTGCGTTATTCAAACACAATCCGCAATCAATTGTAACGCGCTCTTTTGTTACAGAAATCAAAACAGAGGAGGTCATCAGCGAAGCCAAAGTCGAAGCCGATGAGGAAATGGACAGAATCAAATACGAACGGCAGGAGTTTAGAGGCACTAGAACTACGAGCATCGACAGCGATAACTGCTCGGATAGGAGCGAAGAGGATGATTCGCGCAGAGCGAGGAAGCGAGCGGCCTCTACGTCGCCATCGCCAATGCCAATGGAAAAAAGAATCGCGCGGTTCGACTGCCCTAAATGCCACCAAAGATTCGACTCCGTAAACGCGTTCGACATCCATCGCTTCTCGGTGCACGGGGACGACTCTCGCTCCGGCTACGACGACCTCGTAGACTTCTCCAACAAAAAGTTCCCGGAAATAACACGAGGCCTTGAGAGAAATCATATCGACAGATCCAGATGCGATCTCTGCACCAGAGATTTCCCAAGCGCGCAAGTCTTGGACGTCCATAGAAAGACATGCTCCCAATCAAGCAGAATACCTACGCCGGATCGCGATCGTCGTGAGGATTTCTTCGCCAAATTGGACCTTAGGAACAGGTCGTACGGCATTCCGGGCACGTTGACTCCCCCAATGGATAGGTTCACTCCGAAGTTTGACGATGTACATATCAGTAACGGCATAAGGCACATCGATGCCGCCCGAGACTTGGCAGACATTCAATCGATACTGAACGTCACGTCAGCGGGAAGCCTTTTAGAGAGACTCACCGGAACTAGGGTTTTAGAAAGTTCTGTTTTGACCCCACCGGATACGATCGTCAAAGATCGGGATCAAGAGGAGACCCAAGATAATTTCGCGGCCGAATTCAGACGAATGAAGCTGCGTGGCGAATTTCCTTGCCGCCTTTGCCCTGCAAAGTTCCCTAATCTACGAGCCTTGAAGGGACATAACAGGGTGCATCTAAGTGGGACTGGCCCAGGCCCTTATCAATGCAACATGTGCCCTCACGCATCTCTAGACAAAGCAGCTTTGGTGAGACACATGAGGACTCACAACGGAGACCGCCCGTATGAATGCGCCGTTTGCAACTACGCGTTCACGACCAAAGCGAACTGCGAACGGCATTTGAGAAACAGACACGCCAAAATTACAAGAGAAGACGTTAAGCGATCCATCATTTACCACCCCTCAGAGGATCCTAACAACGATGAAGTCAACTCTAAAATCGCGCGAGATGAAGTCAAGAGATCGCTTGCATTCCACACCCCTGAGCTTGATAGACGAAGTGAAAGCACTGGTCGTGACACGCCTCTGACACATTTCACACCGAGCTTTATTGCCGATAGACACCCGGTTGCCGCACTGACAGCTAAACCTATCATACCCGAACCACCTTTGATTCCACGTGAAGAACCACCTGTGCCCAAAATCAAAGTTAAAGAAATCAGGCAGCTTACACAAATACCTGAATTCAGAATGCCAGAAATAACGTACAAAACTAATGATATTCAGACCGACGTTTACGATGAAGAAGACGCTCCAGTAGATCTGAGCACGAATGACAACAGCAACTGTGATGTACTGGATCTCAGTAAAAAGAAACATGACTCTAATATTGACGAGCCAAAAGTTTCACCCCGCCCTTCGCTCGAGCCTGAAAGCGCATCTGTAGCTGCAACAGCTTTCGAAAAAACGAGGCTTTTACTTGCCCAGCAGAGAATCTTCGAAAACTCTTTCCCAAATATAGATCCTGCTTTCTATGCCACCCAGCTCTCTCAACTTTATGCTGGGGCCGTACCCGGCCTACCTGCTCTTCCTTTACCGCCATCTTTTCCTTACTTTCTTCAACCCTCTTTTTTTCCCCACCCTACCGATTCCCAACAACTGGCCGAAATGAAACAGCGTATACAGAAGGAAATAATTCGAGGTCTTAGCATGTCGGGCGGAAGACTCGTCCCAAATGAGCAAGAAATTCAGCCAAAGCTGGAGCCAGAACCTGAAGAGAGAGAAGAGAAACCAGTACCTCAAGTGATTTCTCCTATCCCATCACCTCACTCTGAATCTCCACGACCAGTAACAAACAACTTAGTCCAGCAACCAGATTCTGTTAAGATGGTGATAAAAAATGGCGTTCTGATGCCAAAGCAAAAGCAGAGACGTTATCGCACCGAAAGGCCGTTTTCTTGCTCTCAATGCTCAGCCCGGTTTACTCTCAGGTCCAATATGGAACGCCATGTAAAACAACAGCATCCTCAACACTGGAACGTGAGACGTCCGGCTCCTAGAGCCCCTCCACCATACCCTTCATCAGATGCCTTAGCTGACCGTGTAAAGTTCGCTCTTCTAGCTCGTCATCTTGAAAGACCTTTGCAACAGCCCGAGCGCTCGCCGATCCGTCGTGACTCCGACGAGGTAGCTGACAATGAGGAAGATGAAGATGACGCGTTAGTCATTGATGAAGAACCAGAACTTGATCAAAAGCCTGAAAACCATGTTGGTGCCAGACGAGCAGCTGCTGAAATCCTTATGGCTACATGTCAACAAGAGCTAAACAAAGATTTTGATCTCAAAATTGCCGGAAACCTCATCAACAAGCCCCTTCCTTTGACCACCGAGAAAACTGAGACTGGAACGGATCCTATTCCATTGAACATGCATGAACCTCTGCCAGTTCCAGTCGTCCCCACACGCAGCGATGAAGAAGAAGACGAGGAAGGACTGGTGGCATCTACCAGCGAGGGCAACAACTCTGGCAGCGATGAGAATAAGTAAGTTACCTCAGAAATTTTTGCTAAGATCATTACTGTGGCTAAGTAATGTAGACCTGCAAATGCTTACAGCAATGTTTCTTTTCAGATCCGAATCCGACACTGGAACTCTACCCCCGAAGAAAAAGTCAGCATATAGCCTGGCTCCAAACCGCGTGTCGTGCCCGTACTGCCACCGAAAGTTTCCGTGGTCGTCGTCTCTCCGCCGCCACGTCCTCACCCATACCGGGCAGAAGCCTTTCAAGTGCTCTCATTGCCCACTGCTGTTCACCACCAAATCTAACTGCGACCGTCATCTCTTGAGAAAGCATGGAGGATCAGCAAGATCTATTCAAGCTGAACCTATTCCCGAGACGGTATCCCCACCACAACCAAGCAATGACATCAGAATAGTCCCAGAAAGGCCTTTCAAATGCGCCACCTGTCCTACCAGCACTTTCTCCACATTGGAAACGTTGAAGAAACACATGTCTTCACGCCACAGACCTGGGGAGTCCCAACCAAGCTCGCCCAATCCTGAAAATCACGAAGAGAATAACGATGGCCTTGTCTTCAAGTGCCATCTTTGCGAAGCTTCGTTTGGCGATAGAGGTGGTTCTCTAAATCACTTGGCTACTGCTCACGCGGCTGAGTATGAGCAGCTGGTTAGCAAAGGTGCTTTGGACGCAGCCAGTGACAGAAGCGAGAGTGCTGATGATGATGAGAGGGGGAAGTTTCCGGACCATGCTAATAGGAAGGTTAGTATTGTTAAACTGAAAAAGAGCTCATTCAAAGCTACTAAGTTTTCAAGAAATAAATTTAAAACATTTTTGACCATTTGCAATGACTTTCTAAAGTAGATCTCCAGGACTGTTCCATATCAATAGCTAGCTACTAGCTACATTACCAAGCCAATCAACCAAATTCACCACATCCTTCTATCCCCAGGTGGTCTGCGCATTCTGTGTCCGCCGTTTCTGGTCAGCCGAAGACCTCCGTCGTCACATGCGCACCCATTCTGGTGAACGCCCGTTCGCCTGCGACCTATGCCGCCGTCGGTTCACCCTGAAGCATAGCATGCTGCGTCATAGGAAGAAGCATCGGGAGGAAATTACTGATGATGAGGAAGTTTCGCCGCCGTGCACTCCTGAAGAGAAAGTTAATGGGTGAGTTTTAAAGATCTTTGTTTTAATACTTACTCCTGATTTGGGATAGGTGACACTGCACATGTAGCCAGAAGGTATATATAGGTTTAACAAATAATCTAGTTCCCTTTAAAGACGGATTTTGGTCCTTCGAGACGAAAGTTGTGCCTAGATCAAATATAAGATTATATAGAACAGATTCAGACAAAACCTATATTGATGGTTAAGGTTACCTCGATGGAAAATAAAATATGAGAATGAAATATCTATCGTGTACCTGTAGAAAGAACGGTCGATCCTTTACTTACTACAATCTATTAGTTTTGATAAATAATTCAACAAATGATCTCAAAACTATACGATAACGACACACATTGAAATTCTAATAAAGATATCCTATCAAAGAAAGATTATTTATTCGTAATCTATTTCGTCCATAGATACCGCTTCCAAGACGATGATTCCGGCAACGAGATCCTAAACAACGTAAACAACAACAACTCCCCACCCGCCGCTCCTTTTGAAAAAAAACTCAAATTGGACATGACATCTCGCAAATATTCCTCCGAGGCTGACATTGACGGCGAGAACGGCAGCGACCTCATCGGCAAACTTCTGGGCATCCCGGACAAGACCATCAACAAACTCCTGAACTCAGCGGACGAGGCTGCGAAAATCTTGGGGGTGAACAAATGAGAATACGCCTTAGTCCTCGTGACGCCTGCTAGGCTCATTCTGGCACCGCGAGGGCTAAACATGCAGATCAAAACAACGAAAGTTATTGCAACGCCATCTATCAACGAGTAGATGTAACTATTGTGTGCGCTTTAGCGTTTTTAACAACAGAGGGCATCACTGCGACTTGTTGTTTCTTCTTATTCGTATATGTAGATGTGGTTCAGTTATAATTGGCGATTGGCGCGCCTTTTAAGGATAGCTGTCACGATTTTATCTATTGTAAATATTAAAATTTAAACTTTATCTACCAAGGTGCCTTCAGCTGCCTTATTCAAAAAGTACGAACCGTCCTATCTGCCTTATATTAAAATGCTTTTAAAACACATTGTGGGTACTAGCAACGAATTAGATTGTAATTAGTGCAAGGTTTTAAGTACATTTTTGTGTATATTTGAATTTGTAACATTTATTTGTGTAAATTTGTAAGCTAGAGTAGGGTATAGCAAAAGCCAGTGTAGGACGTTTAGTAAGCACGGATTTTATCTAAGAAACTGTCAGAGCAACGACACATCCATTTTTGCATTTTCCCATCTAGTCGAAGTGTTTTTTTTTTCATATCTTTCACAACCTTTACTTATTACGCACTGTCTTAGAAGTAAATTGCAGCCAAAAACTTAATTTTCGCAAATCCAAAATTATCTAGTCAATTTAAAAACGATTTTTCTTATCCTAAGCTAAAATACCAAAATGTCAGTAAGGTAAGTCAATACTTGAACCCTTTTGACTTGGGGTTTAACATTGTATCAGTTATTCAATAAAAATATCATTTTAATTAAGGTAAGTATATTTATAGGAAAATGATAATATCTTGCTACCAATGAAAATACTTGCGTAAGTATATTACATTTTAAGCTACAATGTAATTTAATAGATACTTCTTACCTACATATTTATTAATAATTAATAATAAATGTTTACTGCTAATACTTTAAAATAATAGATATATAATAAATAGCCATTTTCTATTTACGATAATAATGTCGTAAATGAAATCTTGAGGAATTATGTCTTACGGACATAATTATAGAATAAATTGAATAATTTGTAGTGTTTTCTTCTATATCTTATGGAAAATCTTCTTCACTTTCTTTAATTAGCACTTATTTATAAGTAATTGTCGTGTATTTATAGTAATTTATCTCTAGGTAGAATGTAAACTGTTATTTTTATTTGCTCAAATTCATGGCATTTCTTTATACAATGAAGACTAGATTTAAAGTTACGGGAAAGGTTAAGATCTCTCTTATTATTCATAAAATTTAATGTAAACATTGAAAGTATTTTATAATTATAATTTATTTAACCCAAAGCTTCGGTAGACAATCGTTTACTACGAGAAGAATTTATTTTATTTTTTTATTTCGTTGCGTTCGAAACAGATTTTTATTTTAGAATTAAAATGTTTATTCTATGTTTATTGGTTCAGCAATGTTATTGTAACGTTTTTCTTATGAGTTTTGAACTCTTTTCATTATAATATTATTAATAGGTTATATTATTAAGGCTACGCATGCCGGTTGCCTTCTACGGCACGAAGAATCATACGCTAGAATACACCTAAGTTCCAAATGTGCTTTGTATATTTTGAAACGCTAAATAAACCAAATATATCATACAATAAAATAATATATAAGTATAAAATTATCTAGTTATACTATTATATCAAAAAATAACGTAATATAATTAATCTCTTTTTAACATCCTTAGGTACTTAAGTGTTTGAGCCGATATTATGGTCAACCTTCATTCAATACAGCAATAATTTTGTACTGTTCTTTTTCTCTTTTTTTAAATTATGCTTTTAGTTTTTGCATACCAAAGTACTGTAAGTTAGTATAAGTGTGTTTTATTGAAAGACAAAATCCCGCTTCATGTCAATTATAGTTAATGAAAACGAATAATTTGATATTGTAATTTATATATGTTGTATTACTCTTATCTGACGATACGGTCGATTAGTTGAGTTGCTTCGTCGTTTCGGCAAATAAAGTTATTAAAATAGTACATAATATTGTAAGTTTGTAAGTCTTCATCTCGATAATACTACCTAGTATCTAGTTATACTGAATATTTTATTAAATAAGAATAGTTTTAAGAAATTGTGGCAACACCGCTTGGCCTTCAAAAAGTAGTTAATGTACTTACGTGTTTTAAATATTGCTCTCGTAATAAATATAAGCTCTAGAGTAATAATTACTTAATATTATAAACATTTTAACGCATGACGTAATTGGAAAAAAATATCTAATATTATATTTAGATATAATTTATTATTATTGTATAATAAGTAAAATTTAATGTTTAAAATTCACCTTTTGCCTCTCTTACTTTATGCAATACGAGTGTCGTTTTAAAAACGTTTTTTTGTGAATTAAATGATGTGGAATATTAAATAAGCAATGTTTTTTATTTGCGAATGTTGAATATTTTAGAACCCTAAAAAACTCATAGATATATCAAGAGGATGACTCCGACACTACGCCGATATTAGAAAAAATAATGCAAAAAATAACCTATACTTATTGAAAAAAATGTGCAAATTTAAAGCTACGATGATGTTTCTCCAAGGCAATAATTATAATTTATAACAAATACCAACATAAATTGTTATGAAATAGGTACAATACCAAGAGGAACTATACCTAACCAGCTGTGTTATGAAAATATTGTCTGGATAATGTTTAACTTGTTCGTTACTCCCCGATCAGCATGAAGTAGCAGGTAGGTACCTAATCTACCTACTCACTCTGTCGCCTTCGTGGATAGCAGGGGCTTAGTCACAAAAATTGAAGTGTTAAGTAAGTTATGTAAAAAGTTTCTATATCTAGAAAAAGTCTATCCGAGTGGGTGATACTTAGTACTTAATTACCTACCTACCACCGCATTGCAGTAGTACCTATACTTCTTCTTCTTGCCCTGGTCCCATTTATTTGGGGTCGGCGCAGCATGTATTCTTCTTCTACTCTCCCCTATCAGCCGTCATCGCTTCATTCACTCCCCTTTCATTCATATCAACCCTCACACAATCCATCCATCTTTTCTTTGGTCTTCCTCTTCCCTTCCATCCATCAACATTCATATTCATCACTTTTTTTGTAATAAGTATGACTATCATCCCTCCTCATAACATGTCCATACCAAGCCAAACGATTCCCTTTCAACTTATCTGTCATTGGTGCTACTTTCATACTTCCTATAATATACTCATTCTTTATTTTATCCATTCTCGTCACTCCACACATCCATCTCAACATTCTCATCTCCGCTACATGGAGTTTCCTCTCATCCGTCTTCTTCACTGCCCAACATTCCGATCCATACTTGGTGACAGGTGTTATTACGGATTTGTAGATTTTGCCCTTCAACTTGAGGGGCATCCGTGGATCGCAAGTATAATTATATACATATACCAACTGTCTAATCTGAGATTACTCTGTATTGCTTGAAGCGTCCTTCGTAATATCTAGTAAACACTTAGATATTTATATACCTATGTAGGTATATTGAGCCCAATCGTGTTCCAATTTTTCCCGAGGTTTTATCTAATGCGTAGGTAGGAAGGTAGTTAGGTAGGTAGGTTGCCTTTATAAAAAGACAAGTACTTAGGTAGTACAAAATAGCTATAATGGTACTAGGTAATATGTCTTTCTTCGGATCTATTACCATTCACGATTAGGTATATTAAATAGGTAACCCAGAGTTGTATGGAACTACGATAAAATCCGCCCATCATACATCTATTTTATTAATTGATTAAGAAACGGTAATTATGCAGGTATTAAATATATTACTACATTTTTTCTGTATTTAATGCAAATACAAACAAATTTTTGTTTGAAATAAATATACAATATTTTTTAGATAACTTGCGTAGCGTAACATTTTCAATCATAATGCTACCTACCGACGAGTAGCTGAACTAGTCACATCAGGTATATAGTATTTTTGCCACTAGACAACAGATGGCAGCACATAAGAATAGTTGGGATATGTACTCTGTGGTTAATTTATCCAGCTAAAAAAAACAATAGAATGAACAATATTGAAGTAGAGTTGGAGTTGTCATATACAACATACAAAAAATAAAATAGAATTAAAGAACAAAAATGTAATAAGTTCTAACTCTAGAATAAAATAATTAGATACAGTTCATACAGTTTTCTTACATATTAGTAATAAATTTATGGCATAAGGTTAATAGAATGTATAACTCAGATTTTTTACCCACATACAAAACCCAAAAAGAAACGAACTTTATTAGAATTCTATTTGCTAAACTTCTAGTTTAGATGATGAAAGTGAAACTGTGAGGAGTTTTTATGTGGCAATACCACATAGGTGAAGTTGAAGATATTTGTTTGAATTGAATGAAGAAATAGAAAATAGAAAGAAGTCGGCTGAAATTGCTAATTTATTCGAGACAGCGTCTTTATTTTGTGATTCAATTGCTTAACTTTTATGCGAGCGTTTCGAAATATTACGCGGCGCCCTTGGATTACTGTATTCGATAAGCCGTAAACCTACATTGTAAAAATTATTGTAACCAAGTGTGAGAAGGGTAAGCATCATTTTTCTTTTCTATGACGTAGGTAAACTATGTAAACTGCATTATTTCTAATTGCATTTCTAAGAAGTAAGATTATTTACTACTTTGAAACCGTGATTTTCTCCTAAAAATGCTCTATACACATATATTTACATATGCAAAAGTTATAAAAATCATATTTTTAATATTTTCAGAGGGCCAAGCTTCCAATATGGGTGACCAACAATTTTTCCTGAAATGGAACGACTTTCAGACGAATATGGTAACGTCCTTCAGGCATTTGAGGGACGAAAAGAGTTTTACAGATGTGAGTGGTAAAAATACTGTTTTGTGTACAAACAAATTTTGATTTTGGCTTGTAACCTCGATCACTCTTAACTGAGTTTACTGACTGAGCAAGGTTAGATGACAAAATTAATTTAATATTTTTTACTTTCATGAATTTTTCTTTATATATGTCCTTAATTTTCAGGTGACATTAGCGTGCGAGGGTCAAACATGTAAGGCTCATAAAATGGTGCTCTCTGCGTGTAGTCCTTACTTCAAAAGCTTATTAGAGGTGAGACAAACTTTGTAAAGTAACCTTGGACCTTATTGTGAAAGGACATGATACATAAATAATTATTTTTAAGTCTTTGTGTAGTGAAGGTTGTCTTCGTAGTGAAATCTTTGCTATTTGTTTGAGTAACCACTTATTATCTTGTTGCCAACAGCAACAGATTGTGATGCAAGTGTAGAATCCAATTTACCTTGACGTAGGTCACCTATCCAAATTTATATTATTAAAGTAAAAAAATTGAGTTCCAATTTGGCACAAGGTGGGAACAGCGGACAGCAATGCGTTAGTTCACAGGTTATATTCCTGCTACAGAACAAATATTTGTATACGTCATATAAAAAATACTAGAAAGATGTGGTGGATGCGGACCTGCGCGGGCTCCAGACTCTCAACTGGGCTGAAATTGCTCAAGATAGAGAAGAGTGGCGCTCTCTCGTTACGGAGGCCAAGACACACTTTTGGTCGCTGAGCCATCAGAGTTAGTTAAAAGTTATATAAAAAAATAGAAACTGCGAGTACACATTTGTTCAATCCGTTCCGGGTGTTCTTGGTCCCAATCTGTATAGTTTCTGATATCCTAAATACATAAGAGAGTCCTAGTTAGATCATAGGTTTTATTTTTATTCTTATGGTTTTTCCAATTCAATGCGAGGGCAACCCAAAATACAACAACCAATCATAACATCCTGTTTTAAACCTGTCCTAGTGTTTGTTTTCATAATAAATGACATATTTGAGAATCTGAAACTTGTATAGACATTTATACATCAGAATTGTCTGTAAAAAATGTAAATAAGTTTGGACTGTCACTCACAGGTACCCAATGTGGTAAAGCTTGTGTCAGTCCACCTTACCAATAATGTATTTAAGGTTGGCAATACATTGGCAAATTAGCAATGCCTCATTACTAATGTCTGTAGGTGACCGCTCACCGTCAGTAATCTGATTACGATTTTAATCAACTGGAATGGGTGACACTAGGGTTGCCTGCAACTTTGTGAAGCCTCTTAGGCCCGTATTCATGTATGACACTCACGCGATAATCAGTACTTGGAGCACAGATTTGACACTGTCAGTTCATACAAGTAAGTTGCTTATGCCCAAAATTAATAATCGATCCGACCCGTTATCCGCAGTTTTGGATCGATATGTCATGACATAATTAGTCATTTTAGTACTAGGGCTTGATATTTTACTACATATGTACTAATGCCATACTATGGCGTTAATCGCTACTCAAGCATAGATCAAAACCTGACCGTCATTCTAAAATACGGGCCTTAGAGTTTCAAATATCCGTAGACTACGGTGTCTGCTTACCAACAGTACCCTGATCATGACATTCGTCAACTGGATTCTGTAACACTATGGTAGCTTGCACTAATGCCCCAAAGAGATATAAAACTTGCTTAATTTACAGGAAAATCCATCAAAACACCCAATAATTATACTCAAGGACGTATCATATCTCCACCTGCAAGCGATACTGGAGTTCATGTACGCGGGAGAAGTGAACGTCTCACAGGAACAACTGCCTGCCTTCCTTAAGACTGCTGCACGACTGAAGGTAACACAAAGACAGTATGACCGCCAAGCAATAGTGTGCAAATATTGATCCATTCCTGATGGGTGAATGTTTTTTTCCATTTGACCTCAAGTCACCTGATATTAATTGACAATGTGGCTAAAAGCGGCACCATGCTAAACATGGATGAAAAACTTGCACAAGCGAACAGGGCTAAGATTTTGCAGTGCTTTTTAAACTGTTAAAATTCATAATCTAAATATATATAACTCAAAGGTGACTGACTGACTGACATAGTGATCTATCAACGCACAGCCCAAACCACTGGACGGATCGGGTTGAAATTTGGCATGCAGGTAGATGTTATAACGTAGGCATCCGCTAAGAAAGGATTTTGATTATTCTACCCCCAAGGGGATAAAATGGGGGATGAAAGTTTGTATGAAACTTTGTCAATTTTAAACCGATCGGGCTGAGACTTTGCATCCATAAAGCTGAAAAGCTGTAGCCCACGCGGGTGAAGCCGCAGGGAACAGCTAGTATTATATATCACAGAACTGTAATGGGTAGGCTCACTCACGCCGTACCATCAGCCAAGCAATTTGCTTGTCTCGTCACTCAGTTGAGTAACAAAAAATAGCTTAGTGCATGCTAGTTCTCAGCTCTTCTCTACGAACTACTGCCACTTGGTGCAATTATTCTCTCCACCTAGTCGGGGGGCCCTCAAACACACATCTACACCAACGTTGAACCGAACGTTACGTTGTTGAATCTGCAGCTTAATAGTATGTTCGCAAGAAGATCAGGTGACGTGAGGTCAAACGCTACCCTGTAAATAGTAAAAAAAAGATTTTATCAATCACATAATAGTACATTACGATACTAATTAAGTTACCAACTATTGTATGTAAACCAGCCCACTGCCACTTCAGCTAGCTAATTCTAAAACGTGTAACGTATGCTAATACCATATCCCTTAATTTTTCAGGTCAAGGGCCTAGCCGAGCCCCCACCGCAGATGCCCAACATTAAACGGGAAGGTTAACCCGTCGTCCAAGTGCCCTAAAGACTATAGTGAACAGTAACACCAATGTTAACGTACTGGTAATTCTCACCGTCTATTATCTCTCAGCTAAGTTTAGACTACGACACTATACACCGTACACTCAGTGTATACACCGAGTGTCTGTGTCCAGACGAGTGTCACTTATTGTGACACGATTAGTGTGGCTGTAAAGAAAATGTCTGACATTTGTGTAGCAATTTCTGTTGTAGTCTAAACTTGGCTCTAATAACTTGAGCACTTTTTGTTTGGACAGCGTCACTTGGGATTAGCCAACTCTGAAAGAGTGGCAAATGTGGGTAAATTGCCACCAATATTACAACTTTTAATTCACCTACAATTTCTAGTCTTGGGTCCACAATGTATGTGAATTTTTTTATGCATCTTATTGGGTAATGTTTAAAGTTTAAACTTTAAACAGAAGTCATCTGATATTAAGTGGTTGAAGGTGGCACCGTGCTACTCAGACTAAAACACACCGATAGTTAGATGGTAGCAAGTCAGGCGAGCCCTAGAGAATGTCCTGCCACCAAGCTGTTTTCCTTCAATGAAAGCTCAAACTCAAGATTCGACTCCACAAGTTGTTGCAGGTCGCAAGTTAAACATAGCCAACATGTTCAAAAGTTTGAAGTTTCAAGATTGTACTAATTCATCCCTCATTGATATCAATTGAGCAAGTTCGTTAAATGCTCATACAATTCTGTGCTTAAATGCAATGGGAATATGGTTGTTTATCCAATATGGTCTAATCATATGCTTGACAATGCTGACCGTTACTCCGCAGACAGAATCAGTGAATACAGTCGTTATTTAAAATTACTTTGACGGGGAATGAATCATAATTCGACAGTGGTGCTACAAAATGCAGTCAATGGCAGTCTTTCAAGATGGGTGTATAAAGAGTTCTATAAGGTCGACAGCGCTCCTATTGTTGCAAATTTACATAGGCGATGGTGACCGCTTACCATCATCACACATAAAAATGTACTAAACACGACTTTGGTTCCTACAGCAATATTCGCAAGCGTTCATTGTGCACAGACTCCACAGTGAGTACATTCATTGTGACCTTGGTGATTTTACTGACCAAATTATGTGTCTAATACACATCGGCACTACTTCGGGTCCTACCACAAGATTCGCAAGCGTTCATTGTAAACAATTGCCACAGTGAGTACACTCATTACATTCATTGTGACCTCGGTGTTTTTACTTACCAAATTATGTGTATTAGCCACGACTTTGGGCCCTACCGCAATATTCGCAAGCGTTCATTGTAAACAGTTGCCACAGTGTGTAGGTTCATTGCATTAATTGTGACCTCGGTGATTTTACTGACCAAATGATGCTGTCCTCTTTCGTTTCTTAGATTCCGTAATGTAACTGCTTTTTAGATCTAGTACTTATGGCCTTTAAATACTTTGCACTGCAGTTCTCACTGAAATAACTGGTAGATGTCAATGCCAGGATCTCACTGTTTGAAAGATTTTGTGTTTACGAGTTCAGTTTTATTATTATGTATCATTTTAACACGGCTTTTTTTATTTTAGTCTTCTGATTGAGAGATCTGAGTTGTTCGCTGAGAGAAAAAGTTGCTGTAAAGCAATTTTTATGTTATTAATATGTGTTTATAATTAACCTGGCCCTAAAAAATAAGGTTTAAAGACCAGCAGTGTCATTCTAATTCACACGGAAACTCTTCCGACCACGGATTCGGAAAAATTACCTTCATATTTGTTTAGACACTATTCATTAATCTGAATTTGGAAACTGATATTTAATTTGACAAACCAGCTGCTCAATCACGGAAAAGTTTCCGCCACCTATTTGCCTCGGAAAAAGTTTCCGTGAAGCAAAAGTGACGTCGAATCCGACACGGAAACTTTCCGAGTGAATTAGAATCGCATTACTGGGGAAGGAATGTCAATACTTACTTTCTTATTATTGTATATGCAACTGAGTGACGAAACGAGCAAGTCGCTATACTGATGGTAAGCGACACTTGCATTCAGAAAACTTCAATAAAAAAGCCATTATTCGTGTGTTACTTAAAATATTATGTTTATGTACGCTTAGGCAAATGGAAATTTTGTATTTCTAATTTTTATTATTTTTCTTTTAGTAATAATGTAGGACTGAGTTGCACCATCCTTAGTTAACTTTAACTATCGTCTTTAGTTAAGCAAAAATTTGTTGCACCAATTAAACTGTGGTTAAAATGACGTCATAATTCAACGGCCCAAATTTGGCCGGTTAAAGTTAAGATTCCAGTCAAAAAGCTGTCAAGTGCTGTTGATGGTGCAACAAGTTCACGATTAAAGTTAAAGCTACAGTTAATTTTATTTGTAACAATAATTTAGACTATGGTTATGGTGCAACCCAGCCTAATAGCCTAGTTTTGGAAAGCCATGTGTTCTGTTGACAAGTGAAATCCACATCACGATATTAATTCAATTTTACTAGTTCATTTTGATGCAGCTTTTGTTTTTTTAAGCTGCAAAAGTGGAGTATACGCTTTAAGGAAACGAGCGACTGAAAACGTCTTATAATTAATTGAGCAATGAAGGCCACTAAAATCTGTAACTAAAGCAATATTAGTTCTTAGAATACGATATGTATCACATTTTTTCTACTACGAGAAAACAAGCAATAGTAGTATTAGTTTTAACACCAATACGTAGGTCCTCGGTAATCCGGCGCACCCTGTAATCCGACAAGCCAATCACGGCGAAGGAAATATCTATTATCTGTCCAATTTATCTGTATAAATATATATTTACCTACCTTAGGTACTGAATTACATAATACTAAAACTACTAAAATATCGTCTAAAAAAGTTTCGAACAGGGTTGTTACGGATGCGAAAATTTAGACATCCGCGGATGCAGATACGGATGCGGATTATTAGAAGTTCACATCCGCGGATGCGGATTTGATGCGGGTGCGATTTTGGGATTAAAAAAAACAATTATTCAAATTTTAAGTGCATAAATAACTGAAAATCAATTTAAAATTAACTTCTTATCTATGTAATCAGATATCTGCAATTACCAAAACAAACGCGAAGAACGTGCCACTCTGAACTCTGACTCCGCCCACTTTCTTTACATTTTGTTACTTGTTGATGTGAATCTGCATCCGTAAAAACTCCGCATTGATATGATGCGGATGTGAATGCGGATGCAGATGTCTGAATAAATGCTAATATTCCGCATTTGCGGATGCGAATATTCGTAACACCCCTGGTTTCGAATTACAAGGAAAGGGACAAATTTCAGGAATGACCCAGCTAGGGTCATTTCTGAAATCTACAATCTCTGCCGCCCTAGTGGGGATTTCGGGAAAAATCAAATGTCGGATTACCGAGGGTCTGCGTACATTGATGTGCTAGTGTCAAAGCAATTCTTTGTAGCAACTTCACAATACTTGACTCTCGCACTCTTCACTCCGTAAGTTACCTAACGCACCAAAGCTAAAGTTTAGATTTTAATCCTCTTGTCATGTGTCCCTTTATAAAAATGGGTTGAGCAGAAAGCGTGAGAAATTAAATAATCTGTTAATTGATAAGCAAAATGTAGTTAGTAATCTATCTATAGCTATATTTTATAGCGATGATGGCTAGTGACGTCGGCTTGCGATCCGTAGAAGTTCAAATCCTACAATAAGCTTGAGCTTTCGGTTAAAGAAAACATCGTGATGAAACTATAGCTTGGTGGTAGGGTATTTTCTAGTACTCGCCTGGCTCGCGTGGCTAGTACCACCCTCATGTTAAGATCGGTCGCCAAGCACCTATCGGTGTGTTCCGGCAGCCTCGCTTGAGAGCAAGTCCCCAATCCAGGTGTAGCGTGATGCCACCTTTGACCACATCGTCACTTAACATCAGGTGACTTGTAGTCAAACGCTACCCTGTAAATAGTAAATAAAAAACATGTAACACTGATTGACTGACAACCCTAACTTTAAACTATTACGCCCCAGCGTTGTCTATGATAAAATTTTCAGATTCAATTTTTTTTCATGACTCTTGTTAAAACGCTTCTCTGCTCAGTCCTGTTACACTTTAAGTGCTCTTTCTCTTCAAGTTTGCTATCTCTTTCGCACATTTGATACTTTTAATGGATACAAAAGTCCGGGTGTGTTTTTGAAAAATGTTGTCTGAACGGTCTCTGGACCTATGAGATGTTTAAGATAAATTTTCAAAAAGTTAGAAGGGACAGAAAAAAGAATTAAGGTCTATAGCACACACGCTTTTTTGAGTCGCATCGATCAGCGTTTTTGCATGCTTTTTTTAGCCGTGTAGTTCGGCGTTTTTGCATTCTGCGTCTTGCGCAAAGATGCAACATGCAAAATCGCTGGTCGCCGCTTCAAAGAAACGATTCTTGCTATGGCTTTTAAAATATGGGTAACACCTTATCTAAAACATCTTTTTTCAGTTATTTATGTGAATTGTTAATTGCTTAGTCAACATTATTCAAAAATACACAGCAATATCTTTTAAAATGATGATATTTTCGAACGAGAAAGAAAGATTGAAGAGAATGGGCTGTAAGCGTAAACTTAGAATTGCGTCCGTACTAGCACATTAATGCGACCGTGTAACGTTTAGCCAATGGTTGCCTTAAAAATATAATATAAAATGAATGTGTTGTTGTGTATGTCATATTTGCAAAATTGTTTTGCGCCTAACATACTGCCGCAATCCGCGTAAATTGGTCCCATAATACGGATTTGGGAACAAGATACACATATCGTCACAATCATAGAGTTAAGGATTGGATTGATTGTTCACCAATAACTTTTGTTTATTGACGTATCAAGGGATAGACGTCAGATCCTTCGCTCAAAAGTGTCCAATCCAAAAGAGGACTAAAACGCGAAATGAGTCTTGGCTGATCACATGCCAGTCTCAGTTTGGTCGCGTGTGTGTGACATGGTCAATCCAAGCTGTATAAGCTGAAACTGTTGTGAGCAAAATTATGTTGTTGATATAATTATGACATAAGTTAGAATGTTTCGTTATTCTACGATTGTGATGGTACAGTCTTTTTTTTCATATGTCGATTTTGTGTTATTGAAAGGAATGCGGCAGTTAGAATAATCAAGACTTAGATTATATAATTATATCAAGATCGATATACATAACCTATGTATGTATAATATGTGTGTATGATTTACGATATTTATATGTGAATTAAATATATTTTGTTATTGTATTGTTGTATACATGCATAAACTAATATTTAAAGCAATTTTATGTCTAGATACAATATGATCAGCCTTTATGGCTGTTAGAACGATTTTTTAAATGATTTGGCGCTCATTAATTTTAAACTAATGATTTTCAAAAACTAATACAATGCTTCAAGGTTTTTCAAAATAATGACTTTTGTAGTTATTTAGTATCTTACTGCGCAATGTCTGCTTACTGGCTGTTGTCTCAAAAGGAAGTTTTTTAAAAAAAATGTATTGTTTTAGTTGAAGTAGGTGCAATTTTTCCATTTTTTTTAATCAATCTTTTAGTATATTTCAGAAAACGTAGTTGCTTTTCTGAAAAATGCTATATAATTTATCTAGGTTAGGTAACTAAGTGTACTTGACGATATTTTTTTTACTTAAATTCGGCACGGTTTTATATTTGTTTTTGAGTTGTGCAATTTTTTGCACTTTATATTGAAAGCAACCTAAAATTGCTAGTTCTTAAAATTTCTGGTTATTTCGGGATAACGCTCTTGTTTGATCGGCCAATCAGACGACGAGAAGAGTCGACACGGACGCCACTACCGGTCAATTTTAGAACTAGCTTTGATCGCTTCTTGCAAGATCACCTTTTAAAGTGTTTTCGTATTATTTTTGCAATAAAATATATAATAACCTGTCACCCTCACTAACGTAAATGTTAAATATGTAATATTAGAGAAATATGTAAAAATGTAAATCTGATATTTTTAGATGAACAGAATTATGTGCTGCATAATCACGCGAAAACTAGTTTTAATGATTGAAATTATAAAAGATTTGTAATTTTAGATAATACAGATTAATTACAATAAATTGCCTTTTTATTTATGTAAAAAACTTAACCCAAAAAAATTATTTCAACAATCAAGTTATATCGGGCATACTTAACAGGAAGTGGGGGTCGGCGATCGTATATAGGCCTAGGGTAGCCAAGGTATCAAATCCACTCCTGAAGAGTATTTAAACTACTAAATGAGGGAACTAAAGAGACTGCCTAATTGATTATCATACTGATATTTGCTCTATGGATGGCACACGCATCTCCACATCCTATCTATATAAATGTATAAGAATCTACGTCCTGACTGACTGATATCAACGCGCAGCCTAAAACTTGAAATGTGTAGGTTATGTTTCTCTTGATGTATAAGGGACAAGGGTGTACTAAGAAAGGATTTTTTGAAATTCTACTCTTATAGGGGTAAAAATTGGAAACTGTAGCCCACGCGGGTGAAGCCGCGGGGCAGAAGCTAGTACAAAAATATGCGTTTACACATAAAACAAGATTTACGTAGATTGGTAATAGGGCAAATAAAAGTCAATTTTCATGCTAGTCATATTTATTCATACACATCAATATATTAATCACAATGATTAAAATAAATTAATATTTTTCTTTGGAAATAAGTAGCACCACTTAGGTTAAAATAAAATTAATATAAATAAATTCGTTTATAACAAATAACAGTAAAAGAATGCGATAGGAATGACAAGTTTACAATAAAATTTCAAGTAATACTCGTTACTAGACGAAGAAATGTGTAAACTGAATATTTAGAACATAAACATACAGCTTATTTTAATAACACATTTTTTTTCAGACATTTGTGGCGTTTATATAAAATTACGTAACAATATTTTTGAAAAAACTTAACTAGTAATCGAAAGTAGGTTTTTCTAACTGGTAACATTTCACTTATGACGTCACACCACTTGGCATAACGTATTCGTATAGCGGTATAGCTGTCTTCATAAACGCTAAAGAAGACCGATAACGCTATTCGCTATATCAAGTGGGCCGCCTTAATCAGTTTTAAATAATGGCAGAATGACACGTTTCAATATCGCCTCTCAATTAAACAGGGACTGGGTTACAGGCCAGAAGGCCCGAGAGAACTCTGTGAGAGTATGGCCTATAATCTACCACGCTGGCCCAATGCCGGTTGGTAGATGTCGCATGCCCCTGAATGTTGTGGTTCTTGGACATGCCGGTTTCTCCGCAATGTTTTCCTTCACAGTTTCGAGCAATGAAAAATCTGCACGAAACTTTTTAAAGTGATAGGTGCCGGGCTATCGTTTAAAGCTTTATACGTTTTCGCACCACTTAATAAAATGTATATTTTAAATCTTAGAACCGTATAAATTCAAGATTACCCATGAATCATCTCCCAACGATTTCGCACTCAATGTTACTGAACGTGCAATTCCGCAATAATTAAATGCTTTGGTACTTCACTTTGGTCTACTAAATAAACATGGCAACATAATAGGAACGTCCAAAAGTTTTTGGTCTAAAAAGTAATATAATATAAATTATTACATGGCCTCCATAATGGCATAAACTTTCTTACATAACTACGTGCGTTTTGAAAATGTCAGTTCTACAAAAAGAACTGTGCCGGATCCGCGGATTTATTATCTAACTCTGCTGGGGATGGGCTTGCGTTTGACACTTGAACTTCAGACTGGGCTTCGACCATTACCACAGAATATAATATTACCACCATTCGTGAACCCAGTGAACGAATGAACGTGAACGTGAGTTGGACTAATAGTGAAACGGTAGGTATTAAAATTGATAACATTGTAAATCGTTAAATAACCTATCAAAACAATTGGGAGCTTATTAAAAATCAGCTGGAAGTTGCATTTTTATCCTTTTTGTCATTTTTTGCTCTGACTGTCAAAATTACCGAGTTTCATTCATTCACTGGGATTTAAGAATGGTGGTTCTTGGTAATGGGCATAATGTAAGAATTAGGTTTTATAACGGGATAATTACCATGTATTTGTTTTTGTTTGAGTTCTCGATATTTCGGCACTGTTGCAAGCGCCATGATCACGAGAATACTAAAAGTTTCTGCGGGGAGGATTGTTGATGTTATAACGGGCAGACGTATCTATCTACCCGCTTCCTCGCACGTTTTTAGCTTACGATGATATTACCATTTTCACACAAGTCACTCGCAACTCGATTCAAATCTAAAACAGTATATGGACATAATGGTATTCCAGTCCAGAGACAGTAACACAATTGATCGAAGCCCAGTCTGGAGTTCAAATGTCAAAATAAAGCGCAAGCCCATCCACAGTCAAGTTACTTTTTTTTACTATATACAGGGCAAAATTCAACCGAAAGTCACCTGATGCTAAGTGACGATGTGTTCGAAGGTGGCGCCACGCTATAGCTGGATTGGGAACTGATAATATGCCCGCTGGTAGTTCCGACCGGATTGCCATCCCCAACGGGGACTCCGTTGGGGATGGCAATCCGGTCGGAACTACACATAGTCACTCCACATAATCAGCTAACGTTTGAACCCATCTGGATGGTTGCTCTGCCACCGCCACGTGTCCGCGCACATGGCGGGCAGGTCGCGGGCGGCGCGCCAGCCCAGCAGGCGCGCCGAGAGCCCCACGTCGGAGTAGTTGGCGGCGATGTCCCCCGCCCGCCGCGACACCATCCGGCACGGGATGCTGCGACCGGACGCCGCTTCGAACGCCGACACCATCTGCAGTACTGAGTACCCTGTGCCGGTGCCTGCAACGAGAACCTCGATTAGCCAACATCACACAACATTTTTATAGCGATGGAGCGATGGTGGCCGAACGGTTAGGCGTGCGACTTACAAGACGCCGACACAGAGTTCGAATCCTCTCGGCCCCGCACCAATGACTTAAATAAGTTATGTGCGGATTTGCCATCGCTCAAAACGGTGAAGAAAAATATCGGATTATTAGATGACAAAAAAAGCTTGGGATTTTAGTGAACTTGCTCCAATTCAATCAATTAACAATAAGAATTAAATTGTCAATGTGATCACCAAAAAAAATTACCTGCCGGGCGTTTCTTGCCTGTTCTTTTGCCGGCGTAAAGAGGTTGGAACAGGCGTAGCCAGTTTTAAGTTTTAAAGTGACCACAATGTTCCCTATTGAATACAAATTTTTGACTTTTGGCTTCGTTCTTTTTGGCTTCGCGTCGACAAGCAGCACCTGTTCACGAGTTGACGCATGTGCCAGCCATCGCTCTCCTCGACCAAACTTTAACCGTCGAGTAATTAGGGACTTGTTATTAGGACCATGAAAAGACGCGTACCCAAGTTAATGGCGTGGAAGCCGCTGAAGCCCGGCTTGCGGAACAGCGCGACCGCCTTCAGGTGTCCGTCGGCGAGGTCCACCACGTGGATGTAGTCGCGGACGCCGGTCCCGTCCACTGTCGGGTAGTCGCTGCCGAACACACGCAGCTCGGCTAGCCGCCCTACAGCCACCTGGGACGGGGAAACAACAACACTGAGAAAAAAATCCTGACTTTCCTAGAATTTGGTTTTGAAACGGGATGGGATAGTTTGAGATGAAGCGAATATCCGGTAACTATCCGGTGTCCGGCCTATCCGGCGGCCTTAATACTTTCCGGCCGAATACCGGATCATCATCATTATCAGCCTTTCACGTTCCCACTGCTGGGACTCTGGCCTTCTCTCAGAGAGAGAGTATGGGCTGTAATCTACCACGCTGGCCCAGTGCGGGTTGGTAGATGTCGCATGCCCTTGAATGTTGCAGTTCTTGGGCATGCCGGTTTCCTCACGATGTTTTCCTTCACCGTTTAGAGCGATGGCAAATCCGCGCATAATTTATTAAGTCATAGGTGCGGGGCCGAGAGGATTCGAACTCGGTGTCGGTGTCTTGTAAGGTGAAAGTCGCACGCCTAACCGTTCGGCCACCATAACTAACTACTATTCGGCCGGATAGGAATCCCACCCAATCTCACGTGGTCCTTTCGTCAAAAATCACGAAATTCCCAAACGAGTAACAAATCCGAGAAAACTGTGTGAAACTTAAAATAACTAAGCAAATTATGTGTTTTCAAATAAATACAACGCAATCCAGCACAGATTATCGCATCTACACTAAAAACGAATTAAGAAATCTTTCACCCGAAGTTAGAGGGCCCGCCCCCCTTGAGCGTAATCTCACGACGTTTCACCAAAGGAGGGGGGAGGGGGGGGGGGTCGAAAATCGCCAAAAGCACCTCACGTGGACCTCAATGGACGTCCCCTAATAGGTACCTGTGATATGTAAGGCATCAGATTGTTGGGTATCCCCGTGGGGTCTTCCCCGATGCGCCCGCTGTGGTGCGCGCCCACCGGGTTGAAGTACCGCAGAGAGATCACCATCCACTTCTGCAACCAACCATCTACATCTATATCACACTAATATTATAAATGTGAAAGTTTGTGGGGATCACAGCCAAATCTGTGGTGGGGATGGATGGATATTTGTTACTGTTTCATGCAAAAACTACTTACTTTGGACGTTTTATATTGATCACATGTTGAATCCTTTATATATAAATCTAAATATATAACTTTGTTTTTTGTTTTACAAAATAACAGACAAAAAAGTCTTTCTGTTTGTTTGTGTGCTGTCTGTCCGTTTGCTCCGGATAATCTCCAAAACGGCTGGGCCGATTTATATGGAACTTCCACTTGCAGATGCCTTATGTTCCAAGGAGTAACTTTGACTATTTCATTTGAGAAAAAGCATTAGGCTTCAGCGCAAAAATAAAATTAAAACGATCGATTAACGGCCAGTTTCAATAACCTATCTACCCAAGGTTTGTCCTTCTAGAGTATCTAGAGATAGATAGTTTGACATTACTTCTATGGAGCTTACGTCAATATTCTATCTAGAGTAGGGCATACCGTGAGAAGATAAGGTAATTAGTAAAAAAAAGAGAAAATATACTGGCCGATAGTTTGACGGGTGCTGCTTGTGGGGTCTGGTCTGCTTTGGTTGTGATCCCGCAACTCATTAATATTCATGTTCCCATATCCCAATGTGTACAACCAAACAAGAGAAAACTTATTAGTAAAGCTAATTAAAAATATCGGACCATTAGATGACAAAAAAAAAACGTGGGATTTTGTGAACTTGCTCCAATTCAATCAATTAGTAATAAGAATAAAATTGTCAATGTGATCGCGCCAAAAAAATTACCTGCCGGGCGTTTCTTGCCTGTTCTTTTTCCGGCGTAAGGAGGTTGGAACAGGCGTAGCTAGTTTTAAGTTTGACGTTTTAAAGTGATCACAATGTATCCTATTGAATAAAGAAAAATTGACTTTTGACGCATAATTTTTTATTTGCTTATAACATATATTTTACCTTATCGCTAGTGCAGAGATCCTTCATGATCTCCTCGCAGAAATACTTGGACTTGCCGTAGGGGCTGGTGAGCCCGAGCCCGGTCGGGTGGCCCTCGTTGATCGGCAGCACCTGCGGCTCCCCGTACACAGTGCAAGATGAACTGTATACCAACTTGTATACGCCATATTTTCGCATAACCTGAAATATAGATAGATTTCCTTCTCCAGTAGCGCAAATCGTGGATAGATCGGTTATTGAAACCGGCCGATAGAGAATAAGGCCCTGGTAAGAAAAAATGGAATAAAAAATGTTTTATGATGGCCAGTATAATTTAAAAATCTCTCTAAGAAAAGGCCATTGTCCCAGAAGTGGGAACGTAATAGGCTGATGATGATTGATGATAAATTTACCTCGATAAGCGTGCATGTGCCGGTGATATTAGCTTGGTAGTACTCCAGAGGTTTCTCTACGGATTCGCCTACCGCCTTCAGAGCGGCGAAGTGGATCACGCAGTAGATGTCATACTGAAATGTACAATCCACATTATTGCATTAACTTATTTCTGACTACAATACTAAATACATATAACTCTTTTACATCTTACAGAGTAGCGTTTGACCACAAGTCACCTGATGTTAAGTGACGATGTGGTCGAAGATGGAGCCACGCTACACCTGGATTGGGAACTGGCTCTTAAGTGTGACTGCCAGAAGAGACCGATGCTTGATGACAGATTCTTAACTTGAGTGCGCTACCAAGCCAGGAGAGCACTAGAAAATGGATTCAACACGATGTTTTCCTTCACCGAAAGTTCAAGCTCATTGTAGGATTTCAACCCACGACCTGTGGATCACGAGCCGACGTCACTACAACTGAGCCATCATCGCTTCAAAACTGTTTGTTGGTTTGTTACATTTTCAAGAGTAAACGGCTGAAGGGATCATAACAAAAATTGCTATGGAAATAGATTATTTCCCGGGGAAAGACATAGGTAAGGCACTTACTTGTTCGAAGATCGCGCTCAACCCGGCCGCGTCTCTAATATCCACTTCGTAGAACGGTATCGTCTTGTTCGTCATTTCTTGTATGATCCTCAATGACTCCGGTTTCTTCTGACCCTCAGCCCTTGAGGAAGTACAACTGTTTGATTTCATTAAATACATACACTCGAAAAGATTCAGAGGCTCAAAACAGTGTCAGATTTTCTTTTCAAGTTTAGGCTGTTCAGTTGCCGAAGGCTATGGAGAAAAAGACCTTCCGAAATACCGTTTTCCTTCTGAGTCAAAAGGGAAGGATTTGTGATTCAGAAGGAAATCTAAGGTAAATTAGTTTGTTAGTTACAAGTCAAGCTAATAAAAGTGTCTTAAAAAGGAAGGAATCGGTCTTGGAAGGTAAGACTCAGAAGGAAAGTCCCAGTTTTTTTCTCAGTGTAGTCGGACGCCGTAGATACCGCTGGAAGGACGCCGTGGATGCGGACCTACGCGAACTCTATACTCTGAACTGGGCTGCAATCGCTCAGGATAGAAATGAGTGGCGCTCTCTCATTTCGGATTTAATCACGCAATGGAACTGCAAGCATGCCTCTCTCCATGGCTCCTTGTGTGACTCTGAGCTTATTCAAAAGGTCCAGAATCAAAGACCACGTCTCAGTACCATAAGTAATACCATCGTATATCGATAATGAACTTAAACATAAACTGAAAAATTATGACTCTTCCTGACATCTATTGGCAAGAAGTAATACTATTTTTTTGCTACTTGACAATAGATGGCGTTATTCAGCAACACTAATTTTCTAAAAACACGATTGACCAAAGAAAAAAACCGAGCAAAGCTTGGTCATCCAGGTACTAAGTGTGTAAAAATGTAATGCATACCTGAACGAGTTGGACAAGTTATCAACCACGACAACGTCGAAGTGGGAATCGTCTCGCTCGAGCAAGGTGGCGACGGTGTGGGAACCGACGTACCCCGCCCCGCCCGTCACTAGGATCGTCGGCGCCATGCCTGTTCTGCAACAAGAGGTTTTTTTAGGGTTCCCTTATAGCAAGGTTTCTTAGTGGACCCCTTAGGGGTTCATGACATGTGTTTCAGGGGTCTCCAGCCACTCAGTTAACCTTTAACATATTTATTAGGAAATTGTGCAGTAAATTTACGCATCGTTTGTTTAGTAATCTCGCTCGTGATTGTATAAATTTAATACATTAAACTATGTACCTACCAACAAAAGTGTTTTTGAAGTTTTGAATGTGGTCCGTGACTGCAAAAAGTGGAAACTACCCTTTTAGGATCGCTTTGTTGTCCGTCTGTCTATCAATAGGTACTCTTTTTCTCAAGAACGCGTTGGGGTATCAAGTTGAAATTTATATCAATTATTGAGGTCTACCGTCTGTTTTAGCTGTGAAAAAAATGAACTTGTAAATCAACGCTATCAATAGATATGACCGTTTATGTTCCAGTTCCCAATCCAGGTGTAGCGTGGCGCCATCTTCGACCACTTCGTCACTTAACATCAGTTGACTTGCAGTCAAACGCAACCCAGTAAATAATTTAAAAAAAATGCGATTTAACAAGGGTATAAAAACCTACAGGTATACGAAGTACAAGTTGAAGAGTCTTACTAGTACTGTTCCTTCTAGTAAACTTACTGTTTCTAAAAACAGTTACGGCTAAATTCCGGAAGTACCTATCCGATTTTGAAAAAAAGATCTCACTGACATTCGTGAACAGATAACACTAAATTCACTAACATACCAACTTTATTAATTTAAATTTTAAATAGTTTCTCTGCATTTTTCTACTCGAGCTAAAATATAATTGCAGGTGTACCTACTGGTAGTTACAGTGGAAATGTGAATGTGACGTTGATATTTATATTTAAGTAATACATAATTATATATTTACATTGTTATATAAACTAGCACTTTGTAATTAATGTTTTTACAAAACTATATTTATTGCTGCCTCAGTCGTGATCCGAATGCTATACGATACCGATTTGTAGTTTTATTATGTACTTTTATAATATCTTATGCATGACTATTTATCGTTATTACTTAGTAGTTTCAATACTAAGTATTGGCTGTACTAAAATAATAACAAAGACCACACAATAAGAAAAAATAATCACATTTCTCTAGGGCACCAGAAACTATGTGAATTGGGTATCCACAATATTTAGACAAGGAACAAATGCCTGCTCTTTTCTTCAATGCACAAATTACATGTATTGTAGTGATCTTAATTAAAAAATATTATGGATGCGAAAGTTTGTGTGTGTGTGAATGTTTGTTTAGAAAGTTTGTGTGTGTGTGAATGTCACAAACTTTCGCACGTGGTAATACCACGTATCACCGTAACAACTAAACCGATTTTGATGAAATTTGGAATGGAGGTAGCTTATACCCTGGATTAACATCAAGGTTAAAGGTTTTTATCCCGGGAAAAGGTTCCTGCGGGATAAGACGAGGGAGAAACGGCGGGGCGCAATAAGTGTTAAAATATAAAAAAAACATGGTGTAGGTTGCTTGAAAACTTGCCAAGGTTTCTTTATACCAGATATCGAAACCGTAATATTAAAAACTTTGTTATTCAACAGTGTTTTAAATGAAATCCAAGATATGATGTGCATAGAAGAACCTACGTAGCTATTATTTACACACTCGTACCTTATTGTTGCAAAAACAATTCAATAGGTTATCACTCAATGATAAATAATACACTTAATGATGTAGTAATGAAATAATAAACCATCGTACATTCGCTACAATATAATATTAGTTGTAAGATCATTAATAACTTACTTATGTACGTACCAAGATTTTAAAGTAGAAATTTTGGTTTCAAACCTTTGAGTTTTGTCGTTGACAATGAAACTCAATAGCATAATTTTCGTATTCGTACTTTTTAAGCTTTGTTTTATGTTATACGCATACTTTGCGTCATTAATAAAACATTGTGTAAATCAAAAGTTTTTATTTTATTACTTACAGGGTAGCGTTTGACCACAAGTCACCTGATGGTAAGTGACGATGTGGTCTAAGGTGGCGTCTACACTTGGATACCAAAGCTACTATAATTTTATTTTAAAAAAGCGTTGAAAAAGATAACACAATGGACCCGACAAAAAATAGATTAATGTTCCGTTTACAATATATTACTGACATCGTTAGACAAACCACATTAAAAAACGGACTTGTGTTTAAATAATCCTACTACATAATATGAACGTGAAAGTTTGTGAGGATGGTTGGATGGATGGATGTATGTTTGTTACTCTCTCACGCAAAAACTACTGAACAAATCTGAATGAAATTTGGAATGGAGATAGCTTATACCCTGGATTAACACATACGCGGGTGAAACCGCGGGTCACAACTAGTAAATGATATAAATAAATATATATAGTTATTCAGATTGAATGAAGCCCCAAAATAATTTTATTTCCATCCTTAGTACCACCCTTAGAGTTTGCTGTTTAATTTTTCCTTATAACGCAATATTTAAAACACAGAAAACCGTGTTTGTTATCAGTTACGATTTTTATCGCCATAAAACATATCCGGCTGGATTAACTAAACAAATTGTTACTACACGATGACTTTATCAGTTAAGGTTAAGCAGTTGTAATAAAAGATCTAAAAAGGATATAAATATATAGATATTATAGTATATAGAAAAGTCGTCTTATCAAGGTAATTAATAGTGTTTTATGAGGATTTTTTTACACGTTACCGCTTGACCACAAGTCACGTGATTCGATTAAAAGAAGAGCAACGTAACGAATTAAATTGTACAATTCTCGGATTGACTAGTCGAAATGTATTCGATAAAAGACCTAGACTAGCCACGCTGAAGCGGCTCCACAGATTTGAGTGAAATTGAGAACGGAGATAGCTTATATCCTGGAATAATAATAATACATAGGCTACTTTTTATCGCGGAAAAATCTGGAAAGGCCGGATATCCGCGAGGCGGGCACAACTAGTACCTAAGTAATAAATTAATATACATACTTTTATCATTAGCCATTCATTCATTCATTTCATTTCATTTATTCCGTAACAAATAAATTTTATATTGGAAATTAATATTAATAAATCATAATCTTACACACAACACACATAACTAAGTCATTACAGAAAAAAAAACAAACAAACTCTGCAGCTTTATAATATTATTTTGCACATAATAAGTACCAGGCGATCAGAAATCGACAAGATGTTAGTCACAAAGTCTTTTTAATCGTAATGTAACTTAGTTACCTAATTCTGAGTGTGAAAAGTTAATTCGATTTTATTATTCTACCAAAAATACCAGCCTCATGCTGGGACCACACTAACGGGAAATGCCGTTCAATAGCGCGACGATTGACGTTTGTCATAAGTGTGGCCACGACATTGGACAGCGTCACTCACATTGGCGTTTGACGCTGGCCGATAATTCAAGCGCATTCACGTTGACCGTTCAAGTGTAGCCACTCACATAATAGCGTTAATAATTAACGCAATATTTATCGCGAAGATAGGCATTGACATTTCCCTTGACGTTGACCTTAGTGTGGCCCGGGCATCAGAGAGTATGAGCCGTAATCTACGACGCTGGCCCAGTCAACTGCGTGTTGGTAGATGTCGCGTGGTTTGACTTGGACATACCAATCCCCTCACGATAATTTCCCTTCTTCTAATAGGCCGAGATGGGATTCGAACTCGTCATCGTCGCCTTGTAAGGCGCAAGTGTGAGCGTTCCGCCACCATCGCTAATTTATATTACACATCTACACAAACTATGTCCTTCATTGACATCTTCAATTGTGTGTTGTATGTTACTGAAAGGTCACCGTTATGGAAGCTGTTTATCAAAACGTTCAGTAAATTGATAACAGAAATCTCACTAAAGCCGTAAAATTCCAAGCTTGATATATTTTTCAAACACACAGTAACATAACAAACCACACGATAGAAGAAAATCCTTGCCGCCAAAATTTCGAAAAACGAATTTTACTAACTTTTTAATCTCAGTTTATGGCAACGCAACGGCGCGGTGTGTCAGTCAGGCCGGTCGATGGTCACTGAGGGCCGAGCAGAGAGCTGTTATCGGGCGTACTCCGCATACTTCTATTACAAGCAGATTACGTTATTATCAACACTTGTATCGCAGTTGTTGAGTGCGCGATAGCGGCGCAGGTTTTTGTAATGCGTGATTGATGACTAAAAAATCCTTTTTTAAATTATCTTTTTACATGATTGTGCAAAGTATAATTTGCTGTACCGATGCCATTGATAAAAATCAATACTTAGTTTTCTTTAAGGCGGGAACTCAAACTCAAATAAAAAAGTACAAACCTAATTTTCTGTGTCTATATTTTTGTCAATTGTTAATCAGAACGATTTCCATAAGGGCATCAAGGTCCGGACCTAGGACCAGCGCTGGATTTACACAAGGTGCAAGGGCTAGGGGGGGAGGGCACCAAATTCGGGGCGTGAGAATTTACTTTAAATGTTACCCTGGGGCATCACGAAAACTGCCGCCCAATTCTAATTGCATAAAAAAATTATATCATGTAATTTTTTTTTATACAAAACAAACTTGCACAATATACAAATTTATACAAACCACTACCATCATACTAGGCATCATTCCCAAAATACTGGCAGCACAAGATCAAACAAGCACTTGAGAGACAGTTCCCAGTCCAGGTGTATCGTGGCGCCACCTTCGACCACATCATTACTTAACATCAAGTGGCTTGTGGTCAAACGTTGCCCTCTAAGTAATAAAATAAAAAGAGCCAAGTGAAGGCCAGCATTGTGTTGCGAACCAACATGCAAACGTGACTTTAAGCATTAATATTTTTACCCTTACAATTATATTACAGACAAATTATACTAATCTTATATATAAAAATCAATTGCTGTTCGTTAGTCTCGCTAAAACTCGAGAACGGCTGGACCGATTTGGCTAATTTTGATCTTGACATATTTGTGGCAGTTCAGGGAAGGTTTAAAAGGTGACTTTTATTGGTGATACGAAGTTCGCCGGGTCAGCTAGTGCTAAATAAGTTTTAGAAGCAATGGTAGCTATGTTGGCTTGCAACTTGCCATTTCTTTTCGAATCCCACAATGAGCGTGAGTTTTTGGTAAAATGGTAAGATGTAAGAAAGAAAAAGTACCTACCCATTAATAGTAATTTGGCAATAGTAAGTAGGTACAGTCAGCAGTTGCTAAACATGTCCAGTTTTCGGAATATGTACTAGATTAGCGATATTTGATGTCCATAACAATAAAAATTGGGCATGATCAACTGATCGACTACTTTGGGGGCACACAACCCTGACTGACAAGACACACAGGGAATTAAGCTAGCCTCAGAGCAGTAGAAAAATACTTACAAAGATTATCAAGCTTGTTAAAACATTGAAATGAAAAAAACCTTGCTTTTAAAAGAGGTTCGAGAACACTGAGGTATTATAATGTGTTGTGGTAGCATAAACACCAACGTTTTAAAAGCATATCCCATTGAAATGTATGGTAAAAATATTAAAAACACGTTAATTATACAAAACTTAAGTAAGACGTTATAGAAGAACAGATGTATGAAATTATCACACACTCACCCATTCATAACCTGCGTCATTGTTTCACGAACAACACGACGTGTTCAGAGTTTGTTTATTCAGCGATCTCTGTAAGTAAACAATTTCAAGTTTACGATGTTTCGTTTCATTGCAATTTCCACTTCTTCGTAATCATCGTAGCCTCTGAAGTATGAGCATCGCGGTTGGACATTTCCTATTTAATTATGCACCTATGCAGACCAATGACTCTGTTATATATTGTAATTAGTAATACTAATAATTCACAGGGTCTGAAATGAAATCATTTGTTTATCTATTTTTGCCCCTAATTTGCCGAGCCGGGGGCGGAAGCCGGAACTGGCGGACGACAGCCGACAGATTGTCAATTTGTCACTTGTCAGTGTTGTCAGATTCAGAGAGATTGAACATCAAACATAACAGTGCTGCTATCTATCGGTCCAGAGACTAAAAACCATCATAGATGTCGCTACATTTACTTAGCATTTCAAATAGACATAAAAACATAGATCATCATCAATCATAGTCATATTGAATAACATTACATACAGATGGCCTATTTTTTGCGCATTGAATCAACCTTCTGCTTTTCGGGCCTTGTTGCGGCACTGACTCGCCCGACAGAATCTTCATTGGGCCTTTGGCATAGATGTAGAATAATTCCTACTTCTATGGTCTGTTGTAGCATTTTCTATGGTAAATGCTACAACAGACCCCTCTCCCAAGGAATATCCACTACACCCTCCAACTTCTGCCGCTGTGTGCTGTGTGGTCGGGGACTGCCGAAGCAGCTCGCAATAATATCTTCAACCATTCCATTATCCGCCACCTATGGACTCCGGTAGTGGCCTACAGCTCAGCCCCACCTAATACCTAATCCAAATTTTAGACCACAGCTGTTTCTATGCGTATTTTTTGCTGGCGCAGATTTGGGTTAGTTATAAAATGAAACAATTACATTTTTAAAACCTTGTGTAATTAATGTCAGGAGGTCAATAAAAATCACCCCACACAGATCTGGATGTATCACTCTAGTCAGCTACCTAAATATTTTCTCTACATTATGTACAAATACATGTAAAATACATGTAATGTGGTAAGTTGTGGCGCTCTGACCACAACTTATCACACCTGATTAAGTGATGATGTGTTCAAAGGTTGGTGTTTAAGATGATGACGGTAATCAGAAATTGGTTTTTGTTGAGCGACTTTCGTCGTTGACTGAACCAATACAACCGAGCGTCTCCATTATTCCCCGCCAAATATCTACCCCACCAATAATCCACAAAATAATAATATTATACGTATGTTACATACATGCTATATACAATACTTGGAACGTTTCTTTTAGTCCTATCATAGCGTATAACTAGCGGCACGAAACTCTAGCGCTCGACGTCATTGCGCAGAAGTCGAAAAACAGGTATCACAGGGGGCTAGAGGGACGAAGGGTGCGCGTGCGTAGCGCCGGTTGGCTAACCATCGTGTTCCGTCCCCCGCGCCGATATGTCGACCCGCGGACTTCTGACTCTACAGGCGCGTTCTAAAGTGAATTGACATTGCCGTTCATTGTTATTGTTTTTTTTTTGTGTTCATTTTGAATTCGTTTGGTTCTTTTGTCTTAAATAAAAATTGACAATGTCGTTTTATTTTCTACCCCCCTATAAACTAAATCACTCTTTCACATGATCAACTTTGTATAGAAGTCGTTTTTTTCATGCACTAATTTATATAGGAAAGAGGTTAATTTTGAATAGTAAAACAAGCTGTTACGAGCTATGCAAAACTTTAGTATTAACTATTAAATTCATGTTTGCAAGCGCGACAGTACCTAATACCCTCCACGTTACGCTGAGTGATAGACTAACTATTTATTTGAATATGTTCTTAAAATTATTTGGTTATATTAATTAAAGTTATAATTGTATCATGTTCGCGACTGTACACATGTGCAGATATCCCCTCCACGTTTCACTCAGCGCTAAACTTCCGTGCCGCTACATATATGTGGCGGTGGATGGCATTCTTTGGCGTTATAAACAAATAATTTGCGAATAAATAGCTTAAATGACTACTGGCTCTCAAGTGAGGCCCACAACACACTGATAGGTGCTTATCGACATACACATGGTGGTATACCAGCAAGCAAATACTATATAATTAACTGTATACTTCTACCAAGCAAATCAACTATTTAAGCATTAGGATTTTAGCTTAATTTGGGGCTAGGTCAATTTGTGTGCAATGGTCCCCGATATTTATTAATATTATGAAAATAACGCACGAAATTATAATTTAATAATTTACTGTTCATTCTTTACCGTATTGTAAGCGAAACCAGTAGTTTCTAGGGAACGTGTGTTCATAGCAAAAAGCAATTGTGGTAGAAGTTAAGATGATGCTCAATCCTGCAATTATTTTTTATCATTTTATTTTTATTTTTTACTTACTTATACTTATAATTAACTTACTTACTTTTTTACTTATAATTAATATTTACAAACAGTTTAATTTAATTACAGTAAGTATAGAATACAAGAGAATTTAAATATGTATGGCAAATAATATGCTTATAAAAAAGCTTACACTTATAAATACTTAAGTTATCTTATACTAGCTGTTCCCCGCGGTTTCACCCGCGTGGACTACAGTTTATCGCGATAAAAAGTATCCTATGTCCTTCCTCAGGATTCAAACTATCTCCGTACCAAGTTTCATTTAAATCGGTTCAGTAGTTTAGGCGTGAAAGAGTAACAGACAGACAGAGTTACTTTCGTAAGGGATTATGATATTAAATAGTCCATAAAAGTAGCTGATCATACCCGACTTTCCAAATGTGTTATAAATCAGTAATATTAATTTGTTTTTTTTTTTACACCTTACAAGGTAGCGTTCGACCACAACACAACACATCTAATGTCAAGTGATAACGCGATCTTAGATTGGTGTTAAACGCCCGAAACTATGTAACATATGTAATTTTAAGTAGTAATCTGTCAAGCCCTAGTACTAAAATGACATATTATGACATGACATATCAATCCAAAACCGCGGATAACGGATCAGGATCGATTATTACTTCGGGCGTAAGATGATGAATGTAATCGAAAAGTTTCCAATAGCATTCAGCTATTTTTCTCGCTGAACGTACTATCCGAATTGAGCTGCATGCGCAGCCTGCTTACAGCTAGAAGTTCCACGCCGAGTCGCCGGACGTGGATGCTCCCTCGTCGAATAGTTCCAAGGACTCCCCCAAAATGTTACTGAGCATATTCCGCAGGATTACTATGAACCGGGTGGAATCGAAAACAACACACTGCACACCCCTCGTGGATCGTTTCTTGCGTGCGCACGCTAGTTCGTATAACTCGAGGCCGTGCAACGCGCATAGGCCCGTCTGCGCTTCCGTCACGCCGATAACCTGCGGAACAAACGAGAAAATGTAAATGTAGGTAAAACCGTTGAATGAACAGTACCCCTCGGTCCACTGCTGGACATAGGCCTCTTCCAAGGTACGCTAGGGATGTGAAAATAATTGATTTTTATATTAATCGATATTTTTTTCTTCTATTTTTAATAATCGATTATTGATAAATCGATTTTTTTTTACGTACTCTCTTAAAAAAATAGTCGATTTTTTTACCTGCTCTCTTTTTTTAAAGTAATAAAAGATAAGATAATGTTTGTATTGTTGGAGATCAATGTGTACACAAACTACACATTTCAATCGAATATTGCAGTTATAAGTTACAATAAGTAATTTTATTACAATGTACAAAAAAATGCAACTTTTCGAATAGTTAGAAAAAAAATATTATATAAAAAATCGATTACATAAAAAAATCGTTTTTTTTTAATAATCGATTTTTTACAAATCGATTTATATTTTAAAGAGATAAAAATCGATTATTTATTAACCGATTTTTTCCCTCCTACTCACAACCCTAAGGTACGACGCTGAGTCCGATCTTAGGCTTTTTACATCCAACCGCTTCCAGTCATTTTGCGTATGTCGTCGCTCCACCTAGCCGGAGGGCGTCCTACACTACGTTTGTGGAGTCGCGGTCTCCACTCAAGAACACGTTTGATCCAACGGTTATCGGTTTTTCGGCTTATATTTATCGGTGTTTTTTTTTATGTAGTAGATTAGCAAACAAGCAGACGGCCCGCCTGATGGAGAGCGGTCACCGTCGCCTATGGACATCTGCAACACCAGGGGAGTTGCCGATGCGTTGCCGACCTTTAAGAACTCTTTTCACATCCATCTTGAAGGATTGCAATCTGTAGCACAGCGGAAAGACTTGATTTGACTCGGACTTATTATGTATACAAGACGCGGATACCGAGTTCGAATCCTCTCGGCCTCGCATCTATAACTAAATAAGTTATGTGCGGATTTGCCATCGCTCAAAAAACGGGAAGGAAAACATCGCGAGGAAACCGGCATGTCCAAGAACCGCAACATTTAAGGGCATGCGACATCTAAAAACCAGCACTGGGCCAGCGTGGTAGATTACGGCCCATACTCTCTCTCTGAAAGAAGGCCAGAGTCCCAGCAGTGGGATCGTAAAAGCCTGATGATGATGATTATGTATACTAGCATACCTTCGAGAACGAGAAGAAGCAGCGGCAGAAATGGCACTCGCCGTTCTTCTGAATTTGCCACGACGACTTGGTCGAGCGCTTGTTCTGGCTCAGGAACGTCTGTTTTAGAAATGAATATACATCCAGTCCAGGCGTAGCGTGGCGCCATCTTTGACCACATCGTCACTTAACATCAGGTGACTTGTGGTCAAACGCTACCCTGTAAATATTAAAAAAAAAAAAAACATATTTATTATTTTGTCTGCATTCTCTTGAATACAACGAGGGGACGTAACAAAAGAATAACGATAGGTCTGGTTGTCTGGTCTCCTATTACGAGTAGGTATACAACGAAAGCCATAGCAACCATAGCTTGGTGGTAGGGTATTTTCTAGTACTTGCCTGGCTAGCTACCACCCTCTTGTTAAGAATCTGTCGCCAAGCACCTATCGGTGTGTTCCGGCAGCCTCACTTGAGAGCCAGTTCCCAGTCCAGGTGTAGCGTGGCGCCATCTTCGACCACATCGTCACTTAACATCAGGTGACTTGTGGTCAAACGCTACCCTGTAAATAGTAAAAAAATATATTGTGTGTAAAATATTACCTCTGGCGATATTATTTCAAATTTGAGTTTCTTCATGCGCCGCCTGAGATTCAGTTCTGTTTTGAGCAGCGGCAGTAGGAAGCGGGCGGCTCGCTTCTTCAGGCCGGCGGGCACGTTTGCGTTGTTCGCCACCGCCATCAGGAGCTTCTCCATGGAAAATAAGCTCGGCTCGCAGCTGTTCCGCAGATTCTGTGGGAATTATCGCAGTTGAGTATGGTAAAAATTTTATTTTTCTACATTATAACTGGTCAAGTTTCGTCAAAGAGCAATGGAGCGAAGCGTGTTGAACATAAAAATAATCGATAGGGTTCCTAACTCCATAATTCACTCTAATTTGCTCTAACTCTAAACTGCTAGGCTAAAGTGGGACCGGGCGAGACACGTAAGCCGGATGCACCCGGATCGTTGGGCAAGGATCGTCATCATCATCATCATCATCATCATCAGCCCGTGTCAGTCCACTGCTGGACATAGGCCTCTCCCAAGGTACGCCACTGAGCCCTGAGGTCTTCGGCTCTTCTCATCCAACTACTGCCAGCCACTCGGCGCAAGTCGTCGCTCCACCTTGTCGTACACTACGTTTGCCAAGTCGCGGTCTCCACTCAAGAACACGTCTACCCCATCGGATCGTCCAAGGATCGTCACGTAGTGTGTATCTGAGGACGGGCGACGACGTCACCTAGGCAGGCCCCGAAAAGATGGCGTGAAGACCTTGACTCATATCAAGAGCGGTGGCTTAAGGTTGCAGGGGGATCGCGGGATTCTGGAAAGAAGGGGGGGAGACGTTTGCCCAGCAGTGGGACAGGTTAATTTATTTTATTATAAACTCACCAGGAACGTGATGTCGATATTGTTCAGGTAGGAGTGGTCTGCGTAGTAGACGCCCTCGGAGATGCTGAAGCCGGTGCCCAGGGAGGCGCAGTACGTGTTGGGGAACACCACCACGTACTCTCCGGGGTACTGGACGTGCCGCAACACCTTTACATACCAACACATTAAGAGCATGCGACAAATACCAACCCGCACTGGGCCAGCGTGGTAGATAACGGCCCATACTTTCTCTCTCTGAGAGAAGGCCAGAGTCCCAGCAGTGGAAACGTAAAAGGCTGATTATTATGATTATGTACCTATACTACCATACCTAGGTTTTATCCCGCAGGAACCTTTTTCGGGGATAAAAAGTAGCCTAAGTGTTAATCCAGGGTATAAGCTATCTCCATTCCAAATTTCACTGAAATCCGTTCAGTAGTTTTCGCGTGAAAGAGCAACAAACGTACATACATACTCACTAACTTTCGCGTTTATAATATTAGTTGGATGTTATTTAAACTGGCCATTAGAAGCTAAGAATAGAATAGAATATAAACTTTATTTGCTAAAAATGTGAGTAAAACAGTTAGTAATAACAACATAAATATTGATCTGACACATTTTACCAATGAAATGGCATGCAAAATTGAAAATCTTAACGAACTAAAACTAGTTTATATTAAAACTAGTTTAACAAATGTATAAAGACCTCCAAGCCGTGTTCGCGTAGCTTGTACGGCGGGATCATGACGATGTCGCTCGGCAGCCAGATGTCTTTGTTTTGTACTGCGAACGGGCACAAATCTTCCACCGCCGCGCGGAACGCGTCGCCTTGGTCTTTCGAGATGGAATACCTGTAGCGTAAGAAATATAATCACTATAGTACATGCATATTCATTAAGCAACAATTCCGTGTATAGTCTTCGGTACCGAGGCCTCGTGCTAGCAGGAAGGCGATGATGATGATAAAATGGATTGACATATCGAGCGATGGTGGCCGAACGGTTAGGCGTGCGACTTACAAGACGCCGACACCGAGTTCGAATCCTCTCGGCCCGCACCTATGACTTAATAAGTTATGTGCGGATTTGCCATCGCTCAAAACGGTGAAGGAAAACATCGTGATGAAACCGGCATGTCCAAGAACTGCAACATTCAAGGGCATGCGACATCTACCAACCCGCACTGGGCCAGCGTGGTAGAATACAGCCCATACTCTCTCTCTCTGAGAGAAGGCCAGCCACAGAACGGACAACCGTTGGGGTAGACGTGTTCTTGAGTGGAGACCGCGACTTGGCAAACGTAGTGTAGGACGCCCTGCGACAAGGTGGAACGACGACTTGCGCCGAGTGGCTGGCAGTGGTTGGAAAAAAGCCGAAGACCAGGCTCAGTGGCGTATCATGGGAGAGGCCTATGTCCAGCAGTGGACTGATACAGGCTGATGATGATGACCCTACCCTCACCCGCAGGTAAAATTCAAGTGGTGATCTTGCATCATCGCTGCAGGCTGCTTATTTGGCATCGCTAGCGAGGTGGCGCCAATCTGGTGTCGGGTCCTTACCAGATCTTGGGCGCGCCGCAGTGCAGATACTCGATCCACGGCACCAATGTGGGATCCTTGTGCCAGCAGCTCGTCGAGAACGTCATGCCGTAGTGGAGCGTGGTGGACGCCGCGCCGGGAGACGGGCCCAAGTGCTTCAGCAGATTCAGCCCACTCTTGCTCAGACGCTGCCAATAATGAAGCTACCATTACTTACTATACTATTTTGTTTAGTACTTTTTAAAGGGTAGCCTTTGACCACAAGTCACCTGATGCTAAGTGACGATGTGGGCGATGGTGGCATGACGCTACACCTGGAGTGGGAACTGGCTCACAAGTGAGGCAGCCGGAACACAGATAGGTACTTATATTATAACGAGTTAATGTTCCCATGCAGAATTTTACACTGCTGAAACTCTGAATGGTACTGGACTGTACAGAGCAAGCGTGGCGTAAGCGCCACGACACTCGCCTGATGGCGAGTGACTTGCTCGTTCCGTCATACAGTTGCTTAAATGAGAGAAAATAAGCAAGACGATCCAATAAACCCAAGGGAGATCTAGTTATTTTTTTTATATTTAACTATGTTTACTGTTACAATGTCAATTGAAGATTAGTATCAGACTAGTCGCCAGGTGATGCTCGAGATTTCTTTTAAATAGATCAATTATGCCTAGAGACGTAAACATTCCTGACCTTAAGATTCCAGGGGTGCTCGCCAAAAGCGCTGGCGGGGTCGGCTTCAAAACCGAATCCGTTTTCCAATGTGTCCACGGAGCCAGCATGAACGCATATGTGCGATTTGGGCTCCACCAATATTTTAAAAAAGTCCGTTTCGACCTCTTCAGGAGTCGGCTGAGGGTTCTTAGGGAAGTAGGTTTTCTGTACTTGTGCCGCAAGCTGAAATCAACATGTTCGTATGGGTTAACACGTAAGATATTTTATTTATTTATCACCAGCATAATGTACACCATTGCAATTACATATAATATAATAGACAGTTGACACAAGTAAGGCTAACGCCCGAAATTAATAATCGATCCTGATCCGTTATCCGCGGTTTTGGATCGATATGTCATTTGAGTACTAGAGCTTGACATATTACTACTAAAATGACATATTATGACACAACTATGGTGACCAATGATGGCGCGTTTATAGTCACGTGATTTTTTTTTAAATTTCATCAATCTTTAATTGTTAATAATTAATTGAAAAACATTTTTTTTTAAGTTTTTTGCATTAAATATCAATATTATTAATAATAAAGTTACAGTTAAGTTGTTAGTTAGTGTTTAAATACATAAAAAAAATCAATAATATTTTTTTTTCAAAATCCCAATTATGACTTAGTATTTCAGTTGTACCACATTCGTAATATATTAAATCATTAATAACCGTAGTAAATTAAATAAAACTCAACCAGAATGTTCTTATCTACAAATAAAAACAAATTGAGCAAAGTGGTATGCGTATAACGTAACGCCAAAGACGTATTTAGTGATGGGATGTACTGCTACGATGGATAGTCGATGTTTTATTTAGAATAAAAAACGTATATATTGTGCGTAGCTCAATTTTTATTGTTAAAAAGTCATTTCATTCGTCTAAACTCATATCAGAGTCAGGAACATCTGAATTGTCACTAGATTCATTATCTGAATCTGTGAAGGATATTATTAACGATGATAGTGTATGTGGCCAAGCCAACCTCTCACAGAAAGTATGTTATAATTGATTACCTTTGTGAAATAGGTGAGATTGCAATAGCGACCAGGCATGATGCAGTCGTCGACTTCTGCACAGATGCGCTCCCTCAGCGAAGGGTCGTCGTCGCAGAGAGGCTGGCCGGCTCGCATGCGCGCCTGCCGCCACAGCGGGTTCCGTGCACGCCCCAGCGCATTTTTCTCGTGCTTATTCCAGCAACGCTGCATGTCGGATAACAGCAAATCGCGTTCGGCTAAGGAGCACATAAATGCTTCTTTTTAAAACAGTTTTATTAGGTTGTTATATCAAAATCAGACTACTCTGTAAAAAGTTATGCGTACACAAAAAATCCTACTAATATTATAAACGCGAAAGTTTGTGAGTATGTACGTATGTTTGATGCTCTTTCACGCAAAAACTACTGAACGGATTTGAGTGAAATTTGGAATGGAGATAGCTTATACTTTGGATTAACAGATAGGCTACTTTCCTACGACTCTCTTTCCCCTCGATTTCTCTGGGATACCATCATTAGATCCTGGTTTCCTTCGGTTTATAAACGACGAAGTTATCCGCGAACAAACCTCCTTTCTTAAAGTCGGTTAAAAAAAATTTAGTAGAAGTCAAACTTACCGGCCGTTAAGGTGTGATAGCTAAGGAGATGTTTAAAGTAGATTTTTTCAAGTTTGGCCCTATTCTTTTTATGATAACCCATCTTCTGTACGATTGATGTCCATCGCTGCTGGTCATCCTTGAAAGCTGGGTTGGCGTATTCAGCTATAATTACATCCATGAACTTTACCAAGTCCAACTCCAACCCTTCAAACTGAAAAATAAACAGTAAATTAAAAATTTAGAATTTATTACACTATCCTAGTTCCTACTTCCTAGTTCCTACTAATACATATTATGAATGCGAAAGTTTACGTATGTGTGTGTGTGTGTGTGTGTGTGTGTGTGTGTGTGGTGTAACACCGTTACTACTAAACCGATTTCGATGAAATTTGGAATAGAGGTAGTTTCAAAAACCGATCTATCCACGATTTGTCCTACTGGAGAAGGAAATTTGACATAAGCTCCATGGAAGTAATGTCAAATTTATGTCAAACCGTGGATAGATCGCTTATTGAAACCGGCCGTAAAAAATCTCGGTGAAACTTCCCGATCCGTGGTCGGAAGACATTCCGAGTGAATTAGAATCGCACTGTTGATTCGGATCGCTTCGCAGTTTTGTGTGGGAAAGCTATTAATATTTTTATTTTTTTTTACTATTTACAGGGTAGCGTTTGATCACAAGTCACCTGATGTTAAGTGACGATGTGGTCGAAGATGGCGCCACGCTACACCTGGACCTATTTTATCATGAGTAATAAATTAGTTAAACTTACCAGCGGACATTTCGGAGTGGTAGGCGTTTGCTGTACCGCTTGGATAGCAGCGAACACTTTAGGCGCGTCCCCCCAGCGCTTGAACATCTTGTAGATGTATTGGTTAGACAGCTTGAAATTGGCACAATCATCGGCTTTGCACGACGCTTTGGCACCGCGTGGCGGTCTTACGCCACAAAGACTAATGTCTGGATACTGCTCCAACACCGTAGATGTGAATTTGATGGGGCACTACAAATGAAAACATTAACTTTAACAACTAAGTAACTGAGATGGCAAAATCAAAATCAATAGTTTTTTTATTCAATAGGATACATTGTGATCACTTTAAAACGTTAAACTTAAAACTAGCTACGCCTGTTCCAACCTCCTTACGCCCGCAAAAGAACAGGCAAAAAAACGCCTAGCAGGTGATTTTTTTGCGCGATCACATTCTCGATTTATTATTTTATTCTTTTTTCAATTTTAATTTTATTTTTGGGATCAAAACTAAAGACCAGACCCCACAAGCCCAGACCCGTTCACGAATTGACGCATGTGCCAGCAGTCATCGACCCCCAAAGTGAGTCTTGACTTCCGATAACAAAAGACGCCACTTCGGTCTGTCCTGCGCCTCCTGCCTTTCCTCCACCTGGAGCTTGCGCAAATCCTTAAAATTTTAACAACTATGAATAATAAATACCAAACGGAAAGGTAGGTCTATACTTATGGAAGACGAAGGCTGGTCCTTTCTAGGCGGTACTTATCTGCAAGCATGCTCCATCATCTACCTCGTCATTGCTTACCATCAAGTGACACTCGGGTAAAATGCTTATATCTATTAATAACAATTCAAAAAATAACTTACCTGCTCATATTCCGATTTGGACACGTTAAATACCAACGATTGCTTGCAACTGGGCGGCCTGTTATCGGTGCCGGACATCAGTGACGCTGAAGATGGGCATGGCGATGGCGGTGGTGAAAGGCTAGAGGCTGAATCTTCCTGTCTAGACGGTAAATCTTCATCTTCATGGTCTGGATCTCGGAGCCGCGGCCGCTTTATTGGAGGAGCCTCAATTACAACTCTACTTGAAGACAACTGTTCTTTAAACCTATGTTCAATATACTCCTTTTGCAATTCCACCAATTTCAATGACACCGAACTGCTGCCTTCGGCCAACTGAGTCTTATTGCTTTCCAACAAGATACCAACAACAACGGCCAAAATACTTTGCTCCCTCGACGACAGATATGCGTTGTCGAGAACGTGCTTTTTTAAAATGATAGCGGCACGAATCATTTGTTTGCCTCGGGGTGTCATTATTTCCTTTAATTTGGCTATATGGTAGCAATCTGGCAGTCTTGGAGTTTGTGTGCACTGACTCGCATCTTCAGTTCTATTTGTCGCTCGATATGGTCTTATTTCGCTTGCGTCAGATCTGAAGTCGTAAACATCTGATGTAAAACTGCCTGAATGCAGCTCTTCCTCTGGATCACTCAGATCTTCAAAGGCGGGCGAGGGGTGCAGTTCAGGTGTGAACATAATATTGCAACGCGAACACTTTGCGCAAAATTTCGATATCAATACCGGACTTTTAATCGATTTACTTAACGTTTCGGAATTCCATGTGATACAAGACATTCTCCGTGCTAGTTCTCCGATAGAGATTTTAATTTGTGCAGAACTTAGAGTGGATTCGGTGAAGAAAGATGACGAGATTGATGGCGTGGCTTGTCTGTTGGTCCGCCATATCGGTATTACAGGCTTCTTAAAATTTGGATCGGATCTTTCGTTTTTTGGATAGGCTCGTACGGGTGGTCTGTTTTCAGCAAATCCACCGGTGTCTACAAAAAAAACATGTTATAGTTGTTATACATCACTTTTCAGGCTTACAAACCTCAAAACTCCGCTCGTACAATGAAGCAAGCAAAAAAGCAAAATCTGCAGATGTATGGCAATAATAATTATGTTGTTATGAAACCACCCAATCTTACCTGCTTCCTCTGAATTGGGTATGACGTTAAAAATGCCGCGGACATAATCTGGAATGATGTAGAAAATACAATTCATTATACATATTTGATTCCTGAGTCTTGGATATTTCTATCTATATAATAATATATTTCTCTATATAAGTATGTATATCGTTGTCTAGTACCCATAACACAAGTGTCGAGCTTAATTTGGGGCTAGATCAATTTGTGTGTAATTGTCCCCGATATTTATAATTATTTATTTATGGCTTAAATATTTCAAGACAAAATTGCAGAATACGGTCCACATATTGTGGTGAAATGTTAAACTAAGATATTCTGGTAAATACATATGAATCTCACCAAGGAATGTTAATTTAGCTCCGTCGAAGGGGTATTTGGGCAACCATACACCTGGAAAAAAACATTGATGAATATATTGTATTGAAACTAGAAACATTATAATCGCATACTGCCTCGCTTTCCATTTTATTCGTAGTCCCCAGTGTTTAGTATATCCGTAATTGAGTAAACATTTTTAAATTTTACCATATCGATAAACGTCTAATTTCGCATAGTTTACGTTCACTCGTAACTAAGGTTCTATCTCTTAAGATCCATTCATTAGATCCATTATGGATTAACTGAAAGGCAAATATATGTGTGATGAGCACGAATATTTGTTTCTCAGTCTTGGATATTTCTATCTATATAAGTATTTATTTCTCTATATAAGTATGTATATCGTTGTCTAGTACCCATAACACAAGTTTCGAGCTTAATTTGGGGCTAGGTCAATTTGTGTGCAATGGTCCCCTGATATATTAACTGAGGTTTTATGTTCCCACTAGATCCTTCTTCTTCAACCGTGGATGTAGTGAGATGTTATTCATCATTTGATACACCATTACTTCTAATCGCTACAAATGGATCTGAAGAGAATCTATCAAAATTTTAATCCTACTTCCTACTAATATTATAAACGTGAAAGTTTGTAAGTATGGATGTTTGTTACTCTTTCACGCAAAAACTAATAAACGGATTTGAGTGGAATTTGGAATGGAGATAGCTTATAGTCTGGATTAACACATAGGCTACTTTTTATTCCGGAAAAGGGTCCTGCGGGATAACGGGAAGATGCGGGTGAAACCGCAGGGCGCAGCAACTAAATACTTACATTTTTCGCTGTCCGACTGTTCACCTTCATCATCCAAGGTAACGGGGTTATCAACGTCCACATCAATATCCTGGCCACCATCACCATCATTTTCAGTGATATCATCAGCTTTGCTCGCGAAATCTCTTTTCACATTGACACCCGAATTCTGAATGTCGTCGTCCATACTTGGCGCTTTAGAGCTTGTATCCGACAAATCCGTTCCTGTTTTTACGCTTTTAACGCGTAATGCTGTTGGCTTTGTTGTTGGCCTTAACTTATCTTCAGGTGGTCCTTGAAATGTCTGACCTTCCTGTGAAAGAAAAAATGAATAAATTATAAGAAATGGAAAGCACTTCGAGCATTCTTCTACTTCTGTGCTTCTACATATATAATATGACAACTATAATATAACTCAGATTCAAAAATATAAAAACAAAACGAAGCAAAAATTTCGAAGACTTTTGTTTATTATCCTACTCGCTGTTCCCTGCGGTTTCACCCGCGTGGCCTATAGTTTCCCGTTTTACCCCCTTAGGGGTTAAATTTCCAAAAATACTTTTATTACACCCCTATGCATCAAGACAAACATACCCTCCAAATTTCAAGTTTTTGCGACCAGCGGTTTAGACTGTGCGTTGATATCAGTCAGAACTTTGGTTTGTATGATATAGATTTTCTGTTTGGAAAACATTCGCACGTCTTCCAGACCGAATACATTGTGTCGCCAATATTTAAGATCTTTTTATCTCTTACATGTATTCTGACGAATAAATGATTTGAACTGAATTGAATTGGTTTTTTTTTTAATTTTGTGGTAATAGGCTGATGATGATGATGAGTAATAATATAGATAGTACTTACAGAAATAGAATCATGTCCATTACCCTCGAGTTTAGAAGTAGGAGGGCCATTACGTGTATCGAGCGAGGGTGACAAGTTCGAAGAACTGGGCCTGGAAATATTTTTATCATATTATTATTACAAAAAAATTATGGCTAAATGGTGCCAAAATTCAGGAAGAAAATAGGAGACTGTATCATAGTAAAGGAGTAGTAGTTCAGCTTCATATAAATCGCCCGTCGCCGGTTTGAATGTGTGCGTGAGTAGCGGCACCGTGTACGCACGCACTTTTCACGCACACAATCACATAAACGAAAGGAGGCGGCCGGGGCCGCGGCCATGCACTCAGTACGGAACGCGCCGCCTATGCGTCACCGCAAGAGTAGGCAATTAACTCGTCGAGCGGCCTTAGCTAACCTACTGTTCTTTATATACTGTGACTGTATAGACCAAACAAGTCTCATATTTCCTTTTAATATTTTTAACCGACTTCAATATAGGAAAAGGTTCTCAATTCAACTGTTTTTTTTATATGTTTGTTACCTCAGAACTTTCGACTGAGTGGACCGATTTTGATGATTCTTTTTTTATTTGAATGCTGGTGTGGTCCCAATTTAGTCTAGTTCTAACAAAGGCATCCATGAGAAAATCTTTGAAGTCGGTTCTTTTCGCTTGCAATGTTGCTTGTAAAAAATTGTGGTGTTTACCCTTCTTTCTGCGTGGAACGCGTGACGCGCCTCGGTGGAGTGGTCTCGCGTGATTTCGTTCTCTCAACGTCCTTTTTTGTAATTGCCATCTTTTTCTTTCGAACAATTTTAGTAGGCTTTTTAGCACTTAGCTTGGGAGGAGGGCGTCGCTTTGGCAGAAGTCGCGGCCCTGTCATTACCTTTCCAGTAATTCCTGACATTGCTTTTCCAGTTATTCCTGACATTGCCTTTCCAGTAATTCCTTTCATTGCCTTTCCAGTAATTCCAGTTCTAGCAGATGTGCTCGCGTCTTTGCTGTTCTGTGCAAAATACGTCAGCGGCTTATTTTCCTCAGTACTCGTTTCGCTAAGATGCGACAACACGCTGTCCCGTCGCGTTGAGCGAACGAAACGTCGGTGCACGCGCATGTTTTTTTTAGCCTTACTGGCTGATGTCCATTTGCGCGCAATAGCCCTGGTTCTTAACTGCATTGTTTTTAGATTATTGACACATCTACTTTTCCCAGATTCTGTTGACTCTGATTTCCTCTGTGACAGATCTTTCTGGGGCTGTGGGTTGCGAGGGGTAGGAGATAACCTCTCCAATACAACCCGCACTTCCTTTTCATTTTTGTTCCTTTCAAAGTCGGATATTTTAACGGTTGTATGTGTATGAATACCTTAAAATAAAAATGAGGTCAATCGGTATTAAAAAATACTAACACATCCATACTGTTCTACTAATCCCCACTAATATTATAAATGCAAAAGTAACTCTGTCTGTTACGCTTTCACGCCTAAACTACAGAACTGATTTAAATTAAATTTGATACATAGATAGTTTGAACCCTGAGGAAGGACATAGGATACTTTTTATTGCGATAAACTGTAGCCAACGCGGGTGAAACTGCGGGGAATGGCTAGAATTATATATGTGAAAGTTTGTGAGTATGGATGTATGTTTGTTACTCTTTCACGCAAAATCTACTGAACAGATTTGAGTGCAATTTGGAATGCAGATAGCTTATACCCTGGACTAAAACATAGGCTACTTTTATCCTGGAAAAAGGTTCCTGTGGGATAGCGCTAGTAGATACGATAAATGGTATAGATACTAACTACGATAAGTGATGGTATCAATGAAACTCTTTAATGGAGGAGGTGTTGTATAGTTCTGGGGCGGAGACGAGATGCCTGGACGCGGAGCGACAGCGTGGTCTGCAACTGGCACGTCGCTCTTGGGGGGCGCCGGGATGTTCACACCTTGAGCAAACTTGCGTTGGGCGCGCACTACCCACCTGAAACAAACAAACTTATTTTAAGGCTCTGATATCTCATCTGAATTGGTTCATAGGGAGTTACATAGGTGGTCTATTTATTTTACAGGTGTTGCCTGATTTTTTAAGATTTTTGATAAACTATGTTTAGGATATCTTGTAACATCTAAACAATAATATATATAACTCAAAGGTGACTGACTGACATAGTGATCTATCAATGCACAGCCCAAACCACTGGTCAAATCAAGCTGAAATTTGGCATGCATGTAGATGTTATGACGTAGGCATCTGCTAAGAAAGGATTTTGATTAATTCTACCCCCAAGGGGATAAAATAGGGGATGAAAGTTTGTATGAAACTTTGTCAATTTTAAACCGATCGGGCTGAGACTTTGCATGCATAAAGCTTTACGGGGGTGAAACAGCGGGGAACAGCTAGTTAAATATAAATGTGCTATCAATGTTTGTACAGACTGCAATGTCCACAGCTGATTTCTGTAACAGTAAATATGAATGATGTGCATAATAAAATGATATCAAAGGACAAGAACGTAATTTTCGATTGCTTGAAATATAAAAGTGAGAGAGATTTTACTCTGTGAAAAGAAAGGATAAGCAACGAATATTTATAGGTATACGCAACCAAACATTTCAAACGCGTCCTTTTATTGACGACGTCCTTTTTATCCTTTTTATTCAGCGCCAAACTCAAACTCAAAACTTTTTTATTTAATAGGATACATTGTGATTACTTTAAAACGTCAACTTAAAACTAGCTACGCCTGTTCCAACCTCCTTACGCCGGCAAAAGAACAGGCAAGAAACGCCCGGCAGGTAATTTTTTTGGCGCGATCATATTGACAATTTTATTCTTATTACTAATTGATTGAATTGGAGCAAGTTCACTAAAATCCCAAGCTTTTTTTTGTCATCTAATAGTGCGATATTTTTTATTTAGCTTTACTAATAAGAAGATTTCTCTTGTTTGGTTGTACACATTGGGATATGGGAACATGAATATTAACGAAAAATTAAAATATGTGAAATAAAACCTAATTACACTTTATGGTACGGGCAAGGCGGCAATAGGCAACGTTCGGCTGGTGCCCTAAGTCGATAGAAAACATATTTAGCAAAGAAAGCAGTATTTGAATAAACTTACTTGGGTTTCACCATGTTTATCTCGTTCGTTTAAAATTACAAAGGTAACACTAGGTAGGTATCACTGTACTGTAGTCTTCTGTAATCTTATGCAAAATGTTGGCCACCAGCAGGACAGCATGAACATACAAGAACAAGAAACTACGAATTATATGCCTGTACCACTATAAAGTATAAATTAAACCAGGAAGGCAGGCCCGGCACGTCCTAACATTGTTTGAGTTGTTTCTGCAATCTGCATTTCTGCATCTGCATCTGCGAGTCCCTATCGGCCGGTTTCAATACCCCGATGTATGTATTGAAACTATTCAGTTATTCACGGTTTGCTTTGCTCAAGTTTGCTCTACTGTCTAAGTGTCTACTGAACTGAAGTACTGAAGTGAAGATAGAAATTTGACATAAGCATTATAGAAGTAATGTCAAGTCAACTGTCAAATTTGTATCTCTAGTAAGGCAAACCGTGGATAGATCGGTTATTGAAATCGGCCATAATATATTGTACGACCAATAATAAATTCTCAACTTCATAATGTACACTTGTACAGCCAATAATGCACGGCCTGATAATCCATATAAATGGCCTCCAATTTTATAAGGCCGTGCAATACGGGCTATTATGGACTGGGTGTGCATTATTAATCACGGACTGATTTTGTAAGGGTGATAATGTACGGCCTCACTCATAATCCGTTACACTATGACTAAGTTATATTTGATGTACCTAATTCATACTATATCAAGAAAATAAAAGATGATGCAAAGTCATATACTAATTAAATAACTAAAAAAAATTATAAATATATAAAGGTCTAAAAGATTATACGCACTCCGTCACTTTCTTTTTGTTTTGTTTTGTTATGGCGTCACACGATTAGTGTCTTTGCCAGTGTCAAATATAAAATATTTCAAACTCAGAGAGTTGAATCAAGTTTAAATGATGATGATGAGATGATGGGATGAAAATAGTGTTTAAGTAAAGTAGTGCCGCTTTACTTAAAATTTACACGGACTTCTTTGGAGCAATTAGAAAAGTCACTTTCACAACTTTATTTTAATTTCCCACACTCGTACACATTAACGAACACATAATGGTTATAATCCACCAACATTACACATTATCACTCGAAGAAACAAAAACTTTTGAAATATAAACAAAATTTTCACGTTGACAATTCAGTTGCCGCCAAAAAAGTCCATTCAATCACATAAAAAGTTAAAAACGTGGCATCAATCAAGCTTGATTGACAGCTGTCAGAGAGGAAAGTCTATCCTTGTCTATGGTTGGCTTCAGATTATCAGGCCGTGCATTATCAACACGGACCGATTTTGTACCGCCAGAAATTCTCGACCTGATAAAACACGACCTGATATTTCGAATCTCATCCACACGGATTATCAGGCCGTACATTATCAGGTCATGCAATACTGGCTGTGCATTAAAAGGCCGTACATTATCGCCTCCCCTACCAACTACCAAAGCAAACCAAGTCGACCAATCAACAACTTGAGATTTGTTTTATTTATTAATTGTCACAATGTTGTCAGTGTCAGAATTTTGATATTGTTGTCAACGCTCTTTTCTTTTTGTTATGGCTTCACACGATTAGTGTATTTGCCAGTGTCAAATGTAAAATATTTCAAACTCTGAGTTGAATTAAGTTTAAATGATGATGATGATGGTGATTATGATGAGATGATGCAATATAGATAGTGTTCAAGTAAAGTAGTGGCGCTTTACTTATACTTTACGCGGCCTTTTTTGGAGCAACTAGAAAAGTCACTTTCACAACTTATTTCAATTATATAGTCTACTTAATCTATGATTTCAATTTCCCACTGAAAGTATTATAGGTGAAGCTGGCTATTGTATGAATATCTCTGTGTGATGAATGATGTTAACTGTTAATAATAATAGTTATTATTTATTTAATACTAGCTGTGCCCTACGGTTGCATCCACGTGGACTGCAGTTTATTGCAATAAAAAAGCCTTTAGAAAAACGCACATTCCGTTTTATCCAATTTTTATACTTTCCTGGCAACATTTTTAATTTTTCTTTTCAAAAACCTGCCTTGGACTGGATTTCAACGAAGACGAATACAATAAAAAAAGAATAGATGAAAATGTTCTTTCCGTTTTCACGCAATGAGACCACCAGGAGAAATAGGGGTTAAATTTTATATTCATAGAATTTTTCCTCCAAGTATAATAATGAATGATAGATAGATTTTTACAACTGACAACACACAACACTTCTCATCTTTCTCTTTCGCTCCCGTACAATCTTGAAGGTAGCGGTTTCGTAAATTTTAATGAAAATTTTCCAATTTATATGATATTTTGTGATAAATACTAAGTTTCCCTTTTCAAAAATATACCGTGCTAGATAATCGTGACCATAATTATTAATTTACGGTAAAGATCGCTTGGATATATGTTGGTGACATATCGCTCCTTCGGTGTCCAACGTTGTTTTGATTTTTACCAGTGATTTAAAATGGATATTACACTATCAGTTACGAATATGCAATATATTTGTGGTGGTTCTTATGCTACGGTCGTGATTTTTGGTGATATGTTAACATATCAAAGTGGCCTGGACGTGTTTAGTTTTCTAACCTCTAAGTGAAGAGTTCATGCTGAAAGTAGTTTTGTTTGGATGTTCCAGATGAGTACGAAGATTATCAAAGCCGGCGCCGCCGAGGCTGATGGGTTTGAGACCTCGATCTCACAAGCCCTGGTCGAGTTGGAGACCAACTCTGACCTGAAGGCTCAGCTTAGGGAGCTCTACATTACTAAAGCTAAGGAAATTGAACTACACAATAAAAAGGTACGTAACAAAGTGTTCAATGATCTGTATTGATGAACTAGGGTTACCCTTATTATTTATTCATTAATAATTTGTCATAATATCAACATTACGTTTATGGTTAGAAAAAAAATACGGTCTGGTTACGGTGCTTTGGATAATATAATTCTTAGGCTTATCCTACTATTATTATAAATGCGAAAGTTTGTGTGTGTGTTAATGTTTGTTACCACGTATCACCGTAACTACTAAACCAATATTGACGAAACAAGACATTATTATCCTCAGTTGAGTAATAAGCTATTTTAATGCTTGCTTAACATGTCAAGAATTTTGGGAAAGCTGTATCTGATTAATTTAATGTTTTCTAGTTCTTCACAATATGGTGTACGTGAATTGCAAATGTAAACTAGTAATTTTTTAATAATGGGCGAGCACCTTGAGTCTGATGTGCTGATATTAACTAGTTGCGCTTCGCGGTTTCACCTGCATCTTCCCGTTATTCAGCAAGAAACTTTTTCCAGGAATAAAAAGTAGGCTATGTTTTAATCCAGGGTATATGCTGTCTCCATTCCAAATTTCACTTTAAAAACTAGATGTTTAGAAAAAATTGGCGAGCACCTTGAGTCTGATGTGCAAATATTGCTGTGTTGAACGATAGCAATGTCCTAAAGTTCCTATATTGATCATTTATGTAGCAACGAAGCATATAGTTATTTGTTATTTTTATATAATTTTCAGTCGATAATCATCTATGTGCCGATGCCCAAACTGAAGCAGTTCCAGAAGATTCAGATCCGTCTTGTCCGTGAGCTCGAGAAGAAATTCAGCGGTAAACACGTTGTGTTCATTGGGGATCGCAAAATCCTGCCCAAGCCCAGCCATAAGACACGTGTTGCTAACAAACAGAAGAGGCCCCGCTCGAGGTTTGTTGACAAACAATTTTACTGTACAGTAATACCCCGGACTGACGCAATAGGTGGGACCGAGCGATAACTGTGTAAGTCGAATTCCCATAAGTCGGGGTTCAACTTGGACATAAATACATACATTTAAAGTATGTTTTATCGGAACCAGAATCTAAAAAAAACAATAATTTAAAATCTATAATATAAAAATGAATCGCAAAATGTGTTGGTAAGCGCATAACTCAACAACGCCTGGACCAATGTTGCCAATTCTTTTTTTTAAATGTTCGTTGAAGCCCAAGAATGGTTTTTACGGCGAGAAAAATCAGAATAATTGCCGGGAAAACCCTAAAACCAGCCCTTTTCTTTTTCCCATACAAACGTTTTCTTCCAAAAATGTAGAGTCAAATTGAACTTTAACACCATACCATAAAGTTAGAGAGGTTCCGGGAAGGCAAAACAATTGAGTGACGTTAGTATCATATAAATATTGATGTCTAATTTCAATAAAAGTAGAGACTCCAATAATGTGTGTATTATAATTTTTAATGATTTTTTTGTTAAATACCCGTGCGAAGCCGGGGCGGGCCGCTAGTAAAATAATAAAATAGTGCCCGCACAATCACATACATAGGCTCTGACCCCTAACTAGGTTTCTTTGTATCTAGGGTATCAGAAACTACGAGGATCGGGGATCCACAACACCCAGACACAGAACAAATACTTGCGCTTTTTTTTTAATGCACAAATATTTGTTCTGTACTTCTGTAGCGGGAATCGAACCCGCGACCTCACGCTTCACAGATCCATTCAGTAGTTTTTACGTGAAAGAGTAACAAACATCCATCCATACTTACAAACTTTCACGTTTATAATATTACTAGCTGTTCCCCGCGGTTGCACCCGCGTGGGCTACAGTTTATCGCGATTATAAGTATCCTATGTCCTTCTCCAGGGTTCAAACTATCTATGTACCAAATTTCATTTCAATCAATTCAGTAGTTTAGGCGCGAAAGCGTATATACTCCGTATACTCCATATAGTACTCCAAAGTACTCCATACAGTACTCCAAAGTACTCCATATCTAAGCTAGGACATAAATATTCCTAGGTCTACTGTTACTTCTCTTTGACTGGGCGTCTGTCTCCAAGAACTACCACTCTACATATATTTTCTGCTTCTCTTCCAGGACACTAACGTCAGTATACGATGCAATCCTTGAGGACCTCGTCTTCCCCGCTGAGATCGTAGGCAAGCGCATCCGAGTCAAGCTGGATGGCTCGCAGCTTATCAAAGTGCACCTGGAGAAGAATCAGCAGACTACGATTGAACATAAGGTATGTTTTTAAGAATAAGAATCATTTATTTGCAACAAATTATACAAGACAAATAATGTAGAAATAAGAAAAAAAGAAAAAGAAAATGTATTGTTGCAAACTGGCCTCAACTTAGCGTTGTGCTGGTCGTTTGATCAGCGCTGGTCTTCCGTTGTATGATGTGGTTCATCATCAATCGCCCTAAAACAGACTGGACAAGTGGTTGGGAACGAATAATGCTTCCTTGCTACAGAATTGACTTTTCTCTGCACTTTTGAACATTGCTATAATTCAACACAGCATGATATAGGCACATCAGCTTCTGGGCTGCTCGCCTATTACCAAAATAAATAAATAAATAATTTTCCCATTGCTGCGACCCTTGCATTCTCTCAGAGAGAGTATGGGCTTTAATCTACCACGCTGTCCAAGTGAGGATTGGTAGATTTTGCATGCACATAAATGTTGTGGTTGTTTTTATGTTAATTTATTGTTGTACTAAAATCTTAATTTCGATTGGAATTGCTATTGAGATTTAGCATTAATTTTGAAGATGATTTCAGGACCAATTTATACAGATTCATTGTTTTGTGATTGAGTTTATACACTGATAACACTCGCTACACAACTTATTTATACAGTAATTACAAAAGTATTTTCTTTTTTTCGTCCTTTAGTCATTAAAACAAGATCTTTGACTACAAGCCCATGGCTTCATTAATTTTTTTTTTAGAAAATGCCACTTAGTCTAATAATGGCCATCACTGATGTAGGCACATTGGCCTCAAGCTGATCCCCTATCCCTACTTTTAATATTGTAAATGCGAAAGTGACTGTCTGTCTGTCTTTCACGCCTAAACTACTGAACCGATTTAAATGATTTTTGGTACAGAGATAGTCTAAAGCCAGAGAAAGGACTTTAAAAGCAGACTGGACAAGTGGTTGCGAACGAACAATGCTTCCTTGCTACAGAATTGACTTGTCTCACTTTTGGACATTGCTATAATTCACCACAGCATGATATAGGCACATCAGCCTCTGGGCTGCTCGCCTATTACCAAAATAAATAAATAAACTGTAGCCCACGCGGGTGGTAAACCGCGGGGAACAGCTAGTTACAAAATAAATAAATTCCTATCTTTAGAAAAGACTGAAAAGAAGATGGAAGGGAAAAGGAAGACCAAAGAAAAGATGGTTGGATTGTGTAAGGACCGATATGAATGAAAGGGGAGTGACTGAAGCGATGACGGCTGATAGGGGAGAGTGGAAGAAGAGTACATGCTGCGCCGTCCCCAAATAGATGGGACCAGGGCAATAAGAAATATCAGTCTGAAAAACCTTTTTCTTCTTCTAATGATCATGTTTGTTTCTTTGCAGGTTGACACCTTCCAGTCTGTGTACAAGAAGCTCACGGGGCGTGAAGTCACCTTTGAATTCCCCGAGCCCTACTTGTAAATTAGACGTAACTTTACAATAAAACAAAAAGCTTAATAACATCTTTTCATTAAAAAACTGTCCCTTGCTTTTGCTGCAGATAAATAATTAGGCTTCAGAAAATAACTACATAGTACAAATGAATGAAATACTAATTTATTTTGTACCAAATGTTTTTAGGGTTCCCAAAGAGTCAAACGGGACCCTATTATTAAGGCTTCACTGTCTGTCCGTCTATCACAAGGCTATATCTCATGAACGCGATGGTTAGACAGTTGAAATTTTTATCTCAGATGGTGTATTTCATGTATTTCTGTTGCTGCTATAACTACAAACACTAAAAAGCAGAATAAAATATATATTTAAGGGGCTCCCATACAACAAACATAATTTTTTGCTGTTTTTATAGAAGGTACGGAATCCTTCGTGTGCGAGGCCGACTCTCACTGGGTTTTTTTGGGTATACGAATCAATGAAAGTCATCATTTGATTGATTTATAGTTTTATTTGAATAAATAACATATCAGTCCATCCCATCCCTATTGATAATATCATATTTAATTGACAAGAAATTTCAAACCTAAAAAGTAAATAATATTTTAGAAATAAAAACAACGTATATTGATGTATACACTTCAATATTAAAAAAAAAACATTTGAACCCTTCCATATAAATTTTAACAAATAAACCTACTAAATGATGCTAACCTCGTCACTAATATGTAGTCGTCTTCAAATTGAACCATTATATTAATTACATACATTATACGGGATTAAAATATCCAAGCCCCTTTCATAAATGAGGTGCTCAGTGGATAAGTGACCGTAGCTACAAAAAATTCAAAATTAAGGTATTGGCACCAAATCGTTAAAGCAAAAGTGGCCCATTTTAGTTTTAATTCATTTTAATATGTACAGAGTTTAATTTTAAACTTAATTACATGCATAAAAATAACTGCTCATCAAAGTTCTCGAATCTTAAACTGATCATTGTCTCAAAACTGCCCTGGCCCACTCTTTCGCTCAGCGCCAAATATAACGTCAAATCGCGATTTCCGTTGGACTGAACAGTATTAGAGAAGACTTTACAAATTGGCCTCCCTATTATAAGTGCAACTTTTACAAACCACAGGCACATGAGGCTTACCGCCTATGCGCCGAGGTGACAAACGGAATGCAGTACCTACCACAAAGTGTTCATAGAATTCTAGATGAACGTGACCTACGAGGTGATGCGTTGTTACAGGCGATGGTTATCGCCTAGCATCAGGTGAACCGTCAGCTTGTTCCGTCACCTAGTAGTTTTACATTAAAAAAAAACTGATAACTATAATGGCCTTACATAACCATAGAATCACATTACACATCCATATCTCTAAACTACCCAAGAGTATAAAAAACGACTCTACCAAAAACTTCCAATTATTTTTTTATTCTTCATTTTTTCGTGTCCCAAAAGTTAACTACAAATTTTCCTGTTGGTCTGAGTCAAATTTAATTCTCTCGCGTGTAGTTTTATAGTAAAAAGTGCTAAATATACATACTTACTAATCCTATTTACAAAATATAGGTACATGATAGATATTTACAATCTAAACGAGAAAATAACACAGAAATGCAAAAAAACAGTCAATGAAATTAAATAAAACCCATAACCCCGGAGGCAATCTAATACCAATGGATACCTTTTAGTGCTTAAAAATATTTTCAATGTACAGGAATATCCAGGTTATCGGTGAGCTCTGGCAGACGCACTAGAGAGTCAGTTCCCAGTCCAAGGCTCTTATTCGCTATGACCATCAAGATCCCTTGCCAATGACGTGTGACGTCATTACGTGCTTTAGCGATCATGCCAAACAAATAACATAACGCGATCACCGATCTGTAGTTAACTTGTAGGTATCTATCCCCAAAACTGATTCAAAATCCGTCATCCAAATTTATAAGTAGCAATAAAACAAAAAACGCTTTAGTCAATCACAATAAGCTTCTCAATCATATTTAATTTTGCAACCAGCTTTGCCCCGCGGTTTCATTCACTTATAATTTCCGGGTTAAACATAGCCTATGCCTATATCCCTCAGCTCCCATAAACAAAATCTATGCAAAAATCTCGCCTATCAGTTACCGTCTGAAACAAGAACAAACCCACACACTTTTGCATTTAAATAAGTGTGGGGAAGTCCAGGAATGCCTCGCTTACCGTTTTATTAGAATACTAGCGACCCGCTCCGGCTTCGCACGGGTGCAGTGTAGATACTAATATGGGGCAGTATTTTACAAATCTTTAATTTCCCTGTCTTTCTGTTTCTGTATAATATGTATGTACATATAAACCTTACTCTTGAATCACTTTATCTATTGCTGAAAACTGCAAGTAAATCTGTTGAATAGTTTAAAAGATCTAAGCGAACGGACAGCGGAATCGCTATGTAAAGATGATCACTGCTAAAACCTTACTTACTCAATTCCTTCCTTATAATTCCTGATTGAGATGATTCTCAACATGTCCTGAACTCTGTTCGACTGGTTTCTCTTCCTTCACAGCACCATTGCCACCCTCGTTTGGCTTGATAAGTTTGATATAGTTGACCGGTACTAAGCCGGCAGTCTGTCGGTCAGTGGAGGCCATCAGCCAGCCGGAGTTCCAGAGAGTTCCCTGGAGGTGCTGAGGGGCAAGTGTCAGCACCTGGCTCGCGGAGAAGCTGATCTCCTGAGGAGTGGTGGCCACGAAGTCGTGGTGGGCGATCGCGCGGATGGGGTTCTGCCACGTCGTCGGGTCGTTTACTGGAAGGACGAGAGGGTTTTCTTTTAGAGTTTTGAGCGATGGCAGATGCTCACAAAACTTTTTAATTAGTGGTAGCCGAGATGGGATTGTCAAACACAATGTCGCCCAATCAGAGAACCATTACAATAGACAAGTACAAGTGACTTTTGGTCAACTGATACCATGCAAGTAGTAAGAAAAATAAGAAAAACCGCACCAAAATGACCTGCCGGGCGTTTCTTGCCTGTTCTTTTGCCGGCGGCGGCGTAAGGTGATTGAAAAAGGCGTAGTTAATTTTAAGTTTTGACCAAAACTAGTTCTTTCATTGGGCAGTAAGCGACTATTACGACATTGACGACACGGTAGCCGAGTTGGTAGTGACCCTGCCTTCGGAGCTAGCGGTCCCGGTTTCGAATCCCGGTAAGGGCAAATATATGTGTGATGAGCACGAATATTTGTTCCCGAGTCTTGGATATTTCTATCTATATAAGTATTTATTTCTCTATATAAGTATGTATATCGTAGTACCCATAACACAAGTTTCGAGCTTACTTTGGGGTTAGGTCAATTTGTGTGCAATTGTCCCCCGATATTTATTTATTTATTACCAACCTGCGATTGGGCGCCATCGGCTTAGCATTCTCTCCCATATTTTTTTTAAGTTTTCACTCACATCTCTCATGTATGCTGCTGGTAAGACCGTTGAGCATCCGCAGCACGATGTAGGGCGCGGCGGCTACCACTCCGAAGAACAGCACTACGGGCCAGCTGGAGCCGCGCGCTCGCTGCTCTGGGGTCACGGACCCTGACTGCGTGGCGGCTACCGCTTCAGCCCACGCCTGCCGAAAAGAAATGAAAGAAGTTTTTTGGTGGCCAGTTTTTAATTTTATTTATTTCACTAAATCTACAGATCTAGTAAAAATAGTAATATGAGAGTAGAACAGAAAAAGATAGACCTGCTTTTTGTTTTGAAGTCATGTTAGGTCAGTGATAGTGACGTTGGCTTAGATCGAATGCTATGATGAGCAAGCTTTCGATGAAGGAATACATTATGATGAAAACATAGCTTGGAAGTAGGGCATTTTTTTAGAGCTATCGCTACCGTTGTGTTCCGCAGGCACTTGAGATCCAGTTCCCAATCCAGCAGTGCGATTATAATTCACTCGGAAAAATTCCGTGTCGGATTCGACGTCACTTTGGCTTCACGGAAACGTTTTCCGAGAGCAAATAGGTGTCGGAAACTTTTCCGTGATTGAGCAGCTGGTTTGTCAAATTAAATGTCAGTTTCCGAATTCAGATTTACTATCGCGTCTAAAAAATTCTCGGTGAATCTTTTCCGAATCCATGGTCGGAAAAGTTTCCGAGTGTATTAGAATCGCACTGCGGGTGTAGCGTGACACCACCTTCGACCGCATCGTTACTTTAACATCAGGCGATTTGTGATCAAACGCTACAATGTAGGAACATTTAACAAGAATAGCGATGTCACTAGGAAAATCGAAGCTAGTCTAGTGAATATCGCGGAGAGGCGATAAATCAATGTAGCAAAACTCAAGGTTGACAGAGGCTATCATAATTCGTATCTTTTTTAGAAATAAAAGTGATTTAAGGCTGATATCACTAAAAATAAGCACTTTTTGTTGTCTGTTCGATAAATTTAATATTTTTATGAAAGGTCTAGCTGAGCCGGCGAACTTTGTAGCGCCAATAACAGTTGTCTAAACATATCTCTAAATAAAACAAAGTTTTTTCACTTTTTAAGCCATCCTTGAACGTCCACAAATATTTCAAGATCAAAATTAGCCAAATCGGTCCAGCCATTCTCAAGTTTTAGTGAGACAAACGAACAGCAATTCATTATTTTTTTTTCAGGGCAAAATGGTTGTAAGTTGTAACTAAAAACAATTTTTACCTTGATCTTGTAATCGCCACCTTAAGATAAATATTCAGATAAAAAACACACATGATAGATAAGATTAGCATAAATCAATATCTCAATCAATAATAGTTTCTGTTGTTTGAGTGATAAGAAACGAAACTGTCATTGATAAGAACAGAAGAAAATAGTAGTAGTGCGCACTGTGGTTCCATCCGCCATTTCCAATGACGAAGAGTCTTACTACCATTGACTTCTTGCCGCGCGCGGCCAGGATTCGAGTCTGGGAAGCATGGCATTACCAACTGGGCCACTTTGTCTTCATAATCACAAAATAAGAACCACAGCAAGAAAACTGGCTTTCATATGAAGAAAACTGCATTGAAATCGGTCCATCCGTTTGAAAGCTACGATGCCACAGACAGACATAGACGTCAAACTTATAACACACCTCTTTTTGCGTCGGGGGTTAAAATCGATTTGATTATATCTCAAATTATAATATCAGGTCAAAGATTGTATTCACAAAGACCCTGACTGAAGACTGATAACAAAGTCATAATTTTGATCATTCACAGGTCAAGGTGTAATTTTTATTACTAGTGTAAAGTTGGAATGATTAATTTATAATTCGTCACTACATATTTTTAGATATACTTAAACAAACTTTGTTGGGTTGTTAATACTTCTCATAAGCAAGCGCCCGAAGTAAGGTATCCTACTAATATTATAAATGCGAAAGTTTGTGTGTGAATGTTTATTACCTACTACGTATCACCGTAACTACTAAACCGATTTTGATGACATCTGGAATGCAGATAGCTTATAGCCTGGATTAATACATAGGCTACTTATTATCCCGGAAAAAGGTTCCTGCGGGATAACGGGAAGACGCGGTTGAAATCGCGGGGCGCAACTAGTAGCTGATAAAAAAACCCACCTTGAATTCGCTCTCAGACCGAATGCCTAGAAGGACCATCAATTTCCTGATGAGCCAGTTGAGACTCCGCACCACCGCGAATGTTGACCAGAACTGCGCGAAAAGTGACCGCAGTCGTCCAAAGTTCTCCGCTACACCTGAAAACGTACAATAACGAATTAATTTTTTTAAGTGGTATAACTCAAGAGCCCTCCTAAGGAAGTACCAGTAAGTGTCAGTTATTCAACCGCCAAGCAGTGGTGTGCAAACAGCACTGTTTTTCAGATTGAAGGGCAAAGTTTCCAGTGAAAGAAGTGAACTGAGAGTGTATGCTCGTGTCATCTTAAAAAACTTACATAAAAAGTCTATAAGCTTTAATTTTGTTTTTATCGAACCAAATATTGCAAGTGTCAAGTAGGCGGTTGCCAAATAAATGATGACCCGCAGTGCTATTCTAATTCACCCGGAAACTCTTCCGACCACGGATTCGGAAACGTTATCGCGCTATTTTTTAGTCGCGTTTCATTATTCCGAATTCGGAAACTGACATTTAATTTGACAAACCAGCTGTTCAATCAATAGGTGTCGGAAACTTTTCCGTGATTCGCGTCTAAAACATTCTCGCGGAAACTTTTCCGAATCCGTGGTCGGAAGAGTTTTCGAGTGAATTAGAATCGCACTGCAGGAAGTTTGTTTGACATACCTAAAATAGCTCTAAAAGAGCTGGTAATTGCGAAAAATGTGTTTTCTAGCATCATAGCAACGCTGCCCACTGCATGTACGAGGCTCTGTATGGAGTCAAATGTGGGCCGGGAACGCTCTTCTGCTATCTGGACAAATCTGAAATGATGATGAATCTCAAAATTCTGCCATTCAGAATGCAATAGCAGACTCATCCACTATTTTTAATTAAATGTGAAAGTTTGTGTGCGTTTTGTTACCACTTAATTTCTTAACATCAGAATAGGCAGATAATCAAGAATTTTTTTACATATAAGGCACTTACATCGGACTTTTTATGCAGGGCACATAAAATATATTTTATTTTTAGTTTTCCTGCTGGAACTGTAGATTATTACAAAACTGTCTTTGTTTACCTTGAAACAATAACAGTGAGTAAACAGAGGTCATCTGAGTTAACAATTGAGTCAACGCAATCAATTCACATTATAAAAATAATGGGAACAAAGGAAAATAGTACAGTCAGCGACAAAAGTAGCTGATCATGCTTGATTTTCCAAATGCGTATAGGATCAGTAATGTTTGTTTTTTTCTTACAACTTAAAAGGTAGCGTTTGACTATAACATTACACACCTGGTGTTAAGTGATGATTCGGTCGAAAGTTGGTGTTTAAGATGATTAAGAGAATCGAAAAATGTGTTATTGTTCAGCGACTTTTATCATTGACTGTACAGAAGCAAGAGTAGATTATAACAATGAAACATACCTGCTTTCAATTGATGGGTTTCCCATGCCCCCCATCCCATATCCCCCCATTCCATAGGATCCCATGCCCCCCATTCCGTATCCATATCCTCCCATCCCACCCATCCCATAGGAGCCCATCCCACCCATACCATACGATCCCATCCCACCCATCCCATAATTTCCCATTCCACCCATCCCATAGGATCCCATGCCGTAATTTTGATTCATCCCCATTTCCGGTCTTGGAGGCAGGACTGGAGGTGCTCCTAAAACAAAACATAATGATTATACAGAGGAATACTGTTTGTATTATGGGTAATTCATCATCATCATCATCATCATCAGCTGGTAGAAGTCCACTGTTGAACATAGGCCTACCCCTTTGAACGGCTATTAGCCATTTTCATCTGACGTCTTCCTTCTTACAATGTCGTTGGTCAACCTAGTGAGGGGCCTACCAACAGAACGCCTATCAGTTTGTGGTCGACACTCGAGAACCTTTCTTCCCCATCGAAACTTTACAAATTTACCTTTAAACTTTTTTGTTTACTAAATCTATTTAATTTCTTGCTGACACATGAAATAAAATCCTTGGAATTGTTCTTTTTTAGGGAACAATTTCTAGGATGCGTTCATAACAGTATTTTTTACTCAAAAAACTTTAATTTCTACGGTACCTGTAACAGAAGTCATTGCAGAAGCTGTAGGCACAGTCACGGCATTCCTAAAAGACGGCACATCCACAATATTATGCGTCACACCAGCATTCCCCAAACTAACGTCAGCATTACCACTAAATTGTTGACTAGGCTGAGGCTCACTCATGGTAACAAAGTTTAATTTTATGACTTGATAGATCACAACAGCTCCCGAGAACGAATATGTATGTACCAATTCACTGATAAGCGATTTACGCCATGCAGATTTCAATAAAATGATGATTTTATCGGGGACAAAATCGGACAAACATAAACATTATCTCGAATCTTTGAGTTTGACATAATTGACATTACTATTTACTGTCACTGCCAGTGTCACGCATGTCAAAATTTGGTACCAAGTTATGCCTGCTGCCATAGAACATAGAACTAAGTTCGAAAACAAGCCAAGGCTAAAGCTAATGTTGTCTGTGGTATGTTTAGCTTGAAAATGAAAGCTGAAAGGGTGTCAATATTCAAAGTGATAAAGATTTATTGAATAAAAAATCAATTCCAAGTATTTCAGAATAAAGTAAACTAGCCAAAAGTGCCAAAAGAAGTGCCCGTTCTAAACTGTAAGTTTCAATCATTTATCTTCAGTGTAACACACAAAATTTCGTATATTTATAGTTTGTTTTATCTATTTTCTTTGTATTGTTATTAATTCGATGTTTTTACGATAATAATGTAAACAGTGTCTTTATACAACCTCCAGTATTCAAACTACCATAACTTCTATCGTATTCTCTAATAAAATTAAGTCCTGTTATGTATTTGTGGGCTTTTACAGAGGCATACAAATGAGGTAGTATCTGACCGGTTTTCGTTAGCAAAACATTGGAATGCCTCATAAATCGGTGTCAATTACTGTAGATTTGATGCCAAGTGACAACAGCAATGCGCATTATCGCTTGCTCGATATCAATTTCACGTACCGCTAAATTGCGATTACTGGCGTGAACAATAAAGGTATTATATTATGTACAAGATTTAGATTTCCATTATAGAAAGAAATGGAAACATTAGACGAATTAGGTAGATGAGAGATAAAGTTTACAGTAGTACATACACATTTCAGAAATTCCATGTAAATAATAATGCCTTTATTTGTTTTTGCATAGTTTCCCTGCAGCTTCAATAGTTACTCTACACAAGCAAAGTCACTGGCAACAACAAGTATCTTCTAGTACTAGTAATAAATAAATCAAAATTTTAAATTAGGAAGTATTTGTATGATAATATTATTTATATTTTTATTGGGTAAGAGGCGAGCAGCCTGAGGCTGATGTGCCTATATCATGCTGTGTTGAATTATAGCAATGTCCAAAAGTGCAGAGAAAAGTCAATTCTGTAGCAAGGGAGCATTGTTGTTATTCCTTATGATATAAAATTGTCTAATTAATTAGTAGGTATGCCAGTTAAAATTAAGTTGCAATCTTGATAATTAAAACCTGAGTCTCACATGTGTTGCCTAGTTCCAAAGAAGTAATAAAGGTACTAAAAAAGTGCCTAACACTTCTTCAATGCCTCATTTCAAATTCCAATCTAATGTAAGGTCTTTTAGCAGACTGAGTTTAGGTCATTGCCCTCTGCACTGTTTAAGCCATGATTTTGTCTGAATCTGATAAATTTTTGCCAAGCCCAATGGATTCCTAATTAATTTATTACATAACCAAGATCCGGTCCTACTTTGTAACTTTGTAAGTTTGTAGAAAACATATGTTAAGATCAATTTAAAACGTCTATCTTAAAATTAGCTAACACATTACTTTCATAGAATGAAATGCCCGGTACATGTAATTTGCGAAAAAAAGTGCAATCTTATATTCAATTTTTTTTAATGAAACCATGGCATTATCTAGTGATCGCCTGGCTAACTAGAACCCTCATGTTAAGAATCTGTTGATAAACACCTACCGGTGTGTTGCACCAACCAGAGCCAGTTTCCAATTGAGGTGTAGCGTGGCACATACTTCGACCACATCATCACTCAACATCAGGTGACTTGTGGTCTAATGCTATACCATAAAAATTAACAAATAGTCTTTTGTCATGAATAAATTATTTTCTATTCTATCACGGTAAATACCTTGGAGAAAACACAACAAAAAAAATACAAAAAACATAAGGTGGCGTTCATTAATTACACGAGGCATTTTTGAGAATTTTTCGACCCCCTGCCCTCTTGGTGAGATATCGTAAGATTTTCCTCAACTCCCTCCCCCCTCCCCTAATCTCACGCGAGATTCTTCCAAACTTCTTCTAAACGTGTTGGATTAATAAGAAAAAAAAATTTTTTTCCGCAATTTTACACCGTTTTCTGCGAGAAAAATAATTACGTGATATTTGCGAAGACCCCCCCCTCCCGCCTAAGTGAGATTTGGAAGTTTTTAACTTGATCCCCTCCCCCCTAGAACACCTCACGTAATTAATGGACGCCCCCTAATTACTATCTGTATTCTTTCCCCTTCTTACAATCCGGTTTGAATAAGAATTATGTTTACTATTGTTTACATACATTGTGAGGTACAGTCGGGGGCAGAATCCCCATAGCTATTTTAAAAAAACAATAGCATACCTACATGAAAATCGCTCCTAAGACCTTCTATAAGCCGTTTTGCACGTACGTGTGTACATGAACCAATCAGAAAGAGCGCGGTTACCGGTCGCACACACACACACACATACACACACACAGAGATGCCTATGTGCGGGCGACTATGAACATTTAGGTGTCCTCATACTGTACAAATTCTTTTAGGCATAACCATAAATCCTCTTTACAAAACCACCCTCCGTAAAATAGTGTCCCATTTTCCCACAGGAAGCTGCGACGCCACCGTCGCGCTCGCTGCCTCGCAGGAAACTGTCGGGACCACCGACGCTTTTGTAACAAAATGTCTTCTATGTACCTTCTTTTATAATGTCAGACAACTGATCAGATATTGTGCCTACTTTTAAAAATATTGTGCTCATTGGATCAGTTAAATTCGCTGCCATACCATAGGATAGTAGAATATAAAGAGATGATAGTTCATCGGTAGTGGCAGGTTGCGATCAATAGCGCAGAATAAAGGTACAGAAGTGGCACTCCTTTGATGTTACGTAGGTATTACATATATCGCACGTGCATGCTAATTTGCACTTAATTGTCGCGTATTAGAGTGATGTTGCTTTGTGTTTGAATTTTGCAATGAGGGTGAACTTTCGGTAAAGGAAAACATCGTTATGAAGCGTGACCAAAGGATTTTTTTTTTTCAATCTTGTTTTGTATCCTTTGATTGCAAGTCACCTGATCTTGAAGCACTAAATTATTTTGTAGTTCTATAGTGCAACGTTTGACTGCAAGTCACCTAAGGTTAAGCAACTTTTGGCGAAGGCAGCGCCACGCTACACCCGGTGGGAACCACGTTAGGCTCGAAACTTTTAGTAATATATTGGTATCACAAATATAGCTACCAACCCAGGTGGATACTTACAGAAGAGAGATTCTTTCCACCAGTTAACTTTCATTAGCATATTTCTATTTCAGGTGACACGATCCTGATTATCCGAGCCATTCCAGTTGGTAAGTACAACACTATTATAAGAAACAAGGGAGAAGGAGGGTATAAAAATGCTCTCTCGGGTGCGGAGAAGAAAAAAAGTGTAAGAAATTAATCCAGCTAAAACCCAAGATGTTCAGCGTCGTCAGGCTTGTACATTGGGTCAGACTCTTCCGTTGGACTCGTATGAGTCAAGAAGGGTAAAACTATAGGATCTACACACTGTAATATAATAACCATAAAAAAATTTAGCCTACATTCTGCGTCGTACATCTAATTACCATCTAATGGAAGACAAAGTGATCCACCCGCGAGGGGTGACCTAGTGACCTGTACGACAGGTTTTTCTAAACCTATTTCAGGCATGTCGCTGACAGTACCTACCGACCTTGTGTTATTTTCTAATTGGGAGCAGAAAATAAATACATTTTGAATTGCATTGAATATACATTAACGTAAAACTTAGCTCAATATACTTTGCTATATTTTGCCTTAACAATCTGCAGGAGGCGACAGTCGGCAGCGTTATTTATATTACCATATATTACATTATAGCTGCTGTAACTAAGGTAGTAGATCGTATTGACGATAAAAACTACCACTTAGTAGCTAGACTTCCACACACTCCGATTTCCTCTACGCCTCTACTCCGAAGCCAAACTATCCTCACAGTTAGAGGTTGGCTCAGTAACCTAAAACCGAGGGAGCATAAGTAGGGCACAGTTAAAGTATTTCACGCCTGCACGTTTATTCCTGACATGGGGTGAGATGGGGTTCATCTTGCCGAGTGCGTGTGTAGGGGAAACTCGCCCACTGGCACCTAGCGGGAAATGGGCAAGTTCGTCATCAGTCTGTAACGTCCCCACTGCTGGGACACAGGCTTTCTCTCAGAGAGAGTATCATCAAGTTATGTGTATTAGTGAACACGATTAGTGTTCATCGATTTCTAATCTGAAGCTAAGTCTAGAGTTAATCGAGTTATCTTAAGTTTATCAATGCGTCATCGCGTAGATAAACTATTTATAGCGATTGTACTCTGTGGGCGAGTTTGTTGGTCACACTTTTGTTTAGTAGTGCTCGTAGTAACCAACAGGCAAATCGCAAACCACAAACATACCCTCATAGTCTTAATCGGTCGTCACGACTCGCAGCTGATGATCGGACATAAGTCACGCGATTCGCCGTATCAATACGTTAACAATCGATTCGTCACATCCATTCGACTCGCTTGGATTAGATTCCGGACAGTGTGTCACCCGATGTTTGATTATAATGAGAGATATGAAATATTGTTGAACATTGAGACGTAGAAAGCTGACTAGCAGACTCCTGTGTGTCTTATTACTAGAGATAAATTCTAAACGACTAGGTGACATGACGTCTAGGGGGTGCTACTTCAGCGGTTCAGTAAAACTGATTCTTTATGTTCATTCTGGTTTTGAGGCAACCATATCGCTATTGCCAGATGTATCGGGCGAGCTCCAGGTGGAAGACTGGCAGGAGGTAGCGCAAGATAAACCGAAATAGCGTCTATTTATTGGAGGCCAAGACTCTCATTGGGTCGTTGCGCCATCTCAGTTATATCCCCAGATAGTAGTTGTTAACCATTGACCAATCTTGCTAAGGATCTTCTATCCCATATCTCTCTTGCGTTGTCCTCATCCGGACCTCGATAAAATGCGTCCTATGTTAAGTCTCAGAGACTAACCTCAAACCACACTCATAATTCTTATGACCATCCGAGGTCGAACTCGAACACTAAAAGCATTAAGCGCTTCAATTATTATTATACAGAATGTTGTGCAGTTTTTAAGAAAGTGTATCACATTATTTATTGTTCTCGCTCAATTGATTTCCTCAAGTTTCCAATGATTATACATAGATGGCGACAGTAGAAAAAATACCTCGCGGTGTCGTTTCATTCATCCGTTTACCTCAATAGTGTTGACTAATTTACAGGCAGTTGCTTCTTTTCGACGCTTACTCTCGCAAAAATAATTATTTTTAAAAACGTGCATCGTTACAAATTTCAGTAACATCACGTTGATTATGTTTAATAAGAAATTTTATGATATAATACATTACATCGTATACCGAGTAACTTATGTACTAGTTGTAATTGAAATTAAATATTTGCCCAAATATTTGGTATTTAAAAATAAACGGGACATGGAGGAAAAATTGAATATGATTAAATATTGAACAAAGCAATATTTTTATAAGGAAACATTTGTTCATAAAAATATGAATACCATAGCTTGGTGGTAGGGCTTTTTCAAGCGCTCGCCTGGCTAGCTAGCACCCTCGCGTTAAGAATCTGTCGCCAAGCACTTATCAGTGTGTTCTGACAGTCACTCTTGAGCTTGTCCGTGGCATTTTCGACCACATCGTCGACCACAAGCACAAGACTAATCTTAATCAACGTGATGTTACTGACATTTGTAACCATGCACGTTTTTAAAAATAGTATAAGGGAAACATCATTTTCCACGAGCTTGCTAACTGCCTGTAAATTAGTCAACATTATTGGTTTAAATCGATGAATGAAACGACACCGCGAGCTATTTTTTCTACTGTCGCCATCTATGTGTAATCATTAGAACCTTGACGAAATAAATTTGACGTTGTTCTTAACGGAACATAATCTCTCAAGTGGGCTATCTTCACTTTTAACTATATACTCGTATTACTTACTACAAAGGTCGGTCGATCCATAGTCGAAGTTAACTATTGTTAGGAGCATGTAAAAGTTAGATAATGCTCATTAATTCCATAAAATTTTGACTAAAGTTAACTTGGATTAGTACATACATACGGTTAACTGGGCCAAAGCGAGTGTGTCGCAGCCCTATTAGTCTTACGGCCGGTTTCAACAACCGATTCATCCACGGTTTGACATAAACTTGACATTACTTCTATGGAGCTTATGTCAAAGAACAATGGCCAAAACGGACCCGAAGTCGTATGAAAACGATTTATATACGATAAAATTTTTAATGTTTTGCCTATGTTTTTTATGTTTTGTTTTTGTTTTGTTTTGTTTTTTAGATTATACAAACGATATTTTAAAGAAGGTGTAGAAAAAAAGATATTGATTATTTAACTTCGGAGTTTCGACATTTTTTAACTTACATATATGACGGGTGGCCGGGCCCAGTGCTGTTTTAGCAAGACTGACGTCAGCAATGATGACGTCACCATCATCGTCATCATCAGGTCGGGGCATGATAGGTGGTTACAGAAAAACGAAGTAGATAGCTTTCAAACTATTTATTCGGCAATAAGTAGTCTAGGTACTTGGCACAACAGAGTTCGGGAGGTCCGATCGCTACGACGGCTCAAGCCAGACTGACTAGAGCTCTGCCGAGCGGTCGTATTTATACCAAAACTGGCCTCGCACAAGCAATGTTTACAAATTTCGTAAAAATTGCCTGTGATCATTCCAGCTGAGGTTTTAACCTCTAACAATCATTATAAAATTAGTTAACTCATTGACAATCGGTTATTATTATTATTATTAAAATCACAATAACGGCTTTGCGCCGATATATATATATTACTTATAAAACTTCTTTAGGCACAGGATCAACAAAATGCAACAAGCAATGTAAAAAATGAACTTTATCTCTAGCTCGAAAAGGTTCACTTCTGCGTTCCACTTTTTTGTCTTCTAATTAGTCTGATATGTAGTGTAGAAATTAAAATAATGTCACTTTAGGTTAAGACGTTAAGAGTCGTCTGATAAGAGATACACTACATACGGAGTTTAATAAACATACACGTATTTAAAGCAAGCGTATTAAAAAAGAATTGCTCTGCGGTAAAATTCATTAACGGCTGGTTTCAATAACCGATCTATCCACGGTTTGCCCTACTGGAGATGGAAAGAATATTGGCCACTTTTCATACTGCCCTGGACCTGAACGCAATATATTGTGTCAATGTCACTTGACAGTGACAATCAATTTGCTAGTACATAGATTAAAAAGATTAGTTTTTGTTCATATTTGGTAAATAATGTTGATTTTAAAGACTTAATTTAAGTAGGGCCGACTTCCAAAGCGTGAAACGAAATGAAAAAGAAAATGCGGAGTGCTTTCAAAACATCCAAGCATCGTGTAAGTTAAAAAATGTCGAAACTCCGAAGTTAAATAATCAATATCTTTTTTTCTACACCTTTAAAATATCGTTTGTATAATCTTAATAGGCAAAACATTAAAATTTTATCGTATATAAATCGTTTTCATACGACTTTGGGTCCGTTTTGGCCATTGTTCTTTGACATAAGCTCCATAGAAGTAATGTCAAGTTTATGTCAAACCGTGGATGAATCGGTTGTTGAAACCGGCCGTAAGACTAATAGGGCTGCGACACACTCGCTTTGGCCCAGTTAACCGTATGTATGTACTAATCCAAGTTAACTTTAGTCAAAAATGTATGGAATTAATGAGCAATAGCTAACGTTTACATACTCTTTCTAAAAAATAGTTACTTCGACTATGGATCGACCGACCTTTGTAGTAATATAGTAAACAGTGAAGATGACCCACTTGAGAGATTATGTTCCGTTGAGAATATCAACGTCAATTTAATTTCGTCAAAGTTCTAATGATTACACATAGATGGCGACAGTAGAAAAAATAGCTCGCGGTGTCGTTTCATTCATCGATTTAACCCAATAGTGTTGCCTAATTTACATGCAGTTTGCATACTCGTGGAAGTAGTGTTTCCGTTATAATATTTTTAAAAACGTGCATGGTTACAAATGTCAGTAACATCACGTTGATTAAGTTTAATGTAAAATTTTATGATATAATAATATTAATAATAATTTTTAATATTATTTATTTATACAAACATACTCTTAGACCTGTCAAACTTAGTTTAGTTTTAGAGAATGCAAAACCGAATCGACACCAATATCTCTCGAATAAATTTTCAATCGTAATAATTAAAGAAGATCATGAAATCGTAACCACGTACACGTGGTAGGTATATTATTTTATGAGGCATCTACATGTCTCGTTCGTTTATTTCCCCTCTGTATAAGACTAAATTCGGCTTTATCCGAATTTAGTCTTATACAGAGAGGAAATTAAGTCATTGTGATCATCGCTCGTTGACGGAAGTGACCACTTACAGTGGAAATGGACAAGGGGAACGGTGCTGTAAACATTTGAGACACGAAACTCAGCTCGTACGTATCGCATGACTAATAAAAAAGGCTATCAGAAGTAGAGCACGGTGTAACTATTATTTATTCTGTGGTAGAGCGTCGTTTTTTTTTAACAGTCTGCAAAGTTTAAAAGGTCGAAAGACCAACAGCAAGTAATAAAAGAAAAGTTTTTTTTAACGTAAAGTGTTATTCCTTTTTTAAAAACACTTTTTTCTAAAATGGTCTATGGATAAACAAAGAGCTACAGAGTTAATAAAAGAAGAAATTATAATAAAAATAGCAACATTTATTTCCTTTGTTACGATTTATAATGTAGCTTTTGACTACAAGTCTCCTAATAGTAAGTGGTGACGTGGTTGAAGGTGCTTCTTCTCAAGCCGGGCTGCCAGAACACACCGATAGGTGACAGATGTTTGGTGAAAGATTCCTAACGCCAGAATCGACATATCGATCCAAAACCGCGGATAACAGATCAGGATCTATTATTAATTTTATGGCGTTAGTCAGGCAGAGTCATCTAATTTAAAAATGTCAATGAGTCTATCATTGAAGTGTTATAAATGTATATATCTATATATATACATATATTTATAACCTGGAAGTGGGCTAAGGTAACTAATAGCCTCATTATCGCAGTGAACATCAAATTATAGCAAAGAACAAAGAATGCAGTGAATAGCAGCACATCAGCTCACTTACAATGAATCAACCACTGCAATGAGTTGATGGGAGATTTCGCACGTTTTTATTATTCCTGACCTGACTGATAGACAATTAAAGCTTTGTCTGTGGTTTTCAAACTGTGATGAATTGATGATACAGCCGATTGTCGACAAATTTATCTTTTTTTTACAAATTACATGGTAGCGTCTTACCACAAGTCACCTGATGTTAAGTGACGATGTGGTCGAAGATGGCATCACGCTATACCTGGATTGGGGACTGTCTCTCAAGTGAGACAGCCGGAACACACCGATAGGTGCTTGGCGACAGATTCTTAACATGAGGGTGGTAGCCAGGCGAGTACTAGAAAAAACCCTACCACCAAATTATGGTTTCATCGCGATCGCAAGCCGACGTCTCTACACTATCACAGAGCCATCATCGCTATAAAAATAAAAAACTATTAAGCAACTCTGATAATGGCTAGTAGCCGTTCATGGTGGCGTTGAAAGGAGGAGGTCTATCTTCAGCAGTGGACTTCTTCCGGCTGATGATGATGATGATGATGATGGATGATAATGATAGAACTCTAAGTGAGTGAAATACCAGCTTTGTTTTGTTGGTACAGGCGGTAGAAGGTAAGACTCAAAAACTCTCGCAAGGGTGCCGCTACTGCATTGCCAGATATTGTTTGGCCGTCAAGCAGTAGTGTGTAAGCATTCAAGCATTCAATGTAGTCACTGAAACTACATCCGGCAAACGATTCTGGTCTTGGAATTATTTAAAAAAAAATGAAACAGAAACGAAATTTTAAGTTCCGTGTCTGTTACAAAAAGTTGTCGATACACATTTTAAATGACCCGAACCTTTATCCTGTAATCAATTTGCTTTGATATGTTGATTATAGCAAAAGCTTAAAAGGGAATAAATGCGTAATTTTGAGAACCCACGTCTATCATTATCTTCTTGTCACGCACAAAAAAATGCAGCCTCTGAAATCAAAAGACCGCTTGTTGATCTCAAATGTTTGGATAATAAGTTCTATCAGTAGATAAACGTGTAGACGACTGCTCTCTCCCCTAATCTGCTTTGTTATCATAATAACAAATGTACCCTGGAGCTATTGAGTCGAAGTACAATGGTACACTTATATTAATAAATGATGATCAGATAGCGGCAACGAAGCCAAAACCTTTAATGCTGTACCGCATAAAACGACGCTAATCGTCCTTTGGGATGGAACATGCATCTCCAAAAGATGTAGACAAACTTGTTGTTACTTTCTCTCTAAGAAGGCCAAAGTCCCAGCTGTGGGAACATAAAAGGCTGATGATGATGATGATATTATTTTTGCAATTAATAGCAACAATCTTACAACCAAAACGCGCTGCTGTTAAAGTGTTAAAACTTCATGTATTAAGTTCTTGAACGTGTTTTACGTTCTTTTAAACCATATATCATTCTCCTTCGTGATTACTTCGCTGTGTTATGATAGTAAGGCCCAAAAGAATACACAGTGAAGCAGTTGGGTCTCGGGAAATAAGTCTCCCTCGTGGTTCTTTCAGTGCTGGGTTCACGAGATAACAGCCGTAGGTGAAAAAAAACAGGTGGTCGCAGTTCCGGACTCCTAAAATCTCTCTAGATACGGTTTAGATTCATATTTCTTTGCCCGTCTAAAATGATACGGAGACAGCTCTCCTGTTCAAGCTGGCCTACAACGAGCTACGTATACCGTTCTGATAATAGCCCGATGGCATCCACTGCAGCTGACTTACTGTTCTTCCTCCATTACGTTTTAGTCCCACAGTATAATTTGCTATTGCGGTTAATGCTCTTCGCGGAATTTGATGCCGCTGCAAAAACTCCACCTGTTGGCAAACGAGCAGTGGCACCGTCATGATTGTTTGCTGTACAATGATTACTGTGGATTGACTAAATTTCTGCGGCGGGCACTAAATTATAGTGATTTGATAAAGAATGAAACGTAGGGCCTGTGTTCAGCAGTGGTTTCACCGGCGTGGTCTACAGTTTATCGCGATAAGAAGTAGAATATGTCCTTTCTCAGGCTTTAGGCTATCTCTGTACCAAATTTCATTTAAATCGGTTCAGTAGTTTTGGCGAGAAAGCGTAACAGACAGACAGAGTTACTTTCGCATTTATAATATTAGTAGGAAGTAGGGATTGTGTATCAGATTATGCTTGACTAGGTCTATCTAGTCCAGTCCCAAATCAACTATGCAAACTAACTCCTATATTTCCCATTCCAATGTTAATGCAAATAGTTTTGCAGCCACAATCTCGGTTTCAGTTATCGGATCCGTGTCACGTTAGCTATTGAAATGGGATCATTCCGTTCCGACTCGCCGGTGTTGAGAAATGCAGGTGTTTGAAATTTTAGAAATAGGTTGGTTGTCCTTTCGTTTCATTATCGAGAATAATCGTTTTGAATAACGCGGTTCGCTTCTGGGGCTGCGTGTGGAGATTTATCTGTTTAAAATCATACAGGAGCTTTGTACCTACTACCTATAGAAGAGAATCGTTGATATTGTTGTATGTTAGACATTTGTCCATTATTAAGGTGCAATGATATTTATATTTGCAGTTGTGTCATCTCTGTCAAGGACAATATATTGATTAATGTACATTTATAACAACATATCATCGTCCGTAATAATAATCGTTACAGTACACGTAAGTTACTTCTAATTACAGTGCAATTTTCTAGCGCGATATAATAGGTAGGTAAGGTTTCATTGTTTTTGTATGACACCAGCCAGCAGTGGCTGAATATATATGTATGTACTTATGTACATTCAATATCGGCGTTCTTATCCTTTCATTAAAGAAGATTTGTTTTTTCACGAGGAACATTAAGTACGAGATTAATTTAAGTTTTATGAACAGTCTATTGATTTAAGCAATATATTTTTTATTGATGTTACCTTACTTTAAACAATTTGGACAGGGATCAGCCTTACTAATCATCATAGAAGTATTTTCCATTTTATGCTTTCCTTCGTGCTAAGTTTTGTCTTGACTAATTGACTAGCATGTCCTAATATTTCCAGTTTGACTTTCTAGTTATGGTTATGGTGGCGTTTATGGTGGCGTTCAAAGGGGGAGGCCTATGTTCAGCAGTGGACTTCTTCTGGCTGATGATGATGATGACTTTCTAGTTAGTCTGATGAGACCCAACCCTTACCCTACCTAATCTACATATTACAAGTACGCCAAGAACAATTGAAGTTTTTTTTACTTCTTATAGGATAGCGTTTGACCACAAGTTCTATTAGTTCTATAGGCATTGCGTCGAGTATTCTCATGAAGCTGGTACTGGGCTTGATTTTATAATTTGCTAGACTCATCAGCAGCCTACAGTTCCACGGATAAAGCAAACCAGTGACCTCTTTATTTAGCTATGCAATTCTATTGTCATCATCATCACATACCTACCCCAGTACCCACAATGTTATTGTGCGATAATATATTATCTCATGTTATTTTTCCTGCTTTTGAATAACAACATGACTCTCCCAACAAGGAACACGAAAATATACGTGTTAGCAACTTTTTGAATCTTCAGCAAGCAATTGAATTCCAAAGTTACGATCAGCGCATTCCATATTTTAACTTTTTAAAGCCTGTTTATTACACTCGACCAGCAAATGTATTTTGTGCCGTGCCTACCTACTTAATGAAATCCGAGATCCTGATGCGTTTCAACATCGATTTGCTTATTAACATTTTGGAATCGGTTTCGCGGCGAAATTGGTGAAAATTCGCATCACTTGCGGGAGCGGAGGCGGAAAGATATGTTGTCCTGTTTCAAAGGCATCGATTGGCGCTCTTGCTATTTTTGAACGGAATGTAGACTCTACATGGGTTGTGTTAAGGTTTGAAATGGGATGATTGTTAGGGGTGTTTAGGTCGTAAGGGTTCTGGTCGGGGGCAGCACGCGGCCGGCCGGCTCCGCAGTGCCTCGCCGACCGCCGGCTACACCGACCGCGTCACCGCGACCCCTTGTTCGCGCACGTTCGGCTACGGCCGTCGCGTTGCGGTAAGTTTCGCTAAAAATTCGGTACGCGTGCCCGAAATTTTTTTACCGAACTACGAAGTGTTTTGAAACAGTGCGTACTATGATGTGAATGTTTTGCATATAATATCATCATTGTTAGTGGAATGTTGTGCAGTTTACTCTGTTTTGTGGTGATTAGAAGCTTTTCTAAAGTTTTGCGCAGTGGTTTGTATAAGTTTTTCGGCTTTTGTTTCTACAAATAAATGCGTATTTGCTGTCTGTCGTCTATGAATTTAGTAAAACAAGTTTGTTTCAGAATAAATAGAGTACTTATTACATGGATGGCGGTGGTAGTGTTCAGTGTACATTTATCTAGGAAGTTTCCTTCTGGTAATACTGCGTAGGTAGACCCTATTTTGCGTTGCGGGATAAAAAGGCCATTTATGATTTGTATAATACTGTTTCCTGCAACTTTTATCTACTATTTGATTCCTTAATTATCCTCGACTACGTGTTTTCTTTCCAAAGTTATTATTACTGATTAGGCACGCCTACGCCGTTAATTGTCATTTGTTAACGTGCCATGTTATAATGTAGCGGTTCATAAAGTTCTAATAAGAAATGAACATTAATTGGGACATTCTTGTATTAGGGTTTCTCTCAGATGGCTCTTAGCCGAATGTAGGAGAATTATCTTTTTGTTACTCTTAGGGAAGAGGACTCTTCAATTAAATATTTCTGCTTTTGGGGAACTAGGTATGGCTTCTATAGGTATATTTTATACTACAAATTGACCAGATGAGCCGGTCATTACCCTGATAGTAAGTGCTACGCCTGCCCATAAACAATTTGCAATGCCACCCAGAACTTTGCTCTTTATTGCTTGTTTCGATATATTCGGTACAGTCAACGACAAAAGTCGCTGAACAATCACACTTTTTTCTATTATACTCATCATCTCAGACACCAATTTTCGACCTCATCATCACCTAAAATCAGGTGTGTTATTTTGTGGTCTTAATGATTCCATGTAAAATGTAAAAAAAAACAAGAATTATTACTGATTTGAAACACATTTGGAAAATCGAGAACGATCAGCTACTTTTGTCGCTGACTGTACGTTAATTAATTATAGTTATAGTATAATTATAGACAATATTTTGATTCGCTAATTGTTAATTTTAGTATTACTATCGAAACTACTATGACCGGCTATTACATATTATGGCCGCTTCAGGCCATAACTTTAACGTTGTCTCACTTCTTTTCTGTTGAAAACCTTTCCGAATATAGGCCTCCGAACAGATAAGATTAAATACATAAGTACCTGTTAAATTCACCTTCCTACCCCAACAGCTGCACCTGGGTAGAACAAGATACACACACACATGCACACAAGCTCACGCTACTCCTACCAAACGGAGCATCCATCTTTTCTTGTTTATTCTTTCTCGAGAAACTATTTCCAGAATGAAGCACATAAAATGTGTGATTATAATACATATTAAAGTAGTATCATAATCACAAAAATACAAACACGCGATACTCCTACCAAACGTTATAGCGATGATGGCTCAGTGGTAGTGACGTCGGCTTGCGATCCGTAGGACGTTGGTTCGAATCCTACAATGAGCTTGAGCTTTCGGTGAAGGAAAACATCGTGATGAAACCATAGCTTGGTGGTAGGGTATTTTCTAGTACTCGCCTGGCTAGCTACCACCCTCTTGTTAAGAATCTGTCGCCAAGCACCTATCGGTGTGTTTCGGCAGCCTCACTTGAGAGCCAGTTCCCAGTCCAGGTGTAGCGTGGCACCATCTTCGACCACATCGTCACTTAACATCAGGTGACTTGTGGTCAAATGCTACCCTGTAAATAGAAAAAAAAAAAAAAAACGGACCATCCTTTTTTAGACGCTATTTGCAGAATTTTGCGCATAAAATGTGTTTACTAAAATATTAAAGTAGTAGGTATCACACACGCTACGGGACAGAGCATCTAATTTTCTCGTTTCTTCTTTTTTTGAGACACTATTTGCAGAATTTTGCACATAGAATGAGTTAGATATCATATTAAAGGAATGTAGAGTAGCATTAAACCCCTCTGGGAAGCCAATTAGTATAGCTTCCCTTCCCATATTTCATACTGTTCGCCTATAATATTTCTTACCACCACCGGGGGAAAGCAAAGCTATGAATGTCCATTAGACGCTAACGAAGACAACTGGGCTTCACTGCACACTGCACTGTATCGATCTAACTTCAGCACATACTGCACTGGGGTCATTTGTAGTGAGGTGAGAACTCTGTCGCTGTTGGATTGGACGGACGATCGTTTCTGTGAGCGATGGTTTTTTGAAAATTCTTATTGTGATAAGGTTCGACAGTTTTTGAGGTTTGTTTTTGCTTACATTTTTGACAATGGGATTATTAAAAGGTGAACAGTTTTAAGATTGTATCGTAATACCAGTGTAAAACATTTTTAAGATAAACATTGATAGTATGTATTATTTTTGATTACGGAATAAATACTATAAAGCACTTTTTTCAATGAACAAAAATTTGACCCATACCGGGAATCGTACCTGCGACGAACACGCTACGCAGTCAGCTCTGCTCATAGATCGTCGACGTAAACTTAGTAGGTTACGCATACATAAAACATGACTTTATTAAAAAAAAAATATGTTGGGAGTAGATACTTATATATGTCAAAAATGTAACACATAAACCCAGCATGCAGGAATTGTAATCGTAAGCAAGTTAATTAAAAACATTAATCTCGCTTTACTTGAACAAGCGTTAATATCTAGGGTCAATGACCCGTCGCGGGGGCTACATACATAGCTACATAGTAATACATACACACATGTTGTATTGTATACATAGGTAATTGAAACAATGTGTGCTGTGATGATAGTGTTAATTACTCATTAAGAAAAATCATATATCTACATTCATGTGTATAAAGGTATTGAAACGATGATGCCTTAGTCGAAGTGACGTTGGCTCGCGAATTGTAGGTCGTGGGTTCGAATCCTACAATAAGCTTGAGCTTTCGGTTATGGAAAACATCGTGATGAAACCGTAGTTTGGTAGTAGGGGATTTTGCAGTGCTCGGCTGGCTATTTACGACCCTCAATTTATGAACTATCGGTTTGTTCCGGCAACCTCACTTTAGAGCCTTTGAAAGTCCGTTTAAAAAATGTTGGTAAACTTATTAAAAAATGTATTTTCTGTTAATATATTTTTTACTTCGTATAGTGTAGCTTTTGACCATAAGTCTCCTGATGTTATTTGACGATGTGGTCGAAGAAGGCGAAACGCTACAGAACGCCTCCTTCGTTGCCAGTTCGAGTGTTTCTATCGAGTGAGGCTGCCGTACAATATATCAAAATGTTATCCAGCTTTTCTAGCTCATAAACAACGTGGTAAAAAAGAGATCCTAATGATTTACACAACTTAAAATTAAAAGCAAGACATTGGTGTCGATTCGGTTTTGCATTCTCTTAAACTAAACTAAGTTTGACAGGTCTCATAGTATTGCTGTCTTTGTCTAACCACTGAATTAAAAAAGGACAGCAATACTATTAGACATGTCAAACTTAGTTTAATTTTAGAGAATGCAAAACCGAATCGACACCATTAATCATCGTTTAAAACCACATCATCATCAATTTGCGATAACTTACACATTGTTTCAAAACTTGAACGGAACAAAACGTTGTTTTCAATCGAGTGTGTCATGATCTCAATAACATTACTAGGACTAATACATATATGGGTACAGTGAATCTAACATTATAACTAACACCGCGCCCCGCGGTTACTACCGCAAGAAACTGAGAGCAAGAGCCAGTTCCCATTCCAGGTGTAGCGTGGCGCCACCTTCGACCACATCGGCACTTAACATCAGGTGACTTGTGGTCAAACGCTACCCTGTAAATAGTAAAAAAGAAAACTTTTTCAGGGATAAACAGTTGCCTATTCTACTAACATTATAAACGCGAAAGTTTTTATGTATGTATGTTTGTTGCCCTTTCACGCGAAAACTACTGAATGGATTTGAGTGAGATTTGGAATGGAGATAGCTTATACTCTGAATTAACACATAGGCTACTTTTTATCAAAAATGTTACTGCGGGATAGCGTGAAGACGCGAGTGAAACCGCGCGGTGCAGCGAGTGTGCTAATATAAGGAATTTTCAAAGCGCCGCCGCTAGCTGTAATTTACTGTACAATTTTGACAATCTTAAATATTTTGATAAATAATTACTTCTTTATTTAACCTAATTTTGTAATTTAGCATTTACAAACTAACATACCTGACTAGATCAGACTGATGACGATAGAAATTTAACTTTTTTTTGCTTATTCTACAATACACTCAGACAGTCAGTACAGACTGTAATGATTAATCAGTATCGTTTTTTGCATTAATCGTCATTCAATATTCCGCTACAGTAGGTACCTATCTCAGATTGTCGCTATATTTAGACTGCTTGACCTACAAGCACTGTTAGGTATTGTCACTGCACAATTATAGCGGTCAACGATAACGGACGCAGGATATAATGTACTAATTAGTTGAGATGCGGTACAATAAATCGTTTAATGAACATTAAAACAGCCCAAAGGAAAATCAATACCCATAGCACAGAATTTATTGCAAATGAATTATGTGGTTGCAATAAATGCTTGAGTAATGAGTCCATTGGAACAATAGTTATTTTTTATGTATGACGTTTACCTATTAGTAAAAATCTACTCAATCTTCCAATCTATAGCTAAAACCGTCATAAACAGGTTTTTTTTAATAATGCCCGCACAATCACATACATAGGCTCTGACCCCTAACTAGGTTTCTCTGTATCTAGGGTATCAGAAACTACGAGGACCGGGGATCCACAACACCCAGACACAGAACAAATACTTGCGCTTTTTTTTTTCAATACACAAATATTTGTCCTGTAGCGGGAATCGAACTCGTGACCTCACGCTTCACAGTAGGCTATCCGCCTATTGCGCCATATCGGCGTTTACCATTAGCTGAACGACCCGCAAAGTATATAAAAAATACAAGTCTGTTGGTTTCTTTAAACCACGCCAGTATTACTGAAACTATTTGAATTGAACTTTATTTACTCTGAGAGATTGTAAATATCCCGGATTTATCTCAGGAAAAATGTTCTACATCGGGAAAAAGGTTTTTTTCAGCAAAATCCCCAAAGCAAACCTATTAACTCATCGGTGTTCACCAGAAACCCTTAATAATAAACTTGTTTCCCCATTTCCCTTAAATGGGATACCGCAAACAGATCCCAGTCCCCGGAAAGTTAATAATGCTCCCGGGATATTGGTTAAAATCACTTGATGGGTTCGTTGCTTGCCAACTCGTTCTATTGAATAACTGAATAGCTTCATTTTGTGAGATTCCGGGGAACAGATTCTTGAATTCAAATGTTCGGGAATCATTAATGTATGAATAGATCACTAATACCTAAATGAAATTATTGTTTAGCTTTCAATGGAAAGAAGCCGAGCGGCATTGAAGATGGTAGATTTGAATCCGGTAATGTCCTTGTGTCGAAAGAAGATAACATGGTAACGTAACCAAATCATGCTGTTTGCTAATATGCAACTTACAAGTATTAGTCCAAAACCACCGATATAGATCTCAGAATTTGCAAGTTGAAATGTCAAGCCACATCGCTTGATGTAACGATGACCGATAGAGAAGAAAGGATCTTGAGAGGCAATCAACATCATTCTTAGCCATAAACAATGGCATGTCAATAGAATAATCCATCGTGGTTCTCGTTTTAACATTCCCATTGAAACAAAGACATCTGATGAAGTTTAAACCTAATGATGACGTCGATGATGTCACTTCATCCCATAACCCAAAAACGTAGGTTCAACAAGAAAATGACCTATTCACTTCAATTAATTTTACAATCGCTCCGCCAACATTAATTATTATAGGCGTAGGCATTTTATCAAGGATAACCGCAATCATGATATCAAATTCTGCCATTAGATTCAGCAAATTGTGAAGTTTATGAACATTCGGCCCTTTTCAAGGTATTATGAGACTTTTATTTGAGAGAAAAACGTGCGCTCTCTTGAACGCTCTAAGAAAAATATTCGAACCCGAAAACTGCGCGTAATTATCCTGTTGTTTTCATTTCCATAAGGGTACAACTGGTTTCATTACCTATCTATCCTATATGATGAGTCAATTTTATCATCATACCATCTCGTCCCTCTCTGTTTTACTGAACCTACTAATCTCAATCTTTCGTGTTATCTATCAATAGCTCTACCCAATATCTCGTCGCCTACTATTCACAATTATGCTCATAGTAATCAACACTTCCCAGGCGCATCGCGCATCTTACCATGTTTACAATCAGATACATCATTATTTTTAGTTCTCAGAACAATCATTTGAACTATATCAAACCCGCACGTGATCTGTATGGCTATTATTAACTAATGGCACAGACTACTCTACAGACATTAAGTAGGAAAACAGTATTAAAGATTCATACAAGTGAAGGGGTTCGATTTACCCACACAGGTTTACGTGGTAACTGGTTGTATGTGTCGTAGGCATCTGCAATAACGTAAGCATCAATGACAGGAGTCTTTGTTTCAACTTGAACTAACTTTGGTTTTTCATTTGTAGCTTTTGTTTCGACATGTCTTTTAATGTTTTTATTTATAAAGCAATGTTTGCTGACAACCCATGCTTAATTTATTTCTATAAAATCTATGGGATCCGCAAGTTCCATGTACAGGCAAGATCTTTGCTACTGCCTGCTTAGGTCTCCCTGTGCTATATCTATTTGTACTCTTGATGAATCATTCATGAACGTGCCTCGAGTACTGTCTAGGGCTTTGTAGGCGTGACCGAGGTTGTACATTATAGACATTTAGTTTTCAATTATCAAGGCTGAACATAGGCTGTTCTATCTATTATCAGCCCACATCTACCCACTGCTAAGTACAGCACTATTATTTCTGATCCTACGCTGGCGGAATCCTCCGCTGCTTTCCTGATACCGTCTTCTGCATATTTCTTGGATGCCAGTTTAGAACTAGACATTTCACGTCGTTACTGAATCTAGGCTCTACTAACTATAGTTGTGTATGTGTCTCTAGCGTTTTGTGTTTGTGTGTGATCAGACATATTTGACAGTTTAATCGATTCTTAAAGTCTCGGATGTGTCTCGATTCGTAATTCATGATTGATAAGTATTAATTATAAATTACCAGTTCTTACTTTCTGATTTGATAAACAGCATCAGATTTTACTTTTTTTTATTTAAACTCTTCGTATAGCTATAGATACTTACATAATTTTTAGGTTCCGCCGGCTCTTCAAATCACGAGAATATCGGCTAAATAAAAAATAACGATATGCCTAGTTCCTATAGATCTTAAACAATTGATAAACCTTTAAGATCAAGATTCAAGATATCTAAGGTATAAAAATAAATACCTAAATCCACGTCTTGATATCATAACAAAAGCCCTCACTCCCAGGAACTTCAAGGTGAAGTCATTATGTTATAACCTTCTCAATTTTTTGGGACCTAAAAATAGCTTGACCTTTTTCAAATGGAGACAAGAACTACCTGCTTTTGATATTGTCTGGAAGGTTAATAGCAATATTTAAGTTTGCTAAAAGATCCAGAAGCTGATTTAGAAAAAATAGGTTTACTGTCATCTCAAATCAAGTTTGCAATACCTAAATTATCAGAACGAGCCAAAAGCCCAAGCGGCATAATTAAATTGTGGATTCCTTAACTCAAGAGAAATCTTCCAAAAAATGTCTAGTCAAGTTTGTGCCTACTGTATGATTTAGTATTGTTTGGATCGTTCTAATAAACGCACGTGTCTCTGAAAGTTGCATTTCAATACTCCACACCAACACAGACCCATATATATGGTAAGCGCTCAGTAACAAAAGAGCGCACACTAAAAAAAATTATTGAATAAAAAGTTTAAAAATATCACTAATTAGAAGTAAAAACGTGGTGTTTTCTTATATATATATATTTATATATATATATATATAGAGTCTTTGTGTCAGTAATGTATTGTGAACTACGGAGGCTATTTTAATTTGCAACCCAGTATCATGCAGACCCGAACCAACATGTTAACACCTGACCCATTGGTACAAGAGAAAGTGGCCTTTAAGGCTGCGATTACAAGACCATGCCGAAAATTAGGGTTAATTAGACCCATTTTTCTCTGCTATCGAAAAAACAACAAAATAACTAGCCAGTTCCCAAACCAGGTGTTGTGTGAAGCCATCGTCGATATTGGTCAAACGCTACCCTGTAAGAAGTAAATAAATGATAATAATCTATAGATATAAAGCAAAGGGCCTGGATATCAAAAACATACAAAAAAAATTCAATGAAACTTACAATGTAAGTGCTAGCCTTATGTAGTTTCAACTCTATTCAATAAAAAATCATGAGGACTTTTTAGTAAGACCCGTAAATGAAAAACAAAAATTCAGAGACCTATCAGGAGCCTATCTAGCTATTTTTCGCAAACACTGCTTGCTCTTGTTTTCTTAACAAATTTTGAACTTTTCTTTTGTTAATTGAAAATTAACATGTTTATTTATTATCATTTTAAACTATAATTTCCTTCATCCTTTTTTGTCAACTCATTCATCAGTCAGATCGGTTGTTCAAAATCATCACTCATTCAAAGTCACTACTCACTTCAGTCTCTCAGCGTCGATCAAGCGCGATGGCGGAATTAGGTTAGAAAACCGCCCAGTTATTATATCAAATCATATATTAAGTCAGTGTAATCAAAAAGTCAATAAATCGGTGTGTATCAACTAATCAGTGGTGTATCAATCAAGCAACATCAATCCTCATCATCATAGTCGGCGAAAGCTGCGGACCAGATCAGGCCATCTTCATCATCAACGCCACCCGTAGCGCAACCAGTCGGTTACTACATCAAGCTAATCGACAAAGCCGCCCCTGAACCCGCCGGTCTTCGGTTGCGCAAACATCTTTATTCCAAAATTCAATCTGGCAGATTGTCTTGAAGTCCATCTTCCGTCACCTGCAGAGTGAGGCTGCTGACACACCGGCCTTAATAGTAAATAATTAATTGAGCACACTCGTACACGCATTTACTCACCATCGAGCGGTAATTATCGACATCACTCGATATTCAGCACATGTGCCTCGCATGGACTTTGACGCAATAAGTTTTTTTTTATGCAATATTTTGAGGATCGATTTGAATTTAAATGTTTTCACATAGCGGTGTGTGATCATAATTGATTGTCATAATCAAGATATTTACTGATAAATATAGTCACATATCGTCGGCTAGATCGGCTAGACAAATATAGTCACATACTTTCAGTCAGTATTGAATTGGCAATTACTCCGGTCTGATACCCAAAATCAGCGACTGAAAACATCAAAAAACGAAATTTGGCTTCAACGGTCAATACAATGCATGTCGTTCGCTCATTATTATAAAATACGTATTGTGTGCGTATGTATGCAAATTTGCATGACAAGGGAGAAATTTGAATAGCCCAGCCTGGATGTGGTCGAAATTGTAATTCGGCCTTCGTGCTCGGCCTTTGTAAACGGCACTTAGTCGTGTTGGTAGATTTCAGATCTCAATTTCATTACTCAAAAATTATCCGAAAGGAAGTTGCATTTGAGTAAAGTTCTGTTTTACAGTTGTGAAACGAAAACAATGTAAATATAAAGAACTCTTTTGGTTTCGGTGATGATAGCTCAGTGGTAATGAAGCCTTGTTTTTTTTAGGGTTCCGTACCTCGACAACGAAACCCCTATAGGATCACTTTTCTATCTGTCTGTCAAAACAGTTTTTCTTAAGAACGCGTAGAGGTACAAAGTTGAAATTTATATCAAATAATTGGGTCAACGGTCTCTTTCAGCTGTAGAAAAAAAAAACAAACTGGTAAGTATCAAAAGATATTTATAGCCGTTTATGTCGCATATTTTGCGATTTCGCAAGGGAATCAAAACCTATAGGGTACTTCTTGTAGACCTAAAGTTATAAAATTTGGCATGAAGCAAGATCTTACAGAACATGTAAATAAAAAAGTCTATGTAGTTGACTAGATGTTCCCCGCGGTTTCACCCGCGAGTGCTACAGTTTATCGCGATAATAAGTATCCTATGTCCTTTCTCAGGGTTCAAACTATATCCGTACAAAATTTCGTTTATATCAGTTCAGTAGTTTAGGCGTGAAAGCGAGACAGACAGAGTTACTTTCGCATTTATCCTATAGTAGCGATTAACAAAAAAAACAGCTTTGTACGGAACCCACTTCGCCTGCCTGTGTAAGTGTGCATTGTGCATATTGCTACCTAAGTTTTTGCAAACAGAAAGAATGACATCACCAGCATTGATGCCAGAAAGTCAGTTCAGTTATTCACATTTAATTTTGTGACTCGTGCGCATGTGTCGATGTTTGCAAACAACTTGCTGGTCGTTTTGTCAAGCGAGTTGTGATGTCGTCACTTTCAGATTTCAGTCTTTGCTAGCAGTGGGCAATTATCCTACTAATATTATAAACGTGAAAGTTTGTGAGTATGGATGGATGGATGGATGTTTGTTACTCTTTCACGCAAAAACTACTAAACGGATCTGAATGAAATTTAGAAAGGTGATAGCTTATACCCTGGATTAACACATATGCTACTTTTTATCCCGGAAAAGGTTCCTGTGGGAAGACGCAGGTGAAACCGTGGGGCGCAACTAGTGTGATATAATAATGGGATCGTTCGATTATGAAGATGTCTTTAGATATCTTGATCATAGTGATTACTAATATCATAATCGATGTGGTTACGTGATGTACTTGGTGGTGAGAGGAGGAAGGTGGCACCGCGACGACTTACATAAAGCGGGTGTAGAACTTATCTAGTATTAGTAATAGTAATACAAATTTTTATTTTATTATGAAAATTAGTTATTTACTAATATCATTATCGATTGTTATCAGTATTAAAAGTTGCCCTAAATGTCTCGATTATAACAATTAATCATGATCGCACAGTCTTTCCCCTGTATATTTCTACTAACAAAAGCTTCGTTTGCAATTTCCGAATGTGATTCTCTAAATTAGGTTTTCTTTTATCAGTAGGCATTGGTGTCGATTCGATTTTACATTTTCCTAAACTAAACTTGACAGTTATAGTATAGCTGTCTTTTTCTAACCACTGAAGTAAAAAAGGACGGCATTACTATTAGACCTGTCAAACTTAGTTTAGTTTTAGAGAATGTAAAACCGAATCGACACCATTGTCTTCTTCTTTTAGAGTTGGAGTACTTTCATATAAAGAGACTTTGTAATGTATTGAATAGCATATGTGGAGTTGCCATTACCTCGTCAAATAAAGGTGGCTTTTCAAAACGATTTTGTGACCGTTCTCTCTAATCCAATTCTATTTCACAGCCGTCACGGTCCGATTCTAGACGCGTGACCAAATTCCGTGTCTGATATGTCCAATTGAAAGGCACGCCGTATGTTTGTATACGTATCATGTTTTTATCTCTTTGTATCCCGGTATCCTTCGAATGTGAAACTCGTACAGAAACGGAGATTGGGGTCGAGGTGTTGTCACAGAACCGTACAATGCCGAACAATTTAGAACGCTCACTCTGATCCTTCACCGGTCTTCACAAATATTTCTCGACACCCCGAATAAATACACAGAATACGTGATAGTGCTGCGTAAAACACCTCTTTTAAGTTTCTGAAGCGATAACAGTCCAATAGTGACGACAACTTGGTCGTGGGTTCGGATCTTCGGATTCTACATAGAGCTTGAGCTCACGGTAAAGGGAAAATATCGTGATGAAAACTGAAACCAAGTCTTGGTGGTAGGGCATTTTCTACTGCTCGCTTTGCTAGCTATCTCATGTCATGTTATGAATACAACACGTGCAGAAACAAAATGGGTACGAAGTTCGTGAACAAACGAACCTTGTGTACAATTGTACAGTCAGCGAGAAAAGTCGCTGAACAATAACACATGTTTCGATTTTCTTAACCATCATAAACACCAACCTTCGATCGAATCATCACTTAACGTCAGGTGTGTAATGTTATTATAGTCAAACGCTACCTTTTATGTTGTAAGAAAAAAACAAACATTACTGATTCTATACGTATTTGAAACATCAAGTATGATCAGCTACTTTTGTCAATGACTGTACATATAGATCGTTGGTACGAACAAAAACTCCGTAATGGCACAAACAAAACACGTAAACGTAATCTGGATAATGACAGCGATTTATTCTAGTAATTATCCACGCGACCGGAGGATCGAGCTAACTTCCGCAATCAGTGAAGAAATTGTTATCACAACACGTATATAGGAATATTGTAACAGTAAGGACATCGTGTTGAAACGCTTACTCCTCCACACGTTTGCGCACGCAAACTTTAAGTTTACTCCAATATTAAAATAACAATATAAGTCCGTAAATAATAATTTTTCATTCATAAATCCTTGAGGGGTATGAATAATTGAGTATATAGAGAAGAACATAAATTATATTGAACAAAGTTAAAGACTGGACCTTTTCGGATTCCTCCATTATGTTCTGTGACTGATATTATTTTCAGCCTTTTCACCACGACTTGCCGCAGTTATTATCATCATCCGCCTTTCACGTTCCCACTGCTAGGAATCTGGCCTTCTCTCAGAGAGAGAGAGAGAGAGTATGGGCCGTAATCTACCACGCTGGCCCAGTGCGGGTTGGTATAAGTCGCATGCCCTTGAATGTGGCAGTTCTTGGACATGCCGGTTTCCTGACGATGTTTTCTTTCCGCAGTATCTACAGTTTTCTGTTTTGCAGCTAAGATCCCATACTCATTTTAAAATGTAGCGTTTGTTTTCATTTTCGACTCCCTTTAGTGGTAATGAACCTTTTTACCCAAGTCGTTATAATTAGCTAATTATTTTGTCTCCGCGGAGTTTACCTTGATATTTTCGTACCTATGTCTTCACGAGAAAACTGTGGACGACTTTCGTAATTATAATTGTCGTTGAGGCACAGATTTATAATGACGAAATTGTAATTAAAGATCTTGAAGACTCCTGTTAAAATTTCACTGAGCAAGTTTTTGTCACATCGAAAATGTATTTACGATGTGACAAAAACTTGCTGAAGAGCAACTGCTCAAGAGCAACTGTAGTTGCTCTTGATTCATGCATCGTTTAGCAACTTGATTTTGTTTAACATTATCAAAGTTTAAAGTGAATATTGATTAGTGACAAGTACAAGTTCAAGCGTTCTTCAATCATAAGTATATAATCTTTTATCTAATTATAAAGTCATTTAAAAATACTACGAGGTGTAAAAGTTTGATGAAATGTGGCAAAATTGTATTTTAGACCATAATTAACTGAACAAAAAGCTTTTTAGCTATCAATACCGCAAACACGTAAAATCTATTCAAATATATAAAAATCTCATGTTACAGTGTTTATTATCGAACTCCTCCGAAATGGCTGGACCGATTTTTACGTTTTCTTTTGTGTATTTTTAGTAGATCTGAGAATTAGCTATAGGCTATTTTTTAAATACCTCAGGTGATAAAGGTGGCCCTACCCAGATTTTTTTTATCGCGATAAAGTGTAGTTCAGCTGGTATTTCACCCATATGAATAAACTTGTTAATATCTCCGTAGAAAATAGGAAGTGAAGATAGCCACTCCTCGAAAGGCTAACAAGCTAAATAACGGGGTTTATCAGCTACCGCGTCTGCTGTTACCGAAGAGATAGCATCTTTGTAGTCGTGTGGACTGGGGACTGTTCTCACGGGACGCTGCTCCTCATTATGTGTTTAAAGGCCTCGCAGAACCGACACACGGACAACGACAAACTGAACAATAACACATTTTCTGATTGTATCTATCGTCTTGTTATGAGGAGGGATGAAAGTCATGTTGTTTGTTGCCAGTTCCCAGACCAGGTGTAGCGTGGCGCCATCTTCGACCACATATTCACTTAACATCAGGTGACTTGTGGTCAAACGCTACCCTGTAAAAAGTAAAAAAAAAAAAAATGTTAGCAAACCAGCCGTTCCCGCGGTTTCACCCGCGTGGGCTACAGTTTATCGTGTTAAAAAGTAGCCTATGTCCTTTCTCAGGCTCTAGACCATCTCTGTACCAAAATTAGTAGTTTAGGCGTGAACAGACAGAGACATAGTTACATACTTTCGAATTTATAATATTAATTAATAAGTATATCCTCTTTAACAGAAAAGTGCGAGTAGCATTAGAACCTAATATAATCCTACAATCAATAAAAAGAAAAGTAAAAATACCGACGCAGAAAAGTTCATCATATCAATTCCTCTGATAAATAAACAGAACGATATCAAAGATATTAATTAATCTCAAACGTACACATTTTTAATTAAAACAGAAATTCCGCAGAAAATTACGACTTACCGGCGAAAAACATATTCAACAGTATATAAATAATCTTTTCATTCGTTCAGGGAAAAGTTCTATTGCCTAGCTTTCTATAATAGCTTTCCTTTCAAGGCGTTTGATTGGAAGCTTTTATTGTAGCATTGCCAACTATGCCACAGAATCCCGAGCAGTAAGTGCTTTTGCTTAGTTTTTGTGTTGTCTTATGTATTTTAAAACTTTTTGCTAATTTTCATTTGGTTTCAACCCTAATAACTGATAAATATGAAATGTTTCGTCGTAAAATGTTTGTGCCTTCAGGAAGATTTTTGTAATCATCATCAGCCTATTGCCGTCCTACTGTTAGTCCTTTTAGGCCTTCTCTTAGAGGCTACGAGGTCCTAATGCGGTTGCCGTCGCATCCTGCTCTATATCTCAAATTGCAAACCAAAGTTGCAGTTTTTATAGAAAAAAAGGTTATTGTTTTAAATCTACCGTATTTTTAGCCAAAAGACACCGTAATTTTGACGCAACCAGTTGCAGACCCTGGTATCTGTTTGGTATAGAAATAAGACAAACATGTCACGGTGTAGTTTTTGAACCATGTTCCTCAGTAATCAAAGTTCCGACCTCATTTCTTCCAAACGTACATAGCTAAATGGGAACACGAAATCCCGGAGGTTTCCCGAGCACCCTTGTCAAGCTATCAGGCTCGGAGTTAAAGGAGGTCGAGTCTCGAGCCACCTCGAGTGGCCAAGTGACTCGCTTCGGATTTCGAGCTGCTACATACCGCCGCTGGATTCCAATCGCATTAGCTTGATCGAAGTGGATAACTTTTAGGGGAAATTGGGAAGAAATTTTAGGAAATTAATGTTGGCCTCGGGGAAATGTATTTTCTCGTGATATATAATCTTCGAAATCTTGGGACGGATTTGTAAACAAATGAATGATAGAGATCCGGCTAAAGTCGTGGTAGATAAACTGCTGGCTAGCTGTTCCTTTGGATTTTACTACTTTGTCTGTGACAGAAGTTACTGGGGGTTTTGTGACCGAAAAACCTATTTTTTTTTTCAAAAACTTAAGTCACAATCACACCTATTTTATTGGTCAGTAGGCACTAGGCACCATAGATTTATTCTTTGTGACACCCTAATTATATCACCAGTGTAGAGCAATAGAATCTTTAATATCTTAGCCATTGCGTTTTATGTTCCGTATAAATTTCCTTTGTTGACCAGACTACGCAATGTAATTTCACATAATGGCTGCAAACGCATTGTATGGACAGTATGGTCACTTACTCCGAGTTTATTAATTCTATCGTGATTCTTTCTATGTAAGAACGGCAAGCAGACAGTACCTCTAAAGCCATACCGACCGCCGTTTGCACATTTAGCGCATGTTTCTACATAACTTGACAGGAAATTTATTCATTCATTATTTAAGTAAACCAGACGAAACGGTCCTAAATTATAAATTGATTGATTATCTGATTCAGATATCAGAAGTCCTCTAGACAAGTCTTGTGATTTTCTGTTATATATTGATGCTAAATGCTTTTTTTTATTTTTTTATTTATTTTATTTAAATGCTAACGCTTATTGTTGGGTGTGGAGCAAATGAGACTTTTCAAATGAGAGCATTATTATCACAACTTAGTGGGATGAGACGAGTTGAGAACGAGCAAGTACCCATACTGTTTGTAGTTTTGTACTGTAGCGTGCAGTCGCAAAGAACGGTGCATAGATGCAATGCAATTTCGCCATGCTATTGAGTTCCAGAAGAACGCGGAAGATACTTGCTTTTCTTGTGCCGAAGGCGTGAGAACTCATCATAGGATGGATAGTAGGAAGACTGGCCTTTTCAGTGTATGTGTAGTAGTATTTTGGAATTATGACTATTCCTACATTTAGCCAACATATTACGTTAGACCTCTAGCAATACATCGGTGAAAACTCCATCAAATTCCATGCAGTATTTTTTGCATGTACAATGTACATACAGAGACAGACAGACAGAAAAAAATCTTCAACTACATACTGTTTTGGCTTCTGTTGCTCTAATATCTATAATGTACAAACATCGGTCTGTTACAATAAAATTTTATTTATATATTATAGATTTTGAATCGATACTTTTATTGTTAAAAAAAAACCGAACGTGCCTCTGGCCTGCTACTGCGGCTAACAGCAAAACAATGATAAATAAACGGACACGACCGCCCGACCGTAGTCCGGCCAATTTCTCTCTATTTGGCCGTAGCTCTGTAACACTTCGGGGCACGTGCCGGAGTCACGAGCCAGATGACGGGTGGCTTTATGTCGCAGCCACATGGAACGCAATGCATGTCCATGTATAAAGATCTTAAAACTAGCTGCAACTGTTTCAAACTCCTTATGCTGGCAAAAGAACAGGCAAGAAACGGCCAGCAGTTTAGGCTTCAATGCGAGACAGACAGACACGTGTTACTTTCGCATTTATAATATTAAAAGGGAAGTAGGGGTTGATTGAATTAGAGCAAGTTCACTACAATCCCAAGCTTTTTTGTCATTTAAATAGTTCAATATTTTGAAATAAGCAATACTAATAAGACAGCAAAATTAGAAGATAGCAAAATTTCAATTTTATCTTTGTACATTAAATCTGTTTTTCACTTCTCTTTTTGAGTACATTACATTTTCATAAATATGTATATTGACAAACTGTCTCAAGTGTAGTCAAAACCTTAGCAGCTGCAAAATCCGAGACAAAGTTTGGTAACGTCTGTAATGCACGGTTACAGTTGCGGGCAATTTCGTAACAACAACTATCGCGTTATATTTTATGACTTGCTTTCATAGTTTCTTCAATATTGTTTGTTTTACGAGTGTTCTGCGAGAGCTTACAAATTTTGAGGCTATGATGGCTCAGTTGTGAAGCGATGATGCCCAGTGGTAGCGACTTCGGCTTGCGACCCGTAGGTCGTGGGTTCGAATCATATAGTGAGCTTGAGCTTTCGGTGCAGGAAAACAACGTGATGAAACCATAGCCTGGTGGTAGGGCATTTTCTAGTGCTCGCCTGGCTAGCTACCAGAATCTTCCACCAAGCACCTATCGCTGTGTTCCGGCAGTCTCATTTGAGAGCCAGTTCCTAGTCCGTGGCGCCATCTTTAAAATCAGGTGACTTGCTGTCAAACGCTACCCTATAAATAGTAAAAAAAAGTTGTAGTACGTGGTCTAAAGATCCAGACTGGTGGCAGAGTACTTTCGATCTCTACTCAAGTCTAGACAGCTTACGATATATATGATAAGTTAACGAAGCCCTAGTCCTTCACAATATATTATACCTACCTATACCCACCTACGTTGTACCCATTTGTTAAATTGACTTGTGACAAAGTAAATATCTTCTAAAATATTGTATGTCTTCCCTTTCGTTCTTTTCTAAGGATCAGATCGCACTAGGGTTGCGGTAGCTAGCAATAGCAATGAAATTAATTGAACAGTTTGTTTTGTTACAGCAAGCAGTTGGTATAACATGAAAGTTCTCACCAGCTTTGATGGGTCCTAGCTCGGTATTGAGTTTATCAGCAAGAGGTTCTTATTGTTAAAGGGTATTCCGATAACAGATTCCTACGGGACAGGGGATAAAGAAGGTAATGCGTACGCCTTACAAGGCGCCGACACCGAGTTCGAATCCTATTGGCCCCGCACCCGCACCGCAATAATATACACCGCATAAATGAGCTAAGTGTGGATTTACAAACATCATGAGAAAACCGGCACGTCCAAAAACCACGTCGTTCAAGAGCATGCGACATCTACCAACCCGCACTGGGCTGGCGTGGTAGATTACGGTCCGTAATCTCTCTCTGAGAGAAGGCCAGAGTTCCAACAGTGGGAACGTAATGAGCTGATGATGACGAGGTGATAAACGGCGGGCAGAGGTGTTTTAGTATATCTTTGTCACTTTAGGGCTTCAGTCGTTACCTATTTGTGGGTTTGCCGACCAGCAGTGCCATTTTAATTCGCTCGGAAATTCTTCCGACCACGGATTCGGAAAAGATTCCACGATACTTTTTGAGACGCGATTCATAAATCTGAATTCGGAAACTGACATTTGATTTGGCAAACCAGCTCTTCAATCACGGAAAGGTTTCCGGCATCTATTTGCTCTCGGAAAACGTTTCCGTGAAGCGAAAGTGACGTCGAATCCGACACGGAATCTTTCCGAGTGAATAAGAATCGCACTACTGGTGGGTTTTGACCAACGGGGGGTACTCCGAAGACAGCGCTTCGAGTCGTTCAGGAAATGAATTTAAGAGCAAACTCTTACAACGCTTTACCTCGAATCGAATTTCAGACGAACGGCTGTTTGAAGTTCTTTGTCTTCATTACTTATTAAACTTGGAGTAATTTCGCGAATGCTTCAGTTTGTGAAGGGACGGGTTGTAAAATTAGAACTAATAAGGAAATTGTGAAAACTAATACGATTTATTCCCAGGTTTGTGATAAATTTCTAGAAAATCAACTTTGTGTTTTTAGGCTTCTAAAATATTTTTATATACATTTAATGCAAGCATAGTATTTATCTCTGTCAATTACCGACTATCCGAAGTAAATTGGTAAAGGAAATTTTATTTTCTATTTTCTTCGAATTCACATATTTAAGATGCTTGTTTTGTGGGTGACGAATTGTTATACAACTAGTTGTGCCCCGCGGTTTTACCCTCGTGGAGTACTACTGTTCATCACGACTAAAAGTATTAAGACATTCCCATGGGTTCAAAGTTTCATTAGGATCTGTTTAGCGTTTCATGCGAGAAAAGGTGACAAAGAGACAGAGGAAGTTACCATCTTTATTGTCGTATTTGTCGTCATTTATAGTATAAGATCCAACTTCCAACGTTACGTATTTATTTATTAAATCGAGTAGGATTTTTTTAACAACAACACTACACTTCAAACGTTCAATTAGTCCATTCAATAAAAACTCTATGCGACTGATCGAACAATCAGTCTGCCAACTTATCAACTTTCTGATAGACAAAGCCCGTAAAACTCGCAGACTCCATTTGGACGTGAAGTTTGTAATAGGAGTAGACAATGGCGGCAATTTTCCGTAATTACCGCAGAAACGGTTTTGTGTTACCATGACAACCTGCAGGGTTGCCAGTGCTCACTTTTCACAGGGTTCTGTCAAAACCGCGCTTTAATTCAATTCAATTGTGTATTGAATTCATTTGTTAGTATACATGAGATCTTAGTGGTTACAATTGGTGAACATATGGACCCGAATAGAGTATGGCAATGTAGGAGCGGGATGATCCATTCTTGTCATTGAGGACGTCTTATATTAGTATAGATTTCATACATTTTTTTACTGCCATACATTTTTTATTTGAGATAGCAATATCTTCAATTAAAGTACCTGTCTGTCTATATTAACTTAACATGATTTTTAACTTACGAGTACAATATTCTACCTACTTCAAATAATTTTCATCTGACGTATCGTGAGTATTAGTAGGTAATTACTTAGCGACTCTGGTGTCGTCAAATAACACGTCTTTTTATGTTCGTTTTTTTCACTAACAAATTAGTCAGTCTATAATATTTTGAGTGACAACCCTAGGTAGAAAACGACAACAGAGTTCGAAATGAACGATGAAAATTATTCGCCGACAGAAGGAAATATAGAATTTCCCGGGAGACCAGATTGCGCTGTTTGTCCATTTTGTTTCAGATTAATTTTATATCAATCATATTTATATTTCGTGCTTCCTTTGAGATATCGAAAATTGGTTTGTTTTGGACGGCTAGTTTTATATTTACTTATTTCCTCTTGCTGGAAAATTGCTAATGATTTCTTTTTCTTATTCTGCACATATCTAGAAAATTGTTCCGTCTCCAAGACCCAGAATGGAGAGTACAGTCAACGACAAAAGTCGCTGAACAAAAACACATTTTCCGACTCTCTAAAATCATCTTAAACACCAACCTTCGAACGAATCGTCACTTAAGGTGGATGATCCCAGAGCTCATCACGCTATGTTGTCAAGAGATGGCGCTGATGTCATTTTTTACCAAAATTATTTTTTTACGTCGAAAATAACAATCTTATTCGAACCAAACACTAAAGCGCGCGTTCTATAGCGTTACTCAATTGTAAATTACCCAAATCTTCATTAAATAAACTAATAAATTACTCGTAACGCTTCTCTTACTGCTGGTGTCACAAATTTACGTACTTACACACGCACACGTAGACATAAAGTATGTCATTAGAACGCATCTAAGGTGGTTGCTTGCGGTCCGCCTAGCAGCCCAGCGTCAATAGATGGCGTTGTTTCTAATTAACGCATCTTATTTTATTATGAATGAACAGGTGCATATTATTTTAATAATAATTATGTTTACCGGTAATGGCGTAATATGTTTTATGTATCCAACAATATTTCAGATGAGTTTTAGTTTTCAAAACACTTTTATTTGTGCCAAACAATATCGCGGCGGTAGTGGTGTATGGCAGCGATCTATTCACGCACACATAGAAAATGGTCTTGTTGTACACGAAACCATTTGCTAATTTCGTTCTTTCGTTTACTGTATAGGTTAGACCAGTGGTCAAACCTCTCAGTAGTTCTTTACTAATAACGAGGTTCCGAGTTCGATCCCTGCCTCAGATTTTTGGTAATTTTCTTTGATTTGGATGAAATTTAGAATGGAGATGGCCTATACCCTTTATTACCTATACTCTCTACTCTCCTACCAATAAAGACATTGGCTATTGTAATACTTTATTATGAAACAATCAGGATTATTTATTATATATGTACATAGTATCAAAATAAAAAACAGTCAATCACCAATAGTCTTTTTATTTACACATTCTTAAAATATTCAATAATTCACAATTCTTCGTCAATATAAAGTCCTGCTGGTCGCACAGTTTTTTTCATTTTTTCCATGAACTATGTTCTGGCCACAGACTCATTGTGTTGGCCATATGCCATGTTATTGGTCAGAACATTGTTTTTATACAAAATTCTTTTGACGTGGTTGTGGCATGGTGTTATCGCTTTTCGTTTACATATCTGCAACAAAGCTATAATTAAAGTATATTCTAATTTGTATCCCAACCTGGCCATACGAAAACCACGGATTTATGTCTACTAAACACTACTAAAGAAACAAACATGACTTTGAAAAACTAACCATTCCAAATCGGCTGGCTGGCCTGTCGCATTTATATGTAGTGTAAACATCATTTTCATGTTGCCCTATGGTCAGAAGTTCAATTCCTTTTATTTCCTCCGTTGTTTTTTGGAAGTCTCAAATTTTCGAGAGACATGCTTCTTTCAAATCTGTTTCCACAATTGGTTCATTTGGTTTAGTAGTTACGTTGATACGTGGTAACAAACATTCACACGCACAAATTTTTGCATTTATAATATTAGTAGAATAAAATTTCGTTTATTTCAAGGTGTCATTTACGAAGTAAATAAGCGTAGGAAAATTATATGTCATCATATTGTTTATTTCAAAGGTATTTGAATACACTTTCAGCAAGGGCAGTTGTAGAACAACGTCCTTGATCCTCCGAAAATTAGATTTGTGGTGACAGCCAGCCAGCAGGGCTTTTCCGGTTATACAAAGGTACTATGTGGCAGGGCTGTTGCTGGCCTCAGCTGGCGTAGTGGTGCACGATTGTATCTGCTGATTTCCATCAATAATTTTCCAACGTTGATCAACCTTTTTTACAGAGTAAAACTATAAACAACAACTTGCCTAGCAACGTAGCAACTAGTCAAAAATGCATTTTACGTGAATGACGTAACCAAAAAACTTATAGAACAGTCTGATTAGTTTATACTAGCTGCACCCCGCAGTTTCACCCGCGTGTCCTACAGTTTATCGATATTTTTTTTTATAAAACTATTGTAGTAAAAGAAACACTAAATATTAAGTGAAGCTTACCACTTACCACACATACACATACATTAGTGAAAACCGCACCCTAATCGGTTAAGCCGTTTCTGGAATTAGCGCGCACAAACGCACAGACAAACAGACATACAGTCAAACAGACAAAAATTCCATTTATCATTGTTTTGGGTTCTATTGCGTTGATGATAAAGACCCCCAATAATAGCTTTTCTCATTTATCTTTCACTAGTTTTCAGCCGCGGTTTCACCCGCGTCTTCCCGTTATCCCGCAGGAACCTTTTTCCGGGATAAAAAGTAGCTATAAGCTATTTCCATTCCAGTAGTTACGGTGATACGTGGCAACAAACATTCACACACACAAACTTTCGCATTTATAATATTAGTAGGAAAGGATAGGATGTACAGACAGCGATCAGTCACAGTTTTGTTATATGTATAGGTAAATAAATTTTTATTGTAAATGTGGATGTGGATTTGGATTCCGTCTTCTTTACCGCTTAGACTGTTTTATTGAAAAATATACCTTATTCCGTTTGATAACAATATGTATAGTATTACATTGATAGATATCGGTTGATTTCGGTTTTTTCTTTGACGTTTATGATTTGAAGCGATGATAGCTCAATCGGTTGCGCATTGAACTTCCGTGCTGCACAGCACATGTTCAAATACCAACAATAGGTATGAGGTTTCGGTGAAGAAAAATATCGTGCCAAACCACAACATGGTGGCTTATTATGTAATATTTGAGACTTTAGATCAGATACCTACCTAGTAGATAAGACACTCATTAGCCCAGTAACTTCGCTAGCTACTTATGTTGTAGTTAGTACCTTACCTACCATACCTTTACCTACCAAATATTTATTTGATAATGCGGTAGTGCGGTACCAACACACTGGGTATCAAATATAGGTGTGTGACTTGAAAGGGAAAAAATCGATTAAGAAATAATCGATTTTTATCTCTTTAGATTAAATCGATTTGTAAAAACGATTCGATTATTTTTTACTTAATAATCGATTTTTTACAAATCGATTATTTTCCGATTTTGTACAAATAGATTATTGTTTGAATTTTTACTAAGCGATTGTTTTTATTTATATAATCGATTTGTAAAAAACAATTATTTAAATAAAAATAATCGATTTGTAATATAATCATCGACTTTTTAAAAATCGATAAAAAAAAGATCGATTAATATAAAAATCGATTATTTTGTTCACATCCCTAAACTATTTTAGCTAGGTAGGTACATACCTACCACCGTGGTAGGCGACCTCTTGCAAGGGCGATCTACCATTTCTAGTTCTACCGCCAAGTACCTAACTAACTATTTTATCAATAGTAGGTATCTATCTACGTAGACCGTATGTATTTAGATTCACGTTCTAATGTAAGTATGTTGTCAGCTGCCTGGTTACCATAATACATACAAGTCGGATGGCCGTGTGAGAAACTATCGCAAGATATATATTTACTTTACTTATTTATTAACTTATTTTCCTACTTTGATTACCTGGGCGAAATTCTATCACTTAGGTTATCAAAGTGGATTAGACCTCCACGACCTTGACTACCAACCCGTTTCGATTTACGTCTTCGGAACGGAAAGTAAAAATTGCCCCAAAATCAACAAAATCGTTCATGCACGACTTGGCAAGTCGAAATATCGTGGCGAGCGAGACAGAAAATCATTCTTCACTAGTCACGCCCGATCTTGCAACGTCGCATAATTTTTAGCTATTGACAAACTATAATTTCTTCTGTGACGCTTCAACGTTGTCGTATGCCACCATTCGCTCACTGCACAAGGTCTACATCTAAATAGTTCATCGAAATTCAGATAGATGGCAGGTTAAAATCACCTAATTCAAGTCCGTCAACTTCAGTGCCACTCACGCACACATGTGTATAATAATACGATTTTTCCGATGTAAAATTACATGGAAAACATAATTTTTGTAAGAGAAACTGATAGTTCGCGAATGGGTAATTAATTGAACAATTCAAGAAAATTTTCAAACTTCATTAGAATAGTTCGCGTGATCCATATCGCCCTTCTTGAGTTTGTATGGGAAATTGCACGAGCCCATTCACCTTAACATCACGTGTGTTGTTGTCAAACGCAACCTTGTAAGTTGTAAGGAAAAACAAACATAACTGATCTACGCACGCGTTTGTAAATCCAGAATGATCAGCTACTTTTGTCGCTGACTGTACCTAAGTTGTACGAGTCTTTTTAATGTACTCGTATGATCCTTATCACTACACTTTTCGTTGGAGTCAAAGTAGTCGACGTTTGTGCTTAAGGGCCGAAAAAGGTGAAAAAGGTTTTGGGTCAACGTTTTTAGTAACAACTGCAAAAGAGTGGAATGCCTTGCCATGGTCGGTGTTTCCTGAAAGGTACAACCCGGGGGTGTTCAAGTAGGCAAGAGTGCTACACCATCGACCACATCGTCGCTTTCTATCCGGTGAGATACTGAGATAGTAAGTATATGGGCCAACGCCTAGTAAAATTAATAACAAAAGGTTGGATTATCGGTAAAATTGAAATAAATTATGAAATAAAAGAAAAATACCTTCCAAAGTCCTGTAACTATTATTCTCAGTTTAGGATTAAGTCCATCTGAAAATTTGATAATCAGGGAACGAACACGTATTCCCGAAAATGTATGCCACATATTTTAAACTTTTTCCGCCTTTCTCGGTATAGTAATGCTTTCAGCACACTCTGCCGGATTATGCTCGTATTTCAAGCCGAGCGTGGCGTATCACAGACTTTGTATTACATCCGAGCTTCTTCCGCACATAACGCTTGGCTAGATATTTCTGCAGAAATGTTTTGGCGTCCCAGAAGTTTTAGCGCTCGAGGCGAAAATATTGGGAGGAATAATGTTTCGCTCAAATATTTTTAATCTGAAATGTTTCGAATTGTTCTCTTTAAATTGTTAGCACCTCTCACACAGTTTTGCTTAGAAAGAGTTAGGCTGGGTTTCACCACCCATAGTCAAAGTTACCGTTACAGTTAAAATTAACTGTAGCTTTAACTTTAATCATGACTAGAATGTGTTGTCCCATCAACGAGTACGTTACAGCTTTTTGACTGAAGCTTTAATTTTAACCGGCCAGATTTGGGCAGTTCTGTAACCCTATGGTTACCGTTAAATTATGACGTCATTTTAACCATAGATGGTGCCACAATTTTTTGCTTAAGGGGAGATTTAATTTCAGATATGGCGATAGTTAAAATTAACTATGGTGCAACCCAGCCTAAGTAGCTTCCCTTACAGATTTAGAACAAGTATATACAACCGTGTCTAACTCGATATTGGGTCACTTTCAGCTTTACGTAAATACCCCTCCGACATTTAAGGGTCGTAAAGGATAAAATAGAATCAATTTAACATTATATATTGCGTGTGTAGTAGTTATTAAACATTACAGAATAATATTTCGTTTTACTGCCTATTAAAGGAGGTATTTTTGGGTAGTTAGTTACTTATTTTTGAATAATACGATTTCTAGCTCATGTTAATTAACCGCCCTGCACATAATACACGCACGATTTTAATGTGATATTATACGACCGATTCAAAGTTTTTTTTTTCCGTGAGCGGAGCTCTGAACCATTTTAACAATATATGGATCAGGGGTCAAAATCTGTCTGGAAGATATCGCCATCTTATCGCTAAATGCAATCTCAAGTGACACTTTAAATAAGCTTTTATTCTTTCGATTTCTTTTTGGTGTAACAATAAAGGGTCATCAGTAAAAGATAAGATAACTTTATTGCCAAAAAATCCATGTTATAACAGACCGAAAATCTTTACGCCCTAGAATTAGGTTTTTGACCATGGTAGTTTAAAACAGTATATCTTTACGCCCTGTAAATTCCCTGTAGTAGGTATGTAGTTTTCTGCCATACTTGCGATAACTTCCATAGTATTTTTGAAGCGATGATAGCTCAGTGATGGTAGTGACGTTGGCATGCGGTCCGTAGGTCGTGGGTTCGAATCCTACAATGAGCTTGAGCTTTCGGTGAAAGAAAACAACGCGATGAAACCATAGCTAGGTGGTAGGGCATTATCTAGTGCTCGCCTGGCTAGCTACCACCCTCAAATTAAGAATCTGTCGCCAAGCATTTATCGGTGTGTTCCGGCAGCCCCACTTGTGAGCCAATTCCCAATTCAGGTGTAGCGTGGCGCCATCTTCGACCACATTGTCACTCAATACCAGGCGACTTGTGGCAAAACGATTCCCTGTAAGTAGTAAAAAAGGTATAGTTCTGGAGCAATTGTGAACAGACGCACAGACAGTTCGGATGTAAAATATCAGTAAATATGATCATCGGTCAACCTGATGATATAACTTTCCAGTCACGTCCGTATCCGTACGGACCAAGTTCGATGACACAGATGCATTTAGTCGTAATTAGTAAGCGGAGCCAGTACTTGTCCATTGCGGGTCCTAATGGACGAATTAAAGGTACTGCGCGCATAACGGGAAGTCCTAAAACTGGTGCAGGAAGCCGTTCGTAGGAGTATAAAGTGGCGATAAGGGCGATGACATTAGCCCTTTGTATACAACTTGGCAAAGGACGCCCTCCGACTAACGCCCGAAATTAATAATCGATCCTGATCCGTTATCCGCGGTTTTGGATCGATATTATATGTCATGTCATAATATGTCATTTTAGTAGTAATATGTCAAGCCCTAGTACTTTATTTTAGTGAACTTGCTCCAATTCAATCAATTAGTAATAAGAATAAAATTGTCAATGTGATCGCGCCAAAAAAATTACCTGCCGGGCGTTTCTTGCCTGTTCTTTTGCCGGCGTAAGGAGGTTGGAACAGGCGTAGCTAGTTTTAAGTTTGACGTTTTAAAGTGATCACAATGTATCCTATTGAATAAATAAATTTGACTATTGACTATTACTAAAATGACATAAATTATGATATGACATATCGATCCAAAACCGCGGATAGCGGATCAGGATTGATTTATTGTTTTTATTAATTTCGGTCGTATGTGGAGGCTTGCGCCGCCGCCGCCGCCGGTTAGGTTGGCGATTGGATTAAAAGATTTATATCTTGGTGGTAGGGTTTTCATGTACTCTCCTGGCTAGTTAAGAATCTGTCGCCAAGCACCTATCCGTGTGTTCCGGCAGCCTCACTTGAGAGCCAGTTCTGAATCCAGGTGTATCGTGATTCCACCTTCAAGTCATCGTCAGTTAACATCAGGTGACTTGTGGTCAAAACTTTTCTTACAGGTTAAAAGGCTAGACATGCGTGTTTTATGACCCATGGCTGAAGGCTTTTATGCGCAACAGTAAAAGTAAAAAGTCTATGTTTGGAAATAAACAAGGAATAGTTTGGTTCGTCATTGACGTCATTAGGGCTTTCGCTTCTATAATGTTTTGCTTTTCAGAATACCTTGAACGATATCCAAACTTTCCTTTGCGTATCCAATGAGTTTATCTAGGATGACAGGTCGGCACTAATGTCAGCATGTTAGCTTGCGGGGAAAGTGGAAGGGTAAGCCGTCACGTGATGGTAATGACACTATGATTACTCTAGAGAGAGGTGTCTAGACACTAATCCTAAGACACTTTTCGACATTTGCGATAAGATTTGCTTTAAGTTTCTCTCTGGAGAAAACGAAATTGCTGCCTTCTAAGTTCTTTACACAAGCATTGTTGACGTCACGGATATCTTTCTTCCTTTCCTAATTGGCGATTAAAACCCTGAGTTTTTCCGGATTTTGCTAAAGCCCGTCCTAATACATGTTTTCGTTTTGATGGTCTTATTCTTTTCATTGTGATTTGGGTTTGACCATCTCACTCTGACTCTAAGATTATTCTAGAACAAACAAACAAAGATTACCGAATCCCAAGTCAAGTTTAAATTACGTCTGTTCAAATAATGAGGACCCTAAAATAGATTTCATGGAAACTAAATAACTCCAACGCCGTGATTTAGAACCTTATCTTATAGCTCTAAAGTCTTATATTAATGTGACAGTATTAGCAGCTGAATTTACGTTGAACAATTAAAGAGCAGACACAATAATTTCACGCTAAACGCTTGGAGGCTTAAACGACGGAATAAAAGCGAACTTCTAACAGGTTTCTTCTGCAAGAATTCGCGTCTAGAAGTTTTTATGTTCCAAGTTCTAGCTTAATTTGCAGAACTTCCCACTTTTCGCTTCTCCAGCATCGCATCTATCTAAACCACTTACAACTTGATAAGATGGAACACCTTAACAGTTTTCCAAAGTGTTTTTCTATAATCATGTACTTTGTTTACCCTCATCCATTGATCGACATCCATTGTTGACGCTAATGACATCGCAGTTCCATGGACAATTCCATTATTACCCGGCACCATTGTTCTCGAAATTCCCGGAGGAATAAAGCTATGATATCACCCCACCTACCTTATTCTGGACTGTCTCCTTGAGAACCTGTTTTCTTGATACACGTTTGCATAGCATTGTGGAACGAAGATAGTGCTTTTACGTATCAGGCTTACTCGTCTTTGAATGAACTGCATCCGCAGCCATACAGAATAAGTAATAGTAGCAGCCTGCTCTGGTCTGGTACTCGCTTTGATTTGTCATTCGACAGAGAATCGAAGACTTCAACTGTCAAATTAAAGCGATCACGGTTGCAACTGTTTTGCACTTCAGCTGCTGGTTAGACCAGAGTGGTTTTCTGATCAGTCAAGTGCGAGGAACGTACCAAAGAAAAGATTTGATTGTTAGTTTATTTGATCTTAATGAAGTTTGGTATGGAGATAGTTTGAACCCTAGGTAAGGACATAGGGTACTTCATATTGCGATACACTGCAGCCCACGTGCGTGAAACCTATATGGATATACCTAACGCAGAAGTATTTCTACACCTTCATTATTGTTCACTACATTGGCGTAAATAAAATTTACTATGTCCTTTAAAGTTCTACTCCCCTTTCTTTATCGACTTAATCTGTGATATCTGTGGTATCTATTGAATTCAGAACTTTAATTATTTCTTCACATTCCGGTCCTAACAGCACAATGGACTCCCTACTCCTATAATATTCATAGCGCCAAGTACTCTGCCGGAACACTCTGAACTAATGCTGTTCAAAGCTCCAGCATTGTGTGTGGAGTATGTTTGACATAATCGAGCGTTTCTGAAACCGAGTGAGTCTGGGAAAATTTGAATTTGTTTTGTTGTTCTATTGTGATTTCACGTGATTTGATAATGGCACCCCTCATAAACGTGAAAATATTTATACAAATACAAATGTAATGTAACTCACCACTACACACTACAGTAATTTATTGCGATGTAAAGTATGTCCTTCCCCAGGATTTAATCTATCTCTCTGCCAAATTTCATTGAGATCGTTTCACCTGTACAGTCGTGAAAAAGTTACAAACAAAAACCAATTCACTGTCGCATTTATACCATCAGTATTAGTATGGATTGTGTTTATGTGTTTACGTGTTTACGGACATGTTTCAAATTTCCTGTATTGTACAGTAAATTACTGTCTTATTTTACTTTTTTTTTACCACACATACTAGGCACTAACTCAAGCCATCAGCACCAAATTACCGCCTTTAAAAAACGGCAGTACCTACGCTAAAACAATACCCGCCCATTCTAAACAAGCGCGGATAGACAACAACAAACAGTGTCTAATTCCAGCGGGAGTACAAGCTATTTTATACCGAATCATTAGCCTCCGTCCGTCGACCCCGCCGATCTCGCTAGATGAGCAGACGTTGTTTACTGATGCTAGCCAACTAGCCAGTGATCAAACTTCGTCAAAGCTTTTTTAAGCACTGTCTTCATCATCATAATGATAGTATACATTGTGATGATGAAGACAGGATGTGATTATTTAAAACTAGCTTCACCTGTAAAAGAACAGGCAAGAAACGCCCGCCGCAGGTCTTTTTTTGGACGCAATCTCTTTTACAATTTTATCGTGATTACTTATTGATTGAGTTGGAGCAAGTTCACTACAATCCTAAGCTTCATCTGTCAACTAAATAGTCTGATATTCTATAATAAGCTTTACTAGTAAGGGTTCATCATCATCATGTTGTCACTTCTGGGATACACATGCCTTTTCTCATGGAGAGTACACTCACTGTCTTACTGCTGGGCTAAGCTGGCCTGGGCATAGCTGGGCAAAGTTTTCCCATTCCTTTATAGAGATATTTATATATACACCCACAAATAAGACCTTAAGGTCTTCACGTCATTTTTTTCGGTGGCGGCTTTGACGTTGTCGACCATTTGTTAGCTCCCCATGAGTAATGGTCGTGCTTGGCCTACCATGCTGGATGTAGGTGAATCATGACGTGTTCTGCTCAGGTAAATTTTAGATTTGCAGTAATAAAATACCAGCGTGCATTGCAATGCAATACAGGGCCAATTCGAAAAGGCTTCAGAGGGTTCATTCGCAATTATCCCGTAATACAATTATTATTAGGAATTTTCATCAGAACTTTTTGCTCCCCGTCAATTCTTTGCAAATTCAAAATTATTCAGTTTTTGATCTTGGATACTGTCCAGTTAAGAGCATCATGTTGTTTACCCTTTATTAACTGCCGACACAGTGTACCTAATGGCAAGCTAGTGACGTCACGAGCTAATTAAAGCTCCCACTAATTGGGTACGAATCAAAGAGCTTCGGTAATGAGATAACCGATCGATGGTGAGGTAACCGGTTTTTGTACCTAGTTTTTACAGGGTAGATATGCATTTTAGAGCTTATTTCGACCCATTCATTGGTGCAAAACTGCACACATACACACAAGTTTAAACTACCAATAGGCAATAAGGATTGCATTCAAACAGATGAAGTCACTGGCAAAGATCACTGAGAGACTCCTGGGACGTTGAAGCATCAACTAGATGCCTGCAAGGAACCAGAAGTAGTGTGATGGATGGCTTGAAACGGAGCAATGGTAAATAATTCGAAACGCAGAAAATCAAACGTTCGCTGTGTGTGATCTGTCCCTCTGTCACACACAAGGACGACGTTCGAATAATCATACCCAAATAAGCTACAGACACCGTTAAAGATCCAAGAACACCAATTAACATTAAGAAAGCACGTGCGTAAGTAGGTGCAATAAGTGAAAGACGCTCCGATGCGGAGTTATTTAAATTCATGGAGAAAATTCCGTCGGGAGCCTTTCCGAGTACACATCTGTTTTGGTGATGGCTGAATAACAAGCAGACGTAGACGGCTCGTAAATAAATTTGCGTTTCATATGAAATACTGTTGACTGTTGGCAGTACCTGTCTATATAGAGAAAGGCAGCGATATGTTGCCTGACATCGGTCGGTATCAGCGTTATAGCAGTTTTTATTCTTTTTATGAAACTAAAGTGAAGAACTGACGACAAAGAAGTCGCTCACCTGATGATATGGGTCACGCTTGCTCTTTGCAGTTCAGTGCCATTCAGAATTATGAACTTCATCAATTCAAAATTCTGCGCGGCAATGCACTGCGCTCGTCGTCACCCTGAGATATTTGATGTTAAATCTCTTTATGCTCTGTAATTTCACTGGACTTTGCCCACTGCTGTGACTGGACCCGTTTGCTAGAATGACATTCAAGCGTTAATTTGAGTGATTTGATACAAAAATAGCACGCTTATAAGATGTTGGAATCACAACCAAAATGGGTTAAGGTGTGCGGTTTAGGTCTGCTGGACTGGAAAGGGAGACCTTATTGTGATCTTCTACATTCTATTTTGTGCCAGTTTTATCAAGTCATTTTATTCCCTTATGATTTTTCAATTCTATGTATCATTCAGAAAGTTCTAAGTACCATGAAAGTATATGTATATCCCACTTCTGCAGCATAAGTTGTAACATTAAACTGACTATAATATCAGAACTAAGTTAATTGCCTAAGTTCGAGCTCGTCACGTCAGTTCTCTGCAATAATGTAGCTTATTATAACTTGGCAGCGTGGCTGGTTGGGGCGGGCAATACCAGAACATTTCCAATACCGGAATTGAATCCGGTACTGACAATTTGTACAAAAAAAGCGTTTAATGGATGCTTGGTTGCGGGGCGGTCAGTAACATTTAGTTCTGGCCACCAAACTGACGAATTCAGTACAACAACAAGGTAAGACAACTAGAAACGCGTTTTCCTGCGGGGCATGCCTAAATTGTTAAATCCAACTTTTAATTCATGATTTGTTTATTGCATAACTATCACAATAACGAGATTAGGTTCTCTCAATACCGGTATTGGAATATCGAAAGAGTCGTCTGAGATTCCAGAATTCCAATAGAAACGCCCTAATGCCAAAAGTTGAACATTTCTCCGATTTTGAATACCAGGAAAATGTTATGAACTTTCTAAATATTAAACCAATTCCAAACCTATCTCGGCCCGACAGGAGCATTGGTAACTCTAGAATTTATCCACGTAATAAATGTATTACTTATTCCATGAAAATTTCGAAGCTTCCAACTTCCCGCTTGCGTCTCGAGACATAAATTTGTTTTCTCTAGCAACTCCTATATTAAGTTTCACATTTTTAGGATGAGTTTCGTGACCCGTTTCCGTGAGTTTCGTTTTAAAATTCAATTGTGTTGCGTTATCTGATGTAGTGGTTTACGTAATACGGCCTTTTGGCAACGATGCGAAGTAAGGAAGAGTTACTTACTTGATATATTCGTAGCTGTGAGTAAATCGATAAGTCTTCAAATCGCGTGTAAACAGGAATGCTTATTGTTTTTAGTTTACTTTAAACCCTCACCTCTTTATACCTCTCTTAATCACTCCCATTCTAAGGTTTAGAGCGACTATTATAATGACCAGTTTAAGAAGTGACCACTCCTTAAACTGATCAGTTCTTGAAATGTCTATTTCATGATTTGACCTATTCATTAATTGACCATGACTTCATGAATTGATCTTTTCTTGTAAAGATCGCGAAATTATTACTAATTTTAACCCCCGACGCAAAAAGAGGGGTGTTATAAGTCTGTCTGTCTGTCTGTCTAACTGTGGCACCGTAGCTCGCGAACGGATGAAGCGATTTCAATTTAGTTTTTTTTTGTATGGAAGGTGAGTTACAGGCGAGTGATTTTAGTCCTGATTTTAGCTATGTTTGATGAAAATCGGACCAAGATGTCGGGGGTTTTTTAAATTTAAATTTTTGTTCGTCGCCCTCTGAATTTTGGCGCCCCAAGCTGCCTATTGGCAAATCTAGCGCTGATCTCAACTGAAAACGAGAATAAGTAATGTTGTGCATGATTAAAAGAATGGAAAAATAATCGCAAAGAACGGGAAAGTTATTTGAACTATATGTACATCTATTCTACGTGTTTTTTTAGAGTGCTCAAGTATTTGTTTTATATGTCTGGGTGTTGTGACTCACAACTTGTGAATCCCCGATCCATATTGTTTCTGATACCAGGGAATCCTAGTTAGGGTTTAGCCACTGTATATGATTGTGTGGGCGTTATTATTAGCAATACTAGATCAGTTTACAATTTATTGCTCAGCCACCATATCAGTCGCTTTGTCATCTTTAAATGAAATAGGCTCTTTTATTATCAATTGAAAGTACTTTATCGCCTGTTTTGGCATACATGTGCTCAGCTTAACGTCAGCTCTGCACTATGAGTCAACTCATTTCTCATCAATCATAATGTTTGTATGACCGCTTGTTCGTCCAAATTTGGATTTCTTTATAGCGTTTTTATGCGTTCAATACACTTTTGTAATGTAAAACGTTTTATTGCTGTCAACATTATGCTATCACTAACTACTCATACATCATCGATGTTGGATTTTATTGTGACCAGAATACTTGTTTTGAGACAATAAATAGGTTAGGGTTTTCATTGATATTCGTCATCATGATTGTGTTACATCGATATAATAGTAATCTTATCTCTCTTTCTAGATGCAAATGCTTTTTCAACGGGATTTTTGTATTAAAACAATTGAGCATTGCTGCGGCACACCTATAATTAATGGTAACCCGCTCGAAGCTGGAGCGGGTCAATTAGGTACCCATTGTTCATCGTTGTAATTTGTTCCAAACGTAATCGATATTTTATTCGCTATCGGCATCCTATAAAGATTCGATAGTAGTCGAAACTCGATAGCCCAATTCGGGACTCGGGTTATCGTAGCCTTACGCGTCAACGACTTCGTTTGGTTCCGAAATGGTGGTCCCAATGGTTCCAATTAACCATGTGTAACTGTCCGGTACGGGTCGATGCGCCGGCGTTTTGGTATTCGCATGAGGACAGGTGGTTGGCGTGCGTGTGCGCGTCACCTGCTTCCGTCGGGTAGGCTTTTATGTTTGGAATGCTACTTGTGTATGTATGTTTGTATTGGCGGTAAAATTTTAATCTGCATTTCGAAATAATATTTTTTTTTAAATTATTTTTGGTGTGTATATAACTAGTTGCGCCCCGCGTCTTCCCATTACCCCGCAGGAACCTTATTCCGGGATAAAAAGTAGCCTATGTGTTAATCCAGGGTATAAGCTATCTCCATTCCAAATTTCATTCAGATCCGTTTTGTAGTTTTTGCTTGAAAGAGTAACAAACATCCATCCATCCATACTCACAAACTTTCACGTTTATAATAATAAGTAGGAAGGATAGGATTTGGCGCAAGGCTCATTTTGTCCAATCGTAAAAAAGTCAAAACCTTGTCCTGTTCAAGTCACATTAGTGATCAACATTTCTCATAATAGTTTTTTGAGTTTACTTGGTTTTTTGGTTGTTATTTGGCCCAAGGCTGATTTTGTCCCAACGCAAAAAAAGACTAAAACCTTGTTAAGTTCAAGTATTTTTAAGTCCAAGTCTCATTATGAAGTAGTGCTGTCCCTTTCTGATCACCGTCGTAAGTAAAGGACAGCATTCGTTTTAGAACTGTCGAATTGAGTTTAGTTTATGATAGTGTCTTTAACACCCGAAATTAATAATCGATCCGGATCCGTTTTCGCGATTTTGGATTGATATGTCATGTCATCATATGTCATTTTAGGGGTAAAGCTTGACATATCGATCCAAAACCGCGAAAAACGGATCAGGATCGATTATTATTAATTTCAGGGGTAAGTGTTATCAAAAGCTTAGCTGCGCCCAAAGTCATAACGAATTTCACCCAAATCTATTCAGATGTTTCTGTGTGGCAAAGTTAAAGACATCCAAACAAATAAACTGCTAAATCCAATGATCCTTTGTTTGTAAACTGTGCTTATCAGTGACGATAAGCGTTCGTCGAGTGTCTTATCGAAGCACATGCCCAATGAAGCAGACAAAACGCCGTCATTTCGCATTATCTGTCAGTAGCTGGCCGTCCGGTTGTTGGGCGGCACTACCGGACAGATAATATCAGAATATTACGACTCAAATGCGATTTTATTAATCTTTACTTCCATACTAATATTGTAAATTTGTTTCTTTGTTTGGATATCTCCTAAAGTATTAATCTGAATCTAAAAATTCTTTCACTAATAGAAAACTACATTATCTTCGAGTGTAGGCTATATATTAGGCTATGTATTATTCTGATAAAATAGATTTTTATGACGATATTTGTAAAATAATCCGGAGTAAACTGGGACAACTGACTGCATTATCAGCTTAGGCTGGCTAATCGGTTCGATTAGAGTTGATTGACGAAGCGGTAGCCGAGTTGGTAGTGTCCCTGCCTGCGAAGCTAGCGGTCCCGGGTTCGAATCCCGGTAAGGGCAAATATATGTAAGAAAGAAAGAAAGAAAGAAAGAAAGAAAGAAAGAATAATAATGTGGAGGAAAAATTATTGGCTTCCAGTAAATCTAAAAAAAGTCCCTGACACATGACGTAGAGTTTTATATTTAACGGTTTTGCAAAAACTTCCGGTTATTAAATTCTTTGCCTACCCATACTCAGCGCTAGTAGCGGGTTCACTAGTAGCATATTATATGATATGACGTTTATCACTTCCATTCCAACCCTATGATATCAACTTTGATGTTTGACATCTTAGGAAATAGACATTTTCCAAAGGTTTCTTCTTTTATCCCCAAAGGGTTCCCGTATAATTTTATGTTCGGACCTCGCATAATACCACAAGAAAGCCCGTAATCAAAGCTTTTGGAGTAAAGGCAGAGTTACGAAGTTTGAAGGCAATCGTTCGGAAATTTTGGATTCAAGCGAATCAACAAAAACTGACGTAAATGTAAATTGACGTTTTCTTGTTACCCTAACGCAGGGGTGGCCAGTTTTTTTTGTGCGTAATTTATTTCAATATGTTTTGCTACCTTTTATTTTTGACTTCGATATAATTAAAATCACATTGCATTCTTATTATTTTAACTTTGAAACTAATCTGCTCAAATTGAATTAACTCTCCAAATTCAATGGCAACACTGAACTCGCCACTGAATTCGGTTAATCAAAAACTTCAATGTTTCGGAAACCCTCAAACATTTTATCAAAATAAGTAATTATAACTTTTCTCTCCCGATCGACATCGACTTATTGCCCACTTCTGCTCTAGGGGATGACATTAGTTCAAACCTCTGAAACTAACGTATAAAAACGTCTATTAGATATTATGTGTCCAATTGTCCATATTATATGAAAGTGGAATTTCGTGTAAAAGTAAATTCTACGGTCCGTCATGGCCTCACTACCGTAACGTAAAATAGGGTAAAATAACACTAGCCAAAGTAGAAATACTCGTATGTCATCATTTAATGTTGGAGATTATAAAAATATACTCTTCCGGCAGTAGAACCCTTTACAACTTTACGTATTGTAAAATATATCTAAACTAGCAGTTCCCCGCGGAATTCCCCGCGTGGGCTACAGTTTATCGCGATAAAAAAGTCTCCTATGTCCATCCCCAGGGTTCAAACTATCTCCGTACGGAATTTCATTAGGCGTGAAAACGTAGCAGACAGACAATCAGAGTTCCTTTCGCATTTATAATATTAGTAGGGATTTTTTAACGTTAAACTCAGACAGCAAATACGCAACTCTTGTAGATACATAAGCCGTCCTCATCCTAACTCCTTTCTATCCCCTGTTTCAGAAAAGTGAACGCCAAAAAACAAAAAAACAACTGTGATCGCCTACAGGCGTTAAAACGTTGTTAAGTGCTTCTGTACCAAATATATACCTTTTAGCCATTATCCAGCCTTAATATTAGAACATACCTTAAAGGACCAAGTAGTGTTTTGTAATCATTTTAGTGTTTAGTCATACGGACACGGACAGACTAGTCTGACAGAGGAGTGATTAGTCGTACAGACGTATTAGTGGTTAGTTGCACGGTCGAACTAGTGATTAGTTTCACAAAAGAACTAGTGCTGAACCATAATTTGTCGACATAACTTTTGTACGGAAGTTAGTGCTGGTGATGAGAAATAGTGCTTCTTTTTACATTTTTGTACTTTTCTAATAAAAACATGGTAGAAGTAGAAAAGTGCATTCATTGGTGGCCTCGTGATGATGTGAGGTGGTGATTTGGATACGGGTCTTGGATTTGGCATTTGATCAAAAGCCTGAAGATGGAGCGGTGCGACGGGTTCCTGGTCTACCGTAAGCCGGTGTACAGGGTCTTTCAGTATTTGGACACGTGAGTATTGTACTTTATTATCTTATTAATACTTCTTAAAATATCCTTAATGATTCTGCATATAAACTGGATGAAACTGTCGACACTAAATTATGATTACGTAAATTGATCACAAGAAGGACAAGATGGAAAATGTTCCACGTAAAGTTCAGTAAAAAGCCTTTGCGACTAAAGTGATTTCCGTCTATTTTTTTGGAAAAGCATTGTGTAAACATGATTTAAGCCAGAGAAAGAGGGGAGCATTTTATTTGTGCAAACTGTAAAAAATTAAATGTATAGATAGACTAACACCCACGCACAAAAATAGTTTAATATATGCCGTGTACAGTACTGCACTAAAAGGTCTTAGCTCAGGATATGCTATGGACGAGTCGACAGCGCTGTTTTTCAGCCAAGACCTAATTGAGCGTCGCGCGAATGAAGGGTAAAAATTAACATTTTGCAATAGAAACAAGATTATACATAACAAAAAGAACAAAAAAACCCTGCGCCAAAATAAAATACTCTATGTCACTCCCACAATAAAGACGAATCTAATGACTCCTCATATGTTAAAATCCGTTAAGAGTACGCCGTGATAAACAATGAATCCAAAGAAATATAAAAAGAAATATACATACACTCGAAAAACATAACCCTCCTTCTCTCGCAATCGGGTTAAAAAAGTACGGCAATCGCCTAATTGCCCCGCTTGTTGAATACATTTCTGAACGCTTCCAAATAAGCCGTACAAATTGAGACAGTAGCGCCGACTCCCGACTCGTCCCATTAGTGACATTGACCCTGCCGCCGGCGTACACCTGAAACTTTCATGAGGCGCCGACCCGACCACAGATTGCGTATTAGTTAGTCGACTGTGGATAACAGTGAAACGGTTAAATTGATGAAGGGCTCGTTATTAATGTTCCTATTTAAATTTTATAGATTGACATGTATATTAATGGAAATGGTTATCGCTTTTTAATCGATGAATAGATTCTATTTCCCTCGATCCAGACACAAATTGCTCTCTCATTGTATTCAAACATACATAAATTAGAGACCGGAATATCATCGGTTATTGCATATTTTACTAATGTTAATGTTAAATAATTGTTAATTTACTGTCCATATCTTACGAATGTCATTTTAAAATAAAAGAACTAAAACTATTTTGTTACTGTTTAATGTGTCATAATTTCATCATCATCATCATCATCAGCCGGAAGAAGTCCATTGCTGAACATAGGCCCTTGAACGCCACCATGAACGGCTATCTTTACGGCTAACTTTTTATGTTGCATATAATTCAGTCTCAAGTAATGATATTCTATACATATACCAAACACACAAAATCTATGTAAGTACTTCGAAATATTCCACATTCCACCACTGAACAGTTGCTGCCCACAAAAGCTACCGTTGTCATTGTCAGTATGAAGGGCAGTCCGTTTGGTTTGAATGGCCCTCACACTGTGTTTGACAACACAACTGCTATTGAATTGAATGCGGGAGCATAAAGATGCGGCAGTCTATCTGTGCCTCATGCTGGCGGCTAGATATGTCAGTGTCTCATGATGGAGGTATCAATAGTCGAGGATATTGAATATTGGTAGATATAGCACAGAAATAGCGATGATGGACGAACGGCGCCGTACATAGTTTGAAATTTGAATCCTCTCGGCCCCGCACATATGACTTAATAAGTTATGTGTGGATTGGTCAGAGCTCAAAACGGTGATGGAAAACGTCGTGAGGAAACCGGCATGTCCAAGAGCTGCAACATTCAGGCATATGACATCTACCAACCCGCACTGAAACCATAGCATTTTATAGTGCTCGCCTGGCTAGCTGCCATCTTCAAGTTAAGAATCTGTCGTTAAGCACCTATCAGTACATGTGTGTGTGATAGATCTATGGCATTCTATAAATACTCCTGCGAGTTATGTTGCGACAAATGTAAAGTCGTTTAAGTACAAGTATGCAGCTCCAAAGAATACATATGAATAATTTGATTTGATTATACGCGACTTGTGATTTTATTGTACGGACAGAGTCAGAATTCCAGTAGCAGTCTCAAAAACCAATAGCATGAAAGACAATCGTACATATGAGATTCTCCTATAGGCCGTTTCTCACGTACGCGTGTATATGAACCAATCAGAAAGAGCGCGTTTACGCACACGCATAGAGTTACCGATGGGGAAGAAAGGTTCTCGAGTGGCGACCACGAACCGGAAGATGTTCTGTTGGTAGGCCTCCCACTAGATGGACCGACGACATTGTAAGAGTCGCAGGGAGCCGATGGATGCAAATGGCTAATAGCCGTTCATGGTGGCGTTTGAGGGGGAGGCCTATGTTCAGCAGTGGACTTCTTCCGGCTGATGATGATGATAGAGTTACGCGGCATGCCTACCGTGTGGACGAGTATGATCATTGAAATGCTACTGCAGTTTTGTCCTCGTACATGGTCTTTGGTTTTAACTTTTCAGTTAAAACCAAAGACCACGTGTTCGTTATAAACTTCTGATACTGTCAGGATGTCCACGGAATATAAATGCAGAAATTTAGTATTGCGAGTATAAACTTCAAGTAGCTAGTGGCTGTCGCGACTTGCGACGGAATCTGCATAGAGATGTAATATTTCATGATTAGAATACGGAGGATGTTTGTTGTATATTGCGTTCTGACTTTTAATATGCAGCTTTACTAGTGTTTTGAGATGATTTTATGCCCCGTCGGCAGTTCCAATCCAGTGTCAGCGTATACAACGTAATTAAACATACTGTAGTTTGCGATTCATCTAAATAAGGGTACGGGTCACTGACCGCGGTCTTACTACACACGTGTAGTTGCGTTCGACCACAAGTCATCTGGTGTTAAGTGACGATGTGGTCGAAGGTGGCACAACGCTGCACATGGATTTGGAACTGGCTCTCAATTGGAGTTGCCGGAACACACCGCTAGGTGCTTGGTGACAGATTCTTAACTTGAGGGTAGTAGCTATAGAGCACCAAGCTATGGTTTCATCACGATGTTTTTCCTTCACCGAAAACGCATAGTTTTAGCTGGATGGTTGCATACTAGAGCATTGAAGATGTTAGAAGTTTAATGGATTTTGAACTAACAACAAACATAAAACCAACTTCACTTTATTCTCGATTTCTCTGGGATGCCATCATCAGAGCCTGGTCTCCTTATCATGGTACCACCCTTGGGATTACTCCTTTACAACAGAAAAATAATCATCAAAATCGGTTCATAAACGAGTTATCCGTGAACACACGTAAAAAAATATACGGTCGAATTGAGAAATATCCTCCTTTTTTAAGGTCCGTTAAAAGGCTTGTAAAAGACCTCCAAAGGGCCTCAAAACCTTATATAGTAGAGTTTGTGTACTTGGATCAAACATACTAGCCGTAATGGAGTAGTGCTTAAACAAGGATGCCGAAGTGCTCCTTCCTTGAAGCAAAAGGGTGAGGATGTGTTTTCATAATGCAGTTTTAAATATAGCGCCCTAAAAGGGGAGCCAAGTGTTTTGAAATGTGTGCCGTAGTTTGTTTTGAACACGTGAGGGAATCTCGTCGAATGCGCCTATAAAACTTTAATAATTTGTCTTGGATCGCTTAACAGGTTGCATTTGGGGTGTTGTAACAGTGATGCTTTATGAGTCGGGCTTTCAAAGACTTACTGGATCTTTTTAATACCGGCCTTAGGATCGGATTCGATCGATACCAGGTATTCCGTGATCCCGTTATGGTGTAACGAAATAAATTTACGAAATGACTGGAATCAATTCGTTCCCTCCTACATTGCTATATACCCTATTTGGGTCCATATGTTCGAGATCTCATGTATAAGTGTTAATATGTCTGCAATTCATTACTGAGTATTAAACACTAGCTGTTCCCCGCGGATTCACCCGCGTGGCCTACAGTTTATTGCGATAAAAAGTATCTCCTATGTCCTTCCTCAGGGTTCAAACTATCTCCGTACTAAATTTTATTTAAATCGGTTCAGTAGTTTAGGCGTAAAAGCGAGGCAGACAGAGTTACTTTCGCATTTATAATATTAGTAGGGAAGTTGGCTTTTACCTATTAACTTCACTTTGTTAATTTTGTCCCTGGGGTAGGACACAGGGTAGTTTTTATCGCGATAAACTGTAGTCCACGCGTCTGAAACCGCCGAGGCAATGTCTTATTATTTTACTAGCGTTCTGTAGAGCACTCGTCCATCGCATCTCGTAAAATTTCTTTACTGCGTCACCTAAAGACATCACTAAACCGGAATGCACAGAGAGTTATATCGCTTGTAACAAAACTGCAATCCTGCCCGCCAGTGCCGGATTAACCACGTAGCAAAAGTAGCAATTGCTACGGGCCCCGCGCGAAGGGGCCCCGCATATTTAAACCCACTCATCTCTGCCTGAGTGTGATTTTTTTAATGAAATGTAAAATGTGGTATATTGAATTTACTTGATGTCACAAATAATTTGCTACGGGCCCCGCGCTTGCCTAATCCGGCACTGCCGCCCGCGTGAGTTTGATCACAAAAATGTAATAACTGGTAACACTGCTAAGTGACAGCATATTCCAGCTGGCGTCGGTTATCGATTCGGAATCGGGGTCATAAATTCCCCTTCCCGGGGCACATTAGCGCCCCGCGGCTTGATACGAGGCGTCGTTAGGGTTAAATTGAGATTTGATGTTACGCCTCCAGTGGCGTAAGAATGATGGGTTTCTTACGGGGTTCTTTTTAACAACTAAGTGGCGTCTAACATTATAGTAAGCGCCATACAAGTCTATAAAAATATATAGTTTGAAAAACTAAAAAAAAACACTTCAAAGCTCACTGAAAAATATAAAATAATTAAATTGACTTGTATTAGTTACGATATAATGGTTAATTTCACAAAGTGTGGAGCACTTTTTGGTTGTGTTTACTTTTATTTACCCAGTGAAAGAAGCGCTCCACACTTTTTACACTTTTCTTTCTTTTCTTTTTTTTTCACTTTTTTTTAGTTACTAGTCAAGCTAATAAAAGTGTTTTAAAATATAGACATGCGGTCCTGTAGCGATAGATATACATTCTTGATATATGTGTATCTGTAGGTGTATCTATATTATCTTCGTCGATTATACCATAACTTTTATCATTATCAGCCTATACGTTCCCACTGCTGGGACTCTGGCCTTCTCTCAGAGAGAGAGAGAGAATATGGGGCGTAATCTACCACGCTGGCCCAGTGCGGGTTGGTAGATGTCGCATGCCCTTGAATGTTGTGGTTCTTGGACATGCCGGGTTCCTCAAGATGTTTTCCTTCACCGTTTTGAGCGATGGTAAATCCGCACATAACTTAGTCATAGGTGCGGGGCCAAGAGGATTCGAACTCGGTGTCGGCGCGTTGTAAAGCGCACGCGGTTACCGTTCGGTCACCATCACGGGACGTGGGGAGAAACGACATAAGCACAAGTAGTGCTGACGAAATTAAAAACATCAATTGAAAGTAAAAAAGCACCGTTGACTAACGTCCCCATTTGCTCGCTACCCTTCTGCATAACGGAGTCATATGTGTGTGTGTATGAAATGCGTCACAGAGATGTACAAATAAAGGGAGAGCGGCTCCCCTCTCCCCTTCTACGGAAATATTTTTAAAACTCTCCGTCCGGTAGGGCTGCCAAGTTAAAATAACGAAGCGGTTTCACAAAGAAAAGTTTTTAAAAGTTCCCATGTAAGTATGAGCTTTCATCAAATGAATAGGAAATTTTTTGAGGTTTAGTTTAGTGATTTTATTTTTCTGTGTTATTTAAGATTCATGGCGTTTGCTCAATCAATCCTCAATGCTAACCAATAATATTTATGTAATTTTATTCGCGTCTTCAAAAAAACAAAATAAAGCAATCACTATAAATAGGTGCTTAGATCCAGAAATAGGTAATTTGTCAAACGCTATCTCCTATAAAAAATACAAATAAAAAAAGTAATGTTCCCAATTGCCATGACAACACGAACAAGTGAACATTTCCGTTGCCCTTTCTTTTGCGGTTTTTGTCATGAAATAATTTGAACTTCCTTCAGAACCTTCAGGGTTGAAAGTCCTGTAAATTTTGTGCGAAACTCGCGTAATTTTTCCCGGTGAAAAGTATGAACAACGGTGGCAAGTGGCAACCCTCCGTCCACCGGTAATTTAGTTAATGGACTTTGGAAACTCCATCTCTAATTAGCTTTCGTGAAATTATCTCTCGGTTGTGCCTATTTATTACTTCCATTTTATTCTTTTTGATGGCAACTTTTGTAATTAACGCCTGTGCAGTCTCGACGATTAGAAAAATGAACCTCTTTAGTGTTCCGTACCAAATGTGGAAAAACGGAACATTTATCATGTCACTCAAGTGTCTGATTTCATACAAAATGCAACTTTTAAAGCGATGATAGATACCAGTACTACTAGAGAGTACTACTAAGTGTTGACTTGCGTGACGACCCGCAGGCCGGAGGTTAGAGTCCGGCTTGAGCTTTCGATGAAGGAAAACGTCGTGATGAAATCATTTCTTAGTGGCAAGGCTCGCCTGGCTAGCTGCCTTCCTCAAGATAAGATTCTGTCGCCAAGCTCCTATCGGTGCGTTCCGGCAGCCTCACATGAGAGCCAGTTCCCAGTTCAGGCTTAGCGTGGCGCCCACTTTGACCACATTGACTTGTGGTCAAACACTGCCCAGTAAGATGTAATAAAAACTCCTGGGTACAATATATTTCAACACGCCTACGTGGCTTTTTTCAAAACTTAATAACAATGCTGCCAAACCGATTTATAAAATTACCACAACTGCCGAACAGAATGCGTCCACAGTGGCAATACTTACTGACGATTTATGGGCTGCCACATAAAATCGATAGGTCGGTTGCCAAACAACTGTGTTGGGGTAGGTCTGGGCGAATTTTATAACAATTTACATAATACTGTTTCTGGGCAACGATAATGTTGTACGTAAAAGACAGTAAAGCGTGGATGGAAGCTTTTATAGTCGAAACAGGTGTATCATAGTGGATTTAAATGTTTCAATAAGCTGCATTGGCATCACATTGCAATAATCGTACTAAAGGATCGGTATGAAGGTGGAACGGTCACTCCTTATCAGTACCTACCGGATATTTCTTTAGTACTTAGTACTGACTGAGCTGTAGAAATTTGTCGCGGCTTGGTCAGATGCTAGTATTAATTTTGATACGGGGCGCGGTCGATCTTTCAGTGCAATTAATAATTGAATAAGAAAATACTTTTTGTAGATTTTATGGTAGCGTCTTGACTGCAAGTCACCTGTAGCACAGAAGGAAGGGGTTCTATAGTCGAAGATGGCGTAATGCTACGTCTGGATTGGGAACTGAGTCTCAAGCGAGGCTACCAAAGCACGCCGATTGGTGCTTGGCGACAGATATTAGAGCGAGCAAAATAAAATATCCTATACTACCAAGCTATGGTTTCATTCCGGTATTTACCTTCACTCAAGCTCATTGCAGATTTCGAACCCATGACCTCCGGATCGCAAGCTAATATCTACTTTCATTATTGGAAACCACTTGACTGACCCCACTTCAATTACCAAATAACATTTGTCTGAACAATATGCCATAATGGACGATGAAATATTGTTTCCCATCGCGCCTTTATTTCAATTGAATCCCATTGAGTGCATTAATATCAATAATGCACCCCGCGGATCAGTAGGGTGGGTGGTTAGGGTTGCTGCTTGTCGCAAATGAGAACTGGCATGGTGGCGCTGTTAGCATCTTCTCACTAGATCCATAACAAAAAGTTATTTGTATCTAATAAGAAAAATGTTCTCTTCAGATCCATTTGTAGCGACTAGAAGTAATGGTGTATCAAATGATAAATAACATCTCATTAGAACAACGCCAACATCATCATCATCATCATCGTTGCCAATAACATCTCATTTCTCTTTTATCCACGGTTTAAGAAGAAGGATCTAGTGGGAAAATAAAATCTCAATAAATCCATATTGGGTCTAATGAATGGGTCTTAAGAGATAGAACGGCTGTGACGTAAGCTAACAAGCAATGAGAGAATTATCTTCTTTGTTACCCTTTTGTAGCAAACTAGCTGATTCAGTTTATCGCGATAAATATTATCCTACGTTGGTTCTCAGGGTTCAAACTATCTCTATACCTTATTTTATCAAGAGCAGTTTAGCGTTTTAGTCGTGAAAAGGTAACAAACTAGGAAAGATAATTACTTTTGCATTTATAATATTAGTAAGTATGGAAGTATGGATATAGCTTGTTAAGGTTATTCTGCACAAAAGAACAAGTCATTTTTAAGAGAGAAGAGTGCTTGAAATGCCTTTTTAACTCAGTTTAAAATTAAGCCATGTAGGTCCTCAATTGCGACAGCATGTGCCTAGTTTTGTGCACGTGAACAATTTCACACATTGTTCAACCGTTGCAATGGCTGCTATTGTTCAGATTTTTATTGTTATTGCGAAAACTTGTGTTCAACTTGTTATTTTGATCAAATTTTTTCTTAGCATGTTGTGTGTTTTTCTTGTGTGTTGACTTCTAGAAAAGGGAGGACAATGGAAACGAAATCGTGAAAGCTGTAAATTTTTCTCCCCTATTCGCTATATCTTCTCGGAATTCAACAATATGTAGTAGATCCTCTACGTTTATATTGTTATGATGTTCCTCCATGAAAGATTCAGTGAGTATCTTATTTCCTAGTAAAACTCCAACGACCTTTTACGATCTCAATCATTACACACTACTACTTTTACTACATATACTTTCATAAGCTACGTCGCCAGTATTTCTGTGGCGACCATTTCTAACTAAAAGGAATTCTAATCCATCCGCAGCTGTAATGAAATAGTTTAATCAACGTGATTGCACGACCGTAGTCACCAACTTTGCGTGAAGGCTTTAATTATAAAAATTGCTTTCCCTTGGTGGTCAACTTAACTAACGGTTTGTGGTTTAATATGGATAAGTAATTTATTCATCTACAGTGTCCCATTGTGGACAAATGTCTCAAAATGTTCCCTCTTGCACTGTTTCTCCAATGCTGCAAACCACTAACACCATCTCCTACGGCTTTCAGTGACAACTTTGTCCTCTAGGGTTCTTGGTGTCTACTTTTCCGGTAACAAATACTTTTTTTTTTACATTTTTTTTTACTTTTTTTACTTTTTTTTTTGTTATTTATTATTGGAATGAATTTCTATATCCTATCCTACTAATATTATAACCGTGAAAGTTTGTGAGTATATGGATGGATGGATGGATGGATGTTTGTTTGTTACTCTTTCACGCAAAAAACTACTGAACGGATCTGAATGAAATTTGGAATGGAGATAGCTTATACCTTGGATGAACACATAGGCTACTTTTTATCCCGGAAAATGGTTCCTGCGGGATAACGGGAAGACGCGGGTGAAACCGCGGGGCGCAATATTATTATCCAAATAATGGCCCAGTCTACTCTTGTAAACGTTGACAAATAATAATGCTTACTGTGCAATATAAATAACCCATTTATATGCATAAAAGCTGAAGTCTGAAGTCACCTGACAGTTCGTATTTCACAAACGATTTCCTTCCAGTCTTGTATCGACCACAGCGCATACTTGTCAGTAAGAAATGTACTTACTTTAGAAATCATCTTTGATAGCGTGCATCTATATTCTACATTCACAAACGAAGAAGGAATGGTTTTTTACTCGGTTCTATTCATAGATAACACAGGACTTGACATATTTCTCTCTGTATTGATTAAAAAAAACAATTGACTATTGACACTACCCGCACGTAGCATAGCGATTTCTTACTGCTTCTCTATACTGTGTCCATGTCTACTCAAACCCGTCTGGAGTCTGATAAATTCTTCCAAAGTTCCAGAACCTTCGAACGGTTCGGAGTTATCGTTCAGAAATCTGCAGTTTGCAGTTGTTTGGAAATTTTGCGTGTTGCCTAGTTCGAGTTTCATTGAAGTTTACTTGGTGCTGGTTATTGACGTGGAATGTACGAGAATATTTGAATAATCGTGCAGCACAGCATAAAAATGTTATTTCCTATCACCGAAGGGAAAGAAATGTACATATCACCTTCCGTATCTGAGCTATTACGATATTTGATTTTTCCTTCTGAACAAATCTCGAACATGCCCTTACATGACTGCGCCAGAAGGAGGGCGGGCAATATTAAGTATTTAAATGTACATGTGTATATTTTCTATGTCACGCTCTGTAGCCTTAAGAGCTTGATGAGTTTTTAGATACATACCTACTTACATATTACTATGAAAATTCGTTTTAATTGTAAGAGTGAATATGGCGACTAAAGAAAATAGAGGAGAATAAATAAAAATGGTTGAGAAAAATATTGCGTCTAAAAAATTTATACAATTTTACGGTCGCGCCTACCTTTAAATTTTTGAAATTATTTTGCTCCTTGACCGTTTTTTGTTGTAACTACGTACATAATGCCTAGTTCCGTTATTGTTAAACTGCACATCTTTAATTCTAGCACAATGGCAATAACAATTCCATTCCATCTCAAAAGTAAATGAAGGAAGCCTATTATATAAGTACTCGTAAACCAACAAAACATGCTCATTTTGTTACTTACCTTTTACTGGATCTCTACCAAGCAAAGAGGACAACAAAACACGTACCATTCTCCCGTAGGCTGTGTTGGCACGACCCCAAATAAGACCATCAAGCTATTAAACTGGCTGGACCACTTACTGCCTCTAGGAAATAAAGACTGTTTATCATATGATATGTAATTTAACTTAACTTCAGCGGTCTACTATAAAGCTATTGAAGAGTTTTGATAAATTGCAGTGACGATTTCAGACTTGAAATCATCATCATCTAGATCTCGAGATCTGTCGCCACTTGTAAAGGACCTATTGATCTGTTCCGGCAGCCTCACTCGAGAGCCAGTTCCCGGTCCAGGCCCCACCACATCGTCCCCTTTTTTACTTGTGCTCAAATGCTACATTGCAATTAAAAAAATATATATTTTGACTACATATTTTTGTTAAGACTCAGGTTTTCTCCCAGAGAGTTTGGACCACAATCTGTACCACACTGGCGCAATACGGGTTGGTTGATTTCGAATGCACTTAATTGCACTTGAATGTTGTGGTTTTTGGACATACTTATATCCTCACGGTTTTCCTTCCCTGTTTTGAGCGATGGAAAATCCACATATAACATCCTAATGAAGTCATCAGGCTGAAATTGTACTGAAAGAATGAAAAAAAAAATTGAACTCGGTATCAGTGCCTTTTAATGCCGACGTGTCAACGTTGCGCTATGACAGAATTTGCAACATAACGGGCATCGGATCCTAATTTTATTGGCGCTCAATTGACGTGCAAATGCTAATTACTGTTTCGCCGCTGGCCCAGTTCGGGTTGTTAGATGTCACATGCCCTTGAATGTTGTGGTTCTTGGACATGCCAGTTTCCTCACGAGGTTTTCCTTCACCGTTTTGAGCGATTTCTAACAGTGCAAGTGCCCTATTGATTACATTTCGCGATTTATCATTGCATATAATGTAGAAACTTTTAACTAACTTGCTAAATGCTTACAATACTAACTACAATTTATTCTGCGACCTCGCCTAAAATGTTCACAAGCTACACGTCAATAATCACAGAAACGTCAACTGGTACTACAGTACAAGCCGTTTGCCGGAGGAGCGATTGGGTCCGATCACGCAAGCGTCCGTGTGTAGGCACCCTTAATTACGGTCTAGATAGCAGACGTACGGATTACAGCCATTAGAGAATCAGCGAACTTTCACGACTAGATAAGCCTGGTTCTGCATATCTTTTTTAAATGAGATGGTCCGTCTGACCATCATAGCTAACGATGTGGTTGATGATGTTATGCACGCAATGACAGGATATACAGGAGCCCCAATAGAGTTACATCTTGTTAAGAATCTGTCGCCAAGCACCTATTGGTGTGTTCCGGCAGCCTCACTTGAGAGCCAGTTCCCAGTCCAGGTGTAGCGTGGCGCCATCTTCGACCACATCGTCACTTAACATCAGGTGACTTGTGGTCAAAAGCTACCCTGTAAATAGTAAAAAAAAAACAACAACTTGCCTCGCTTCACGCTCATCATCATCATCATAAGCTTATTTCAGTCCACTGCCTAGACATAGGTCCAAGCACGCCATTAAGGCTGATCTTCGGCTTCTCTCATCCAAAAGCTGCCAGCCATTTTTCGTAGGTACTATAATATCATTGCTCCACCTAGATAGAGGACGTCCTACACTACGTTTGCCGAGACGCGGTCTCCACTGAAGAACACGTTTGCCCCAACGATTATCGGTTCTTCGGCTAATACGTCAGCTCATATAGGCTATGTCCATAACCTTGGTTCTTTGTCGGATCAGTTCAATTCTGATTCTATCTCTATGATAAACTCCGAGCATAGCCCTTTCGTCTATAGCTCGACGACTTTAAATTTATGGACTAGTCGTACCGTGAGTGTCCACGTGTCGGCTCCGTATGTCATGACAGGTGGGACGTACTGATTGAAAACTTTCGTTTTCAGGCATTACGGTATAGACGCCGAAACATTAGATTTCAGTGCCATCCAAAATAGTTATTAGGATAGGTAGACGTATATCGTATTGAAGTAACTGATACCCTTTTTAAACAGGGTATCACGAATGTACTGCCAGTCTCCTGAAAAGCAAACCCTTCAATATCCATTGAACGGCTAATAAATCCAAAAAGCCGCTAACAAATTCCTGTAAGCCTCAACAAACCCGATGACCATAAAATCGATGCGCTCAATGAGCTGTGAGCCTTTTAACAAACAACCCTCCAGCTCAGGCTGTACATAAGGCCTTAGTCCTTACCCCTACATTGTTTTCAGCCAGTTTCCTGTTGGAAGTGGAAAAAAAAGTTTGTCATATTATGTCTGTGAACGGTGGATGGTTATTGGCCATTATATCATGCTAGCTGCGCTCTGCGGTTGATTCCACAGATTTTTTTCTTGCAGGAACCCTACGTTTTAATGGGATACAAATTGTTTATGTCTATTACGCAGACGAACGCATCATTATCCAGTCTCTACCAGGTTCGTGGTTGCCACTGGAGAACCTTTCTTCCCCATCGGTTATAGATTCATCGAACGATGTGGCCTGCCCATTGCTACTTCACTCTACTTACATAATTGTAATTTATGTGTACAATTTATTGATGGATGGAAGAGAAGAGGAAGACCAAATAAAAGGTAGATAAATTGCACAGAATGTACTGCGCCGACCCCAAATAAAATGGCAACCGGGCAAGATGATGATAAAGACTATACTTAAGGTTATTCCACTATTACCCATTGACTTGTCCCATCAAATCCCCATTGAGCTCACAATACATTGTGCTACTTTTCTTTACAGGAAAGCATCGAGAGCGTACTTATTATACAATGGTGTATATATACCTAATTTATTAGTTCAATAGGTAACCAATGCATACCAGGCCACTTCCACACTGAATGCAAACCCATTTCCCTGTAGTACAACCCGCGAAGTTGTTTGCGCTCAAAGTTTGTTGGAACAATGAATAGGGTGCATTGAGTTGGGGTTGTTTGAGCGAACACGGCTCACGGCTCATTGAGCAAGCCGATCGATTGTGGACTCGATTATACACTGCCTCTACAGTTCGTTATAGGTTTTGAATCTTTCATGATTTACAATTTTACACCGTGACTACACTTTTTTACGGCTTAGTGAACTTAAGTGATTTTGTTGTAGGGACAATTTTGCGCGTTGAGTTGAGGGTAATTTGAGCGCACACGGCTTATTGAGCAAGTTGATCGTTTGTGCACTTGATTTTAGACAGTCACACAGAACTTGCTCTATTTGCTAAGAAAAAATCGTGAACATGAATGCGTTCATAAAATTAATTGCCGGGCGTTTTTGTCTGTTCTTTGGACGTTAGAATAGGCTTAGTTAGTTTTAAGTTTGGCCTTTTAAACAGATCACATGTGTATTTCCTTAGATTAAACCTAACTGATATAGGGTTATGTATATTCTCAAAGTTTACTGAAACAATGTAACTAATTGCATTGAACTGAATAGTTGAGAGAACTCATGGCTCATTGAGCACGTCGGTCGTTTAGAAACTCGACTATAGATAGCCTAAACAGTTACTAGTGGCAACTGACAGTCAAAAAGACAATCAAACTCATGAATCATAAAAAACGTATCCAATGTAAAATTTAATCAGCAATACATAAAAGATATCTCATGTAAAAAAAAAACATTCTACCGAGATGAAATTGAACGCTTTAAATGTACGGGAGCTAGCATTGTCACAGGACGACAGGACCGCCTGCAGCCGACCGTTTTCATTAATTCCGGTATAAACAAAAAAGGGGAAAACCGTTATAGGAGCAACTGGCGGGGACGTTTCCCTCTATAGATTTACATTTAGCGGGTGAGCGCTCCCCACTGGTGAAAAGCGAGGTCTGCGATGGTCAACTTGCGGTCCGCAAAATGTGAACGACATTTCGCTACAAAAATTATGACGATATTATAATTTGTTTTGTTTGTTGATTTTTTCAGACATTCCAGTCGCAATCAAATCAAGGCTATGCTTGGAGCTAGAGCTCATTTTGAGAAGTTTATTGGGTTAAAATGCTTTTATCACCATTTCACAATCTATTGTTAGCACAAACTAATACAATGATTATTCACCTACTTTAAGTTTATAAATTTATTTTTAGTCTTTGTTTCTACACTAAGAAATGAATGTATTTTGTCTAAAAAAAACCCAAAAACCTTGCGGGCCTGAGATACTTGAATTTTTTTAACGTTCCTTAAAAATAAAAGTTTGGCTATCGTTGTACTAGACTGTGAGCTGTGAACTATTTAAATGCTTTAAACACTTTTTTGGCCGCACACAGTGGCGGTTGGCGCATTTTTAATTAAAAATCTCTTGTCAATACGTGTCAGGGACGCGAGGAAAGGATAAGGAATTTCTAATTTAGCTAGAGCAGATTTTGCTGCGGAAATGTTAGCGGAAGTCTGAGAAAACGTTTGTGCACAAACATTTTAAATTAAATGTTGTACACATTATTACTGTTGTAATTTTAGGATTAAATTGAGTTAGGACGGTTTGTTTTTGTCAGTGCGACAACCTTCTTCAACTATAAAGCTTACTAATAACTGCAGTTACATTTTTCAAACAAAGGAGAAGATTCTCAAGTCGACATGTGTGTATTTGTGATTTTTTTATGTCCACGCAAAACTTTTTTTAGACTTTAGCTTTAACCTAACTGCTAAGTGACGATGTGATCGAAGGTGGCGCCACACTACACCTGGATGTAGAACTGGCTCTCAAATGAGGCTGCCGAAACACATTGATAGCGGTGCTTGGCGACAGATTCTTAACTTGAGGATTGTAGGGTAGTTAAACAAGCGTGTTAAGGTTTCATCACGATGTTTTCCTTCACGGAAAGCTTAAGTTAATTGCAGGGTACGCAACCACGACCTATGGATCGCAAGCCGACTTCATTACAACTGAGTGAGCGTGAAACATCGCTTCAAAATACCGACAAAGACGGTTTTGCAAAATACAAATGTTTTAAAACATTATTCGAGGATGTAATTTCACCCGAGGCTACATCTTGAGTACCTTCATTACTTTCCATTAGGCGTGATGACGACAAATGTGGACCTATTAGTTACAAAAATAAGGTGAAATGAGAGGGTGCAATAGCAAATTTGCAAACGTTTTGCAGATAGCTAATTACGTGAATGTTTTTATGAGATGCAATTTTCACGGCGTAAAAATTTTGATAAGATTTCTAGCACGAAGCAAGATTCCTATTTGATACTCTAGAATAGTCTAGAATATGGTTTTACTAGTTTTTTGCGTAGAACTATTTATCAATAGTGAAGCTTTCCAATAATAAAAGAAGTTTATATATCGGATCAATAGTTCCGAAGATTACCTACATTCAAATTAACAAACTATACCTATTTATAATGTTACTTTAATAGATAAGAAATTATGTTGATCGCTTATTCTCCAGAAGCAAGGGCGAAATGAACTGATAATGAGACAAGCAAAAGGAATTTCCACTCCACCAGCAATCTAATACTTGACTAACACCGATGACTCAGCGACCCAAAGTGTATCTTGGCCTCAGAAAGGAGAGAGCGTCACTCCCCTCTATCTTGAGCGATTTCAGCCCAGTTCAGAGTATGGAACTCGCGTTCTGGATCCTTCCAACGGTATCTAGGATAACAAAATACTTCATCATTATTTTTCAATCTATTCAAGCTCCATACGTTCCACGTACATGCGCAAATAGCATAGTATAAGCAGTCGGTATGGATAGACTAGGAGCTAAAATTTCAGCGACATAATCATTAGGTTCAGGTTGCTTGTTAAAATGTAACATGACTGCAAGTTACGAGTCTAGTCTGCAGCTATTGTTTATAGTAGAACACTGTATGTTATGGTCGTGTGGTAACATAGAATTATGTACGCTTCTTTAACGATAATGAGGCTGTAACATCGATATGTCTCGGCATGCATTTCTATAACATCTCATCTTGGCCATATCTGTCTTTTTCTCTCGTCTTTCTCTTCTTTTCGTGTCTTTCTTGAAGAAAACTTCGATGAAAGCCTTAGTTTTCCCGGTACTAAAAGTGCCTTATGTGTTTCGTATTCTAAATCCGTCTGTACGAAAAGTCAAATTGAATCAAATCCGTCCACGCTTTTAGGCGTGATAGAGTAACTTTACACTTTTCTTCATGTAACTTTTTTTTGCGCCGCCGCTATTTCACTTGCCTGCATCTTGGCTAGGCCCCTGCTATCTTACTGTTACCGAACCCGATATTCCTTAACGTAAGTTATAGCTAGATCAATAACAAGTCCCGTAAAGTCGTAATACATCTATCAATAACCGCGAAGGAAGAGCGAACGCGGCTCGGTGTTATTGGATTTATTCAATGTCATTTCCTCTATAAGAGAATTGGTTCAGCCGTGTAGACAATTGGATGATCGTCTTAGGAAAGGAAGGCGATGTTGATGCTGTTTATATTGGTGGGATAATCGTGACTTTGTTTTTGGTTATAGGGTTTTTGGTTAAAGGGATAAAAAGGCAAACTTTCAACGCCGGGAAAGATTTTAGTGCCACATCTCTCTTGCTCTTAAATAAACAGGAGCAAAAAAGGCTCGCTATTATTCAAACTCTTCATCAAAAAGAACCGCATAACTGCAGTCAAACAACATTTCATATTCAAGTTGCGAAATTCAGCAACTTTTATTCATAGTTTTGCGTTGTCAGCTTTGCTGGCTGGCGTCAGATTTAAAAGTTACGACATTTTCGGTACTAAAGCTTGCACAGCGGCTAGTGTTGACAGGTTAAATAAAACTATATTTTTCTACGGATTTTTATCTTCACGGGCGTTTTTGAAGCGGTTTCCTATAGTTATTTTGGTTTTATTAGCAAACAACAATTTAAATTTGTTGAAATTATATTTCATGGTTTCTGTTTGATACCGTTTGCGCTCGTCGTGTCGTGTCAAGAGTTTTCGAATTAGGTCTTTGCCGTGAAAATAGATCACTGAACACAGATTTAAAGACGTTTTGATATATATGTATATATCGGACGCATGTGTAGAGTACACTATCTACTATCATTATTATTTTATCCTCCGTCCGTTTCTGCTTGTTCTTGCTACTATTATTTTATTTATCACAAAAAACACAACTACATGACAAGACGAGTATTTCGTTAGATCGCAAGAAGGTTTCGCAATTAAAAATATAACATATCTTTCTGCTATAATATTGTGATATACACCATTCACGCACTCAGCTCTATTTCGTACCTCCCTATTCCATATTCCAACCGTGAATCTGGCACTATTTCCAACAAAGGATTTTATCACGTGTGCTCATGCGAAAGTCCTGAGCAGAGCAAAAGTCGGGTATACCGGTATATGTTCCGGGAAAATGTACAACCTCGCTAACGGTACGGCGGCGGTGTAAAAAAAATTATAAGCTTTGTTACAGCGTACTTTGTGTAAAAGCAATGTATGAAAAAGGTTGAAATATGGAATGGGTTACATTTTTATACGGGGACAAAAAAATCTGCAAAACCGGTATGTGAGGAAACTGAGGAAGCTTGAAGTATTGTGTATTTTGTAGCAGTTCTTACGTTGCAGTGTTTCTTTTTTGACTCATTTCTGATGTGGCACAATGGGTGAACAGCCGACTGCGAAGCGTGAGGTGAGTGAGATCGCGTTCTTGCTACAACACGAATTTAATATAAGCCCTAATAAAAGCTCAAATATTTGTTGATACTATTATAGGTATTGTGGTGTCATAGATCCGCGTAGTACCTTAGACACAGATATAATATGTGATTGTGTGGGCGATAGATAGATTTGATTTAGGCTGGTATTCTGGAATGACGCTCAATTGTTGATCAACACTAAGAGCCCCTTCCCACGGTGCGCGATATCGCGGACGGACGCGGACCAGCACGCACACAGGCGGTGCGCCGGTATCCGTCGCGAAGCGGTAACTTCAAAGGTGCGGTGCGACGCGATCCGAGCGCGTACCGACGCGGTCCGAACGCGTCCGTGGTAGCACAGACGACAGATCAGAATTTGTTTGTTCTTTGCATTTTGATATGAAGCTTCTGCGTGCGTTGCCCTCCGTGGTCGTCGGCTGTGCGTGATGATCCGTGTAATCGCGGACCGTCGGAAAGAGCCCTGTCTGCGTGCGTTGCCGTCCGTGGTCGTCGGCTGTGCGTGATGATCCGTAGAATCGCGCACCGTGGGAAGGAAGCTTTAAGTAGCGATTGAGTGACATATATGTATGAAATGATAGACTCTGACTGTGCTTAAGAAGTGATTAACACATAAGCGTCATTCTAGAATACCTTAGTTTAAAAGCTTTGTACGGATCGTATAGTGATTAAAAAAAAATCCAAAGGTCGTAGATTCAAGTCTCGCTTCGTGGCTGTAACTTTATCGCTTTAAAATTTTAATTGCAATTTTTCCTATTTACTTTTTCACTCGTTCCTGTATTTTCTTGTGTTTCTTAATCAGGACATCGCATCACATTATTTATAGTTCCAGCATCGTGCAACCCCTTTGACGGGGCGTGATTAAAAAAGATTGTCGGCGCAGGGTTGAAGTTTACTAATTATGACTTTGCGCAGTTTACACCCTTAGCGTGGTGTACAGCTTTTGTGAAATGGCTTGAAGTTTTCTGTTTATTCTTAAGTGCTGTGTAGGTATACTCAAATACTCATGTTTGCGAAGACAGCTCTGTAAAAGTGATCTCGGCTAGTGGTGAGTTCAATGAGATGTGCTTTTGGTGAAGGAAAACATCGTGATGAAACCGTAGCTTGGTGGTAGGGCATTCTCTAGTGCTCGCTCTATTCCGGCAGCTTCCCTGGGAAGCCAGTTCCCAATTCAGGTGTAGCGTGTCATCTCCTTCGACTACATTATCACCTAACATCACGCATCGAGTGGTCGACCTGTAAATAAATATGTAAAAAATCTGTTAATAGTGGTAAAATCATATCTAAAATAAACAAACAAAGTTCTAATTATAACTCTTTCAATATTATCATGCCACGCTCCTTTTAAAGTATGTAGAGAGGCAGAAAATTGCACCTCAGGGCTTTAGCTACATTATATATGCTTCTGTACTACTAACAGTCCCGACTGAAAGAATAATGTAACTGGAACCTTCACATTTCTCAGCAAAAACACAGTCTCGAACTTAGGCATAAAATATTAAGTCTCCATTGTCCAAGTTTGTTAAAAACGAGCAGAATTCCATCCCTAAGCTCTGTAAGCCAGTCGAGTGGCTGGCCTGTTGAGCTTAGAACTTTTATATCAAACGCTAGCGAAGTTTGAACGAGGCTTGCTGATCTCTGATTACTGTTCCAGCTACTTTTACTGGACAGGGACTTTTCAATTTTAAAAAAGAAAAAGTATTTGATGTCTGCATCTACCTTACTTGCCCGAGGCTCTTATCGATATCGATTATAAAAGTGTGGTTACATCCAATAATAGCTGAGCCCACAGTTTCACCCGCGTGAAACTGGGGGCGCCGCGGCAAAATTCGGCAAAATTCGTTGAACAATAACACATATTCCGATTACCGTCATCATCGTAAACAACAACCTTTAACGACATCATCACTTAAAATCAGGTATGTCGAGGTCAAAAAGCTACCTCGTAAAATGTAAAAAAAACCCCAATTATTACTGATACACATTTCGAAAATCTGGTATGATCAGCTACTTTTGTCGCTGACTTTACCAATGGATTGACGTCGGGTCCTTCGCTTAAAAGCGTCCAAATCAAAAGAGGTCTAAAATGCGAAATGAGGGCTAATCATACGCCGTCTTCGTTTGGTCGCGAGTGTGTCGTATGAGCTATGTAATATGTAATCGTTTACCTTAAACACACTTTGAAAAACAAAGGATACAATAAAAGCAACAAGCACAGGTATAGAAAACACGACCACTTTCCTCGTCCAGTACAATCTCAACTCCCTGGAGCAAACAACAGGATTCTATTAAAAATATCGTAGAGATAGAATCGCGAGCGTCGTATGAAACCTATACGGTAGAAAGATAATAAATGGTAAATGTTGGAACGATACAATGTAGAATGTTTCTTCTGTAACAAAATAAAGGGAAAGCTAGGATAAGTGACTTTGCATCTAAAAGGAAAAATGTTATAGGTAAATGTTTGAAATTGAATTCTCGATAATTCTATATTGGCAAAGGGCCCATTTGATTTGAATTCTTTCGGTGGCGGAGCGTTAAGCATTGCGGATAACTTGGCGCTATTACATTGTTATGCTTGGGGTGAAATGATGTTGAATTCGCGTATGTAAAACCATAAATCAAAAAACTTTTAATGAATTCGTCGTCAAATTCCAAAAGTCGAGGAAGGAATTACAAAACACCACTTGTGGAGGCGTCACGTACGTAATGCTGTCGACGGTGATAAAAGCTTGTATACATACATAGGCTGTATCAATCATCCTTATCCATCAACATGCAATCAACGTAGTTTTTATTGTAACTCGTAAACTCTTTGTGGGTGGTCTTAATTACGCAAAGGACGTATGATCCATAAAAACACGTGGCAATTTCTATATTAAATTACTACCTTTCAGCTAGGAAAATCAGGACAAGTAAAGTGTGAACAGTTTTGTACCGTGCCGTAATAAGCGTTTTGATTTTTGCATTAATGTTCAGCAAATTGCCAAGATTCCTTGCTGTGGTAAGGTACTGAAACTCTACGAATCAACTTTCATCTAGATCTGTGAAATCAAGCCCAAATATACATGAACTCTTTTGTACCTTACCGCAATTGACATTATGATTTTTTCTGCTGTTACAACGCAGTGTTGTGATTCCTTATTGCGGCAAGGTTCTGAAGTTTGTCATTTTGTATCAGTACTGATCGATATTTAATGATCTCTGTCTTCGTTTTCTCCCTCGTCAGGTTTGTAATTATGTTTGTTATTTATTTTTCATATATTTTCCTTTCTTGGTCATAAGAATGAATTTATGTTCCGTATGTACATTACAGTGAAATGGTACATTTTGTTTATATGTTTTGGGTTGCCACCGACACTATGTTATACAGTATCGTACCATATTTCAGTCAATTTTACTATGCATTATAGAAAAGTATCTAATTAATTACGAGAAATGCTACATTTCCATCGCTAATTAAACACTTCGTCACTTAGCCATGATTTCACGCATCAAGACTCATCCAGCCAAAGTAAATATAATAATATTATGTTCTTGTTCGCAATGCTTTGACACCTGCCTGTCACTATTATGTCAGTGTTAGATCCGTCAAAGGCAGTGGTCTCTTTAACTTTTACACCAATAAGGGAACTCTACGCACTTAGCTCTCTCCCTGATCTGTCCTTTAATATAAAAGTCTTCTAATCCATCTTAGTTTGGTGGTATCGACGACTTGCGCCGAGTGGCTGGCAGTAGTTGGATTAGAAGAGCCGAAGAACGAGCTCTGTGGCGTATCTTTGTGGACTGATACAGGCTGATGATGATGAAGAATCCATCTGTTTCTTTCAAGACAATTCCATTTTTGGCTACCCCAACGTATTCGCCGTCTCGTCCGGTGTAGTGAAACGCCGATCTAATCCGATAAAGGGAACAAAATATTTTCTATTTGCAAATCTCGCACGAGCAATACATTATTCAAAGCCGGTCTACCGGCTAGCTGTCTCGGCTACTGCGGCATTATCTTCCCGTGTTGTCCGTGTCACCTTTAACCGCCGGACAATAGCTGTGTCTACGGGTAAAGTGCACAATACGCCTTTGGTTAAGGTGCACAATGCCTGCTACGATGCGGGCTTTTTGCACATTGTATTTTTAGGTGTCTGTGGTTGGGATTGGGACAGGACGTAATTGTGAACAAAACAATTTTCACACAATTTCATACATAGCTCTGACTCTTAACCAGGATTCCCTGCATTGTCTTACGGCCGAAATTAATTATCAATCCTGATCCTGATTATCCGTGGTTTTGGATCGATATGTCAAGTGATAATATGTCATTTTAGTAGTAATGTGTCAAGCCCTAGTACTAAAATGAAATATTATGATATGACCATATGACATATCGATCCAAAACCGCGGATAACGGATCGGATAGATTATTAATTTTGGGCATCAGGGTGTCAGATAGTCCGCGGATCGGGTATCCACAAAATCCAGAACAAATTTGCTCTTATAATTCTTTGTAAGGAATTTAGTGAAGAAAATGATAAATGTAAATATAGGGAAATTGATATTACTTACAATGACTACATATCTAAACATACATACAACTTCTTCTTATTTGTTCTTTATTAATAGCATGTAATGATAGGCGTTCAAAAGGGTAGGCCACTTTCCGCAGTGGACCTCTTCCGGCTAATGATAATGATCTACATATTTTAAGAATGTGGATTGTGAAAAATAAATACATAGTTAACAGGAAAAACAGATGTCTTGTTTGAATTCCTCTCTGTACATCGAAGATATTTAAAGTTCTTGCGTTCTATCTTATGTATGCGTTACACACATCTCTGATCAGGTCAGAATTTTAAATGTTTTCGATCTATCTCCTTTAGAAGCCAAAATATAACCACCCGTTTGTACCTAGTTTGCATTCCCTAGGCGTATACAACAACGTTCAAAATGCGCCGGTTGCGCTCAATATTTTATTGTCTGTCTTCACGAGCGTGTTGCAAATCCGCATTTTCTATTGGCTTACATGGAAATTCTAAAGTGCTTGAAAAGTTCAGTTTGTTTGCTTTGCTGGTTTATTTTTGTTACTTACGCGTATGGCAACAAGGATTATAAGTGGAGATCGGAAAATTGGATGCATAGTTAGTTTTGCTGCGAAAGTAAGGAAGAGGCTTTTGAAAATTATTCATGTTTTTGTTTTTATATCGGAATAAACAAAAAACCTTTGACGCTGAAGCAGGATTGTTCAACATTCAGCCACTTGATATACTCGTAGCTTTCACAATGCGATATGATACATTTCAACGAGTTTTGTTCCGATAAAAACAAATTTACCAACAAGCTATCCTATTTGCATATAAACTGGCAATTCCCGATAATCCTTTAACACGATATCGAAATAAATGTATACAAAAGTCGAAAGCATGAGCTCTCTGCTCTTCGGAATAAATTGGTAGAGACGAAACGTTTTATTTGCGCTTGGTAAAACATTTTAACTAATTACTAAAATACTATTAAAATACTACTAGCTGTATCTCGACTATGTAGTTCATCACTAATCGATGCAGGACGTTTGCTTGATGGTGAACGCCTTCCTTGCCTTTTACATATTTACACTTAACTTTTTACATCTTATAGGGTAGCGTTTGACCAAAAATCTCCGGATGTTAAGTGACTATTATAATCGAAGATGGCACCTGTAATGGGAACTGGTTCTTAATTGAAGCTGCCGGAACGCACCAACAGGCGTTTACGAGGATAGCGTTTGAGCACAAGTACCCTGATGTTAAGTGACGATGTGGTCAAAGATGGCGCCACGCTACACCTGGACTGGAAACTGGGTCTAAAGTGAGACTGGCGACTGCTTGGCGAAGAAAAGCAAAAACCAAGACAGTAATAAATAATAATAATAATAAATATCGGGGACAATTGCACACAAATTGACCTAGCCCCAAATTAAGCTCGAAACTTGTGTTATGGGTACTAGACAACGATATACATACTTATATAGAGAAATAAATACTTATATAGATAGAAATATCCAAGACTCAGGTACAAATATTCCTGCTCATCACACATATATTTGCCCATATATTTTTTTTACAGTAATTTATCAATTCAGATATGTTGTCAGTTGTTAAAAAAAAAGCCCAGTCCATACATTAAAAGATCATAATTTGAGATGGATGGATGACTGTAGATAGTTTTCAAGTCACACTGTCCTAGTAAAAATAACTCCTGTGAAGAGTGCTTGAATAATGTCAGACTATCGTAACGAGGAAGGAACTCCACTCGGCTCGAGTCCAGTGTCACTTGACGTTGAGCTCAAGACGCCAATTTGGTGGACCTCGTTTTTTTATACAGAAAGTCAAGTAAGAAAGAGGTGCAACTCTTGCATAACAGACTCTGCTTGGGCTGTTTATTTAATTTCTGTCTTTATATACATGAACTAGCGACCTGCCCTGCGGTTTCATAAGCGTGTTGCAGTTTATATTTTCTCATGCGGATTTTTTTATATGCCATCGGATCCCTTGAAGGGTGATTTTGAAAATGACGATGAAAATTGTATGTCTCCAGGATCAAAGGTTGAAGCGTTGAGGTTATGTCAATGAATCAGTCCAAATTATAGTTTATTTTTGACATATGTGTACCTTTTTCAATAACACGCACGTATCAATGAAAGTGCTATAATATTCCAAAACGTAGTAGTTCAGTTGTTTGGGAAAAATGCAATAACAAAATGTTATTTTCCCAACTTGGACACTATTCTCTTTGGTTTGACCACATTTAAATTGGCATTACCTCTCATAAGCTCTCGTAAGTACCCGCCAAAAATAATTTTATATTTTGCCATCATTAGTATCTTTAAAGCTCCTTTTGACTCAGTAATGCTGCTTTCCAATTAACTGAAGGATCGAGTGAACAAAAAGACAAAGTTACATTTCAGCGGCTGAATGGGCGTACAGTGATGGCGCTTCAGTCGCTGAAGTGGCCAATTACCCTACTGACTCACTGACTACCCTCATTTGGATGAATACCTGAGCGCTTGTTGTCGCGCCTCATTCAACGGATGGAGTTTTTTTTATCGAGTTTGTGCTTTTTTTTAAGTTTTTTTTGATGGTTTTTTTGAGTTTAATCCCCTTTTCTTTTACGTTAGGGTTTTTAAGTTTGCACAGTTGCGTTAGGACTCCAAACTTAATTGTTAAGTAATTCGATAATTTATAACAAAAAATTAACTGACTTTCATTCCTCTCGATTTACTTGGGATACCATGATTAGATTCTGGTTTCCTTATCATGGTACCACCCTTGGGATATCTCCTTTCCAACAAAAAAATAATCATCAAAATCGGTTTATAAACGACGAAGTTATCCGCGAACAAACATAAAAAGCCTAAATACGGTTAAATTGAGAAACCTCTTTGAAGTCGGTTAAAAAATTAACATAACATTATCCATCCAAAGGACTTCAAAAAGATATTCATTGATAGTTAAAAATTTATTGATAGTTTTACATAATGGACGATTAAACACTACTTTCTACAAAAAATGGAGGAGATTTTCAATTATGTTGCGTTTTATACTTATAGATAGATTAACGCTTTATTGTTTCACCACAACTTAAAGCTAGAGTTACAATGGGCGACAATATACTAAGTAAACCACCAGTATACTGAGTTTGGTATCGTAATCAATACTCAGACCAGAATCTCTCTCAAATCCTCGCCTTCATCTGAACCTTTATTTCCCTCTGTAAAGTTTCCCTCACATATTTTACCTCGATCAACTAGCAACACTAGAACACCGAGAAGTGTTGCCCGCTTGCAATATCCCGCGGGTGTTAGCTTTTCATTTTTTTTTTGCCTCTATTTTCGCGGTGGCGCGTGGCGTCGCGTTCTAACACTTGAAGTATGAAATATTGGCCGTACTTGCTTGCCTTCAAGCGGTGCTTTTGTTTCATTTTTGTTTGGGTAAAAGGAAGCCGTTGTGGAACCGTTTTATATAAATTTAAAAGCAACTAGCTGTTATTTATATATTTATATAAGTATGTATATCGTTGTCTAGTACCCATAACACAAGTTTCGAGCTTAATTTGGGGCTAGGTCAATTTGTGTGAAATTGTCCCAGATATTATTATATTATTATTATTTCTTGTTAATTTTATTTGTGTCTCTAAAAAGAGTTTTATCCTCAGAGCATTATTAGGAAAAGGTCATGGTCCAATGTGGCAAATTGCTATTTTTTTTTACTCACAATTTAGCGTTTAATCAAAAGTCACCTGATGCTAAGTGACGATGTGCTCGAAGGTGTCGCCACGCTATACATAAGATGGGAACTAGCTCTCAAGTGGGGCTGCTGATAGGTGTTTGGTGGCAGATTCTTAACATGGCGAGCCCAGGCGAGCACTAGAAATGCCCTACCAGCAAGCTATGGTTTCATCACGAAATGACTCATTCCTATTCAGAGGCCCTACCTAGTAGGACATGTCTAATTGAGCGAGGTTGAGCAAGGCATTGTGCATAGGTACGTATTGTTTTAACGTATTTTTATTTAAAATGTATTTCCTTAAAAATCACATTTAACACTCAAGCAAGGCGCGCGTTCAAAAAAACATCGTTAACTCACGAATTACGAACACCCTTCAAACTTGAAGGCAAACAAACGCAGGGAAAACATCTAAAAGGAGACGAGTACTTGAAAAAGGAAAGCAAAGACCTTAGGCCTCCCTCATTCCTTGCTTACTAAGTACGAATAAGTGAGCAGTGACTTTTTTTGTTGTTGATTTTTTAAGTGGTGACAGAAGTTTTTAGAGCAAATGCAAATTTTATTTTTTTACTCCAAATTGACACAACTGGGGTCGGTTTGAGCTCAATTATAATGATAAATCGACCAACATCATAAGAGGCTCTCGCTGGACGGTTAGATCAAGGGTCGAAAGCAGAAGGCAGTACTCCTTGACACGTAGCGTATCGTCAGGAGGTTTCTCACTCTGCAGCCCTAACCACTGGTAGCTTGAGTCATGCCCCGCTACCGATGACACTCTAGGTTTAAGTTTTTTATAGTATTTTTGTTTTATTTTATTCTATAAAATTATTGTAAGAAAGTCATACCTAAGTAGGTAAATAAATGATGTGAATAATATGTGTGGGTGGGTGTGTGTGTGTGTGTGAGTGTAACAATTATTTTAATTTAATTATTGCCTTTTTCTTATGTGACTGGTGACTAATTTCTAATATTTAATTATTGTTGTAATGAGTCTTTGATACTTGAAATAAATGATTGATATTATAAACCGTTGACATGGTTCTATGGAACAAATTTCTCTTTCACACTTTCCCATACTTACCCATTTTGATGGATCGCTCGGTATTATATTATACTCGTAGCTCCAAGCGCTGGGACTTGGAAAAACTCAAGAGTCTAGACTTCAGACTTTTCAGTCTAGACTTTTAAGAAGGTATAAACTTGCAATCCACGCGCTGGTCTAGTACAGAAATAGTACAGAAATGTATATCGCATGCCCTTTATTTTATGATTTTTAATATTATATTATACAATTGACTATTTCATCCGCGTGCATGGACTTTAGTTTAACTTTACTTTAGTTTATCGGAATAAAAAGTATCTTATGCTTACCCAGGGTTCATAAAATCTCGTGGGAAAAACATTTTCAAGTTTTTGCAATTTTTTGAGCAACTTTCTCAATGTCGTTTTTCCCAAAAACCTATCGACATTTTAAAAATTGCCATTTTTTTTCCATCCATTCTCAAGTGATGCGCTTCGCACCAGAGCACCAGTTGATTTTATATTCATGTAAATACTAACATATGACGTAGGTGATTGATGGTAATATATTTTTCATTTTCTGTTCACTAATTTCACCTTTATTTTGTTCCAGGTAAGAGCTCGTAGTGCATGGCATGTTAACTAAACGTGTTACCTTCTCAATTTCACTGCCACGCCTCCGGTAAGGTTAACACTTGGCTTATTACTTGGTTATGGGTAATATATATCTTAATTTTAGCCTAAAATAAGTTGTGTTAGTTGGCTTCATTATGGAAATTCGTTTACAATGTAGCTTTTAACCTCAAGTCACCTGGGCTCTCATTAGCTACTAGCTGTTCCCCGCTGTTTCACCCGCGTGGGCTACAGTTTATCGCGTTAAAAAGAATTATGTCCTTCGTAAGAGTTCAAACTATCTCCGTACCAAATTTCATTTAAGTCGGTTCAGGAGTTTAGGCGCGTGAAAGCGAGACAGACAGAGACAGAGTTAGGTACTTTCGTATTTATAATATTAAAAGTAGGGATGGCCATCAAGATTACTTGCCAATAACGTGTGACGTCATTATGGGCTTTAGCGCTATTCCATGCCAATAAAGTGATGCGCCCGCGTTACGTGCTTAGATGGTCATATAATATAGAATAAGGGTTCTGAAATTAAGCGATAATGTGGTTAATTCCAGCAGCCCCACTTGAGAGCCAGTTCCCAATCCAGGTGTAGCGTGCTGCCACTTTCGACCACACTGCCACTGCGACTTGAGGTCAAACGCTACCCTGTATGAAAAGAAAAGAATTGCGGAGCACATTTACGGTCGTTCCCAATAACCGATCTATCCACGATTTGCCCTACTAGAGATAGAAATTTGACATTACTTCTATGGAGCTTATGTTGAGTTTCTATCTCCAGTAGGGCAAACCGTGGATAGATCGGTTATTGGGAACGGCCGTTAGTAAGCTTATTTAGCACTTTATGTTGAACAACAAAACCAAGCACGGTGATCTAACATTATGTTAACACTTTCAACACGCGAAAGCTTTGTTTCTATTCAATTTATCGCTTCACAGATTAATCGATTACCTCACGTTTGATATTTAAATGTAAAGTCTATTGGGTTGACACACACAATACATTAGTATGTCGGTAACCAAAGTTACGCGTGAAAGAAGAAGTTTAGCTATGCGCTTAGCTTCGAGAAGGTAACACGTTCGAATCATTTTTATATGGCATACCAAAATTGTCTCTAAAACAAAAGCTAAAACTAGCGACCCGCCCCATATCCTCTTTATTCCCAATCTCGTGGGAATTACGAATATTCCAGCCTTAATCCTTGTCTACGACGTTTAGGGAAACTCTGTGTGAAATTTCAGCTTTCTAGGTCCGTTTTAAAGTTATCACATGTTGTATTCTGCTAAAAAGCTAAATGGGCATACTTTTGACTTTGACAAGAGTTGTGTCTGGGCGTTGATGAGTCAGTCGGTGAGTAAATCAGGACTGGAATTATTATAATTATATTAATTATCAATACAAAGTTCTGACAAAACAGCCGTTGGGATATGATTAATGCTTACTTGAACAGACTCTAGATTGAACTACAAAGCTACAACGTGTTAGATTTAAGAATTCGACCAACAGGAAGTGAAAAAAAAAAACAAACAAAAATGCTATCTATCTTTTTGCTTTAAATCACAAAATAACCTAAAAAAATACAACCGAACTCTGTCAGCAAGTTCTGAGTATATGACTCAGCTGTTTGTATTAAGGTGATTCACTGCTTCAGTCTGTAAGTTGCACCTTCCTATCACTAGTTTATTACGCAACACGATTAAAATCTTTAACGCTTCGGATTAAAGTTCAAAACAGTGTAAATTAATTAGCAGGAAGTACGAAACGTTTATTACCATCTAAGGGTAGATAAATAGCGTGACTGTTGCACTTAACTGTCATCACAGGGTTTAATATATCACATACATAAACAATAAATAATAAATAAGAGATTGCGTTAGAGCTGGATCGAGATAATAATTAAAACAAAGGTTATTGGAAAAATGCTAATGACCTCATAAGTGCAATTTCTGTATATCATAATGAATTAATTTTGTTCTTCGAACGGAAAAGTAGTTTAAGTTTGATCTTAAAGGAATTCATTAGGATATTAGCACAGACGTACCTACCTACCAAGGGATGGACGCCAAGCCAGCCGCTCAAAAGCGTCCAAACCAAAAAAGATCTAATTCGCGAAGAGATGGCTAATCGCATGCCAGTCACTGTTTTGTCGCATACCTATGTGCCATATGCGGACACGGTCAATCGTATTGTTTCAAGCAAAATTATGCTGTAAGTTATTGATTTAAATTAAAATGATTTAGCTTGTCTATAATCTAACTAGCACCCCGCGGTTTCACCCGCGTCTTCACGTTATCCCGTAGGAATTATTCTCCGGGAAAAAGTAGCCTATGTGTTAATCCAGGATGTAGGCTATATCCATTCCAAATTTCATCCACATCCGTTTGGTAGTTTTTGCGCGAAAGAGTAATAAGCGTTCATATATCCACCCTTACAAACTTTTACACTTATAATATTAGTAGGCAACATAAATCCTTGATTATACGTTCTCAGTGCAGCCACTTTTTTGTCACGTTTGCATTAGACCCGATGTCCATCCCTTTCCCTTTGCACGTTAATGGATATTACTAATCAACCCCATATATGTATATGTTTGATACATCTGCAGGAAACGCGCGTAGGGGAGGAAATGCAATATCCCGACAAGGGTTGGGGTAGCGGGGGTGCTACTATCGAGCTGCATTTCAAGAGTTCTTGATGCAGGAAACTCGAAACTGGTTCAATAGGAAGTTAGACGCTTAGCTAACAGAGGGTGCTACCCGCTATCCCGCAGGAACCTCTCTCCGGTATAAAAAGTAGCCTATATGTTAATCCAGGGTATATAGCTATCTGCACTGGGCCAGCGTAGTAGATTACGGCCCATACTCTCTCTCTGAGAGAAGGCCAGTGTCCCAGCAGTGGGAACGTGAACAGCTGGTGATGATGATAAGCTATCTCCATTCTAAATTTCACTCAAATCCGTTCAGTAGTGTTTGCGTGAAAGAGTAGGATGCGAAAGTTTGTGAAGTTCGATAGATGGATGTTTGTTACTCTTTCGCGTAAATACTACTGAATGGATTTCAGTGAAATTCGGAATGGAGATAGAATTTACCCTGGATTAATACATAGGCTACTTTTTATCTCAGTTCCTGCAGGATAACGGGAATACCGCGGGGTGAAGTAAATATTATAAACTAATTGCGCCCCGCGGTTTCACCCGCGTCTTCCGGTTATCCCCCAGGAAACTTTTTCCAGGATAAAAAGTGGCTAATGTTGTAATCCAGGGTGTAGTGGCCACATGCGCACTGCGCAGCGCAAAGCAAAGGGTATATATAAGCTATCTCCATTCTAAATTTCATTCAGATCCGTTCAATAGTTTTTGCGTGAAAGAGTAACAAACATGGATGGATACCATACTCACAAACTTTCACGTTTATAATATTAGTAGGATGTGAAAATAACTGTTTGTTTTCCACGGCTCGATTGTTAAAGTATTTTGAGTTTACAAATCAGTTTTATATCTACGCGTAATGTGTAAATGGTATCAGGTAGCTATTGTATTGTCTACACTACATCATACATGGCGCCTTGCCATTATATATTTGTCACCTTTGCAATGACCCACATACCTTCATGTATTTTTATTGGCACTTGGCTCTAATAATAAAAGTACGTTTTTATTGTCAAGTCAACAACCAACTAAGTAAGTAGTTACTTGTTAGATAACAGTTTATTGCACAATAAAGTAAATAACATAAAACAATTTTATAAAGTACTAGCTGACCCGGCAGACTTCGTACTGACTCAATCGAAAAATCAAAAAATCAATCATTTTTATTAATTAGCAATAAAGCTCAAATTGACTCTACATTATCTCATTTTCTAATTTATTTTATTTAGAAAAACGTTTACATGGGAAAAAGGAAAGCGCTGTTTTCATGGTTTTCCCGGCAATTATTCTTATTTTTCTCACCTTTTAAACCTTCCCTAGACCTCCACGAACATTTCAAGACCAAAATTAGCCAAATCGGTGCTGCCGTTCTCGAGTTTTAGCGAGACAAAAAAATAGCAATTGATTTTTATATGTATAGACATTGAATAAAGTCATGAATCACAACAACATATTAAGACGAGGAATTGGCAATATTGGCTGCAGGGATTTCCTTTTTTCTCATCAATTACAAAACATACAGAGCTAATATTTATGTGCATTAAAGATCATGTTTTTGATATCAAATTGTCGGAAGGATAACACGATTGGTTAACTTTCATAGCAGACAAACAATGATCGAAAACTGCCCGCTAAAAAAAAGATTTTCATTTTACAGGCATACAAAACCGATTTAAGAGTTGATTTTTTTTTGTATGGTATATATACACATTCTTCAAAGACATATACATATATAAAACGAAACTAAAAAATACATTTAAAACATACTACATATTTCCAATTTAATAATTAAAATGACGAAATAGCAATTCATAAAATAAATAAATAAATAAAAAATCAATTTATTGCCACTATAACACAGAGACTTATCCTAGATTCTAGTTACTTATCTAATTAATTATAAATAGGGCATACATTTACATTCCTTTTTTTTTCTTTTTGTTTTCCATACATTTTTTTTTACCGTTATTCCGCCCGTTGCCAACCGATGATACGGCGAAAAGAAAGCGGAAAACAAAGCGAAAGCGGAATTAGAGATAGCGGTAGTAGAGTGTGTGCTGTGAGTTCCAACAGTACCACCCCCTACGTGATTGCGTGCAATGACTGGATGCACGGCCCCTGTGGGACACTAATTGTGTCTCGGTTTAGGCAGCTTATAGGATATCTAATAACCAGCAGGCGGAGCTAGACTAATTACAAGATAGTGGCTGGCTTGTACCACGTCACTTATTGGGTAATTACTGGATTTGTTATTAAAGGTTTTGTTACATATTCTTATTTCACGGTAATAAATCATCCGGCAACCACTGAGGGCAACTTGCGTCACAATCTCCACATATTATAAAATAAAGTTGCTTTCCGCGTCTGTCTGTATATATATCGTAGTCCCTACTTCCCTACTAATATTATAAATGCTAAAGTAACTCTGCCAGTATGTCTGGCTGTCTGTCTTTCACGGCCAAACTACCGAACCGATTTCAATTAAAATTGGAAAAACGGAAAGTCCTTTTTTGCGGGCCACAGCACCGCGGGCCACAGCTAGTAATTTATACAAAAGACATAAGAATAAACTAATTTTTTTATCCTAGAAAAAGTTTCTGCGGGATGACAGGATAACAGCGGAAGTAAACGCACGGTGCAGCTAGTTTTGATTATTTATTGCGTTGCCATTTTCCCGATAATAATGTCAATGCGTTGTAGGTAGGGTTGCCAACTTTTTTTTTACAAAAAATAAAGTATTTTCAGGTCTGTGAAGGATATGAAACAGTATTTTAGAAAAATTAACAGTGTTTTATTTATTTATTGTTTTAAATAGATATTTTTTTAGAACTTCTCGCACAATTTACTTATTTACAATCCTTTTTAAAAACTTCATGCGCCTCACCACAATTATAACTAGAATTAAAATAAATGAGGAGCTCATTTTTAATAAAATAATAGATGCTCTATTTTTATTACACCACTTAGCATTCATTACTGAAAAAACTAAATAAAAACAAATTTGTGTGAGCGTTTATGTATAACACATAATACTGTGTATGCTGAAAACAGTATTTTGCATACTTTATTTTTGTTTAACAGTAAAAAGTATAATTTAGTGAAAAACAGTAGGTATAGTTGGCAACCCTAGGACTTTAAGGTCGATTGGCAAGTTGTAAAAAAGTATAAACGAGAATACACGCAGGAAATTAACTTCAAAAAGCGACACAAGACAATGTTGCACCCATAAACATGTTTGTCGTGCCCAATTTTATGCAACTATAAACTGTAATTATGACGTAAAAGCTTTTATATCAAATGTTTATAGGCCTAAATTCGACGAAATGCCTTAATAAAATACAAGTACATGTTTCAAGTTACAACATAAGTTTTTAAAGTCCATAAAAATCACAATACTGATTTAAGGTGATTGGGCTCGGGCCATTTCCCATACAAACTCAAGAAGGGCGATATAGATCACGCAAACTATTCTAATGAAGTTTGAAAATTTTCTTTAATTGTTCAATTAATTACCCATTCGCGAACTATCAGTTTCTCTTACAAAAATTATGTTTTCCATCTAATTTTACATCGGAAAAATCGTATTTTTATACACATGTGTGCGTGAGTGGCACTGAAGTTGACGGACTTGAATTAGGTGATTTTAACCTGCCATCTATCTGAATTTCGATGAACTATTTAGATGTAGACCTTGTGCAGTGAGCGAATGGTGGCATACGACAACGTTGAAGCGTCACAGAAGAAATTATAGTTTGTCAATAGCTAAAAATTATGCGACGTTGCAAGATCGGGCGTGACTAGTGAAGAATGATTTTCTGTCTCGCTCGCCACTCGCTCGACTTGCCAAGTCGTGCATGAACGATTTTGTTGATTTTGGGGCAATTTTTACTTTCCGTTCCGAAGACGTAAATCGAAACGGGTTGGTAGTCAAGGTCGTGGAGGTCTAATCCACTTTGATAACCTAAGTGATAGAATTTCGCCCAGGTAATCAAAGTAGGAAAATAAGTTAATAAATAAGTAAAGTAAATATATATCTTGCGATAGTTTCTCACACGGCCATCCGACTTGTATGTATTATGGTAACCAGGCAGCTGACAACATACTTACATTAGAACGTAAATCTAAATACATACGGTCTACGTAGATAGATACCTACTATTGATAAAATAGTTAGTTAGGTACTTGGCGGTAGAACTAGAAATGGTAGATCGCCCTTGCAAGAGGTCGCCTACCACGGTGGTAGGTATGTACCTACCTAGCTAAAATAGTTTAGGGATGTGAACAAAATAATCGATTTTTATATTAATCGATCTTTTTTTTATCGATTTTAAAAAAGTCGATGATTATATTACAAATCGATTATTTTTATTTAAATAATTGTTTTTTACAAATCGATTATATAAATAAAAACAATCGCTTAGTAAAAATTAAAACAATAATCTATTTGTACAAAATCGAAAAATAATCGATTTGTAAAACAAATCGAAAAATAATCGATTTGTAAAAAATCGATTATTAAGTAAAAAATAATCGAATCGTTTTTACAAATCGATTTAATCTAAAGAGATAAAAATCGATTATTTCTTAATCGATTTTTTCCCTTTAAAGTCACACCCCTATATTTGATACCCAGTGTGTTGGTACCGCACTACCGCATTATCAAATAAATATTTGGTAGGTAAAGGTATGGTAGGTAAGGTACTAACTACAACATAAGTAGCTAGCGAAGTTACTGGGCTAATGAGTGTCTTATCTACTAGGTAGGTATCTGATCTAAAGTCTCAAATATTACATAATAAGCCACCATATTGTGGTTTGGCACGATATTTTTCTTCATCGAAACCTCATACTTATTGTTGGTATTTGAACATGTGCTGTCCAGCACGGAAGTTCAATGCGCAACCGGTTGAGCTATCATCGCTTCAAAACATGAACGTCAAAAAAAAAAACCGAAATCAACCGATATCTATCAATGTAATACTATACATATTCTTATCAAACGGAATAAAGTATATTTTTCAATAAAACAGTCTAAGTGGTAAAGAAGACGGAATCCAAATCCACATCCACATTTACAATAAAAATTTATTTACCTATACATATAATAAAACTGTGACTGATCGCTGTCTGTACATCCTATCCTATCCTACTAATATTATAAATGCGAAAGTTTGTGTGTGTGAATGTTTGTTGCCACGTATTACCGTAACTACTGGAATGGAAATAGCTTATAGCTACTTTTTATCCCGGAAAAAGGTTCCTGCGGGATAACGGGAAGACGCGGGTGAAACCGCGGCTGAAAACTAGCCAAAGATAAATGAGAAAAGCTATTATTGGGGGTCTTTATCATCAACGCAATAGAACCCAAAACAATGATAAATGGAATTTTTGTCTGTTTGACTATAAGTCTGTTTGTCTGTGCGTTTGTGCGCGCTAATTCCAGAAACGGCTTAACCGATTAGGGTGCGGTTTTCACTAATGTATGTGTACGTGTGGTAAGTGGTAAGCTTCACTTAATATTTAGTGTTTCTTTTACTACAATAGTTTTATAAAAAAAAAAATCGATAAACTGTAGGACACGCGAGTGAAACTGCGGGGTGCAGCTAGTATGAACTAATCAGACTGTTCTATGAGTTTTTTGGTTACGTCATTCACGTAAAATGCATTTTTGACTAGTTGCTACGTTGCTAGGCAAGTTGTTGTTTATAGTTTTACTCTGTAAAAAAGGTTGATCAACGTTGGAAAATTATTGATGGAAATCAGCAGATACAATCGTGCACCACTACGCCAGCTGAGGCCAGCAACAGCCCTGCCACAGAGTACCTTTGTATAACCGGAAAAGCCCTGCTGGCTGGCTGTCATCACAAATCTAATTTTCGGAGGATCAAGGACGTTGTTCTACAACTGCCCTTGCTGAAAATGTATTCAAATACCATTGAAATAAACAATATGATAACATATAATTTTCCTACGCTTATTTACTTCGTATATGATACACCTTGAAATAAACGAAATTCTATTCAACTAATAAATGCAAAAATTTGTATGTGTGAATGTTTGTTACCACGTATCAACGTAACTACTAAACCAAATGAACCAATTGTGGAAACAGATTTGAAAGAAGCATGTCTCTCGAAACTTCGAGACTTCCAAAAAACAACGGAGGAAATAAAAGGAATTGAACTTCTGACCATAGGGCAACATGAAAATGATGTTTACACTACATATAAATGCGACAGGCCAGCCAGCCGATTTGGAATGGTTAGTTTTTCAAAGTCATGTTTGTTTTTTTAGTAGTGTTTAGTAGACTTATATCCGTGGTTTTCGTATGGCCAGGTTGGGATACAAATTAGAATATACTTTAATTATAGCTTTGTTGCAGATATGTAAACGAAAAGCGACAACACCATGCCACAACCACGTCAAAAGCATTTTGTATAAAAACAAGTTCTGACCAATAACATATGGCCAACACAATGAGTCTGTGGCCAGAACATAGTATAAAAAATGAAAAAAACAGTGCGACCAGCAGGACTTTATATTGACGAAGAATTGTGAATTATTGCATATTTTAAGAATGTGTAAATAAAAAGACTATTGGTGATTGACTGTTTTTTATTTTGATACTATGTACATATATAATAAATAATCCTGATTGTTTCATAATAAAGTATTACAATAGCCAATGTCTTTATTGGTAGGAGAGTAGAGAGTATAGGTAATAAAGTGTATAAGCTATCTCCATTCTAAATTTCATCCAAATCAAATAAAATTACCAAAAATCTGAGGCAGGGGTCGAACTCGGGACCTCGTTATTAGTAAAGAACTACTGAGAGGTTTGACCACTGGTCTAACCTATACAGTAAACGAAAGGACGAAATTAGCAAATGTTTCGTGTACAACAAGACAATTTCACAATTTTCTATGTGTCCGTGAATAATTCGCTGCCATACACCACTACCGCCACGATATTGTTTGGCACAAATAATAGTGTTTTGAAAACTAAAACACATCTGAAATATTGCTGGATACATAAAACATATTACGCCATTACCGGTAAACATAATTAATGGTTAAACGAACTTACCTTAAGTGATGTTCGACCATAATTATACTAGACGTTGCATTCGAAGATATTTATTCACTTTGTAGTATCCTATTTATTGCACAGGGCGTTGCACATAATTTTTAGAGCTGTAAAAATAAAAATCAAATCACAAAAATATAAAGTTCACTGTTTCTGAACGATACCTTCCATGTCATAGGCAGTGCTGTCATCTCCGTCATACTTCATTCTTTCAGAGACACTTATCTCGTTTGTTAGTTGTATGGGCTTTAGTAGCTGGGTTCGGGTGGGACTATAAATATCTTCGAATGCAACGTCTAGTATAATTATGGTCGAACATCACTTAAGGTAAGTTCGTTTAACCATTAATTACACTTCGACGTTGCATTCTCGATATTTATTCACTTTGTAGATGTTTAGCGCTTTCACACAAACGAGATAGGCAGGCAGGATTCTAGATAGAAAAATAAAAAGATACATTAACACATATAAACGAAAAAAGTGGAGTGATTATCCACATTATTATGAACCTTATGTTCAACCTAAAACCAATAAGTCAATTGATAATGTAAGCCCAATTACCGTTATTAGCATTCTTGCTTGAATATATTATGAATTACCTTTGTGAATGCAATACTAATAAGCTTCCTGACCATCCTGTTGTTCATTTTATAACATGGACAGAACTCCTTATAACTAGCCGAGGTAGAAGTGTAACGGCTACTATGTGCCGCAAATACCAGTATTTGCACCAAACTATAAATGTAAGTATGTCTAATGTATATGTGACTTGTAGTAGGAGCAATGGATTATCTCTTAGATGTATGAATTAATTTCTTTGATGGAGGTAGCTCTTAGGTGCCATGGCATCTATCTAAAATGATAATACTCTCTCTGGATATATGTTTTCTCTGTGAGGTAAAAAAGTATAACTAGATTAGGCACCAAAGTATTTGTAGGCGAAATCAGTAATTAGTCTATTTCTAGTAAGTGCTTCTAGCCAAATATTGATTTCCATTCGTGCGACTTACTTTAATTTCGCACTCGTTGTATAGTTGACAACGCGAGGAAAGGCACAAACTTTTTGGATATGGAATCAAAAGCTTAACTCTCGTTTGGATAAAATTACTACAAGTGATTGCGTACTAGGATCTCATGTAGATACGTATTTTGAATAGCAAAGTTTAATTCCGTAAACTTCTTTTGTGAATCTTATAATTTGGTCATCTAAATAACACATTTACCTGATATTAAAACAGAAGCCGAACGGCGAGTCTGTACCTGAATGATATTCAGAGACGAGAATTTGAATCCTATTTGAGAAAATAGGAAAAAATATGGTAATACTTTGAATTATTATTATTATCCCATGTGGCTTTATTCTCGGGTCTTTGCCCGGACCTTTATTAGGCATTGGCGGAGCCGTAGCCAAAGCTAAGAGGCCACGCTAAGGGTGAAGTGTACTATTACAACAATGCTAAAAAGTTATCTGAGTTCTTATTGAAATTATTGATATCCAATTATTATTATTTCTGAAATTATTATTATTATTATTATTATTTAGTCTAAGTTCAAATTATAATTAATTTTGATACCCCTTGGAAATATAACTATGTTTGGTTGATAATACCTTCGAAACCAGGATATAATGCTACCAGAGAGGGTGAAATGGATCAATCTTCTTTGGAAAAATAAAAATAATAAGAGTAACTAAAGGCCTTCTTAGGCCTATTAGCTGACCATGACTCCCGTGCAGTGGCTTGATCAAAATAATATTTCTTAAAAATACAGATAAACTAGAATAGAAGGAAGACGTAAAATAAATGAGTTTCCCAATCCAATGAATGCATTGACCATAGGGTCCATAAGGTCAGGCTATGCCAAAGGATCTCTTATCCGTAATAATATGTATATACCATCTAAAACATAAATGTGAAAAAAGTGAGACAAGTTTAATATTGTGATTGTATGTTTGGTTGTCAACTTCACATACAAAACAATTGTGGTCTAAATGGGTGCCCAGTTCTGTGAATGAATCTGAAATTTAATGAATTATAAGAAAGTGTATAACATGCATAAGTAAATATAATCATCTGCTTAGTTTTTTAATGATGTAAGTGTTTTTTTTTTTTTTTTTAATATTATATGCTTCGCACAAATATTCTTGTACATAAACATCAATTTAGGGACTCCAAAAAACAGTTCGTGATTATGATCATGATAGATCACAGGCACCTGGAGCCAGGTCCCATTCAATGTTTTGGTCCTTTATTAATTAATATATATTATTTTGTACGTATATTAAGCTATCTTTGCTTAAGCTAGTGCAAGATATCTCTGAGAGTATATTAGACATCTTCATTAATGCAGACAACAGCGGTACTCTGCCCATGTTTATTCTGTTAATCCTTAGCAAAGCATTGAAGGCCAATGTAAGCTGATTTCAATTCTAATAATAAAGTATGCTAGTTGTGATTGTGAGATCCCAAAACAAAAAACTCACGTTACAAAAAAAAAAACACCCCGCCCAATAAGGGAGGCACCTATGAAGATTTCTAGAAGGTACTTACCACTGAGTTAAAACATTATTTTTCCCAAGACGACTCTGACTTCGAGTTTGATACATTTCTCATATAAATCATTCGTAATGTTATGCAGTTTGTAATTTTTCTTTCTATACAAAGAAAACTGCAGGGTAGGCTGAGAAAAGTAACCTAAGGTACAAAGGTTAAAAAGGTAAAAAGGTCCTGATTGTCAATCTGCTTAATCTGGAAAAATATTTTGTTTCGTCAGGTATTTTTAAGTTTCTTTTTTGTAAACTTTAAACACATATAATGACTTTTCTGTAAATATGTAGTATTTCAATGCCGAAATGTGTGTGTTTTTTGTTCCAAATCAAAATACATTTTTGCTTGTTTTAACACAAATCTTAACCTTTTGAGAAAGTTTAATGAACCCTCTAAGCAAATTTTAAATTATGGTCATTAATGTGTAGTAAGACATCAAAATAACACACAAGTAACAACAGATATCGGTTTCTAAGATAATTACCAACTGGTACAGAAGCCAATGACAAACCAAAGGATGTCATTGAAAATCGTAGGTTATCTTGAAGTTTTAAATTATGGATAGGAACTTAAAATTATGGTTCCTTGATGTGGACATAATGTATATAAAAAAACCTTACTTGGTAAATATTAGCTGTGTGGATATCTTCCATTTTAAAGTCTTCAGTTGTTATTGTCCTTCATATTCAAAATGAACCTGATGTCTAGAGATGTAGGTAGAACGCCAGCCTTGCTAAACTTTGAATGAAGGCCAGAGCTTTCTCAAATTTTTTCTTTGTAAGAAGTTTAGTTTTTAGCATTTATTTCAATTTTCTATCCAACTGTATATATTTCGTTGTTTTGTTGTTATATAATAAAAGACAAGTGTTTTGTGTTCTTGTTTTTTGTTTATGATTTATGTCCCACAGATATAAGTCTAGAAAATGACTGGCTTGTTTTAGCCTTTATAAGGAGTTTATCCCGACTCTTTAAGTTCGTGTATAAGACTGCAGAAAATTCTAAGTTGAACCTTGGTGCCCTCCGTAAGCTAGGTCTTCAGGTATTAGGGTTTCCTTTATCGTGGTTTCTTCTGCCTTTACACTAGGATTCTACCCCAACGTTTAGATACCTTATCATAAATCGCCCACCAAATAATTCATCTTTCCGTACTGGATCTATGAATGCATTTTGGCTATAAAAACTCTGGTGCGGCAGACATTGGCTTTTCGCTTGAGCTGGGACATGCTAGCTGCATCTGCAGTATCTGTACCTAGACCTGTCGGAATAAATGTACGGGATCTAACCCGGTTATCATCATCAGAAGACCATTGTCGCGGGTCTGGTGTCGGTGACCTTGGATGATTATGGTCGAGCTTTGTCTGGTCAAGAAGATCCAGCGCCATATCAGGTTTTGTACGTATTCACGCTTCACCTATATACTATTTGATTCAACCAGCTGCATGTGCAGTATTGAAGATTTTAAAGTCATTGTCCGTACTCACGTTACGCCTCTTGGCTGTATGATTCAACAAGCTGCGTGTGCAGTATTGAAGGTTTTTAAAGTTATTGTACGCACTCGCGTTACTCCTTTAGACTGTATGATTCAATAAACTGCGTGTGCAGTATTGAAGGTTTTTAAAGTCATTGTACGCACTCGCGTTACTCCTCTAGACTGTATGATTCCATAAACTGCATGAGCAGTATTGAAGGTTTTTAAAGTCATTGTACGCACTCGCGTTACTCCTCTAGACTGTATGATTCCATAAACTGCATGTGCAGTATTGAAGGTTTTTAAAGTCATGGTACGCACTCACGTTACGCCTCCAGACTGTATGATTTAAAGTCATGGTACGCACTCACGTTGCGTCTCTAGACTGTATGATTTAAAGTCATTGTACGCACTCACGTTACGCCTCTAGACTGTATGTCATGGTATGCACTCATGGTACGTACTCACGTTACGTCCTATGACTGTATGATTTAAAGTCATGATACGCACTCATGGTACGCACTCACGTTACATCCTATGACTGTATGATTTAAAGTCATGGTACGCACTCATGGTACGACTCTAGACTATATGATTCAGCAAGCAGCGTGTGCAGTGTTGAAGGTTGCAATACGCCACCGGAGTAACTCATTATCAGCCGAGCATCATGCAAGAAAAAAGAATGGAAAAAATCATGAATTATGTGGGTAGTTAGAAAAGAAAAACTACGCAAAAATCATGAGGAAAAAATATCAGTTATTTTCCAAAGTATGCGCCTTTTCCCTAAAAAGGAAGGGACAAAGGCAAATTTACAGATAAAACTAACACACAGTTAATGACCACGAACTAACCTTGATCGTCCGAACTAGTTGGCGAGTTTCGTATCTTGCGTTCCCAACATGTTATTTTTCGTCATTATTTGGACTTATGACGATCTTTACTCCATAACACTGCTTTCAACTAACTTTTTCACAAAATTTCCAATAAAATAACGAATTTAATCGATAAGTCGAAGCTGCGACGCCCGCACATAAAAAAGGAATGAAGTATGACGGAGATGACAGCACTGCCTATGACATGGAAGGTATCGTTCAGAAACAGTGAACTTTATATTTTTGTGATTTGATTTTTATTTTTACAGCTCTAAAAATTATGTGCAACGCCCTGTGCAATAAATAGGATACTACAAAGTGAATAAATATCGAGAATGCAACGTCGAAGTGTAATTATTTTTATAGAATAATATGCACCTGCTCATTCATAATAAAATAAGATGCGTTAATTAGAAACAACGCCATCTATTGACGCTAGGCTGCTAGGCGGACCGCAAGCAACCACCTTAGATGCGTTCTAATGACATACTTTATGTCTACGTGTGCGTGTGTAAGTACGTAAATTTGTGACACCAGCAGTAAGAGAAGCGTTACGAGTAATTTATTAGTTTATTAAATGAAGATTTGGGTAATTTACAATTGAATAACGCTATAGAACGCGCGCTTTAGTGTTTGGTTTGAATAAGATTGTTATTTTCGACGTAAAAAAATAATTTAGGTAAAAAATGACATCAACGCCATCTCTTGACAACATAGCGTGTTGAGCTCCGGGATCATCCACCTTAAGAAATTCACGAATGGAACTGTTTTTAAGTAGTCATAAACAACTGACTGTCGATTACCATGTATTATATAGTGATGTGACAGGTTTTTATATGGCATAAAGAATATCGATACTTTTCAAGTATTGTGTTGTGTACTTAATACAATATAGAATGATTGTATAATATTTAGCTGAAAATAGTGCACACAAACGTAATTTTACGCTTCCTTAATTATTTAGCTACCACCTTCATTTTTTAATTGTTTTTACCCATGTTTAACAGTAAAAAATCTTTATTTTTATCGGTTCTTTGTATTTTTTTTATTAATATTGAGGAAACATCTCCAGGTCATTAGCAAATCCCGGCCGCAGTAACTTTTAGTATACTCTCCTGATCATGGCGTTTGCAAAACAGTGCCGAAATATCGAGAAATCAGAAAATATTGTTTATTAAAAAAAAAACAACTTTAGGTTCCCCTCGATTTCTCTGGGATGCCATTATCAAATCCTGGTTTTCTTATCATCGTACCACCCTTGGGATATCTTCTTTTCAACAAAAAAAGAATCATCAAAATCGGTTCATAAACGACGAAGTTATTCGCGAACAAACATAAAAAAGCATATATGTATACGGTCGAATTGAGAAAATCCCTCCTGTTTTTGAAGTCTGTTAAAAACAAGTACATTGTACAATATCCTGTTTCAGAACCTAATTCAAAACCTTAAGAAGGTGTATGAAAGACGCAACATCGATATTTCGCTGGCCATCCTTACGGCTTGCGTAACGACACGTGCGATAAGCTCTCCGCGCGCATCCGCCCGCCCACGCACAAGCCTGTATTGTAAAACTGTGAAAGGCATTTATAGAAATGTTATCTTTTGTGACAGAAAAATGTTAGTAGATGTTATAATCACGTTGCTCATGACAGATTGACAACTGTATCTGTATAAGAAGGAGCTTTTAAATCTGTATGTTAATACGCAATCTTCTAAAAACATGGATGAAATGGTATTTATTGGTAAACGTATTACTTGAAAACGGCTGAAAGATTTAGCTCATATTTTTAAACTTTCATTATAGTGAGTAGGTACTAAAATATTAAATTAAAAAAAACCGGTAAATACAGAAAATCCTGCAAGACGTTAAAAAAATCCGTTTAACTCCACTTGCTAAGTGTTTGGTGACCGATTTTTAACTTTTAGAGAGACAGGTACAGTCAACGACAAAAGTCACTGAGCAATAATAGCACATTTGCCGTCATCACCTTAAACACCAACCTCTGACCACATCATCACATAAAATCAGGTGTGTTATGCTGTGCTCAAAAGATTACTTTGTCGCTGACTGTACATACTAGAAAGTAAAACACTCTACTGCTGACCATAATTACCTGAATAATGTAATAATATAATCCAGATATAATCAGTTAGCTATAACTACTATACTCAGGATAACCAAAATTGGTTATTGTGTTATCTGATTAATTGGAACCAAACAGTCTAATCACCAATTAACATCATATTGTACGCCACATAATGCCACCGCAATACATGCCTTACCTAGGGCGTGAATACCGGAATTCCGAAATCTCGTATATACCGGAATCTCAAATAATTTATGCGATATTTCAATATTATTATTGAGGGAATAGAACCCAATATCGCTTTTACGATATTATAATGATGAATAAAAAGCTTTCCTTGTATTAAAAGCTAGATTGAACAATTTAGGCATGTCAAGCTCAGTAGAACTTGTTTCTAGCTGTGTGGTTGTCAGGTTAGTCGAATAAAATGGTTTGGTGACCAGAACTAAATAATAAATACACAACAAACAGGGACAAATATTTGTCCATTTAAAAAAAGCGCAGGTATTTCTGTGTCTAGGTGATCATCGATGTAGTTTCTGATACCTTAGATACAGGGAATATAAGTTGGGTTCAGAGCCTATGTGAATGTGTGGGCGTCATAGTTAGTACATAAAATTCACTGATCCCTGCGATGCCATAAAACGTTTTTTCAATCGGATTGACAATACCGGTATCAATACTAAAGTTCCGGTATTGGGCATGGTCTGGTATTGCACGCCCTAGTTGTACCTATATATCAGTATCCTATCAGACATGCAAAGGTATAGAGTTCATTGACCGCGATGGGCAAACACTAAACAATGCAGATAAGATATTCGCTTCAAGTCGTCGGCAGGTATCATTTGGATAAGATTTTTAGCTGATAAACGTCATGGATTCATCATCATCACCATATAACGTTCCCACTGCTGGGACGAAGTGACAGAGAGAGAGAGAGAGTCTTGCCTCAGAGAGTACCCATAATCTTAGGTATCACGCTGACGCAGTTCGGGTTGGTAGAAGTAGCATGCCGTTTGCAATGTTTACCTTACTGGTTTGAGTGACCAATGACAGGTCTTTTCAGTGAAAATTAAAAAAATGTACTCTTTTCTTCTTGTTTTTCTTTTTTTTTGCCTTTTAAACCTGACATACTATACCACAATACCGAGTCCCTACCCAAATGAAAAGATCCACAGAGTGAAAAAAACGTAAGTTCACGTCAATTTTTTTTTGATCTACGCATCAATTGACGTCAAATTAAGATATTTTTACAGCCTGCCTCTAAATTAATACATCTCTGAGAGCGGCATCTCTGTGCAAGTTTATTCTATGTCCACATTGCACGGCTGGCGTAATGCCAGTAGGTAACTAGCCATTTTACAAAAAAAAAAACAACTTTAATAGCTAAGCGGCATTTTAACATCTGTTGCGTTACATGTGCCATTATTGTAATAATGCTGCTAAATTAACATGCATCCTTGTTTTTCTCACGGTATTGAAATGGGTAGCTCCTTGCCGGAGTCTGTGTTTCCCGATCGCTACAATTTGGGGATCTTCAAGGCAAGAGTGAACAGGTACCTTCTAGGTATGCGTGTTACACCGTCGACCGCATCTGCGCATGGGAACAGGCGGGATTGAGGTCAAATGCATACCTATTTGTAGTAAAAAAAGGAGAAATACTGCCAGCCACTCGGCGCAAGTCGTCGCTCCACCTAGTCGCAGGGCGTCCTACACTACGTTTGCCAAGTCGCGGTCTCCACTCAAGAACACGTCTACCCCAGCGGTTGTCGACTTAATTATGTTTGTCGTAGATTTATTCAAATCTGTGTTTTCTTGGAATTCACTTGTTTCAAACGCGACGCGACGTCACTGCGAATCTGTCTTTGGAAAGACAATTCGTGCTCCTACGTCATGTGTCGAATTCCATTTTCCCTAGTTTTTCTTACACTTTTCATTTTTGCACTCTCATGTGCAAAAATGAAAAGTCAAGTCTCTCAAGTTAACTCAAGTTACGCGCTACTTGATTTAACTCGTTAAGTTGATCCATCGCTAACCTGATGAAACTATATGTATTGTGTAGATACTAGCTGCGCCCGCAGTTTCACCCGCGTCTCCGGGACAAAAAGTAGAATATGTGTTAATCCAGGGTATAAGCTATATCCATTCCAAATTTCACTCAACTCCGTTCTGTAGTTTTTGCGTGAAAGAGTAACAAACATCCATCCATCAAAATTTTCCCGTTTATAATATTAAGTAGGAAGTAGGTAGTAGGTCTTTACCATCAGATGAAACCAGCACACGAAATCTAATTTTATAAAGATTTATGAAGAGAAGGAAGATAACACCATGATATCGCGCTCCATGCTACGTCCGCCAAAACGAACGTATTCGACGAACTGCATTGTATACGAACACAATAGCGCGTGGGTGCAGTCCTATACGGCCTAGTATTTATACAATCCTGTATGGTTTGTAGTGTTTACTGTTTATGGCTCTTGGATCGAGTGCTCTTTAGATACTATTAAATAGAGAGAGAGAGAGAGAGAGAAAGAGACAGAAACGTTTTATTTGCACAAACTGTACACAATAAAAAATAACATGTAAATTACTAGCTGTTCCCCGCGGTTGCACCCGCGTGGGCTACAGTTTATCGCGATAAAAAAGTATCCTATGTCCTTTCTCAGGCTCTAGACTATGAATGTACCAAATTTCATTTAAATTGGTTCAGTAGTCTATGCGTGAAAGAGTAAGAGACAGACAGAGTTACTTTCGAATTTAAATATTAGTAGGGTAGTAGGGTTATAGTAGGATAGGATTAGTATGGATATGTATTTCTAACAGGATTTAGTAACTATTAAGTAATATAATTGTAAGGTTGATGGATGGAAGGGAAGAGGAAGACCAAAGAAAAGATGGATGGATTGTGTGAGGGTTGATATGAATGAAAGGAGAGTGAATGAAGCGATGACGGCTGATAGGGGAGAGTGGAAGAAGAAAACATGCTGCGCCGACCACAAATAAATGGGACCAGGACAAGAAGAAGAAGAGGAAGTAATATAATTGTAGGTTTTGTTTTTTTAGTTTAAATTCTTAGTTTTGATAGGTAGTTTTGAATTGTTAGTTTTATTTTGTAGTTCAGCTAACTGTTATCACTTAGATATCAAACAAGTAGACTGTAAATGATGGTGGTAACTTTTAACAAACCAAACCAAGCTAAACAAACAAAGCATTACTTTGTAAGCAAACAAACAGTGCTATTCCTTCAAGACCGAAGTTACACGGTAAGTTTCTGAGTTAGTTAGTTTACTCAAACTTAGTTATCTGCCATCTTTACGTTCCAGTTGGATGGGAGTGGACTTTACGGCTGCGCTGATGACACAGTGCTGGGGCTCCTTAGCGATGATGAACTATAAAGTTTTAGCAACTTAGTTGTAAAAACTCGGTAATTCGTCGTAGTATAGAAATTAGATTCATTCATTCTTAATTAATTTAATTCACACCTATGACTCCATAAGTTATGTGCGGATTTGCCATCGCTCAAAACGGTGAAGGAAAACATCGTGAGGAAACCGGCATGCCCAAGAACTGCAACATTCAAGGGCATACGACATCTACCAACCCGCACTGGGCCAGCGTGGTAGATTACAGCCCATACTCTCTCTCTGAGAGAAGGCCAGAGTCCCAGCAGTGGGAACGTGAAGGCTGGTAATGATGATGATGATGATAGAAATTAGAAAGTAGCAGGTTTAAAAGTAAAAAGCATTTGATATCGTCATTTTTAATTACATATTTTACTTTAGTTTGCACGGTTTGTGCATATTTAGCCAGTGGCAGGTATAAAACATTCTAAAGTGATGTGACCCAGCTACAAGCCGAGCACGATTTTTCCCTCTCTTTTCCCCATTTTTTCTTGTTTTTCATTTTCTTTTTATTCACTTTACATATTTACTATATATATTACATATTGGGGACAGCTAAAAATACACATTCATAAATTTATTTCATTTATCTACGCTTGTATGTACATGTAAAGGTGAATAAATAATCCACCAAAACACAACATTATTTTTTGAAGAAAAGAAAAAGTTTTTGAAATAGAAATAAAATATTCAAATTCATAGATAGCTCAATTGCTCCCAAGAATTAAATACCTCTAGTAAAATAGATAGCAAAGTCACTTGGGAGTTTCGTTGCGGAAAATGTTCAGTACTCAACTAGCACAGAGTTGAATGCCATAATTATATTATCCTATTTTATTTTATCGTATACCTATACTATTTTCTATATAAATAAAAAAAATTACGCTGTGCATTGATAAGCCACATGAGAAAGGCTGGAATTTGCATTTTTTAAAACACTTTTATTAGCTTGACTTGTAACTAACTAACTAACTAACTAACTAACTAACTAACTAACTAACTAACTAACAATGTAATCAAATCTTAGAAGTCAATTTTCACCTACTTCTAATTGTCGTATCGACTTGAAACTTTGTATGTGTATGTAATCTCGGTGACAATGCAATAATTTGGTATCATCGACCTGATCTGATGATGCAGCCGGAAGGTGGGTAGGGCATCTCTGCGCTGGCTACTAGTAAACCCCTCGTGTTTGGGCTCATAAGAATCGTCTTGATGAGTACAATAGATTGGAGTTGGTGACGAGGGTCTGATGATGCAACCGGAAGGTGGGTAGGGGATCTCTGCAGTGGCTACTAGTAAACCCCTCGTGTTTGGGCTCATATGAATCGTCTTGATGAGTCCAATAGATTGAACTTGGTGACGAGGGTCTGATGATGCAACCGGAAGGTGGGTAGAGGATCTATGCAGTGGCTACTAGTAAACCCCTCGTGTTTGGGCTCATATGATTCGTCTTGATGAGTCCGATAGATTGGACTTAGTAACAAAAGACTAAAAAGTAAAAAAATAAAAATATATAGTTTAAAAAACTAAAAAAAAACACTTTAAAAACGCACTCAAAAATATAAAATAATTAAATTGACTTGTATTAGTTACGATATAATGGTTAATTCAAAAAGTGTGGAGCACTTCTTTTACTGGGTAAATAAAAGTACACACAACCAAAAAGTGCTCCACACTTTTTGAATTAACCATTATATCGTAACTAATACAAGTCAATTTAATTATTTTATATTTTTGAGTGCGTTTTTAAAGTGTTTTTTTTAGTTTTTTAAACTATATATTTTTATTTATGTTTGTTTCCCTATCAAGTGTAGCTTGACGTCACCTTTGGCCATTTCTTCATCCGGTAAGAAATTTAAAAAGTCCGAAAAAGGTCCGAATAGGTATTTGGAGAAAAACTGAAAGTGCTTTTTTCTGTGGGATTCACATTAGCTCTTTATATTTCTACCCGACGTGCGAAGCGGGGGCGAATCATTAGTATAATATATAGAATAGAACGTATTTATATATAGATTTATGTTTTTGTTGTTGGTTTTGGTACAGTATGACGGAATCATCCTTGCCATTTATAATAAATACTAAATGTTTTACATAGGTGGATTTGTAATTAACAAAATATTATTTAGTAATCGATTTGTTTACAATCTAGAGGTATACAATTTACGACTTTACAACACAAACTTCGTGTATTATTCAAATGTAAATGCCTTCGAAGTTAAAGCGTTGCCTTAAATGGAAACTGAACCTGAATACTCTGGGTTAGGGTTGTCAACCTCTGCCATATCATATCGGTAATAAATGTGTGATTGTAAGCTTGTAATTGAATCGAGATTTCATACCAATTATGCTTTTTGACAGCTGAAAGGCCGTGTGACATTTAAGTGGCCTATATAATTTTAATCGATATTTTAATTTCACACACTTAGATTAATGATTGTTTTTAAAACACTTTTTTTAATATAAGCCTACAACTAGGTTAAGTGATTTTTACCGAATACAAAGTAAATTTGAACTCGGTGTCGGCGTCTTGTAAGTCGCACGCCTAACCATTCGGCCACCATCCCTCACTTAAAAATTAATTAATATCATATTATTTAGTTCTAAAACTCAAGGATCAAGATTAATAACAAGTAAACATGTTTACAAAAATATGGGTAAATGTGACATAGACAATTAAATTTGACGTATTAGGTATTACTTTATTTCGTAAATATAACCTTGGTTTGAAATCATGGCAAAACATTGGCAACCCTATTCCGAGTTCTCAGTTTCGTATCATGTTAAAATATGATGGTAATGTCATAAAGTTATTGGTATAATAGTTTCTTGGATAATCGATTCGTATTTTTGAGATTTATGTGCTTGCTCTTCATGTTTTGTTGGAAAAATCTTATTTACGGATTATGGCCGACGCCCGCACCGTGTTGAGTTGAATTACGTTACTTTATTGATAACATCTGTAGGCCAACAATGAAACGTAATTCCGAAGTTTCGGATTCTATGATTTCGGTCCGAAATTTTACGCGTTTCGTACCTACGATGAAACACATACGTTCCGAAATTGGATCCGATGATAACCACTCGACGTTTCGTTCGTTCTAAACCCTACCATGAAGTGGTCCGAAGAATCGGAGTTATGTCACTTTGGCAGCTTTTCTTTCGTAATTTTAACCTTTTCGTTTTGGAGAGTAATTTCCATGGTGAGGCCCACTGTGTTACGCTTCAGTTAGAAGATCTTATACTTCTGTTAGTGTTTCTTTACTGTGTGTCTGTGTGCGTACTCTAATGTTTAAAGTATTAAAACCTCACTGGGTACGAATATGTATCATTTTGTTTTATTTAATAGATGACTTTCGTACCGCCTGGCATTTACCAAATTTGAATTTTTGGATTTAACTACCCCTTTAATAAAACAAACAAAAAAAATAGTGTTTTTTTTAGTAGAAAAAAAATGTGCCAGTAATATTATATGTATACAATTCGCTCCCTATCAACATACTTATAAGTAGAGTACACAATAATTTACTTGTCAAAGCAAACCAATAATAATTACCATAAACAATTAATTATACTCAAGAAATAAATCTTTCCATAAAAGGAAAAATCTAATCCAACGACGTAAGATCCAAGGCATCGTATGCGTATTCAGATCCCTTCGGAAAACAACAGCGTCACCTTACCACGATATTAGATTTTTAGATCCCTTTGGAAAATCACATTGTGAAGTTTACCAAGATATAGTAAATATTCATAAGTGTTTACAGGCGCGGCTCCAAGACTTTGCTAAGGGGGGAGGATAACATACCGCGGTATTACGGTAGCCCCCTCTTGAGAGCCAGTTCCCAGTCGCGGCCACTTCTTTAACTTCGGATGACTTGTGTTCAAACTCTACCCTGTAAGAAATACAATAAAAGTAAGGATATAAGAAAAATTGATTTTAAAAATTTCCAAAAGAGAATAAACGCGTTGATTTGAGACCCTGTCTTCTCTTTTCGTAGGTTTCAGTACTACGGTCGTATATCTGACCGGTTGGTGCCCATTGCCCCCCGCCTGTATCCGCCCCTGTGTGTTTAGCTGAAGCTAGGAATCCTTTTTGCGTACTAGTGATGCATACTTGTACGAGGCCGGAATAGTAATTTGTGTTAAGGAAGAGGCGATCCTTCACTGATTTTATCTGGATGTCATTTCCTGGGTTATTATTACAACTTCGGTTTTCTTGCTATCCCGCAGGAACCCTTTTTCGGTATAAATAGCAGCCTATGTGCCAATCCTGGGTATAAGCCTATATGTATCTCCATTCCATATTAAGCCCAAATTCGTTGAGTCGTTAGCTTATAGAACTAACAAACATACACCCTTACTAGGAAAGCAGGTGATGACACGTTACATATAGTTTTTTTTCTCTCTTGCATACATCATAGAATTTGACCACAAATCACCTGATTTTAAATGATGTGGTCGAAGGGGCTGTCTTTCTACGCCTGGACTAGGAACTGGCTCTCAACTGAGGCTGCCGGAACACATCGCATCTCATGCTTGGGGCCAGATACTATTCAATTTTGTTGGTTCTATTTAGTTCAATCTATATCTGTGGTTTTTACCCTTCTCAAACAATGAATACCCTTATCGATATTAAATCAGAACCATAACAGGATCGCTATGGCAGCTGTCTCCACAAAGGTAACCCACTAAATAAGCACATTAGCATAGCAAAGTCCTGCTGATTGGCCCATAAACTTGCGATCAGCTCTCCACGAAGGTTTTAAACCAATTTTAAACTCTACAACGTCGAGACAGGTTCTAAAGCTGCTTGTTACCAATTCGATACGATATTAATTTATGCATTGAACTATTGCATTAATAGCAGTGCAGCTTTATGTCAGTTACTGAATTTTAAATAAGCGGTTTATTTAATGATTTTATAAATCTACTAAAGAAAATTCGAACTCTTTTCTACATTGCCAAAGTGTGAATGTATTGGAAAGAATTATGGGCATAAGTATATAAGAAATATATTAGTTTCAGCGTGGTCGTGCAATAGGTATACTCGTATTATGACTGCTAGGAAGTGTGGATTATGGACTTTTTGATGTACATTTTTCTAAATTGGTACACTGAGAAAAAAATTCGGACTTTCCTTCTGAGTCTTACCTTCTGAATAACAAATCCTTCCCTTTTGACTCAGAAGCAAAACGCTATTTCGGAAGGTCTTTTTTCTCCGTGTAGGTATAAAGATGGAACTCGGTTTTTGTTTTTACCCTTTCCAAAATAGTACAATCTATTTCATGAAATATACATTTAATTATACCATCGAAAGATATAAGAAAAACGTCCATGATCATAACACGAAGCCTACCATACAATGTTTTTAAAAGAAGCTGTTGTAGATCGGTAGAATCAAACAGACTTGTTAACAAAATTTGTTAACAAAAACTGAATTTTTGATCTGGAATCGGAAACATCTAAACAATTTTATTGAGGTCGACGTCAACGTCGAGGAGGAAATGCATGACGGCTAACACCTTACGCCAGCTATAATTAATGCAAACAGCGTGATGTATTTCGAATATCGGTGAGAAACGAGAAGCGATCGGATATTGGGTAGATAAGGAAAGAATATACATGGAGATGTACAATGTAGACCCAAAGTCTGAAGAAGGAACGTTAAGACTGAAGCTTAGCAGCGCCTGATAGATAAATTAATTCATCATCGTCATCATCATCATCGAAGGATTTGCGCGGGCTCCAGGTGGAGGACTGGCAGGAGGTGGCGCAAGACAGACCGAAGTGGTGTCTTTTTTATTCTATCGGAGGCCAAGACTCACTTTGGGTCCTTGCGCCATCTTTGTTAGTTATCATCATAATCAGCCCGTTTCAGTCCACTGCCGGACATAGGCCACTCCTAAAGTACGCCACTGAGCCCGATCTTCGGCTTCTCTCATCCAACCGCTACCGGCCATTTTGCGTATATCGGCGCTCCAGTGAGTCCCAACGGTTATCGGTTCTTCGGCTAATATGTCCAGCCCATTTATATTTGACCAGAACTCGGCGACGTGAATTGCGTTTTCCGATGCAGCGTTGAGGTCGTCTGTATAGCAGTGTTTGGGGCATAAAGGGCAGTTCAGGAGATGTGACATGTCCTGGACGGCGGCACTGTTCTTCCGATCCGAAAACCTCCAACTGGACATGTTGTCTCTGAAATGACCAACCCCGACGCGATGTCGATTAAGGGATTTCCAGACTAATATTGCGGTCCTGGAAGCTTTTTGACGATGACCGATGTTTAGTAACTGTTCCAATAAGTACTGTCTCAACTAAATACAAAGTAAACGATATTCTGATTCTACGTACTTCAGTAGATACAGCAATAAGTAAAGTTGTAGAGAATCATCGCCTTGAGCATTCCATTTGCGCCCAGATATGATTAATGATACTCTCCAGAGGTGGTAGTGATATTTATAATAGGTATCAAATCGAAAGGCTTTACAAGGCGATCCGTCATTAATAAATTTTCATTAATTTACTGATGCCTGCGGCTTTGTATCTCTGATTCAATGATTTATTTAGCGGATTGGTGCCTAGTGCCTACTTATGGTAGACTTGAGTATAAGGATATGAAATGCTGCCGCTGTTTGTGGTTTGCTTTGACGACCGATGTGGCGCAATAGGCGAACAGCCGACTGCGAGGCGTGATGTCGTGTTTTCGATTCCCGCTAAAGGACAAATATTAAAAAATACAAGTATAATTTGGTTCGGCGTCTGAGTATGTTGTGCGGATCCCCGATTCGCGTAGTTTTTGGGACCCTGCTGAACGAGTTCTAGTTAGGGGTGTGTATTATTGTATATTCCACATCTACGCTGGTATTGTGGTTATTATTTACTGTATGAGTGTATCAAAATTTCAACCCTTCTAAAACAGATTGGTCAACCAAACCCATACAGATGGACTCGTCCAAGAGCTCTCCAATCACGCAGTATTATTTCAACAATACCCATGTTTTCCGTTCAGAAGTTCGCCGCACAAGAGTCCTCAGATTGTACTATTAAATAAAGCTTTCCGCTTTCGTACAAATATTCTGTCAACTTCTGTCCTTATATTGGAAAAGTTTGTCCCCCCGTGATACACGCGTCGCTCGCAGCAATATCGAAATACCCACATAATTTACGTAAGTTGTGAATATTTTTGGCAGAGAGCGGTTCGGAATGCTTTCGTCGTGCGTGTTGGAACTATTTGGATTGTTTCCTCGAAATAAAAGCGACGTGATGAAATTCCGATACCTGATAAAATACGATACGATTTACTCGTTTTTTTAGGGTTCCGTAAATCAAAAGGAAAAACGGAACCCTTGTAGGATCACCTTGTTGTTTTCTATCTGTCTGTCAAGAGACTTTTTCTCAAGAGCGCGTTGAGGTATCAAGTTGAAATTTATATCAAATACTCGGAGCTACAGTCTCTTGCAGCTGTGAAAATCGAACTTTTAAGGAAACGCGATCAGAAGATATGACTGTTGATATGATGTCGCACATTTTCGCATATTTTGTGATTTCACAAGGGAATCAATACCTATAGGGGACTTCCTAGCGCCATGAAATTTTACATGAAGCAAGGTCTTATCGCACATGTAAAGGAAAACGTCTGGAAACCGAAAATATGTAGTTTAATGACAAAAAACAAGTTTGTACGGAACCCTCGGTGTGCGAGTCCAACTAGCACTTGGCCTGATTTTATTTATTGATGTAAGCTCCAAGGAAGTAGAGATGTTTTCTAACAACTTAACACTTAATTAACACAAAAAGAATCTTTTATGTTTAGCTTTATTAATAATCATCGCTTCACAACCATCACAAACCTAATTATAATAATATACCTCATCTCCACCGTCCCATTAGTTCAACGTCAAATTTCATAATAAAAAATGATATAAGACACATAATTAATTTAAACTGCGCTCTAAAAACTAAACACTAATAAAAGTATACGAACAGTTAATTTTGTTATTCAAAACGAGTCACGATTCGAAATCACGATCTCCGTTTTGTAATAGTATAAAGCTAGGCAGGTATCTCTACACACAGATGTGTGAGAAAAAAGGGTACAGCTAGGGACGAGCAACATTTATCGATAACATCGATATTGACAACGGAAAATTCGTGTCATTGTCACTTTACACTTAGCACTTGCACTTTTTATATGCACTAATCACAATTCAGCTTCACCAAACCGATAACGACTGTAATAAGTAGTATAAAGCTAGGCAGGTATCATACATACAGACATGTGAGAAAAAAGGGCACAGTCAGCGACAAAAGTAGCTGGTTATACCCAATTTTCCATATTTGTTTTACATCACTAATGTTTGGAATTTTTTACAACATACAAGGTAGCGTTTGAGCACAACACAAAACAACAATTAAGTGATGATGCGATCAGAGTTTGGTGTTTAAAAGGGTAATCGGATTTTTTTTTATTGTTTAGTGACTTTTGTCGTTGACCGTACCGTTAGGGGTTAGGGGCGAGCGATGTTTATCGATAACATCAATATTGGCATCCAAACCGTTGTGTCATTGTCACTTTACACTTAGTACTTGCACTTTTAATTCGCACTAATCATAATTTAGCTTCACCAAGCCGGTATATTGAGTTGGGTTACGACTGATGACCTTTCACAATTCTGAACGGTGTAATAAATACGATGAGGCTGATGGCATCAATGAGACCTAATAAAGTAATTTCAGCAAGGAAGCACTTTCCACCAGAATTTGCATATAATTTTTATGGTAAAGCCATCCATCTAGAATTTACTGCCGCACATAACTATCAGGAAAATTGTTTCAACGGAAATTTGAACTTAACTGCAAGGTGATATTGTTGATAATCGATTAAATGTAATGGTTTTGCATACCGGCGGTACGGTAAATAACTGGCCGATATGAGTCATTATTAATAATCCATAATTCATGTTTGTTTGTCTACGTTGCGAGTAACGACCTCTATAACGAGAGGTTGACGTACATGGTCACTCATTTCCGTGTACATGCATTTATTGATCTAAATAATATTTACACTTCTCGTTTACGTTTTTGATCGTAACGAGTTACGCTGAATGTTTTCGTAACCGAAAGTAGTCTCAATTATACCAAAATAATGTGATCCAATTGGTTTAACCATACGAGAAAAGTTGAAAGGAAATCGTTTGGCCTGGTATGGACATGTTATGAAGAGGGATGAAAGCCATATTACCAAAAAAGTGATGAATGTGAATGTTGATGGATGGAATAGGAAGACCAAAGCAAAGATGAATGGGTTGTGTAAGGAGCGATATGAATGAAAGGAGAGTGAATGAAGCGATGACGGCTGATAGGGGAGAGTGGAAGAAGAGTACATGCTGCGCCGACCCCTAATAGATGGGACCAGGGCAAGAAGAAGAAGGGTTTAACCATACGCAAAGTGGTTGGTTTGGGGATGGCGCTCTGAGCGACTGTACCTTGTTTACGACGTTGTGTCTAATTGCCTTTGTCAAGGAGTGGTATAAGATAGATGTTATGTCAATTCTAGGTGCAGAAACAATCTAGGCACAGTCGATCATGCGCCACCTAGCGTGAAAAATAAGTTAGTTTTCTTTCCCATTGATAGGAATCACTTTATTTTTGTATTGTTGGATATTGGATGGAGAAATTAATAAACAATGGAGTTCACTCACTGCATCGTTTATTATTATCTTTAGAAGTTACAACACTGCTTATTACCGCACTATTTTATAGAAAAACGTGCTGGGCTGCCTGCCGTTGACAGGAAGAGAGAGAGGGAAACAATATGTCAGTATGGCATGTCAGTGTCAATGTCAATGCCAAACGGGAATGTTATAAATAATTATAATGCTTCTTTCAGAAGTTTGAGAAAGCTAATATATTTTGAATAGGCTAAGTCAAGACAAGTTTAATGTTATATTATGACAAGTTTAATATTATGATTTTTTTTTTCATTTGACAGCTGATAACATGCAGGCTAAATAAAAAAAACTAGACCAGCCTTCGACATCTCCTGAGAAAACAAAACTCACAAAAATATACCGGTAAATACAGACCGATAAAAATTTAAAGCGATTGAAACAAACATGGTGATGATTAAAAATAAATGATATTATAAATGATGATTATATATAATTACCATAATTAATTAACAACTTGCGGTATTTAACGTTCAATTAATTTAACACTTGCACATTGCACGTAAATGTGTGTAAATTCTTCCATTTATTAAAAAAAATGGATTTGTACTTCGCAACTGGTAATGGAATGTATTTACACGATAAAATTGTTTGATGGCTCCCTAGCCTTTGCTCTGCTTACAGCAATTGCAGTGCCATCCAGATTTTTTTATTTTACTGTGTTGCACTGAACTGTTACTTTGAAGCACTGAGACTTCCGATTTTGAGCCACTTGTGCTTCTTTCACATTGCCATTCTAAAAAGCTAGCATATTTCTTACCGAATGGTGCGTCGACCCAATATCTAACTTCGCTATGGTCACGGTAATGTTTAGGTTACTCTGACGAAGTCTGAGATGAATCCTAACCCCTGCTCGTTGAAAAGTACTACATATTTAAATTATCTGTAGCTTTTTTTGTACAGTCAGATGCATTTTAAACTTATTTTTTTCTTATCTCAATTCTTAGGGACTTTAGAGTTATCCAACGATTATGAATTTTCAATTCTATGTCATAGAGTTTATTTGATTTATTTTACTTTATACAGGGTAGGTAGTAATTGACTACAAGTGACGATGTGTGTGTGAGTGTGTGTGTGTGCGAGATGTGTGTATTACTGTTAAAGTTGAGTCACAAAAATGGTATTTCTATGCAGGTCATGACCTACCCGTCGGTGTTCCGGTATCTGGGACGCCTGTTTTCGGTATTTATAATTATAACATATCCTTAGGTACTTTTATATTTTTCCGTAACTTCCGCGTGAAGTCGAGAACAACATTTCTGCAAACGACATAATAATTACAAAAGTCGTTTAAACTCTTATTGCCCTGCACTATAATAACTCGAACAAGGTTTAATAGTACTAGTCCATTAATTTTTATATGCCATACCTTTACTTTAACCTTTGGAATAACTTTATGAGTCGGCACGTCTTAGAGCCTCGCTTTTTTATTGAATATCATGTATTTTTATCTCGTTACAATCGCGATTATAAACTGGATGTGTAATTTCAAAATTGTTGTTAATTTCTTCTGGTCTTGTTTCATTAAGCGTAAGTTATTTAGCTTTATTCAATAATTGTGCTTTTCTTTGTCGTTTTACGTTCTCATTTACTTCATTTCATAGAATTTTTAGTACCTATATCAGTTAGATCAACAAAGTAAAAAGTATTTCAATCCAGATGTTGCGTAGCGTAGTGGCGCTACATTCGACCACTTAGCATCAGGTGACTTGTGATTTTATAGATTACTTTTGTTAACCTGTTCATACATATCTTTGAACTCATCATCATCATCATCAGCAGGAAGAAGTCCACTTCTGAACATACTGACATAACTGTGAACTATCACTTATTTATTTTTAACTTTCTCTAATTCTCTTTCTAAATTTGTTTTCTGAAATGATGATTCACTACCATGTTTATCTTTTTCTCAAATATGATAAGCAAACTTTGGGCCTGTAGATGTACCAAGATGGAGCCGTTTCTAGATACTCGACGATTACGGTTTAATCTGCCTAATTTGAAATGTCCTTCACACCACTACAAATATTCCTATTATGCTTACAATAGGTATGATAATTCGTTATTCGTTTACCATAAAATGTTCGTTAAATCACTCAAGCGCGGATTGATATAAACCAAATCGCCTACAGATGATGCGCGCATAACTCCGTAAAAACAAATGACATTTCACAAAAAATCTATTCCGTCTTTATTAGGTTATCGTAGATCGTCCTTGGCTTACGAAATTTGCATCCTCAAGACCTAGGGAAAAGCGTCAAAGCATCAAAGCCTAGCTTTTGTTTGTCCTTGTTTAACAATAGAGAGCTTTGTGTGCACGAGCGGGATAGCAGATGAAGGTAATTGATGGAAGCGGCTGTCATAGCGGTGAGTCTCCGTGTCTGCGACGACCTCAGTTAAAAGTTTAGTCTTCGGCCGCTGCGCGTGCGGTGCGGTCCGCGCGTGAAAACGACCCGTTCGACTTTCAAATTAACGAATCGCGATCGTTCCGAATTCAAATTTTTGAAAAAGAAGTTTTTCGATGTGCCGTTATTGTTTTGTTCAGTGTTCTTTTTGTGAACTGTGAAGTTGTTATAGGTCTGTAAGCGGAGGATCCTCATTGTTAATTGATTTATTGTTTATTAGTCACTGATTTTTTTATGGTCACTACCTTCCTGTTAAAACTGCTATTTATATTTTAAATGGCTAGTGTGTAAGTTAAACAAAATGTCAGAAACACGTATTTGTTATGATCGATCTTTAACCTATTTATAACGAGATAACTATTTGGTTGCAAGTAAATTTGTGTTTTCCCTTTGCAATTGGCATCTGTTACTAATAAAATACTTTCTGTTACCTCTTTGACATAAACTTTCATATTAGCATTCCTCAGTGGGTTACGCGGAAAAACATTTTATGCGGAAAACTGTTGTGACAAAAAAAGGGGAAACCCAATCGTGATATAATTTTTGTATGCCGCTTAATCTTATTTATCGCAATAATATATATAGATGGGAAAATTTGTGAGAGACCGAGTGTGTATGTTACATACACATACAATATGTACTATGTAAGTATGTTTGTAAGTTCTTCAAGCTGAAATGGCTCAACGGATTTGAGACACATGCTATTTTTTATTCCGGAAAAAGGTTCCTGAAGGATACCATTACGCCATTAGTTAGGGTAGCAGAATCACTTCCTAATAGTAAACGCTAGATGGTAGGGTATTTTCTAGTGCTGCTTAAAACATCGGAAACTTCACGATAAAAAAGTCAGTTGTATGTGAAAGTAACTCTGTCTAGCTGTTTCTTTGATACCTTTTCACGCCTAAACCGCTGAACTGAATCTTTATGAAATTTGGTATGGATATAGTTTTAACACAGGGGAAGGACTTATGATGCTTTTTATTGCGATGAAAAGAACCTAATTATACCATAATTTTCTTTCAAAATCTGCTCAGAGAACGATCGTTTTTAAAACACTTTTTTATCATAAGACTGCTTGCAAATCCTTCAGCCGCGCCCTATTCACTTCCCATATATTCGTGTTAGAAGTTCCCAGCTGCATCAAAATGTTATCCAACATTTCACAACTTGCAGTTAAGAGCATTCGAAACGTCGTTAGTTACTAAAATAAACGACACGTTACAACCGCCTTTATAACTAAATTAGAAACGTCAAGTCGCGCGACGAACTTTTATTTGGTTTCGACGCTAGTTTGTTGTGTTTGAATGTGTTTGAACCGTACGTTAAGAAATTTAGGAACGGTTCTAATAATTCACCATCATCATCATCATCATCAGCCGGAAGAAGTCCACTTATGAACATAGGCGGTTATTAGCCCTTTGCATTCATCGGCTCCATGCGACTCTTTATCATAAGACTCTTACAATGTCGTCGGTCCACCTATTGGGGGCTTACATACAGAGCGTCTTCCGTACCCCTAGTACAAGTTTTGAAAACGATAAAAGTTTTCGAAAACGTCAACGTTTACCACCGCCAACTTGTCAAAGTGGCAAATCGTACTGCCTAAATTCAAAAAGTAACTCAAAAACTTTGTTGGAATATAATTAAACGATTTAATATAACCCGTATTTCCGATTTTAGCTCCTGCAAGTCTCGGTAAGGCGCGCTGAAAAATAAATGTACGAAAAGAAACGAAAACTTTTATAGTTTTTGTAAACTATCAAAACCTGTACTAGGGGTACCGGTTCGTGATCGCCACTCGAGAACCTTTTTTGGTGTGCACTTTCTTTTCAAATAGTTACAATTCGTTTTGTAGCATCTCTTTGAAATGCCTAAAACCGACTGACATGGCAACTCTGGAACTTTTACATAAAACCCGGTATGCTATGGTGATGTTTTGGGACACATGTGCCCATAAAACTGGGGTCACATCTTTGAACGGCGTTTGTGAAGGGAATAGACTTATTACGTCTTTCTTGTGATGATTGATATGCAGTTAAAATGCTCCTGTTTTTGGTTTACTCATGAGCGCTTGGCTTTTCTTGCCACGTCTCGTTTTTTTGATGTTTGTCTTTATTTTAGCCGGATCAAAGGTTAATTAATTATGTCATTTTAAAGTAGTCGTTTTCGTAAGAATAACAATTGTTATTCGTGTCAAATGTGTCTTTTGCCATTGCTCTGTCGGTAATTATAAAATTTACGCCAATTTTTTTCGTAAATATTCTCAGGTTCGAATTTATCTTTAAGTGCTATAACTCGTACATCTTTTAAGATATTAAAGAGCCATAACTACCACGTCAAATTATTCGTGATACCATATTTTATTCCCGATATCGCAGTCAGATCTCAGAAGACCTTGAAGGGAGCGAGTGGGCGTATTCTTAAAACACTTTTTTCTTTATATTTTACGCGCGGCTATGACAGCCGAAACTGTCCTAGTCGACCAACTGTTTCCAAACAAATTACTACGCGTCAATGACAAAGCTGACTCATGATGAGTCTGGGTGTAAATTTACTAACTGAGAATGTTAGTATCGTGTTACAAGAGGGTTTTAAAGTAGAGCATGAACTGGAAATCTTTTGAAGACCATAAAAGTTTTCGGAAACGTTTAAAGTTTATTACCGCCAACTTATCAAAGTTGTAACTCGTACAGTCAGCGACAAAAGTAGCTGATTGTTCTCGATTTTCCAAATGTGTTTCAAATCAGTAATTATTATTGTTTTTTTTTACATTTTACATGGAATCATTTTGACCACAACCTAACACACCTGATTTTAGGTGATGATGAGGTCAAAAATTGGTGTCTAAGATGATGAGGATGATAGAAAAAAGTGTGATTGTTCAGCGACTTTTGTCGTTGACTAAAATGAGTACTTATTATTCACCTCGTTTACATCGATCATTAAGATTTTACTTATTGACAGCTGTTGATTTCTGCATACCTATACTTGTCGTAATCTGTTTCGTGAATACGTGAGTTATGGCTTTTATTTGCGTGAAGCTAAAATAAATCAGTGATGACATCGGCTTGCAACCCGTAGGTCGTGGGTACGAATCCTGCAATGAGCTTGAGGTTTCTGTTAAGGGAAACATCCTGACGAAATCATAGCTTGGTTAGGGCATTTTCTAGTCCTTGACTCGCTTCCACTATCAATTTAAGAATCTTTCGCCAAGCACTGCTACACTGCTGTGTGTTCCGGCAGCCTCACTTGAGAGCAAGTTGCCAATCTAGTCGTCATCTTCGACCACTTAGTAATATGTTAAGCCCTAGTACTAAAATGACATATCGATCCAAAACCGCGGATAACGGATCAGGATCGATTGTGAATTTAGGGCGTTAATCACTTAACATCAGGTGCGACTTGTGGTCAAACGCTACCCTGTAAAAAATTAAATTTTAACATGCATGGCCATTTTTTTAGTTTTATTTAATTTTTATATTTTGCCTGCCTAAGTAGGTACTAGGTGGAATATATAGCACTATTTTTAAATTTATTAACATCCATTGTACATACTTATATTCTTGCAAATAAAGTTGATTCTGATTATGTAAGTTATAGGTAGGTTATTTTGATTTAACTTTTCAATTAGGCTAACCGGTCCGAATGCCGGAACAGAGTAGGTTATGTATAAATAAAATAAAAACATCAGCATGTTTAATTGTTGATCCGATAGTGTCAGAATTGTTTTGCCGGTTCTGCTGCGTTCAACTGTTCAATGCCCATTTCCAGTTATTGACGGTGTCTTGTTATTATCATATTTTATATGGGTTAATTATATTTTACTGAAGTGGATTCAGCTTCTGATTCTTGATTTGATGTAATTGTCGTTTATTAACGTCTACCTTGAGGCGAAATGTGATTGTGAAAAGTATACGAGAGGACGCCGGGCCACTTATTAGTGTTTACTTTTATGGCAATTAAATTTCTTTCACTTCATTTCCTAGGTTTGGTTTGGACGAAACAGTCAAGTTGATGAGTCAAAGTTTACCAAAATTTCCCTTAAAAGTTTCACGACGGAGGAAAAAGTCCTTCATTTCTTAATCCAAAATAACTTTGGATATTTCGGGGTCCCTTTTCAGGTTGAAGATCTATTTAGTTTTATCTGTAGATCTTATAAAATCTCCAAGAACTGAAAAAACATCACATTAATATCTCATTTGTTTTTGTGGGGTATTCAAGAGCAAAAAAATTAAAAGCTCTATTTACATGGACTGTTGCTCTATCTAAAAAAAGAATATAAATATGAAAATACAAACATTTTAAGCTACCACTCCGTTGTATATTATTCGCGTTCCAATTTTTTGTCTTCATTACACACGTTTTCCTTATAGGTCAAATTTCTCATCCAACTTCATATTTCCTTGTCATTGGGGAATTCAGCATCGAATAGGTAAAGTCAACGTTACCAGTCATCTCAGAATGTAGTCATTAACTCGTATATAATTATAATCTTGGTAGTTATTATAATTACTGCAAAAACATAATAGTACACATCTGGTAGAGAATCCAGCTGGGAAACTACAGACCGCGGATTCTTTGTTCGTAATCAAGTAGGTAGTTTTGATATTTCAATTTAGATGTTTTGAGAAGAAGCGATTATGGCACAGTGGTAGTGATATCAGCTTGCGATCCGTAAGTCGTTCGATTCCTACAATGAGCTTGAGCTTTCCGTGAAGCAAAACATCGTGATGAAACCATAGTATGGTGGTAGAGCATTTTCAAGCGCACAACTCAAGTTAAGATTCTGCCGCCACCAGCAGCACCTATCGGTGTGTTTCGGCAGACCTACGTGTGAGCCAGTTCCCAGTCTAGGTGTAGCGTGGCGTCATCTTCGACCACATCGTCACTAAACATCAAGTGACAAACAAGTCAAGTGGATCAAGTGGCTAAACGCTACCCTTTAAGTAGTATAAATCACGATATTTTGAGAAGAACTTGGTTCCAAGAATTTTCTGCGTTGAATAGCGGTTTTAAAACATTTTTATATTGATTGCGTTTTGTTACCGGTTCGCGTGCGACCTTGTAAATAAGTAAATAAAGATTATTTTAACTCGGAATAAGATTAAGATATCAAAGGTCTTGTCATACAATTAAATTTATTTGTTCCGCAAATGTAGTTGTATTTTCGTCTGAACAAACATAACATCTATATCACACTTTACTTCACGATATGTATAATGTTAAAGTTAATCAGTGAATATGTAGTATGTTTGTTACTATTTCACGATGAAACAATGAATCGACGGATTTGAGTGAAATTGGGAATGGAAATTGCTTAAGCTCTGGATTAACACATGGGCTACTTTCATCTTGAAAAAAGGTTCTTGCGAAGCTGATGACGAGCTACCAATTGAGTACATACTTCTTGAAATTTGAAATGCAACAGTAGTTTAGTATAAAATTATGTGGTAACTACCACATCCTTTCCAATTTTATCATTTCTTTCTCCATTTCATATTACTTCGCTCACAGCTTCATCTAAGTACAATGTTTATGAAAAATACCTTGCTACATCGTATTTAGTTCCTTGATCTACTAAAGGCCCAAGGGCTGCCTTTTGTATTGTCTTTTGCTTGAGATCGCATCTTGAGTAGGGAAAAAATATGATTATAAATTGTTCCCTTCATATCTCTGCCGCGCCTCGTTCTGTCATGTTAATAGCATGATTAAACTCTCTTCCATGTTGTTCCAATTCCGCGAGCCGGCCGCGTCCCATTAACTAAATTGCTCTAACTGAATTTGACACAATGGAATTTAGAAGCAGTTGCTTAACTCACTATAGGTATACTATAGGTAGGGAGCTGGTGGTTGAGCTTCCCTGCGTGGACAGATAGACAGAGTCCCTTCTATCTCCAATAACTGACTGCGGGCCCAAAGTACTGTTACCACTCTATCGATAGTCAGTGGCTCTGTGGTTTATCTTGGGAAAGGCCTATACCCAGCAGTGGACTGTACAGTCAGCAACAGAAATAGCTGATCAAACTAGATTTTCCAAAAGTGTTTGAGATCAGTAATGATTGTTCTTTAAACATTTTACAGGGTAGCCTTTGTACCACAACAAAACACATCTAATTTTAAGTGATGATGTGGTCAAAGGTTTGTAATTAAGGTGATGGGGCAATCTGAAAATGTGTTATTGTTCAGCGACTTTTGTCGTTGACTGTACCAGACTGATGATGGTAATTAATACTATCGATAGTATTGCCGTCCGTAAAGAGTATTGTCACGTTTTGAGCTATCGATTCTATCGATAGAATAAATCGATATCCTTGCTATTATAGGTCAAAGTGGAATACAACTGTTCTTGTAGGATTTTAGTGTTTTGAACTTCAATAAACTGTAATAATACCTTAACTGCAATGCCGGTTCCCATTCTATATTTATTAAGATGGTATAGCACTAGAGTTTCAAATGGACTCGCCATGACACCCTCATTTTCTCAAAATAGGGGGTACCTATGTGTGTTAAAATAGATCTATGAAAGAGCGATGTCACAGATTATGTTGATTTAGAACAAATAACGTGGCGATGTTGCGTCCGCAAGGTTGTACAAAGTTTCATCACTGTCTTGCAGTTACATTGTGTATTTTTTCGAGTCTAGGATACCGTTGCTTTTTGTAATCATTTTAGACTAGAGTTTGCCGTATTTTGCGAGTAACTTTATTATGTGTTTTTGTCCGTCTTCTCGGCGAACGACTGTTTTGTTTTGTATGTTTCTCTCTCCTTAATTATACTGGAAATGTTGTTGTATGTTTTTGTTTCCTAATGAAGTTTTTTCTGTTTATTTTACCAAAGTCAACGGAAAAAGTCATTGAAAAGTAGGTTAATAATATGCATATTATTACTTATGCTTGCGGCCTGTTGATCGTGGGTTCGAGCCTAGCAAAAAGTTTGAGCTTTCGGTGAAGCTAAACGTTGTGTTGAAACCATAACTCTGTATATTCTGTGCCCTTGCTTGGTGGTAGCGCATTTTCTAGTGTTCGCATGTGTAGCTCCACTAGCAAGTCGCAAGTTAATAATCTGTCGCCAAGCACCTATCGGTGTGTTCCGGCAGCCTTACTTGAGAGCCAGTTCTCAATCAAGACTTGCGTCACCTTTGACCTCAGGTGACTGGTCAAACGCTATCCTGTAAAAAGTACTAAAAAAATAAAAGTTTAGTATGAAGCAAAGTATTGTTTGAAGGAATTACCTATGGAGAAGCATTTAGTTAAACATAAATTGGATTGGGAATTGGATAAAAAAATTAATTGTTCTCATAATAAACGTTAATTGCCCCATAATTCATGCATTTTATCTCGGGTGCGAAACGTTTAAATTAACGTCTTTATAAATAATATTATAATAAGTCTCCACAATCGACAACTAGCAGGAAAAGAAATACGGTCATTGACCTTTACAAGCCTTTTACGTTTATCCCAAATCATAAAAGTATTTAATATTAATTAATGCATAATTAAAATGCGGTAAATTCAGTAGCAACACTTGGTGCCAATGACAAAGTGCAAGGCATCGGTGTCACAGTATACGACCAGTATGCTATGTCCAATAGACACGCACAGAAAGAGAGAGAGAGTAAGAAAATAATGATAAACACATATATGCCTATTGAGTGACTGAGATTGAATAAATTAACCTATTAAAGGGCAAATCTCCAAAACCAAATCAAAAAGCGTTTTTTAAAAAAAAGTCTTTTCCCTCTTTGATACATTTTATTGATTAATTTGGTCTTTTTTTATTATTGTTTGAGCATAGGGTTGTTTGACCACAGTCTCACCTGATTTGTGATAACGAGGTCGGTGATGAAGCAAGCTTGCCTAGAAAATACGCTCTTGACTTGAAGGCTCACAAATTATGTGCGGAATGGTGGAATGTCGCACGTCTCAGTGACTTTTTTTGATAGACCTGAAACACGCACCCTATCGTCGGGGGTTGAACAGAAGTTTATCTTCTGCTAGTATACTGTGAACTGTGTCTATTGCAGGAATTCCCTGTACCTGAGTCACTCAGTCCTTTGGAGCGGTGCCATGTTAGGTCGTTACAGACGGAGCTTGCTTGCATCACAACTCACAACGTGTTGTGTCGTTAAACATGATATATTTGTCAAATTGTCGAGAGATTAAGGGTTAAGCTTGAAGATTAAACATGAACACCCTTTATGGCAAGATAAATGATTTTATAGACCAGACCGTTGTGGCTAGTTTTCCAAGTTTTGAGCTTGATAGCCCTCCCAAGCTCGGAAATGCTAAATCGATCATGCATGCGCAAACGATATACCTTGTAACGCCTGCAATGTAGTCTCGTAAGAGTAACCAATAAAAATACGAGCAATATAAAAGCACCAGCTAACAAGGTCCCTGGCGTCCTGGCAAATAAACTCCAGTAAATATCGCCCGTCGGCTTCCAATCATTCGTTATTTGGTATTAACGATGTATTCGTTTCCTCGTTTGTATCCGTTTGTGCGACATTGAACCTGCTTTGGTCTGTTTGATTCGTAAATAAACAACTGTAATTGCTGTTATTCTATGGTCTAGCGTGTTTTATTTTCCTGTAAATATAAACGTATACGAAGGATGAACGTCCAGTCTAATGCAAACGTTGCTGAGTTTGTACTGTATTGAGCTAACATATAAACGAGATTTTATGTACATATAATATATATCTCGTACACGTATACACGTATAATATATATCTCTCAGTAACATACGGCATATTTTTGATTGCAACAATTTATCTGCTTGTGCAGCTTTGACTGACCGAGTCGCACACACGCGACCAATCAGAGACTGGCATGTGATTAACCCTCTTCTCGCACTTTAAACCTCTTTTGTTTTGGACGCTTTTGAGCGAAGGACCCGTCGTCCATCTCTTGGCACGTCAATGGCTGTAGATAATCGCATTATGACGGAAAAACTTTTTGTTACTTATCCGTGTGTTGCGTATGTGTGTGTATAATAGTGATTTATTCCTTCGATACTGGGAATTCTAGTTGGGTTCAGGCAGTCATTGGTCAGTAATCCGGAAAAAAAAATCAAAACCGCAGAGTCAAATGCTATACTGTTAGACTTATTAGTACAAATATACTATTGCATATAACTATAATTATGTTAATGTACTTTATAACTGAAAAGGTTATCAAGGTATGTCATTATGTTTTAAGAAAAACTGCCCTGAATCCTCAATCACTCGAATATTTTTCTATCTCCAATATTGATCTAGACAATTATCAAGTTTTATGTTTGCATTAAACGCTCGATTCACGATTTTAAAGACCGTTTCTAAAACCCGAGAAGTCGGTGAACTCTCTCTTAAACGAGGTTCATTTCGTTGGCCACTACGCTCCTAAGCACTTTTCTTATTTTCCTTTGTTTTCGAAGTGGAAAAAGATCACTGGAATGTACGTGGACTTTGTTTTATTTTTGAAGGGTTAGGGCCTCTTTCATCATCTTGACTGGTTATAAGTAAGTTTCGATTTACCATGTGCCGATTAGTTCTATAGGGCGACTAAGCGCCGGTTTTATAAACGTCTGTAAGTTAATCGTCATACCTAATTTCAGTAACTATGAACTTTTTGTCAAATTTTCCGTACTAAAATTTGACAATAAGATCAAATTCACCGAAATTTGGTATGACATGTAACTTACGAAAGTAGAAAAAGATCACTGGAATGTACGAGGACTTAGTTTTATTTTTGAAAGCTTAGGGCCTCTTTCATCATCTTGACTGGTTATAAGTAAGTGCCGATTAGTTCTTTAAGGCGACTAAGCGCCGGTTTTATAAACGTCCGTAAGTTAAACGTCATTTTTCCGTACTAAAATTTGACAATAAGAAAGATCAAACTTACCGAAATTTGGTATGATATTTAACTTACGGACGTTTATAAAATCGGCCCTTAAGGTTCTATGTTACTAGCACGCTATACCTTAAAAGTAGTTGAGTTGAGAGAGTTTTTATAGCGATGATGGCTCAGTGGTAGTGACGTCGGCTTGCGATCCGTAGAACGTGGGTTCGAATCCTGCAATGAGCTTGAGCTTTCGGTGAAGGAAAACATCGTGATGAAACCATAGCTTGGTGGTAGGGAATTTTCTAGTACTCGCCTGGCTAGCTACCACCCTCTCGTTAAGAATCTGTCGCCAAACACCTATCGGTGTGTTCCGGCAGCCTCACTTGAGAGCCAGTTCCCAGTCCAGGTGTAGCGTGACGCCTTCTTCGACCGCATCGTCACTTAACATCAGGCGACTTGTGGTCAAACGCTACCCTGTAAATTATAAAAAAAAAAAGTGGAGTTTGCTTTGGACATTACATTTTTCGTACTTACACGGAACTTAAAAGGTGTCATCTACTATTCTTAATCTAGGACATAATCGCGTTAATTAATTTTGTTACTGAGTGAAAATACAATGACAACTGTTGTAAACCCACTATTTGGCAGAACATGTAGCCCCTAAGTAACAGGCCGGTTTATGTGCCGGCTAGAGCTACTCGGACATCATGAAACTCGTAGAGCTAGTTACGGGGAACTTTAACTGTCGAGTAGCTTATCAGGGACTTGTTATTAGGATGATGAAAGAGGCCCTAACACTCGCAAACTTTCGCATTTACGATACCTTCTAATGTGATTTATTATGCTCTTGTGCTTGTTTGCTTTCCGAATGATAAATTAACAATGTGTTCACAAATAGAAGTTTCGAAATGGGCTCAGCCAATCAATTGCGTAAACAATCGTCATCGTCCAACTGCAACACCAAACGGTCCGCCATTATCAATGATGACATCTGTAGCGTTCCCAGCTTCCTTCACATCTCCATTGTGAAAGTGTATGTCTATTTCCGTTGGAATCGCACCCGTATCTACTTGTCGCGTTCCAGTTTCCATTCCAGTTTGTTTACCACTAGCCGGGATAGTTTACAAACCAATCTAGAAATGTAATCTGTCGGTAGGGTTGCTACCTGAGGTTGTGTGAAAATTTTATGAGATTGCGATCAAACGCAAACCTATAGCAAAAAGTTATTCTTCGAATATAAAAAAAACTGTCTGCGTGTATTTTGGAATAAGGTGGTGGATAGTGCTCGCGGCATAGCTGGTCCTGCCGGTCGTAGAACTCGTAGATCACAGATAGTCACAAATCAGCCAGGTTAAGCAATAGATGGCCATTATTATTATTTGGGCAGCCCGAAAACTTCGACAAAAGAGTGGGTTACTAGCTAACACGAAAGAAAAATTATACCGTTGGTAAGATGGAAATAACTAGTTGAAAAATCCTGTCACATCTATTCCAAATTACGATATCAATGATGAATGACAGACAAAAAGTCCCGCTAGCCAACCACGCACCAATCCGATCCCAGTTTTGTATGCGTTGGCAACCCTATCAACGAGCGGTTTATCTTTGAAAGCGTGAAAGCACAGATTTATAACGGCCTTATTGAAGACTTGCAAACTTTTTAGGAAGGCAGGGATTTAACGAACGGCCTTTGTGATGCAGATGTAATTTGTGGGGAAACTTGGCGATTCCGAAATAACCAAGTGTATTGTGGGGTACTTTACTTTTACTTTTAATGGGTACTTCGATGATGGAAGCCACAGATTATAGGATGGTTATATTTGCTATTTTAGGACCGTAAAATTCATATACAGTAGTGTCGATTTTGATAAGCAGTATCTAAAACTAAACTAAATTTGACAAGTCTGAAAATAATGCTGTTCATGTTTGTTTGTTTCTTTGTTGTTCTATTTTTCTGTTGTTGTGGTGAAACGATATAGCGTTATCTATCTATCTATCTATCTACTTCGGTAGTCAGAAGAGGATTGCATCACTTTTAGATCAAATTTAGTATAGTTTTGTGTAATGCACATCAGCATATTTGTGTAGTTGAGCTCTTTCCGGTCTTTTTTTCTACTGGCTAACCGTGAGTGTGAGTTGTTTTGTTTTTAATAGGATGCACATGTTCTAAGGTGCCAGTAGTTCAAACTGGTATCGTTGCCGCCAAAAAGATTATTATCAAGCGGTCTTGTACATTATGCTGACAAGCAAACGTTTGATACATACAGTCAAATGATCCCAAGCCAAACAAGATCGTGGTTTGCATCCAACTACTTGCTCTAAATCCGACATTGCAGCCACAGGGATACATAACTCACGGTTCAGAGAGCTTGCACTTACATTGGCTGCAATCCCAATTCTCAAATCTAGAGCATCAGCATCCAATTCCCAGTAAAACGGTACTGTTATATCATCTGTGGTATTGTGCTCCAGGCGCCAGGTTATGTCACGCAGACCGAACATAATGAACGAAAAATTCGTTGGTTCTCGCCACCATCCCAATTCATTGTTTCGTTTGAGACCGCTCTTGTAGTGTTGCAAATTTTGGGGTTTCTGAGCTTCATGAGTGATTTAAAGCATAGTTTTTTTAAAACTTGTCGAAGTAGCGTTATGTTGGGCAGGCCTAAAATTTTTGCGGCTTATTTGCTGTGTAATGAATCCATTCGCTGATGTTTTTTTTTCAAGTTATAATATCACTAATATCCCCCATCTAAGAATTGACCGTGCTGAGTGTTACTTGGTTCATCTGTTGTGTTGACCGGGCAAGCGACGATCTCTAAGAAAATATAATACTGCTGGCACTGGACTCTTCACTCCTTATTTACCCAACTGTTTCACAACCGGCGCTTTTGTGCATGTGAAGGAAACTTACAGTGGTGTTTTCACAATGTTGACCGTTTAGTGCCTTTCGGACTCATAATCAGTAGTCAGGTGTTGGGCAAACAATTTGGTCAGCGGAGCGTGAAACTTTAAGATTTCTTCTTCGTATTGTTTACAGTTTGACTTGTATTTCTTATTCTCGATGGGCTAGGTACGGTTGTTGTCGTAAGTTGCCATGTATTTTGGTAACGTTTGCTGAACTTTTGTTTTACTTCTCTTGTTCCGCTTTTAGTCAGCTTCGTAGAATTTGTTTTGGGTTTTTGTCACTGGTTATCTCACATAATGTTTGAACCTTTTGGCTTACTTCACCACGTTATTGTAAGTCTTGAAGACATTAATTCGTTTGTCAAGGAAAAGTTCTTTACAGAACTAGCAAAGATTTTTAAAATTCAAAGGATCGAATTTATTTCAAGTCACCGACCAAATCGATTGAATTTCAAGACCTTTAATCGTGTCTATGTCTGTTGCTCCTATCCTAGCCTAGTTTCCATCTTACAAATCAGCACATATACATCATGCATTATGTTCAATTCGTAGCCGTCATCTGTCGGGAGCTAGGATTTATGTCCTGTCATATTCGGGACACATGCCCAAAATGAAACATGAAACGTCAAGATCGGGAGCGAGTGAGTGGTATAAATCTTTCATTTTGCAGTTTGCAGCAATAGATTCAATTTAATAAAGAGAGTATGGAATAAAAGAGATGGGTACTTCCTATTCGTATTTATTGCAATCCAGGTGTAGCGTGACGCCACCTTCGACCGCATCGCCACTTAACATCAAGTGACTTGTGGTCAAACGCTAGCCTGTAAGTAATAAAAATAAAAATATAAAAAAATTATTGCCACATGGCAAGATAGATGATAAAATTGAATTTGCCGTAATTCTCAAGTTCGTTCCTTTTTTTAACATTCTTCTAGGTCCACTATCGGTAGATATTACAAACATTAAAAACATTTTTATTTGATAATCGGGAGGTAATTTTTAGCTATATTTTGAGATAGTCTGAAAAAATGTGACGCTTTATCATTAATAATTAATTCCTAATTTGCTGCAGTGCACCTTCACACTTTGAAAGTACATAAGATGCAATTTGCAGTATTCCGCTATCTCTGCCAAATGCAAATACATTCCATGCTAGACATGCCATTTCAGAAGGCTTTGCGTGTTCCTGTCAGCCCGTTTAAAGACACGTTCCTACATTGGAACCCTTACGACGCTCTATTAATGTTCAATTCCTTCTTGAAGATGAACTTACTCAGTCAGCTAATATCACGTCTAGCTTTTCTATTCTGCACCTTGAGACTAGAAAGCCTATAGCTATCATTGCGATATCTTGAACCTTAGCACTTCGTGATAAGGTCGAATCAATATAGTTTCATCTAACGCCATCAGAACCTGCACCGCTTCAACCCGTAATAAAGTTACAAGTTGCAAGAAGCAGTCAGAAGTCATTCCAATAGAATCGCCTACTTTCCTGCCTTATCATCGACTATTGAACCTGACTGAACCTTACCACTTCGTAATACAGTCTAAAACAGCGTGTTTAAACACATGGTATCTCTAGTCTACCATGCCGTGTCATCTTCCGGCCATTGTGCGAAGTTCCCAGTACCACAGAATATTTTAATATTACAAGCCCTACTGTAAATGTTGACTTGATTCTTCGTAGAAGCTTGTGCGGACGTTTTGTTTTGATAACATGTCCGATTCAATAGTTCAGTCAATTAACGCACGCTTTGTACACTAATATCTTAAATTTTAACATACTGATATATAAATAATATCAAATTATGTTATTTTACCTGCAAAGTTCATAGTTTTATCTAGTAAGTTCTCGTTTTCTGTTAGAATTTCTGAATAATCCTGGGCTAAAAGTTACCTAAGCTTTGCGATTTTTAGCATGCAGAGCAACAACAATCGGTAGTTATTTCTCTAAAATGTGCACCCGCATAATAAACTGTTCCCTTTTCTTTTCAAGATCTACGACTACGAAATTCTGAACGTTCATCGCAAAATGAGCACGCGATGTGCTGCAGAAACCGGATAGGAAGTAGGCAGCCATAAAGTTGTCATGGGACGCTGTTGGAGTCTCATCGGATGTACCCGCACTGGATGGCATACTAAGCGAGGAAGCTTACACTGAAGATAATTCTAAATGCAGACGGGTACATGCGTATGTTAATGTAGACACTGGAGATAGGTTGCGTGATGATGGAATTGGTAAATAGGCTGGGCTAGGAAAAGTTGATTATAAATTAAGTTGAGAAAGTTAATAATGAAAGAATGTCAGTATACCAAAGATTTACAACTGTTTTAGACCACACAACTTAGTTCAGTATTGCTACTTACCAGATATGACTCATTGTATCAGAACACAATATCTTTGACCAAAAGATGGGTGTATCGACGTGAAAAGAGTACCTAACATCGATAAAATAATAAATGAGAATCGCAAAGCACCGGATAAAATAGCGTGAAGAAGTTGAAGAGATAATTAGGAATTAATAATAAATCGTGAAGCCGCGGGTACAGATAGTATACAATCAAAGCTAACAGAATGAGTAATCAATTTACCAAACAGCATGAATAGTTAGAACTATTACGAGTATAATATTCATAGCAATTTAATGATACAAAATCAAATTGGTCCCTCGGATGCCATCCACTCACACACTGCCACATCGTCATAACTTGTATCGATTAGGTAGCGGAATTCCATCCGGTGTGATATATACGTATGGATTTAGATAACATTCCTGTAGCGATTTGCGACATGACTATTTCTCATAATCGAATAACGTTGTCAATTTACATTACTAATTACGAATCAGTTCTACTAAGTCATCGTGGTGCCACATACGCTTCACCATGAGCCACCAAGCGTGTCGACTGTATTTCACTCTGCGACATTGTGCGATAATCGAGATATCTTTATACATGTCCCTAATCGAATGATTCCATTACTATGTCGCATACTCGTCCAGCTCTACCTTTACGGTCACACAGATATGTTCAGATATAATATAACACATATTATATCTGAACATATCTGTGTGACCGGCGCGATAACAAGTAACAACGCTCGTCTAAAAAAACGACCTCTCGAGTGGAAATCTTTTTAGGCACACCCATTGTTGTGGGCTGATGCTAGCCACCTTCAAGTGTATAACGTACATAATATATACTTTACTCACAAGCCTTTATATGTACCTATAGGTTTATTTCCTGTGATTCAGTCGGCAACGAGCTTCCTGCAAGCCCTAAGTTAGGCATGACTTTTTAAACGCCCTGAAGAGCTTTGCATAATTTAAAGCTTTATGAATTTTAATCTCTGCTGATTAGGTTTATTTTGCGAGGCTTTTGCGTGGTTTCTTATTTATGTATCGCGTTTAATCCAGAATTGTTCGGATTATTTAAATCCTCTTGTAAATGTACGTTAGTAATAAAATTAACGTGATCTCACAACGGTGCATGGGTCAAACAAGTTGTTCCATATCCAAACTGACTTGCAAATAAAGTTAGGTGTGCAGATTTAAATATTTATGAGCTTAATTAAATTAAACCTAACTAAAAGCAAGCGGTTTATTTTATAATAATTACTCTGGCTTTCATACAGCTATGTTCCGTGTCAAGGTGACAAACGCGAAGTTGACTAATGCAATGCAATCTAGACTAGCCGGTGCTATTGGAGATTGCAATACATAACCGGTTTCTGGGGAAAAATATGCGTGAATCAATACATAAATACATGTAGGTACATAAAAATGGCATAGCATAGATGAAAATAGAGATGCGAATTAAGAAATCTTTGTTTTTGCAATGTTCAATGTTGTTATTGACAAAACTGTTGAAGAGGACAGTATTTGTAATGTCTGAGCATTATTAATATTGACTACTGATATTGGACACTGTTGGCGGCCAGCACCGCAATTCGTTAACAACCTTTTTATACTTTTATGTTTTGAATTTATATTTTGTTTTTCTATATTCGAATTATTGTTTTGATACGTAGTCCAGAGTTGCAATAAACGTCCTCAACAGACACCATTAAAAAATCATTGCTATAAGTGTTCTAACCGTTCTACTCAATAACACATTTTGAAGTTCTCTAAAAACAACCGAAGGTTCTCTAGTATACCTATCATCTTAAATTGGTCAGATTACAATAGCTTTCCGGATTTCGATGAAATCAGCCTTATCCGATGACGATTTTGAATGAACAACAGGATCTTTATGTGAATATATTGAGTGCTAGTTTAATCCGTGACGTACATATATTGGGTATCATGTTTGTCCCGATACCTATCAATAACGGTCACAATGAACTTTTGATGATTCAAGAAGTAGAACTAGTGACAGTCAAAACATAGTTTCACTTTTTGTATGATGAGTTGATGACGTCAAAGTGCATAAATTCTTCCAGGAAATACAGTAATGGTTAGATGCACGCAACATTTTTCCTGGAATATGTGTTGACACAGTAGCCTAAAATTTCCTCATTTTAGTAGTATATATATTATATACCTAACTTTGTTTGTTGTTATATATTTTACCGGTATTATCTTCTAGGTGTGCCGCATTATTCCCAAAGGATCCGTGCATCTTCCGGGTTAAAAAGTAACATAGGTTACTTTCCGGTTCATAAACTATTGCTTTACTAGAAATCACGTAAGTCCAGTGTTTAATTGTTACGTGAAAGAAATACATTAAAATGGAGATTTTAATAATCTTATTCCATGTTTAGTTATGTTACTTTCACTTTATTTTTCGGGATGACGTCATAACAAGAGCTTGCGAAATCCACAAAAAAATTATATGATACCCATACAGAACCCAATAAAATGTTCTGAAGTTTAATAATGCTTTAATTATCATCATAAAAGTTTACCGTTCCACGTGTATCCTGAATATTAATAACACGATCATTGATCTAGCATTTATTTTTCTTGACCCATTACTCGGTTATTGTCCTTGATTCACTTAATTGAGCATCGCGAATAGTTGTAGATATATTGTTGAAAATACGAGCGCTAGCTCTGAGGTCATGCCAGTTAATGTCACTTTAGGCTTATTAACATTTTTTAATTCTGTGTCAATTTGCACAGTTCTAATTTTGGCCGAAAAACTAATTTGCTCTAGTGCCTTTAGAACAATGTCATTATTGTCTTAATCTCATCATGAATGGGATCTTGCTTCCCCCAGCTAACTTTCGCTCATCTAGGGCTGTCTCATCTAAATTGTCTACACCAGTTAAAAAGTTTAATAGCGTCGGCGTTTCTTTGGTCTAAATCGGGTTTTTCCCTGGACATCCTTTAGATAATAAAATATAAATAGCCCTTTCAACTTACTTAGAAGTGCTTAGCAACTAAAACGAACCTCCTAGACACGATGGGCATTAAGCGTCCGTTTCTTCAGAACCCTTCGGATGCCCCCGGTGCCCTTACAAATCTGAGAAACCCTGTAGGGATGACATCCCTACGCTCATCTCATATAAAACTTCAACGTAATGTAGAAACGCATTATCATCATTCTCAAAAATCAAACGCTTATCAAACGCGATTACATTAAATACCCAGAAACGTACTACAACATCTGTAACTTCATAAAAACAATAGAAATTGCAATCGTTAAGTAATTCTCGGCGATTGCAGCCGTTTGAGTCATTCATATACGCGGTATCTTTATCTTCGCGTGAATATTGCGTGGGTGGGGGCATGCACCTTTCATTTCGATCTCGCAGTTTATGAATGAAATTCTATCGAGGCAGACGTCTTACCGCTACTTTGTCGTCGCTTATAGTTTTAACAGTATCGGGATCGTGGCTGTTTTACTTTTAAACAATTGAATCTTGGGGATCCTTGGCTCAATGTTGGTCTGTTTCAAAACCATCACAGCGTACGTCGATAAAGTCAATATTTTCAAGTTTTAAAATTAAGTGTTGTGTCAAGAAGTGTCGACCGAAAATGGTGATGGAGCCTGCACAACAGACGGGGCGTTTCTGGCCTCTGTCGCCTCGCCTCTGGCGTCGAAGCAACGAGTACTCCAAAGTAGTATTCGAGCCGCGAAGACCGCCGACCTCTCCCATAGAGTATCGAAGAAATGACCGCATGGATAACACTCCTGATCTGCTTCGTTCGAAAAGCTATATCAGAGATACGAGTAGACTGGATCATTTGAACCTTGAAGATTATGGTTACAATGAGAACAGATGGAGCGTAGACTCTAAGAAGCCTCCTATTAAGGAGACGAAGAAGGCGGAGGAAGTAGTTAAGTTAAGAGTGAAGAAACAGAGGCAGCCGAGGCCTAATAGTCTGCAGGTGCTGCTGTGCCCGTCCAGTTCGGGACACTACAGTAGCAGTACCTGGAGGTACACCAGGGTCCGGTCAAAGAGGTTCGTACAGTACGTATAACAATTTGAATTATAGCAATACGTTAATGGTTTTCCTTTTAGTACACGCACTTAATTAAGCTCACTTTCTGACTGACATTGTGCAGTCTCCTAAAATGTTTGTCGCAGGTGATGCCAGATGCCCTTCCTTATGTCCAGTATGTTAAAGAGTCCAGTGTCCTATTTTCTTTCTGTATTATTTTATGTTTTTTTTTCATATTTTGAAATTAACATAGAACCAGAGTAAAAATTACGCCTTATAGGGTAGCGTTTGACCACAAGTCATGTCGATGTGGTCGAAGGTGGCACCATGCTACGTCTGGAACTGGTTCTTAACTGGGGCTGCCAAAACTCACCGACAATGAGAGAACCTCCTCTTTTTTCGTTGTCTAATTATAATAACAATAATTCCAAATTAATAAAGTAATAAGTTAATAAAGGTTGAATTGAAAACGATTCTTTAACTACTAAATGATCATTAGTCTCAAATTAATCGTTTGGCGTCTCCAACCGTTACTAATTAAACATAATTAAATTAACAAACCTTTCCAATGAGTTAACGATAGCTTTTATTGTTTCACAAACTGCTTGGGTTATAAAAATAATGAAGGGCCTACGGGATAGAAAGTTGGTTTAGCCTTTTTATTGGGCTTTTTACTGTTTTAGGTTTTGTAATTGCGGTGTTTCTATTAGGAAGAGTGTTTCTTTCTATCTTCTCTTTACATTAATTGTGCCAGCCGTATACAACTAAAATATTTAGCAAAACTGGTTTTTGTAACACCAATCTCATACGTACTTCTGACTTTTAACTAGGATCGCCTGTAGGTATCTAGGGTATCTGAAACTAACTGGATCGGGGATCCACAACACCAAGTCACTAAGCAAATACTTGCGCTTTTTTTTTCTTCTTATTCATGACCTCTTCTGGGTGGAGATTTTCCATCTTGTTCAGCCCTCAGCCATCATTTTGGATATGAACGTTCTTTTTTCTTCATAACTATACTGTAGCAGGAAGGACGCAGGCAGTATATTTTAAATTTAAATATTATCTATGGCCTTTACATAAGGCAGAGCCTGTTACTTATGTATTTATGTTTATTTCTTTCGCAAACTCAAAACGTTGACGTCCTAATATTCGTCCACATCGATGCTGAGTTCATTGGCTTCCCTTATCGTGACATCAAGTGATTGGATTGCGTTCCTTTCCTCGGAAAACGATCCACGAGGTTTCTCTCGACGTAGGTAATTATGGAATCGTTACGTTGGGTTCAACGTTGACACATTGTCTGTAATTACATCGGTTCGGTTTCGAGATGGAAGTCGTTGTGCTAATTACTCGATTAATAATGTGCTGTAATTTAACACACTTTTTTATGTTGACGAGTCTGCCTTTCTCGTAGTGGGTCTGCATAACCACAACCAACAAGTGTCCTCAAAAATTGCCTCTTTGGGCCTTTGCCTTCTGGTGGTAATTTTTGACATTGTTTGTCAAAAATTACCACCAGAAGTCTTTGTTATTTATAGATCTGGAGACAATCGTCGTAATTTTAGAAAGAGGGCGCATTGCACATTTTTTTAATGGTAACATATTTTGAATTTGTTCTTTTGAAAGCCCTGCCTTGTATGTATCATGTATGTGTTGTATGTATGTATATGTATTATAGATACTATAACTAGCTGTTCCCCGCAGTTTCATCCGCGTGAACTTCAGTTTACCGCGAAAAAAGTATCCTATGTCCTTCCCCATGTTTCTCACTAACTCCATACTGTCTTGTTATCAAGTTAGGTTCAGCGGTTAGGAGTCGCCCTCTTCGTTCTTGTAAAAACGTTGATCAAAAATCCGGCCCCAACGCAGACCAGGCCAGGTGACGCTTAGCCGCTCACCGTTGCGTTTGTACAGCCTTGAGCGAAAAACTTGTTTATCAATATTTGTCAACAAACTTCCAGAACACATTAAAGCTTTCTACACATTTCACGACATCATTAAGCTTACCCACGCGTGGGCAGCGCGTAGGTGTAACGTCCTCGGTGCGGTGTTCGGCCAACAATGAGGCTGGTTATCTTTTGAAGAGCGTCGCCCCTGTGTATTGTGCAATGGGTGGTCTGTCGGGTTACTGCCAACCTTAAAGTTCGTTCCTTGCCTGTTCTTTTGCCGGCGTAAGGAGATTGGAACATGCGTAACTAGTTTTAAGTTTGACGTTGATCACATGTTGAGTAGTGACGTTGGCTTGCGATCCGTAGGTCTTCCATCCATCCGTAATTCATACAATGAGCTTAAGTTTTCGGTGTTGGAAAATATTTTGAGAAACCATAGCTTGGTGTTAGAGCATTTTCAAGTGTTCGCCTGGATAGTTAGTTAACAGTGAACTTAAGAATCTGTCGCCAAGCACCTATCGGTGTGTTCTGCAATTTTGGTATGGAGATAGATTGAATTTGAACCCTGGGGACATAAGATAGTTTTTATCACAATAAAATGTAGTCTTACTTGGTAAACCGTTAGTTTTTTTTATATATAATGTTACTTGTGCTGATTTAAATAATTAGTAATAGAGGCCCAGTGGGTCGGTGGTCAGGGATAGGCGTAATTATGTACCACTAACCACATTAATGTAATAGCCACACCTGCGAAGTTATGTGAAATAGCCAGTAGCGTTTTTTTTTCATTAATTTACATTCTAATAGTTTTTGTGCTAGCTTTTGTCGGCGTTACACCTATTTTAATATCTGTCCCCGGGGTTTAGCCGCGTGGACTTTATGTTATCGCGGTAAAAAGTATGCTATGTCCTTCCCTAGGATCCTAGAGCCAGTTCCCAGTCCAGGCAGAGCGTGGCGCCATCTTCGATCAGATCGTCACTTAACATTAGGTGACTAGTAGTCAATCGCTACCCTGTAAATAGTAACTAACTAAAACTAACTGAGATGGCACAACGACCCAAAGTGAGTCTTGGCCTCCGATAACAAAAGACGCCACTTCGGTCTGTCCTACGCCACCTCCTGCCAGTCCTCCACCTGGAGCTCGCGCAAATCCTTCCTGACTTCGTCATAGTCGTAAATGGTAAAAGAAAACTATGTCCATACCAAATTGCATCAAAATCTGTTGCGCTGTTTAGGCTTCAAACGCTACCCTGACCTGACCGACGAAGACCTGGTGTGAGATTCTGACCTAAAGTTTACCCTTTGTCATTCGCAAATCGATTTATTTGATAATACATTTTTATAAGAAACAGAGCTGTTCTAACTTTTCTTGAGATAATTTTCTTCTAACTTTACTCAGGTCCCCCATTTTGTATATTTTTTACATTTTCTTCTTTTTACCCGACTGCGACTGGAGGGTTATGTTTCTCGAGTGTATGTATATTTCATTGGCACGGTCTTTAGCCTAAATGGCTTGACGGATTTTAACATAGGTATGAGGTGTCATTAGATTCGTTTCTATTGTGGGAGTGACATAGGGTACTTTATTTTGGCGCAGTCGGGTTTTTTGTTTCTTTTGTAATGTATAATCCTTGTTTTTGATTGCAAATAGGCATGCATTTGACCGCCATCCCGCTTGTTGTCAAACGATGATGCGCTCGACGGTGTAGCAGGCATACCTAGAAGGCACTTTCGATATGTAATTATGTGCTTGAATGTAAGGACATCCGTAGAAATAAGCTTTCGTATGCATTCGTGGCACGTAAATAATAACCGTCGATTGATAGCACCGGACGCCAACGGCCTCGTAGCTCGTACCTCTCATACCATTGCTAGCCGCGTACGATCACTTCCGAAATTGCGATGTCTGTAATATTAACATTTGTATTACTTCGGAATAAATGACTTATTGTATTTAGCAGCTTACGCACCTTTATGGTTTTTAGATTAGCAAACAAGTAGATCGCCCGCCTGATGGAAAACGGTCACCGTCGCCTATGGACATTTGCAACACCAGGGGAGTTGCCGATGCGTTGCCGACCTTTAAGAACTCTTTTCACACTCATCTTGAAGGTTTGCAATTTGTAGCACTGCATGCGTTGAGATTTCGATTTTTGAAGATATTGTTTGTCCGTCGTTTGACGCCTAACACCGCTATTGGTATGTTCTGATTTCTGAAAGCCTCGCTCGAAACCCTTTTTCTAATTCTGGCGTAGGGTAGCCCTATCGTCTCTACAGTCGTTTTTGTTACAACGCTTTCTACCGCGAGAGTGTAAACGTGACAGAGCCTCCCCTAGCGGCGAGTCTATGAAAAAAACTACTACTAGGTACTGATACTACTTATTGAAAAGCTCACACTAGGCTATGGTCAAACGCTACTAGATCAAAAAAGGCGATTAATCTCCAATCCATAACTGATATCATAAATGCAAAAGTATATAACTGTGTCTATCTGTTTAACGCTTAAACTGCTGAACAAATCTAGATTAAATCGTATGGAAATAGTTTGAACCCTAGAGATACACGGGATACTTTTTATCGCGATAATCTGAGTAAAACTGCGTGGAACGACTAGTTAGTTTTATTTTCTCCATTTTCCACAACAGCTATCTCTTCAATTCCCGTCTCTCATTTCATTAAACATTCGCCATTCCAATTTCCTGTCGCCAACTCATACCCAGAACCTTTCGTCTGCAATGCAGGACATCTCTCCAATTGAACGGCCGGCTTCGTGGTCTGAATATTCATGCATAGTTATTATGAAATGCAAGCGTCCATTGTAGTCCTGCTAGGTTTGTAATGGAATACATGGAAGGGTATTGCAGTAAAGTGCGTGTTTTTGATCCTGAGTCCATCATGACATACCTAATCATAGAGATCGGACAAACTTAGCGAAAATGTGCCAAATTAAAAAACGACTCGAGGGAAAATGTTCCAAAACTATAGCCCTGAGCAGTTTATATTAGCTTAAATTTAAAGCCATAGAAAAATCAAAATAAAAAAAAAACTTTATTTAATAGGATACATAATATGATCACTTTAAAACGTCAAACTTAAGACTATCTACGCCAATTACAACCTCCTTACGCCGTCGGCAAAAAAATAAAAACAAAAAACTGACATGAAAACTGCAACTGCTGTACTATTTCAAAATAAAAAAAAGTTTCTCGAAAAACAGGCTATCCCGAAGATAGTCTCAATTTTAAAAGAGGCTTTTTCTTATTTTTATTTAAGTACTCAAAGGTAACGTTATAATAACCAATAACAAGGTTGTTGCACCGTATCAAATCATTTGTATTCAATTCACTACGCTTAGAGTATTGAATATGGAAAACGTAGTACAATCTTAGATTTAGGTGCTAAATATAAACCTGACAATCTAGACATCTAGATATTTGTTATTGGCTCATAGGCTTAACACATAGAGGTAGGAATTCTATATCTATGGCTTAACAGCACTTGTGTCGTGTCATAAATGAATGTGAAAGGTGACTAGGTCATAGTTTGTCTTTGCATTCTTGTAAATAGCAGCTGTCTATATACATTTATTTGCTTGATCTACATATCTGATTGATATTGTGACGCATATGACATGATTTAATATTTTTACATCCTACTAATATGATAAACGCAAAAGTTTTTGAGTTGCTCTTTCACGCAAAAACTACAGAACGGATCTGAAAAAAATTTGGAATGTAGATAGTTTACACACTGGATTAACACATAGGCTACTTTTTATCCCGAAAAAAGGTTCCTGCGGGATAACGGAAAAACGCGGGTGAAATGCGAGGCGCAACTAGTATTATTATATTTGCTTGATCTATCTGATTGATATTGTGACGCATATGACATGACTAGAGATATGTTTACATATCCTACTTCCTACTAATATTATAAACGTGAAAGTTTGTGAGTATGAATGGATGGATGGATGGATGTTTGTTACTCTTTCACGCAAAAACTAATGAACGGATCTGTATGAAATTTGGAATGGAGTACCTTATACCCTGAATTAACGTATAAGCTACTTTTTATCCCGAACAACGGTTCCTGCGGGATAACGGGAAGACGCGGGTGAAACCGCGGGGCGCAACTAGTACATATATATATATATATATATGTTTGCTGTACATATAAGCTTAGATTAAAGCTTGATTTTGACCTGCTTGTAAAGCTAAATGTTAATAATGTCTGTATATTGACTGCGCTCAACTCAAACTGATATATTTTTATTTTTTCCATTGATATTAACCAAAAGGGGAAGATGGGTTACTGGCTTCTTGAGCGTGGGTCGCTTTTATTAGGCTTCCCTGCCTACGGTTTCAATAGTAGTAATTGATAGTAATTGAATGTAAGATCCATAGAAGTAATGTATAATTTATATTTGTTGTAAAACAAATTTTAGATAAATAAGTTATTGAAAACAGTTGTAGGTCGCACGGTCCAGATTTAGTGTTTCACTTGTTTGATAGGACTATTATTGCAACCTCGGTCGGTTTAACCTTTGGCACATTTTTTTTTATCATTTGTTGATTACATTGCACGTGGCTTAAAATGTACCGGTAAACTGTGTTTGCATGTAGTCGTAACAGGGCTGTTGGGCGAGTGCTTTAAGAAGGTAACTTATCTTCCCCATTGGTTAAATCAAAGCATTTTTCCTATGTTCTGTTTAGCTGAATAAATATACAATGCAGTCGATAGTATATTGCAACCTTTTATTTTTTGCACAGGTATGTTTAAAAAGAATATATAAATCAGATACAGATTCACTTCTTGTCGACACCTGTTATTTATTTACGCATTATTTCAGCACAATCTCAATCAAAATGTTTCGTACTGTTTAAATAAAATAAACATTTTAAAAGTAAACTCAGCGCTCCTGGCCTAGATATTCGCTCGTATGTTTTCAACACGTGTTTATTTTTTCACCCAATAAATATTGATAGTTTGACGTTTAAGAAGAGTAACGAGTACGAATATTTTAAAAGTTTTTAATAGTCTTACTATTCGCTATTCATAAAAGTGCGATGAACTTCAAAAAATTGGGACAAGTCGTTGACTCCCGCTGTCTATGTTACCTTTTCACGCCTAAACAGATCTTGATGAAATTTGGTACGGAAATAGTTTGAACCCTGGGGAAGGACATAATCTCTAGTACAGTCAACGACAAAAGTCGCTGAATAATAATAATAACAAACTTGCCGATTACGTTCATCATCTTAAACCAATTTTTGTCCTCATCATCACTATACATTTCATGTGTTGTGTTGTGGTCAAACGCTACCTTGTAAGTTGTAAAAATAAACATTCCTGATCTAAAACACATTAGAAAATCGAGTATTTATTTTATTTTATTTATTTAAGTACATAATCCAACAGCGTTCCAATTATAAAATAGGCAAACATTTGTTATACAATAAGGCCAAAATAGGATTACACAAATAACAATAAAATCTAAATGAAGGGTAGATAAGTAATAAAAAAAAAATTTGACTAATACAAAATTACAAGATGTGATGAGTGTTGTGTGTGTGTGTGTGATGATGATGTAGTATGATCGGATACTTTTGTCGCTGACTGTACACGCAACTCGGGTGAAACCGCGGGGCACAGGTAGTAATTACTACAAGACATCCACGTCGGCGTCGAGTTTCTTAAAAATATCTTTTATTTTGTATTTCCAGAGCACCAGACTGGTAGAGTCAAAGGTGTTTTCTTTTCATTGCAAGTGCCAGATGTTCTGAACTCAAGGAAGAGAATACAATTTCCTTGTCAAAGCTCAAAGTGACGGATATATTTTACTTTATTTTCACTTGTTCTGTAAATGAAGGAAAACATTACCGAATTCCGGATCGCTTCTAGTGAAATTATATACAGGGGATACAGGGTTTAACGAGTACAGCATTTTAAAATGTTACAGTTCAACATTCTGGGTGGCACTGAACTGTAGCAACTTTCTCGTCATGTCACTCAAAACGATAATTTTTAACGATTTTTGGGCGCGATCACATTTACAATTTTATTAATAGATTGAATTGGAGCAAGTTCACTACAATCCTAAGCTTTTTTGCCATCTAAATAGTCCGATATTTTATTTACTAATAAGATTTCTCTTGGTTAGTTGTGCACATTGGGATATGAAAACACTAGAGTACCATACTAGACGGTAAACATTCGGTAGGCAAATGATGAAACTGAAAGTTGCTATGGGTCATCACGCCAGCATGCGAAGGTCGTAGACCTGATGTTTTGACTGAGCAGAGTTAATGTACCGAAACGCGAATAGAATGGAATGTTTGAGAGTTTGCTTTTGTTGTGTTAATTTTTAGTGCGCTTTATTTCCGCTATTGCTGAGGTCTGTGTACAATAAGTATGCTACGAGGCGACCTGGTTGTTTGCCTGAAAGCAAGTGCCATATCATCATCAGCATATGACGTTCCCACTGCTGGAACACAGGCCTTCTCTCAGAGAGAGAGAGAGAAAATATAGATGACCCATAATCCACAATCGGGACCGATGTGAATACCATTAGTAGTAACCTACCTACCCAAGTCCGTAGAGAACGTTGTACGCCTCACTTGAGAGCTAGTTCCCAGTTCACGCTAATATCTTGTTGCCATCTTTGATTCGACCACATCGTCACTTAACATTACGTGACTTGCAGCTAAACGCTACCCAGTCTTCTTCTTATTCTGGTCCTATCTATTTGTGGTCGGCAAAGCATGAACTCTTCTTTTACTCTCCCCCATCAGCCATCATCACTTCATTCATTCCCCTTTTATTCATATCGATCCTTCCACAATCCATCCATCTTATCTTTGGTCTTCCTCTTCCCTTCCATCTATTCACATTCATTTTGGTTTCTTTTTTTCTTGGTCATATTACTTTCACCTCTCTTCATAAAATGCCCATACCAAGCCAAACGATTCCCTTTCAACATTTCTGTCACTGGTGCTAGCTACCCAGCAAGATTTATAAAAAGGTTACACTTTACTTCCTATATCGGAATAAATCAGTTATCTGATTAGACAAATACTTCTTTATCTCGTACTAATGCGTAATTAAAACAACCTTTAGAAATACAGGTAACGCAAACGTCATAAATTATATTATGACAGATGCCCGTTGCAATCACACCTTCAACTGCACCTCATGGTCATTGACTCTCATTATCGCCTTTATTGCTTCCACGATAAGGTTTATTGACTTGTAAATTGTTGTGCAATGTGAATCACGCGGACGGGTTCAAACACGTTTGCCTAGACGGAACACCTGTCACTCCCACGCTCCTTTTTAAATAAATAAAAATGGACAGTAACTTAATCTCAACTCAACACGGTCCAATTCAAATTCAATTCAATTCCTACTCCTATATTCAGTGTATTCTTCAGCAGAGTTGTCAACACCTTCGATATTTTTTTTATACCTAATACGCGTCACGCTTGCCTGTCATAGTTCAATTTCACTTCAACTGTTCAAAATCCTCAGCGGCAATGCACTGTGCTCGTCAATGCGATGTTTTCTCTTTACGTCTTGAAATTTCATTGGAAACTTTGTCCTTTAATGCGGGCACAATTATATTTTAATATTACAGAGATGTTTCCTAGCGATATAAATAAATAAACTGTACCTTTATAATACAAACTTATCGCTAAGAACCTCTTTCAGGCTACCTTTGAATGGGCAGTAGAGATTTAGCAATAGATTGTACAGCGTTATACTCAAAGTAGAGCTACTTCTGCGACTCTCCCCGAATCTTTTGATTCTGTTTGGGCTAAAATTGATCGTATTCTCTTTGCCTAGGAATAAATAGGTACTCAGTTTTTTTTTGTTTTTTACATTGACAGGCAGTTTCAAACTTTCAAATTCGATCGATAGAGAGAAAACACGGTGTAAGAGTGAATTACCTTAATATTTTCGAGGCATGTATGTTCTTTCATCGACCTCGTCATCACTTACCGTCAAGTGAGACTAGGGTCAAACGCAGTCAATCGCTTACCTATTGATTATAAGAAAAAAACGAATTCTAGGTGTCCTCCAAAGTTTTATTAAAATTAGTTCAGTCGTTTTGCGTGATCCGTATAAGCATACAAATCAACTTTTGGATTTATCACCTATTATTATTAGTAACCAATGCTACGATGTTGTTTTTCTTGAATGAAACGCGATGGATTTTTAAATTTTTTGTCCGTTACTTTATGATAATGGCGCGGGGCGTGGGTAGCTTGTTATGTGTCAAAGATTGCCACAAACCCAAACTTTTTGGATTGCTATGTGCGGTTGGGTAATATTAACGTCATTGCCAAACTCATAAAATACTCATGTGAAGCTGGGATAAAAGGTTGTTTTTAAAACCACATAATTATCACTAGAAATTTCGAAAGTATGTTTGTTACTTCTTTACGTTGAACAGGCACAACGGATTTTAATTCAATTTAGAATAGAGTTTATATGTACTATGGATTAACTTATAGGCTACTTTTTATCTCGGAAAATGGTCCTATATATGGGGTAACGGGAAACCAACGGGTGTAACAGCGAGACGCAGCCAGTTTTTCATGAATGTTTACAGATTTTATGTGAATGTATAATATGTTAGAGGTATGTATGAATTTACACAATTCAGACTTAATACAAATAAAATAACAAAGAACGTTACTAACAACAATTGAGATAAGATGGAGAAAGATGTTTGACCATTTGGTACAACATAACGAATATGTAAAAATCATTTTAGAAGGAGAAGTAGAAGGGCAGAGTGGGAGAGGTAGACCGAGAAGAACATACATAGGCCAAGTCAAAGAAAGGATTAGCGTTATTTCGTACCGAGACAACAAAAATATGGCTGAGGACCGAAAAAGATGGAAAATGCTCCACCGACAAAAGCTCTTTAATAAAGAAGAATAAAAATAAAGTAGCTAAAAAGAAAAGTAAGTACTGCCTGTGACAAAAAAAACTCAAAGTGGCCAAAGCATTCCCCTTTTGACCTCCCCGACTCTTTATCGTAAAATGCTTCCCCAAGAGACACGTTTTATCTTTTCAATCCGTTTTTACAGTTTTCCGGCTATTCAAAATAGAAATAAACTGAGACTTTATGAAAAATTTATTCATCGTCTACTTGACTACAGTTGCGTAAAAGCGAAGGTAGCTCAGTGGTAGTGACGTTGGCTTACGACCTGAGTCGTGGGTTCCAATCCTGCAATGAGCATGAGTATTAGGTGAAAGAAAACCGGACCAAATCAAATCCAAAAATATGTATTCAGTAGGACACTTAAAAACGCCAAACTTAAACCTAGCTACGCCTGTTCCAACGCCGGCAAAAGAACAGGCAAGAAATGCCCGGCTGTTAATTTTTTGGCTGCGATCACATGTTCAATTTTATTTTTAATACCATTTGATTGAATTAGTTATTAGAGCAAGTTCATTAAAGTCCCAAGCTTTTTTGTCATCCATGTAGGTAATCTGATATTTTATGATACTAATTAGATTTTGTTTTGTATGAACTTAATATTTAGTGATCGATAAGTCTTGGAATTCACTTAGGATTTTGTAGAAAAAACGTAAGTACCTTATTGACCATATTGACCTTTGAAAGAGTTGCGGAGGCTAGTAGTGGGTACAGCAATTTTATCATTTGTTCCTAGTACTAAAATTGTGATACTCACTTTTCTTTCTAGATCTTTTAAGACTTGCGTATGCACATTAAATTCTCATAAATATATATAGCAAACAACTTTCTGTGATGAAACCATAGCTTGGTGGTAGGGCGTTTCTGGTGCTCGCCTAGATAGAAACGCCTTTACCAACTGACAACGATATAGCTAATTATAACTATAACACAATGCCGTTGTGCATTTGCATGCGACGGACCCTACCTACCAGCTACCAATCGATGCGTGTAGGGGTGGTAGGTAGGGTTGCCAGATGGCCGAGGTTCGTCTGGATTCTGCCGACACTTTTCCAGACTCCCGAGAAAACTCAAAACCTCCAGACAAATAGTGTCTCCAAAAGTTCTCTCGGATTGCCTCGCCAATGCCAAATACATGTGGCAATCAAAACATTAAGGCTGGTATTTGACGCTCAAGCGATAATCTGTACTTGAGCACAGATTTGACGCTGTCAGTTCATACAAATATGTCACTTAATCGCTACTCGAGCGCAGATCAACACTTGAGCGTCATTCTAGAACACCGTTAACAGCATAAATGTACTTAAATTAGTTATGTGTCAACAATGTCTTTTGTACAATTTAGATGATAAACTTTAATAAATAAATCTAAACATATATAACTCATAGGTGATTGACTGACATAGTGATCTATCAACGCACAGCCCAAACCACTGGACGGATCGGGCTAAAATTTGGCATGCAGGTAGATGTTATGATGTAGGTATCCGCTAAGAAAGGATTTTGATTAATTCTACCCCCAAGGGGATAAAATAGGGGATGAAAGTTTGTATGAAACTTTGTCAATTTTAAACCGATCGAGCTAAGACTTTGCATGCATAAAGCTGTAGCCCACGCGGGTGAAACCGCGGGGAACAGGAAGTTTTTTTATATGTATTTATTTCTCCTGACAAACACCTCAAAATCCCGACTATTTTCAAATTTCCTCCAGATAGTTTGACAATTTCATCTGGCAACCCTAGTAGTAGGTGGTGCAGGGGGTGTTCCACCCACTGAGCCGGACATTGGAGCATTCGTGTGGCGATAATTAAAATTTCCGATTCCATATCCAGGGAATTTGGAGATACGTTTTGCAGTTTTTGTTTTAATCTGGCTCGCCTTGATTAGTTTTGAGGGAATGCAAGTGACATTTCGTTTGAAAATATGTACTTATATGGCGAGGAATGATGGATATTGCTATTGAACCCTTAGACGAACAATTATGTAGTTCCCATGGGAGGCTTTATAAGGCAAATGTTTCTTAAAATTTTGATAGATGACGTTAGCTAATTGTAGAGCAAAAGATAGCCGTTAAAAAAAACTAGTTTATTTTAGAAAATTCACAACAGAATCAATACCATTATTGAACTTCTTAGATTGATAGTTACATTACTTACGTTAATTTTATGAGCTTGGTATCTTCCTTCAGCGGTTTCCATTGATTTTGTTACAAGTGACAATAGTCGCTAAATAGCAAATAACAGAAACGCCTGATAAACAATATCTTTGGCCATAACTCTGCAACAAGCAATGAAACCATCGCAAGCCTCAAACTTCATCAATCAAGCCTTGCTCCGAGCCACAGAGTATAAAGCAGCTGTATAACCCTATGAAACATTCACTCGCTTAATTTGATCCGAGGCAAGTCGCCGCAAATCCAACACTAACTTGTTAGTTTCAGCTGGTTTAATAACGTCGCCGGTAGCATCTGTGCCGAGATTATTTGCTATTCTGTGAGTTAACTGTGGGTACGATTTTAGTCTGTATCAGGGAGGGTACATTTTTGTTTTTAATCTGCACCCAGGTTTAACTGCATGACTTTATGCCATCAGATGACAATGTGCGAAGCTTAGATATCAGACTTTCAATGACAAAAAGCTTGGGATTGTAGTGAATTTGCTCCTATTCAATCGATTAGTAGTAAACTAAGAATAAAATGTAAACGTGATCGAACTCAAAAAATCACCCGCCGGCCGTTTCTTGGTTGTTCTTTTGCCGACGTAAGGTGGTTGGAACAGGCGTAGCTAGTTTTAAGTTTAAGTTTTAAAGAGATCACATGTTGTATCCTACTAAATAAATGTATTTCGACTGACTTTATTTCCAAGAACGAAATGCTCATCAACCAAGTATGGCCGAGGTATTTACGTTTCGTGTAAATATTTCCGCTAAAGCGAGTGACCGTGAAGGGCCCATTATATCGTTTGCCTTGCTGTCATTCTAGAAAATAGTAATTGTACTTATTTAGTTAATTAATTCCAAACTATCCTAAATAACGAATGTTTTCTTGCTCAGAACTTTGTGTTACGCGTCTTTTCTTGACCTATTTCGAAGAAGGTAAAGCCCATCGACCGAGTGACCGAAGTATTTATGTTCTGTGCAAATATTTCCGCTAAAGCGAGTGACCGTGAAGGAGCCATTATATCGCTCGTCGAACCCTTGCTCACACTCGACTGGCTTGCTGAAATATGCTGTTTTGCATAATAAGATTTGCTTTTATACTTTGTTAATAAAATGTAAAGGGAATTTGTGTCAATCACCTTCTTTGGGACTAATTTTGAAATCTTTTTTAGAAATGAATATTTAATTGAACCCTTCTCGGAAATCATAATGATTGTAAACAAAGCTATCTTTATTCAGTTTTTGTCAATACCAACCAATATACTTCGTAAGAAAATATTAAAAATCACGATTTACTGAGCACTGTCGTATGTTTGTAGATGTACTCACAGTTAAACAATGAGCTACTTTCTGAAAATTATGTTTTATTTTGAGGAGGACGTACTACAAGTATGCTACCTAACCTAACCATTTTCTGTAAAAGATATTTTTTACGCGAACAGCTGATGGATTATGAACTTGAATGTCTGGAGGAAAAAAATGATAAAAAGATGATCATATTCCAACGTGATTATCCTCAAACGCTGTTAGGTTTGACAGAACTATAAAATCTCACGATGTGGTAGGGTATTTTTAGACTTACTCGATCACGTCAGATTAATATAATGGATACCTTACATATTCATAAGTACCTCCCTCCAGCCAGTATGAGCTCTCAAAATTGGGGGGTACGTTCAGGGGACACATTTTGCATCATGGGCTCCCCAACTATTGGACACCCACCTCAACTGGTAAAAATGTAAAATTTAAAGATAGTTACAGTCTGTATTGTATTCTAACAAGCTTATTTCTCATTGTTACAGCCATGAGCCGGAGGGCGGTGGCGGCGGGCGGTGCGGCGAAGGGCCGCTAGGGCGCGCCATGCACCCGGCGCCGGCCGGCGGCTCGCCGAAGCGCCACGCTACGCCACAAACACAGCATGGTAAGTCTCCGACACACCACCTCACTACCACGTTGAAGATACCTTAGAAGAATAGAGGTACTCAGTACTACTGATGCTGATGAAAGTGCAGATCTATACATATTCTGAATATTTTTCACGAATTTCTCGAGCATTTTTTTTCCGGTTTTTTCAAAATAGATTCCTAACTAACTACTTACTTAGAGGTGAACCATTTGTAAAAATTTCTCCTTTTAAAAATTGTTTATACGCAGTCTGGTAAAATAATAGTGAAGTTACGAATAAAGTGCAGGGGTATATAAAAGCTAATAATTTTCCAACGTTTTTTAATTCATAAGAGTACTTGACTCTCAACTTTCAAAGAGTTTTTTGGGTGGCATACACTTTCAAAACTCTCTGCGTAAGTACCGTTTAATTGGCGGCGGTGCCGCGTTATATCGCGTTGCACAATCATCAACATTAATATCCCGCTGATTCTGATAACGTCTCCGAAATGCCGGAATGTTATTATTTATTTTTATTAAACACTTTTTAAAATCTTTAAATGTTTTGGGTACCACATTTAAGCATTTTAACTTCAGCCGCGTTTTGTTATCGGCTGTAGCCAGTGATCTATATTTTTTTCGTATTGGATTTTGCGAACCGAACACTCACTGTCCAACTGAACTGTACTGCAATCCGTACACCTTGTTTAGTATGGCTTTGACATTTGCGAGGTGCGGTCGCTGCGAAGCGGCCCTATTTACGCAAAAACAATTGAAATGTAAGTACTGTGTCAATTCAAAATTTAATCAAATGATATGTTTAAACATAGAGTTTGCTGGCTGTAGATGTTAATATTGTGCATTCACCACATAAGTAAAGGTTTAATAAGAATACAACATTCTTAACGTTTTATAAAATGAAAAAGCCTTAGCTCAAAGTAATTGCGACTTAACTCCTACTAGTTCCTATACATTTCTTTTTAAGGGCGGCAGCGTAACGTAATATAAGGCTTTGGCCGTAAAATATAGTCGGCCATATTTTCTCGTCCCAACGTCGGCGGTCGCTCATTTGTCCTTTTTAATGAGGTATTACATTACATTAACTCGTGCTACAACTGTTGTGCTGAATATGTGGGGAAAAGGTCTTGTAATTAACACAACTGAATTTGTGTCCCTTTTGATAGCATTCGACTTTAATTAAGTCCAAAATACAATTACATTTTACATTTTACAATTACATTTTTACCGAAAAATTCTCCCTGGAACTCTAAACACGATGCTGGTCCAGTACTTGTGATATGAAAACACCACTGCAGGGTCAGTTATAAATATTTTCTTTCTAATGTACAAGGAGAAAAGATGTGCTTGTTTGTTTGTTCCGGATTGGTTGAAGCCTGGGAAAGGACATTTCTACTGCGATAAACTGAAACCGCGGAATAGCTACATAAAATATATCTGCTCTTAATTGCCTACCAATCACAAATGGTATAAATATAAACAAGGAGTGTAGGAGTGCATCAAAATTCTGTTCCAAAAAGAAACAATTCTCAATCATTTGCAATCATTTGCTCCACAATTTCATAATGCAAAAGCCACGTGGGAAGAATTCATTAAGTTCAAGTATTTACGGCCGCTCTCCTCTTTCGGTAACAATGATGTCACGGACCAATAATATCGAATGATATTTGCATGGGACATCCATTATTTTATGACAAGTCTATCACTCGTCGCGCCGCATTTATTTGTCTGCCGCCATGTAAATGAGGACCGTAGTCTGTGGTGTATCGGAAATGGATGATTTAGTCGGGTTAGTCACGAAACTCGTGATATTTAGAGCTGGTAGTATCTGAAAGCAGTCAATCAAAGTGAAATAATAATTTATGCAAGACGAATGTACCGTAACGTTATGCAATGGTAGAAATATCCATCAAATAGATGAATGGAATGGCATTACATTTATCTAGTACATATGAGGAAACCAAGCCGTGGTAAGCTGCCAGCTGAAGTGGCCCAAGAACCGATAACCGTTATGGCAAACGTGTTCTTGAGTATCTTTTTTTTACTTTTACAGGCTAGCGTTTGACCACTACACCTGATGTTAGGTGACAATGTGGTGAAAGATGGTGTCACCAGCGAACTTAGCACTGGCTATCAAGTGTGACTGCCGGAACACACCGATAGGTGCTTGACAACGGATTCATATCTATTGGTTTAAAATAATAGTTGTATTTTTACGAATTTTTAACGAAAAAAGGTCGCGTCAGCAGAATCCACAGTAGGTATCCAAATAAAGACATCCTATTACAACTTATCAATATTAAACTTAGGTCAGTTTCCTTCTTCCTTTCTCATGCTGTCTTTTAAGGATCGCTAAATGTAGTCGTGAAAGCTGTTGCATTATTCATTTAAAACTTAATACGTCCCCAAAGGATGGCTACCATTTGCAGAAACGTCAACTTCGACCAATCAATGGTCAACAAAAACGCTTTCCACCAATCAATATTCAGCAAAGACGCGTTTTCCACCAATCAATATTCAGCAAAGACGCTTTTTCCACCAATCAATAGTGGGTAATGAAATGACGCCATCCTTACACAGCTCGGCTAACGAACGCCTTTTCATGGTTTTACTGGAACCTTTTTTACGACGACGCTGAATTATAGAGCTGTTGGTCCTCGGGGTGTTGGTTCGATTCGGCTTTTTATTTTCCGATTTATGGCAGAAGTAGGCTGGGAGAGGGTGGGGGGTGGTTTGGGAGGTTTTTGTGCTATGATCACGTTTTATGCTTTTTATAAGATGTTTTCCGATAAAAAGTATCATCATCGGGATGGAATGTTCGATTTATTAATTTAGATGAATTTTGGTCCTTCTACAGGTTTATTCATAGCTTTAGCTAGCTATGTTCATAGATAGTGTACTATACTACCTGAGCCCTTTTCCGTGATAAAATGTAGCCTATGTGTTAAACCAGGATGTAAGCTATCTCTATTCCAAATTTCATCTGGATCCGTTCAGTTTTTGCGTGAAAGAGTAACAAACATCCATACATCCTTATAAACTTTCACATTTATAATATTAGTAGGAAGAAGGATGGATGGATTATATTAAGATAAATACAAAGTACTAAAATATCATGTTCTTCTCTTTTTCCAGGTAGTGGACCAGGGGATCAGTCCACGCTAAAAGTACACTTTCCCAACGGTGGTTTCAACGTGGTGCGAGCGTCAGCAGATGAAGATGTGAGATCAGTGCTGAGGCTGCTAGCTGCGAGGCTAGCCGCCGGAGACAGGGTCTTCTCATCATGTTACGCTTTACGGGCGAGGAGGCTAACAACAGGCAAGGTATGTTGATGTCAAAAGTACGAGTTATAATATTGGCGCCCAACGTGGTACAAAAGTCAGTAGGTGAAGATGTTTGATCAGAGCTGTTCGGCACGCCAACTAAAGTCTGAGCCTTCTATGCGATTTTTTGACGGCAGGCTACATTTGTGATCACAAACATTTACTTATGGAAATAAAATAAAATTACACTTCGACGTTGCATTCTCGATATTTATTCACTTTGTAGTAATCCTATTTATTGCACAAGGCGTCGCACATAATTTTTAGAGCTGTAAAAATAAAAATCAAATCACAAAAATATAAAATTCACTGTTTCTGAACGATACCTTCCATGTCATAGGCAGTGCTGTCATCTCCGTCATACTTCATTCCTTTTTTATGTGCGGGCGTCGCAGCTTCGACTTATCGATTAAATTCGTTATTTTATTGGAAATTTTGTGAAAAAGTTAGTTGAAAGCAGTGTTATGGAGAAAAGATCGTCATAAGTCCAAATAATGACGAAAAATAACATGTTGGGAACGCAAGATACGAAACTCGCCAACTAGTTCGGACGATCAAGGTTAGTCGTTGTCATTAACTGTGTGTTAGTTTTATCTGTAAATTTGCCTTTGTCCCTTCCTTTTTAGGGAAAAGGCGCATACTTTGAAAAATAACTGATATTTTTTCCTTATGATTTTTGCGTAGTTTTTCTTTTCTAACTACCCACATAATTCATGATTTTTTCCATTCTTTTTTCTTGCATGATGCTCGGCTGATAATGAGTTACTCCGATGGCGTATTGTAACCTTCAACACTGCACACGCTGCTTGCTGAATCATATAGTCTAGAGTCGTACCATGAGTGCGTACCATGACTTTAAATCATACAGTCATAGGATGTAACGTGAGTGCGTACCATGAGTGCGTATCATGACTTTAAATCATACAGTCATAGGACGTAACGTGAGTGCGTACCATGAGTGCATACCATGACATACAGTCTAGAGGCGTAACGTGAGTGCGTACAATGACTTTAAATCATATAGTCTAGAGACGCAACGTGATTGCGTACCATGACTTTAAATCATACAGTCTGGAGGCGTAACGTGAGTGCGTACCAGGACTTTAAAAACCTTCAATACTGCACATGCAGTTTATGGAATCATACAGTCTAGAGGAGTAACGCGAGTGCGTACAATGACTTTAAAAACCTACAATACTGCACACGCAGTTTATTGAATCATACAGTCTAAAGGAGTAACGCGAGTGCGTACAATAACTTTAAAAACCTTCAATACTGCACACGCAGCTTGTTGAATCATACAGCCAAGAGGCGTAACGTGAGTACGGACAATGACTTTAAAACCTTCAATACTGCACACGCAGCTTGTTGAATCATACAGCCAAGAGGCGTAACGTGAGTATGGACAATGACTTTAAAACCTTCAATACTGCACATGCTGCTGGTTGAATCAAATAGTCTATAGGTGAAGCGTGAATACGTACAAAACCTGATATGGCGCTGGATCTTCTTGACCAGGTAAAGCTCGACCATAATCATCCAAGGTCACCGACACCAGACCCGCGACAAGGGTCTTCTGATGATGATAACCGGGTGAGATCCCGTACATTCATTCCGACAGGTCTAGGTACAGATACAGCAGATGCAGCTAGCATGTCCGAGCTCAAGCGAAAAGCCAATGTCTGCCGCACCAGAGTTTTTATAGCCAAAATGCATTCATAGATCCAGTACGGAAAGATGAATTATTTGGTGAGCGATTTATGATAAGGTATCTAAACGTTGGGGTAGAATCCTAGTGTGAATGGTAAAGGCAGAAGAAACCACGATAAAGGAAACCCTAATACCTGAAGACCTAGCTTACGGAGGGCACCAAGGTTCAACTTAGAATTTTCTGCAGTCTTATACACGAACTTAAAGAGTCGGGATAAACTCCTTATAAAGGCTAAAACAAGCCAGTCATTTTCTAGACTTATATCTGTGGGACATAAATCATAAACAAAAAACAAGAACACAAAACACTTGTCTTTTATTATATAACAACAAAACAACGAAATATATACAGTTGGATAGAAAATTGAAATAAATGCTAAAAACTAAACTTCTTACAAAGAAAAAATTTGAGAAAGCTCTGGCCTTTATTCAAAGTTTAGCAAGGCTGGCGTTCTACTACATCTCTAGACATCAGGTTCATTTTGAATATGAAGGACAATAACAACTGAAGACTTTAAAATGGAAGATATCCACACAGCTAATATTTACCAAGTAAGGTTTTTTATATACATTATGTCCACATCAAGGAACCGTAATTTTAAGTTCCTATCCATAATTTAAAACTTCAAGATAACCTACGATTTTCAATGACTTCCTTTGGTTTGTCATTGGCTTCTGTACCAGTTGGTAATTATCTTAGAAACCGAGATCTGTTGTTACTTGTGTGTTATTTTGATGTCTTACTACACATTAATGACCATAATTTAAAATTTGCTTAGAGGGTTCATTAAACTTTCTCAAAAGGTTAAGATTTGTGTTAAAACAAGCAAAAATGTATTTTGATTTGGAACAAAAAACACACACATTTCGGCATTGAAATACTACATATTTACAGAAAAGTCATTATATGTGTTTAAAGTTTACAAAAAAGAAACTTAAAAATACCTGACGAAACAAAATATTTTTCCAGATTAAGCAGATTGACAATCAGGGCCTTTTTACCTTTTTTACCTTTGTTAATACCTTAGGTTACTTTTCTCAGCCTACCCTGCAGTTTTCTTTGTATAGAAAGAAAAATTTCAAACTGCATAGCATTACGAATGATTTATATGAGAAATGTATCAAACTCGAAGTCAGAGTCGTCTTGGGAAAAATAATGTTTTAACTCAGTGGTAAGTACCTTCTAGAAATCTTCATAGGTGCCTCCCTTATTGGGCGGGGTGTTTTTTTGTACCGTGAGTTTTTTGTTTTGGGATCACACAATCACAACTAGCATACTTTATTATTAGAATTGAAATCAGCTTACATTGGCCTTCAATGCTTTGCTAAGGATTAACAGAATAAACATGGGCAGAGTACCGCTGTTGTCTGCATTAATGAAGATGTCTAATATACTCTCAGAGATATCTTGCACTAGCTTAAGCAAAGATAGCTTAATATACGTACAAAATAATATATATTAATTAATAAAGGACCAAAACATTGAATGGGACCTGGCTCCAGGTGCCTGTGATCTATCATGATCATAATCACGAACTGTTTTTTGGAGTCCCTAAATTGATGTTTATGTACAAGAATATTTGTGCGAAGCATATAATATTAAAAAAAAAAAAAAAAAAACTTACAACATTAAAAAACTAAGCAGATGATTATATTTACTTATGCATGTTATACACTTTCTTATAATTCATTAAATTTCAGATTCATTCACAGAACTGGGCACCCATTTAGACCACAATTGTTTTGTATCTGAAGTTGACAACCAAACATACCATCACAATATTGAACTTGTCTCACTTTTTTCACATTTATGTTTTAGATGGTATATACATATTATTACGGATAAGAGATCCTTTGGCATAGCCTGACCTTATGGACCCTATGGTCAATGCATTCATTGGATTGGGAAACTCATTTATTTTACGTCTTCCTTCTATTCTAGTTTATCTGTATTTTTAAGAAATATTATTTTGATCAAGCCATTGCACGGGAGTCATGGTCAGCTAATAGGCCTAAGAAGGCCTTTAGTTACTCTTATTATTTTTATTTTTCCAAAGAAGATTGATCCATTTCACCCTCTCTGGTAACATTATATCCTGGTTTCAAAGGTATTATCAACCAAACATAGTTATATTTCCAAGGGGTATCAAAATTAATTATAATTTAAACTTAGACTAAAAAAAATAATAATAATAATTTCAGAAATAATAATAATTGGATATCAATAATTTCAATAAGAACTCAGATAACTTTTTAGCATTGTTGTAATAGTACACTTCACCCTTAGCGTGGCCTCTTAGCTTTGGCTACGGCTCCGCCAATGCCTAATAAAGGTCCGGGAAAAGACCCGAGAATAAAGCCACATGGGATAATAATAATGATTCAAAGTATTACCATATTTTTTCCTATTTTCTCAAATAGGATTCAAATTCTCGTCTCTGAATATCATTCAGGTACAGACTCGCCGTTCGGCTTCTGTTTTAATATCAGGTAAATGTGTTATTTAGATGACCAAACTATAAGATTCACAAAAGAAGTTTACGGAATTAAACTTTGCTATTCAAAATACGTATCTACATGAGATCCTAGTACGCAATCACTTGTAGTAATTTTATCCAAACGAGAGTTAAGCTTTTGATTCCATATCCAAAAAGTCTGTGCCTTTCCTCGCGTTGTCAACTATACAACGAGTGCGAAATTAAAGTAAGTCGCACGAATGGAAATCAATATTTGGCTAGAAGCACTTACTAGAAATAGACTAATTACTGATTTCGCCTACAAATACTTTGGTGCCTAATCTAGTTATACTTTTTTACCTCACAGAGAAAACATATATCCAGAGAGAGTATTATCATTTTAGATAGATGCCATGGCACCTAAGAGCTACCTCCATCAAAGAAATTAATTCATACATCTAAGAGATAATCCATTGCTCCTACTACAAGTCACATATACATTAGACATACTTACATTTATAGTTAGGTGCAAATACTGGTATTTGCGGCACATAGTAGCCGTTTCACTTCTACCTCGGCTAGTTATAAGGAGTTCTGTCCATGTTATAAAATGAACAACAGGATGGTCAGGAAGCTTATTAGTATTGCATTCACAAAGGTAATTCATAATATATTCAAGCAAGAATGCTAATAACGGTAATTGGGCTTACATTATCAATTGACTTATTGGTTTTAGGTTGAACGTAAGGTTCATAATAATGTGGATAATCACTCCACTTTTTTCGTTTATATGTGTTAATGTATCTTTTTATTTTTCTATCTAGAATCCTGCCTGCCTATCTCGTTTGTGTGAAAGCGCTAAACATCTACAAAGTGAATAAATATCGAGAATGCAACGTCGAAGTGTAATTAATGGTTAAACGAACTTACCTTAAGTGATGTTCGACCATAATTATACTAGACGTTGCATTCGAAGATATTTATAGTCCCACCCGAACCCAGCTACTAAAGCCCATACAACTAACAAACGAGATAAGTGTCTCTGAAAGAATGAAGTATGACGGAGATGACAGCACTGCCTATGACATGGAAGGTATCGTTCAGAAACAGTGAATTTTATATTTTTGTGATTTGATTTTTATTTTTACAGCTCTAAAAATTATGTGCGACGCCTTGTGCAATAAATAGGATTACTACAAAGTGAATAAATATCTTCGAATGCAACGTCTAGTATAATTATGGTCGAACATCACTTAAGGTAAGTTCGTTTAACCATTAATAATATGCGTAATACGCGCACCATCTAAATCGAACACTGCGCATCACTTCCTTGCTTCTGAGTGGTGTATAAGTGGAACAGACTACCAGAAGACGTTGTGTCGGCACCTTCAGTAAATTCCTTTAGAAAAAGTCTACAGAATTTGCTTTTCACTGCACTTTTGGACATTACTATAATTCAACACAGCATTTTATAGGCACATCAGCCCCAAACTGCTCGCCTATTATTACTAAATGAATATCCCACTGCGTTATTGGCGCCCACCGTGGAACGAATGTCAGTTGATGAAGATGTCAGATCAGTGCTAGATGCAAGCCTAGCTACTGAAGACACTTCCTTACAACGAGCGTAGACTGCACTATCGCCTTTAACATTCCAGATCCGATGGATCCACCAAGACACTCCAGTCTCGGAGCTCATAACCAAGTGGCCGGCGAGCGAGTGGCGGCTGGAGCTTCGAGTGCGGTACCTACCTGCCAACCTTCGGGAGCTCTGTGACGCGGATCGCGTCACCTTCCACTACTACTATGATCAGGTAACCCTAAAGGCCGATTTGTGGGCCTGCTTTTGACGACATCTCACCTGATGGTAAGTGACGATGCAGTCGAGGGTGGATCACGCTGGCCCATGAGGTGCCTATTCACTCTTGATTTAAAGAGTCCCGGATTGTATCCTTCAGGAAACAAAGCAGCAGGGAGCAAATTCCATTCCCTAGCGGTCCGCCAAAAAATGGATAGGGATGCAACGACTCCCGTTTGTAGTCCGCCGTTTGCGCCTTTAATGAAATAGGGATGACGGAACTAGTTCGTGCAGTTCCTGCGCACACTCGCGAGAATGCAATCGGTAGAAAACCGACAGACCTGCTACTTTCTGACGATGGGAAAGGCTCGGCAATCTCCTACAACCTTTTTACTTTTGATTTGAACACCCCTGGGTTGTATCTTAAGGAAACACCGACCATGGCTGGGCATTCCACTCTTTCGTAGTAATAATATGCCTATTATGACGAATTAGGTACTTAATAACTTTTTTTTCGATTTCCAGGTGCGACATGATTACCTCAATGCCAATCATCCTATGGTCGACCAGGATTTGGCGATACACATATGTTGCTTAGAAATAAAGTAAGTACCCCGTTATAAATCATTTTGAGATTTTGACTGACCTGGAAACAGATTATGTGTAGCGATCCATGAATGAGACAGGTGCTATAGATTTTAGGACGCCGTTGATTCCAATAGTTTTCTTCACTTTTTAATTAATTAGATATATTTATTTTATAGGCACTAACAAATTTTCTTATTATTCCAGATACTTCTGCAAAGACATGCAGATATCGCTAGACAAGAAATCCAACATAGAGTATTTAGAGAAAGAGTTCGGCCTACACAAGTTCCTGCCCAAATCCGTACTAGATGCGATCAAACCGAAGGTTCTCAAGAAGGCGATACAGCAGCAGTTTAAAAAGGTAATCATCATCATAATAAGTCATATCTAATACTAATTTTGTTGGCAAATATTAATTGACACGTCTTCCCTGAATATATTGATGGCATTTTATATACAAGATCTTTGTTTTTGCTTTGTTTATACATAAGATCCGAAGTGGCGTTTTTTTAATATCGGAGGCCAAAACTCACTTAAGGTCGTTGCGCCATCTCTTTTAGTTTTAGTTACGTAAAGATCTTTGATCTTGAATTTGTGATGTTATGAAAATTCATTATTTGTTTTAGTGCTGTAAGATCAATGTAGCACAAATTGTAGTACTGACCGCTGCCTGAATCATCTTTCAGTCACAAGACGTCTACTGCTAAGCACAGATCTTTTACATACTTTACACGTTTTTGCGCGGTACCTGGGAATAACTGTAATATAGTCTATAATATACATGTGTTTTATTTTCAGGTTGCAAGCCTAAGCGATGCGGAATGTATGCTCAAATATCTCGAAACGATGCACACGCACTACGGATACGATCGAGAAACGTATAATGGTGCGCTGGGCACGGGGTGGGCCATACCCGTTGAGTTGGCCATTGGACCGGATATAGGTAAAGTTTCATACTTCTATATTCTCTGTAGCGAGTAAGACTACTAAATAGACAATTTGCCTTTTTAGTGTAACACGGGACCCTATTACTAAGACTCCGTCCGTCACCAGGCTGTATCTAATGAACCGTGATAGTTAGATAGTTGAAATTTTCACAGGTTTTACAATAAATATTAAAGGGGGTTCACATACAACAAACGTTGTTAATTGTGTCATTTCAATGCTTTTTCTAGTTTGCATATGAGATGCAATAAAATAAGTCTAATCTTTAGTTACATTTTGGTGCCGTGACCAGGATGAAACAAGTTATGTTATCACACTTTCCAAAAGATATCTTATCGTCTTACAGATATATCCTACGTGTCGCACAAAGCCGGAGAGCCGCCTACATATACCAAAATAGCCTCATTCAGCGATATTGTCGCTGTCCAAACACTGAAGTCTAACTGCACACAGTCACAATCACAGCAATCTCAAACGCAGGTAAACAACAAATGCACAACTTTGCTGTAGCTTGTGATATGAAAACAGAAATGCATTCCTTTATTTTTTATTATATTAACGCAAAATTTGTTGAGCTCACTAGTTTCAAATTAGTTTTTTTTAATTATATACAAGGGCTAAGGAATGATCCTTATCGGTCCTAGAAAGTACTAATAGCTCTGAAAAGGTAATTTGCAAAATGATTATTGACCCGCGTGCGATTCTTGTACATGTAGCTGAGATTTCCCATCGCTCAAAACGGTGATGGAAAACATCGTGAGAAAAGCGGCATGTCCACAACACCACAACATTCGCGGGCATGTGACATCTATCTACGCACACATTACCAGCTTGGCAGATTACGGCCCCTACTCTCTCTATGTGAAGGCCTCTGTCTCATTAGTGGGAACGTAATAGACTGATGTTGATTTTGATGAACTATTTCAGAGCGGCAAGGACTCGTCCTGCGGCAAAGCAGCGTTACAACTAAGGGTGAAAGGAGCGACGGAAACGTTAACAATTACTTGCATCAGTGTTGAGGTGAGATTTACTACTTTGTAGCGATAGATAGTACCCTGTGACCGTTTCCGGGGTCCGAACTATCTCCACTCCAAATTTCATCAAGATTGGTTCAGCGGTTTAATCGTGTAAAGTTAATAAACAAACAAATAGAGCCGAGCCTCAAAACTTATTTACTGTACAAATTTATTTTAATGTAAATTTGTTCCGCATTTTACTTCATTATATCACTTCTGTTCATCCAAAGGTTTATATTTGTTGTGTTTCGTTTCAGGCTGCAGAAAGCTTAGCGGATTTGATAGACGGGTATTGCAGACTAGTCACAGAGTCACAAACATCATTATGGAATAGAACGAGTAAGTTTTACCAACTCTATTATTGTTATTATTAAACATGGCGGACTAGCCAAGACGTATTCTAAAATCGTTAACTCTACTAAAAAAAACTTCATGACATATTTCAACCTTATGTCACAAGTTTCGAGCTTAATTTGGGGCTAGGTCAACTTGTGTGCAATTGTCCCCGATATGTATTTATTTACTATTATTCTGACTTTGACGTTTATAACCCCTCACCATAGACTAAAAACGGTTTTTAATCGAAGAATGAGCATTCGGATTACCTTCTCGTTTCATCTTGGTGACCAACTAACTTTCTTTTGTTCGCTTACGCTCACGCGTTAACGATTGTGGAAAAAAAAACGCTGCATCTTGGCTATGCCTCATAGTGTAGCTTCGAATTGGCTAAGCGGTGTTTTGTCTTTTGCATTGACATGCAGTTTCTAACTAGATAGAAAGAGACAAAACACAACTAACTCGTCCTAGGTTACACACATCCACCATGTTTATCAATAGCACTCTATGACTTCGTTTTCTCTTACTAATATGTGTACCTATAAATATCTCTTTTTCTTTCTTTTACAAGCTACTGTATCGAAAAATATGCATTGCCAATGCCAAAAAAGTAAGTACCGCCATTACTTGAAAATAACTAACTACCTGTTCCCCGCGTGAAAAAAAAAAGTTTCTAATTTGTTTTTTTTTTAGCGGAAATGAGCAGTAGTTCATCGGAAGGAAAGAGTTCGTGGGAAGCGAACACGCTGCCCTCCGAGGACTATGCGGAAATAGTTGACGATGACGCGGATTATTCTACACCTGCAGGTAAAATGGGCCTTATTATCGTAGCAACTTCTTATAAAAAAGTTTATTATAAAATATCAGACTATTTAGATAACAAACAAACTTCGGATTGCAGTGAACTTGCTCTAATTCAATTCCTTAGTAATAAGAAAAAGTTGTAAATGTGATCGCGTCCAAAAATAACCAGTTTGGTAGCTAAGCGGTGCAAAAATCCACCAATAGAATCACTTTATTTTCATAGCCTTGCGTCCTATTGGTGGATTGCTTTGCGCACCGCTTAGCTACCTCGCAAACAGCAGATGGAAAGGCAGCTTTTTAGATTAGCTTATTGTTGGTCTTAGTTACTGAAGTTTAGTAGTGGTATCTTCAATAACATACTTAATACACATAGTAATAACGTGCATAATGTGTTGTAATTATTTTCAGTTCGGGACTACGAGTTGGTTCGTAATCAAATAGAACTAACTGGCATCATCGGGGAAGGACAGTTCGGTGATGTACACAAAGGTATGATAATATAATTATGCGGTATTCATTTTATAACAATTTTGCTTTTTCTGAAGACGTGAGGAAATCGGCTAATCCAAGAACCACATCGTTGGAAATCTACCAACCCGCACTGGGCCAGCGTGTTAGATTACGATTATGACCCATACTCTCTTTCTGAGAGAAGGCTTATGTCCTAGCCCGATGGTGAGCGATCACCGTCGCCAATGGACATTTTCAACAATATCGTCCTCTAATCTAGATCACAGAAATATTTGCACACTACTGCTTGGCGGTTGAATAAAGAAGACCAGCGCTGGTTATACGACCAGCACTATGCAGAGTCGGGAACCGATTCGTGGCAATATTAGCAGGATGTGGAAGTTTGTGAGGATGGATAGATGTTCGCTACTCTTTCACACAATACTCTTAGACATAATATGATAGATACTTTTCATCGCGATTTACGACCATTCCCAACAACCGATCTATCCACGGTTTGCGTTGCTAGAGATAGAAATTTGACATTATTTCTATGCAGCTTGTGCCATGTTTCTATAACTGCGTCACCGTCACGTTCCAGGTACCTGTAAAGTGACGTCAGCGAACCACCCCTCGCTGCGGCGCCAGATAGCGATCCAGAAACAACGCGGCAAGGGCAACACGGGCGAGTACACGCTCCCCGTCGCGGTGAAGACCTGCAAGATGGACGCCGACCTGGACACCGCGGAGAAGTTCCTGGAAGAAGCTTGTGAGTTTACCTGGACCTCTTATACCATTAGGCAGAATAAGGAAAAAAAAAACAATAGTAGAATTAGGTTTTCAAACTTTATTATCACCCTGTATTTGTTTTTGTTTGGGTTCTCGATATTTCGGCACTGTTGCAAGCTCCATGATTTGAGTGAAAATGGTAATGTCATCGTATGCAAAAAACGTAAGAGAAAGCGGTAGATGCGTCTGCCCGTTATAATATCAACAATCCTACCCGAAGAAACTTTTAGTACTCTCGTGATCATGGCGCTTGCAACAGTACCGAAATATCGAGAACTCAAATAAATACATGGTATAATCTATATTTAAGTATTTATTTCTCTATACTTAAAGTATGTATGTATATCATTGTCTAGTACCCATAACACAACTTTCGAGCTTAATTTGGGGCTAGGTCAATTTGTGTGCAATGGTCCCCGATATATATTATTTTATTTTATTAATTATCCCGTTACAAAAACCTGATTCTAATGTTATTGATCATGGCAGTTTTAAACAGTTTAGAAAGCTCAACGTCATCAACGTGAGTGAAAAATATAAAATCCGTGATTTTTCAAAGAATTAAAAGTATCAACTTCCCGGGTTTCTCACTAAATCATGCACCGAATTCAACCATACGTTTGTGTTCGCAGACATAATGCAACAGTTCTCGCATCCGCACATCATCGGCCTAGTCGGCGTGTGCAGTTCACCGCCCATTTGGATTGTAATGGAGCTGGCAACCCTGGGCGAAATGCGGGCGTATTTGCAACAGAACGCGCACAGGTAAACAGTACCCCTAGTACAAGTTTTGAAAACGATAAAAGTTTTCGTAAACGTCGACGTTTACCACCGCCGACTTGTCAAAGTGGCAACTCGATCTGCTTAAATTCAAAAAGTAACTCAATAACATTGTTGCAATATGATTATAACGATATAAAATAACCCGTATTAACGATTTCAGTTCCTCCAAGTCTCGGTAAGATTCGCTGAAAAAAAAATGTATGGATTGAAACGAAAACTTTTATAGTTTTTGTAAACTATCAATCATCAAAACCTGTACTAGGGTACAGGCATACATCCTTGTATTTTATTTAAAACTAGCTATTTCTTGCGGTTTCACCTGGTTAGACTACAGTTTGTCGCGATAAACAGTTCCCCAGCGTTCAAACTGTCTCCACACCAAAGAACAATGGCCAAAACGGACCCGAGGTCGTATGAAAACGATTTATATACGATAAAATTTCTAATTTTTTGCCTATTAAGATTATACAAACGATATATAAAGAAAGTGCAGCTATTGACGCCCTCACTACGTCAAATCACATAAAAAAACATAAGTCATTTTTATTCCTTGTATAACAATCTGCTATTCGCTTCCTCCCCAGACTAGAGACGTGCACCCTGGTGCTGTACATCTACCAGCTGTCCACCGCGCTCAGCTACTTGGAGAGCAAGAAGTTCGTGCACAGAGACATCGCCGCTAGGAACGTGCTAGTCTCCACGCCTACTTGCGTTAAGGTATACATGGTTGTCACGATCAGGGTACAGTCAACGACAAAGGTCGCTGAACAATTACAAACTTTCCGATTGCGTTCGTCATCTTAAACACCAACTTTTGACAGCGTTATCACTTACTAGTGGACCGCCCCGGCTTCGCACGGGTATTTAAAAGAAATTTCATAATTAAAAATTGTCATACACACACATAAATCCTTCCTCCCGTACCCCAGTGACGCCTACATGCATAAGGCTACCACGCAACTTTTTTCTACTACTTACATTTTTAAACTCGTGATATCTTTCGAATCGAAAGTCCAAAGTGGATGATTCAAAAAGTTATATAAAGGTATTGAAGCAGTTTTGAATAAGAAGTAATTTATTTTGATAAGGATTAATATCAATATACAAAAAAGAGCCTTTTCTAGCGGCGGCATTTAAATTACATTTTATTTTAATGAAAGATCACTTATTGTGGCATAACTATAATAGTTAGACATAATAAATGCTCTCGCGGACTTTTTTGTAGATCTTAATGGGACCTAACGTCTTAACGTGACTTCGTATTTCCAGCGATAGGTACCCGGGACGGTTGTAACGTAAAAAATTGTCTTGATTTTTTTTAATTTCATCTATTACATTGTCCTTTATGATTCCAGTTGGCAGATTTCGGTCTATCAAAGATGGTGGAAGACAAGTCGTACTACAAGGCGTCGCGCGGCAAGCTGCCCATCAAGTGGATGGCGCCCGAGTCCATCAACTTCAGGCGGTTCACTTCCGCTTCCGATGTTTGGATGTTTGGTAACCACTTTATACACTTTTTTACACCTTCCAGGGAGCCTTTGACGACGAGTCGCCTGATGCTAAGACGTGTGTGAAGTTAGCATCTCAATTGTCAGCATCTCAAAAAAAAATTGCATATAAAGTGGCATCCAGCATAGTTCTACAGTTCTAGATAGGTTTTAGCAATAGTTCCGTCATTTTTATAATTAAAATCGAATTTTGAAAAATGAGATGCTAACTTCGCAAATTTAATCATAGCATCTCATCGAATTTCGATGATTGGACTACTCTAGAGTAAAAATATCATAGTTCTATGTAGATACAGTGCTATCCAACATAGTTCTACTGTTTTTGATAAGCAGTAATAATAATTAAGACGATTTTAATTAAAAAATAAAATTTTAAAAACTGAGATGCTAACATCTCAAATATTTCATAGCATCTCATCGAATTTCGCAAGTTTCATCTTGCCAGAGTGAAAACTAAGGAAGTTCTACACCATAAACCTATTCTATGAATAGTTCTACTAGTTTGGTTACATTCAACTAACTAAAAAAAATTAAACTAAATATATATTAAAAATTAATGTTATTAGTTAGGAGGCGCAAATGACCGGAACTATGTCGGCGCTTGTGTAACGAACCCCTACGGCTAATTTAAAAAATTCACGCGACCCGGAACTCATAGTTATAACCTAGCATCTCACTTCAATACAGTACTAAGTATACAAGAAAAAAAATTTTTATTAGTTAGGATGCGCAAATGACTGGAACTATGTCGGCCCTAGTGTAACGAACCCCTACGGCTAATTTAAAAAATTCACGCGACCCGGAACTCATAGTTATAACCTAGCATCTCACTTCAATACAGTACTAAGTATCCAAGAAAAAAATTTTTTATTAGTTAGGATGCGCAAATGACCGGAACTATGTTGGCCCTAGTGTAACGAACCCCTACTGCTAATTTGAAAAATTCACACGGCCCGGAACTCATAGTTATAACCTAGCATCTCACTTCAATACAGTACTAAGTATACAAGAAAAAAATTTTTATTAGTTAGGATGCGCAAATGACTGGAACTATGTCGGCCCTAGTGTAACGAACCCCTACTGCTAATTTAAAAAATTCACGCGGCCCGGAACTCATAGTTATAACCTAGCATCTCACTTCAATACAGTACTAAGTATACAAGAAAAAAAATTTTTAATAGTTAGGATGCGCAAATGACCGGAACTATGTCGGCGCTTGTGTAACGAACCCCTACAAATCATTTAAAAACTTCACGCGACCCGGAACTCGCAGTTATAACGTAGCATCTCATTTCTCTACAGTACTTCGTAAACAAGAAAAAAAATATTTACTAGTTAGGAGGCGCAAATGACTGGAACTATGTCGGCGCTTGTGTAACGAACCCCTACAAATCATTTAAAAACTTCACGCGACCCGGAACTCGCAGTTATAACGTTGCATCTCATTTCTCTACAGTACTTCGTAAACAAGAAAAAAAATATTTACTAGTTAGGAGGCGCAAATGACCGGAACTATGTCGGCGCTTGTGTAACGAACCACTATCAGTCATTTAAAAACTTCACGCGACCCGGAACTCATAGTTATAATCTAGCATCTCACTTCAATACAGTACTATGTATACAAGAAAAATATTTTTTATTCGTTATGATACGCAAATGACCGGAACTATGTTGGCGCTTGTGTAACGAACCACTATCAGTCATTTAAAAACTTCACGCGACCCGGAACTCGCAGTTATAACGTAGCATCTCATTTCCCTACAGTACTTCGTATACAAGAAAAAAAATATTTTCTAGTTAGGAGGCGCAAATGACCGGAACTATGTCGGCGCTTGTGTAACGAACCCCTACAAATCATTTAAAAACTTCACGCGACCTGGAACTCGCAGTTATAACGTAGCATCTCATTTCTCTACAGTACTTCGTAAACAAGAAAAAAAATATTTACTAGTTAGGAGGCGCAAATGACCGGAACTATGTCGGCGCTTGTGTAACGAACCACTATCAGTCATTTAAAAACTTCACGCGACCCGGAACTCGCAGTTATAACGTAGCATCTCATTTCCCTACAGTACTTCGTATACAAGAAAAAAAATATTTTCTAGTTAGGAGGCGCAAATGACCGGAACTATGTCGGCGCTTGTGTAACGAACCCCTACTGCTAATTTAAAAAATTCACGCGACCCGGAACTCGCAGTTATAACGTAGCATCTCATTTCTCTACAGTACTTCGTAATCAAGAAAAAAAATATTTACTAGTTAGGAGGCGCAAATGACCGGAACTATGTCGGCGCTTGTGTAACGAACCACTATCAGTCATTTAAAAACTTCACGCGACCCGGAACTCGCAGTTATAACGTAGCATCTCATTTCCCTACAGTACTAAGTATACAAGAAAAATTTTTTTTATTCGTTAGGATGCGCAAATGACCGGATCTATGTCGGCCCTAGTGTAACGAACCCTTACTGCTAATTTAAAAAATTCACGCGACCCGGAACTCGCAGTTTTATCGTAGCATCTCACTTCAATACAGTACTTCGCATACAAGAAAAAAAATATATTTTAGTTAGGAGGCGCAAATGACCGGAACTATGTCGGCGCATGTGTAACGAACCACTATCAGTCATTTAAAAACTTCACGCGACTCGGAACTCGCAGTTATAACGTAGCATCTCATTTCCCTACAGTACTTCGTATACAAGAAAAAAAATATTTTCTAGTTAGGAGGCGCAAATGACCGGAACTATGTCGGCGCTTGTGTAACGAACCCCTACAAATCATTTAAAAACTTCACGCTCTTCTTGTATACTTAGTACTGTATTGAAGTGAGATGCTAGGTTATAACTATGAGTTCCGGGCCGCGTGAATTTTTTAAATTAGCAGTAGGGGTTCGTTACACTAGGACCGACATAGTTCCGGTCATTTGCGCCTCCTAACTAGAAAATATTTTTTTTCTTGTATACGAAGTACTGTAGGGAAATGAGATGCTACGTTATAACTGCGAGTTCCGGGTCGCGTGAAGTTTTTAAATGACTGATAGTGGTTCGTTACACAAGCGCCGACATAGTTCCGGTCATTTGCGCATCCTAACTAGTAAATATTTTTGTTCTTGTTTACGAAGTACTGTAGAGAAATGAGATGCTACGTTATAACTGCGAGTTCCGGGTCGCGTGAAGTTTTTAAATGATTTGTAGGGGTTCGTTACACAAGCGCCGACATAGTTCCGGTCATTTGCGCCTCCTAACTAGAAAATATTTTTCTTCTTGTACACGAAGTACTGTAGGGAAATGAGATGCTACGTTATAACTGCGAGTTCCGGGTCGCGTGAAGTTTTTAAATTACTGATAGTGGTTCGTTACACAAGCGCCGACATAGTTCCGGTCATTTGCGCATCCTAACTAGTAAATATTTTTGTTCTTGTTTACGAAGTACTGTAGAGAAATGAGATGCTACGTTATAACTGCGAGTTCCGGGTCGCGTGAAGTTTTTAAATGATTTGTAGGGGTTCGTTACACAAGCGCCGACATAGTTCCGGTCATTTGCGCCTCCTAACTAGAAAATATTTTTTTTCTTGTACACGAAGTACTGTAGGGAAATGAGATGCTACGTTATAACTGCGAGTTCCGGGTCGCGTGAAGTTTTTAAATTACTGATAGTGGTTCGTTACACATGCGCCGACATAGTTCCGGTCATTTGCGCCTCCTAACTAAAATATATTTTTTTTCTTGTATGCGAAGTACTGTATTGAAGTGAGATGCTAGGTTATAACCATGAGTTCCGGGCCGCGTGAATTTTTTAAATTAGCAGTAGGGGTTCGTTACACAAGCGCCAACATAGTTCCGGTCATTTGCGTATCATAACGAATAAAAAATATTTTTCTTGTATACATAGTACTGTATTGAAGTGAGATGCTAGGTTATAACTATGAGTTCCGGGCCGCGTGAATTTTTTAAATTAGCAGTAGGGGTTCGTTACACTAGGACCGACATAGTTCCGGTGATTTGCGCATCCTAACTAATAAATTTTTTTTTCTTGTATACTTAGTACTGTATTGAAGTGAGATGCTAGGTTATAACTATGAGTTCCGGGCCGCGTGAAGTTTTTAAATGATTTGTAGGGGTTCGTTACACAAGCGCCGACATAGTTCTGGTCATTTGCGCATCCTAACTATTAAAAAAATTTTTTCTTGTATACTTAGTACTGTATTGAAGTGAGATGCTAGGTTATAACTATGAGTTCCGGGCCGCGTGAATTTTTTAAATTAGCAGTAGGGGTTCGTTACACTAGGACCGACATAGTTCCGGTGATTTGCGCATCCTAACTAATAATTTTATTTTTTCTTGTATACTTAGTACTGTATTGAAGTGAGATGCTAGGTTATAACTATGAGTTCCGGGCCGCGTGAATTTTTTAAATTAGCAGTAGGGGTTCGTTACACTAGGACCGACATAGTTCCGGTGATTTGCGCATCCTAACTAATAAATTTTTTTTTTCTTGTATACTTAGTACTGTATTGAAGTGAGATGCTAGGTTATAACTATGAGTTCCGGGCCGCGTGAAGTTTTTAAATGATTTGTAGGGGTTCGTTACACAAGCGCCGACATAGTTCCGGCATTTGCGCCTCCTAACTAGAAAAATTTTTTTTTCTTGTATACGAAGTACTGTAGGGAAATGAGATGCTACGTTATAACTGCGAGTTCCGGGTCGCGTGAATTTTTTAAATTAGCAGTAGGGGTTCGTTACACAAGCGCCAACATAGTTCCGGTCATTTGCGTATCATAACGAATAAAAAATATTTTTCTTGTATACATAGTACTGTATTGAAGTGAGATGCTAGGTTATAACTATGAGTTCCGGGCCGCGTGAATTTTTTAAATTAGCAGTAGGGGTTCGTTACACTAGGACCGACATAGTTCCGGTGATTTGCGCATCCTAACTAATAAATTTTTTTTTCTTGTATACTTAGTACTGTATTGAAGTGAGATGCTAGGTTATAACTATGAGTTCCGGGCCGCGTGAAGTTTTTAAATGATTTGTAGGGGTTCGTTACACAAGCGCCGACATAGTTCTGGTCATTTGCGCATCCTAACTATTAAAAAAATTTTTTCTTGTATACTTAGTACTGTATTGAAGTGAGATGCTAGGTTATAACTATGAGTTCCGGGCCGCGTGAATTTTTTAAATTAGCAGTAGGGGTTCGTTACACTAGGACCGACATAGTTCCGGTGATTTGCGCATCCTAACTAATAATTTTATTTTTTCTTGTATACTTAGTACTGTATTGAAGTGAGATGCTAGGTTATAACTATGAGTTCCGGGCCGCGTGAATTTTTTAAATTAGCAGTAGGGGTTCGTTACACTAGGACCGACATAGTTCCGGTGATTTGCGCATCCTAACTAATAAATTTTTTTTTTCTTGTATACATAGTACTGTATTGAAGTGAGATGCTAGGTTATAACTATGAGTTCCGGGCCGCGTGAAGTTTTTAAATGATTTGTAGGGGTTCGTTACACAAGCGCCGACATAGTTCCGGCATTTGCGCCTCCTAACTAGAAAAATTTTTTTTTCTTGTATACGAAGTACTGTAGGGAAATGAGATGCTACGTTATAACTGCGAGTTCCGGGTCGCGTGAATTTTTTAAATTAGCAGTAAGGGTTCGTTACACTAGGGCCGACATAGTTCCGGTCATTTGCGCATCCTAACGAATAAAAAAAAATTTTCTTGTATACTTAGTACTCTAGGGAAATGAGATGCTACGTTATAACTGCGAGTTCCGGGTCGCGTGAAGTTTTTAAACGACTGATAGTGGTTCGTTACACAAGCGCCAACATAGTTCCGGTCATTTGCGTATCATAACGAATAAAAAATAATGTTTTCTTGTATACATAGTACTGTATTGAAGTGAGATGCTAGGTTATAACTATGAGTTCCGGGTCGCGTGAAGTTTTTAAATGACTGATAGTGGTTCGTTACACAAGCGCCGACATAGTTCCGGTCATTTGCGCATCCTAACTATTAAAATTTTTATTTCTTGTATACATAGTACTGTATTGAAGTGAGATGCTAGGTTATAACTATGAGTTCCAGGCCGCGTGAATTTTTTAAATTAGCAGTAGGGGTTCGTTACACTAGGACCGACATAGTTCCGGTCATTTGCGCCTCCTAACTAGAAAATATTTTTTTTCTTGTATACTTAGTACTGTATTGAAGTGAGATGCTAGGTTATAACTATGAGTTCCGGGCCGCGTGAATTTTTTAAATTAGCAGTAGGGGTTCGTTACACTAGGACCGACATAGTTCCGGTGATTTGCGCATCCTAACTAATAATTTTATTTTTTCTTGTATACTTAGTACTGTATTGAAGTGAGATGCTAGGTTATAACTATGAGTTCCGGGCCGCGTGAATTTTTTAAATTAGCAGTAGGGGTTCGTTACACTAGGATCGACATAGTTCCGGTGATTTGCGCATCCTAACTAATAAATTTTTTTTTTCTTGTATACTTAGTACTGTATTGAAGTGAGATGCTAGGTTATAACTATGAGTTCCGGGCCGCGTGAAGTTTTTAAATGATTTGTAGGGGTTCGTTACACAAGCGCCGACATAGTTCCGGCATTTGCGCCTCCTAACTAGAAAATTTTTTTTTTCTTGTATACGAAGTACTGTAGGGAAATGAGATGCTACGTTATAACTGCGAGTTCCGGGTCGCGTGAATTTTTTAAATTAGCAGTAAGGGTTCGTTACACTAGGGCCGACATAGTTCCGGTCATTTGCGCATCCTAACGAATAAAAAAAAAATTTCTTGTATACTTAGTACTCTAGGGAAATGAGATGCTACGTTATAACTGCGAGTTCCGGGTCGCGTGAAGTTTTTAAACGACTGATAGTGGTTCGTTACACAAGCGCCAACATAGTTCCGGTCATTTGCGTATCATAACGAATAAAAAATAATGTTTTCTTGTATACATAGTACTGTATTGAAGTGAGATGCTAGGTTATAACTATGAGTTCCGGGTCGCGTGAAGTTTTTAAATGACTGATAGTGGTTCGTTACACAAGCGCCGACATAGTTCCGGTCATTTGCGCATCCTAACTATTAAAATTTTTATTTCTTGTATACATAGTACTGTATTGAAGTGAGATGCTAGGTTATAACTATGAGTTCCAGGCCGCGTGAATTTTTTAAATTAGCAGTAGGGGTTCGTTACACTAGGACCGACATAGTTCCGGTCATTTGCGCCTCCTAACTAGAAAATATTTTTTTTCTTGTATACTTAGTACTGTATTGAAGTGAGATGCTAGGTTATAACTATGAGTTCCGGGCCGCGTGAATTTTTTAAATTAGCAGTAGGGGTTCGTTACACTAGGACCGACATAGTTCCGGTGATTTGCGCATCCTAACTAATAAATTTTTTTTTTCTTGTATACTTAGTACTGTATTGAAGTGAGATGCTAGGTTATAACTATGAGTTCCGGGCCGCGTGAAGTTTTTAAATGATTTGTAGGGGTTCGTTACACAAGCGCCGACATAGTTCCGGTCATTTGCGCATCCTAACTATTAAAATTTTTATTTCTTGTATACTTAGTACTGTATTGAAGTGAGATGCTAGGTTATAACTATGAGTTCCGGGCCGCGTGAATTTTTTAAATTAGCAGTAGGGGTTCGTTACACTAGGGCCGACATAGTTCCGGTCATTTGCGCCTCCTAACTAGAAAATATTTTTTTTTTTGTATACGAAGTACTGTAGGGAAATGAGATGCTACGTTATAACTGCGAGTTCCGGGTCGCGTGAAGTTTTTAAATGACTGATAGTGGTTCGTTACACAAGCGCCGACATAGTTCCGGTCATTTGCGCCTCCTAACTAGAAAATATTTTTTTTCTTGTATACGAAGTACTGTAGAGAAATGAGATGCTACGTTATAACTGCGAGTTCCGGGTCGCGTGAAGTTTTTAAATGATTTGTAGGGGTTCGTTACACAAGCGCCGAAATAGTTCCGGTCATTTGCGCCTCCTAACTAGAAAATATTTTTTTTCTTGTATACGAAGTACTGTAGGGAAATGAGATGCTACGTTATAACTGCGAGTTCCGGGTCGCGTGAAGTTTTTAAATGATTTGTAGGGGTTCGTTACACAAGCGCCGACATAGTTCCGGTCATTTGCGCATCCTAACTATTAAAATTTTTTTTCTTGTATACTTAGTACTCTAGGGAAATGAGATGCTACGTTATAACTGCGAGGTCCGGGTCGCGTGAAGTTTTTAAACGACTGATAGTGGTTCGTTACACAAGCGCCAACATAGTTCCGGTCATTTGCGTATCATAACGAATAAAAAATATTTTTCTTGTATACATAGTACTGTATTGAAGTGAGATGCTAGGTTATAACTATGAGTTCCGGGTCGCGTGAATTTTTTAAATTAGCCGTAGGGGTTCGTTACACTAGGGCCGACATAGTTCCAGTCATTTGCGCATCCTAACTAATAAAAATTTTTTTTCTTGTATACTTAGTACTGTATTGAAGTGAGATGCTAGGTTATAACTATGAGTTCCGGGTCGCGTGAATTTTTTAAATTAGCCGTAGGGGTTCGTTACACAAGCGCCGACATAGTTCCGGTCATTTGCGCCTCCTAACTAATAACATTAATTTTTAATATATATTTAGTTTAATTTTTTTTAGTTAGTTGAATGTAACCAAACTAGTAGAACTATTCATAGAATAGGTTTATGGTGTAGAACTTCCTTAGTTTTCACTCTGGCAAGATGAAACTTGCGAAATTCGATGAGATGCTATGAAATATTTGAGATGTTAGCATCTCAGTTTTTAAAATTTTATTTTTTAATTAAAATCGTCTTAATTATTATTACTGCTTATCAAAAACAGTAGAACTATGTTGGATAGCACTGTATCTACATAGAACTATGATATTTTGACTCTAGAGTAGTCCAATCATCGAAATTCGATGAGATGCTATGATTAAATTTGCGAAGTTAGCATCTCATTTTTCAAAATTCGATTTTAATTATAAAAATGACGGAACTATTGCTAAAACCTATCTAGAACTGTAGAACTATGCTGGATGCCACTTTATTTGCAATTTTTTTTTGAGATGCTAACAGTTGAGATGCTAACTTCACACACACATGCTAAGTGACGATTTGGTCGAAAGTGGCGCTACGCTACACCTGGATTGGGAACTGGCTCTCAATTGGGGCTGCTGGAACACACCGATAGGTGCTTACATACATAGTAAATATCCTGTTTCAATCCCTAATTCTAAATAGAATGTTAAAGTATAAATGTTCTATATTCCAGGAGTGTGTATGTGGGAGATACTCATGCTCGGAGTGAAACCGTTCAGCGGCGTCAAGAACAATGACGTCATAGGCAAGCTAGAAAACGGAGAGAGACTGGCGCTCCCTCCGCGGTGTCCTCCCAGACTCTACTCGGTCATGTCGCGGTGCTGGGCGTACGAACCCTCGCAGCGGCCCACGGCGACGCAGCTGAAGGAAACTCTACTGTAAGTACATAGGAATAAAGTCTATAATTGAATGGTGAGCAAGCTAGAGAACGGAGAGAGACTGGCGCTCTCGCCGCGATGTCCTCCCAGGTTGTACTCGGTGATGTCTCGGTGCTGGGCATAGGAACCTTCGCAGCGGCCCACGGCGGCGTAGCTAAATGAAACTCTACTGTAAGTACATATAAATTAAGTCTATATTTGAATGGTGAGCAAGGTAGAGAACGAAGAGCGACTTGAGAGACCTTATATTAAGGTGCATGTCCATGTTCACAGTGAAATTCTTCAAGAAGAGCGCAACACAGCGTGGGACACGATGCGTCGCGAGAACCGGCGCGTCGCGGCCGCGTCCTGGGGGGACGAGCCGCCGCCCAAGCCGACCAGGCCTGCCACCAACCTTACTGGTCAGTTACTATACACACCCTACGAAACATACCATTATGTTAAACGGTGGATAATGCTGTGGGTGTGATACAGTTATTTATATTCTGTCTCTTATATTGCTTATTATTATGTACTGTATTACTGTTTATTGTCCCTAAAAAATAAAATGAAATACCCATATTACGTGACCCATTTTTAGGGTTCGTGTACCCAAAGGGTGAAACGGGACCCTATTACTGAGACTCCGCTGTCCGTCCGTCTGTCACAAGGCTGTATGGCTGTATCTCATGAACCGTGATAGTTAGACAGTTGAAATTTTCACAGATGATGTATTTCTGTTGCTACTATAACAACAAATACTAAAAAGCAGAATAAAATTAATGTCTAAAGGGGTTCCCATACAATAAACATGTTTTTTTTTTTTTGGCGTTTTTTTTTTTTATAATTGTTGATGGATGGAAGGGAAGAGGAAGACCAAAGAAAAGATGGATGGATTGTGTAAGGGTTGTTATGAATGAAAGGGGAGTAGGTAAATGAAGCAATGACGGCTGATAGGGGAGAGTGGAAGAAGAATGCATGCTGCGTCGACTCCAGACCAGGGCAAGAAGAAGAAGAAGGTGCGGAACCCTTTGTGTGCGAGTCCGACTCGCACTTGGCCGGTTTTATATTCACAAATGATAGGATAACACTCGCCGCTTGTCTACAGGCGCGGAGGGCGGCGCGGGCGGCGCGGGCGGCGCCGCTCCGCAGACGTACATCGTGGCGCAGAACCACCTCGTGCTCACGCACCTGCTGCGGGAGAACCAGTCGCGCTCCCTCGACCCGCAGGCCTACACCACCCCCGCATCGGTATTTAACACCGTCAGCGTGGACTTCGCCGAAACTCTGCCGGAGAACGACCCCATCGTCGACAAGATAATACACCCCAAACCGGACGAGAGAATAGACATCCCGCTCCAAACCGCGCCGATACCGGCCCACTCCCTCCACAAGCTAGACCCGATCGCGCCCGACGACGAGACGGTCACCGTCCTCGTCGGCGCCGACGAGAGCTGCGACAACCTGTGCCAGAACATCTCGCCTCGGGACGAGGAGGCCCCCGAGGGGGATGCTGAGGAGCCTTACCCGAGTCGCGTCCGCTCTCTCGAGCGCAACCCTAGGGGCCTGTCCACCGCCGAGCGGGCTCCGGTCCGCATGGGCTCTCTAGAGAGGAACGGCAGAGGCAGCCTCTCTCGCCGAGGCTCCCCGTTCCCGATCCCCCCCTTCACCCGCCCGCGGCCCGTCCCCGCCTCCCCCCCGCCTAGGAACAGACGCGAGCAGGACGTAGGCCAATTCTCCGTTCAGGGAACCACTAACGCGCAATTGGCTGCTAGCGTCATGAACAAGATGCGGCAGCAACCCGAGCCACCGCTGGTCGAGGAGATTTACGACTTTGGCGGCGATAACGTCAAAAGCTGCGTGGCGGTCGCCGCGCAGAAGGCCATGTCCAAACCTCAGTACAGGCCGGTGCAGACTGCGACTAGCATGTCCGCGTCTCACCCGGCCGCGTACAACGTCCCCGTAGGAATCGTTCAGGGCGTGCCCTATTCTCAGAGTCCCAAGTCCAAAATGTTCCCGCGCTCGGCCAGTCCTCAGTTCTCTCAGTACTCGCAGCAGATAGTAGCCCCGCCACCTCCGTATATGCAATACGGTCATAACATGGTGCAGGGTCCGCAAGCGATGTATCACCCGCAAGCGGCGGCGGAGGCGGCGGGCCAGTTCACGTCCAATGCCGCTTTCCAAGCGCCGCCGAAGCCCCAGTTCGCTTCGGCGTCGTCAATGGACGCTTCGTCTATTTACGCGTCGCGTCAGGAGTGCGCGCCGGTGGTACAGGGGCCTAGTTCCGTTCAGGTGATTTTTGTAGGGTAGCATGGAATTTATTTTTCAGTAGAACTAGATGTGTGTAACAAAGGGCTAGAGAGAGCATGCTTCTTATTTTTCTTTTTGTGTGAGTTTTTTTTGTTTTGAAATTAGATTTTAAACGGGACTTGTCAAAAGATTTAATTTTTTTATACATGTAAATATTATTATGTTTATACATTTTGTTAATAGACAATTTAGTTTTAATTGTTAATACTTATCTTGTTTTTACAGAGTGTGTTTTGTTCCTTGGGTTTCTCCGGTAGAATTTCGGTTTTTATTATTTTATTTTTATATTTACTTTGTTTCTTTGAAATCGCTCGTGAAATTTAGTAGCGGTAGTATTTCGTTTTTTGTTTTGCTCTTTAATAATATTGATTTGCTGATTTTTCGCAAGTGATTTCATTATCCCGAAGAACTAACTTTTTGTTGGTGACCACACGATTTCGAAGTCCTCAAGGTGATTGGCGTATTTACCAAATTAACCCGTGTCCGTACTAAATATCTGTAATGGTTTACTTATAATATGTAAATGTGTATGATACACTGGGAGTTGTTATTATAAATTAACACAAAAGTTAGTTCTTGACCAATATAATTATAAATAAGTAGGTAGGTAGAGAACCTATCCGTACAAGAGTAAATTAAACGCACCTATGACTTTAATAAGTTATGTGCGCATTGGCCATCACTCAAAAACGGTGAAGGAAAACATCGTGAGGAAACCGGAATGTCCAAGAACATTTATTGAGTCTAGGGCATGTAACATTACCAAATACCTTACAAAGTTGAAATAATTAAGTTAAAGTTCATTTTTATTTACTACATATATTTCATACCTTAAGCTTGAAGCTAGTTGGGTCTCAGCAGCTTTTTTGAAATCTGTCAAGAAATGAAGATGTAAAATGAACCTTGTTCCTACCTACATAGAGTCCGGAGTTCGACACGGAACAAGCGGTGGAGAGACGACTGCTCGCAGAGTTGGCGAGACAGCAACATCAGAGTGAAGAGGACAGACGGTGGTTGCAGATGCAAGAAGATAATTTGGTAAGTAACCTTATTTGGAAAACCTGCTTTTGTCTGTCCTCGGCCAACATTTACACACTTCGTCCCTCAATGCCTCTATTGCTCGCCGCTGCAGTAATGTACTAATTTGTTCTGAGTAGTGGAAGTTTCTAGACGATTACTTCGCTCCTTTATCTTGGACTTTTTTAAAAATGTTGGCATTTTTATACTTTCTACTAATATTATAAACGTGAAAGTTTGTGAGTATGGATGGATGGATGGATGTTTGTTACTCTTTCACGCGAAAACTGCTCAACGGATCTGAATGAAATTTGGAATGGAGATAGCTTATACCCTGGATTAACACATAGGCTACTTTTTATCCCGGAAATAGGTTCCTGCGGGATAACGGGGAGACGCGGGTGTTACCGCGGTGCAACTAGTAGTTAATAATACATCCCTCCGATTTTATTTCTTGACAATACCACGTTCTAGTTATTTTTGTGCCTAGTATTTTTTCCTGATGGACCTAAGTCGCCAAAAGGATATGTGATTTTTAGTTGCATTTGCATTGTTTCAGAAAAAGCGTCTTTCCAACGTGCAGCTGTCAACAGAGACGGAGGCAGGCGAGCAGCCAGGCACAGAGGGGCAGAGCGGGGCCACGCAAGAACCCAGGGCTTCTAGTCAGCCGCACTCAGGTATGTATCGAAGGGGGAGGTATAGGGTAAAACCCGGATAGTTGCCTTGATTGCAATTACTATAGTTTCGCGAAGGAAACACATGTTATTAAATTCATCTATGGAGAGATTCTGCAACTGCAACTAAGTTGACTGTGTTGCATGTCTCTGTACGATTGCATGGGACGGCTAGGTGCAATCAAAGTTTTTGCGTGATAAATGTCCTCTTTCTTGACGGGGCATCTATCCTAAACGTAATTAACTTGGATTAGGCAACTATCCCCTATATGGGATAGATGTCCCAAAATTTAGAG